>JASWHV010000019.1:6250000-7500000 GCA_030760725.1 Neostapfia colusana | reverse complement strand
TTGATCTTCACACCTTGTCGCTACAGTGGTTTGTGTTTGTTACTCTTGGGACTTTGTCTCTAGGCGGCTAGGTGTCGCCTGGTGACTCGCAACTTGTGGTGAGACCCGGGAAGTTTGTATTTACCCTTGATTTGATAGTGGAACAACCAAGTTTGATCTTTGTGATCACTTGGTGAGGGTTAGGGTTGAAAGAGACCCGGTCCTTTGTGGACTCCTTAACGGAGACGTAGATTCTTGTGTGGAATCGAACTTCGGTGAACAAATCCTTGTGTCCATTTGTGTTCATTTACTTATTCTACATATTTCACATCATTGATCTTGCTTGTGTTGATCAAACCCTAGCTTTGAATTACTTCAATATTTAGATCATGAAACTTACTCAATAGGTTGCTAGTATTGTGTAAGAGCTATTCCTAGATCATATCATTCATATACCTGACCTAGGACTATCTATGTTTATTTCTGCTGCGACCAAATTCGTACAAGTATGATATGATCAGACTTATCCGAAATACTTTCAACCTTGTCCAAAATACTTTAGGACTTGTTCGAACCTGATAGAACAAAGTCGATTAATTATTCTATTTAGATTTAAATTAGCCTATTCACCCTCCCCTCTAGGCAACTTTCGGTTTTCTGACCTCTTCTCCCTCTGCTTGTCGCAGGGCATATTAGCCAGGCGTCTCGTCCACGCTAGGCGCTTCACCGCCTCCGTCCTCCACCATACTGCCCATTGAGCCGGCCATGTTTTTGTCAGATGGCGCGGAGCCGACGGTGGGCGTAGAGCCTTCTGTCCTAGCTGTCGTGGAGTCTCAGCCGCCTCCGCTCGTCCTGACTGGCCCGGAGTCGACCCCAACCATTGCAGCTTCTTCCTCTGCGGGTGAGGCTCCGGCCACGGCCGTAGAGGCCCCGTCTGAAGGGACTGAGGCCCCCTCCCCGAGATAGAGCCGGCCACTGCCGGAAAGGAGGTCATCCTCGTGGGGTCATCCCCTGAAATGCCACCAGTCTGGGAGGAATCATGGAGGCTGGTGACAGGAGAAAAGTCCGTGGCGGCAGCTGCTCCGAATCTGCCATCGACCCCTAGGCTTCGAAGCCCGGAGCTTCGAGAGGGGGAGCTCTGGTCATGGCTTTGAGCCCGCCAGGATTTCCACCGGCGGATCGGCGACCCTCCAGCCCCTTTGTTGTAGCGGGGCGAGTGGAGGATGTTCCCCTCCCCAGCTCTTGGCTTGTCAGAGCCGTGGAGCAATTTACCGCTGGCCGGGACCGTCTCCTGGACACGCTCTATAGGCTCAACTGTGTTACTACTTTCTTCGTGGGTTGCCCCTAGATTTGTTTGTATGATGATGTTAGTCTTATTTTTGGACAGAGGCTTGCCAATCAAGAGGCTGAGCTGGGGCGGCTCCTCTAGGAAGCCCACCGCCATCAAACGCTTGCGGTGTCCGACACAGCGAGGTAGAGGGAGGAGGTCGAGAAGGCCCCCGAAGCCACGGCTGCCTGAGCGGACACGGACCGTTTTGGTGCTGCGGCTGTCGCGGCCTAGGTAGAAGTCACCTGGTCGCCTCAGGAAAATGAGGAAGCCGTAGCGGCCATTAAGGAAAATCTCATCGGGGAGATTACCAAAGCGGTAATGCAGCGAGAGCCTCCCGGAGCGAAGCCGAAAAGGCCCAAGCCGCCTTCACCTGGGTTGCTCCGGAGCTCGATCATAAGTTCTTCTTCCGGCCAAACGTCTATCGCGTTCATCTTTCTCTTGCTATTAAATCTTCTTTTTTTGCTTCTTGCTGGAAAAGCTGCAGAGCTCCCTTGTTGTGATGAGGGATATCGTCCAAACTCTGGAGGCAGAGCTTGCCAGGCTTGAAAAAGCCAAGAACATGCTCTGTGAAGTCGTGATCGGACCCTAGGGAGGACGCGAGGGCTGGTTTCTCGGCCTGGCAAGGTGGCGGCCCGAGTCTCCATCGAGGACGAGGAGCGAAGGCTTCTCGCAAGGGCAGGCGCAAAGTTTTGTGAATATGTGGTGGGGTCCCTGGAGTCCGTGACTCAAGTGGCACCTAGAGCGGTGGCGTCACGGCTCAGGGATGCGGCCAAAGTCCTGGTAGCCCTCCGGAAGGGGCTTGAAGACCTCCGCACCGTGGGTCAAGTCACCGACAAGGCGGCACCTAGAACCTCGGCCGCTCCTCTGGCCGTGTAGTTGACGCAGCTCCCTACCTGGTTGAAGTCATGGCTTGACGAGGTGGCAAATGCTGGGGCCAAGCTCGGGGTGCAGTTGGTCCTGGCCTTAGTCGTCTCTCATTACAACAGGGTGGACTTTTCGGCCCTTGGGGAAGGCTTTGCTGCCGATTATTCCGAGGAGGATCTTCAGGTCATCAACGCCCGAGTCAAGCTTGCCACCCTCTCCTTAGCCGCGGCGGTCACACTGGATTCCGTATTAGGATTCGCCGATGGGAGTTAGACTCTTTGTATCTTTCCTTATTTTTTTGTCTTGTAATGTGGAAGTTTCATCCCTTCGTGGCCCCCTTTATATAAGGAACCAACGTGTTTTCTATACGTGTGCATCTGTTATCCTCCTTGCACTGTGCTTTGGTCTAATAGCGAGCAACACGTCTTAACTCAGAAGCATGAAAGAGGCATTCGGAAAGGTCTTTACAGATGCTTTAAGAGTTTCGGTCATTTCGCCCTTGGTGGGTGCATAGCCCCCGAGTACCACGTGGCGTACGAGCTAGTTGATACGCCATGTGGTACTTGAATCACATGGTCTAGGAGTAGCGTCCTATGAGGTGAGGCGATGTACCCAGGCTTGAGTATTGGATAGGGCTCTCCCTTTTTCTTGGGAACAGAAACCGAATTGCAGATGTCGTGCTTTTCCTTTGCCTAAGGCTGCGTTCCTTGATCCGCCTCCCCTTGTTTGATGGTGTCTCTTAGTCAATGAGTGTCGAGGCAGCTGGTCGGCTCGAGGAAGGCATGCTCCTCCTTGGGCTCGATGGCTGCCTGCATCGGCTTTTTGCCTTTGTTGTTCGGGGGACCCGACTCCCTTCCCAAAAACATTTGAGGACGGCGCAATCTTTGAGGGTGTGTCTGACTGGGAAGGTGTGATTGGTGCACAACTTTCCCAGCAGTTTCTTGAAGTTATAAGCCAGCATCTAGGCCGACCTTTTGCCTTCTCGATGTTCAGTTGTCGCAACCAGGTCCGTGTCTGCCTCCATATGATGTTGCCGTTTGTATGTGTCGACCCGTTTTCTCCTCTCATCCTTCTGACAAGGCGTGGCATCCCTCCTTGCATCGGTCGTCCTTGGTTCTTTCTGGCAAAAGATCGCCTGGACCGCCTCCTCTCCCTAGGCGTGGTTGGTGGCAACGTCAAGTACTTACTTGGTGGTTCTTGGCTTGACGCAACCGAGCTTGTGCACCAGGGACTTGCAAGTCATCCCAGAGAGGAAGGCTCCGACGACGTACACATTGACAACGTCGGGGAGCTCGTTGCACTTCTTGGGGAAGCACCTGATGTGCTGTCTCAAGGTTTCGCCAGGCTTATGCCAGCATGCCTTGAGGTCCCATGAGTTCCAGGGCGCATGTAGGTTACCTAAAAGTTACTGATGAAAGTATCTTTTAGCTCTGCGCTGCTTCGGATACTGTCTACCGGTAGGTATTCAAACCAATCACTAGCGGTGTCGGAGTGCGTGAACTGCGACACTCCTCCCGGCCTGCTACGGAAGAAGCCCACAAGGTTCTTTGATCGGAGGGGGCTTGGCGCCCTACGCGACCTTGGCTCGAGGGAGCGGATGAACACCAAGATTTACGTGGTTCGGGCCACCAGAGCGTAATACCCTACGTCCATAGGAGTGCTTGTTGTATTGCTTGCTTGCGTGCTCTTGTGAGGGCAGAACTCGGCACTGTCCAACCCATTGTCGGGTGGTCACCCCGGCTCTTTTATAGTCCAAGGCGGCGCGGTTACAATGTGGCTTTGGTGCCCGATAGGTGGCCCTGAAGCTATGTCAACCCTATACATGATCTAGGGCTTCGTCCTCTGAGTAGAGCAGTCAGCGGGGGAGTTAAGTCCTGCCGTCTGGCACACTGAGTGCCCCTGTCCATGTGTCAGGTGATGATGAAGATGTCGTCTTGTCGCCGCATCTTCTCGCCCTGCTTGGGCGGCTTCATGCCGTTGGGCGGCACTGTACCGCTGTCACACCTCACCGTCCTGTCTTGTCAACGTAATGGCGACTAGGCAGAGGACGGAGGCGTGCGTGGTGCGCCATGCATCTGAGGAAGGCGTGAGCCTTGAATGTGAAGCCTGACAGCGCACTTCCTCCTTGACTTTGTTGACCCACGGCCCACGAACGATCGCGGGACATGTGGCGGCTTTGGGGCTCTAATCGATGGGTTTGGAGTTAGGGGACACGTGGCAGCTCCGGACCTCACCTCAGCGGGGAGGCTCGGACCGGAGTCCAGGGCACGTGTCAGCTCCGGAGCCATCCTCAGCAGGGAGGTGGCTCTGAGCCAAGATACACATGGCAGCTCTGGACCTCACCTCAGCAGGGAGGCTCGGACCGAAGCCCAGGGCACGTGTCAGCTCTGGAGCCGCCCTCAGCAAGGAGGTGGCTCTGAGCCAAGAGACACGTGGCATCTCCGGACCTAACCTCAGCGGGGAGGCTCGGACCAGAGCCTAGGGCACGTGTCGGCTCCGGAGCCGTCCTCAGCAGGGAGGTAGCTCTGAGCTAAGAGACATGTGGCAGCTCCGGACCTCACCTCAGAGGGGAGGCTCGGACCGGGCCCAGGGAACGTGTCAGCTCTAGAGCCGTCCTCAACAGGGAGGTGGCTCTAAGCCAAGAGACACGTGGCAGCTCCGGACCTCACCTCAGTGGGGATGATCGGACCAGAGCCCAGGGCACGTGTCGGCTCTAGAACTCAAGCACACGTGGCAGCCCCCGGGCTGAACTAAGGGCCGAGGGCACGTGGCTATGCCAGGGCCCACCTCAGCAGGGAGATGGGGCCCAGGCCGTATTTTACCCTCTACGCGAGGGTACCCGGTCTGCACGGTACCGACAGTGGCCCCCGGGCCAATCTCAGGAGACATCAAACCCGTAGGTGGGGCCTCAATCTCTCCCGCATGGTGGTTTTGAACCTGCACTTTGGAAACCGAAGTGGTGGCGAGTTCTGCATAGTGGACAAGCGGTTATACCTGGGAGACGAAAAGGTGGCACGTCCTTGGCGTAGTGGGTGTACTTGCCAGTCGAAGCGGCAGCACGTCGTCGGCGTAGTGGACACGTGCTTGCTCTTGACTGGTGGGTCGTGGCGATGTGCTTGAGGGGTTTCCTTTGGGCATTTACTATGGCAGCCATTGGGTTGACCCCAGCATTCCACTGCACCGCCTTTTTCGGGAACCGCTGAATGCCCCCCATGAAGTTACCTGCCTGGCCCCTAGTATCTGACGGGTGGACCTGGGTCCTACCCATCGTTGGGGGAGGCAGGTAGCCCATGGCGTGGTACGGTGGAAACCCAAACGTCGCACCTGTTTCCCTGATAGAGGTTGCTGATGTATAAAGGGAATTCTTTCGGAGAAGGATGGTTTCCTTCTGCCTTCTGCAATCTTCATCTTCCTCCTACGCGCTCGAAGCCTCCGCTCCCCAGATCTCACAATCTTTCCTCGCCACCATGTCTTCTGACCTCCGTTCGTCCAGGCTCAGCAGCGATATCGACATTGCTATTGTGAGGCGCCTGCTCGGCTGGCAGTCAGCCACGTACGACAGAAATATCCGTCGCAAGAGGATCCCGCTGACCGTATTGCGACCGGGCGAGGTGATTCTCTTTACCTCGTACGTGTTTTCCGGGTTCGCGGTCCCGGTGTCGTCCTTCCTCCTCACTCTGCTGGAGGTGTATGGGCTCCAGTTGCGGCACCTTAAGCCGCACGCCCTTGCACTAGTGGCCGTCTTTGTCCACTTCTGCGAGATGTTCGTGTGCGTGCGCCCTTCGGTGCGGCTCTTCAGGGTGTTCTTCTCCTTGAGGGCCTCCGGGAGAAGCACAAGCCAGCTGGGGGCTTACTACTTCCAGCACCAAGGGAGGAACTCCGCGCCCTACATCACGCCCTTCACTCCCGGGAAGTGGGAGCACTAGAGGGAGGACTGTAAAAGCCCAAGAAAGTGACTTGAAAAAAAAAGAAATGTTCATCACCTCACAATACCACAGCTCATGTGGTGGATATCTCATGAACACTTGTGAAGAGCAAGTAAACACCATTAAGAGGGTGATTAGAGGGGAAAGCCCTAACTTCAAAAAGTAGGAGGCGTACACATAAACATGAAAGGTTGAGCTCACCCCTAGACATTAAATAGTCTTGGGAAGGCTCAGACCAAATTTCATGCAAATCCAAGACTTTTTGAGCCACTTTTGGAGACATTTGTAAAAAGGGCTAGTTTGAATGCAAATTCAAATTGCAGCCACTTTCATCACTTGAATTCAAAAGTTGGCTCTATATTCAACTCAGCACGTTTTTCTGAGTTAGTCCACCAATTTTCATCCTCATTGGAGTTCATCTTGTCGGGAGCTAAATTTGCAATAATTCAAACGGAATTTGAATTTCAAATTCAAATGGGCAGCAAATTTAGCCAAACCAATTTCCGTTGAGGAAATCAAATTCAAACCATAACTTTATGGCTAAGTCTTTCGTTCAATTGTGAGTAGCTAGGATCTTTTCAGTGAAAACAGAAATGAAAAAAATAGAAAAGAATTAGAAGGGAGGGATCCACTTGACAGTAGCCTTCACACCGAAGTCTTCGGTTTCATTCACTCGAACATCGGGCGTGTGCGCGCCAGCTCTCGACGCCGGCGTCCGACCGCCTCAGCACCAGGCCAGCTCCAGCTTCCGGGTGGATGTTGGCTTAACTGGTGTTGCGTTCTCCACTGCCCTCGGTTGCCTATAAAAGGCATGAGACCAGCCGGCGAGCTTCGTTTTCGAGCACATCCGTAAACTGCCGCCTAGCCACCCGGGTTCTGATCCCGTGCAAACCGAGCTGCGATCGTCCTCTGCCTTTGACGTCCATCGCAAAGTGGAGCGCTAGCTTGTCCTCGAGCTCACCGCGCAAACCGTTTCAAGGTTCGACCTTTGTGTGCAGAGAATTTCCCAATTTAGGATTAGGAGCTCATTTCAGGACCCGATTAGGTTTACGAGAAATTCGGGAGGATCATCGTATGGGAGGGCAAACAGAGCTTAGAAATGGCATCTAGAGGTTATTGCGCCCCTCCTCGATCAAAAACCGGAAGGAAACCACCACCGGAACCATAGGTTCACCGAGGAACAGCTCGGCGGAAGAGGGGGTCGCCGGTGAGGTCCGGTTTGCCGGCTGTTTTGGTCCCAACCGAGGTCATGCCGAGCTTCCCGAGACTTCCCTGGACGTGGTGACGCGATTAGCGCGCAAAGGGGTGATCAGAAGGACGGGAACGCGTTGCCGATGTTGCACAGAGACATAGCACTCATCGCCAGCGAGCTACGGCGGTTAGCCGGAGGCAGCATGGTGTCCAGCATGTTCAGCATCCAAAGTTACGTGGGGGCGGCAAGTCTCACCGTCGCTGGCGAGCTAGGTCGCCGGGAACGCCGACCACACCGGAGCTCCGGCAGCTCGGGGCGGCGGCATCGCGAGGTAGAAGAAGGCATGGGTCCCATGTGTCAGCCGCTGAGCTAAGCGCGCGCACGGTTAGATTAATTTAAACAGGCGGGCCCCGCTGTCAGTCACCGGTTAAGTGCGGGAGGCGATTTCCTGTAGGAAAATAATTCAGGGATCAGCCCAAACTTTAGAAATTCATAACTTTGGTTAGAAGTGTCCAAATCCAGTGAACCAAATTTTGTTGGATTCATCTCTTCGAGTAATATCCAGAAAAACAAGTTTCAGCTTATGAAACTTACTAATTTTCCAGAATTAATTCCCTAAAATTTAAACTGTTAGGAATTTTATCTGGAGAATTCTTTTATGAAAAATTCTGAAATTTGGCTAGGATGTTCATTTGAAAATCCTAGAGTCACAGTACAAATTTCAGATCCATCCAAGTTCATTTAGCCCCCCTAATGGTGTGATTAAGTGAACTGCCCTGAGAAAATAGAAAAATGTACAGAAACGTTTTTCAGATTTTCTCAAATCTTGTTTAGGGCATAACTCCTTATAGGATTCTTCAAATGACATGAAACCAATTCCATTAGAACCATCTCAAACTCTAGATTCCAGAAAGTAATGGTTGGAGCCATGAAAATCCCTGGAGTTCCTTAGAGGCTCTACTAATGACCAAATAGGTTTTTATTTGTACAGAGCTCAAATGAACTTTGTTTCAAATGAAACTTTGTCAAGTCTCTGATTAGGACACTACCAAGTCACTATAAAAATTTCAGAGCCAAAGGGGAGGGCTAGCTAGAGTTATGGTCTTTACATAGTGAATTCTAAACATTGCATTTAAATTGACATATAGTATATTGCTTATGTGTAGTCGCTGAAGGCGAGGAGACCCCGGAGGTGCTTGACTTTCTCCTTCCGGACGAAGCCCTAACCACTGACGAGCAAAAACAAGGCAAGCCCCAGTTTGCGTTAACCAATTTTACAAAGTTTTGCTTTATGTATACTTAGTATGAGGTATGTATGTGCATTAGGTGTAGGATGGATGAAACCCAAGTGCATAACAAGAGTTTTCCCACAAGAGTGAGGGTAGTATCTAAGTCCTCGAGTAGCCAGGCTATGCTTAAACGTTCATAGAGCTTCGGTACAAGTCGAGTAGTTGGAATCTACTCGCGAGTATAAGAGTCAGAACACACGGGATTGGTTCGAGTGATGTGAGATCACCTTAGTAAGAAAATGAGACTAGGCAGGGGCTAGGGAGAAGCAAGAGAAAGTCTTTTGAGTGCAGCCCTGTCCGTGTCGATTGAAGACCGATCTGTGTGCAGCCCTGCTGAACAAGTATTGAACGTACCAAAGGCATATCGGATATATGGGCCCCGATAAACCGATGTAACCTTTGCCTCTGGACGTCGAGGTATAACGCACTGATTTATAGGTGTAGGTTGAGGGCAGCAAGGTGGAAATCCGCTAACGGGCATAGAGAGATGCTCCATGTAGGGAACCTCCTGTCCGTTTGGGTGCGACCAGTTCGACGTTTGGGCTGTTTGGTGAAAGGTTGTCCCGTACGACATCGAGTGAGCGTGCTGTGCAGCTCCACGGGTGGGCATACGTGACGTGCTCTTCGGGTATCCCTGCAGGTGTATAACGAGTCGATTCACCGTCCCGCGTGGTGATGAGTGCCGCTTGTTCACTGCGTCGTGACGTAGATAAATTATGGGATGTTATGATTCAATTCTGCTGATATGGGTAATTGTATTGCTACATGTGTGCCACGAAATAATGCTTACTAAATTTCATATTCATGAACTGTTAACTTGTGGCTAAAAGATGAACTAAGGATGAACTTGTAGGCATGTCCGTTTGCTGAAATTTACCATCCCATGTTCGTTGTAAACTACATGTAGAGTTTGCATGCCTAGGTGAGTCGGTTAAGTCTTGTTGAGCCATCGTGCTCACGGTTGCTGCTATAAGTGTTTTTCAGGTGATGACTACCTCACAGACTCGGGTTACGAGTCCATCGGCGAGGGCTACCCTCTGTCGGGGACCACGGCTGAGTGGGAGCTGTACACGCCGCGCTGAGCTGAGGAGTGCAGCTAGTGTCGGTTGCCCATAGGGCTGAGCAACCGACTTTTGCTAGATAGAGGTGTGTGAGTTGTATAAACTTAGCTTCCGCTTTTGTAGTCCAAATACTAGTTTGTAACTGAAGTCTTGTACTAGTTTGTACATGTTCAGTTAGTTTTCTATGTAATACAATATCGTTCTTATGATGTGTGTTGTCGGGTGTCGCATCGTGCGGCACCACCCTCTGAGATCCTGGATGAGCGGATTCCGGTCCGCAACAAGGACTGGGTGACTGCCAGACTGGCGTCCATGACTGCCTGGAGCTGCTGGGTGGCCCGCCGATGACCGAGGTGGCCATTGGGGATGAGATCCCCGACCTGCAAGACTCCTACACACCGGTGCTTGAGAGGATCAGGTACTTGGCGGAGGAAGGCCTGACCTCACTGATGGTTCTGGCTGACTTCCTGTCCTGCGGGATCGCCCCTCTCCAGCAGCGTGTCCGGGCTGCTTAGCAGTACACCAGGGAGGGTGACATGACCCGGTTGGCGCGTGGAGAAGGGTCGTCGCCGGACCGGGAGGTGCTGGAGACGATGCTGCAGAAGCTCTCCTGTGACCCAATTACCGACGACTCCATCACCCCACTGGCGCTGCCAGCCCGTCTACCTCAACCCACAGGCGCGGTCGAGGCTGCTGAGAGAACTGCCAACGCTGGACGACATCAATGTTGCAGTGCGGCAGATCGGTGATGTGGCGGACCGGAATCCGCTCATCCCGGATCGCAGAGGGTGGTGCCGCGCGATGCGACACCCGACAGCACACGTCATAAGAACATAATATATTACATGGGAAACAACTGAAACTGTACAAACAGGTACAAACTTCAGTTACAACTATTGTTTATGTTACACAGCGGAAGTCTACACTACACAACTCACGCCCGCCTATCTAGCAAAAGTTGGTTGCCCAGCCCTAGGGCAACCCACACTAGCTGCACTCCTCAGCTCAGCGCGGCGTGTACGGCTCCCACTCAGCCGTGGTCCCCGACGGAGGGTAACCCTCGCCGGTGGACTCGTACTCCGAGTCCGTGGGTGGCTCCTCACCTGAAAAACACTTAAGCAGCAACCATGAGCACGAAGGCTCAGCAAGGCTTAACCGACTCACCTAAGCATGAAACTCTACATGAGGTATACCAAGGCATCGGTTAGTAACATTTCAGCAAAACGACACGCCTACAAGTTCATCCTTAGTTCATCTTTTAGTAACAAGTTAACAGTTCATGAAATCTGAAATTTAGTAAGCAGTATTTGGTGGCACACATGTAGCAATACAATTATATCAATCAGCATCATTGAATCAACATATTTCATCTGTTAGTCTACGTTACGACGCAGTGAACAAGCGGCACTCGTCACCGCGAGGGACGGCGAATCGACTCGATATACACCTGCAGGGAAAACCCAAAGAGCACGTCACGTACGCCCACCTGTGGAGCTGCACAGCACGCTCACTCGATGTCGTACGGGACAACCTTTCACCCAACAGCCCAAACATCGAACCGGTCGCACCGAAACGAGCAGGAGGTTCCCCACACGGAGCATCTCTCTATGACCGTTGGCAGATTTCCACCTTGCTGCCCTCAACCTACACCTATAAATCGGTGTGCTATGCCTCGACACCCGGAGGTTTAGGCTACATCGGTTTATCGGGGCCCATATATCCGATATGCCTTCGGTACGTTCAACACTTGCTCAGCAGGGCCGCACACGGATCGGTCCTCAATCGACACGGGCAGGGCTGCGCACACAAGACTCCCTCTTGCTGCGCCCTAGCCCCTGCCTAGTCTCATTTTCATTACTAAAATGATCTCACATCACTCAACCGAACCCGTGTGTCCCAAGCCTATCTCGCGAGTAGATTCCAACTACTCGACTTGTACCGAAGTCCTATGACTCATTAAGCATAGCCGGTCGACTCGAGGTCTTAGACACTACCCTCACCCTTTTAGGAACCTTTGGTTATGCAAGTGGGGTTCCATTCATCCTACACCTAATGCAAAATCATACTTCACATGACTCGTGTAAACAAAAGAAAACTTATAAAAAGGTTAATGCAAACCGGGGCTTGCCTTGTTGCTGCTGGTCAGTAGTTAGTTCCTCGTCCAAAAGAAGGAAGTCCAGCACTTCCGGAGTCTCTTCTTCAACGGCTACACGTTAATGAAATACTACATGTTAATTTAGATGCAAATGTGAGTTTTAGAGTAAGACTTCTACTATTAGTTCTAATAACCAGCCTCTAACACCTGGAACTTTGTTTAAGAATTTAAAGATTTACTGGTGTTGGTGGTTTGGCTTGGACTTAATCACATGGTTAAATGCTAAGTGGTTTTCCCCCCTTTTCCACCTTAATCCCTTAAGTGGTTAAACAGGACAGGGGTGATCTAGAGCTCCAATGGAGCTGAGAATTTTTGTGTGAGTTCCTTGTCACAAGAAAACTCTCTGGACCAAACATTAGCACTTTTCATGGAGTGGTTTGCTCAGAATAATCCTCTTGGCAAATCAGCAAGGAAGAATTTATTCTGAGGTAATACCCCTGTTCATGCTCAACTTAATGAACTACAATTTCAATTATAGCTCATAGAGTTTGCATGAATTTTCCTAACATTTTTTGGGGTTAAGATTTGCCCAGAACGGAATTTCCAAGTTTTGGAAATTCTCTGAAAATGTTTCTGTATTCAAAGGAACACAGCACCTTCCAATTTGAATTGCTCTGACCAAATCAACTCCAAATGGTCTGAAACTTTTACAGGGGTTTACTAATGTCCTAAAGAACATTCTGCAAAAATTTGGGGATTTTTGGATGAACCAAACTCCCTCTAAAATTCTTTTTCTGAAAAGCTTTAAAGAATTTTCCAGAATTAATTAATGGGTTTCATACAAATTGGGTTGTATATCTGGACAGAGCTAGGCAAGATGAATCCAACCCAATTTGAATCACTAAATTTGGAGCTTCCTAGCCAAGGTTATGGATTTCTAAAGTTTGAGCTAATCCCTGAATTATTTTCCTACAGAAAATCCCCTCCCGCGCTAAACCAGAGGCTGACAGCGGGGCCCGCCCATTTAAATTGAACTAACCGCGCGCTCGCGCGCGATTAACACAGGGGCTGACAGGTGGGCCTGCGCCCTTCGTCTACCTCCCGACGTCGCCGCCCCGAGCCGCCGGAGCTCCGGCGAGGTCAGCGTTCCCGGCGATCTAGCTCACCGGAGCCGACAAGACTCGCCGCCCCCACGTAATCTCGGGTGCTGAACCCGCTGGACACCATGTCGCCGCCGGCTAACCGCCATAGCTCGCCGCCGACGAGCCCTATGCCTCTGTGCTACCTCGGCAATGTGTTCCCGCCCTTCTGACCATCTTCTTCGTGCGCTAATCGCGTCGCCACACTCAGGGAAACCTCGGGAAACTCGGCATGAGCTCTGTTGGGCCCTAAACGGCCGGCAACCCAGACCTCACCGGCGACCCCCTCCTCCGCCATACTGTCCTAGGGTGAACTTAGGGTTCCGGCGGTGATTTCCTTCCGGTTTTCGATCGAGAAGGGTCGCCAGAACCTCTAGATGCTCTCTCACAGCTCCGTTCGACCTCCCACCCACTAAGCTTCCCAAATTTCTGCTAAACCTAATCGGGTCCCGAAAGGAGCTACTCGTCCTAAACTGAAAAATTCTCCGCGCACAAAGGTCGAACCTTGGAACGGTTTGCGCGGTGGTCTTGAGGACGAGCTAGCGCTTCACTTTCCTATGGAGGTCAAAGCCGGAAGATGATCACAGCTGGGGTGGCATACGATCGGAGCTCGGGCGACTAGGCTGCTGGTTACGGAACTCGCGAAAATCAGTAACTCGCCGGCGGTCTCGGGCCTTTTATAGGCCCCTGAGGCCAGTGGAGAGCGCGACACCTGCTGTGCCACCTCCTCTGCCGAAGCAGGAGCTGGCCGGCCGAGGTGGTCGGGCGCCGACGCTGGCTGCAGCTGGCGAGCGCGCTCGGTCGAGGAAGTCGGCTGAGGAGACTTCTGTGCTAAGTCTACTGACCAGTGGGCCTCCCCTCTAACTCTTTTGTTTTTCCAATTTTCTGAATTCTGTTGTGCTAAAATATCCTCAGCTACTCACAATTTAATGTGAGACTTAGTCACCAAGTCTTTGTTTGAATTTGAATTCTCAAATTCAAACTTTGTTTGGTTAAATTTGCTTCATATTTAAACTGAAATTCAAATTCAGTTTTTGAATTCTTGCAAATTTAGCTCTTGACAAGATGAGCTCCAATGGAGATGAAAATTGGTGGGTTTACTCAGAAAAATGTGCTGAGTATAGATATGGAGCTAACTTTTGAATTTGGGTGATGAAAGTTGCTGCAATTTGAATTTACATTCAAATTGGCCTCTTTTTGAAATAACCCAAAAGTGCCTCAAAAAATGTTGAATTTGCATGAGCTTTGGACTGAACCTTCCCAAGACTTTTTAAATTCTAGGGGTGAGCTCAACCTCTCATGTTCATGTGTAGAAACCCTACTTTGTGAAAGTGAAGGCTTTCCCCTCTAATCATTCTTTTGATGGAGGTTACATGCTCTTCACAATATTTCCTAAGATTTCCACAATAAAAAAAACTGTGGTGTTGTGAGGTGAAGAAAAAGTTTTTGCAAGTCCCTTTTCTTGGGCTTTTAGATCCCCCCCCCCCTTAAATGAATCTCGTCCCGAGATTATAAAAGAAGAGATAGCGATGTAATAGGGACTTACCCGTGTTGAGAAGCCATGAACTCCGGGTAATTTGAGCGAAGGAACTCCTCGCTCTCCCATGTCGCTTCTTCGGCGGTGTGGTTACTCCAGAGTATTTTGTAGAACCACAACGTTCTGCTACGTGTGGTTCGGGCTTTCTCCTCAAGAATGGTAACCGGATACTCATCATATGTTAAATCCGGTTTCAACTCGCCAACGTCTTCGATAGGAACAGCAGCGGTATGCTTCAAGCATTTTCGCAGTTGCGAAACATGGAAAACATCGTGAACACCAGCCAGAGATGCCGGTAGTTCCAATCGATACGCCGCTGGTCCACACTTCTCGGTGATAGCGTAGGGTCCAATAAAACGGGGAGCGAGCTTCCCCTTCACACCGAACCGGTGCACGCCCTTCATTGGAGACACGAGGAGGTACACGTGTTCCCCAACGTCAAAGTGCAACGGTCTACGCCTCTTATCAGCGTAGCTCTTCTGTCGGGATTGAGCGGCCTTCAAATTGGCTTGAATGGTACGAACGCGCTCTTCGGCGTCGTTCAGCACATCAACCCCGAATGTGACCCTTTCACCGGACTCGCACCAATTTAGTGGGGTGCGGCATTTACGACCGTAGAGAGCTTCGTAGGGTGCCATCTTGATACTCGCCTGATAGCCGTTGTTGTACGAGAACTCCGCCAATGGTAGGTGATCATCCCAGTTCCTACCATGGTGGATGGCACATGCTCTCAACATGTCTTCCAGAATTTGATTCACCCTCTCTGTCTGGCCATCTGTTTGAGGGTGATAAGCGGAGCTCCTGATCAACTTAGTACCCAATGCAGCGTGTAGCTGCTCCCAAAAGCGAGATACAAATAATGCACCTCGATCTGAGACAATGGTCTTGGGTACCCCGTATAGGCATAGAATCTTCGCTATGTATAGCTCCGCATATTTGCCGGCATTGTAACGTGTATTCACCGGAATGAAGTGAGCCGTCTTGGTTAACCGATCAACGATTACCCATATGGAATCATGCTTGTTGGCTGTTAGGGGTAATCCCACAATGAAATCCATGCTCACATCTTCCCATTTCCATGCCGGGATCTTCAGAGGTTGCAACAGCCCTGATTTCTTCATGTGATCAGCTTTCACTCGTCTACACGTATCGCACTCGGATACGCACTTAGCTACCTCCCGCTTCATCCGTGTCCACCAAAATTTCTTTTTCAAATCTTGGTACATTTTGTTGCTGCCCGGATGAATGGAGTATTTGGACAAGTGAGCTTCATCCAGGATCTTTTTCCTCAACTCCATATCTCGGGGTACGACTATGCGGTCATTGAACCACAGCGTCCCCTCACCATCTTTCCGGAAACATTTAATTTCTCCATTGTCTATCCGTCTCCGGAGATGTGCCATGCCTTTATCCGTTTTCTGAGCTGCAATGATGTCCTCCCTAATAGTAGGGATGAGGGCAAGGTTGTACAGCGATCCATAAGGAACCAAGTATAAACTTGGCTCTTCCTCCTCCACCGGTGTAATGGTGAGGTGATGGACATGTGATTTCCGACTCAGCGCGTCGGCAACCACATTCGCCTTGCCGGGGTGGTAATGGATTTCAATCTCATAATCTTTGATCAGTTCTAACCACCTCCTCTGCCTCATGTTCAGCTCCTTCTGGGTGAAAATGTATTTCAAGCTCTTGTGGTCGGTGTAGAGATGCACCAAGTTCCCCAGGAGATAGTGCCTCCACATTTTTAGCGCCAACACCACGGCAGCAAGTTCAAGATCGTGAGTCGGGTAGTGCTGCTCATGGTTCCGAAGTTGGCGTGAGCCATAAGCGACCACACGTCCTTCCTGCATCAACACGCAGCCGAGCCCAATACCGGACGCGTCACAATACACGTCGAAGGGCTTTGTTGTATCCGGCTGAGCTAATACCGGGGCTGTTGTGAGATGCTTCACCAGTGTTCGGAACGCTCCTTCACACGCCGTGTTCCAAACATATTTTGTCCCTTTCTTCAGCAACTCTGTCATCGGCTTAGCGAGCTTGGAGAAGCTTGGAATGAATCTCCGGTAGTATCCCGCTAACCCGAGGAAGCTTCTGACTTCATGAACTGAAGTGGGAGCTTTCCATTTCAACACTTGCTCGATTTTACTTGGGTCAACCGCAATGCCTTCAGCTGAGATGATATGTCCCAAGAATGGCACTTTGCTGATCCAAAATTCGCATTTGCTGAACTTGGCGTAGAGCTTGTGGTCTCGCAATCGTTGAAGAACGATCCGTAAGTGTTCGGCATGCTCGGCTTCTGTCTTGGAGTAAACCAAGATATCGTCGATGAACACTACCACGAACTTGTCCAGCTCCGGCATGAACACCGAGTTCATGAGATACATGAAATGGGCTGGAGCATTTGTGAGACCAAAGGACATGACGAGATATTCGTATAAGTCGTATCTCGTCGAGAACGCCATCTTCGGGATATCCTCCGCCCGGATCTTGATCTGGTGATATCCAGAGCGAAGGTCCATCTTTGAGAATACACTTGCCCCCACAAGTTGATCAAACAAGATGTCAATACGGGGCAGTGGGTACTTATTCTTGATGGTGACGGCGTTGAGCGGCCGGTAATCCGCACACAGCCTCAGGGTTTCATCCTTCTTCTTTACAAATAGCGCTGAGCATCCCCAAGGCGAGGAACTCGGCCTAATGAAACCCTTGCTCAACAGATCATTGAGCTGTTCTTTCAGTTCCGCCAGCTCATTTGGAGCCATCTTGTATGGTCTCCGTGATATGGGCGTAGTCCCGGGTGCGAGCTCGATCTTGAACTCGACATCCCGCTCAGGTGGCATGCCCGGAAGATCATCCGGGAACACATCAGGATACTCCCGGACTACGGGGATGTCTTCTAACTTGAGAACTTCAGCATTATTAATTGCTAAAACTTCCCGGACTGGCGTGTCTAACACCATGGAACGCGGACAGTGGAATGGAGAATTTAAGTGAACCATCCGTGTCCGAGTCTCTAGGACAGCGCCATGGTATTGCAGCCATGACATCCCTAAGATTGCATCAATCTTTTGTCCCATAAGGATTATCAAGGTGGTGGGATATAGTTTCCCACCTAAGCACAGAGGTGCCTTTGGAATCATCATATTAGCTGAAATCTTCCCTCCCGGTGAGCATATCATATAAGTGCAGTTGGTTGGGAAGACTTGCAATTGATGTTTAGCCACATAGGATGCACTTATAAAGCTGTGGGTTGCACCAGAATCAAATAATATGACGATGGCTTGATTGTTGAGAGTAAACGTACCCGCCAGCACGTTATCTCCCTCTGGGGCGCCCTCATTGTCGAGGTTGCGGACGCCTCCAGTCCGCTGACCAACCTTCTTCGCCGGAGGTCGGCCTCGAGCACCGCCCTGGAACTGGGCTTGCCCGCTGCTCTGCTGCCCCTGGGGACAGTCCTTCGCGAAGTGGCCCGCCTGGCCACACGTGAAGCAGGTGAAACGGGGGCGGTCCCCCGCTGATCGGTGGACGGAAACCCGGGGCGCGTTGTGGCGGTGGAAACGCCCGGGGTACCGTCTGCTGCTGCTGCTGTCTTGGTGGTGGCATCGGCGGACGGAACGGGGGTGCTTGGAACGAACGTCCCCCGAACTGCTGAGGTCGCGCCGGTGGACGCCACTGCTGCCCGGATGGTGTCCGATACACCATACGGTACTTCTGGGGAGCGCCACTCCCACCGCTGGGTGGAGCGCTGCGCTTCCGCTGCTCAGCTGATAACTCTCGCTGAGCATCCTCTTGCATGATCGCGGCATTGACTAAGTCGTTAAATGTGCCGCGGTTCCACTGTACGAGGTGGGTCTTCATTTCGGGGTGTAACCTCCGATAGAAGTGCTCCCTCTTCTTCTCCTCCGTGGAGATGTAGTCTGACGCATACTGCGCCAGATGGTTGAAGGCACGGGAGTAGTCGTGGGCACTCCTCCCGCCCTGCTTCAGTTCCAAAAATTCTTGGAACTTTCTCTTCATTATTCCGGGGGGGATGTGATAGGCGCGGAACGCTTCCCGGAACTCTTGCCATTCCACGGCATGGCCAGCCGGACGTGAGGCGACATAATTCCCCCACCACGCACCAGCGGCACCGTGGAGCTATTGTGCTGCGAACAGTGTCTTCTGCCGCTCCGTACACTGGAGCAGCCCAACTTGGACTCGATGGTCCGCAGCCAGTTGTCAGCCTCCAGTGGTTCTTCAGCTTCGGTGAACACTGGAGGGTGCGTACTCATGAAATCCGAGTACGACACATCACGGGGCTCCCGAGGCCCTCTATCTTGACGTCCCCCCGCCTGGGACGTATTCTGCATGATCGTGCGGAGCAGGTCGGTCTGCTCCTCACGACCTCCCACCAATGCCGCTATCACATCCGCTAGAGTAAGCGGAGGCGGCGGTGGTGGCTGCTGCTGCGGGGTGCTGTCGTAGGCCGGTGGCTGGGAGTCATCACCTCCCTGTTGGCTAGAGCCACCAACCTCGTGCATGGTCCTAGTATGAACCATCTGCAACCACACGACATTAAACATCAGTTCCGCAACATTTTGCATGCAGTCTAAATGAAATAGGTGTAAAACATAATGACAATGAAAACATGCGATACATCTCGTAAGTAGATAGTGTAATAACTTTGCACAAGTTACACCATTACCAGACCAAACACAAGCTAGTTTAATCCAACTTGATGAACCTCCACTTTGGAAGCTCAACATAACTAGGTTTGGTCACTACGAGACATTACTATCGCGTTGTCATCACGCATACCACCCTTAGGGTACAACACCCTCTCCAATGAGCTCAACTGTCATTCTTCTGTCAGAATGACCAGTTTCTACCTATTCCAAGTTTTGATCTGGTTCTGTGCATTTTCATGACTCAAGTTGAATACAAAAGTTCAAGTTCACTTCAGTATCTTTCCAACGAGTACTCATTTGCCCCCAGATCAGCTTTGATTAAAAACTTATGCTAATTCAAAGTTAGCAGAATTTCTGGAAGAATTTTAACAGCACCTCCCTTGGAAGTGGCTGTTTTCAACCCTGATTTCCACTAAATTCTGTGCTGAAACTTCAGAAACTTTGAATTGCAAAGATGTCACACATCTTCTACTCTTTCTAAAGATGTATTATATGACAATTTTAGATTTTTATACTGGGTGTTATATTTGAAAAACAGATCAGTTCAGAAGATGTTTTACTCTGCCCTGGTTCTGGACAGTTTACATTTCTCTGGGCTTTAAGCCATCTTAAGGTGAGTTTCAGCTCTGGAAGTCTACAACAAAGTTGTAGAGTACTTCAATACCTTTCCAGAGCTATGTAGCACCCCCTCTGGGCTAAAAGACCGGTGAGTTACGCCCTGTTGAAGATCAGCAAACATGCTGCCCAAAACAGAGCACTCTGTTTTTCAGTCTTTTTGGAACTACAATCATCACTATCCCATTCTTATACCCAACCAGGGTCCTAAATGTTGAACCTATAGATTTTAATTCTTTGTTATCATTATACTCATGCATATGCCTACAATATCTCGGTACTACGTTCCTCACAAAAGAAAATCCTAACCGGATCATACCGGCATATACGTCTCGAGTGTGGCACTAAACGGTCTCTCGCACACGTTTTCTACACGGATACATACGTGGTTAGTACCTGCAGAAGACCACACAATGATGGTGCACTCAAAGGTTGTTCATTTCAGGCAGTTCCATATTTAAAAGTAAATACAAACGCCCGTATCATTGTCATACGGCCGTCCTTGAGCTAAGTCACGTCTCAAGGCACGTGATCGTGTTTCAACACCACACGACGGGGAACCCGAGTATGTCATGAACGGGTCGTGTCACGGTTGGGAATGTTATCAACCCAACAGATACCACCTACTGCCCTGCAGGGCACGCCGATGGCAAGCGCTGTGTATGTCCTCCTGGGCTATTTCCAGACGAACACACTCTCGCGTTACTGACCACGCGATGGGGTCTCCACTTACTTGCCTAATGCACGCTAGGGATCAGCGTTTCATATGAACGCAGGGACATGAAGAGTCCAAGAGATTCATATTGACATCTCACACCAAGCTGTGAGACTCTATCCCTGAGCCACGTTCCTCGTCAGGGGGAGCTAACCGAAATTGAACCGCTTTCGGTGGCGTTCCTTACCATACTTACCAGAGCGTAGGTGCGTCGTTACATAATTGAAATTCAGAATTATAACACATAAGTTAGTCTTTGCCACTTTAAGTAACTATGCTAATATAGTCCTTACTTGGGCAACTACCGAATCCTCATCGTATACCTAAGTTTTTCCCATAATGCAGTCCTTTAGTACTGTGCTATCCCCACTGCATCTCTGATACCAGGCTGTGGTGGACCGGAATCCGCTCATCCCGGATCGCAGAGGGTGGTGCCGCGCGATGCGACACCCGACAGCACACGTCATAAGAACATAATATATTACATTGGAAACAACTGAAACTGTACAAACAGGTACAAACTTCAGTTACAACTATTGTTTATGTTACACAGCGGAAGTCTACACTACACAACTCACGCCCGCCTATCTAGCAAAAGTTGGTTGCCCAGCCCTAGGGCAACCCACACTAGCTGCACTCCTCAGCTCAGCGCGGCGTGTACGGCTCCCACTCAGCCGTGGTCCCCGACGGAGGGTAACCCTCGCCGGTGGACTCGTACTCCGAGTCCGTGGGTGACTCCTCACCTGAAAAACACTTAAGCAGCAACCATGAGCACGAAGGCTCAGCAAGGCTTAACCGACTCACCTAAGCATGAAACTCTACATGAGGTATACCAAGGCATCAGTTAGTAACATTTCAGCAAAACGACACGCCTACAAGTTCATCCTTAGTTCATCTTTTAGTAACAAGTTAACAGTTCATGAAATCTGAAATTTAGTAAGCAGTATTTGGTGGCACACATGTAGCAATACAATTATATCAATCAGCATCATTGAATCAACATATTTCATCCGTTAGTCTATGTTACGACGCAGTGAACAAGCGGTACTCGTCACCGCGAGGGACAGCGAATCGACTCGATATACACCTGCAGGGAAAACCCAAAGAGCACGTCACGTACGCCCACCTGTGGAGCTGCACAGCACGCTCACTCGATGTCGTACGGGACAACCTTTCACCCAACAGCCCAAACGTCGAACCGGTCGCACCGAAACGAGCAGGAGGTTCCCCACACGGAGCATCTCTCTATGCCCGTTGGCAGATTTCCACCTTGCTGCCCTCAACCTACACCTATAAATCGGTGTGCTATGCCTCGACGCCCGGAGGTTTAGGCTACATCGGTTTATCGGGGCCCATATATCCAATATGCCTTCGGTACATTCAACACTTGCTCAGCAGGGCCGCACACGGATCGGTCCTCAATCGACACGGGCAGGGCTGCGCACACAAGACTCCCTCTTGCTGCGCCCTAGCCCCTGCCTAGTCTCATTTTCATTACTAAAATGATCTCACATCACTCAACCGAACCCGTGTGTCCCAAGCCTATCTCGCGAGTAGATTCCAACTACTCGACTTGTACCGAAGTCCTATGACTCATTAAGCATAGCCGGTCGACTCGAGGTCTTAGACACTACCCTCACCCTTTTAGGAACCTTTGGTTATGCAAGTGGGGTTCCATTCATCCTACACCTAATGCACAATCATACTTCACATGACTCGTGTAAACAAAAGAAAACTTATAAAAAGGTTAATGCAAACCGGGGCTTGCCTTGTTGCTGCTGGTCAGTAGTTAGTTCCTCGTCCGGAAGAAGGAAGTCCAGCACTTCCGGAGTCTCTTCTTCAACGGCTACACGTTAATGAAATACTACATGTTAATTTAGATGCAAATGTGAGTTTTGGAGTAAGACTTCTACTATTAGTTCTAATAACCAGCCTCTAACACCTGGAACTTTGTTTAAGAATTTAAAGATGAACTGGTGTTGGTGGTTTGGCTTGGACTTAATCACATGGTTAAATGCTAAGTGGTTTTCCCCCCTTTTCCACCTTAATCCCTTAAGTGGTTAAACAGGACAGGGGTGATCTAGAGCTCCAATGGAGCTGAGAATTTTTGTGTGAGTTCCTTGTCACAAGAAAACTCTCTGGACCAAACATTAGCACTTTTCATGGAGTGGTTTGCTCAGAATAATCCTCTTGGCAAATCAGCAAGGAAGAATTTATTCTGAGGTAATACCCCTGTTCATGCTCAACTTAATGAACTACAATTTCAATTATAGCTCATAGAGTTTGCATGAATTTTCCTAACATTTTTTGGGGTTAAGATTTGCCCAGAACGGAATTTCCAAGTTTTGGAAATTCTCTGAAAATGTTTCTGTATTCAAAGGAACACAGCACCTTCCAATTTGAATTGCTCTGACCAAATCAACTCCAAATGGTCTGAAACTTTTACAGGGGTTTACTAATGTCCTAAATAACATTCTGGAAAAATTTGGGGATTTTTGGATGAACCAAACTCCCTCTAAAATTCTTTTGCTGAAAAGCTTTAAAGAATTTTCCAGAATTAATTAATGGGTTTCATACAAATTGGGTTGTATATCTGGACAGAGCTAGGCAAGATGAATCCAACCCAATTTGAATCACTAAATTTGGAGCTTCCTAGCCAAGGTTATGGATTTCTAAAGTTTGAGCTAATCCCTGAATTATTTTCCTACAGAAAATCCCCTCCCGGGCTAAACCAGAGGCTGACAGCGGGGCCCGCCCGTTTAAATTGAACTAACCGCGCGCTCGTGCGCGATTAACACAGGGGCTGACAGGTGGGGCCGCGCCCTTTGTCTACCTCCCGACGTCGCCGCCCCGAGCCGCCGGAGCTCCGGCGAGGTCAGCGTTCCCGGCGATCTAGCTCACCGGAGCCGACAAGACTCGCCGCCCCCACGTAATCTCGGGTGCTGAACCTGCTGGACACCATGTCGCCGCCGGCTAACCGCCATAGCTCGCCGGCGACGAGCCCTATGCCTCTGTGCTACCTCGGCAATGTGTTCCCGCCCTTCTGACCATCTTCTTCGTGCGCTAATCGCGTCGCCACACTCAGGGAAACCTCGGGAAACTCGGCATGAGCTCTGTTGGGCCCTAAACGGCCGGCAACCCAGACCTCACCGGCGACCCCCTCCTCCGCCATACTGTCCTAGGGTGAACTTAGGGTTCCGGCGGTGATTTCCTTCCGGTTTTCGATCGAGAAGGGTCGCCAGAACCTCTAGATGCTCTCTCACAGCTCCGTTCGACCTCCCACCCACTAAGCTTCCCGAATTTCTGCTAAACCTAATCGGGTCCCGAAAGGAGCTACTCGTCCTAAACTGAAAAATTCTCCGCGCACAAAGGTCGAACCTTGGAACGGTTTGCGCGGTGGTCTTGAGGACGAGCTAGCGCTTCACTTTCCTATGGAGGTCAAAGCCGGAAGATGATCACAGCTGGGGTGGCATACGATCGGAGCTCGGGCGACTAGGCTGCTGGTTACGGAACTCGCGAAAATCAGTAACTCGCCGGCGGTCTCGGGCCTTTTATAGGCCCCTGAGGCCAGTGGAGAGCGCGACACCTGCTGTGCCACCTCCTCTGCCGAAGCAGGAGCTGGCCGGCCGAGGTGGTCGGGCGCCGACGCTGGCTGCAGCTGGCGAGCGCGCTCGGTCGAGGAAGTCGGCTGAGGAGACTTCTGTGCTAAGTCTACTGACCAGTGGGCCTCCCCTCTAACTCTTTTTTTTTTCCAATTTTCTGAATTCTGTTGTGCCAAAATATCCTCAGCTACTCACAATTTAATGTGAGACTTAGTCACCAAGTCTTTGTTTGAATTTGAATTCTCAAATTCAAACTTTGTTTGGTTAAATTTGCTTCATATTTAAACTGAAATTCAAATTCAGTTTTTGAATTCTTGCAAATTTAGCTCTTGACAAGATGAGCTCCAATGGAGATGAAAATTGGTGGGTTTACTCAGAAAAATGTGCTGAGTATAGATATGGAGCTAACTTTTGAATTTGGGTGATGAAAGTTGCTGCAATTTGAATTTACATTCAAATTGGTCTCTTTTTGAAATAACCCAAAAGTGCCTCAAAAAATGTTGAATTTGCATGAACTTTGGACTGAACCTTCCCAAGACTTTTTAAATTCTAGGGGTGAGCTCAACCTCTCATGTTCATGTGTAGAAACCCTACTTTGTGAAAGTGAAGGCTTTCCCCTCTAATCATTCTTTTGATGGAGGTTACATGCTCTTCACAATATTTCCTAAGATTTCCACAATAAAAAAAACTGTGGTGTTTTGAGGTGAAGAAAAAGTTTTTGCAAGTCCCTTTTCTTGGGATTTTACAGGTGATCCCTCGCGGGGCATCGAGATCCCCAGTGCAAACGACGCCAATGGTCAGGCAGGGCCTGCACCGAGCTGACTCCCAAACAGAGAGAAGGGGTCGGCAGAGAGGCCTGCGCCTGCGGCGTGTCCTCGTTCGCCACCCAAGGATGCCCCAAAGTCAAGCAGGACGTCAAAGAGGAAGCTGGTCCGTCATGATGGAAGCTTTGTCTCCGGCCCCCAATCGGGGGGTTCCAGGCTTCCCATGGTCCCGCACCGGGCTCGGCGACTGGCGCCGGGGGCAGCTCTAGAGCTGCCGCTGCCGGAGCAGTCCCAGCGGCCACGGGAAGGGTGTCCGGCGCTGCTGGAGCTTCAAGGCGGGCCCCCTACACACCTACGATGCAGAACAAGTCTTCAGGCGTGTCCCCGACCCGGAAGCCGTCGTCGGGGAAAACTCCTGAGGCGATTTAGGCGACGACGAAGGTTCTTGCAACGTCGTCGGCTTCTCAGCTGTCAAGGGCCGCCCCAGCTCAGGGCACATCTTTGGCTTAGAGGTCCGAGGCAGGGAAGGCTACTGTTGTGCCATCTTCAGCGACGAAGAAACCTGAGGTTTTGCCGGCTCCGAAGCCAGCGGAGGCGACCTCAACGCCGGCATGGGTGAGTGGCTCAAGCCCCCCACATAAGAAGCTCCACACGGAGTGGAACTTCCAAGCCTCCAGGTACGGCTCAACCTCGTAAGGTTGTGTACTGAGCCGCTGGATGGCGTAGTTGATGCCTTGTGCTTCCTTTTGTAGGGCTCCTCAGCAGAGCTCGCCTCCTCCTCCTCTTCCACAGCAGTTTGGGAACCGGAGCTCCTTCTCCGCCGAAGCTCCTGCACCGGAGGCAGTGCCTGAGCCTGCGCATGGGGCGGCTCCGGATGTCGGCACCCGGGCCCCCGAGGCCAGCCATCCGGTGGGTGTTGGCGCCACTAGGAGCGGCGTGGCTACTGTTGAACGAGTTGCTAGCCCTCCTCCCCTTGCATAGGTCACCATGACGGTCACCCCTCGGGAAGATGCAGAGCCGGAGGGCATTGAGGCAATCCCTCGCCTGTGATGCTGAAGACTGTCCCGATCCCCAGGGCCATGAGAGCTGTCCGTTGTAGCCTGGACCAGATGCCGGACGTGCTCGAGCAGGAGTTGGTCGAGCTGAGGTCTGAGCGGGAGCGCCTCCAATACTGGGACGACCTGTTGAAGGTGAAGGCTTGGGCTCGGGAGTAGCAGCTCGAGGCTCGGGAGGAGGTGCTGTAGGAGAAAGAGGCCGCTGTCGCCAACGTCCACAAGAATGCGGCGGACATCCTGGCTGAGGCCCAGGGCCTCCATGCCTCCACCGATGCGAGTCACACGACTAACGGAGCTCCAGGAGACACTCCTTCATCGGGAGAAGGAGGCAGAGGCGAGGGAGAGGGAGCTCTCTGATCGTCTGGCTGCCCATGAGGAGGAGCAGGGGCGCCTGAAGGAGCGATTTCAGGGCATCCACGACCGAGAGCGCACCACTGCGTCCAGGGAGTCTGACCTGGATGAGCGGGCCGCGTGGCTGGCCACCAGGGAGCAGGCCCTGGCTGCTCTGGAGCAGGGGCTAGCCACTCGGGAACAGGAGCTGGCGAGGAGGAGTTCGGCAAGAGAGTCGGCTTCTACCACCAAGGTGGCCGAAGACGTCCGGGCTTCTCGTGTAACTGAGACAAAGAAGGCCTGGGACTTCCTCAGCCGCATAGAGGCGGCTCTGGAACCCTTCGGCTTTGGCCCCTTGCGCCCCGGAGGGCCGGTCCAGGAGGTGAGCCAGGTGCTCCCTGCCCTGGACTCAGTCGAGGAGAAGCTTCTGTCGCTGGAAAATGTCGTGGGGGAGCATCTGGAGACCGAAGGCTAAGCTCTGTCCCAGATGGTGGCAGGGCATGTCCTCACTTGCCTTCGGAGCTGCGACCCCAGCATCTCCCTGGAACCTGTGGTACAGGGTCACAACATAGAGTTGTCGGGGGCGGCGAAGGCTTCCGTGGAGGAGGTCGCCCAACTCGTAGCTGCTAGGTTCCAGCGCAGATAGCTCCTAGGTGTCCTGCTTGCCTTGTATCCTCCTATATATGCCGGAGATCTGTTGGTAATTAAGACTTTTTGTTTCAAGTCTTGTGTTGTCTTGAGTTGTTGATGTAGACTTTGGACCTTTGGCAGCGCAAATGTCTGGAATGACTTAGCCAATCGGGTAGCTCTTTGCCGATGTCCCGAGTTTGTTTCTCTGGGTCCTTAGTAACGTAAGGACCCAGGGTGCTCCGGTAGTGTGGCTACCACTCTTTCTGGGTTCTTGGCAGCGCAAGGACCCAAGGGAAGTTTGGCCCTTGTCTTCAGCTTGTCGTAGCTGGCACTCTGAGTCTTCTGCTTGCTGCTGCAGTGGTCCGACATCCTGCCCGCGTAGTTCACCGTGATGGCCCCCTGGTAGGTGTGGCCCTTGTGTTGGGGCGTACCTACCACTCGATGAGGCTGGACATCACCATCGGGCCCCCTGGGGGGTTCGAGATGCTAAGGACCTGTGCGGACCTGCAGACACGGCAGAAAGAGGGGGTAGTTGTGATTTCTGGTCACTCTTCCTTCTTTGGTAGCTATACTGTGGCTTACAGTCCTCAGCTTAGTTACGGGGCTCGGGTAATTTCATGTGGGTCGTCCAGGCTATGGTCAAAGCCTTGTCCAGGGGTATGAGCTGTCCGGTTCCTCGGTACCGGGCTATAGTGCTGGAGAGGTAGGGTGTGCACGCTAGGGGTACGGAACCAGGCATAGCATGCTACACACCCTGGACCTCCCACTGGCGTAAGACTTTTAGGGGAGGGCCATTCGGCGCCATAAGGCCCACATGCAATGAAAGAACCAAAGATCTCTAAGTTATGGTTAAAACCTTGCTTAGGGGTATGAGTCGTCCGGCTCCCCGATGTTGAACTGTAGCACTGGAGAGGTAGGGTGTGCACGCTAGGGGTACGGATCCAAGCATAGCAGGCTACACACCCTGGACCTGCCACTGGCGTAAGCCTTTCGAGGGAGGGACCATTCGGTGCCATAGGGCCCCTGAGCAATGAGAGAACCACAGGACCCCAAGTACGCCACAAGTACCTCAAGCAGACCTGCCTGCAAAAGGATAGTACAACCCTTGCTACGGTTGAACACAAGAAAAAGTGACCGGCCACATGACAGGAGCGGTATGGAAAGAAAGCACGAAAAGAATGGGGGCAATGTCCGGTGTACGGATAGTTTTCTTGTGCTTAGGCGTGTTCTTTCTGGTCCCCAAGTAATTAGTTGTAGCGCAGGAGAGGCAGAGTGTGCACGTTAGGGGTACGGAACCAGTTATAGCATGCTACACATCTTGGACCTTCCGTGGGCGTTAACCTTTCAGCAAAGAGACCTTCCAGTGCCACGGGACCTAGGACAAGTGTGTAGGACATGCTCTGGACATGCCATTTACAGTTGATATGCATGAGTAAGCACAAACTGGAAAGAAGGTACGAAGGGTAGGGTAGATTTTTCTTATTTCTGTCTTCCTTCGTGTGATAGGAGGAAATAGGTCGTGCAAGAAGGCAGCGACCCGCCCCGGATGACAAGAGTAGCAGGACCACTCCGGAGCTTAGCTGTTCTAAGCGTTGTTCCTAGACACTATGGCACCTTTACAAAGAAAGAGAAAAAAGAAAAAAATACCCTACCACTGCGCTAAGGATGGAACTTACAGAGGTGTTCTATGTTCTGTGGATTGGGTAGAGGTACCCATCCTCCGTGGCTAGGTGGGAGCACGTGGGGCAGCGTACATGTGCTGCTCGGGATTGAATGTAGCTTAGAGGGGGGTGAATAGGCTCTTTGAATTTTTAGACAGTTTCCTAAAACACTTAGCGGACTGATTAATTTCAGGTGGGTCGGACTAGTCCGGTATGGTGCGGACTAGTCCGGTATGATCGTAATTAAAAGATCAAAGTGATACTTGTTCCTACTTCAGGTATTTGTGCACCGGAAAATAAATGGTTATTCAAGTATAATGAAGTAAGACACAATAACTCTCAATTTTAACACTAGGTGTGGATGTAAATCAAATAATGACTAGCACCCCTAAATAACAATTGAAGGAAGATTGAAAAGACATGAGACAAAGTTTTATCCCGAGGTTCGATTCCACCCAGGAATCTACGTCCCCGTTGAGGAGTCCACCAAGGACCGGGTCTTCACCAACCCTTCCCTCGTTGAATCGACACAAAGGCCGATTCAATTCCACTATCCACGCACAGGGGTAAACAATTGTACGTGGGGCGTTCTCACAATCTGAGTGCTCCCACAAGATTACATAGAGTAGCTCTTCCTCACCCACACAAACAGAGAACAACAATCAACAATTGTGTGAGAGAAGACAAACCAAGAGCTCAATTGCGAGAAGAACGACTCTCTCAATCCAATCTCCAATCCTCAAAGACTTAATCTTTCTCGGCTTAGAATGAGTGGAGAGAGGTAATTTTTGTGCTCTTGGGGCGTGCCACGGCGCTGGGGGTCAAGTAATTACAATGTGTGGCCATGCACCTTTATTTATATAAGATTTCCAAAAACCCTGGTAGTTGGACTAGTCCGCTTTGTTCACCGGACTAGTCTGATGTGCCGTGTACAATTTTCGTGTTGCATGCGCCACAGTGGAAACCCTAATTTAATGTGTTTACAGGAACTTGAACGGACTAGTGCGGTCCAAGAGCGGACTAGTCTGGTGCAAGGTGAATGCCGGTTCCAGAGAGTTGATCGGACTAGTCCAGTTTCTGAGCGGACTAGTCCGGTGCAAGGTGAGTGCCGGTTCCAGAATCTTAAATGGACTAGTTCGGTTTCTAAGTGGACTAGTCCGGTGCACCATGTTGTGATGCAACTGAAAGTTGAATGGACTAGTACGGTTTCTGAGTGGACTAGTCCGGTGCACCGTGTCGTGAGTGATTTGGATTTGTTTTAAGACCTTACCCCTACGCAAAGATTTTGAGCTCTTGGGATGTGTCTCTCACACACTCCTATACAAGTAAGTCTACATTGCGCTTTATTCATGGACCTATCCTTTTCCTATTTCATCATCACTTCATTTTTCACCTTTTTGAGTGCACCAATGCTACCTTGCACGAGTTAATCTGCATTAATCTCAACAAGTTCATTAGGATCTCAATTCATTTGTCATCAATCATCTAAAACCCACAAGGGAATGCCTAGATGCACTTTCAATCTCCCCCTTTTTGGTTATTGATGACAACCAACTGAGATTACATAATTAATGATAAAATTTGTTTTTCATAAAGTGTGCATATATGAGAATGACAAATGAGTATTAGGAACCTCTCACATATATGCAACCTTCATGGTGGGATACCTAAAGAGTGGGTGAAGAAGAATGTGACATGCCACAAGAAGATAACATCATATCAAACATAGAGGTAGTCATCACATCAATATGGAATAATCATCACACATCCAACGAAGTTTGAAATAAAAGTACATGAAACTTTAAAATACATGTCCATGATCGCTAGTCCTTAAGGTTTACAATAAGATGACTTAAGATAAATCTCAATCTCTCCCCCTTTGGCATCAAGGCACCAAAAAGGGAAAAATTGAGTGGAATCATTCATCGCCGCTCTCTCCCTCACTCTCGGTCCTATCTTCATCGTAATCTTCATCATCGTCTTCATGACCATGCTGAGGAGGAGGAGCGGAGACACCTGCAAATCCAAAGGACCTAAACTCTTGTTTGGTGAGTGGAGCCATTTCAGTGAAGTCTTCATCAGAGTCCTCAGAGATCTGTGGTGATCCAACTGGCTCAATCTCTAGCTTCTCACATATGGCTTTGATGTTGTCCTTCACATATCTTTGATGTCTCTTTCTAGCCAAACTCTCCTTGTGTTGCTTGACTTCAATTTTGCGACAACAGCCAAAAATAGAGGAGAGCATTTTGAGCATACCATTGGAGGACTCTCTAGAAGGTGGAGGGATAGGAGTAGGTGTAGGCTCTGACACCCTTGAGCCTTCATGAGCAGAGGGCACAGTGTAGAATGTAGGCTTATGGGGCTTGAGACCAGTGTGAGATACGTCTTTGACAAACTCCAGTCCTGTCACCATCTCAATCATATACATGACATAAGGTGCATAGCCACAGGACCTATTTGGAGTTATGGAGATATTCACAATGTCATTGTAGATGTACTCAAAGACATTGAAGGTCCTCTTCTAGCTTATCACTTTCAACAATGTCCTCAGAGTCCCTTGGATCGTCCCTACATCACCATCCTTTGGAGCTATGGTCTTTCTCAGGATTCTATTGATCACGGCAAAGAATGGCTTCAAGTACTTGGTAGTGGGAGGTACATATGGCATTCTTGTATTTTACAAGAATTCTAGCTCATTCTTTTCCAAGGGCTTCAGGTTGTGAATGACAAGCTCATTATCCAGGGTGTGTTCAAGATGAAGTATCTTTTTAAATTCCTCATAGGTGACACTGTATCTGGATCCATGTGTCATCCAAATCATCTCATCCCCATCATCACGGGCAAAGTAGAGAGTAGAGTAGAACAGGGTGACTACCTCATTGTTCTAGTCATACTGAAAATATAGGAGGTCCTTCAAGCCATGCCTCTCTAATGCTTCTAGTACCTCATGATAGGCTTGGCATTTCTTGGATTGAAGTAGTCAATGTTGAGCCACTGACTCTCAACAACAGGATTCTTCATCTTCATGTAGACATGCTCATAGTAGTCAGTATGGAAGTTGCTCTAGAATTTGGGTCTGCACATTGCTTTGGCTGCCCATAGACTTGAATTTTTCTGAGGTTGTCTGCCAGTTCACTCTCCTTTCCAGTAAAGTCATCACTTGATGGTTGCCTGTTGCAGTGAATGGGGGCCTTCTTCTTCAGTGGATCAATAGGACCACTAGCAATTCCTTTGCCCTTCCCGACATTTCTTCTAGGGGCTGCAGAGCTTCCAACAATGTCTTTGCTATGTGCCGTCTTACCAACCACTCTCCTCCTTTAGGAAGAGAATCATCGGGAGATGACGGTTGAGCAACGTTGTCATGTTTCTTCTTCATGGCCTCGGAGTGTGACGACATCGTGCCTGACAGGAAAATCAAGGGTTAATTGACACGATGGATTGTAGATTATGTGGAAATAAGAAGTTAGATGTTCAATTTAACCGGACTTGTACGTTTTCAGAGTGCGGACTTGTCTGGAATACCGGACTTGTCCGCACCAGAGATGTAAAAGTCCCAAAACTTGTGAATAGAAAACTTGAGCTATGAATAAAGTTGAGTTTGAATACAAGAAATGGGACTTACAAAAACTTTTGTTTACTCATGAAAGTGTTGGCATGTGCTGTAAAACTTTGAAATCAGTTTGAAATAAGAGGGTCACTTCCAAAAAGAAGAAGGGCATGTTTCAAAAGAGGAAATTCAAACTGTTGTTTAAAAAGTTGTATTTGCAATGACCAACTCAAAGATCAGAGGGCATACTCAAACTCCCCAGGATCAAATTGTAGAGGGGGCAAATTTGGAGCAAATTTGGAGGTGCTTTGATAGGAATATCAAAGGAACTTGTGAATTCCATCCAACTTTGAATTTAAATTTGAAACTTAGGCAAAACTGGTCAAATGGCAAAATGACCTTTGAATTTGGATCCCTAATAGCTGAAGTTTACAATGTGCCAAAATTTGGATATTTAGGAGAGATGAGTGGGGCCCAATTGTCATTGAGGAGAGGGGGAAGACTTAGCACATAAGCAACAATCTCTCTGTTCAGACTCAAACCAGATCACTGTTTTCGCTCGTAGGACCGAACGCGCGCGCGCCACCGAAACCACGCGACCGCCAGCTCCCGAGCTGCTTCGACGTCGGTTCCCCTCGCCCTTATCGTCCTCCCACCGAGAGCGCACACCTCACAGCACCGAGCCATGTCCGAGCAACGCGCCCTCCTCGCCACAGCGCATTTCCGTTTGCTTTTGCCGCCGCCGCGCCCACACGCTCAGTCTCCCACCGTCAACCCTCTCCCGAGCCGTGGACACTCGGACAAGCTCGGAAGCGGCGTCGCCCACACTCCCTGAAGCTGTCAAAGCCAGTTCTGAGGGTGCAGCGGGCTGCAATCGCCTCGGCGAGCCGGTTCTTCTCCGGCGGACCAACCTCGGTGACTTGACTTCAAACCAAGCCACTCCGGTGTTTCACGCCCAACAAAGCCACGAAAAAGGTTGGTTACCACCTCTCCTTGCTGTCCACCGAGTTCGGGGTCAGTTCATGGGACCACCTAGCCGGAATTTGAGTTTTACTCACGGCGGTTTCTTCAGGTCGTCGGCTGCAGACCGGGAAATTCTCCCCCGAGGTGTGAGGGCTTCCAGTTGTGTGCTGGTGTCATGATCCTCAGCCTCCTACGGACCTCCTCGACCAAACAGCGCCCGACTCCATCAACCCTAGCCGAAGAAAGCCCAGTTTTTACACTGTCGCCGCAAAAACCACCTCGGGCGCACTGTGACAGCATAGCTAGCGGCCTCTCCAAGCAAAATTGAGCACACCTCGATGATCTACACCTTCCACTGATTCTGTAGCGCTAATCCTTCGTGCTTTTGGCGAGCTAGAACAGCGGCGCTACGTCGCCGAAGCTCGGTTAAGCCGCCACACCGTCGCGAGCTCGGTTAGGGCCGACGTCGGTGCGGGGAAACCCTCTCCCCGTCATCAGCGCACGAAATTAGGGGCTGACGGCAAGTTTGAGCACGGGAAGTGAACGGAGGCCCGGGTTCCGAAGTTTTCCGGCGAGCTCCGGCGGCGGGGGTCGCGCGGGAGCCGGAGGAAGACGAAGGTGGTCGGTCCCACCCGTCAGCGGCTGATGTTAAACATACGGGATTCTCTGTGGCCTCGGATCAAACTGTGACAATGTGGGAAATACTCTGTAACCCGTGTGGCTCGTGTTTCAGCGGTCGACACGTGGCCCTGTGGCCCGCAGTCAGAATTTAAACAATTCTCGGTTTAATTTGAATTCCAAATTCGGTTCAAACTTTAGAACCTCATAACTTTTGCTAGGAAGCTCGAAATTTAGTAATTCAAAATGGGTTGGATTCAGGATGAAAATACCAATCCAAATATACAACCCAATTTGCATGAAAACCAATACAAAATTCTGGAAAATTCTTTAAATATTTTCAGCAAAAGAATTTTAGAGGGAGTTTGGATCATCCAAAATTTCCCAAAATTTTCCAGGATATTCTTTAGGATAGTAGGAGACCCCTGTAAAAGTGTCAGCTCATTTGGAGTTGATTTAGTTAGGGTAATTCTAATTCCAAGTTTCTGTATTCAAATAAAGACAGAAACATTTTCAGAGAATTTCCAAAACTTGGAAATTCAGTTCTGGGCATTCCATAGCTCCAAAAATCCTAGGAAAATTCATGCATACTCCCTGAGCTATGTATGAAATTATTGTTCACTTGAATTTGCACGAGAGTGCAAATTTAATCAGAATTAATTCCTTTTTGCTTAAATGCTTAGGGAATTGTTCTGGGTGATCCACTTAGTGAAATGTTCTGAATTTTGGTCCAGAGAATTTTCTTGTGACAAGGAACTCACAAGAAAATTCCCAGCTCCATTGTAGCCCTGGATCATTAGTGTTCTGTTCAACCATTAGTTGATCTCCCCACCCAAGTGATGAACCTCACTTCTAACTTGAGGATAATGCTTAGACACACATCCAAACCACTACCCCAGTGTCATTTTAAATTCTTAAACAAAGTTCCAGTTTCAAACTTGCCTTTAGCATTGTTAGCAAAAGCTTTATAATTAAACATGTATACATATTCATAACGTGTAGTGATTAAACGTGGAAAGTTAAGAAGGAGGAGGTGAACTTGGATCAAGGAACAAGAAGGGCTGGAGTGAACTTCAATACATCAGAAACTGACTTTCTCTCAACTGACTTTAGTCACCTGCAAAACCAAGGCAAGCCCCGGTTTGCACTTAAGTTGTTTTTAAAGTTTTCCCTTTGTTCACTACTATTGGTCAAGGTTTGTCTGTGCATTAGGTCAAGGATGTGTGATACTCCACTTGCATAACCAAACATGAACCCTGAGGTCAAGGGTAGAATTGTGTCATCGCTGTAGAATAAGGCCGTGCTAAACAGGCTAGGACAGCCGGTAGAAGACGAGTAGTTGGAATCTACTCGCAAGCTTTGTTTCAGGACCACATAAGTGGGGTTGGAAAGGGGAGCAAACTAAAGTTTACGTTTCCAAAGATGAGACCGGGCAGAGGGGTTAGACAGCGACAAGACGAGGTCTTGGTCGAGTAGCTCTGCCCGTGTCGGTCAAGGACCGAAGCGTATGCGGCCCTGGGAGCAAGTATTGAGTTGTGTACCGGATGCTTACTGATATATGGGAACCAGGAAACCGATGTACCGGGTTCACTGGATTGTAGAAGCATACCACATCGTCTCGTTAGACCTATGAGCCCGAGACGGCGCGACCGGTTCTACAGTTTAGTGGCCTGAGAAAGGTTGCCACATACGACGTAATGAAGGACGCCAGAGTTGGGTCTTCAGAGGCGGGCGTATGTGTCGAGTTATCCGGGTAGTGTTTGATTCAAATCACCGTCCCTCGCGGTTATGAGTACCGCTTGCTCACTGCGCTGTGACGTAGTAATCAAGTTGCGTGGGATAGTTTGAAAAAGTTTTAAATGTTGGTATGCTAATTATAAATTGCATGAAAACCATGGTTGAAGTAGACATAGAGCAAACTAAAGTTATTTTTCACCTTGGGACAAGTAACATTGGAATGAAGCGTTTCTTGTTTGATTGTGGAGTTCCAATGTTGCTGGGCGCAAGGTCACTACTAATATGGCTAAAATCTGAAAGTTAAGGATGAACTTGTAGGCGAGTCTTTTCGCAAATGACAGGCTTAAGTATTAGGTTACTTTCATGTAGAGTTTCATGTCTTAGGAGAGACGGTTAAGTCTTGCTGAGCCTTTGTGCTCACTCTTGCTATATAAGTGGTTTTGCAGGTAAGCATCGACGCTATAAAGAGGGTTGTCCGGTGAGACTCGGAAACTTCCGAGTCATGTCACACTTGGAGAACCTAGCCGCTGCCATGTCTTCGTGTTGCTAGCGAGAGGAGTCCGCGGGCTGGATCTCTTCTCGAGTGCTTCTTAGATATTCATCGTGAGCTGTTTATAGACTTCCGCTGTAGCTATTTTATGTAAAGTATTTACAAAAAACTGTTGTAAGCTTCCGCTTTGATTTATGTAATACATTGTACCTTATATGTGTGCTGTTGGGTGCCGCATAACACGGCACCACCCAATGCAATACCTCGGGCATGGCGGCACAACCCTGTGATCGGGGTCGGGCCCCCTCAGCATGGTATCAGAGCCGCATTGGTAATAGCGCACAGAATAAGGATGATATTACGACAAAAACTTAGGCTACGGTGAGGAAACGATATTAGGCCCACATAAGGACTATAGTAGTGTAGTTACTTAAAGTGGCAAGACTAACATATGTGTTTTAATTCTGAATTTTCATTATGTAACGACGCACCTACATTCTGGTAAGCATGGTAAGGAACGCCACCGAAAGCGGTTCAATTTCGGTTAGCTCCCCTGACGAGGAAAGTGGTTCAGGGTTAGATCTCACAGCTTGGTGTGAGATGTTAATATGAAACTCCTGGACTCTTCATGTTCCTGAGTTCATATGAAACGCTGATCCCTAGCATGCATTAGGCAAGTAAGTGGAGACCTCATCGTGTGGTCAGTAACGCGATAGTGTGTTCGTCTGGAAATAGCCAGGAGGACATACGCAGCGCTTGCCATCGGCGTGCCCTGCAGGGCAGTAGGTGGTATCCGTTGGGTTGATAACATTCCCAACCGTGACGACCCGTTCATGACATACTCGGGTTCCCCGTCGTGTGGTGTTGAAACATGATCACGTACCTTGATACGTGACTTAACTCAAGGACGGCCGTATGACAATGATACGGGTGTTTGTATTTACTTTCAATTATAGGACTGCCTGAAATGAAACAACCTTTGAGTGCACCACTATTGAGTGTTCTTCTGCAGGTACTAACAACGTACGTATCCCATGTAGTACACGTGTGCGAGAGACCGTCTTAGTGGCACTGATAAAACGGATATGCCGATATAATCCGGCTCAGGATTTTCGTTGGTGAGGCAACGTAGTACCGACTTTGTTCTTACGGTGCATCGACACCGTACCACACATAATAACCTCTTCCCTATGAAGAAATAATTCATGAACTAACTTTCAACTAAAAATGGAAGTTTGAAACAAATATTAGCTACTGAACTCTTATTTTGAGCTAAGATTCAAATGAGAGTATCACTAGGTATCAAAGTTTTCAAAAACAGAGTGCTCTGTTTCTGGCAGAAATTCTTGCTGGGCTTTAACAGAGCATAACTCTGAGTAGCTTGACCCAAATAAGGTGTATGATACAGTTATGGAAATATTTTCAAGTGCTCTACAACTTCCTTGTAGGCCCCCAGAGCAGAATCACACGTTACATGGGTGAAAAGTCCAGTTGAAGGCAAACTGTTCAGAACCAGGACAGTAGAAAAAAAACCTCTCTGGACCTTTCTGTTTTTAAGCCATAACTTCCTGTAGAAAAATCCTTAAGGAGCACATAAGTACTTGTTGGAAAGCTACTGAAGTTTACTAAAACTTTGGTATTGAACTCAAGTCTAGAATCTGTTGATAACTTGAGTAAAATTTGGAGTTTGTGTGAGCTGGTCAGGGTAGTCCCGCTGATTAGCTTAGCGTACATAAGATTGGTTTAAACATGAATGTGGTTATGCTTTCATAAAGTTCATGACATGTTCATGTTTTACTTATCTTTACTTACTACTGAGATAGAATTTTGATTGACTCAAAATTTTGTTTCGTGCAGTATGGTACGCACACGTTCTCAAATGGAGCTTGGAGGTTCAAGTCGAGGTGGGAATGACTCGACTTCATCACAAGAGCCATCGCCAACCGGATTGGCTGAAATTATGGCGAAGATGAATGAAACTCTCCAAACTCTAGTTCAGCAAGGCATAGATCAAGAAGCTCAACGTCACATGCCAACCCAGAGCACGTATCTGGATTTCTTGGCGACACAACCGCCGGTATTCTCCGAGGCGGCTGACCATTGTGAAGCAAATCACTGGTTACGTGTCCTTGAGTCCAAGTTTTGGTTGATCCAATGTGATGAATTCTCGAAGACTCTATATGCCGCTCAGCAGCTTCACGGCTTTGCTGGAGCATGGTGGTCAGAGTACCTTGCTGTTCAACCAGCAGGGCATCGTGTCACATGGGCGGAGTTCCAGGCTGCATTTCGTGCTCGTTTCATCCCTGCGGGCATAATGCAAACCAGTCTGGATGAGTTCTGGAGTCTGAAGCAAGGGGACATGAGTGTTATTGAGTATGCGAAGGAATTCAATCGCTTAGCTCAATATGTCCCTGACTATGTGAAATCACCATCCATGAGGGGTTATCATTTTTATCGAGGGCTGACCACTAGGCTGCGATGTGAATTGGCTCAAGTTAGCCAAGAGAATTTTGATGAGTTTGTGAGCTGTGCTATCGCTCAAGAATATTATTCCAACCTCTACCTCAAAGAAAAGAGGGAGAGGGACTCATCACAGGATGAAGACAATTATCTACCCCAGAAGTATCGGTTGGTAATCCGTTCACCTTCCGGTCGAGAGATTCCACAAGAGGTGCAATCATTCTGGGAGTGTGACGACTCTTCTACTCCACAGAAGTCATATTCACCTCCACCGCAGCAGCAAATTATTTCTTATGCACCTCAGTATCAACAAGGTGCATCAGAATATTATTTCCCTCAAGAGGTTGAAGATGAACAAGGTGATTTCTCAGCTGAGCCAAGTGCTGTCCCACTTCAGCTTGACAATGATCTTAAGGTCAATGAAGCAACTGAACCGAGCAGCAACAATGTGTCTGCGGGTCCAGTTCCACAGAGTGATCTTGGGCAGCAAAGAAAAGCTATGTCCAAAGTGAGGACAGTTAATTATGGTCAGTCGATGATCTGCCAAAGGGAGGACCTGTTCTTGCCGGCAGGTTCACCTTAAATGACAAGCCGGTTGTCATTTTATTCGACTCTGGTGCAACACATAACTTCATTAGCCGGGCAACGGTAATCTGGGATCAGATCCCCACCACTGTCACAAAACGTTCATACCATATTCATTCGCCAGGTGGAGACATATCCACTAATGAAGTCGTCTCTCGAGCACCACTTTGCTTGGGTGGAAAAATTTATCCTACCACCCTCATCATTCTCGAAAACCAGGGAATTAATGCCATATTGGGAGTATCATAGTTGACCTTCCATAAGGCTGTTCTGGACATCGAGAACAGGAGTGTTCACTTGGACTCTCCACTTCATGGACGTCAAACATTGTATCTCGGCGGAGCGGTTTCTAAAGACCCAGAAGTATGTAATGCCGAGGCGTGCAAGTTAGAAGACATTCCAGTAGTCCGTGAATATCCGGACGCGTTTCCCGAAGATCTTCCAGGTCTACCACCTGAGCGCGAGGTGGAGTTCAAAATAGAGTTGATACCGGGAACCACGCCGATCTCTCGGAGACCATACAAAATGGCTCCGAATGAATTAGCAGAATTGAAGGAGCAACTCAAAGATCTGATGGACAAGGGTTTATTCATCCAAGTTCATCACCATGGGGTTGCTCAGCTTTGTTTGTGAAGAAGAAGGATGAGACGCTGAGGCTATGCGTCGATTATCGTCCTTTGAATGCTGTGACAATAAAGAACAAGTATCCACTACCAAGAATTGATATTCTCTTCGATCAGCTAGTGGGTGCTAAAGTCTTCTCTAAGATGGACTTAAGGTCGGGATATCATCAAATCAAGATCCGAGCGGAAGATGTCCCGAAAACAGCATTCTCGACAAGATATGGACTCTATGAGTATCTCGTCATGTCATTTGGGTTGACCAATGCTCCGGCTCACTTTATGTATCTTATGAACTCGGTGTTTATGCCGGAGCTGGATCAGTTCGTCGTGGTATTCATCGACGACATCTTGGTCTATTCCAAATCTGAAGAGGAACACGCTAAACATTTGCATATTGTGCTTCAACGCTTGAGAGATCACAAGCTCTATGCAAAGTTTAGTAAATGTGAATTCTGGATCAACCAAGTGCCGTTTCTTGGACATATTATTTCAGCGGAAGGCATTGCTGTTGATCCAAGCAAGATTGAACAAGTGCTGAAGTGGAAGTTGTAAAATCCCCAAAAGTGGTAGCAAGAAAATTCAGCTCATATACACTTATGAAAAATGAGGGGAATCAAAACTTTGAATTATAATAAGTGTGAGTTCAAAGTGAGGGTTTAGATTTCCCAAAATTTCCAAACATGGAGATCTAAATGCACAACTTGGATCTTTATAGTCCAAATATTCAACCTTCCAAATTTCAGCTCATTTGGAGGAGTTTTAATATTTGTTTGGGATTAAAAGGAGAAGCCCTCTAATCTGAATTTCAAATTCAGTTTCAAATTCCAATTCCCTCAATTTGAAAATTTGGTTTCACAAAGGTGTTCTCCACCTTTTAATAAGCAGCCATGCCAAAAATTGGAAACTTTGGAGCTGGTTTGCTATATTTTTGAGGCAATACAAAGTGGAGAATTCAAACTCCTTTTCAAATTCAAATGATCAAACCCCATTCAAATTCTACACCAGAATTCAAACCATTTGAATTCTGCAAATTCAAACATAACTTTGGGATGAAGTAAAGCTTTTAATGTTGAGTTGCTGGAGGGAAAAATATCAGAAAAGTTTACTAAACAAAAGGGGAAGTGGGGCCCAATTGTCAGCCACCTAAAGCAAACAACCGACTGTTTTCCCTCTCTCTCTCTGTTCCCGGTTGATCGCGGCGCGACAGCTCTCGGAAAAGCGCTCCCCCCGACGCCCTCACCGAGCCACCGAGCTGGTTCTCGCTGGCCGACGTCGGCGCGCGCGCGTGGGCGATAAGAGCGGCCGCCCGAGTACCCCAGCGCTACTTCTCCTCCTCCTCAGCTCGTGCAGCGCCGCGACCGTCTCACTTCCACTGGACACCGCCGCTCAGCTCTCTCTGCTCGACCACAGCCCTCCAAGCTCGATAGCTCGAGCGCTCCACAGCAAAGAGCATCGCCTGGACGTGCTCTAGCCCTTGCCAAAGCCCCTTCGAGATTTGCCGGTCCGAACTGCTCGAGAAACGCGGATTGGCGCCAAAGCTTCAAGGTGCCCGGACCTCGCCGTTTCGGCTCTCCGTCGACAGCAGCAACCGGCCACCCTCTCCCCCGACTTCCTATACAAGAAAGGTGCGTAGACCTGTCCTGGTCGTGTAGCCGGAGGCCGTTTAGTGTTTGCTAGAACTGGTGGCGAGAATTTCACCGTTTCCCCAAACTGTACACCGATGGATAGAGTCGGGTCTAACCAAAAATTCGTTGTGCTCGGGGTAGCTCCGCGCTAGATGAGCTTAGAGTAGCTCCAGCACATGCTTGCGCATCTCCCCGGAGTCCTAGCAGCTCAAACAATCGAGTAGAGATGCCAGGTATCGAGTTTTTGTCACCGCCGGAGTTTTGCGGGCTCGGGTCGCTGGTGGGTTTCAGGGAGAGCGAGCTATGGGTCGAGGATGTCCATGGGACACTGGTGCTTTTGGAGCAAACCCTAGCCGAATGACCCACTGTTAAGGGAGAGCAAGGTCGCCGAAGTAAGCTTCGACATGGTCGCCGGTGCAAGCACCTTTCCGGCCATTGTCATCGGCTCCCGACCCCACCATCGTGTTCAGCACGGTGTAGAACTCACAGGCGGCGAGTTTGACGAAGTTTGGACCACAGGAATCCCGTCCCGGCGAGCCTCGCCGGCGTGCGCCGCCGCGGAAGGCGCGGGCAGCGCGAGGAAGGCGAAGGAGGGCCGGTCCCACCGGTCAGCCTCCGGGTTCGCGCGAGGATCGGTTTGTGGCGCCGAATCTGGTGCGGCTGCGCGGGAATAACCCCGTAGCTCCCGGTGTTGCTAAAATCTGACTGGTCCGAATTAAACCAGTGGGCCCAGCCCAATTATTTGAAGTTTCTATTAGAGAAATAATTCCAGAATTTAGCTGATCTTTGCAAGCCCATAACTTTGTGTAGAAAACTCCAAAAAGAGTGAAACCAATTTTGTTGGAATCCTCACGAGGAGTACTTCACAGAGAAACCAAATTTCAGCTATGAAAATGCCCAGGAATTTCTGTAGAATTGTTTTTAGTAAATCCTTTAGGGATTTATTACAGGAGCGATTCTTTATGAAATATTCCCAAATTTGGGTAGCAAATCCTCTTCATAGATACTGATCTCCAGTAAAAATTTGGGCTTCATTGGAGGTCATTTGCTAGGTCAAGTTACCTTCTCAAGTTCAGCCTTTATTTGAAAATTCAAATTTAAACAGAAGCTTTTTCGGAACTCCTGTCTAAGTTCAAAAATTCATATCTCTCTGATGGTAGCTCCAAAAATGGTGAAACAAATTTTGTTGGAACCATGGAGACTTACCCTAATCAGATCTTCCACCATTAGCTATGTCAAGCTCCTGAATTGGGCTCAAAATTTAGAGAAGCATTGTACTTGTAGGAATTTTAAATACTACATTGTGCAATGACATATCTCCAAATTTGGCTCAAATCATCCTTAGAGAGTCTAGTATCCACTGTAAAAATCCCAAAGCCAATTAAGGATTTTAAATAGCAGTAGCTATGAGTAGAAGTCCAACTCTTATAAATCCTTAATACTTATACATGTATTTTATTACATTTCATAATAGTGACCGAAGTTGAGGATACGCCGGAGCCCTTGGACGTCCTCCCACCAGAAGCTGACTTTCCGTTTAACTCGCAACCAGGCAAGCCCCGGTTTGCACTTAAGTACCTTTTATAAAGCTTTTTATTTGTATCATTTATGTCTAGGGTGAATGTTTGCATTAGAGTTAGGGTGATTGAAACCCCACTTGCATAGCCTCTTTAAATCCTATAAAGGGTTGGGTAGTTTACAAACCGACGAGTAGAGGATGCCATGCTAATGTATAGGATCTCGGTAGAAGTCGAGTGGTTGGAAGCTACTCGCGAGATAGTACTTATCACACGGCAAGAAAAGAGGTAGGTAATGGCTTGAGTTATAAAAATGAGACCCAGCAGGGGGGATAGGAAGCAGTGAGCAGAGGTCTCACGTGCGTAGCCCTGTTGGTGTCGGTTGAGGACCGTCCGTGTGCGGCCCTGCTGGACAAGTATCGAACAGTACCGGATGCATACTGGCATATGGGAACCAGGAAACCGATGTAATTGGTTAACCTGGGTGTCGAGGCTTACCCAACCGTAAATAGGAGTGGGTTGAGGGTAGCAAGGTGTAATTCTGCCGGTGGGCACAGTCACGCTCCACGCGGGGACCTCCTACCCGTTACGGATGGACCGGTTCGGCATTTGGGTTGCCTTTGAAAGGTTGTTGCATACAACAGAGTAGGAAGGGGTGTGGAATCACGCTTCTGAAAGTGGGTGTATGTGACGTGTTATCCGGGTGTGTCTTGATTGCAATCACCGTCCCTCGTGGTTATTTGAGTACCCGCTTGTTCACTGCGCTGTGACGTAGTAAGAAGTGAAATAAGCCAACTGAAAATGCTGTATTGATCTTAATGTCTTGAATACCTTGATTGTTGTAGATATAGAGCTAATTAAGTTTATATTCCACTTTGGACATCTCCACATCGGGGGAAAGCGTTTCTTGTTTGATTGTGGACTTCCGATGTGAGAGCTGTCTAAGGCACATGAACCTGCTGCTATAAAACTGAAAGTAAGGATCAACTTATAGGTGTGTCTTTATTGCAAATTCCTTGTCCCATCTTACATATCCTTGCACGTAGAGTTCCATGCCTAGGGTTGACGGTTAAGACTTGCTGAGCCTTCGTGCTCACGGTTGCAATATTTGAGCTGTGTGCAGGTGAGAGTTATGAGGAAGGTTCCGAGGACGAGGCGATGCCCCCGTCGGGGTACACGGCCGAGCTGGAGCCCTGCACGCCGCCGTGATTCTCCGGTTCCATGCTGCTAGTGTGTAGCGTCCCCGGGCTGGACGGCTGCACTTTTGCATAGTTAGGATGAGAGACCTTATATGTATATTACTTCCGCTGTATGAATAGGTTTTGTAAAAAGACTTCCGCTGTTTTATATCAAATAAAAGTTTGTATGTTATCCTTTATTCTTTTCGTGTGTGCTGTTGGGTGCCGCATCGCACGGCACCACCCTATGCGATTCCTGGAGTGGGTGAACCACGGGGTGGTCCCCACAGACGTCTCCAACATCAGTCCATGAAGTTCGTAGCTTCTTGGCTTTGGAGGGATATTATCGGAGGTTCATCCCGAGCTTCTCAAAAATCTCCAAACCTATGACGGAGCTACTGAAGAAGGGCATCAAATATGATTGGAGCAAGCCATGTGAGGAAGCTTTTCAAGCGTTGATGAAACACCTCACAACAGCCCCGGTTCTAGCTCAACCGGATACAACCAAGCCTTTTGATGTTTATTGTGATGCGTCGGGCATCAGGCTTGGTTGTGTACTCATGCAAGGAGGACGGGTGGTCGCATATGGATCACGGCAATTACGGAATCATGAGCAACATTATCCAACTCATGATCTCGAGCTCACTGCCGTGGTACTAGCTTTGAAGATGTGGAGACATTACCTATTGGGAAATCTAGTTCATCTCTACACAGACCACAAAAGTTTGAAGTACATATTCACTCAGAAAGAGTTGAATATGCGACAACGGCGATGGTTGGAGCTGATCAAGGACTATGAGATTGAAATTCATTATCATCCGGGCAAGGCAAATGTGGTTGCCGATGCACTGAGCCAGAAGTCTCATATTCATAACCTGACCATTACGCCGATGGAAGAGAAAGAACCAAGTCTCTACTTGGTTCCATTTGGAGCTCTGCATAACCTAGCCCTCATACCCACAATAAAAGAGGAGGTTATGGCAGCTCAAAAGAAAGACAAGGGCATGGCTCATATCAGAAGGAGATTGAAGAATGGGGAAATGAAATGTTTCCGGTTAGATGATGAAGACACTCTATGGTTCAAGGACCTGATAGTCGTACCCCGTGATATGAGGCTGCGGAAGAAAATTTTGGATGAGGCTCACTTCTCCAAATTTTCTATTCATCCGGGCAGAAACAAGATGTACCAAGAATTGAGGACTAAATTCTGGTGGACCCGGATGAAGAGAGAGGTTGCTAAATACATATCAGAATGTGATACGTGTCGGCGAGTCAAAGCCGACCACATGAAGAAAGCGGGGACCTTACAACCGTTAAGCGTTCCGGCATGGAAGTGGGAGGATATTAGTATGGACTTCATTGTTAGACTATCTCTCACGGGTAATAAGCATGATTCGATTTGGGTAATCGTGGATCGGTTAACCAAATCAGCACGCTTCATTCCGGTGCGTATCAAATACAGCACCAAAAAGTATGCTGAGTTGTACATAGCACGAATCTTTTGCTTGTATGGGGTTCCCCGTACCATTGTCTCCGACAGAGGATCGCTGTTCATATCCCGCTTCTAGGAACAGCTACACACATCCTTGGGGACTAAACTGATTCAAAGCTCCGCGTATCACCGTCAAACCGATGGGCAAACGGAGAGGGTGAATCAAATCCTTGAAGATATGCTAAGGGCGTGTGCCATCCACCACGGTAAGAGCTGGGATGATCACTTACCGTTGGCGGAGTTCTCGTATAACAACGGTTATCAAACGAGCATAAAAATGGCACCTTATGAAGCTCTCTATGGCCGGAAGTGCCGCACACCCTTGAACTGGTGTGAAGCCGGCGAGAGAGTTATTTACGGGATTGATCTCGTAAATGAAGCAGAAGAGCGGGTAAGGCTTATTCAAGCAAATCTGAAAGCCGCTCAGTCCAGACAAAAGAGCTATGCGGATAGGAGACGTCGTCCTCTTGATTTCCATGTTGGGGACCACGTATACCTCCGCGTATCTCCTATGAAGGGCATTCACCGATTCAGAGTGAAAGGGAAATTAGCTCCGCGTTTTATCGGTCCCTTCGTCATCATTGAAAGATGTGGACCCGTGGCATACCGTTGGAGCTGCCGGCAACCTTTGCCGGAGTTCATAACGTCTTCCACATATCTCAGTTGCGGAAGTGTTTAAAAGTTCCAACGGAGATTCTCACGGGAGACATAGAAAATTTGAAGCCAGACCTCACGTATGTTGAGCGACCAACCCGGATAATTGATGAAAAGACTCGCGAAACCAGGAATCGGACGCTGCGATTTTTCAAGGTGCTATGGGAAAATCACACGTCCGACGAAGCTATATGGGAAAGCGAGGAATATTTGCAACGCAATCATCCGTAGTTGTTAGAGGCGTGTGTTGAGTAACTGTCCTCTCCACCTTGTCCTTAATCATGAATCTCGGGACGAGATTCTTTTTAAGGGGGGAGGAATGTAAAAGTCCCAAAACATGTGAATAGAAAACTTGAGCTATGAATAAAGTTGAGTTTGAATACAAGAAATGGGACTTACAAAAACTTTTGTTTACTCATGAAAGTGTTGGCATGTGCTGTAAAACTTTGAAATCAGTTTGAAATAAGAGGGTCACTTCCAAAAAGAAGAAGGGCATGTTTCAAAAGAGGAAATTCAAACTGTTGTTTAAAAAGTTGTATTTGCAATGACCAACTCAAAGATCAGAGGGCATATTCAAACTCCCCAGGTTCAAATTGTATAGGGGGCAAATTTGGAGCAAATTTGGAGGTGCTTTGATAGGAATATCAAAGGAATTTGTGAATTCCATCCAACTTTGAATTTAAATTTGAAACTGAGGCAAAACTGGTCAAACGGCAAAATGACCTTTGAATTTGGATCCCTAATAGCTGAAGTTTTCAATGTGCCAAAATTTGGATATTTAGGATAGATGAGTGGGGCCCAATTGTCACTGAGGAGAGGGGGAAGACTTAGCACATAAGCAACATTCTCTCTGTTCAGACTCAAACCGGATCACTGTTTCTGCTCGAAGGACCGAACACGCGCGCGCGCCACCGATACCACGCGACCGCCAGCTCCCAAGCTGCTTCGAGGTCGGTTCCCCTCGCCCTTATCGTCCTCCCACCGAGAGCGCACACCTCACAGCACCGAGCAACGTCCGAGCCACTCGCCCTCCTTGCCACAGCGCCGTTTCCGGGAGCTTTTGCCGCCGCCGCGCCCACACGCTCGGGCTCCCGCCGTCAACCCTCTCCCGAGCCGTGGACACTCGGACAAGCTCGGAAGCGGCGTCGCCCACACTCCCTGAAGCTGTCAAAGCCAGTTCTGAGGGTGCAGCGGGCTGCAATCGCCTCGGCGAGCCGGTTCTTCTCCGGCGGACCAACCTCGGCGACTTGACTTCAAACCAAGCCACTCCGGTGTTTCACGCCCAACAAAGCCACGAAAAAGGTTGGTTACCACCTCTCCTTGCTCTCCACCAAGTTCGGGGTCAGTTCATGGGACCACCTAGCCGGAATTTGAGTTTTACTCACGGCGGTTTCTTCGGGTCGCCGGCTCCAGACCTGGAAATTCTCCCCCGAGGTGTGAGGGCTTCCAGTTGTGTGCTGGTGTCATGATCCTCAGCCTCCTACGGACCTCCTTGACCAAACAGCGCCCGATTCCATCAACCCTAGCCGAAGAAAGCCCAGTTTTTACACTGTCGCTGCAAAAACCACCTCGGGCGCACAGTGACAGCATAGCTAGCGGCCTCTCCAAGCAAAATTGAGCGCACGTCGATGATCTACACCTTCCACTGATGCTGTAGCGCTAATCCTTCGTGCTTTTGGCGAGCTACAACAGCGGCGCTACGTCGCTGAAGCTCGGTTAAGCCGCCACACCGTCGCGAGCTCGGTTAGGGCCGACGTCGGTGTGGGGAAACCCTCTCCCCGTGATCAGCGCACGAAATTAGGGGCTGACGGCAAGTTTGAGCATGGGAAGTGAACGGAGGCCCGGGTTCCGAAGTTTTCCGGCGAGCTCCGGCGGCGGGGGTCGCGCGGGAGCCGGAGGAAGACGAAGGTGGTCGGTCCCACCCGTCAGCGGCTGAAGTTAAACATACGGGATTCTCTATGGCCTCGGATCAAACTGTGACAATGCGGGAAATACTCTGTAACCCGTGTGGCTCGTGTTTCAGCGGTCGACACGTGGCCCTGTGGCCCGCAGTCAGAATTTAAACAATTCTAGGTTTAATTTGAATTCCAAATTCGGTTCAAACTTTAGAACCTCATAACTTTTGCTAGCAAGCTCCACATTTAGTGATTCAAATTGGGTTGGATTCAGGATGAAAATCTCTATCCAAATATACAACCCAATTTTCATGAAAACCAATATAAAATTCTGGAAAATTCTTTAAAGCTTTTCAGAAAAAGAATTTTAGAGGGAGTTTGGATCATCCAAAATTCCCCAAATTCTGACAGGATATTCTTTAGGATAGTAGGAGACCCCTGTAAAAGTTTCAGCTCATTTGGAGTTGATTTAGTTAGGGTAATTCTAATTCCAAGTTTCTGTATTCAAATAAAGACAGAAACATTTTCAGAGAATTTCCAAAACTTGGAAATTCAGTTCTGGGCATTCCATAGCTCCAAAAATCCTAGGAAAATTCATGCATACTCCCTGAGCTATGTATGAAATTATAGTTCACTTGAATTTGCACGAGAGTGCAAATTTAATCAGAATTAATTCCTTTTTGCTTAAATGCTTGGGGAATTGTTCTGGGTGATCCACTTAGTGAAATGTTCTGAATTTTGGTCCAGAGGATTTTCTTGTGACAAGGAACTCACAAGAAAATTCCCAGCTCCATTGTAGCCCTGGATCATTAGTGTTCTGTTCAACCATTAGTTGATCTCCCCACCCAAGTGATGAACCTCACTTCTCACTTGAGGATAATGCTTAGACACACATCCAAACCACCACCCCAGTGTCATTTTAAATTCTTAAACAAAGTTCCAGTTTCAAACTTGCCTTTAGCATTGTTAGCAAAAGCTTTATAATTAAACATGTATGCATATTCATAACGTGTAGTGATTAAACGTGGAAAGTGAAGAAGGAGGAGGTGAACTTGGATCAAGGAACAAGAAGGGCTGGAGTGAACTTCAATACATCAGAAACTGACTTTCTCTCAACTGACTTTAGTCACCTGCAAAACCAAGGCAAGCCCCGGTTTGCACTTAAGTTGTTTTTAAAGTTTTCCCTTTGTTCACTACTATTGGTCAAGGTTTGTATGTGCATTAGGTCAAGGATGTGTGATACTCCACTTGCATAACCAAACATGAACCCTGAGGTCAAGGGTAAAATTGTGTCATCGCTGTAGAATAAGGCCGTGCTAAACAGGCTAGGACAGCCGGTAGAAGACGAGTAGTTGGAATCTACTCGCGAGCTTTGTTTCAGGACCACATAAGTGGGGTTGGAAAGGGGAGAAAACTAAAGTTTACGTTTCCAAAGATGAGACCGGGCAGAGGGGTTAGACAGCGACAAGATGAGGTCTTGGTCGAGTAGCTCTGCCCGTGTCGGTCAAGGACCGAAGCGTATGCGGCCCTGGGAGCAAGTATTGAGTTGTGTACCGGATGCTTACTGATATATGGGAACCAGGAAACCGATGTACCGGGTTCACTGGATTGTAGAAGCATACCACATCGTCTCGTTAGACCTATGAGCCCGAGACGGCGTGACCGGTTCTACAGTTTAGTGGCCTGAGAAAGGTTGCCACATACGACGTAATGAAGGACGCCAGAGTTGGGTCTTCAGAGGCGGGCGTATGTGTCGAGTTATCCGGGTAGTGTTTGATTCAAATCACCGTCCCTCGTGGTTATGAGTACCGCTTGCTCACTGCGCTGTGACGTAGTAATCAAGTTGCGTGGGAATAGTTTGAAAAAGTTTTAAATGCTGGTATGCTAATTATAAATTGCATGAAAACCATGTTTGAAGTAGAGATAGAGCAAACTAAAGTTATTTTTCACCTTGGGACAAGTAACATTGGAATGAAGCGTTTCTTGTTTGATTGTGGAGTTCCAATGTTGCTGGGCGCAAGGTCACTACTAATATGGCTAAAATCTGAAAGTTAAGGATGAACTTGTAGGCGAGTCTTTTCGCAAATGACAGGCTTAAGTATTAGGTTACTTTCATGTAGAGTTTCATGTCTTAGGAGAGACGGTTAAGTCTTGCTGAGCCTTTGTGCTCACTCTTGCTATATAAGTGGTTTTGCAGGTAAGCATCGACACTATAAAGAGGGTTGTCCGGTGAGACTCGGAAACTTCCGAGTCATGTCACACTTGGAGAACCTAGCCGCTGCCATGTCTTCGTGTTGCTAGCGAGAGGAGTCCGCGGGCTGGATCTCTTCTCGAGTGCTTCTTAGATATTCATCGTGAGCTGTTTATAGACTTCCGCTGTAGCTATTTTATGTAAAGTATTTACAAAGAACAGTTGTAAGCTTCAGCTTTGATTTATGTAATACATTGTACCTTATATGTGTGCTGTTGGGTGCCGCATAACACGGCACCACCCAATGCGATTCCTCGGGCAAAAGACCCTGTGATCGGGGTCGGGCCCCCTCAAGAGACTGGACTAGTATGGACTTGCTGAAGAACCCTAACTTCGTATTTCAACGGATCTACCAAAAATTGATGCAAATTACAGAGAGATATACTAGGGATGCATCTAGAAAGGTAGTGTATGCTCTAGGCATTAGGAAAGTTGAGGAAAGGTATCGGAAAGATGAGAACTTGAGTTGAGAGGAATTTTACCCAAAAATGAGGATTTGAGTCAAAGCGTGAAGTCTAATCTGGATTAGTCCGGAGGAGAGGATACCACACGTCGAGGAGAAGCTTTTCCATGGAGAGAACTTTGACTTTGTTGGCCAAGGTCGAAAATCACCTTGGGGGCTAGGGTTTGAGGAGTGAGAGGCAAGAGGGTGCTTGTGAGGTGAGGAGGGCTGAGGTTGGCGCGTGTATAGACTTTTAAACTCGGACATACGGACTAGTCCGGTTGGAGGACCGGACAAGTCCGGTATGCCAGACCTGTCCGAACTAATCTGAGGGAGGGGACTAATCCGGTGTTGACATCGGATTAGTCCGGGTCAACTAGACAAATAAGAGTAGAAAACAGGGAAATGTGGAGAATTTGGTCTAATAGTGATCTAAGGACCTAAATTTCTCAAATAATCTTGATGAATATGCCCAGTAAGCAATCAACAATTAGACAATGGTCATTATTCATTAAGATTCATTAATTTAAATAGTTTTTAAGAGAAAATCGAGATAAGGGATAGTTTTTTCAAAGTAAGTAAGATTTTGAGAATTCAAGAAGGTATGCAGTGTTTCAAGCCACGTTCCGAGAGTCAAGTATATTTAGTTCATTCCTAATCTCACAGAAACGTTTTTCATCAAGTGGCTTGGTGAAGATATCAGCTAGTTGTTTCTCGGTTATGACATGGAAAATGGCTATGTCTCCTTTGATTGAATGGTCTCTCAAAAAATGATGCCAAATATCAATGTGTTTGGTACTAGAGTGCTCAATAGGGTTATGTGCAATCTTAATAGCACTCTCATTGTCACAAAGGAGCGGAATACGTTCATAATGTAACCGTAGTTCCTTAGGGTTTGTCGCATCCAAAGGAGTTGTGCACAACAACTCCCAGCTGCAACATACTCCTCTTCGGCTGTGGACAAGGCAATTGAGTTTTGCTTTTTGGAGGACCAGGAAACTAGGGACCTACCCAAGAATTGGCAAGTTTCAGAAGTACTTTTTCTATCTACTTTGCATCCTTCATAATCTGCATCGGAGTATTCAATGAGATTGAACTTTGAACCTTTAGGGTACAAAAGGCCTAGGTTGGGTGTATGGACTAAATATCGCAAGATTCTCTTTACGGCTGTCAAATGACATTCCTTAGGATTGGCTTGAAATCTTGCACACATACAAACACTCAACATGATATCAGGCCTAGATGCACAAAGATAAAGTAGAGATGCAATCATGGAACGGTATACCTTTTGATCCACGTTAGGTCCATCTTCATTAAGGTCTAAATGCCCATGTGTTTCCATGGGAGTCTTTATGGTCTTCGCTTTGTCCATGCCAAATTTCTTGAGAATGTCTTGAGTGTACTTTGTTTGGCTTATGAACGTTCTTTCCTTTAGTTGTTTCACTTGGAATCCTAAAAAGTATCTCAATTCTCCCATCATGGACATCTCGAATCTATTTGTCATGATTTTACTAAATTCTTGACAAAAAGATTTGTTAGTTGAACCGAATATGATATCATCAACATAGATTTGACAGATAAATAGATCATCATTGAAGTGCTTGGTAAACAGGGTGTAATCATTTTTACCGATTTTAAAGCCATTTTCAATTAGAAAATCTCTAAGGCACTCATACCAAGCTCTAGGAGCTTGTTTGAGGCCATAGAGAGCCTTACGCAGTTTGAACACATGGTCGGGGTACTCTCGATCTTCAAAACCAGGGGGTTGCTCCACGTACACCTCCTCCTTGATAGGTCCGTTGAGGAAGGCGCTTCAACTTGTGAGTAACCTTTAGCCACAAGTCGTGCCTTGTTTCTTGTTACAACTCCGTGTTCGTCTTGCTTGTTGCGGAAGACCCATATAGTGCCGACGATATTGGACTTTGGTCTTTCAACGAGTTCCCTTACTTTGTCCCTCTTGAAGTTGTTCAATTCTTCTTGCATTGCCATCACCCAGTCCGGATCTTTTAGCGCATCTTCGACCTTGTATGGTTCTATAGAGGATACAAAGGAATAGTATTCACAAAAGTTAGCTATACATGATCGAGTTGTCACTCCCTTTTGTATATCACCAATTATGTTGTCGAAGGGGTGATATCTTTGTATGCTTTGGTGTACTCTTGGATGTGGTACTTGTGGTGTTGTGTTCTCATAATCATCATCTTCTTCAGCTCCCCCTGGATCGTTGTCGTTATTAATGCTTTGATCATCTTGTTGGTCTTCATGATCTTGAGTTTGTGCATGGGCTCCCCCTTGATCATATCTCTCCTGTTGAGGTTCATCTTGAGCACCTGATTCTTGTGATTGTTCTTGAGGTCGAGTATCACCAAGTGCCATTCTCCTCAATGCTTGACATGGGGCTTCTTCTTGATCTAGTACACACTTATCAACTTGCTCCGTTTGGGAGCCGTTAGTTTCATCGAGCACTACGTCCCGTGCTACTTCTACAAGTTCGGAGACCTTGTTGAAGACACGATAAGCGTAGGAGTTCAAATCATAGCCGAGCAAGAAACCCTCATCGGACTTTGAAGAAAACTTCGAGGTCCTTGGCTTCTTGTTTAGAATATAACATTTTGAACCAAAAACTCAAAAGTATGAAATATTTGGTTTGTTACCGGTGAGTAGTTCATATGAAGTTTTCTTGAGTAGGCGATGAAGGTACAGTCAGTTTGTTGCATGACAAGCAGTGTTGATGGCTTCAGCCCAAAAATGGCCAGAGGTCTTGTATTCGACAAGCATTGTCCATGCCATCTCAACGAGCGTATGGTTCTTCCTTTCAGCTACCCCGTTTTTTTGTGGGGAGTAGGGTGCCGAAAGTTCATGCTTTATTCCTTCTTCATCTAGATACTCATTGACTTGTGTGTTCTTGAATTTTGTTCCATTGTCACTTCTTATGTTCTTGATTGTCAATGAGAATTCATTTTCAGCTCGTCTGAGAAACTTCTTGAGTGTTCCTTGAGTTTCTGACTTATCATGCAAAAGTAAAACCCATGTGAAGCGTGAAAAATCATCGACAATAACTAAACCGTATTTATTACCACCGATGCTTATATAAGAAATTAGACCAAATAGGTCCATGTGGAGAAGCTCGAGTGGTCTTGTTGTGGTCACGACATTCTTCGCTGGATGGGGTGCGCCTACTTGCTTCCCCTCTTGACACCCACTACAAGGCATGTTTTTCTCAAAAACAACATTCTTCAAACCTCGGATGTGATCACCTTTTAGAAGTTTTTTTAGATTCCTCATACCAACATGCGCTAGCCGTCTATGCCACAGCCAACCCATGTTGGTCTTTGCAATCAAGCATGTGTAAAGTTCGGCTTTATCTTTGTTAAAATCAACTAGATAAAGTTTTCCCTTCAACACACCCTTGAAAGCAATAGAGTCATCGCTCCTTCTAGAGACGGTCACACCCTCATTAGTGAACAAGCAATTATAATCTTTGTCACATAGTTGAGATATGGACAAGAGGTTATAATCTAAGGAATCAACATGTAAAACATGAGAAAGTGTGTGTTGTGATGAAATAGCTATTTACCGGCACCTAGTACCTTTCCTTGACTATTGTCACCTAAACAGATGCCTTCTCTTGAGTCTTCATTTTGTTCGTACTCCACAAACATTTTTATTTCTCCGGTCATATGATTGGTGCATCCACTATCTAGCACCCATTTCGCTCCACCGGATGCATATGCCTGCAAGAAAGGAACTATGCTTTGGTTTTAGGTACCCAAGCTTGCTTGGGTCCTTTGAGATTAGTGACAAGTGACTTGGGCACCCACATGCGAGACTTGGTGTTCTAATGACGTGGCCCAACATATTTGGCATGAACTTTTCCAAGACTGTTTTTCATAAGTACATATGAAGCATCAAAGGTTCTAAACAAGATTTGTCGTTCATATGAGTTTTCAATGTTAATTTTATCAACATTGTTATGTTTTTCAACTTGGGAGGAATTTCCCTTAACAAAGACAATGCTCTTCTTGTTATCCGTGTGGCTTCTAGCGTTTTTCCTTTCACCATAAGAATACCCAATGTCATGTTTGACATTAGGAGGTCTTGTGACCTTCTCCTTGTCAAACATGCCACTTTGAGAGGGATGCTTATTTTTGTCAAGTTTGACTTTTCTTTTATGTGGGTGTCATTTTTAGTACATGTACAAGTTACAAGAGTTTTGGATTCAACAGGTTGAGAAGGTGAGCTTAAATAGGATGAAGAATCACTTTGCTTGAGTGACTCAACATGCGCCTCAAGAATCTTGTTAACCTTGGTTAAGTTAGCAACATCCTTGAGTGCAGTGTTTGAGTTTTTTAGCTTCAAACAAGTCTCCTTGCTTGAAGCTAACTCAAGCTCAAGTGATTTGCTTCGCTCCTTTTCAATCTCAAGAAGCCCTTCAATCTTAAGATATTTCTCCCTTTGGAGAATGATCATATCTTCTTGTCGATTGACTAGCTCCTCCTTATCAACTATCTCATCCATTAGAGTTTTCATTTCAGCTATAGTGTTTTTATCTAAACCTCTAAGTATGTCTTCATCATCACTAGAATTATCAGTATCACTTGTAAAAGAATGCAAGGAGGGAGATTTGGTTTTGACCTTTCTTTTTCCTCCCTTGGCCATTAGGCATGTGTGGTTGGTGTCTTTCCATGCTCCCATGGTTGGGAATAGGGTAGACTTCATGGTAGTCTTCTTGATAGCTATAGTGGCTATCACCTCTTCTTCTTCAGATGAGGACTCATCACTGGAGTCCCACTCCTTCCCTAGATGTGCTTGGCCATATTGCTTCTTTTTCTTGAATATTTTCTTTTGTTGAGGCTTGTTGTCTTTACTCTTCCTCTTGTTGTCTTCATGTGGGCAATTAACCATGAAATGATCATATTCCCCACAATTATAGCATGTGTGCCTCGTCTTGAATCTTTGTTTGTCCTTGTATCTTCTTTCATTTGAGTTGCCACCCTTTTTCCTTCTCATCATTTTCTTGAAGTTTTTTATGAACAAGATCATGTATTCTTCATCGACATCAGTGTTTCCATCATCACCATCATCATCCTCAAGAGCTTCTGGAGATTCTTTTGATGCTGGCTTGCATGTTGTCTTTAGTGCAACTCCTCTCTTCTTTGCTGAGGTGAGGTCGGCAAGTTCCTTGACATGCTTGGCTTCCTTCTCCATCATTTGAAAGTTGATGATCTTGCCAAGAATCTCGTCCGGGGTCATTTTGTGAAACCCGGGACTTTCTCTAATCATGGAACAAAGTATCAAGTTCCAAGGCATGAATGCCCTAAGAATTAACTTGACCACCTCATGATCCGTCTACTTTTTGCTACCATAGGCTCGGACCTTATTGATGAGAGACTTCAGTCTATTGTACATCTCTTGGGGTGATTCTACTTCTTCAATGGCAAACCTTCCCAATTCACCTTCTATCATTTTGATCTTGGCTTCATGCACATGACGATCACCTTCATGTGCAGCTTTGAGAGTGTCCCAAATTTCTTTAGCAATTTCAAGTCCATCCACCTTGGTGAACTCGTCTCGGCTCAATGATGAGGTGATTACTGTTGCGGCTTGAGTGTTCTGATGAATAGCTTGATCTTGATCAAGGGTTAGGTCTTCATCGTCATCAGGTATATCTAAACCTGTACACACTATATGCCAAAGACTTGGGTTAATAGATATAAGGTGCATCTTCATGTTTTCTTTCCACATTGTATAATCAGTTCCATCAAAGTATGGTGGTTTGCCTAATGGAATTGACAAATAATGATTATTTGAATTTAAACGCTCATAGTTAAAAGGATATCAGGAGTAGTCTTTGTGACTACCCCCTTTTTGCTTTTTCTCTTTGATTTTCTTCCCGTTGGGGGAGAGTGCCTTATTCCGCATAAGCGCCTTTAATTGGAGCATTTCCTCATCATCTTCCTCGCAGTTTGAATAGCATTGAGGAGGTTCTCCAACTTTTCATTCCCTTTGTCACCACCTTTTTAATGATGGAAGCCCTTGGATTCACCCTTGATTTCTTACATCGTCTCTTCGAGCGGTGATACTCTTCTGAAGAGTTTGGCTCTAATACCAATTGAATGTAGCCTAGAGGGGGGTGAATAGGCTCTTTGAATTTTTAGACGGTTTCCTGAAGCACTTAGCGAACTGATTAATTCCAGGTGGGCCGGACTAGTCCGGTATGGTGCAGACTATTCCGGTATGATCGTAACTAAAAGATCAAAGTGAGACTTGTTCCTACTTCAGGTATTTGTGCAGTGGAAAATAAATGGTTATTCAAGTATAATGAAGTAAGACACAATAACTCTCAATTTTTAACACTAGGTGTGGATGTAAATCAAATAATGACTAGCACCTCTAAATAACAATTGAAGGAAGATTGAAAAGACATGTGACAAAGTTTTATCCCGAGGTTCGATTCCACCCAGGAATCTACGTCCCCGTTGAGGAGTCCACCAAGGACCGGGTCTTCACCAACCCTTCCCTCGTTGAATCGTCACAAAGGCCGATTCAATTCCACTATCCACACACAGGGGTAAACGATTGTACGTGGGGCGTTCTCACAATCTCAGTGCCCCCACAAGATTACAGAGAGTAACTCTTCCTCACACACACAAACAGAGAACAACAATCAGCAATTGTGTGAGAGAAGACAAACCAAGAGCTCAATTGCGAGAAGAATGACTCTATCCTTGATCCAATCTCCAATCCTCAAAGACTTAATCTTTCTCGGCTTAGAATGAGTGGAGAGAGGTAATTTTTGTGCTCTTGGGACGTGTGGCGGCGCTGGAGGTCAAGTAGTTACAATGTGTGGCCGTGCACCTCTATTTATATAAGGTTTCCAAAAAACCCTGGCGGTGGACTAGTCCGCTCTGTTCACCGGACTAGTCCAGTGTGCCGTGTACAATTTTCGTATTGCATGCGGCACAGTGGAAACCCTAATTTAATGTGTTTACAGAAACTTGAATGGACTAGTCTAGTCTAAGAGTGGACTAGTCTGGTGCAAGGTGAATGTCGGTTCCAGAGAGTTGATCGGACTAGTCCGGTTTCTGAGCAGACTAGTCCGGTGCAAGGTGAGTGCCGGTTCCAGAGAGTTGAGCGGACTAGTCCGATTTCTGGGCAGACTAGTCCGGTGCACCGTGTTATGGTGCAACAGAAAGTTGAACGGACTAGTCCGGTTTCTGGGTGGACTAGTACGGTGCACCATGTTGTGAGTGATTTGGATTTGTTTTAAGACCTTACCCCTACGCAAATATTTTGAGCTCTTGGGATGTGTCTCTCACACACATCCTATACAAGTAAGTCTACATTGCGCTTGGTTCATGGACGTGTCCTTTTCCTATTTCTTCATCACTTCATTTTTGACCTTTTTGAGTGCGCACCAATGCTACCTTGCACAAGTTAATCTGCATTCATCTCAACAAGTTCATTAGGATCTCAATTCATTTGTCATCAATCATCCAAAACCCACAAGGGAATGCCTAGATGCACTTTCAGGAAGGGACCCTCCCAGCTGGGGGAGGGTTTGTCACCCCTTCCTAGAAATTGTTGCCGAGGTGCTAGGGGGCCTTACCTTGGGCTGTCTACTCTACGCGTACCGTTGCTGATATCGCCAGAGCGCTTAGCGGTGTACCACATTTCGAGCAGCCTCTAGCCACATTGCCTCGTCGATGAGGTTGATGTCTTCACGCGGAAGCTGGTCCTGTGTGGCTTCGTCATATGTCTGGACGTGGGATGAGCCCTTGGTCTGTCACAGGGGAAGGGCGGCCTCGACCCCCTACACCAGCGTAAGAGGGTGTTTCCGTTGTCGCACGACCAGAGGGGGGTACATCCGGCTAGACATGGAGCGTCTTGCGATGCTCGCTGTCGGCGCTGGAGTCTGAGTCAGAGTGGCCGTACATGACTTTGAACGCCCACGCGGTGTCTTGATACTCCATCTCTTGCTCAGCGCTGGCCTCAGTCTTGGCCTTTTGTTTGCCCTCCTGCTGGTGGGAGGGTGTACCGTCTTGGCACGGCCGCTGCTGTAGCAGCTCACGGAAGCGGTATGCAAGCTTCTTGATCTCGTGGTAGTCACTAGCGCCGTGGCGGCTGGAGTTGTGCACCGGGCACCACTGACCGTCATCGCTGGCAGACAAAGGTTGTGGGCACTTATCAGTGCGTGGGGCTCAGCCCCCACCGGCGGCTGCTAGGGCGGCAGTGGGTGCCCCGGACAGAGGCTTGCTCCTGCCTCCGGCCTTGTTCTTCTTGCTGCTGCGTGGAGCAGCAGACTCTCCGGCACTAACTTCCGAGGAGGCAGGTCGTGAGTGCCAGTTTCGGCCTTCCACCGCCCTGGCACATTTGTCGGCCAGGCTAAAGAGGTCGGAGACGTCTTGCACGTCGTGCGTGGCCAACTTATCGAGCATCTTCTTGTCGCGAACGCCTTGCCGGAAGGCGACGATGACGGAGGCATTGGAGATGCGGGGTGGTGTTTTTGACCTGGGAGAACCGCTGGATGAAGGATCACAGCAACTCCACGTCATGCTGAGAACGGCATGGAGCTCAAGCTCGGTGCCAGCGCGCGTGTAGGAACTCCCGAAGTTGGCTGTGAACCTCCAGCACAACTCTTCCCAGGACGTGATGGAGCCTGGGGAAAGGTTCATGAGCCACGACTGGGCTGTGCCGGTCAAGGCCACAGGGAAGTAGTTGGCCATGACGGCATCATCCCCTCCTGCAGCTAGGATTGAGGTGGAGTAGATCTGCACGAACTCGGCGGGGTTGACTGTCCCGTCGTATTTTTCCGGCAAGTGGGGCTGGAACTTAGGTGGCCATATCACCATAAGAAGGTGTGGGGCGAGCGCCATGCATCCCCCTACTGCCCCCGTAGAGACAGGTGTGGGTGGAGCGCGGCCCGTTGGTACAGCGCTCAGAGAGCGGTACTCTCCTTTGAGGTTGCGATGCCTCTCTCGGCGTCGCTCGATAGTGGTGCGGCCATCTTCGCTTGCAAGGTGACGGTTCAGCTCGACCCTGAGGTCAACTGTGGCCGCCGCGCGTGCGGCTGCTGTCCCATGGATCACTGTCGGCATACGCGACACGCGATTAGGCCAGCGAGGGCTCAGCTTGCTGTCTCCTATAGGCAGGAGAGTTCATGGCAGCAGCGACAAGATGGTCGATGTCGTGTTGCCATTGCTCTGCCGCCTCGGGGGGTGGCACCCTCGCATGGAGGGTTGTGGAGCAGAGCGCGTGCCGCGGCCAGCACGATCTCCGGGCTCGGTCGTGATAGTGTTGTCGCCACCGCTGGAATAGAGGGATGCCGAGAGGGAGCGGCGACTGGTGGTATGAGTGCCAACGGCACACCGACCGTACGGTCACTGGCCCGTCCTGACCAGGGCGCCACGGGCGCCACAGGGACACCAGCGATCTGGTCACCGGTTCGGCCAGATTTGGGCGCTGTGAGCGCCGCTGGTACGCCGGTCGTCTAGTCGCCGGCCTGGACAGACCTGCCCGCTCTGAAGTGGGAGGTAGCCTCGTCATTGTGAGGGTCGCCCGCCCCGACGGGGTCGGCACCGCTCGCCCGGGAATCGCTTTGGGTGGTGCCGTGTGATGCAGCACCCAACAGCATGCACGAAAAGACGGTAAGAACATATGAAACCATTTATTACTCAACATAAGCTCTTTTACAACATAATGTACATATACGCAGCGGAATTTATAAACTGAACAATCTACTCACTCAGACGCTTTCTACTAGCTTCACCAAAGAAAAGCAGCAGCTAGGTTTCCAATGAACTGAACGAACCGTGAGGTTTGTCGTCTCACTGAACAACCCTCTTCATAGCAGGCATCTTGCAACCTACAAAAAGAACTCAGAAGCAACCGTGAGCACTAAGGCTCAGCAAGTCTTAACCGTAAATCCTAAACATGTAACTCTACATGCAGGGGTAGTAAGATAGTAGGAACATGAATTTTCAAAATGAAACTTGACTAAACTTGATGCTTATATTCAGATTCTTATAGCCTTCATTTTAGTGGTCCTCACACCTCTCAACCCCGGAAGTCCACAATCAAACAAGAAATGCTTATCCCGATGTTACTAGCCTAAGGTGGAATAGAACTTTAGTTGGCACTATATCTAATTCAGACAAGGTTCCAATACAATGATTAATCCATGAACAGCAAGTTAAGAGACTTAGTTCCTCTTCTTACTACGTCACGGCGCAGTGGGCAAGTATGCTCAATCCTCTTCCACGAGCGACAGTGATTCGAATCAATAATAACCCAGAATACATGACACATACACCCGCCTCAAAAGACTCTCACAAGAGCTCTTTCTTACGTTGTATGTAGCAACCTTTCACACAACACCCTGACACATAAAAACATTTCGCGCCGAGCAGGATGGTCCTCTACGCGGACACGTCGAAGTTGCCTGCTAAAGGATTTACACCTCCCGCCTTCTCAACGCCATTCCCACGCGAAGGATGAGTTTCTATATCACGGTCCATCGAGTTACATCGGTTTCATGGGTCCCATACCCCACTATATATCTGGTACAGCTCAATCTTGTCCAGCATAGCCGCATACACGCGGTCCTTAACCGATACGGGCGGGGCTAAACCCAACATCCACATTTGCCTTACCATCCCGGCCCAGGCCCAATGTGGTCTCAAGCATTGTCACACCCATCGTAGGTCGAGACAACCTTGAGTGCTCCATCCTACAGGAACTTCCCGTCCCCATCTCATTTTCATGAGGGTGCTCTTATCATCAACCTCTCGCAAGTAAACTCCATTACTCGAACTTTCTCGCGAGTAGATTTTTACTACTCGACTTCTACCGAGCTAGCTACAACTTTAGCCTAGCATCTATGATGAGGCAAAGCCTACACTAAACCTTCTACTCAGGGATGTAATAGCCATGCAAGTGGGTTTCAATCATTCTAGACATAATGTACAATAGCAAGTCTAATAAACATGAGGTGAAGTAAAACAAAATTTAAAACGGTAATTATATGCAAACCGGGGCTTGCCTTGCTCAACGGTTTTGTTAGTATATGAAGTTAATCTTCCTCCAGAGACTCCTTCAAGTCCGTCACGAGAAGGAGAGCCTTGCCTCAGACCTGATCTCCTTGTCGAGCGTCGACGTCACGTGCTAATGAGATGATGATGCACATAGATTTCAAAAGCAACTTAGAAAATGCTTTAAAGTGGGATTACAAGTTAAGTACAACTAAGAGGGGAAAAGAACAGCAAGGTTTCTGTTGTTGGATCTACAGTCTTAGAGATGATGAAAGCTAGGTGAAAAGGAGGTACTAGTAATCACCATGTGATTAAGTCTATTATACGAACACTTAGACCTAAATGATGGTAGCTAAAGTTCCATAGGTACAATGAAGCTGAAAATTAAACCACAGATTCTATGGAAGTTATTTAGGCAGTGTGCAAAAATTGAGCTCATGAAACGGCTCAAGGTGATCACAATAATTCCTTATGTGATTTTAACTAATCTTCCTTTACCTCATAGGTCTTAAGCTTTCCAATGCTGAAAAGTAGACTTTTTGTGAAGTAAAAAATGTACTTAGTCCATAGGAATTGGTTTTAACATTTTTGGAGTTCCCTACATGGTGATATGGATTTTACAAGTTGGGAGAAAATCTCTGAAAAAGGTCTCTGTTATTTTTCCTATTTTTCAGAGACATAGAGGATTGAAATAACATTTGGACAAGCAAATTGAGTCCAATGCCTCTGAAATTTTTACTGGAGTTCAATGATATTTGGAAGGATCTTCTTCCCAAACTTGGGAATTTTCCAATAAACAGAACTCCTGTAATAAATCCTACAATGTTTTCCATCTATGAATTAATGAGCCAAATCCAGGGATTTTAATAAATATTGGGCTGCACCGTTGGATGGTACTCTCTGAGAGGAACTCAACAAATTTTATTGGACAATATTTGGACACTCCTACACAAAGTTATGGCTCTCCAAAGTTTGAACTGAAATGGGAAAATCCTGGAAATGTTTAAACTCTGCCAGTGGGTCCCACCCGACAGTGTGCTTCTTCAACCTCGCGCCAACAGAGCACCCGGCAGCGCCCTCCGGCGAGGGTTACCGGAAGCCACTTTCCAGCCACCTCCCGCGCCAGTTCTCGCCGCCCCCCCCCCCCATTTTCCGGCACGCTGAACACGTTGGTGGGGTCGCCAGCGGCCGAAACTCACCGGAAAACCATGTGCACAGGTGACAGCAAAGATTAGGGTTCCGGCGAGGCAGTGGAGGATCATTTCTTCACCAAATGATCTGCTCTCGGGCTCTAGAGCACCATAGAAACGTGTAGAAGATGGACATGGCGGCTAAACAAGCCATGGAGCTATCCAAACCCATCGACACCGTGCGGCCGACGAGGTCAGGCAGTGCGCCATAGACAAGACTTGGATTTTCTTGCTCTACACCTAATTTTTCAGCTTAGGATTGAGGGAGGATGTGTGCTAGCTAGTGAGGAATATTTGTGCGAAGTTTGAATCACTAAGAACAAGAATTGAACGTGAATTTTGCAAATTCCTACGTCGGTGTCGGTTTGTGCCGCCTGGGAGAAAATCCCGAAATTCTCCTCTGACAAGCCACGGCTAGGGCTGAGCTTCGGGCGCAACTAGGGTCGTAGGTGCGCCGATGGAGTGGCTCACTTGGGCTTGATCTTCCTCGGGGTGGCCTGTCCACGGTGACCGAGCTCGGGTTATTCGGTGTTCACTCGGGAGCAGCGGCGACTTTGCCATTTTTAGGCGCAAGCGAGCATGGAACCGTGGGAAGAAGCTGCTAGCCGGCTAGAGCACTCGTGTGCGCTGCTCTTTGCTTTGGGGAGCTCGAGCAATCGAGGCTCGGTTGGTGGCCGGCGATCGGAAAGAACAGAGCGGCCGAGGGCGGTTGTTTTTTTGTGGGAGCAGACCACCGAGGCGAGAGCGAGCTGGAAGAGGCAAAATAGCTCTGTTGCACTCGTTGTGTGGTGATCAGAACAAGCAAAAGATCAAGCAAGCAGGAGGTGGCGCCAAAACTTCACCGGGAAGTCTTCTGCCGGCATGCGGTCGAGTGCTCGATCGAGGAAAGAAAAGAGAGGTGGTAGCAATGGTTGTGCCACTGACTACTAGGGTCCACAGCCCCACAAATATCTCCCCCTTCTGTGCTTTAATATTCCTGCACCGCCGTTGTCCAAATTCCGCCAAAATTTGATGGTAGCCCAAACATGGGCATACCCAGTGCTGAAAGCTCCCACACGTTGTGGGGTCTTGGGAAGGGAATTTCTAGGCAGCCTTGCCCTTGCTTATTTTGCAAGGGGGCTGATTCGAAACCAGGACCTCCAGGACACATGATGTGCGGAATTTTAATCTAAACTCACATTTAAAAATTGAGCACGTTTGGTTCACAATTGAAATTTGAATTTGAACTCTCTCTCGAATATTCCTCGGAATAAATAGTATATGAACCCTAAAATTCTTCAAATTTGAAACTTAGGCTCTCGAATACATAAGGAATGCATCGGTTGTAAGGGCCTCAGTTTTTAACACATATTTGAAGTGTTCATCACCATACACACACACCTCATTTGAGGAAAGTTGATGAACACAAATGAAGAGCAAGTAACCACCATCAACATGCTCATTAGAAAACAAACTCACATATTGCAAAAGTGGTATTTCCCACATGTGATATAGAGGGGCTGGGCATATGAAAACTCCTACACATTGCTAAGGATGTCCATGCCAAGTTTCACCCAAATTCAAAACCTTTTTGAGGTCATTTTGGGTATAGCTAGAAAGAGGGCAGTTTGAAACCATATTCAAATTCAAACTGTTTTTATCCCATGAATTCAGAAGTGGGAGGCATATTCTTGTTCAGCACATTTTTGTGAGCTCACACACCATTTTTCACTCCATTTGGAGTTGATCTTGACATGAGCTAAGTGGGGCAAATTCAAACTTTATTTGAATTTCAAACTGAACATGTGCTGAAATTCATTCAAACCAAACCCAATTTGAATTCTAACCAATTTAAATGGCTCATGGGTGAATAATTTGAATCACCATGGGTATTTTGGGGCTCACTGTTTACAACAGTGATTAGTAGTGAATTTCAAAGGTTAAAACCCCGGGTGGGACCCACATGTCAGCCACAGAGAGGATTCAACCGACTGAGATTTTTCTCACTCGGGTCGCCGAGCCGCCGCTGCGATCGCCACCGAGGGGAGCCACCGCGCCAGCAGCTGCTTGGTCACGCGCGGGCATGAGGCGGTTCAGAGCCTTCTTAAGGCGTCCCCCCCCCCTCCTCGGCCAAAGCTATCGCCATTTCTTCCCCCGCAAGAACACAGTGCCGGAAATTCCTTCCGCCACTCAGAACCGATCGGAGAGCTCCGATCACAGCCTCCCCGTCCCCTCCAAAGCTACAGCAAGGTACTAGGAACCCTCCTCCTTCTTCCCCGTTGCTAAAACTCAGCTGAAACCAATTGATCTCGGCTATACCGAAAGATCAATTCGGTGGCTTAAAACCGCCGAACCTCGGGCTCCCGTGGACAGCCCAACTGGGGAGTTGTCACGCCCGAGCCAAGGCACCCTTGGACGCTCTGGTGACTGGTGCTGCTCACCCCCGAGCCACAGCCCGAGTGCTTGCTCACCGGCGGCGAATTTCCAGTTTTCCCCTTTCTGGGTGCAGAACGACCTTTTGGTGCGGTTCTGTCAAATTCTTACTCTAGGAAGGATTAGAGGGCCTCAATCTGCTCTCACATACACTAGGCACGGTAACGCACAAGTTGCCTTCACAACCTTTGGCCGGAGAACCTCTGTACCCGGTGTATTTCGAAGTTTATCGACGGTGGAGCAAGCGGGAGTCATCGGGCGCATGGTGAGGACCTACTTTAGGCTTCCCCCGAGCTGCTTCAAGCTCATGTCGACCTTCCCTGAGGTCCACTGATGCTCCCCGACCGATTGCTCAGTAGTTGAGGTGCTAGGGAAGTCAGCCGACATGGCCGAAGTCTTTCCGAGGTGGCGGCTCGTCGCCGACCATGCACCGGCCATTGTCATGACGAGCTGACCCCAGAATCCTGTTCCCTGAGTGAAAGTAGGCAGGGGCGGCCAAGATCGTGAAGTTTGGAGCTCCACAGGAGCTGCCGGTGAGGTCCCTCGGCGGCAGAGCGCGGGCGGCGGGAGGTAGATGAAGGGGGTGGACCCCAGCTGTCAGCGGGAGATATTTTAAATCGGGATCGGGCTGCGGCCGGGATCTGGTCTGCTGGCGCGCAAATACCCTGTGGGCCTCAGTGTGCTGTCGCCTCCGCGCCTAACACGTGTCCCCGCGGGCCCCGGCAGTTTTAAACTTTTCCCCCAATTTTCAGATTTCATTCAAGCTTCGAATCCTCATAACTTTGGCTAGAAAACTCCAAATCGAGTGAACCAAAATTTGTTGGATTTAGCTCTCTGAGTACTTTCCAGCAAATCAAGTTTCACTTCATGAAAATCCTTATTTCTCCAGAATTAATTCCTCCAATTTTAAATTGTTTGGAATTTTAACTGGAGAATCCTTTGGAGGAAAATCCTGAACTTTTGCTGGAATGTTCACCACAATATCCATGAACTACCATAAAAATTTCAGATCCATTTGAGCTCATTTGACCCATCTAATGGTGTGATTAGTGGAACTGTTCCAAAGAAAATAGAAAATGTTCAGAAAGATTTTCAGAATTTTCTCTGAAATGGTTTAGCTCATATCTTTAGCTAGAAACCTTCAAATTAAGTGAGACCAACTCCATTAGAACCCTCTGAAAATCTAGTTTTCAGAAACTCATAGTTGTTTCATTCAAATCCTTAGAACACCCTAAAAGCCTTCAATTAAGGTCAAGTACATAATTAATTGTGGGGGGCTCAAATGAGCTTTGCTGCAACTAAAACTTGACCAAGTCAATGTTTAGGTTGTAACCAAGCCACAGTAAAATTTTCACAGGCATTAGGTCTGTCTATTAAGAGTTATAGATTTCACAAGTTTAAAAGTCAATTCAAATGCATTTAAATTAATACATATACTGTATATCATGTAGTCGCTAAGGTCGAGGAGGAACCCGAAGTCCTAGACTTCGTTACTCCGGAGGAGCAGCTAGCCTACGACCAAGAGCAGCAAGGCAAGCTCCGGTTTGCATTAACCTTTTTATAAATTTTTATTGTTTTGAGCACTTACTTGAGTATCGTACATTCTTGCATTAGAGTCTTGTTTGGAAACCTAATTGCATAGCCATGAAAACCATGGGTTGGGTTTAGGATTACAAAACCCCGTTAGTTACTGCAAAGCTTAGTTAGGGTAGGATTCGGTACAAGTCGAGTAGTTGGAACTACTCGCGAGCATAGGCTAGAGGCACTCGACTTGGGTAGAGATAGCACATGATACACATGGCAAGAAAAATGAGACCGAGCGGAGAGTAAGGGCAGCAGGACTTTGGGGCCTGTGTGCTATAGCTCCGTATGTATTGATTGAGTACCGAGCCGTGTGTGGGCCTGTTGAACAAGCTAAAACAGTACCAAAGACCTACCGGCTATATGGGAACCGGGAAACCGATGTAACTCGGGTAGCTGGGTATTGAGGCATTGCCCGTCGTTCAGAGGGTAGGTTGAGAGCTTGAGGTGTAAATTGTGAGGGCCTGCCGTCCCGATCACTCACAGGGACGTGACACCTCGCCCGGGAATCGCATTGGGTGGTGCCGTGCGATGCGGCACCCAACAGCACACATAATAAAGCATCATATTACATAAAACAAGCGGAAGCTTACAAAGTGTTGATTTTATAAATACTTCTAAAAAAAAACTACAGCGGAAGACTATTACAACTCACGTCTCATACCTATGCTAAGCAACAGAGAAGGTGTCCAGCCCGCGGACCCTTCTCGCTAGCAACACTGTCATAATAGCAGCGGCAGGGGTTGCCATGAGTTCACCACTCGGGGAGTTCCGAGTCTCATCGGGCACCCATACATCTCAGCGTACAGTTATTACCTGCAAAACAACTTGTGCAGTATCTGTGAGCACGAAGCTCAGCAAGACTGACCCGTCACCCTAGCCATGAAACTCTACATGATAGAAATAGAGGGCTGATTACAGAGGTTTGCACAAATGATGAATTTGAGCTAAAGGAGAGTCCTTACTTCAAGTTTTAGGCAACTTTTATAGCCCTCGCGCAACCTACATCGAGACTCCACAATCAAACAAGAAACGCTTCATCTCGATGTCACTTGCCCGAGGTGAAAGTAACTTTAGTGAACTCTTCTAGACTCATACAAACCTTACGCCATTAACGTCGAGACTCCACAATCAAACAAGAAACGCTTTGCCTCGACGCTACTAGCCCAAGGTGGAAATTAAATTTAGTGAAGTGTTGATCGTTCCTCATCTCCATTATGAGGATTTACCCACGAAGCATGTTAAATGTTTCCCGGTTTATTACTACGTCACGACGCAGAGAACAAGTATGCTCACTACCGCGAGCGACGGTGATTGCAATCAAAAACACCCGGCTGACACGACACGTACGCCCGTACTCGACGTTGCACACAGCAACCGTCACTGATGTCGTACGTGGCCACCTTTCACACGACACCCAAATGTCGAACCGGTCCCACCGACTGGGATTAAGTCTCTCTACGGCAAATCCTCGTAGAGCCGACTTCTCTATCCTTTCAGCATCGGCCTCAGACGGTGAGGTATGCCTCGACACCCAGGTTAACATGTTACATCGGTTTCCTGGGTCCCATATAGCCAGTATGCATCCGGTACACAACTTAAACTTGCCCAACGGGCCGCACACGAGAATGGGCCTTAATCGACTCAGACATAGACTAGGCTCACAGGACCACGTCCTTGACCTTCCATCCACTGCCCGGTCTCCATTCCCAACTATGAGGATTAATTCCCAACTCTTCCGATTGATCCCCCTAAATCCCTGTTCACGAGTAGGAATCTGCCCACTCGAGTTTTGCTTCTTTTAATCCACTTTTGTTGAGATCAGAAGTTATAATTAATTGATAACATATCCTACATTAAACTCCAGGGTTTTCTGGGTCATGCATTTGGAGTTTCATACCATCTAGACGTAATGCAATAAATACAATGCTAGACGTATGAAGTGAATACAAATAAAAACTTGTAAGTTTGATGCAAACCGGGGCTTGCCTTTGTTTTGCAGGTGCCTTATATATATGCAGTTAGTGAAGACCACTTGACTTGATCTCTTGCCTCCCTCCTTTGATCTCTACTTCAATGACTTCAAGTCCTTCACACAGATGCTACACGTAATGCATATGCACAATTGTTTAATTGTAAAGACTTTGCTACAAGTCCTAATAACAAGTTTTCAAAAACTGGAACTCTGTTTAAGAATTTAAAATTACACTGGTGCTAGTGGTTTAGGTTTGGATCTAAACACATGATTAAGTGCTAAGTGGTTTCCCCCCTCTTCTATATTGATCCCCTAAAGAGGTTAAACAGAACAGGGTCATCCAGAGCTCCAATGGAGCTGAGAATTTTCATGTGAGTTCCTTGTCACAAGAAAGTCCTCTGAACCAAAAATTAGCACTTTTCATTGAGTGGTTTGTTCAGAATAATTTTCTAAGCAATTAAGAAAAGAAGAATTAATTCTGAGATCACACCCATGCTCATGCCAAAATTAGTGAACTACAATTTCAATTATAGCTCATAGAGTTTGCATGAATTTTCCTAGCATTTTTGGAGCTAAGATCTGCCCAGAACCGAATTTCCAGTTTTGGAAATTCTCTGAAAATGGTTCTGTATTCAATTGAACACAGCATCTTCAAATCCAAATTTCCTTGACCAAATCAACTCCAATCGAGCTGAAACTTTTACAGGGGTTCTCTAATACCCTAAAGACTATTCTGGCAAAATTTAAGGATTTTTGGATTAACCAAACTCCCTCTAAAATTCTTTTTCTAAAAAGCTTTAAAGAGTTTTACAGAATTAAATATAGGGTTTCATACAAATTGGGGTTCATATTTGGATAGTACTCTATCATAGGAATCCAACAAAATTTGTTTCACAATTTTTGGATTATCCTACCCAAAGTTGTGGCTGTTTAAACTTTGAACTGAAATCTGAAATTCCCCAAAATGTTCAAATGCTGTCAGTGGGTCCAGGGGACAGGTGTCACTCGCCGAGGCAAGCCACACGGGGCTACTGGTTATTTTCCGTGCGGCCGCACCAGATCCCCGCGCCACAGCCGATCAAAATTTTGAAAAACCGTCGCTGACAGGCGGGACCTCGAGCCCTCCCTCGCTGCTATGGCCTAATTTCACGTGCTGAACAAGATGGGACCCTCTTCCCCGGCCGGCGATGGCTCTAATCTAGCTGGCCACGGCGCGGCGGCTCTGGACCCGTTAAGTAACGTCGCCCGGTCATCCTAGCCTGCCTAGACCTCGGTGGAACGGTGCTACAGCACCAGTGGACCATGGGGATGCTCGACCTAGCCTCAAAACTGCTCGGGACCGGCAGCTAATGGTGTCTCACCGTGCACCCGAAACCCCCTCCGCGTTTGAGGTCGGAGATTCTGGAACTCATGCGGTCTACGTGCGTCTTTCCAACTAGGGTTGTGAAGGACTACTGATCACCGGCTAGTGGTGGTCCTGTGTGCAAGGTTTCACGGCCTAAGAACGAGAGAGACGATCGAATTTGTTATTACCGTATCAGAAGGTCGGATGGTGCCCGCCGGTGAACTTTTCTCAAATTCGAGCCCGGTAGATCATCTCATGGCTTGAGCTTCGGGGATGAGCATCAGGGAGTCCTAGCGCATCCGAGGGCGCTCTAGCTCGGCCCTGAGAAGCTTTTGGTGGGGCTGTCCACGTGAGACCACCTCGGTTTCCCGATGGTGAGCCTCGGTGCCTGGCGGAATTCGTCAAATTATGATCAAACGACGCGGCAACACCACGGAGTAGCGAGATGGTCAGATAGCGCACGTGCTGGTGCTCACTTTTGCCGTGGATCACTCGTGCAGTGGAGGGGCAACGCCGGTTTGCAACAGGCAGAACGGGAAGCGGCACCGGGAGGTTCCTGTTGTGCGCGAGAGTGGGAACCGAGGACGACGCGCGAGCTGCGTGATAAGGTGGGGAGAAACCAGCTCGCCAGCGCAGAGGTCGCGAGGGAGAGGTGGCGTCGGCTTGCCCCGGTGTCGCACGGTGAGAAGGCCCGAGGCCGTCTCGGTGGCGCGATGACTTCGCGAGGAGGAGAAAAACAGAGACCGTGCACCGCCTGAACTGAAAATTTTTTGCACACTCACTTCCCCCAATGACATGTGGGCCCCACTAGTCAGTCCCACTTCTTCTCAAAAGATCTCCAAAGTTTAACAATTATCCAACCCAAATGTTTGAAAGTTGATACTGAGCTGCATTTGAATAGTTTGGGCAAATTCCATCCAAATTCAAATGTCTATTTGAATTCCTTGGACATTTAACTCCATTTGTAAAAATGGTTAGCAAACCTTTTCAAAAATTAATGAAACTTTGCCTCCCCACTAATTTGGACCTAAGGAATCCAAATATGCCACTTGATTCTTGTGTTAGCTGCTGCAAACAATAGTTTGGACACAACAGTTTTGAATTTCCATTGTGTCTTCCCCTCACTTGAAGTTTGAATCTACATTTAGTTGATCACTGATTTTTAAACCCTTCCATTGCACTTGAGCTCTTCATTTCTGTGGTTTTAATCCACATGAGGTCCATCCATGCAATAGCCCTAAGTTTGTTTAGAAGAATCTCACCTATGTTATCATATGTGGGAAAAAGTTTCAACTAAGCCCCTTTTTCATACACATGACTCCAACATTTGTGCAAACTCATGTTTCTTTGTATTCACATTTTTGGGACCTTTACAATCCTCCCCCCTTAAAAGAATCTCGTCCCGAGATTACAAAAGAAAGATGAGGTGGAAGGTAATTACAATAATTACGACAAAAGTTCCGGATAGTTCCTGTGGATGTAATCTTCACTCTCCCAAGTCGCTTCTTCCGGTGTGTGATTACTCCACAGGACTTTGTAAAATTTCAAAGTCCGAATTCGAGTGATCCGGCTCTTCTCGTCGATAATCATGATGGGCTTCTCGGCGTAGGTGAGATCTGGTTGCAATATATCCATGTCTTCTGAAAGGATCTCCGTTGGTCTCTTCAAACACTTCCTCAAGTGTGAGACATGGAAGACGTCGTGGATGCCCGATAAGGATGGCGGCAGCTCCAAACGGTAGGCTACCGGTCCACACCGTTCTGTAATAAGGAACGGACCCACAAAGCGAGGAGCTAGCTTTCCCTTGACCCCAAATCGATGAATTCCCTTCATCGGGGATACTCGGAGATAGACGTGATCTCCGACTTCAAAACATAAGGGTCGGCGTCGCTGGTCCGCATAGCTCTTCTGGCGAGATTGAGTGGCCCTGAGATTTTCTTGAATCAGCTGGACTCGCTCTTCGGCATCTTTTACAAGATCAATGCCGAAAATCACCCTCTCGCCCGATTCACACCAATTAAGTGGTGTGCGGTACTTCCTGCCATAAAGTGCTTCGTATGGTGCCATTTTAATACTGGATTGGTAACCATTGTTGTAAGAAAACTCTGCTAATGGCAAATGGTTATCCCAGTTCTTTCCATGATCTATGGCACATGCCCTCAGCATATCTTCCAAAATCTGGTTCACCCTCTCCGTTTGACCGTCAGTCTGGGGATGGTATGCTGAGCTTCTGATTAATTTTGTTCCTAGAGATTCATGTAGTTGCTCCCAGAAACAAGCAACAAATATTGAACCTCGGTCCGATATGATGGTCTTGGGGACTCCATGTAAGCACACAATCCTTGAAAGATACAACTCTGCATATTGCTTAGTTGTAAATCTTGTACTCACTGGGATGAAGTGGGGGCTGATTTTGTTAAGCGATCAACAATCACCCAAATGGAGTCATGCTTTCTGGATGTGAGAGGTAGTCCAACAATAAAGTCCATGCTGATGTCCTCCCACTTCCATGCCGGAATACTTAATGGTTGTAGCATTCCTGCTTTCTTTATGTGGTCAGCTTTGACTCGCCGACATGTATCACACTCGGATACATACTTGGCAATTTCTCGCTTCATCCGAGTCCACCAAAATTTTGTTTTCAGGTCTTGATACATCTTATTGCTCCCTGGATGTATCGAGTACTTGGACATATGAGCTTCATCGAGGATTTTCTTCCTTAGCTTCAGGTTCCGGGGTACCACGATACGGTTGTTAAACCATAACACACCTTGTTCATCTTCCCGGAAACATTTCATTTTATCCTCATTGATTCTTGCCCGGATTTTCCGCATTCCTTTATCCCTCTTCTGGGCTTGTACAATCTCTTCTCTAATGGTAGGCACCAGAGCAAGATTATACAACGCTCCATACGGAATCACCCGCAAGCTTGGTTCTTCATCCTCATCCGGAACAACTGACAAGTTATTCACGTGGCATTTACGACTTAGTGCATCAGCCACCACGTTAGCTTTGCCCGGATGGTAATGGATCTCGAGCTCATAATCTTTGATTAATTCCAACCATCTTCGCTGCCTCATATTGATATCCTTCTGAGTGAATATATATTTGAGGCTCTTATGGTCGGTGTAGAGGTGCACTAAATTCCCGAGTAAGTAGTGCCTCCACATCTTCAACGCAAGCACCACCGCAGCAAGTTCTACGTCATGAGTGGGGTAGTGCTGCTCGTGGTTGCGGAGTTGACGAGACCCATACGCGATCACGTGTCTATCTTGCATTAAGACGCAGCCAAGCCCAATGCCTGAGGCATCACAATAAACATCGAATGGCTTTGTTGTATCCGGTTGGGCTAACACCGGTGCCGTTGTGAGATGTTTCTTTAAGGTTTGAAATGCCTCTTCACAGGCCTCTGTCCACACATACTTGATGCTCTTCTTCAATAACTCTGTCATTGGTTTAGCCACCTTCGAGAAGCTGGGAATAAATCTCCGGTAATAACCCGCTAGTCCTAGAAAACTGCGGATTTGATGAACCGATGTTGGAGACTCCCACTTCAAGACTTGCTCAATTTTGGTTGGATCCACGGCCACACCCTCTGCTGAAATAATGTGGCCTAAGAATGGTACTTTGCTGATCCAAAATTCACACTTGCTGAATTTGGCATACAGCTTATGTTCTCGTAGGCGTTGGAGCACAATATGGAGATGTTTGGTGTGCTCCTCCTCCGATTTGGAGTATACGAGAATGTCGTCGATGAAAACCACGACGAACTGATCCAACTCTGGCATGAATACAGAATTCATGAGATACATGAAGTGTGCGGGTGCATTTGTTAGCAAGAAAGACATGACTAGATACTCATAGAGCCCGTATCTAGTCGAGAAAGCCATCTTCGGTATATCCTCCGCTCTGATTTTTATCTGATGATAACCAGACCGTAAGTCCATCTTGGAGAATACCTTGGCACCCACCAACTGATCAAACAATATATCAATCCGCGGCAGTGGATATTTATTTTTGATCGTCATTGCATTCAGCGGCCGATAATCCACACATAATCGAAGTGACTCATCCTTTTTCTTCACAAAGAGGGCTGAAGAGCCCCATGGCGATGAGCTTGGTCGGATGAACCCTTTGTCCATTAAGTCCTTTAGCTGTTCTTTCAGTTCAGATAATTCCTTCAGAGACATTTTGTACGGCCTCCGAGATATTGGTGTGGTTCCCGGTGCTAACTCGATCTTGAATACCACATCCCTCTCAGGCGGCATCCCTGGAAGATCGTTGGGAAACACATCTGGGTACTCACGGACCACTGGAATATCCTCCAGTTTCGTGGTCACACTGTGGTACACCACTGGATTTTTAGAATCCACGGCTTCAAGTATTAGCGTTTGGAGACCGTAGATCGGAGAGTCCAAACTAACAATCCGTGGACCGATGTCGAGAACAGCCCCGTGGTAGTTCATCCACGACATTCCTAGAATCACGCCAATCTTCTGCCCCTCTAATACAATGAGGGTTGTGGGGTATATGTTTCCACCTAAGCACAAGGGTGCTTTGATCACTACTTCATTAGCAGCTATATTTCCACCCGGTGAGCGGATAAGGTAGTGATCCTTAGGTATAGAGGTGGAGAGCTCAGCTTTGCACACAAACAACCTGCTGATGAAATTGTGTGTAGCTCCAGAGTCAAATAGAATTAATACGGGCAGTCCATTGAGGGTGAACATTCCCGCTAGTACCGGTGCCCCATCTGGCACATCCTCTAGAGCTGTATGATAAATGCACCCAGATTTTGGTGCAGTTCCTTGAAGCTGAGCACGGGGTTGATTCATACCCTGCTTTGGTGTAGTTTATTTGTGGCGTATCCTTTCTGGACACATCCTTCTGATGTGACCCAAATAACCGCATGTGAAGCACGGTTTCTCCGCCGGTTCCTGGTTGCTCTCAGTATGGACACTGGTTGTATCCTGTTGCGGCAAGAACACTTGAGGAACAGAATAACGTGGCTGCATATACCGTTGTTGCAGCTGTCCGACTTCAGAGTATTGAGCTGAACGACCCGAATGTTGCTGGAGTCGTCGAGCCGGCTGCATCAGCTGACAGTTCAAGGTACTGTCTACCACCCTGTATTTCTGAGGAGCACTACTGCTACCCTCCGGTGGTATATGGTTCTTTCTTTTCTCAGCCTGAACTTCCCGCTGAGCATCTTCAACCATGATGGCAGCACTCATCAATTCGTTGAAGTTCTTTCGATCAGCTAAAACGAGTCTCTCCTTTAGCTTGGGATTGAGGCTGCGGAAAAACCACTCGCACTTTTGTGCTTCGGTGTTCACATGTTGAGGCGCATACTGTGTCAGCTTGTTGAACACTCGTGAATGCTCGTAAGCACCCCTCCCTCCTTGTTTTAAGGCCAGAAACTCCTCGAGCTTCCGCTGAATTATTCCGGAAGGAACATGATACGCGAGAAACGCCTTCTGGAATTCTGCCCATGTAAAGTCATGTCCAGCTGGTAAGGAGGCGAGTTGATTTGCCCACCATGCACTGGCGGACCCATGAAGTTGTTGCGCTGCGTATGAAACCTTCTGGTGTTCGGTGCATTGAAGCAACCCAAACTTAGACTCAATGGTACGGATCCAGCTATCCGCCACCAGAGGATCCTCAGATTCAATGAAAACCGGTGGTTGAGTTGCCAAGAACTCAACATAGGAATTCAGTTGCGGTTGGCGCAAGTCTTCGTCTTGACATCCCCCTTGACGGGATGTATTCATCACCAGGGTGCGGAGCAAGTCGGTTCGCTCATCGCTTGCACCCGTCATGGCGGCCAGAATGTCCGCCATTGTGACCGTGGGTGAAAGTCCTGGTGGCGGCTGCTGTTGCGGAGCTCGCTGCTCCCGCTGTGGAGAGTTATCACCACGACCACCACTGGAACCACCCACCTCACTCATGGAACGAGTTCGCACCATTCTGCAATTGCAAGAGTTCATTATCAGTTCAACACTATCACTTGATTTATTCCATAAACAAAGTAGTGCAACACTGATAATGAAACCTCAACATGTAAGCAAAATGATTTAAGCGCAAACTGATGTATCTAACAGCAAGGATTTACAAGCCGACTGATTGGTCCTCAAACAGATCAGATTCTGATCCAGTTAGAAGCACTTTCGTAACTCAAGTTGAATATCAAAGTTAAAGTTAACTTTAATATCTTTCCAACGAGTATCCAAATGCCTCCATATCACTTCTGGATCAAAAGTTATGAGTTTGCAGAGTTGACAGACTTTCTGGATAAAATTTGCCAGCACCTCCTTTGTATGTGGCTGACTTTATCACAGCTGTATATACAAATACAACAAGAATCTGAACAACCTTTGAACTACAACAAGTTTGCATATCTCATAAACTTTCCAACGGTGTATCACCGGCTCCCTAGGGATTTTTCTACAGGAAGTTATGGCTTAAAAACAGAAAGGTCCAGAGAGGTTTTGCTACTGTCCTGGTTCTGAACAGTTTTCCTTCAACTGGACTTTTTACCAACTTAACATGTGATTTTGCTCTGGAGGTCTACAAGAACGTTGTAGAGCACTTAAAAATCTTTCCAGAACTGTATCATACACCTTAATTGGTTAAAGCTACTCATAGTTATGCTCTGTTAAAATCCAGCAAGAATTCCTGCCAGAAACAGAGCACTCTGTTTTTGAAATCTTTGAAACCTAAACCTTCTCTCATTTGAATCTTAGTTCAAAATAAGAGTTCAGTAACTAATATTTGTTTCAAACTTCCATTTTTAGTTGAAAGTTAGCTCGAATCATTTCTTCATAGGGAAGAGGTTATTAAGTTTAGTACAGCGTCGATGCACCGTAAGAACCATGTCGGTACTACGTTGCCTTTCCAAATGAAAATTCTAAACCGGGTTATACCGGCATATCCGTTCTATCAGTGGCACTAAATGGTCTCTCTCACACGTGTACTACACGGGATACGTACGTGGTTAGTACCTGCAGAAGATCACCCAATAGTGGTGCACTCAAAGTTTTTCTCATTTCAGGCAGTTCTATAATTGAAAGTAAATACAAACGCCCGTATCATTGTCATACGGCCGTCCTTGAGTTAAGTCACGTCTCAAGGTATGTGATCGTGTTTCAACACCACACGATGGGGAACCCAAGTATATTATGAATGGGTCGTCACGGTTGGGAAGGTTATCAACCCAACGGATACCACCTACTGCCCTGCAGGGCACGCCGATAGCAAGCGCTGCGTATGTCCTCCTGGGCTATTTCCAGACGAACACACTCTCGCGTTACTGACCACGCGATGGGGTCTCCACTTACTTGCCTAATGCATGCTAGGGATCAGCGTTTCATATGAACTCAGGAACATGAAGAGTCCAAGAGTTTCATATTGACATCTCACACCAAGCTGTGAGATCTAGCCCTGAACCACTTTCCTCGTCAGGGGAGCTGACCGAAATTGAACCGCTTTCGGTGGCGTTCCTTACCATGTTTACCTGAGCGTAGGTGCGTCGTTACATAATCAAAATTCAGAATTATAACAAGTATGTTAGTACTGCCACTTTAAGTAACTATACTACTATAGTCCTTATGTGGGCCTAATACCGTTTCCTCACCGTATCCTAAGTTTTTGTCGTAATACGATCCTTATTCAGTGGCGCTATTACCAATGTGGCTCTGATACCACGCTGTGAGGGCCTGCCATCCCGATCACTCACAGGGACGGGACACCTCTCCCGGGAATCGCACTGGGTGGTGCCGTACGATGCGGCACCCAACAGCACACATAATAAAGCATCATATTACATAAAACAAGCGGAAGCTTACAAACTGTTGATTTTACAAATAATTCTCAAAATAAACTACAGCGGAAGACTATTACAACTCACGTCTCATACCTATGCTAAGCAACAGAGAAGGTGTCCAGCCCACGGACCCTTCTCGCTAGCAACACTGTCAAAGTAGCAGCGGCGGGGGTTGCCATGAGTTCACCACTCGGGGAGTTCCGAGTCTCATCGGGCACCCGTACATCTCAGCGTACAGTTATTACCTGCAAAACAACTTGTGCAGTATCTGTGAGCACGAAGCTCAGCAAGACTGACCCGTCACCCTAGCCATGAAACTCTACATGATAGAAATAGAGGGCTGATTACAGAGGTTTGCACAAACAATGAATTTGAGCTAAAGGAGAGTCCTTACTTCAAGTTTTAGGCAACTTTTATAGCCCTCGCGCAACCTACATCGAGACTCCACAATCAAACAAGAAACGCTTCATCTCGATGTCACTTGCCTGAAGTGAAAGTAACTTTAGTGAACTCGTCTAGAATCATACAAACCTTACGCCATTAACGTCGAGACTCCACAATCAAACAAGAAACGCTTTGCCTCGACGCTACTAGCCCAAGGTGGAAATTAAATTTAGTGAAGTGTTGATCGTTCCTCATCTCCATTATGAGGATTTACCCACGAAGCATGTTAAATGTTTCCCGGTTTATTACTACGTCACGACGCAGAGAACAAGTATGCTCACTACCGCGAGCGACGGTGATTGCAATCAAAAACACCCGGCTGACACGACACGTACGCCCGTACTCGACGTTGCACACAGCAACCGTCACTGACGTTGTACGTGGCCACCTTTCACACGACACCCAAATGTCAAACCGGTCCCACCGACTGGGATTAAGTCTCTCTACGGCAAACCCTCGTAGAGCCGACTTCTCTATCTTTTCAGCATCAGCATCAGACGGTGAGGTATGCCTCGACACCCAGGTTAACATGTTACATTGGTTTCATGGGTCCCATATAGCCAGTATGCATCCGGTACACAACTCAAACTTGCCCAACGGGCCGCACACGAGAACGGGCCATAATCGACTCAGACATAGACTAGGCTCACAGGACCACGTCATTGACCTTCCATCCACTGCCTGGTCTCCATTCCCAACTATGAGGATTAATTCCCAACTCTTCCGATTGATCCCCCTAAATCCCTGTTACGAGTAGGAATCTGCCCACTCGAGTTTTGCTTCTTTTAATCCACTTTTGTTGAGATCAGCAGTTATAATTAATTGATAACATATCCTACATTAAACTCCAGGGTTTTCTGGGTCATGCATTTGGAGTTTCATACCATCTAGACGTAATGCAATAAATACAATGCTAGACGTATGAAGTGAATACAAATAAAAACTTGTAAGTTTGATGCAAACCGGGGTTTGCCTTTGTTTTGCAGGTGCCTTATATATATATATGCAGTTAGTGAAGACCACTTGACTTGATCTCTTGCCTCCCTCCTTCGATCTCTACTTCAATGACTTCAAGTCCTTCACGTAGATGCTACACGTAATGCATAATTGTTTAATTGTAAAGACTTTGCTACAAGTCCTAATAACAAGTTTTCAAAAACTGGAACTCTGTTTAAGAATTTGAAATGACACTGGTGCTAGTGGTTTAGGTTTGGATCTAAACACATGATTAAGTGCTAAGTGGTTTTCCCCCTCTTCTATATTGATCCCCTAAAGAGGTTAAACAGAACAGGGGTCATCCAGAGCTCCAATGGAGCTGAGAATTTTCATGTCAGTTCCTTGTCACAAGAAAGTCCTCTGAACCAAAAGTTAGCACTTTTCATTGAGTGGTTTGTTCAGAATAATTTTCTAAGCAATTAAGCAAAGAAGAATTAATTCTGAGATCACACCCATGTTCATGCCAAAATTAGTGAACTACGATTTCAATTATAGCCCATAGAGTTTGCATGAATTTTACTAGCATTTTTGGAGCTAAGATCTGCCCAGAACCGAATTTCCAAGTTTTGGAAATTCTCTGAAAATGGTTCTGTATTCAATTGAACACAGCATCTTCAAATCTAAATTTCCCTGATCAAATCAACTCCAATTGAGCTGAAACTTTTACAGGGGTAATCTAATACCCTAAAGACTATTGTGGAAAAATTTGAGGATTTTTTGATTAACCAAACTCCCTCTAAAATTCTTTTGCTAAAAAGCTTTAAAGAATTTTACAGAGTTAAATAAAGGGTTTCATACAAATTGGGGTTCATATTTGGATATTACTCTATCAGAGGAATCCAACAAAATTTGTTTCACAATTTTTGGATTCCCCTACCCAAAGTTGTGGCTGTTTAAACTTTGAACTGAAATCTGAAATTCCCCAAAATGTTCAAATGCTGTCAGTGGGTCCAGGGGACAGGTGTCACTCGCCGAGGCAAGCCACACGGGGCTACTGGTTATTTCCCGCGCGGCCACACCAGATCCCCGCACCACAGCCGATCAAAAATTTGAAAAACCGTCGCTGACAGGCGGGACCCGCCGGGTCGTCTTCTACCTCCGGCCCCTGTGCCCGCGCGCCGCCGGGCTCGCCGGCGGTCTCCCGGCCATCCCCCGAGCCCTCCCTCGCCGTTAGGGCCTAATTTCACGTGCTGAACAAGATGGGACCCTCTTCCCCGGCCGGTGATGGCTCTAATCTAGCTGGCCACGGCGCGGCGGCTCTGGACCCGTTCGGCAACGTCGCCCGGTCATCCTAGCCTGCCCAGACCTCGGTGGAACGGCGCTACAGCACCAGTGGACCATGGGGATGCTCGACCTAGCCTCAAAACTGCTCGGGACCGGCGGCTAATGGTGTGTCACCGTGCACCTGAAACCCCCTCCGCGTTTGAGGTCGGAGATTCTGGAACTCATGCGGTCTACGTGCGTCTTTCCAACTAGGGTTGTGAAGGACTACTGATCGCCGGCTAGTGGCGGTCCTGTGTGCAAGGTTTCACGGCCTAAGAACGAGAGAGACGATCGAATTTGTTATTACCGTATCAGAAGGTCGGATGGTGCCCGCCGGTGAACTTTTCTCAAATTCGAGCCCGGTAGATCATCTCATGGCTTGAGCTTCGGGGATGAGCATCAGGGAGTCCTAGCGCATCCGAGGGCGCTCTAGCTCGGGCCTGAGAAGCTTTCGGTGGGGCTGTCCATGTGAGACCACCTCGGTTTCCCGATGGTGAGCCTCGGTGCCCGGCGGAATTCATCAAATTATGATCAAACGACGCGGCAACACCACGGAGTAGCGAGATGGTCAGCTAGCGCACGCGCTGGCGCTCACTTTTGCCATGGATCACTCGCGCAGTGGAGGGGCGACACCGGTTTGCAACAGGCAGAACGGGAAGCGGCACTGGGAGGTTCCTGTTGTGCGAGAGTGGGAACCGAGGACGATGCGCGAGCTGCGTGATAAGGAGGGGAGAAATCAGCTCGCCAGCGCAGATCTCGCGAGGGAGAGGTGGCGTCGGCTTGCCCCGGTGTCGCACAGTGAGAAGGCCCGAGGCCGTCTCGGTGGCGCGATGACTTCGCGAGGAGGAGAAAAACAGAGACCGTGCACCGCCTGAACTGAAAATTTTTTGCACAGTCACTTCTCCCAATGACATGTGGGCCCCACTAGTCAGTCCCACTTCTTCTCAAAAGATCTCCAAAGTTTAACAATTATCCAACCCAAATGTTTGAAAGTTGAGACTGAGCTTCATTTGAATAGTTTGGGCAAATTCCATCCAAATTCAAATGTCTATTTGAATTCCTTGCACATTTAACTCCATTTGTAAAAATGGTTAGCAAACCTTTTCAAAAATTAATGAAACTTTGCCTCCCCACTAATTTGGACCTAAGGAATCCAAATATGGCACTTGATTCTTGTGTTAGCTGTTGCAAACAATAGTTTGGACACAACAGTTTTGAATTTCCACTGTGTCTTCCCCTCACTTGAAGTTTGAATCTACATTTAGTTCATCACTGATTTTTAAACCCTTCCATTGCACTTGAGCTCTTCATTTCTGTGGTTTTAATCCACATGAGGTCCATCCATGCAATAGCCCTAAGTTTGTTTAGAAGAATCTCACCTATGTTATCATATGTGGGAAAAAGTTTCAACTAAGCCCCTTTTTCATACACATGACTCCAACATTTGTGCAACCTCATGTTTCTTTGTATTCACATTTTTGGGACCTTTACATAAATCGGCTGGCGGCACGGAGATGCGCGTGCAGAGACCTCTTGCTCGGGACGATGGGACCGGTTCAATATTTGGCTGATGGGCGAAAGGTGGTCACATACGGTGTCAGTGATGGTTGCTGTCGGCAACATCGAGTACGGGCGTACGTGACGGGTTGTTCGGGTAACCCTGCAGGTGTAAATCGATTATAATCACCGTCCCTCGCGGTCAGTGAGTACCACTTGTTCACTGTACCGTGACGTAGAAAGAACAGGCTAGTTACATGTTAAAACGTTGCTGATTGAAAGATGGACTTTGATTGTTAATGATTTGCTGTAGTTTAGAGCTAACTAAAGTTCTTTTCAACTTTGGGCAAAGTACATGAGAGAAATACGTTTCTTGTTTGATTGCGGCTCTCTCATGTGCCTTAGCGTAAGGTTCTCCACAACCTGCTGCAAAAAAAACCTTGAAAGTAAGGTTCTACTAATTAGGCGAGTCCTTGCAAATGATTTTTACCTCATGTAACCCATCACCCTCATGTAGAAGTTCCATGTTTAGGTGAGACGGGTCAGACTTGCTGAGCCTTCGTGCTCACTGCTTGTGTTTGAAGCTTTTGCAGGGTTCTATGAGGAAGGGACTCCCGAAGAGGAGAAGGAACCACAGGAGGGGAACCCCGTCGAGTGGGAGTCGTGCACGCCGCAGAGTTAGTGTGCGTGTGTGCTAGCAAGGACACGTTCAAGGGCTGAACGTGCACTTGATGCGTAGTCTACGCCCGTGAGTGTAGACTGGACTTATTTTGATGTACAAATGTTCATAAACCACTTCATGTAATAAAAGTTTTGCTTCCGCTTTGTACCTTTGATGTGTGTTATTCGGTGTTGTGCAACGCAGCACCCCTCAGCGTGATCCTGGCTCGACAAGACCGTGGGGTCGTGTCAGCGTTGGTATCAGAGCTCGCTTGGGGTTTAACGCACTAAAAAGGTCACCTTTTTTAAAAGTCCAGTGAGGAACGAGTTAGTAGCCCGTATAAGGATGTTATTAGCTTATAGAAAGTGGCATACTAACCTATTTGTCTATGTCGGAAAATCGTGTATCTCGGGACGTTTATGTCTTGGGGGATGCACGTAAGCGCTGTCCACCAGTGCGCACAAGCTGAAGGGTGGAGCCCCACGGGTGGCAGGTAACCCGACCCGCTTTGATATCCTCTACGACTCTTCATGTCGTTTGGGGTATTCGAGCAACGTCTGTCCCTGGCATGCGTGGTGAAATGTGGGAGACCCCGTCACGTGGTCTGAAATGTGAACACGTAACTCAAGGCGTGTTTGGCTTGGGAACATCCGGGTGAGTGATGACGGCCGGGTGTACGAACTGTATGGATACCGGGCTCGGTGTGCAGCCGAATCTGACGATTGCTTGAGTTATCTGCAGGTAGTCTGACCACGAAACGGTATACGTGTAGCATCCGTGTGCGAGTGACGTTTAGTGCCACTGAACTAACGAAGCCGGCTAAGTCCGGTATAGGTTTTTCTTTGTGAGGACGTAGTATCGACATAATCTGGTGACGCATCGACGTCACACCCCACTAAATGAATAACTTTATTGTAAAACTTGGAAGTTTTGCTCCAGAGCACTAAAACTTGATGTAACTCCTTCCCTTAATCAGGATATTCAAGTAAACAAGTTTTCAACTTATAGGATACTAAGGACAGAGCACTCTGTTTTCAGCTGAATCCAAGCTGAAGTTAATTAGAGGTTAGAGGTTGAGTTCTTTCGAGGTTGGGGGCATATGATACATTTCTGGAAATATTTTGAAGAGTTTTACAACTTTTCTGTTAAGGTCCAGAGGTGTTTCATCCCTTAACCAATCGAAAAATGCAGTAGAGTAGAAACTGTCCAGAAAGCAGGACAGAGTAAAGACTCTCTGTAAATTGAGTATAACTTCCTGCATAAAAATTCAAAAAGAGAAAATAAGGTAGTTCTGGAAAGCTTATGAGATGGGTTAAAACTTTGTAACAGCAAGTTTTGTCAGATTTGGGGCAGAATGAACTGGAATCCTTGGATCAAATCAGTACCTAAAGCAGGGAGATGCTGTCCAAATTTCTCCAGAAATTCTGTTAACTTTGACATCTCATAACTTTTGAACCAGGACAGATCTTAGGCCAAGCAAATACTTTCTGGAAATCTATTGAAGTTATCTTTAACTTTGATGTTGAGCTCCAGAATTGGTTTTGCCTTTAACATGGCCTAAATCAGGTTGAAATGGAAACTGGTCAGGGCTTTCATGGGAACAGCAGATCAGCAGTTAAATTTGTTTAAAATTTGAACTATGTTTCCAAGTTTTATGGGTTCAATGACATGTATTATGTTATAACTCAGTGGTTTACTGTTTAAATAAATATTTGACATTTCTCAAATATATTTTTACAGATGACAGCGGATAAACAGTTGGAGAACGGATGGGTGGTGTCCCACTGTTCTCACCGCAGCGGCTATCCGGAAACATTGAGGCAGATGCTTCAATATTTCGGATACAACCAGATGCCGCAGTACTTCACCAAGGAAGAAGGTGAAGAGGGGAACAAGACATGGACAATCCATGTCGAAGTCCCTGCAGGACCTACGCCACCCGGTTGGGTGCCGTTCACCGTCACGGTGAGAGGTAGGCAACCGGAAGGGATGTGGCAAGTGGCAGCCCGTGACACCATGTCACGTTTCTGCCAGCTACACGTGCAGGCTATGGAGGGCACTCCATACGCACTCGTTCCGGTGGAGGGACGGGCTCAGCATGTGTGGGAAGAGAGGTACCTGGAAGTAACAGATCCGGGTTGCCCAAGGTACAACCCCGCGGAGGCAAACCTTAGCCTCCAGATGAGGGCGGGAAACACCGTGATGGACAGCCAAGCTGTTCATACGGAGCATCTCGCCACAAAGCTCAAGGAGAGCACGAGCCGTGGAGACCATTTCGAGAGTACTCACAGCGCACTCCGCAATGTGCTCCTTCCAACGATCAAGCGACTGAATGAACAGCACAATCAGTTGCATCGTCTGAAGAAGGCAAAGAAGAAGAGCCGTGTTGACATCGCGGCGTTGCAAGAACTGGTACAGAATCTGACCCAGCAGAATGAGGACCTTACTCAAGAGCGAGATGACGCTATTGAGGAAGGGCAAAGCTGGGAAGAGGACTACAACCAGGCCATGGACGAGGTTCACGCGTTGCAGGACCTCGTACCTCCGGTATTGGGCATACCGGTAGTCTTGGGCCTTCCAGCAATGGGAGAACCCGAGATGGGAGAAGAGGTGGTAGATCCAGAGCCACCAGCAGAGGTACCGGAGGAGGACGACCCGCAGGAGGTCGATTTCTACTCCGAGTAGGGGGTTACAGTTGCCAAATAGGGCAGCTAGAGTAGTGTAACCCAACTTTTGTAATCAGTGACATGTCGTGTAGACAGTAGCGTATGTATAGGTAGTGACGACATGAGCACGAACTCTCAGAGACCCGAGAATAATGTATCTTGTATAAAGTTTATGCTTTATCAATATATGTGAATGTTGTGCAAAGTATTCATGTGTCACTTCAATACCTACTGTTGCATATGGAATTTTAAGTATGACATGTGCTAATCACTGCTGTTTGAATTTCAGAATGACTCGTACTCGTGCCAACCCGGACGTTGGGGGTACCAGCCAAGGGGGAGAGACCTCCCAACCACCTCCCGAGGACTGCTCGGGACAGCAGCAGCAACAGCAACAGCAAACACCGACACCGCCACTGCCCACGGTTACATTGGCCGACATCGTCGCGGCAATGGCGGGTTCACATCAGCAGCACACGGAGTTGCTGCAAACTCTCATCGCGAATACGTCTCGCCCAGAGAGACGTCAAGACCGTGAGGAGTGTCAACAGAGCTCCTACTCCGACTTCCTGGCGACTCATCCCCCAGTATTCTCAAGGGTGGATGAACCTCTTGACGCGGACAACTGGCTCCGCGCAATAGAAATGAAGTTCGGGCTGCTCCAGATAAGCGAGCAGCGCAAGACTCAGTTCGCGGTCCAGCAGCTCCAAAGATCCGCAAGCGCGTGGTGGGCCAACTTCTGTGCTTCACAGCCCACCGACCGAGTAATGACCTGGACGGAGTTCCGGACGGCCTTCAGGGCCTATCACATACCGCCAGGCTTGATGAAGAGGAAGACACAGGAGTTTCAACACCTGCAGCAAGGGAGCCGGAACGCGCTGGAATACTCCAGGGCGTTCAACGATCTCGCGCTCTACGCGTCGTATCACGCAGATACCGACGAGAAGCGGCGGGACCACTTTTACCAGGGGCTTAACCCGCTCCTGAAGGACAAATTGGCGATGTTCAATTGCGGCAGCCTCAACGACATCATTGACGCTGCGATTGTTCAAGAGGACTCCAGCAAGGAGTTGGCGGCGGCGGAGTGAAAGCGAAGCGCGCCGCAAAGCAGCGGAGAAGGAGGCGGTCCTTCTCAGAAGTTTCGGATGGTGAATCGCCCACCATCAGGTCCACGCTGGCAGCCACCCCAGAGGTCGATGCCGTTCCGCAGTCAGCCGTACTCTTCACCGGCATTCAGGCCGGCAATGCCAGCACCACTTCCGCAACAACCACAGCAGCAGCGGTCGATGCCGCGTGCATATGCACCTCAGCAGCGCATGCCGGGCTTTCGTTCCCCGAGTACTACACCAGCAGCGGCCACATGTTACAAGTGTGGTCGTCCAGGACACTTCGCGAGCAGTTGCCCGGAGAGGCAAGGCGGCGGAGTGGCACCACAATTTCCGGGGAGGAATCAACCCCGGAACCCTACTAATGCGCGGCGGGCAAACCCTAGGCCCGGCACCGTCCACCAGCTTGCCATAGAGGACGTGCCGGGGGGTGAGCCAATCCTTGCGGGTATGTTCCAACTCCACCAGCATCCCGCTATAGTACTATTTGATTCAGGTGCCACGCATAATTTTATTAGCCAAGCTTTCACTGCTAAACACAGCTTGCAAATACTACCCACCGATAGTCCATATGTAATTTGTTCACTGGGTGGGAAGATTTCAGCAAGCGTAATGGTTTCCAAAGCACCATTATGCTTAGCGGGTAGAATGTACCCCACGTCTCTCATTATATTAGAGGGACAAAAGGTCAATGTCATCCTAGGGATGTCGTGGTTAACCCGCCACGGCGCTGTTTTAGACACCGTCCTTCGAGTCGTGCACCTAAACTCAGAAGTGCACGGGTCTCACTCCTTATTTCTGGATAGTCCAGAAATAAAACTTCCAAGTGTTTATCAAGCCACAACCATCAGATTGGAAGATATTCCAGTGGTCCGAGAGTTCCCTGACGTATTTCCGGATGATTTACCGGGAATGCCGCCCGATAGAGAGGTGGAGTTCAAGATTGAACTTGCACCGGGAACCATGCCAATATCCCGAAGGCCATACAAGATGGCGCCCAAGGAGTTGGCTAAACTGAAGACTCAGCTCACGGACCTGCTGGAGAAGGGTTTTATTTGGCCGAGCTCCTCGCCATGAGGCTGTTCGGCATTATTTGTGAAGAAGAAGGATGAGATGTTGCGACTTTGCGTGGACTATCGTCCATTAAATGCCGTAACCATCAAGAACAAGTACCCATTGCCACGGATCGACATGTTGTTTGATCAGTTGGTCGAAGCAAAGATCTTTTCCAAGATGGACTTAAGATCCGGGTACCATCAGATTAAGATAAGGGCTGAGGACATTCCGAAGACGGCTTTCTCGACAAGGTACGGACTGTATGAGTACCTGGTCATGTCCTTCGGCCTCACCAATGCTCCAGCTCACTTCATGTACTTGATGAACTCGGTATTCATGCCGGAGCTGGACAAGTTTGTCGTGGTCTTCATCGATGACATTCTGGTATATTCCAAGTCAGAGGAAGATCACAAGAAGCATCTGTGTATAGTCTCGCAATGGCTGCGGGATCGCAAGCTATACGTGAAATTCAGCAAGTGCGAATTCTGGATATCGCAAGTGCCTTTCCTCGGGCATATCATCTCAGAGGAGGGTATCGCTGTAGACCCGAGCAAGATCACTCAAGTGCTGAATTGGAAATCCCCGAGGACTGTTCACGAGGTACGGAGTTTCCTCGGACTCGCGGGATATTATCGGAGTTTCATTCCGAACTTCTCGAAGATTGCCAAGCCAATGACAGAGCTGCTGAAGAAGGCTACCAAATATGTTTGGAGTCCAGCATGTGAAGCAGCATTCAAGGCTTTAGTTAAGCACCTGACATCAGCACCGGTTTTGGCGCAGCCAGACACAACAAAATCGTTCGATGTGTACTGCGATGCATCCGGCATTGGGCTCGGATGTGTGCTGATGCAAGACTGAAGAGTGGTCGCGTATGGATCACGGCGGCTTAGAAACCATGAGCAAAATTATCCAACTCACGATTTGGAGCTCGCTGCCGTGGTACTTGCACTGAAAATGTGGAGGCACTACCTACTCGGTAACCTCGTACATTCGTATACCGACCACAAAAGCCTCAAGTACATATTCACTCAGAAGGAGTTGAACATGAGGCAATGAAGATGGTTAGAATTGATAAAGGATTACGAAATAGAGATCCATTATCATCCGGACAAGGCAAACATAGTGGCAGATGCGCTGAGCCGCAAGTCACACGTATACAGTCTGACCATCACACCGTTGGAAGAGTGCGAACCACCACTACCTGTGATTCCACATGGGGCTCTTTACAACTTAGCTTTGATCCCCACAATCCGTGAAGAGATAGCGGCAGCTCAGAAACATGACAAGGTCATGTCGCATTTGCGGAGACGTCTAGACAGTGGGGAGCTGAAATGTTTCCGGAAGGACGGAGACGGCGTCCTATGGTTCAAGGACCGTATCGTCGTACCCTGTAACCCAGAATTACGGAAGAAAATCTTTGATGAGGCTCACTTATCAAAGTTTTCTATTCACCCCGGCAGCAACAAAATGTATCAAGAACTCAGAAGCAAGTTTTGGTGGACACGGATGAAGCGGGAGATCACAAAGTACGTGTCCGAGTGTGATACATGTCGACGGGTGAAGGCAGACCATATGCGGAAACCGGGACTGCTACAACCACTAAGCGTTCCTGCCTGGAAGTGGGAGGATGTGAGCATGGATTTCATCGTCGGTTTACCCACCACTCTTCAAAAGCATGATTCTGTGTGGGTGATCGTCGACCGGCTCACCAAAGTTGCCCATTTCATCCCGGTCAACACCAACTACAACGCCAAGAAGTACGCTGAATTGTACATCTCACGGATCTATGCTTGTACAGCGTACCCCGTACCATCATATCCGATCGGGGCACTTTATTTGTGTCCCGTTTTTGGGAGCAGCTACACGCTGCCTTGGGGACGAAGCTGATCCGTAGTTCAGCGTACCACCTGCAGACGGACGGGCAAACCGAGCGGGTAAATCAGATCTTAGAAGACATGCTACGAGCTTGCGCTATCAACCACGGCAAGAATTGGGATGATCACTTGCCGTTCGCTGAGTTCTCGTACAACAATGGGTACCAAGCCAGCATCAAGATGGCGCCTTATGCGGCGCTATATGGAAGAAAATGCCGCACACCATTAAACTGGTGTGAGTCTGACGAGAGGGTTACCTTCGGAATTGACCTTGTCAACAACGCGGAAGAAAAGGTTCGACTGATTCAAGCGAACCTCAAAGCCGCCCAATCCCGGCAGAAACAGTATGCGGACCGGAGATGACGCCCATTACAATTCAAAGTGGGGGATCACGTATATCTACGTGTGTCTCCAATGAAGGGCGTAAACAGATTCGGGTGAGAGGAAAGTTGGCACCCCGATTCATCGGTCCATTCCAGATTACCGAAAGATGTGGATCGGTAGCATACCGGCTGAAATTACCAGAAGAACTTTCCGATGTGCACGACGTCTTTCACATTTCCCAGCTGAGGAAGTGTCTCAAGCTATCAACAACCGTTCAGCTGGAAGACATTGAAGAACTGCAACCGGATCTCACCTATCGGGAGGAACCGGTTCAGATTATTGATGAAAAGGCCCGAACCACACGCAACCGTACGTTGTGGTTCTACAAAGTTCTGTGGAGTAATCACTCCATGGACGAAACGACATGGGAGAGCGAAGGATTTCTTCACGCTAACTACCCCGACTTTTGCACGTCGCATATCCGGTAATTTTCCACCGTCCTCTCTCTCATTTTTACCTTATAATCTCGGGACGAGATTCTTTTAAGGGGGGAGGAATGTAAGGGCCTCAGTTTTTAACACATATTTGAAGTGTTCATCACCATACACACACACCTCATTTGAGGAAAGTTGATGAACACAAATGAAGAGCAAGTAACCACCATCAACATGCTCATTAGAAAACAAACTCACATATTGCAAAAGTGGTATTTCCCACATGTGATATAGAGGGGCTGGGCATATGAAAACTCCTACACATTGCTAAGGATGTCCATGCCAAGTTTCACCCAAATTCAAAACCTTTTTGAGGTCATTTTGGGTATAGCTAGAAAGAGGGCTGTTTGAAACCATATTCAAATTCAAACTGTTTTTATCCCATGAATTCAAAAGTGGGAGGCATATTCTTGTTCAGCACATTTTTGTGAGCTCACACACCATTTTTCACTTCATTTGGAGTTGATCTTGACATGAGCTAAGTGGGGAAAATTCAAACTTTATTTGAATTTCAAACTGAACATGTGCTGAAATTCATTCAAACCAAACCCAATTTGAATTCTAACCAATTCAAATGGCTCATAGGTGAATAATTTGAATCACCATGGGTATTTTGGGGCTCACTGTTTACAACAGTGATTAGGAGTGAATTTCAGAGGTTAAAACCCCGGGTGGGACCCACATGTCAGCCACAGAGAGGATTCAACCGACTGAGACTTTTCTCACTCGGGTCGCCGAGCCACCGCTGCGATCGCCACCGAGGGGAGCCACCGCGCCAGCAGCTGCTTGGTCACGCGCGGGCATGAGGCGGTTCAGAGCCTTCTTAAGGCGCCCCCCCCCCTCCTCGGCCGAAGCTATCACCATTTCTTCCCCCGCAAGAACACAGCGCCGGAAATTCCTTCCGCCGCTCAGAACCGATCGGAGAGCTCCGATCACAGCCTCCCCGTCCCCTCCAAAGCTACAGCAAGGTACTAGGAACCCTCCTCCTTCTTTCCCGTTGCTAAAACTCAGCTGAAACCGATTGATCTCGGCTATACTGAAAGTTCAATTCGGTGGCTTAAAACCGCCGCACCTGGGGCTCCCGTGGACAGCCCAACCGGGGAGTTGTCATGCCCGAGCCAAGGCACCCTTGGACGCGCTGGTGACCAGTGCTGCTCACCCCCGAGCCACAGCCCGAGTGCTTGCTCACCGGCGGCGAATTTCCAGTTTTCCCCTTTCTGGGTGCAGAACGACCTTTGGGTGCGGTTCTGTCAAATTCTTACTCTAGGAAGGATTAGAGGGCCTCAATCTGCTCTCACATACACTAGGCACGGTAACGCACAAGTTGCCTTCACAACCTTTGGCCGGAGAACCTCTGTACCCGGTGTATTTCGAAGTTTACCGATGGCGAAGCAAGCGGGAGTCATCGGGCGCACGGTGAGGACCTACTTTGGGCTTCCCCCGAGCTGCTTCAAGCTCATGTCGACCTTCCCTGAGTTCCACTGATGCTCCCTGACCGATTGCTCGAGTAGTTGAGGTGCTAGGGAAGTCAGCCGACATCGCCGACCATGCACCGGCCATTGTCATGACGAGCTGACCCCAGAATCCTGTTCCCCGAGTGAAAGTAGGCAGGGGCGGCCAAGATCGTGAAATTTGGAGCTCCACAGAAGCTGCCGGCGATCTCTCCGGCGAGGTACCTCGGCGGCAGAGCGCGGGCGGCGGGATGTAGACGAAGGGGGTGGACCCCAGCTGTCAGCAGGAGATATTTTAAATCAGGATCGGGCTGCGGCCGGGATATGGTGTGCTGGTGCGCAAATAACCTGTGGGCCTCAGTGTGCTGTCGCCTCCGCGCCTAACACGTGTCCCCGCGGGCCCCGGCAGATTTAAACTTTGCCCCCAATTTTCAGATTTCATTCAAACTTCAAATCCTCATAACTTTGGCGGGAAAACTCCAAATCGAGTGAACCAAATTTTGTTGGATTCAGCTCTCTGAGTACTTTCCAGAAAATCAAGTTTCACTTCATGAAAATCCTTATTTCTCCAGAATTAATTCCTCCAAGTTTAAACTGTTTGGAATTTTAACAGGAGAATCCTTGGAGGAAAATCCTGAAATTTTGCTTGAATGTTCACCAAAATATCTCTGAACTACCATAAAATTTTCAGATCCATTTGAGCTCATTTGATCCACCTAATGGTGTGATTAGTGGAACTGTTCCAAAGAAAATAGAAAATGTTCAGAAACATTTTCAGAATTTTCTCTGAAATGGTTTAGATCATATCTTTAGCTAGAAACCTTCAAATTAAGTGAGACCAACTCCATTAGAACCCTCTGAAAATCTAGTTTTCAGAAAGTCATAGTTGTTTCATGAAAATCCTTAGAACACCCTAAAAGCCTTCAATTAAGGTCAAGTACATAATTAATTGTGGGGGCTCAAATGAGCTTTGCTGCAACTAAAACTTGACCAAGTCTCTGTTTAGGTTGTAACCAAGCCACAGTAAAAGTTTCACAGGCATTAGGTCTGTCTATTAAGAGTTATAGATTTCACAAGTTTAAAAGTCAATTCAAATGCATTTAAATTAATACATATACTGTATATCATGTAGTCGCTAAGGTCGAGGAGGAACCCGAAGTCCTAGACTTCGTTACTCCGGAGGAGCAGCTAGCCTACGACCAAGAGCAGCAAGGCAAGCTCCGGTTTGCATTAACCTTTTTATAAATTTTTATTGTTTTGAGCACTTACTTGAGTATCGTACATTCTTGCATTAGAGTCTTCTTTGGAAACCTAATTGCATAGCCAAGAAAACCATGGGTTGGGTTTAGGATTGCAAAACCCCGTTAGTTACTGCAAAGCTTAGTTAGGGTAGGATTCGGTACAAGTCGAGTAGTTGGAGCTACTCGCGAGCATAGGCTAGGGGCACTCGACTCGGGTAGTGGTAGCACATGAAACACATGGCAAGAAAATGAGACCGAGCGGAGGGTAAGGGCAGCAGGACTTTGGGGCCTGTGTGCTGTAGCTCCGCTTGTGTCGATTGAGGACCGAGCCGTGTGCGGGCCTGTTGAACAAGCTAGAACAGTACCAAAGACCTACCGGCTATATGGGAACCGGGAAACTGATGTAACTCGGGTAGCTGGGTATTGAGGCATTGCCCGTCATTCAGAGGGTAGGTTGAGAGCTTGAGGTGCAAATCGGCTGGCGGCACGGAGATGCGCGTGCAGAGACCTCTTGGTCGGGACGATGGGACCAGTTCAATATTTGGCTGGCGGGCGAAAGGTGGTCGCGTACGGTGTCAGTGATGGTTGCTGTAGGCAACATCGAGTACGGGCGTATGTGACGGGTTGTTCGGGTAACCCTGCAGGTGTAAATCGATTATAATCGCCGTCCCTCACGGTCAGTGAGTACCACTTGTTCACTGTACCGTGACGTAGAAAGAACAGGCTAGTTACATGTTAAAATGTTGCTGATTGAAAGATGGACTTTGATTGTTTGCTGTAGTTTAGAGCTAACTAAAGTTCTTTTCAACTTTGGGCAAAGTACATGAGAGAAATGCGTTTCTTGTTTGATTGCGGCTCTCTCATGTGCCTTAGTGTAAGGTTCTCCACAACCTGCTGCAAAAAACTTGAAAGTAAGGTTCTACTAATTAGGCGAGTCCTTGCAAATGATTTTTACCTCATGTAACCCATCACCCTCATGTAGAAGTTCCATGTTTAGGTGAGACGGGTCAGACTTGCTGAGCCTTCGTGCTCACTGCTTGTGTTTGAAGCTTTTGCAGGGTTCTATGAGGAGGGGACTCCCGAAGAGGAGACGGAACCCCAGGAGGGGAACCCCGTCGAGTGGGAGTCGTGCACGCTGCAGAGTTAGTGTGTGTGTGTGTGTGTGCTAGCAAGGACACGTTCAAGGGCTGAACGTGCACTTGATGCGTAGTCTACGCCCGTGAGTGTAGACTGGACTTATTTTGATGTACAAATGTTCATAAACCACTTCATGTAATAAAAGTTTTGCTTCCGCTTTGTACCTTTGATGTGTGTTATTCGGTGCTGTGCAACGCAGCACCCCTCAGCGTGATCCTGGCTCGACAAGACCGTGGGGTCGTGTCATCGGTGATCTCACATATAAGCCTTTGGACAATCTGAACATGGATCCTTTCAAAAGAATGCTATTGGTGTTTAAATTTCCCTCCATCTTCTACTCATAAAAGATGTGCACATGAGTTTGATTTGGAGAGTAAAATTCACTCCTCATGTTAACTTATGCTAATCAAGAGTTGAAGAAAAATTTTAACTCCCTCACATTTCCATTTTTGTGTTCATCATTTCATGTGACACAACTCAAGCTATTCCTTGGCCTTAACTTTGTTTCATAAGTTGAAATCAAACTTTACAAAAGTTAGGGCTGTTACATTCCTCCCCCCTTAAAAGAATCTCGTCCCGAGATTATAAAAAGAAATATAATGGAAGAAAAACTACTGGACATATGGTACAAACAAGTCGGGAAAGCTTAAACAGAGAAAATCCTCGCTTTCCCACGTGGCTTCATCAGCGGTGTGGTTACTCCACAAAACTTTGTAAAATCACAATGTCCGATTTCTTGTGGCGCGAGTCTTCTCGTCGATAATCTGGATCGGATACTCATTATAAGTGAGATCCTGTTGAATATCTTAAATGTCCTCCATATGAACTGTGGTTGGGTACTTAAGACATTTCTGCAGCTGAGAGACGTGGAAAACATTGTGAATAACCAAAAGTGATGCTGGTAACTCCAGCCGATAAGCTACAGGTCCGCATACTTCAGTGACAGCAAACGGCCCGATGAATTGCGGAGCGAGTTTTTCCTTCACTCAAAGCGATGAATCCCTTTCATCGGAGAGACATGAAGATACACGTGGTCCCTGATGTCGAAGTGGAGAGGTCAACATCATTTATCTGCATAGCTCTTTTGCCGACATTGAGCAGCCTTTAAATTGGCTTGAATTACTCGCACTCGTTCCTCAGCTTCATTCACAAGATCAATCCCATAGACCACTCTCTCGCCGGACTCAAACCAATTCAGCGGTGTGCGGCACTTCCGGCCATAAAGAGCTTCATACGGGGTCATCTTGATGCTGGATTGATAACCGTTATTATATGAGAATTCTGCTAACGGTAGGTGGTCATCCCAATTCTTCCTATCATTGATGACACATGCCCTAGCATATCCTATAGAATCTGATTTACCCTTTCCGTTTGACCATCGGTTTGCGGATGATACGCTGAACTCCGAATTAGCTTGGTTCCCGGTGAAGCATGTAGTTGCTCCCAAAATCTGGATACGAATAACACACCTCGATCAGAAACGATGGTGTGGGGAACCCTGTGTAAACACACGATTCTCGAGATGAACAGCTCTGCATACTTCTTTGCCACATATTTAGTATGGACTGGAATAAAATGAGTTGTCTTGGTCAAACGATCGATGATTACCCAAATAGAATCATGCTTGTTACTGGTCATGGGTAAACCGACGATGAAGTCCATACTTATGTCTTCCCACTTCTATGCTGGAACCTTCAGCGGTTGAAGTGGTCCGACTTTCCTCATATGGTCGGCTTTAACCCGCTGACACATATCACACTCGGATACGTACTTTGCAATCTCTCTTTTCATCTGTGTCCACCAAAACATAGATTTCAAGTCTTGGTACATCTTATTGCTTCCCAGATGAATGGAGTACTTGGATAAATGAGCTTCATCCAATATCTTCCTCTGTGATTTCGTATTTTGGGGTACAACTATACGGTTGTTAAACCATAGAGTACCCTCTTCGTCCTTGCGGAACATCTTCAATTCACCGCTGTCCACTCTCCTATGGATGTGAGACATACCCCTGTCCCTCTTCTGATCCTATACAATCTCATCTCAGATTGTAGGAATAAGAGCGAGGTTGAACAGTGATCCATAGGGAACTAATCGCAGGCTTGGCCCTCCTTCTTCCTGTGCAGCCATGGCTAAATGGTGAACATGGGCTTTCCGACTAAGTGCGTTGGCAACCACATTCGCTTTGCCCGGATGGTAATGAATTTCAAGTTCATAATGCTTGATTAATTCAAGCCATCTTCGCTGCCTCATATTTAATTCTTTCTGTGTGAAGATGCACTTCAAGGTTTTGTGGTCAGTGTAGAGATGTACTAGATTTTCTAGTAAATAATGTCTTCACATTTTCAATGCTAAGACCATTGCAGCTAGTTCAAGGTCATGCGTCGGGTAATTCTGCTCATGAACCTTGAGTTGTCGGGATCCATATGCGACCACGCGTCCTTCTTGCATCAACACACAACCAAGACCATTGTCGGATGCATCACAATAAACATCAAACGGCTTTGTCGTGTCCGGCTGGGACAAAACTGGAGTTGTAGTGAGATGCTTCACTAAAGTTTGAAAATTTTGTTCACAAGAGTGACTCCAATCATATTTGGTGCTTTTCTTCAACAGCTCCGTCATAGGTTTAGCGACTTTGGAGAAGTTTAGAATGAATCTCCGTGTAATAACCCGCTAAACCTAGGAAACTTCTCACTTCACGAAAAGACGTTGGAGATTTCCAATTCAGCACTTGCTCGATTTTACTTGGGTCCACAGTGATTCCTTCCGCTGAAATAATATGCCCAAGAAACGGCACTTTGCTGATCCAAAACTCACATTTACTGAACTTTGCATATAGCTTGTGATCTCTCAAGCGTTGGAGTACAATACGCAAATGTTCAGCGTGTTCTTCTTCTGACGTTGAATAGACCAAGATATCGTCGATGAACACCATGGCGAACTTGTCTAACTCCGGCATGAACAGAGTTCATGAGATACATAAAGTAAGCCGGAGCATTGTTCAACCCAAATGACATGACAAGATATTCATAAAGACCATATCTTTTCGCGAACGCTGTCTTAGGTACATCTTCTGCCTGGATTTTTATCTGGTGATACCCGGACCGAAGATCTATCTTGGAGAATACCTTAGCACCCACTAGTTGATCAAACAAAATATCAATGCATGGTAGTGGATACTTATTTTTTATAATGACAACATTCAGTGGACGATAATCTACGCATAGTCTCAAAGTCTCGTCCTTCTTCTTCACGAAGAATGTGGAACAGCCCCAAGGTGATGAACTTGGGCATATAAAAACTTTGTCCATGAGGTCATTCAGCTGCTCCTTCAATTCGGCGAGCTCCTTTGGCGCCATTTTATATGGTCGCCAAGAAATAGGTGTTGTTCCCGGTGCTAGTTCAATCTTGAACTCTACATCACGTTCGGGCAGCATGCCCGGTAAATCTTCGGGAAACACATCTGGATATTCACATACCACTGAAATATCCTCAAGCTTAGGAGCTTCAATCTGATGCACTGCTGCAACTCGTTGTGATGGATCCACAAGATTCAATGTGTTGCAACCGTTTATTGGGGAATTCAGTTGGACAGTCCGAGAGCTGATGTCAAAGATAGCTCCATAATGTGTCAACCATGACATCCCCAAGATAATATCAATCCTTTGGCATTTGAGTATGATAAGTCTTGCCAGATAGACGTTTCCACCCAAACATAACGGTGCCCGAGAGACCATTTCATCAGTTGATATCTTGCCTCCGGGTGAGCTGATATGAAACGGATGTTTGACCGTGCTAAATGGAGGATGATTCTTCAGCACATAGTCTCTGCTAATAAAATTGTGGGTGGCTCCGGAATCAAACAAAATCAAAGTGGACTGTTCATGTAATGTGAACATGCCCGCCAAAACTGGTTCGCCTTTTGCAATGTTCTAAATAGCAGTGTAGGTAACCCTGCCAGCTTTTGAAAAATGCTTCTTTGAAAGTTCATGGTGCTGATCTGAGCATTGATGAGACGGCACACGATTGTGGCTCTGCTCAGCTCCCCGACGATCTCGTGCTACAGAAATCTTCAGCTCTCTACTAACACGAGGTGGAGATGACACGTGCATAGCTGGTTGCGGTAGGGTTGCACAAATAATCTCTGATGGCTTCTGTTGAGGTGGAGGCTCATAAGAGATTAACTCCAGCCGTGGTTGTGAGAGTTGCACCACAGGCTGAATTTGTTGCCTAACTGGCGAGTAATACCACACTTGATAGTTCAGAGGAACCTCGATATCGCTGTCCGTCGGCATACTTCTTTTCAGCTCCACTTCACAACGGAGATGCATGTCTTCCTTAATGATAGCGGCATTTACCAACTCATTGTAAATACTGTTATTGAACAAGGTCACTTGTTCCTTAAGTTCGACATTCAAACCTCGGAAGAAATACTCACACTTCAACGCCTCCGAGTCTATCATATGAGTGGCGTATTGCATCAAGTCTTCAAACTCTTTGAATTACTCGTACGCACTCCTTTCCCCTTGCTTTAACTCCACAAAGTCTTGATACTTTGTTTGAAGAATTCCTGAACAAATGTGATGTGCCCGGAAAACATCCCAGAATTCATCCCGTGTCACACGATGACCTTCAAGAAGAGTTGCAAGATACTCGACCCATCAAGCTCCAGTGGCTCCGTGGAGTTGTTGAGCGCCAAATAGAGCCTTCTGATATTTATCTCACTCAAGCATATCAAACTTGGCTTCAATACATTGGAGCTAATGAGCCGACTCCTATGGTTCTTTCGCTTCCAAGAAAACCGGTGGTTGTCTTGCTAGAAAATCCAGATAAGTGCTTGGCGGGGGACTACGCTGTAAGGTCTCCTGTCATATGCTTTGTTGCACCAACAGATCGAGAGACTCAACCATCTTTCTTAAGATTTCCGCCAATCCAGTTGATGATGTCGGCACTTCTTGTCGTGGCGAATTATTTTTGCCGTGACTCGACTCACCAACCTGACTCCTGGAATGAGTGCGATCCATACTGCAAGAGTGAGCAATTTATGGTTAAACTTCAAAGTTTAAACTCAACTTGAATTGAAAACATTAACCGTAAAAGCATCACCTAGATATTGCAGCACTACACAATCTAAGCAGGGTTTTGACAATTATGAATCTACCAACTTGAGCAAGTTTGTCCAAACCCTTAATTCCAATGATAGGGAAAATTGAAAAATAACTCAAGAACATGTTATGGAACTTAGAGAAGTCTAAAACATCCTGTCCACAACAAGTCCCAAGCTAAATGGAATCTGAGCAATACTCTGTTCAGAATGACCATTTGGTCTCAATCCAAGAATTTGAATATGAAAATGGCAACTCATGTCTCAAGTTGAATATAAAAGTTATAGTTAACTTCAATATCTTTCCAACGAGTATTTATTTGCCCTCATATCCGTTCTGTATCAAAAGTTATGATATTTCAATGTGGAGAAAAAACTGGAACAATTTTGACAGCACCTCTTTGGAAGTAGCTGTTTTGTCCGCAAGATTTCATCATTTTCAACTCCAAATCTGGAGAAACTTTGAACTACAAAGTCATAGCACATATCATAAACTTTCCAACGGTGTATTACATGAAACTTAGAAAAATTTCTACAGAAAGTTATGGTTGAAATATAGAAAATTTCCAGAGAGCATTTTGTGTCTGCCCTGTTTTTGGGCAGTTCACACTCATCTGAGAATTTCATCTATTTGGAGGGAGATTCTTGTGGGGACCACCCCGTGGTTCACCCACTCCAGGATCGCATAGGGTGGTGCCGCGCGATGCGGCACCCAACAGCACACACGAAAAGAATTAAGAACAACATACAAACTTTTATTTGTTATAAAACAGCGGAAGTCTTTTACAAAACTTAATTACAGTGGAAGTACTATACATAGATGGCCTCTCATCCTAACTATGCAAAAGTGCAGCCGTCCAGCCTGGGGACGCTACACACTAGCAGCAAGTAACCGGAGATCACGGCGGCGTGCAGGGCTCCAGCTCGGCCGTGTACCCCGACGGGGGCATCGCCTCATCCTCGGAACCTTCCTCATAACTCTCACCTGCACACAGCTCAAATATTGCAACTGTGAGCATGAAGGCTCAGCAAGTCTTGACCGACAAACCTAGGCATGAAACTCTACATGCAAGGATGTATAAGATAGGAAACGGGCTTTGCAATAAAGACACGCCTACATGTGGATCCTTACTTTCAGTTTTATAGCAACAGTTTAATGAGCCTTAGGCAGCCCTCACATCGGAAGTCCACAATCAAACAAGAAACGCTTTCCTCCGATGTGGTGATGCCCAAAGTGGAATATAAACTTAATTAGCTCTACATGCAAACTCTACATGCAAGACAAACCTAGGCATGAAACTCTACATGCAAGGATGTATAAGATAGGAAACGGGCTTTGCAATAAAGACACACCTACATGTGGATCCTTACTTTAAGTTTTATAGCAACAGTTTAATGAGCCTTAGGCAGCCCTCACATCGGAAGTCCACAATCAAACAAGAAACGCTTTCCTCCGATGTGGTGATGCCCAAAGTGGAATATAAACTTAATTAGCTCTATAACTACATCATACAAGGTTTCAAGACATTAATAGTTCAATACAGCATGTTCAGTTGGCTTATTTCACTTCTTACTATGTCACAGCGCAGTGAACAAGCGGGTACTCAAATAACCGTGAGGGACGGTGATTGCAATCAAGACACACCCGGATAACACGTCACATACACCCACTTTCAGAAGCGTGATTCCACACCCCTTCCTACTCTGTTGTATGCAACAACCTTTCAAAGGCAACCCAAATGCCGAACCGGTCCATCCGTAACGGGCAGGAGGTTTCCGCGTGGAGCGTGACTGTGCCCACCGGCAGATTTACACCTTGCTACCCTCAACCCACTCCTATTTACGGTTGGGTAAGCCTCGGCACCCAGGTTAACCAATTACATCGGTTTCCTGGTTCCCATATGCCAGTATGCATCCGGTACTGTTCGATACTTGTCCAGCAGGGCCGCACACGGATGGTCCCCAACCGACGTCAACAGGGCTACGCACGTGAGACCTCTTCTCACTGCATCCTATCCCCCCTGCTGGGTCTCATTTTCACAACTTAAGCCATTTTCTATCTCTTCTCATCCCGTGTGATAAGTACTATCTCGCGAGTAGCTTCCAACCACTCGACTTCTACCGAGATCCTAAACATTAGCATGGCATTCTCTACTCATCGAGTCTGTAAACTACCCAACCCTCCATAGGATTTAAAGGTTATGCAAGTGGAGTTTCAATCACCCTAACTCTAATGCATACATTTCAACCTAGACATAAGTGATACAAATGAAAAACTTTATAAAAGGTACTTAAGTGCAAACCAGGGCTTGCCTAGTTGCGAGTGAAATGGGAAGTTAGCTTCAGGTGAGAGGACGTCCAAGGGCTTCGGTGCGTCCTCAACTTCGGTCACTAAATGAAATGTAGCAAAATATGTGTATAAGTATTAGGGACTTATAAGAATTGAACTTCTATTCATAGCTACTGCTATTTAGAGTCCTTAATTGGCTTTGGGATTTTTACAGTGGATACTAGACTCTCTAAGGATGATCTGAGCAAAATTTGGAGACATGTCATTGCACAATGTAGTCTTTAAAATTCCTACAAGTACAATGCTTCTCTGAATTTTGAGCCCAATTCAGGAGCTTTAACATAGCTAACAGTGGAAGATCTGATTAGGTTAAGTCTCCATGGTTCTAACAAAATTTGTTTCACCATTTTTGGAGCTACCAACAGAGAGATATGAATTTTTAAAGTTGGACAGGAGTTCTGAAAAAGCTTCTGTTTAAATTGGAATTTTCAAATAAAGGCTGAACTTGGGAAGGCAGTTTAGTCTAGCAAATGAACTCTAATGAAGCCCAAATTTTTACTGGAGATCAGTAACTATGAAAGGGATTAGCTTCCCAAATTTGGGAATATTTCATAAAGAATTGCTCCTGTAATAAATCCCTAAAAGATTTACTAAAAACAATTCTACAGAAATTCCTGGGCATTTTCATAGCAAGAAATTTATTCCTCTGTGAAGTACTCCTAAGGATTCAAACAAAATTGGTATCACCCTTTTTGGAGTTGTATACACAAAGTTATGGATTTTTCAAACTTGAATAGCTCTCTGTTTGAAACCTACACAGAGACTTAACAGGGGGGGCCCACTCGTCAGGTCTTTCTTCAACCTCCCGCCAGAGACGCGCGTGCACACCAGCACAGATCATGGCGTGGCTCGTTCTTCCTTATTTCTCCACCAAATTAGCTCCGGTTTCGCCCTACATGCTCCTTGGAATATGGCACAGCTGCCGGGCAAGGTTTCCGCGTATAAAAACGGCCGAAAAAGGGTTGGCACCGGTGGGGCGGCTTGGGAGCTCGGCATCAACGCGTTCTGGCGCGTCCGAAGCTTCTCCCGGCGAGCTACCTTGCCCTAAAGCATCACCAATGATCGGGGAACATGGAACGCATGCTAAACCAGGCAGCGAACGGCCGGAAAATAGGGTTCACCGGAGGACCGACCCGTTTTTGCCGCCACCGGCGATTTCTCGTCGCCCGGGGTGTGGGATGGCTGGTTAACCCGTGCTTTGGCGTGAGAGGGCGCTAGGGTCACTAGTTTCTGTGGCTTGAATTGTAGAACCGATGATCAACCATGTTGGACGAATTTCCAGTTTTGGTTTGGGTCGGTTCTTCACGTGTACCGGCGCCAAAACCGAAATTCCGGCGAGCCGGCAATGGGGAAGGGCAAAGGGACTGCGGTAGCATGATCTACACACCTTGGCGCACCTTAGGGAGGTGCTGGACGTGTGGGAGAGGCGTTGGAGCGGCTGGAACGCGAGGAGCAGTGAGGGGCGACGGTGCTCTGCTTCCTTCCAGCGAAGAACGGCTCGGGTACAGCGAGTGGAGGCCGGGGACGAGCTGAGGAGTGGTGGAGCACGTCGAGGAGAGGACGGCACAGCTCCAGGGCAGTTCAACTGGGTGCCAACGCAGATGGATGTCGATCGGAGGTGAGAGCCGAGTTGGAGGCAACGTGCACTGTTTTATTCCCGAGTGAGCGCGTGAGAGGGAGCGGTACTCAGGGATTTGCTCGTGCAAGGAAGAGGAAGAACCACGGTTGAGTTAGGCAGCTGCTGATCTTTATCATGTAGCAATCCACGCCAGCAATTGCTACTTTGGGTGCATGTTTTCCAAGCAGCTCGGTGGAGAGAAAAATACAGCACGGTGGCAGCTCGAGAAGGACTGGAACAGAAGCAAATTGCCCCTGTTATTTCATGTGTCACTGCCAAGTGGGTCTCACCCCACCTAATAGATCTGATATTTTTCTCCAAATTAAATCCTTTGCTTCCTCCCAAAGTCATGGTTTGAAATATTTTAATTCAAATGATTTGAATTCTAGTGTGGAATTTGAACTGACTTTGGTTATTTGAATTTGAATTGGAATTTGAATCTTCCCTTTTGCATTGTTCCAAAAGCATAGCAAACCAACTCAAAAAATTCTGAATTTTGGCATGGCTGCTAATTCAAATGTGAAGAACACACTTGTGGAACCAGATTTGCAAATTGAGGGAATTGGAATTTGAAACTGAATTTGAAATTCAGATCAGAGGGCTTCCTCTTTTAATCCCAAACAAATATTGAAACTCCTCCAAATGAGCTGAAATTTGGAAGGGTGAATATTTGGACTATGAAGATCCAAGTTATTAATTTATATCTCCATGTTTGGAAGTTTTGGGAAGTTTGAATCCTCACTTTGAACTTACACCGTTATAATTCAAAGTTTTAATTCCCCTCATTTTTCCTAAGTGTACATGAGCTGAACTTTCTTGCTACCACATTTTAGGGATTTTACAATTCTGTTCTGTACTTCAACATAAAGGTTGTAGAAGACTTCAAAATCTTTCCAGAAATGTATCACTCACCTCCATTGATTCAACCAAACAAAACTTATGTCCTGTTCAAGTTCAGAAAAAAATTCTGCCGAAAACAGGGGAGGTTATTCCTAAGTCTTTTAGAATGAACCTATACTCCCAATTGACTCTTAGTTCAAAATAGGAGTTCAGTACCCCCTAATAGAATCCTAGACTCCAAATTTACTCTTTTTCTTTTCAAACCTTCTTTTTCATGCAGTTCAAAACATATCAAGGTACTACATTTCCTCACCAAATTAAAATCCTAACCGGCTTTATACCGACATATACGTCTCAAGTGGTGGAACTAAAACGATCACTCACAAACGTTTTCTAAAGGCAATGTTCTACTCGTGGTTAAGGTACTTACAGAAAACCACTCAATAGTGATGCACACAATGGTTTGTCATTTCAGGCAGGTCCAGATCATAGTAAAAACATATGTCCCGTATCATTGCCATACGGGTCATCCTTGAGTCAAGACACGTTTCAAGGTACATGATCGGGTTATTCACCACCTGACGGGAGCTCCACACCTTTGTAATTAAGCACACCGGTGGAACAGCGCTTTCATAAGCCTCATAGGGCATGAAGAGTCCTAGAGAACATACTTCGTGTTACAAACCACACGATGAGGTCTCTTCCACCTGCCCCTGGGTTTGCGCACTGGAGGCTAGTGCATTTCATATGTCTCTAAGACATGAAGAGTCTTAGAAAACATATTCACTTCCCGTACATTGTTGAACGGAACATCCCACACTACTTTCCTCGTATGGGGGAGCTAACCGAAATTGATCCACTTTCGGTGGTGTTCTTTACCATTCTTACCTCCACATAGGTGTGTCGTTACGGAATTGAAATACTGAAGAGTAAAACAACTCAGCTTGCCACCTTAAGTAACTATGCTAATAATAGTCCTTATGTGGGCATACTATACATTCCTCACTCGTATACATCTAAGTTTTTGAAAATAGACTCTTTTCATGCATGATATTCCCAATGCGGCTCTGGTACCACGCTGTGAGGGTCCCCCCCACCGACGGGGTCGATACCGCTCGCCCGACCACCCCCCTCGCCAGCCTGCAACTGCTCCTCACCGGTAACCCATTTCCGGCCATCTCTCGGCCTGAGGCTCACTGCTAGGGGGTTTTGGGGGCCGGGGAACACATTGGTGGCGCTAGCTCAAGCTTCCATGGCTCGGAAACTAGTCGGCGGCGTGTGGCGGCTATGGGATGACTTCGTTGCCGTCGGACGAGGGCTCTATACCGCCAAAAGCTTGACCAAACCGCTCTACAGCACCAGTGAGTGATAGGCTAGCTCAGCAAGGCCTCAACATGGCTCGGGAATGGCTGCAAGTTGGTTGTCACAGTGTTCCCGCGGAGTACCTCCATAGACGCGCTCGAAAAACCTCAAAATCCGCCGCTCCGAGTCGGTTTCAAGCTAGGGTTGCTTATGGAAAGATGATCGCCGGCTAGTCCGGCCCGTGTGTGCAAGGTTTGATGAGCTAAGGAGGATTAACGAGTGAGAATTTTGAGTTCTCGTACCGGTTACTCGGTTTGCACCCGCCGGAGCTAAAACTTCGAATTTGCCGGTGATGATCAACGGCTTGCTCCAAGTTTTGGAGGAGAGCAGCACCGAGGTAGGGCGCTCCTGTGGCCGTGCTTGCTCAGGCATTAAAGCTTCTGTGGAGCGCTGTACATGTGCACCCGATCGTCGGGTTGCTTTAGGTCACCGCGGATGAAGTGTTTTAGGGCTGGGAAATGCCGGAAGTTCCTAGCTCTCGCGCTGAGGAGGTGAGGGATGAGTGCACCATGCTGTTTTTCAGCTCAGAGGGGAGTTGCATGCGAGTTTTCCCGGTTTCTGGTGGATCACCGAGGAGGCAGCAGCGTGTGGGGCTCTGTTCATGTGTTGCTCGTGAGGAGGAAGCAAAGGATGCTTTGCTCGGTCTGTGAAGAGGAGGATCACGCTGAGGGAGAGATGAAGCAGCGACCCTGGTTGCCAGAGCGATGGAAACCCATGAGGAGATGACGGCAACGGTAGCTCGGTGTCACACGGTGAGCTCTCGGGTGTTTGAGTGTCAGCTCAGAGGTGAGCTGCACGCGAGTTTTTCCCGGTTTCTGGTGGATCACCGAGGAGGCGGCAGCGTGTGGGGCTCTGTTCGTGTTTTGCTCGCAAGGAGGAAGCAAAGGATGCTTTGCTCGGTCTGTGAAGAGGAGGATCACGCTGAGGGAGAGATGAAGCAGCGACCCTGGTCGCCAGCGCGATGGAAACCCACGAGGAGGTGACGGCAACGGTAGCTCGGTGTCACACGGTGAGCTCTCAGGTGTTTGAGTGAAAAACGGAGACAAAGTCTCGGTTCCTTTGGTTGCAAGTCATATGTTGAGCTCAGTGACATGTGGGCTCCACCCAAATTTTCTCCCGAAAAGATCTTCTCATGTTAATCTCTCAAATTCCAAAGTTCTGAGTTTGAATTTGCCGAATTCAGTTTGAATTCCAAAGTTGGCTAACATTTGAATTTGCCAAATTCAGTTTCAATTTGCATTGAAAATTTGAATTTGAAAATACTCCTATGCACTTCCTTTTTAGCCCACCACAAAGTCAAAAGTCTGCCACCCTGAGTTTCCTAAAATTCAAAAGTGTGGGGCTGCATGTGTATTCAAAAGTTTGTCCACAATTTGAGGTGAACTTTGAATTTGAAAATCTGATTTTTAATCCTTCATGCAAATGAGTGTTTAAGTCCATATTGGTTCAACACATTCGAATGAACATGTGAGCCTCCTTTCGGATGAACATCCATGTAACACTTTGCTTGTAGAAAAGTTTTAGCAAGTCCCATTTCTCATGAATTTAAAATTCCTAGAGCTCAAACCTCGGTTTATTCATATACATTTTTGGGACTTTTACATTCCTCCTCCTTAAAAGAATCTCGTCCCGAGATTACAAAAGAAGAACGAGACGGGAGAGGAAATTATAAACTGTACAAAGATAAAAGTTCCGGATAGTTGATGCGGAGGTAATATTCGCTTTCCCATGTCGCCTCTTCCTCGGTATGATTACTCCACAACACCTTGTAATATTTTATCGTCCGCCTCCGGGTTACCCGGGTCTTTTCATCTACAATCTGAACCGGTCGCTCGGTGTAGGTAAGATCCGGTTTCAATTTGTTGATTTCTTCGGTGCGGACAGCAGCGGTAAATTTGAGGCATTTCCGCAGCTCTGACACATGAAATACATCATGAACACCCGCAAGACTTGCCGGTAATTCCAGCCGGTAGGCTACGTGTACTACTTCTCCATGATAGCAAATGGACCAATAAAGCGGGGAGCGAGTTTCCCCTTTACACCGAACCGGTGAATTCCCTTAATCGGAGATACACGATAATAAACGTGCTCTCTGTCGTCAAAATGTAACGGCCTATGCCTTTGATCAGCGTAGCTCTTCTGTCGGGATTGTGGAGCCCTTAAATTCTCTTGTATCAACCAAACTCGGTCTTCAGCTTTGTTGACAAGATCAACCCCGAACAGTACTCTTTCGCCGGACTCACACCAATTCAGTGGTGTGCGACACTTCTGGCCATAGAGAGCTTCATACGGTGCCATTTTAACTCGCTTGATACCTATTGTTGTATGAAAACTATGTCAACGGTAAGTGATCATCCCAATTCTTACTGTGGTGGATGGCATACGCTCTCAACATATCTTCAAGAACTTGGTTCACCCTCTCCGTCTGCCCGTCGGTTTGAGGGTGATATGTGGAGCTTCTAATCAGCTTGGTGCCCAACGAGGTGTGCAGCTGCTCCCAAAAATGAGCAACGAACAGCGCACACCAATCTGAAATAATAGTCTTTGGGACACCATGTGAGCATATAATTCTGGAGATATACAACTCCGCATATTGCCTGGCTCGATAATGAGTGTTCATCGGTATGAAATGAGCTGATTTCATCAACCGGTCGATGATCACCCATATCGAGTCATGCTTCCGGGATGTGAGTGATAATCCAACGATGAAATCCATACTCACATCCTCCCATTTCCATGCTGGTATCTTCAGTGGTTGTAGCGGTCCGTCTTTCCGCATATGATTAGCCTTGACCCATCTACACGTACCACACTTGGATACCTACTTGGTGATTTCCCGCTTCATCCGCGTCCACCAAAATTTCTGTTTCAAATCTTGGTACATTTTGTTGCTGCCGGGATGAATGGAAAACTTTGACAGGTGGGCTTCATCCAAGATATTCTTCCTGAGTTTCATATTATGTGGTACAACTATAAGGTTGTTAAACTATAGCGTACCGTTCTCATCCTTCCGGAAACATTTCACCTCTCCGTTGTCTAGTCTTCTCCTTATGTGAGACATACCCCTGTCCCTTCTTTAAGCCTCAACAATCTCTTCATTGATTGTTGGAATAAGAGCAAGATTATAAAGTGCTCCATACGCAATTACACGGAGACTCAGTTCTTCATCTTCCAACTCAGTATCCGCCAAGTTGTGAACCTGGTCTTTTCCGACTAAGCGCGTCGGCAACCACGTTCGCTTTTCTCGGATGGTAGTAGATCTCAATTTCATAATCTTTTATGAGCTCCAACCATCTCCGTTATCTCATATTCAGCTCGTTCTGCGTGAAGATATACTTCAAGCTTTTATGGTCGGTGTAGAGGTGGACAAGATTGACTAGGAAATAATACCTCCACATCTTTAACGCCAACACCACATCAGCCAGCTCGATATCGTGAGTTGGATAATGCTGCTCGTGGTTTCGCAGTTGAAGAGACCCATAAGCGACCACACGCCCTTCTTGCATAAGAATGCAGCCGAGACCGATGTCGGATGCATCACAATATACATCAAATGGCTTCGTTGTGTCCAGCTGAGCAAGAACTGGAGCTGTTGCGAGATGTTTCACCAATGTCTTGAATGCGGCTTCACATGCTGCATTCCACATGTATTTTGTGCCCTTCTTCAGCATCTCCGTCATTGGTTTAGCAATTTTTGAGAAGCTCGGAATTGACCTCCGATAATACCCCGCTAAACATTGGAAACTTCGGACCTCGTGGACTGATTTGGGAGATTCCCACTTCAACACTTGTTCAATTTTGCTAGGGTCCACGGCAATGCCCTCTTCTGAAATAATATGGCCTAGAAAAGGCACTTGATCAATCCAGAACTCGCACTTGCTGAACTTGGCATATAATTTGTGCTCCCTCAACCGTTGTAGCACAATGGGCAAATGTTCAGCGTGCTCTTCTTCAGATTTGGAGTAATCCAAAATGTCGTCGATGAATACTACAACGAACTTATCTAACTCCGGCATGAACACCAAATTCATCAAGTACATGAAGTGTGCTGACGCGTTGGTTAACCCAAACGACATGACGAGGTACTCATAGGGTCCGTATCTCGTCGAGAAAGTTGTCTTTGCTATGTCCTCCGATCGGATTTTGATTTGATGATATCCCGACCGAAGATCCATCTTCGAAAATACCTTTGCACCCACAAGTTGATCGAATAAAATGTCGATGCGGGGCAACAGATACTTGTTCTTTATAGGACAGCATTTAGAGGACGATAATCAACGCATAGCTGCAGTGATTCGTCCTTCTTCTTAATGACCAGCGCAGAGCAACCCCAAGGTGAAGAACTTGGTCATATGAAACCCTTGCTCATGAGTTCATTTAGCTGCTCCTTTAACTCCGCTAGTTCGTTAGGTGCCATCTTGTAGGGCCTTCATGAGATAGGTGTTGTTTCCGGCGCCAGTTCAATCTTGAACTCGACATCCCGGTCAGGCTGCATGCCCGGTAAATCCTCGGAAAACACATCGGGATAATCATGTACCACTGGAATATCTTCAAGTTTAATCGCTTCCGTGTTGTAAGCCTCTGCCATTTCTTGATCTTTGCTGTCTAAAAACAGCGTGTGCTGTCCGCGAAATCGCGAGTCAATCTGGACAGTCCGGTTACCGATATTGAGAACGGCACCGTGATGATTTAACCAAGACATCCCCAATATTACATCTATCTTCTGCCCATCCAATATAATCAGCGATGTTGGGTATATTTTTCCTCCCAAACATAAAGCTGCTGGGACACAATCTGATTAGCAGAGATATTTCCTCCCGGTGAACGTATAAGGTAACTCATTGTGGGAGTATTGGTGGATAATTGGTGCTGATCCACGCATGATTTGCTGATAAAATTGTGGGTAGCACCGGAATCAAAAAGTATGAGCACGGGTACGTCTTTGAGAGTGAACATGTCCACTAACACCGGTGCTCCCTCCGGGACATCCTAAATAGCAAGATGTTGCACACTCCCGGATTGCGATGCTGTTATGTTTACTTGAGCAGGTTGCGACATACCACCTGATGATGATGGTTGTCCGTTGTTCAACAACTTCTCCTGGCATTCTCGCATAAAATGCCCAAAACGGTGGCAATAAGAACATGGATATTTCCCGGGTTCTTTGCTGACTTACGGTTGAGAAGTTGATGTACTTGGCTGCAGCAATGATGCACCGGAAATCATTTGTTGCTGCGGCTGTGGTGGTGCTTCAAGACGTGATTCTGGAACAGGAAATCTGGGATATGTTGATCATACTGGGGACTGCCATATTTCATCGGATGGTGTGTGAAACACCGTACGGTATTTACGAGGAACAACGGTGTGTCTTCTTGCACATAATCCCGGTCCCTCTTCTCTGCTTGACACTCAAGTGTCACCTGTTCTTGCAGCATGGCAGCACTGATCAACTCGGTGTAATTGCCTTGATTGAACAAAGCCAACCTATCCTTTAATATGGCACTCAGGTCATGGAAAAAGTAGTCACACCTTGCAGCTTCGCTCGTCACATAGTCGGGAGCATATTGTGCCAAATGGTAAAACCGTTTGACATAATCGAGGACATTCATGTCCCCCTGCTTCAAATTCCTGAATTCCTGCTGCTGGGCCTTGATAAAACCCGTAGGAATGTGACGAGCATGGAATTCTTCACGAAATTCTGTCCATTCCACTTGATGGCCTCCCGGAATGGTGGCGAGATAAGCGAACCACCAATTTCCGGCAGCTCCATGGAGCTGTTGAGCTACAAATAATGTCTTCTGATATTCATCGCACTCGAACACTCCAAACTTGGACTCCATAGCCACTGATCAGCTTCCACTGGTTTGTTAACTTCTGTGAAAATTGGCGGTTGAGTCGCCAAGAAGTCCAAATAGGCGGTCCGAGGTGGAACGACATGTTGTGTACGTTGGAGTATGCCTTGCTGTACCAAGTCTTGGAATAGTCTTGTATTCTCCTGAATTGACTCGACCATCTGAGCCATGACATCCGCCCATACCGTTGATGGCGGTGCCCGCGGTGGAGTCGAGTCATCGCCATCTCGGTGAGAACCTTCAGCCCTACTCGGAGAACGAGTACGCACCATACTGCAAAAAGATAATTTTGAGGGGAGTCAAATCATGATCTCAGAAGTATGTGAAAGTATGAAAATATGAACATGCTAAAACTTTATGAAAGCATAACAAAAATTCATGTTTACATATCTTCCTAAGCCAACATAATCAATCCCCTATTCTGTACGGAACAGACCTTTCTGCACTTAAACCAGATTTTGATCTCGTTACCAGCATTTTTATTACTCAAGTTGAATACCAAAGTTAATGTTAACTTCAGTATATTTCCAACTAGTATTCATATGCCTCTGGATCAAAAGTTATGATTGCTCAAAGTTGACAGAATTTCTGGATAAAATTTGCCAGCGTCTCCTCTGAATGTGGCTGTTTTCATCACAGTTGTACAAAAAATTACAATAAAATTCTGAACAAACTCTGAACTACAAAATTGTTGCAAATTTCATAAAATTTCCAACGGTATATCATATGTCCCTTAGGGATTTTCCTACAGAAAGTTATAACTACTTTACAGAAACATCCAGAGAGGTTTGCATCTGTCCTGTTTTCTGAACAGTTTGCATTCAACTGGACATTCAACCGATTTGGCGTGTGATTTTGCCCTGGAGGTCTACAGATAAGTTGTAGAGCACTTAAAAAAATTTCCAGAACTGTATCATACACCTCCATTGGGTCAAGATACTCAGAGTTATGCTCTGTAAAAGTCCAGCAAAAATTTCTGCCAGAACAGAGCACTCTGTTTTTGAGGAACTTAGATTCCTATCAATTCTCTCCTTTGAAACTTAGTTCAAAGGAAGAGCTCAGTAACTAATATGTGTTTTCCAACTTCATTTTTAGTTTAAAGTTAGTCATGCATGATTTCTTCATAGGAAAGAAAATTATCAAGTGTAGTACGGTGGTGATGCACTGTAAGACATATGACGGTACTACGTTGCCTCACAAAAGAAAATCCTAACCGGCTTACACTGGCAAATATTCTTAGGTGGCACTAAGAGCAGTCACTCGCAAACGTGTTCTACACGTACTACAGTTTTCATGGTTAGTACCTGCATAAAGCACACACAATGATCAGGTTCAGCTGCACACCGAACCCGGTCTCAATACAGTTCATACACCCGTCCGTCATCACTCGCACGGGTGTTCTCAAGCCAAATACTCCTTGAGCTATGTGTTCACGTTACTAACCACGTGACGGGGTCTCCCATACTTGTCTGTAGCACGCCAGGGAAGGGTGTTGCTCAAATACCCCAAACGACATGACGAGTCGTAGAGGATACCCAAGCTGGCCGGGTTACCTGCCACCCGTGGGGCTCCACCCTTCAGCTTGTGCGCACTGGTGGACAGCGCTTACATGCACCCCCAAGACATGAAAAGTCCTGAGATGCATGATTTTCTAACATAGACATATAAGTTAGGTTGCCACCTTCATAATATGTTAATATAGTAGTCCTTATGTGAGCTTAGTACCGTTTTCTCACAGTATCCTAAGTTTTTATCGTAATATGATCCTCAATACATGCGCTATTCCCAACGCAGCTCTGATACCTCGCTGTCTAGGGCCCGGACCCGATCATGGGGCCATGCCGCTCGCCCGAGGACCGCGTCGGGTGGTACCGTGCGATGCGGCACCTAACAGCATACGGGTCGAGGACAACATCACATTACGTAAACCGTTTTGCGGAAGCGTACAAAGAGTACTTTACAAATACTTATCTTAAAATAATACTACAGTGGAAGACTACAACTCTCACAACTCATTTCTAGCTTAGCGTCAAAGAAACAATCCAGCCCACGGATGTTTCTTACTAGCAACACGAAGAACAAACAACAGCGGCGAGGATGCTCATGAGTAACCACTCGGAGGTTTCCGAGTCTCATCGGCAACCCTCTTCATAAGCATAAATTCAACACCTGCAAAACAACTAGGATAGTATATGTGAGCATAAAGCTCAGCAAGACTTAACCGTCAAACCTAGCCATGAAACTCTACATGAGGGTATAAACATAAAGTGGGATAGTATAAGGCATAATGAACTCGCCTAAAAGTGAATCCTTACTTTCAGGTGTTATTTGCAGCAATTTAAAAGTAACTTGGGCATGCCAAATCGGAAGTCCACAATCAAACAAGAAACGCTTTCCCCCGATGTAATTTGCTCACGGTGGAAATGAATCGAGTTTGCACTAGTCTATTCATAAAAGATAACATCACAAACTAATATGAACTTCAAACCACAATGATTAGTTCTTATCTCAATTGCAAGTTCTTACTACATCACGACTGTGAGAACAAGTATGCTCAATCCTCTTCCGTGAGCGACAGTGATTCGAATCAATAACACCTGGACTACACGACACGTATGCCCGTACTCGACGTTGCCTAAAGCAACCATCACTGACGTTGTACGTGGCAGCCTTTCCTCCGTTTCACCCACGTTGAATCGATCAAATCGCCCTGTACAGTATCCACCCTCATGGTGCACCTACTGACATGAGATGTCATGAGAGTGTTACCCACATACTGCACACTGGCCCTCTCACCTGAGGCGACCCGAAAAGGCTCAACGCAAGCTTCCCGAGGTACATCGGTTTACTAGGTCCCATATAGCCAGCATGAGACCGGTACACAACTCAAACTTGCTCAACAAGGTCGCATACGGATCGGTCCTTGACCAACACGGACAGGTCTAATGCACCCAGGCCCCTATGTCCTGCTGCACCTACAACCCTCCGGTCTCAACTTTAACTTGCTAACAATTTTCTGAACCAATCCCGTATGCCCCTGTTTTCCTGATCATGCGAGTGGCATCTCACCACTCGACTTCTACCGAACCTTACTTAAGCATGGCAGTTCTACGCGATGAAAAGACACCTACCCAATACTCCATGGGTTTGTTTGGTCATGCAAGGAGGAGTATTAAAGCAACTAGACCTAATGCACATTTCATATCTTAACCGAAAGAGTGAATACAAAGTAAAAAACTTAAAAGTTGTTGAATGCAAACCGGAGCTTGCCTGTTTTGCAGGGTAGTAGTGTATATAAGCAGTTAGTGATTCCTTGCTGATCAATCCCTTGATCCTCTGGAGTTTGATCCACTTCAATGAATCACTCCTTCGAATCCCCTTCGTCGTGAATCCTATCAACATGTATATGCATAAGTTTTTATAATGCAATGGAAGAATTAAAGACTTAATTTATTAAGAATAGAGGATGTGTGGAAATGCCAAGAATGACTTTGTTGCCTCTGTTGTGCAAAGAAACATCAAGAAAAACTAAATCTGCCCTAGGGTTTTAGTTATACACTAACTAAGTTTCCTAATGAACCTATAAGATGAGCTTAAAAGATTTGAATGAAACTGGAGATTAAGAACTCCAATGGCTTCAAACCTTTTATACCATGTTCTATACTAACTAGAGATTTAGCTTGCCAAATTGTAGCTAATGTGGAAAGATATTGTGTTCTCCAAAATTCCTAAAATATTCTTACGTATTTTTCCCACATACATAAGTATGGAGAACAAGAACAGGGTGATCTAAGGCTCAGCTTGAGCTGATAATTTGCATGTGAGTTTCTGGCCACATGAAAGTAATTTGATCCAAAATGCAGCCCTTTTACTTGAGTAGTTCCTCCGGAAAAATTCCAGAATTATTTCTAGTAAAAGGAATTAATTATGAAGTACTGTGCATTTTCATGCTCAATAAAGTAAAGTACAATTTCAAGTATAACTCATAGAGCATGCCTGAATTTTCTCATGATTTTTGGAGCTAGGAATTTGAATTTTGCCTAGAGGGTGTGAATAGGCTTTTCGATTCTTTTGTTAATCCCTGAAACACTTAATAGATTTATCAAATACAAAGAAATCAGACTAGTCCGGTAGAGTGCAGACTAGTCCGTTGTCTACTCAGAGACAAATCGGACTAGTCTGGTACTGTGTGGACTAGTCCGGTATGCGTGGACTAGAAAGATCAAGGTTGATCAATATTTTCACTTCTAGTACCCTATGCAGTGGATATTAATTGGGAACTTAGGTGTATTACAACAGTGAAACAATAAATGACAGAGATCAACTTTAGTTTCAATGCTTCAACGTGAATTACACAAGATTAAGTAAACCCTAGAATATGATGAACAATAAAACACAAGAGCAAGAGACGAGATTTTATCCCTAGGTTCGATTCCACGAAGGAAATCTACGTCCCCGTTGAAGAGTCCATGAAGGACCGGGTCTTCACCAACCCTACCCTCGTCGAATCGCCACGGAGGTCGATTCTCTTCCACTAATCACAAAGGGCAAATAAATCGTTCAAGGGGCCTTCTCACAAGTTGAGGGCTCCTCAAGAATTACAATGAATGAATACCACCAAGCACACTCAAAAGATGTACAATAAATGAACAATAGTGTGCGAGAGATCAAACCCAAGAGCTCAAGATGTGTAGAACAAGTCTCTCCTTTGATCAATTGCTAATCCACAAAGATTTGATCCTTTTTCGGGTTAGAATGTGTGAAGAGATGTAAATTTTGGGCTCTTGGAAGGTGTGACGACGCAGGGGATCGAGAGATATGGTAGTATGGCCGTACACCTCTATTTATACTAGGGTTTCCAAAGGTTGTCGTTAGGGTTTGCGATGTCCGGGCTAGTCCGTGGTGGACTCCGGACTAGTCCGGTGTGCGAATTGTGGAAAACCCTAAGTGTTGTAAGATGCCGGACTAGTCTGTTGTCTACTCAGAGACAAATCGCACTAGTCCGGTCCATATCGGACTAGTCAGTTTTCTAGTCAGAGAGAAATCGGACTCGTCCGGTTGATATCGGACTAGTCCGCACATGCTGATTTTTGTGCAGTTAGTGTGATCTCTTTCACTTGAGCTCTTGGGGTGTGTTTCTCCAACACAATCCTTACTAAGTAATCTAATCTTTTCAGCTCCTAAGCACTTATCATTTTAGATCCTCATTCTCTTTTCTTTTTGCGCTTTCTTCCTAATTTCTTTAAAAACATGCGCTCATCTCAACGATTTTGTTAGGGTCTCATTTGTTTGTCATAAATCAACCAAAACCCATAAAGGATGCCTAGATGCTCTTTCAATCTCCCCCTTTTCGGTGATTTATGACAACCAATTGAGATCACACAAATATGATAAAAATTCAAATTTTCATAAAGTGTGCACATATGAGCTTTGAGCAAAATAGGCAATGTAGACATAAGATATATGTGCACTCTTTATGGCGGGGTGCAAAACTATGTGTGTGAGAAATAATTTTGATGTGAATATCATAATTAGCATAATCATAATATCATCAAGAGTCTTAAGCCTAAATAGCAGTTTTAGACATACACCATTAATCATAAGCATAACATAGTCATCATTTCACAACACATGTCCAAAGCATAATGATAGCATATATAAGTCTTACAAAAGCCCATTGTAAGGGCCTCAGTTTTTGACACACATTTGCAGTGTTCATCACCACACCACACACCTCATTTGAGGAAGAATGATGAACACAAATGAAGAGCAAGTAACAATTATCAACATGCTCATTAGGGAACAAACTTACACATTGCAAGAGTGGTATTTCCCACATGTGATATAGATGGGCTGGACATATGAAAACTCCTACACTTTACTAAGGATGTCCATGCCAAGTTTCACCCAAATTCAAAACCTTTTTGAGGTCAGTTTGGGTATAGTTAGGAAGAGGGCAGTTTGAAACCATATTCAAATTCAAACTGTTTTTGTCCCATGAATTTAAAAGTGGAAGGCATATTCTTACTCAGCACATTTTTGTGAGCTCACACACCAATTTTCACTCCATTTGGAGTTGATCTTGACATGAGCTAAGGGGGAGAAATTCAAACTTTATTTGAATTTCAAACTGAACTTGTGCTGAAATTCATTCAAACCAAACCTCATTTGAACTTTGATCAATTCAAATGGCTCATGGGTGAATAATTTGAATTGCCAAGGGTAGTATGGGGTTCACTGTTTACAACAGTGATTAGGAGTAAATTTCAGAGGTTAAAACTGGAGGTGGGACCCACATGTCAGCCACTGCTCAGATCAAACCGACTGAGACTTTTTCACTCGGCTCGCCGAGCCGCAGCGGTGATCGCCACCGAGGCCAGCCGCCGTGCCACCAGCTGCTTGCCCACGCGCGGGCATGAGGCGGTGCAGAGCCTTCTTAAGGCGCCTGCCCCCTCCTCGGCCGAGGCACCGTCGTTCTTCCCCGCAAGAACTCAGCGCCGGCCGAAAACTTCCGCAGCTCGGACTTGATCGGAGAACGCCGATCGCAGCTCCCTCCTTCCACTCCAGAGCCCCAGCAATGTACTAGAGACCTTCCTCCGTCCTCCCCGTTGCTAGGATTCGGTTGAAACCGATTGATATCGGCTGTGCCGAAGGATCAAATTCAGGACTTGGAACCGCCGCACCTCGGGCTCTCGTGGACAGCCCAACCAGGGCGTTGTCACGCCCGAGCCAAGGCACCCTTGGACGCGCGGGTGACCGGTGCTGCTCATCCCCGAGCCACAGCTCGAGTGGTTGCTCACCGGCGGCGAATTTCCACTTTTCCCCTTTCTGTGTGCAGAACGACCTTCGGGTACGATTCTGTTTAATTCGTGCTCTAGAAAGGATTAGAGGGCCTCAGGCCGCTCTCACACGAGCTAGACACGGTAACGCACAAGTTGCCTTCACAACTCTGGGCCGGAGAACCTTTGTGCCCGGCGTAATTTGAGGTCTACTAATGGCGGAACGAACGGGCGGCATCGGGCGCACGGTGAGGACCTATTTCGGGCCTTCTCCGAGCTGCCTCGAGCTCATGTCGACCTTCTCTGAGGTCCACTGATGCTCCCCGACCGATTTCCAAAGTAGCTTAGGTGCTAGGGTAGTCAGCCAACGTGGCCGAAGTCATTCTGAGGTGGCGGCTCGTCGCCGACCATGCTCCAGCCGTTGTCATGAGCAGCTGACCCTCGGATCCTGTTCCCCGACTAAAAGTAGGCAGGGGCGGCCAGAATCGAGAAGTTTGGAGCTGTACAGCAGCCGGCGGCGAGCTCTCCGGCGAGATCCCTCGGCGGCGGGGCGCGGGTGTCGCGAGGTTGAAGAAGGGGGTGGACCCCAGCTGTCAGCAGGAGATATTTTGAATCGGGATCCGGCTGCGGCCGGGATCGGGTGTGCTGGCACGCAAAATCCTTGTGGGCCGCGATGTGCCATCGCCTAGGCGTGCGACGCGTGTCCCCTGGGCCCACGCGCGAGTTTAAACTTTTCCCCGATTTTCAGATTTCCTTCAAACTTCAAATCCTCATAACTTTGGCTAGAAAGCTCCAAATTGAGTGAACCAAATTTTGCTGGATTCAGCTCTCTGAGTACTTTCCAGAAAATCAAGTTTCACTTCATGAAGTTCCTTATTTCTCCAGGATTAATTCCTCAAATTTTAAACTGTTAGGAATTTTAACTGGAAAATCCTTTGGGGGAAAATCCTGAAATTTTGCTGGGATGTTCACCAAACTATCCCTGAACTACCATAAAAATTTCAGATCCATTTGAGCTCATCTGATCCACCTAATGGTGTGATTAGTGAAACTGTTCCAGAGAAAATAGAAAATTTTCAGAAACATTTTCAGAATTTTCTCTGAAATTGTTTAACTCATATCTTTAGTTAGGGCTTCCAAATTAAGTGAGACCAAATCCATTAGAACCCTCTGAAAATCTAGTTTTCAGAAAGTCATAGTTTGTTTCATGAAAATTCCTAAAACACCCTAAGAGTTCCAATTAAGGTCAAGGACATAATTAATTGTGGAGGGCTCAAATGAGCTTTGCTGCAACTAAAACTTGACCAAGTCTCTGTTTAGGTTGTAACCAAGCCACAGTAAAAGTTTCACAGTCATTAGGTCTGTCTAGCAAGGGTTATAGACTTCACAACTTCAAAGTTAATACAAATGCATTTAAATTGATACATATGTTTCTTATATCATGTAGTCGCTAAGGTCGAGGAGGAACCCGAAGTCCTAGACTTCGTTACTCCGGAGGAACAGCTAGCCTACGACCAAGAGCAGCAAGGCAAGCTCCGGTTTGCATTAACTTTTTTACAAATTTTTATTGTTTTGAGCACATACTTGTTTCCTTTATTCTGTGCATTAGAGTCTTGTTTGGAAGCTCCACTGCATAGCCAAGAGAACCATGGGTTGGGTTTAGGATTGCAAACCCCGTTAGCTACTGCATTGCTAGGATAGAGTAGGATTTGGCACAAGTCGAGTAGTTGGAACTACTCGCGAGAATAGGCTAGAGGCACATTGCTCGGGTAGAGATAGCACATGATACACATGGCAAGAAAATGAGACCGAGCGGAGAGTAAGGGCAGCAGGACTTTGGGGCCTGTGTGCTGTAGCTCCGCTTGTGTCGATTGAGGACCGAGCCGTGTGCGGGCCTGTTGAACAAGCTAGAACAGTACCGAAGACCTACCGGCTATATGGGAACCGGGAAACTGATGTAACTCGGGTAGCTGGTTATTGAGGCATTGCCCGTCGTTCAGAGGGTAGGCTGAGAGCTTGAGGTGTAAATCGGCTGGCGGCACGGAGATGCGCGTGCAGAGACCTCTTGCTCGGGACGATGGGACCGGTTCAATATTTGGCTAACGGGTGAAAGGTAGTCGCGTACGGCGTCCGTGATGGTTGTTGTAGGCAACATCGAGTACGGGCGTACGTGACGGGTTTTTCGGGTAACCCTGCAGGTGTAAATCGATTATAATCGCCGTCCCTCGCGGTCAGTGAGTACCACTTGTTCACTGTACCGTGACGTAGAAAGAACAGGCTAGTCACATGTTAAAATGTTGCTGATTGAAAGCTGGACATTGACTGTTAATGATATGCTGTAGTTTAGAGCTAACTAAAGTTCTTTTCAACTTTGGACAAAGTACATGAGAGAAATGCGTTTCTTGTTTGATTGCGGCTCTCTCATGTGCCTTAGCGTAAGGTTCTCCACAACCTGCTGCTAAAACTTGAAAGTAAGGTTCTACTAATTAGGCGAGTCCTTGCAAATGATTTTTACCTCTTGTAACCCAGTACCCTCATGTAGAAGTTCCATGTTTAGGTGAGACGGGTCATACTTGCTGAGCCTTCGTGCTCACTGCTTGTGTTTGAAGCTTTTGCAGGGTTCTATGAGGAAGGGACTCCCGAAGAGGAGACGGAACCCCAGGAGGGGAACCCCGTCGAGTGGGAGTCGTGCACGCCACAGAGTTAGTGTGCGTGTGTGCTAGCAAGGACACGTTCAAGGGCTGAACGTGCACTTGATGCTTAGTCTACGCCCGCGGGTGTAGACTGAACTTATTTTGATGTAAACATGTTCATAAACTTGTTTATGTAATAAAATTTCCGCTTCCGCTTTGTACCTTTGATGTGTGTTATACGGTGTTGTGCAACGCAGCACCCCTCAGCGTGATCCTGGCTCGACAGGACCAATGGGGTCGTGTCACCCACTTCTTAAAATAGGACACAAAAAGAAGAACCTACGACCTAAGACTCCCCCTCAATCTCTCCCCCTTTGGCATCAAGGCACCAAAAAGAAGGAGAGGAGGGATCTACTTGTCGTCGCCGGCTCACTCCTCGCTGTTGGTCCTTTCTTCGTCTTCATCATCAGGCTGAGGAGGAGGAGGAGGAGGAGGAGGAGGAGGAGGAGGAGGAGGAGGAGGAGGAGGAGGAGGAGGAGGAGGAGGAGGAGGAGGAGGAGGAGGAGGAGGAGGAGGAGGAGGAGGAGGAGGAGGAGGAGGAGGAGGAGGAGGAGGAGGAGGAGGAGGAGGAGGAGGAGGAGGAGGAGGAGGAGGAGGAGGAGGAGGAGGAGGAGGAGGAGGAGGAGGAGGAGGAGGAGGAGGAGGAGGAGGAGGAGGAGGAGGAGGAGGAGGAGGAGGAGGAGGAGGAGGAGGAGGAGGAGGAGGAGGAGGAGGAGGAGGAGGAGGAGGAGGAGGAGGAGGAGGAGGAGGAGGAGGAGGAGGAGGAGGAGGAGGAGGAGGAGGAGGAGGAGGAGGAGGAGGAGGAGGAGAAGGAGGAGGAGGAGGAGAAGAACCACTCGTCGTGCCCCGGGAGCCAAAGTAGGCATGCTCTGATGGAGAGAGAGGAGGAAGCTCTGTGAAGTCAGATGCAGAGTCCTCTGAGATGACTGGAGATCCAATGGGCTCAATCTCTAGTTTTTGGCATATTGCTTTGACATTGGCCTTCTTGTATCTCATTTATTCTTTTCTAGCCTTGTTCATCTTATGAAGCTTCACCTCAGTTTTGCGGCAAGAACCAAAGATGGCAGCCAAATACTTCATAATCCCACTAGGGGACCCTTTGTGAGGAGGGGCCCTAGTCTTGGATGAGAGCCTTGCATCTTCTTGAGCTCTCTCTGGATGTTCTTCAGGTGAGCCAGGTGAGGGGTCAGCTGGGAGAGAGGCTTGAGGAGGCTTCTGAGGCCTTAGAGCAGTGTGCTCCACATCCTTCACAAACTCAATTCTTGTGACTTTTTCAATCATGAACATCAAGTATGGTGCATAGCCACAGGAACGGTTTGGTGTGCAGGATATGTTCACCATGTCATTCCAAATATAATCGAAGATATCAAATTTTCTCCTCCTGCTGATTACTTTCATCAAGGTTCTCAAGTAACCTTGGACACTCCTGGCATCTCCATCCTTTGGAGCAATGATCTTCCGGAGCACTCTATTGAGAACAATGAAGAAGGGCTTCATGTTCTTGGTTGAGGGAGGATTGTATGGGAGTCGAGTATCATAGAGGAATTCCATCGTGTCCTTCTCCACAACACCAATATTATGAATCACAATCTCATTACTGCCGGTGTACTCAAGGTGCAGCAGTCTGGCAAACTTAACATAGGAAACTATGTACTTGGATCCATGTGTCATCCAAGTCACTCTGTCTTCTTCATCGTGGGAAAAGTGGCAAGTTGCAAAGAACTGAGCAATGATCTTATCATTCTAGTTGTATCTGAATAAGAGCAAGTTCTTGAGTCCGTGTCTCTCTGCAACCTCTATTATCTCCTCAAAGGCTTCACAGCTCTTCCTTTCAAAGTATGTCCAGTCGATCCATTGGCTGTGGACCACTGGAGTCTTCATTTGGAGGTACACCGAACTGTAGTAGTCCAAGTGAAAGTTGCTCCAAAATCTCTTGTCAGCTGCCTTTTTGCCAGTTCTATAGGCATCAATCTTCCTCAGCTTCCATGCCACATCACTCCCCTTGCCATTTAACTTCTCCTCCGAGGGATCCCTATTCCCCTATCTCGGAGCTGTCATCTTAAGGGGACCAATCGGGCCGGAAGCAAGTCCCTTTAACTTGCCCTTGGTTTGGCGTTGAGCCGCCGAGCTAGAACCAGTCATATTTGCTTTTGAAGCTGGTCTCTTGATTGTAACCTTTCGATGCACCCTAGGTGGGGTGGGCGAAGGTTCGGCAGCACGCTCTTGTCTCTTGTTGGAGCGAGACTCCGGAATTTGAGACATCACATCTTGATCCATCTCGGCTTCAAAGTCGGAGATATTCTCATTCGATCCCGACATGATTCTGACAAGGAAGATATAAAGGATATGAATAAGCAAGGATGACAAGGATTGCATTGAATTGATATAAGCTAAGGTTTTGATCAGGGCATACCAGACTTGTCCAGTGTTCAGGGTCGGACTAGTCCGGAGTACCAGACTTGTCCGCCCTAAGAATGGACTAGTCTGTTATGAGGCTGCTCAAACCCTAACTTGTCAAAATTTGAGGTTATTCAATGCAAATATGATCTACGGTACATGGAATACATCAATAGAGCATGTATTGACTGGAGGAGCTAAACTAATTGAGCAAAAACAAGGAAAATCAAAGGTTCTAGGGTTTGGAGAGAAGTTTACCAAATCCTTCAATTCGAGGCGTTGAAGGAGTTCTTGATGCGGACTAGTTCGGGGTCTTCGATCGCATTGCAATGGTGATCGATTTCCACGGAGATTTGGGTGGGAACGTGGGAGAGTTGTGAGGTTGAAGGAGATTAGGTCTGAGCTAGCCCTAGGGTTATGGAGTCAAAATATCGGACTAGTCCGTGGTCGAACCGGACTAGTCCGGACTAGCGGACCATGTGCGGACTAGTCTGCAATGTGCGGACTAGACCGTGGTCCCTTATACGGAAAAGTACAAAACACTTATATATATGTATTCAATGGTTCCTTATAAGGAATAGGGGAAAAAAACACTAGATATTCTTGATGAATATGATCAGTAAACATGCAACAATCAAGCTATGACCGTAATTCATCAAGATCAAGTAACTAACATAGTTTTTAGGAGAAAAATAGAGAGAGATGATTTTTCAACACAATTAACATGATTTTGAGGATGGCATACAGGTATGCAAGTTTTCAAGCCACGTTCCGAGCATCAAGGATATTTAGTTTATTTCGAAGCTCACAAAAGCGTTTTTCATCAAGTGGCCCCTTGAACGATTTATTTGCCCTTTGTGATTAGTGGAAGAGAATCGGCCTCCGTGGCGATTCGACGAGGGTAGGGTTAGTGAAGACCCGGTCCTTCGTGGACTCCTCAACGGGGACGTAGATTTACTTCGTGGAATTGAACCTCGGCATAAAATCTTGTCTCTTGCTCTTGTGTTTTATTGTTCATCATATTCTAGGGTTTACTTAATCTTGTGTAATTCACGTTGAAGCATTGAAACTAAAGTTGATCTCTATCATTCATTGTTTCACTGTTGTAATACATCTAAGTTCCCAATTAATATCCGCTGCATAGGGTACTAGAAGTGAAAATATTGATCAACCTTGATCTTTCCAGTCCACGCATACCAGACTAGTCCGCACAGTACCGGACTAGTCCGATTTGTCTCTGAGTAGAGAACGGACTAGTCCGCACTCTACCGAACTAGTCCGATTTCCCTGTATTTGATAAATCTATTAAGTATTTCAGGGATTAACAAAGAATCGGAAAGCCTATTCACCCCTCTCTAGGCTACATTCAATTGGTATTAGAGCCAAACTTTTCAAAAGAGACTCACCGCTCGAAGAGACGATGTCGGACATCAAGGATGTACACAAGAAGATCGACAATGAAAAGGGTGATGATGAAAGGACTCAAAAGCTAAAGAAGCTACTCGAAGCCATTCAAGACAGTGAGGACGATGATGAGGAGGTGCTCCAACTCAAGACTCTTCTATGGAAGAAGGCACTCTCCCCAAAATGGAAGAAGAAGATCGATGATGAAAAGAAGAAGAAAGGGGGTAGTCACACGGACTACTCCCGATATCCTTTTGACTATGAACGTTTGAATTCTAACAATAGTCATTACTTATCAATTCCTCTAGGGAAAGCACCTTACTTTGATGGCAATGACTATTCAATGTGGAGACAATACATGAAAATACACCTTATATCTCTTAACCCAAGTTTGTGGCATATAGTGTGTACAGAGATAGATATCCCGGATGATGATGAAGAGCTGACTCCAAGCCAAGAACAAGCCGTTCATCGGAATGCTCAAGCTGTAGCTGTGATCACGTCATCACTAAGCCGAGACGAGTTCACCAAGGTGGATGGACTAGAAATTGCCAAGGAGATATGGGACACACTACAAACCGCACATGAAGGTGACCGTCATGTACGCGAAGCCAAGATAGAAATGATTGAAGGTGAATTAGGAAGATTCGCGATAGAAGAAGATGAATCACCACAAGATATGTACAATCGAATGAAGAATCTTATCAACAAAGTCTGAGCTTATGGCAGCAAAAAGTAGAATGATTATGAGGTCGTGAAGTTGATTCTCAGAGCATTCATGCCTCGCAACGTGACTCTCTGCTCTATGATTAGAGAAAGCCCCGGGTATCGGAAAATGACCCCAGACGAACTTCTTGGGAAGATCATTAACTTTGAAATGATGGAGAAGCAAGCCAAGCATGTCAAGGAAATTGCCGATCTCACCTCGGCAAAGAAGAAAGGAGTTGCTTTGAAGTCAACTTGGTAACCCATATCAAAAGAAGCTCGAGAAGCTCATGGAGAAGACGACAGTGATGATGAAAGTAGTGATATCGATGAAGAAGACATGATCTTGTTCATGAAGAAGTTCAAGAAAATGATTAGAAGAAGAAAGGGTAGCAGCTCAAATGAAGGAACACAAAGGGACAAACAAAGACCCAAGATAAGACGGGTGTGCTACAACTGCGGAGAATATGATCACTTCATAGTAGATTGTCCATATGAAGAAAATAAGAGGAAGACTAAATACAACAAGCCTCAACCAAAGAAAATGTTCAAGAAGAAGAAGCAATATGGCCAAACGCATCTAGGGAAGGATTGGGATTCCAATGATGAATCCTCATCCGAAGAAGAAGAGGAGATGGCCACCATAGCCATAAAGAAGACTACCAAGAAATCCACTCTCTTCCGAACCATGGGCGCATGGAAGGACACCGACAACACTTGTCTAATGGCAAAGGAAGGTAAAAGAAAGGTAACAACTAAATCTTCCTTCTCGCATTCTTTTACTAGTGATAGTGATAATTCTAGTGAGGATGATAGCAGTGATTAAAATGAATATATGCTTAGTGGTTTAGACAAAAGGATAGCTGCTAAGATGAAATTTCTATTTGATAAGCTTGTTGATATGGAGAAGTTAGTCAATCGTCAGGAAGATATGATCATCTCCCAAAAGGAGGAATATCCTGAGATTGAAAAGCTTCTTGAACTTAAAAAGGAGCGAAGTAAATCACTAGAACTTTGAAATGATGCGCCACCATCAAGGATGAACTTGCTAACTTAACCAAAGTTAACAAGATCCTTAAGGTACAAGTTGAGTCACTCAAGCAAAGTGGTTCTTCATCCACTTCAAGCTCACCTTATCAACATATAAAATCTGAAACTAGTATTACTTGTGCTTGTGCCAAAAGTACACTAACTTGAAGAAAAAGCCAAACTCGACAAAGGACAAGCAATCTTCTCAAAGTGGCATATTTGACAAGGAGAAGATCAAGTATGCACGCAGTGCATACTCGGTCACAAGACCTCCTAATATCAAATATGGCATTGGTTATTCTTATGGTGAAAAGCAAAACGCTAGAAGCCACAAGAATAACAAGGTTCGCATTGCCTTTGTCAAGGGAAACTCTTCTCAAGTTAGAAAACTTAATAATGTTGATAAATTTGACACTGTGAACACATATGAACAAGAACTTCTATTTAGAACTTTTGATGCTTCATATGTACTTATGAAAAGTAAACTTGGAAGAGTCTATGCTAAATATGTTGGGCCACGCCACGGGAACACCAAGTCTCATGTGTGGGTGCCCAAATCACTTGTGACTAACCTCAAAGGACCCAAGAAAGCTTGGGTACCTAAGACCAAGGCATAATTTGTCTTTTGCAGTCTTATTCATCCGGTGGAGCAAAATGGGTGCTAGATAGTGGATGCACCAATCACATGACCGGGGAAAGAAGAATGTTCGTGGAATATGAAGAAAATGAAGATCCAAGCGAAGGCATTTCCTTTGGTGATAATAGTCAAGGAAGAGTGCTTGGTACCGGTAAAACTGCAATTTCATCACAACATACTCTCTCTCATGTTTTACACGTTGACTCCTTGGATTATAACCTTTTGTCCATATCTCAATTTTGTGACAAGGGTTATAATTGTTTATTCACTAATGAGGTTGTGACTGTCTCTAGAAGGAGTGGTAACTCAATTGCATTCAAGGGTGTGTTAAAGGGAAAACTTTATCTAGTTGACTTCAACAAAGATAAAGCCGAACTTGACACATGCCTGATTGCAAAGACCAACATGGGTTGGCTGTGGCATAGACGGCTAGCACATGTTGGCCTTGTAGAGCGTGCCAAGAAGGGAAGCAAGTAGGAGCACCCCATCCCATGAAGAATATCATGACTACAACAAGACCGCTTGAGCTCCTCCACATGGATCTATTCGGTCCAATTGCTTACATAAGCATCGGCGGTAATAAATACGGTCTAGTCATTGTTGATGATTTTTCACGCTTCACGTGGGTTTTCTTTTTGCATGATAAGACAGAAACTCAAGGAACCCTCAAGAAGTTCATCAAGCGTGCCAAAAATGAATTCTCATTGAACATCAAGAACATACGAAGTGACAATGGGACAGAATTCAAGAACACCCAAGTTGAGGAGTATCTAGACGAAGAAGGGATAAAGCACGAATTTTCAGCACCATATACTCCTCAACAAAACAGAGTAGCCGAAAGGAAGAACAGAACTCTCATTTAGATGACGAGGAGAATGCTCGATGAATATAAGACTTCGGACAGGTTTTGGGCTGAAGCGGTTAACACCGCTTGTCACGCCATAAACTGACTATATCTTCATTCGTTGCTCAAGAAAACTTCATATGAACTACTCACGGGTAACAAGCCGAATATTTCATATTTTTGAGTTTTTGGTTCAAAATGTTATATTTTAAACAAGAAGTCAAGGGCTTCAAAGTTTGCTTCGAAGTACGATGAAGGTTTCTTACTTGGCTATGATTCGAACTCCTACGCTTATCGTGTCTTCAACAAAACCTCCGGACTTGTTGAAGTAGCACGTGACGTAGTGTTCGATGAAACTAACGGCTCTCAAGAAGAGCAAGTTGATCAATGTGTGCTATATCAAGAAGAAGTTCCATGTCAAGCATTGAGAAGAATGGCATTTGGCGATGTTCGACCACAAGTGCCACCTTCAAATGTGAATGAAGAAAATGAACCATAGGTGGAGGAAAATGATCAAGGGGGAGCTTCCATACAAGATCAACCTCAAGAAAATCAAGAAGATCAAAACATCAGTGAGGGAAACTATCCAGGGGGAGAAGAAGATGATAATGAAGATTCAAGACCACAAGTGCCACATCCAAGAGTACACCAAAGCATCCAAAGAGATCACCCCGTCGACAACATAATCGGTGACATCCAAAATGGAGTAATAACTTGATCTCGCATAGCTAATTTTTGTGAACACTATTCTTTTGTATCTTCTTTGGAACCATACAGGGTTGAGGATGCATTAAAAGATCTGGATTGGGTGATGGCGATGCAAAAAGAATTGAACAACTTCAAAAGGAACGAAGTGTGGGAGCTTGTTGAAAGACCCAAGTCCAACGTCGTCGGCACTAAATGGGTCTTCCGCAACAAGCAAGACGAACATGGAGTGGTGACAAGGAACAAGGCACGACTTGTGGCAAAAGGGTACTCACAAGTCGAAGGTTTGGATTTCAACGAGACTTTTGCTCCCGTAGCTAGGCTTGAATTGATTCGTATATTACTTGCATATGCTACTCACCATGATCTCAAGCTTTATTAAATGGATGTGAAAAGGCCTTTCTCAATAGACCGATCAAGGAGGAGGTGTACGTGGAGCAACCACCCGGTTTTGAAGATCAAGAGTACCCCGACTATGTGTTCAAACTGCGTAAGGCTCTCTATGGCCTCAAACAAGCTCCTAGAGCTTGGTATGAGTGTCTTAGAGATTTTTTTAATTAAAATGACTTCAAGATTGGAAAAGCTAATTACACTTTGTTTACTAAACACTTTTATGATGATCTCTTCATTTGCCAAATCTATGTTGACGATATTATATTTGGTTCAACTAACAAATCCTTTTGTCAAGAATTTAGTAAGATTATGACAGATAGATTCGAGATGTCCATGATGGGAGAGTTGAGGTACTTTTTGGGATTCCAAGTGAAGCAACAAAAGGACGGGACGTTCATAAGCCAAACAAAGTACACTCAAGACATTCTCAAGAAGTTTGGAATGGACAAAGCAAAGCCCATAAAGACTCCCATGGCGACAAATGGACACTTGGATCTCAATGAAGACGAACCAAATGTGGATCAAAAGGTATATCATTCCATGATTGGCTCCTTACTTTATTTATGTACATCTAGGCCTGATATCATGTTGAGTGTATGTTTGTGTGCAAGGTTTCAAGCCAATCCTAAGGAATGTCATTTGACAGCCATTAAAAGGATCTTGAGATATTTAGTTCATACACCCAACCTAGGCCTTTGGTATCCCAAAGGTTCAAAATTCAATCTCATTGGATACTCTGATGTAGATTATGCCGGATGCAAGGTAGATAGAAAAAGTACTTCCGGTACTTGCCAATTCCTAGGTAGATCCTTAGTTTCTTGGTCCTCTAAGAAACAAAATTCAATTGCCTTATCCACGGCTGAAGCGGAGTATGTTGCAGCCGGGAGTTGTTGTGCACAACTCCTTTGGATGCGACAAACTCTAAGGGATTACTTTACAATATGAGCCGTATTCCACTCCTTTCTGACAATGAGAGTGCGATTAAAATTGTCCATAACCCTGTTGAGCACTCTAGAACCAAACACATAGATATCTGGCATCATTTTCGAGAGATCACTCAATGAAAGGAGACATAGCTATTTCCCATGTCAACACTGAAAAACAACTAGCCGATATCTTTACCAAGCTACTTGATGAAAAACTCTTTTGTGAGCTCCGAAATGAACTAAATGTCCTTGATGCTCGGAACGTGGTTTGAAAACTTGCATATCTGTATGCCATCCTCAAAATAATGTCAATTGTGTTGAAAAATCATCTCTCTCTATTTTTCTCCTAAAAACTATGTTAGTTACTCGATCTTGGTGAATTATGGTCATAGCTTGATTGTTGTATGTTTACTGATCATACTCATCAAGAATATCTGTGTGTCTTTGTCCCCTATTCCTTATTAGGAACCATTGAATACATATATATATAAGTGTTTTATACTTTACTGTACAAGGGACCACGGACTAGTCCGTGGTCACCCCGGACTAGTCCGCACATTGCAGACTAGTCCGCACTTGGTCCGCTAGTCCGAACTAGTCCGGTTCGACCACGGACTAGTCCGATATTTTGACTCCATAAACCTAGGGCCGGCTCGGACCTAATCTTCTTCAATCTCACAACTCCAACGTTCTCTCTCCGCACTCAAGTGCTCCCAAGGCGGATTTGCGAGTTCTCCAACAAATCCACCCAAATCTCCGTGGGAATCTGTAAATGCCTCAGTTTTTGACACATACTCAAAGTGTTCATCACCACACTCCCACCTCATTTGAAGAAAGTTGAGGAACACATTTGAAGAGCAAGTAACCACCATAAACATGCTCATTAGAGAATAAACTCACAAAATGCAAAAGTGGCATTTCCCACATGCATCATCTAGGGGCTGGGCATATGAAAACTTCTACACCTTGCTAGGAATGTCCATGCCAAGTTTCACCCAAATTCAAAACCTTTTTGGGGTCCTTTTGGGTATAGCTAGAAAGAGGGTGGTTTGAACTCAAATTCAAATTCAAACTGTTTTATCCCATGAATTCAAAAATGGGAAGCATATTCTCACTCAACACATTTTTGTGAGCTCACACACCCATTTTCACTCCATTTGGAGTTGATCTTGACATGAGCTAAGTTTAGCAAATTCAAACTTTATTTGAATTTCAAACTGAATATGTGCTGAAATTTAGTCAAACCAAACTTAATTTGAATTCTAACCAATTCAAATGCCTCAGGGGTAAATAATTCAAATCACCATGGGCATTGTGGGGATTACTGTTTACAACAGTAATATGGAGTTAAGTTCAGAGGTTAAAAAGGGAGTGGGACCCACATGTCAGCCACTAGAGAAAACTCAGCAGACTGAAGAATGCACTCGGGTTCTTGCGCCGGACCGAGCAGCCGCACGGTGAAGGCACGATCGGGACAGCAGCTGCTTGCCGCCCCGACCCGCTGAACCGCCTCGCGCCCTGCTTATCCCTGCGGCCACCCTGATCGGAGGGAGAACAGCTCACTTTCTGCTTCCTCGCGCAAGAAACGCCGCCTCACTGCCGATTGCTCGGAACCGATCGGAGAGCCACGATCACAGCCTCCCCGCTCCCTACAAAGCTACGACAAGGTACTAGGACTTTCCTTCTCCTTCCCCATTGCTAGAAATCGGCTGAACTCAGGTGATCTCGGCTATACCGAGAGTTCCGTCCAGTGACCTAAATCCGCCGCACTTCGGGCTCCCGTGGACAGCCCAACCGGGAGGTTGTCACGCCCAAACTAAGACGTCCCTGGACGCATTAGGAGCCGGCGATGCTCACCCCCGAGCCACAGCCCGAGGGCTTGATCGCCGGCAATGAATTTCTAGTTTTCCCCTTTCTTGGTACAGACCGACCTTCGGGTGCGGTTCTATCAAATTCATGGTCTAGGAAGGGTTAGAGAGTCTCGATCCGTTCCTACACAGACTAGACCTGGTAGCGCACAAGTTGCCTTCACAACCCTTAGCCTTAGAACCCCTATACCCGGCGTATTTCGAAGCTTGCCGACGGCGGATCCTGCGGGAAACATCGGGCGCACGGTGGGAGCCTACTTCGGACCTCCCCAGAGCTGCTTAAAGCCCAGGCTGAGGTTCCTGAGGGACCACTGATGCTTTCTGGACGTTTGCTTGGTCGGTTGGGGTGCTAGGGAGGTCGGCCGACACAGCCAAAGTTCTTTCGAAGCTGCCGCTCGTCGCCGACCGTGTGCCGGCCATTTTCATGACGAACTGAGCCCAGAGTCATGTTCTCCGAGTGGACTTAGGTAGGGGTGGCCAGAATCATGAAGTTTGGAGCACCACAGAGGCTACCGGCGAGCTCTCCGGCGAGGCGTCGCGGCGGCCGAACGCGGGCGTCGGGAGGTAGAAGAAGCCGGGTGGCCCACGTGTCAGCGGCTCGGATTTTAAATCTGGAATCAGTCTGCGGCTCGGATCTGGTGTGCTGGCACGCAAAATTCCGTGGACCCCGGTGTGCCATCGCTCCAGCGCCCAACACGTGTCCCCGTGGACCCACCGGCAGATTTAAACTTTTCCCCGAGTTTCAGATTTCATTCAAACTTCAAATCCTCATAACTTTGGCTAGGAAACTCCAAATCGACTGAACCAAAATTTGTTGGATTCATCTCTCTGAGGACTTTCCAGCAAATCAAGTTTCACTTCATGAAAATCCCTATTTCTCCAGAATTAATTCCCAAAATTTTAAACTGTTTAGAATTTTAACTGGAGAACCCTTTGGAGGAAAATTCTGAAATTTTGCCAGGATGTTCACCAATATATCCCTGAGCTACCATAAAAATTTCAGATCCATTTGAGCTCATTTGGTCCACCTAATGGTGTGATTAATAAAACTGTTCCAGAGAAAATAGAAAATGTCCAGAAACATTTTCAGAATTTCTCTGAAATTGTTTAGCTCATATCTTTAGCTAGGACCCTTAAAATTAAGTGGGACCAACTCCATTAGAACCCTCTGAAAATCTAGTTTTCAGAAATTCATGGTTTGCTCCATGAAAATTTCTAGAAAACCCTAAGAACTCCAATTAAGGGCAAGTACATAATTATTTGGGGAGGGCTCAAATGAGCTTTTCTGCAACTAAAACTTGGCCAAGTCTCTGCTTAGGTTGTAACCAAACCACAGTAAGAATTTCAGAGTCATTGGTTCTGTCTAGTGGGACTTACAACCTTCACAAGTTTAATTCCAATTAAATGCATTTAAATTGATACATATACTTTTTACCTCATGTAGTCGCTAAGGTTGAGGAGGAGCCTGAAGTCTTAGACTTCGTCACTCCGGAAGAGCAGCTAGCCTACGACCAAGAGCAGCAAAGCAAGCTCCGGTTTGCATTAACCCTTTTACAAATTTTTACTGTTTTGAGAACTTACTTTGAGTACCATTACTGCTTGCATTAGAGTCTTGTCTGAAGATCCAAATGCATAGCCAAGGAAACCTTGGGTTGGGATTAAGATTGAAAACTTCGTTAGCCACTGCAATGCTAAGATAGAGTAGGAGTCGGTACAAGTCGAGTAGTTGGAACTACTCGCGAGAATAGGCTAGAACCCACTCGACTCGGGTAGAGATAGCAAATGAAACACATGGCAAGAAAAATGAGACCGAGCGGAGAGTAAGGGCAACAGGACTTTGGGGCCTGGGTGCTATAGCTCCGCTTGTGTCGATTGAGGACCGAGCCGTGTGCGGGCCTGTTGAACAAGCTAGAACAGTACCGAAGACCTACCGGCTATATGGGAACCGGGAAACCGATGTAACTCGGGTAGCTGGATGTTGAGGCATAGCTGGTCGTTCAGAGGGTAGGTTGAGAGCTCGAGGTGTAAATCGGCTGGCGGCACTGAGATGCGCGTGCAGAGACCTCTTGTTCGGGACGATTGGACCGGTTCAACATTTGGCTGACGGGTGAAAGGTGGTTGCGTACGGCGTCCGTGATGGTTGCTGTAGGCAACATCGAGTACGAGCGTACGTAACGGGTTATTCAGGTAACCCTGCAGGTGTATATTGATTATAATCGCCGTCCCTCGCGGTCAGTGAGTACCACTTGTTCACTGTACCGTGACGTAGAAAGAATAGGCTAATTACATGTTAAAATGTTGCTGATTGAAAGGTGGACTTGATTGTTAATGTTTTGCCATAGTTTAGAGCTAATTAAAGTTCCTTTCAACTTTGGGCTAAGTACATGAGAGAAATGCGTTTCTTGTTTGATTGCGGCTCTCTCATGTGCCTTAGCGTAAAGTCTCCACAACCTGTTGCTAAAACTTGAAAGTAAGGTTCCACTAATTAGGCAAGTCCTTTGCAACTTGTTTATCTCATGTACCTATCACCCTCATGTAGATGTTTCATGTTTAGGAGAGACGGGTCAGTCTTGCGGAGCCTTCGCGCTCACTGCTTGTGTTTGAAGCTTTTGTAGGGTTCTATGAGGAAGGGACTCCCGAGGAGGAGACGGAACCCCAGGAGGGGAACCCCGTCGAGTGGGAGTCGTGCACGCCGCCGTGTTAGTGTGCGTGCGTGCTAGCAAGGACACGTTCACGGGCTGAACATGAACTTGATGCGTAGTCTACGCCCGCGAGTGTAGACTGAACATATTTTGTTGTAAAAATATTCATAAACCTGTTCATGTAATAAAACTTTGCTTCCGCTTTGTACCTTTGATGTGTGTTATCCGGTGCTGTGCAACGCAGCACCCCTCAGCGTGATCCTGGCTCGACAAGACCGTGGGGTCGTGTCAGCGTTGGTATCAGAGCTCGCTTGAGGTTTAACGCACAAAAAAGGTCATCTTTTTCAAAAATTCGGTGAGAAACGAGTTAGTAGCCCTTATAAGGATGTTATTAGTGTATATAAAGTGGCATACTAACCTATTTGATTATGTCGGAAAATCGTGCATCTCGGGACGCTTTATGTCTTGGGGGTGCACGTAAGCGCTGTCCACCAGTGCGCACAAGCTGAAGGGTGGAGCCCCACGGGTGGCAGGTAACCCGACCCACTTTGGTATCCTCTGCGACTCTTCATGTTGTTTGGGGTACTCGAGCAACGTCTGTCCCTGGCGTGCGTGGTGCAATTTGGGAGACTCCGTCATGTGGTCAGTAACGTGAACACGTAGCTCAAGGTGTGTTTGGCTTGAGAACATACGGGCGAGTGATGACGGCCGGGTGTACAAACTGTATGGATACCGGGCTCGGTGTGTAGCCGAGTCTGACGATTGTGTGAGTTATTTGCAGGTAGTCTAACCACGAAACGGTAGACGTGTAGCATCCGTGTGCAAGAGACGTTTAGTGCCACTGAACTAACGAAGCCGGCTAAGTCCGGTATAGGTTTTTCTTTGTGAGGACGTAGTACCGACATGATCTAGTGACGCATCGACGTCACACTCCACTAAACGAACAACTTCATTGTAAAACTTGAAAGTTTTCATCAAGAGCATTAAAAACTTGATGTAACTCCTTCCCTTAAACAGGATATTCAAATATAATAAGTTTTTAACTTATAGGATAAGTGAGCAAGGGTCTTTGCATATTACTCGACGGGTGCAAAGCGTAAGGAAGCTAGCCGAGGAACATATATTTCGGGTGGGTAGTTGGAATGTAGGATCCTTGACGGGGAAGCTACGTGAGTTAGTAGATGTTGCCATTAGGAGACGAGTAAATATCCTTTGTGTACAAGAGACTAGATGGGCGGGTCAAAAGGCGAGAGAAGTCGAGAATACCGGTTTCAAGATTTGGTATTCTGGTTCGGCTAGGACTAGGAATGGCGTAGGTGTTCTAATAGATAAGAGTCTTAAGGATGGAGTAGTGGATGTTCGAAGACGAGGGGATAGGATCATCTTAATCAAGATAGTAATTGGGGACATTGTCTTGAACGTCATTAGTGCTTATGCCCCACAAGTTGGGCTCAACATGAGTGCTAAGAGGCAATTTTGGGAGGACTTGGAGGATATGGTTAGTAGTGTACCGATAACCGAGAAACTCCTCATAGGGGGAGATCTCAATGGTCATGTGGGTGCAACTAACCTAGGATTTGAGGGAGTACATGGAGGTTTTGGATGCGGCGATAGAAATCAAGAGGGTAAGGACATCCTAGACTTTGCCGTAGCCTATGATCTGTTGATAGCTAACACCCTCTTTAGGAAGAGGCAATCTCACCTAGTGACCTTTAGTAGTGCCCAACACTCTAGCCATATTGACTTTGTCCTCACTAGGAGAAAGGATAGACGGGAGTGTCTAGATTGTAAGGTGATCCCGGGGGAGTGTGTTGTGACACAACATAAGCTTGTGGTAGCTGACTTTCGCTTCCATACATGTTCTTTGCGGGACAAAGGTGTCAAAATTACAAGAACAAAGTGGTGGAAGTTGAAGGGAGAATCACAAGAATCCTTTAAAAATAGGGTGATCACAGAAGGACCCTGGGCAGAAAATGGAGATGCAGATAGTATGTGGATGAAGATGGCAACTTGCATTAGGAAGGTAGCTAGTGAGGTGTTCGGTGTGACAAAGGGAAAGAAACTTGTAGATAAAGACACTTGGTGGTGGAATGAGGATGTACAAAAGTCCATTAAGGAGAAGAAGGAGTGTTACAAGAGTTGGCATAATGATAGAAGCGCAAGCAACATGCTTAAGTACAAAGAGGCTAAGAAGAATGCAAGGCGGACTGTGAGTAAGGCAAGAGGACAGGCCTATGATAAGTTATATGAGACTAGAGACAAAAGAAGGTGAAAGGACATATACAAGGTAGCAAAAATCCGCGAGAGAAAGATGAGAGATCTCAATCAAGTTAAATGCATCAAAGATGAGACTGACCGCATTCTAGAGAAGGATGAAGAGATTAAGAATAGATGGCGTGATTACTTTAATGGGCTATTCAATGATGGGAATGGGAGCACTATGGTTGAGCTGGATGACTCCTTTGATGACTCCAACAGGCGGTTCATGCGGAGGATACAAGAGTTTGAGGTTAAGGAGGCCTTAAAAAGGATAAAGGAGGAAAGGCCCTCGGCCCTGACGATGTCCCTATTGAGGTGTGGAGATGTCTTGGGGACGTGGCAATAGTATGGCTCACAAAGCTATTCAACCACATTTTTCGGTCAAACAAGATGCCTGAAGAATGGAGGAAAAGTATATTAGTACATATCTTCAAAAATAAAGGAGATATTCAAAGTTGTACTAATTATCGAGGTATTAAGCTTATGAGTCATACTATGAAGCTTTGGGAGAGAGTGATTGAACACCGCCTGAGGAAAGTGACCAATGTCACTGAAAACCAGTTTGGTTTTATGCCTGGGAGGTCTACAATGGAGGCGATTTTCTTGCTTCGTCATCTTATGGAGAGATATAGGGAGCAGAAGAAGGACTTGCATATAGTGTTCATCGACTTGGAGAAGGCGTACGACAAGATATCAAGGTCAGTCATGTGGTGGGCACTAGAGAAACATAAAGTGCCAACAAAGTACATTACCCTTATCAAGGATATGTACAATAATGTTAGGACAAGTGTGCGCGTAAGTAATAGTGAGACTGATGTATTTCCTATCACGGTAGGACTACATCAAGGATCAGCTTTGAGCCAATACATCTTTTCCTTGGTGATGGATGAGGTGTCGAAGGATATACAAGGGGATATCCCTTGGTGCATGCTCTTTGCTGATGATGTAGTGCTGGTAGATGAAACTAGAGATGGTGTTGATAAGAAATTAGAGTTATGGAGACAAACCTTAGAGTCCAAGGGGTTTAGACTTAGTAGGACCAAAACCGAGTATATGAGGTGTGACTTTAGTGGTGTTGGTCGTGAAGAGGGAAATGTTAGTCTACAAGGACAAATAGTATCTAGAAGGGACTCTTTCCGATACTTAGGATCAATGTTACAAAGCAATGGCGATATTGATGAGGATGTTTGCCACAGGATCAAGGTAGGGTGGATGAAATGGCGACAAGCCTCTGGAATCCTATGTGATAGGAAAGTCCCACAAAAGCTAAAAGGGAAGTTCTATAGGACGGTGATCAGACCCGCGATGCTCTATGGGGCGGAATGTTGGCCAACTAAACGGCAACATGTCCAACAAATGAGTGTCGCAGAGATGCGCATGCTACGGTGGATGTGCGGGCACACGAGAAGAGACTGAATAAGGAATGAGGCGATTCGAGATAAGGTAGGGGTGGCACCGATTGAAGAGAAGTTAGTCCAACATCGACTTAGGTGGTTTGGACATATCCAACGGAGACCTCCAGAAGCACCGGTTAACAGTGGGATTTTAAGAGGTAGAGAAAATATTAGGAGGGGTAGAGGACGACCAAGGTTGACCTGGGAGGAGGCAGTAAAACGAGATTTGAGAGATTGGAATGTATCCAGAGACTTAGCTCATGATAGGACCGCTTGGAAAGTAACAATTCATGTGCCAGAATCGTAGTCTTGTTTCTTTTTTTCTTTTCTCTTTTCTTTCTCTTTTTCTTTTTTTTCTTTTTCTCTTTTCTCTTTTTCTTTTTTATTTTTTTCTTTTTTTCTTTTTTTCTTTTTTCCTTGTTCTTATAACTCTTCCTCTCTTTTACTTCATTGATATTGGGTTTCATGTCTAGCCGACCCCAACAGGTTTGGGATAAAGACTTGGTTGTTGTTGTATATATATATATATATATATTGGGTTTCATGTCTAGCCGACCCCAACATGCTTGGGATAAAGGCTTGGATGTTGTTGTTGTTGTTGTTGTGGTTGTTGTTGTTGTTGTAGGATACTAAGGACAGAGTCCTCTGTTTTCAGCTGAATTAAGGCTGAAGTTAATCAGAGGTTGGAGGTAGAGTTCTTTCGAGGTTGGGTGTCATATGATACATTTCTGGAAATCTTTGGAAGATCTTTACAATGTTTCTGTTGAGGTCCAGAGGTGTTTCATCCCTTAACCAATCGAAAAATGCAGTAGAGTTGAAACTGTCCAGAAAACCGGGCAGAGCAAACACTCTCTGTAAACTCTCTGTAAATTGAGCATAACTTCCTGCATAAAAATCTAAAATAGAAAATGAGATAGTTATGAAAAGTTCATGAGACGGGTTACAATTTTGTAACAGAAAGTTTTGTCAGATTGGAAGTAGAATTAACTGGAATTCTTGGATCAAATCAGAACCTAAAACAGGGAGGTGCTGTCCAGTTGTTTCCAGGAATTCTATTAACTTTGACATCTCATAACTTTTGAACCAGAACAGATATTAGGCCAAGCAAATACTTTCTGGAAAGATTTTGAAGTTAACTTCAACTTCGATGTTGAGCTCCAGAATTGGTTTTGCCTTTAGCATGGTATAAATCAGGTTGAAATGGAAACTGGTCCGGGCTGTCATATGGGACAGCAGATCAGCAGTCAAATTTGTTTAAATTTGAACTAGGTTTCCAAGTTTTAAGAGTTCAATGACATGTCTGATGTTATAACTCAATGGTTTACTGTTCAAATAAATATTTGACATTTCTCAAATATGTTTTTACAGATGACAGCGGATAGACAGTTGGAGAACGGGTGGGTGATGTCCCACTGTTCTTACAACAGCGGCTATCCGGAAGCATTGAGGCATATGCTTCAATATTTCTGGTACAACCAGATGCTGCAGTACTTCGCCAAGGAAGAAGGCGAGGAGGGGAACAAGACATGGACAATCCATGTCGAGGTTCCTGCAGGACCTACGCCACCCGGTTGGGCGCCGTTCACCATTACGGTGAAAGGTAGACAACAGGAGGGGATGTGGCAAGTGGCAGCCCACGACACCATGTCGCATTTCTGCCAACTACACGTGAGAGCTATGGAGGGCACTCCATACACGCTCGTTCCGGTGGAGGGACGGGATCATCATGTGTGAGAAGGGGGGTACCGGGAGGCAACCGATCCGGGTTGCCCAAGGTACAGCCCCGCGGAGGCAAACCTCAGCCTCCAGATGAGGGCGGAAAGGCCGTGATGGACAGGCAAGCTGTTCATACGGAGTGTCTCGCTGCAAAGCTCAAGGAGAGCACAAGCCGTGGAGACCATTTTGAGAGTGCACACAGCGCACTCCGCAATGTGCTCCTTCCGACGATTAAGCGACTGAACGAACAGCATAATCAGTTGCACCGTCTGAAGAAGGCAAGGAAGAAAAGTCGTGTTGACATCGCGGCGTTGCAAGAGCAAGTGCAGGCTCTGACCCAGCAGAACAAGGTTCTTACTCAAGAGTAGGACGATGCTATTGAGGAAGGGCAAGACTGGGAAGAAGACTACAACCAGGCCATGGACGAGGTGCACGCGTTGCAGGACCTCGTACCCCCGGTATTGGGCATACCGGTGGTCTTGGGTCTTCCGGCAATGGGAGAACCCGAGATGGGAGAGGAGGTTGTAGATCCGGAGCCACCAGCAGAGGTACCGGAGGAGGACGACCCACAGGAGGTCGAGTTCTACTCCGAGTAGGAGGTTACCATTGCCAAGTAGGGCAACCAGAGTGGTGTAACCCAAACTTTTGTAACCAGTGACATGTCGTGTAGGCAGTAGCGTATGTATAGGTAGTGACGACATGAGCACGACTTCTCGGAGACCTGAGAATAATGTATCTTGTATAAAGTTTATGCTTTATCAATATATGTGAATGTTGTGCAAATTATTTATGCGTCACTTCAAATACCTACTGTTTCATATGGAATTTTTAAGTATGACATGTGCTGATCGCTGATGTTTTAAATTTCAGAATGACTCATACTCGTGCCAACCCAGACGTTGGGGGTTCTAGTCAAGGGGGAGAAACCTCCCAACAGCCTCTCGAGGACTCCTCGGGACAGCAACAGCAGCAGCACCCACAGCAACAACCGCCACCACCAACGGTTACTTTGGCGGATATTGTAGCAGCAATGGCGGGCTCTCATCAGCAGCATACGGAGTTGCTGCAGACCCTCATTGCCAATACGTCTCGACCAGAGAAACGTCAAGATCGTGAGGAGAGCCAACAGAGCTCCTACTCCGACTTTCTAGCAACTCATCCCCCGGTATTCTCAAGGGCGGATGAACCTGTCGATGCGGACAACTGGCTCCGCACGATGGAGATGAAGTTCGGGCTGCTCCAAGTGAGTGAGCAGTGCAAGACGCAGTTCACGGTCCAACAGCTCCAGGGATCCGCGAGTGCAGGGTGGGCGAACTACTGTGCTTCACAGCCCACCGACTGAGTTATGACCTGGGCGGAGTTCCGGACGGCCTTCAGGGCCTATCATATACCGCCGGGTCTCATGAAGAGGAAGACGCAGGAGTTTTTGCACCTGCAGCAAGGGAGCTGGAACGCGCTGGAATACTCCAGGGTGTTCAACGATCTCGCGCTTTACGTGTCGTATCACGCCGATACTGACGAGAAGCGGCGGGACCACTTCTACCAGGGGCTTAACCCGCTCCTGAAGGACAAATTGGCGATGTTCAATCGCGGCAGCCTCAATGACATAATTGATGCTGCGATTGTTCAGGAGGACTCCGGCAAGAAGTTAGCGGTGGCGGAAAGAAAGCGAAGCGCGCCGCAGAGCAGCGTAGAAGGAGGCGGTCCTTCTCAGAAATTCCGGATGGTGAGTCGCCCACCATCAGGTTCATGCTGGCAGCCACCACAGAGGTTGATGCCATTCCGCAGTCGGCCCTATTCTTCACCGGTGTTCAGGCCGTCACTGCCAGCCCCACCTCCGCAACAACAACAGAAACAGCGGGCGATGCCGCGTGTGTATGCACCTCAGCAGCGCATGCCGGGCTTTCGTCCCCCAAGCACCAGACAAGTAGCGGCCACATGCTACAAATGTGGTCGGCCAGGACACTTCGCCAGCAGTTGTCTGGAGAGGCAAGGCGGCGGAGTTGCACCACAGCTTCCGCGGAGAAATCAGCCCCGGAACCCCACTAATGCGCGGCGGGCAAACCCTAGGCCCGGCACCGTCCACCAGCTTGCCATAGAGGACGTGCCGGAGGGAGAGCCGATCCTTGCGGGTATGTTCCAACTCCACCAGCATCCCGCCATAGTATTATTTGATTCGGGCGCCACGCATAGCTTTATTAGCCAAGCTTTCACTGCTAAATACAGCTTGCCAATACTATCCACCGATAGTCCATATTTGATTTGTTCACCGGGTGGGAAGATTTCAGCAAGCATGATGGTCCCAAAAGCGCCATTATGCTTAGAGGGTAGAGTATACCCTACGTCTCTCATAATTTTAGAGGGACAAAAGGTCGATGTCATCTTAGGGATGTCGTGGTTAACCCGCCACGGTGCTGTTTTAGACACCATCCTCCGAATTGTGCACTTGAACTCAGAAGTGCATGAATCTCATTCCTTGTTTCTGGACAGTCCAGAAATAAAACTTCCAAGCATCTATCAATCCACAACCATCAGATTGGAAGACATTCCAGTGGTCCGAGAGTTCCCTGACGTGTTCCCGGATGATTTACCGGGGATGCCGCCCGATATAAAGGTGGAGTTCAAGATTGAACTTGCACCGGGAACCATGAATATCCCGAAGGCCGTACAAGATGGTGCCCAAGGAGTTGGCTGAACTGAAGACTCAGCTGACGGACCTCCTGGAGAAGGGTTTTATTATGCCGAGCTCCTCGCCATGGGGCTGTTCGGCATTATTCGTAAAGAAGAAAGACGAGACGTTGCGGCTTTGCGTGGACTATCGTCCACTAAATGCCGTAACCATCAAGAACAAGTACCCGTTGCCACGGATTGACATGTTGTTTGATCAGTTGGTCGAAGCAAAGATCTTCTCCAAAATGGATTTAAGATCTGAGTACCACCAGATTAAAATACGGGCTGAGGATATTCCGAAGATGGCTTTCTCGACGAGGTACAGACTTTATGAGTACCTGGTCATGTCCTTCGGCCTCACCAATGCTCCAGCTCATTTCATGTATTTGATGAACTCGGTATTCATGCCGGAGCTGGACAAGTTTGTCGTGGTCTTCATCGACGACATACTGGTATATTCTAAGTCAGAGGAAGATCACAAGAAGCATATGCGTATAGTCTTGCAACGGCTACGGGATCACAAACTATACGCGAAATTCAGTAAGTGCAAATTCTGGATATCGCAAGTGCCTTTTCTCGGGCATATCATCTCAGCGGAGGGTATCACTGTAGACCCGAGTAAGATCACACAAGTGCTGAATTGGAAATCCCCGAGAACCGTTCATGAGGTACGGAGTTTCTTCGGACTCGCGGGACATTATCGGAGGTTCATTCTGAACTTCTCGAAGATTGCCAAGCCTATGACGGAGCTGCTGAAGAAGGCTACCAAATATGTTTGGAGTCTAGCATGTGAAGCATCATTCAAGGCTTTAGTCAAGCACCTAACATCAGCACCGGTTTTGGCGCAGCCAGACACAACAAAACCGTTCGATGTGTACTGCGATGCATCCGGCATTAGACTCGGATGTGTGCTGATGCAAGACCGAAGAGTGGTCACATATGGGTCACGGCAGCTTAGAAACCATGAGCAGAATTATCCAACTCACGACTTGGATCTCGCTGCCGTGGTACTTGCACTTAAAATGTGGAGGCACTACCTACTCGGTAACCTCGTACATATATATACCGACCACAAGAGCCTCAAGTACATATTCACTCAGGAAGGGCTAAACATGAGGCAGTGAAGATGGTTAGAGTTGATAAAGGGTTACAAAATAGAAATCCATTATCACCCCGGCAAGGCAAACGTAGTGGCAGACGCGTTGAGCCGCAAGTCACACGTCAAAAACCTGACCATCACACCGTTGGAAGAGAGAGAACCACCACTGTATGTGATTCCACATGGAGCTCTCTACAACTTAGCTTTGATCCCCACCATCCATGAAGAGATTGCGGCTGCTCAGAAACATGATAAGGGCATGTCACATTTGCAGAGACGTATAGACAGTGGGGAGCTTAAATGTTTCCAGAAAGATGGAGACGGCATTCTATGGTTCAAGGACCGGATCGTCGTACCCCGTAACCCAGAGTTACGGAAGAAAATTTTCGATGAGGCTCACTTATCAAAATTTTCTATTCACCCCGGCAGCAACAAAATGTATCAAGAACTCAGAAGCAAGTTTTGGTGGACACGGATGAAGCGGGAGATCGCCAAGTGTGTGTCCGAGTGTGATACATGTCGAAGGGTGAAGGCAGATCTTATGCGGAAACCGGGACTGCTACAACCATTGGCATTCCTGCCTGGAAGTGGGAGGATGTGAGCATGGACTTCGTCATCGGTTTACCCACCACTTTTCAAAAGCATGATTCTGTGTGGGTGATCGTTGACCGGCTCACCAAAGTTGCCCATTTCATCCCGGTCAACACCAACTACAACGCCAAGAAGTATGCGGAACTATACATCTCACAGATCCTATGCTTGTACGGCGTACCCCATACCATCATATCGGATCGGGGCACTTTATTTGTGTCCCGTTTTTGGGAGCAGCTACACGCTGCCTTGGGGACGAAGCTGATCCGTAGTTCAGCATACCACCCGCAAACGGATGGGCAAACTGAGTCGGGTAAATCAGATTCTATAAGATATGCTACGAGCTTGCGCTATCAACCACGGCAAGAATTGGGATGATCACTTGCCGTTAGCCGAGTTCTCATACAACAACGGGTACCAAGCTAGCATCAAGATGGCGCCTTACGAGGCGCTATACGGGAGAAAATGCCGCACACCACTGAATTGGTGTGAGTCTGGCGAAAGGGTTACCTTCGGGATTGATCTTGTCAACAACGCGGAGGAAAAGGTTCGACTGATTCAAGCGAACCTAAAAGCCGCACAATCCCGACAGAAACAATACGCGGACCGGAGAAGACGCCCACTGCAATTCAAAGTTGGGGATCACGTATACTTACGTGTGTCTCCAATGAAGGGCGTGAACAGATTTGGGGTGAGAGGAAAGTTGGCACCCCGATTTATCGGTCCATTTCAGATTATAGAAAGATGTGGATCAGTAGCATACCGGCTGAAACTACCAGAAGCACTTTCCGGTGTGCACGACGTCTTTCACATTTCCCAGCTGAGGAAGTGTCTTAAGCTATCAACTACCATTCCGCTGGAGGATATTGAAGAACTGCAACCGGATCTCACATATCGGGAGGAACCGGTTCAGGTTATTGATGTGAAGGCCCGAACCACACGCAACCGTACGTTGTGGTTCTACAAAGTTGTATGGAGTAATCACTCCATGGACGAAGCAACATGGGAGAGCGAAGGATTTCTTCGCGCTAACTACCCCGACTTTTTCACGTCGCATATCCGGTAATTTTTCACCGTCCTCCCTCTCATTTTCACCTTATAATCTCGGAACGAGATTCTTTTAAGGGGGAGGAATGTAAAGGCCTCAATTTTTGACACATACTCAAAGTGTTCATCACCACACTCCCACCTCAATTGAAGAAAGTTGAGGAACACATTTGAAGAGCAAGTAACCACCATCAACATGCTCATTAGAGAATAAACTCACAAAATGCAAAAGTGGCATTTCCCACATGCATCATCTAGGGGCTGGGCATATGAAAACTTCTACACCTTGCTAGGAATGTCCATGCCAAGTTTCACCCAAATTCAAAACCTTTTTGAGGTCCTTTTGGGTATAGCTAGAAAGAGGGTGGTTTGAACTCAAATTCAAATTCAAACTGTTTTTATCCCATGAATTCAAAAATGGGAAGCATATTCTCACTCAACACATTTTTGTGAGCTCACACAGCCATTTTCACTCCATTTGGAGTTGATCTTGACATGAGCTAAGTTTAGCAAATTCAAACTTTATTTGAATTTCAAACAGAATATGTGCTGAAATTTAGTCAAACCAAACCCAATTTGAATTCTAACCAATCACAATGGGAATTGTGGGGATTACTGTTTACAACAGTAATATGGAGTTAAGTTCAGAGGTTAAAAAGGGAGTGGGACCCACATGTCAGCCACTAGAGAGAATTCAGCCAACTGAAGAATGCACTTGGGTTCTTGCGCCGGACCGAGCAGCCGCCACAGCGAAGGCACGATCGGGACAGTAGCTTCTTGCCGCCCCGACCCGCTGAACCGCCTCGCGCCCTGCTTATCCCTGCGGCCGCCCTGATCGGAGGGAGAACAGCTCACTTTCTGCTTCCTCGCGCAAGAAACGCCGCCTCACTGCCGATTGCTCGGAACCGATCGGAGAGCCACGATCACAGCCTCCCCGCTCCCTCCAAAGCTACGACAAGGTACTAGGGACTTTCCTTCTCCTTCCCCGTCGCTAGAACTCGGCTGAACTCAGGTGATCTCGGCTATACCGAGAGTTCCGTTCAGTGACCTAAATCCACCGCACTTTGGGCTCCCGTGGAAAGCCCAACCGGGAGGTTGTCACGCCCGAACTAAGACGTCCCTGGACACGTTAGGAGCCAGCGATGCTCACCCCCGAGCCACAGCCCGAGGGCTTGATCGCCGGCGATGAATTTCCAGTTTTCTCCTTTCTTGGTACAGACCGACCTTCGGGTGCGGTTCTGTCAAATTCACGCTCTAGGAAGGGTTAGAGAGTCTCAATCCGTTCCTACACAGACTAGACCTGGTAGCGCACAAGTTTCCTTCACAGCCCTTAGCCTGAGAACCCCTATACCCGGCGTATTTCGAAGCTTGCCGACGGCAGATCCTGCGGGAAACATCGGGAGCACAGTGGGAGCCTACTTTGGACCTCCCCAGAGCTGCTTCAAGCCCAGGCTGAGGTTCCTGAGGGACCACTGATGCTTTACGGACGTTTTTCTCGGTCGGTTGGGGTGCTAGGGAGGTCGGCCGACACGGCCGAAGTTCTTCTGATGCTGCCGCTCGTCGCCGACCGTGTGCCGGCTATTTTCATGATGAACTGAGCCCAGAATCATGTTCCCCGAGTGGACTTAGGTAGGGGCAGCCAGAATCATGAAGTTTGGAGCACCACAGAGGCTGCCGGCGAGCTCTCCGGCGAGGCGTCGCAGCGGCCGAACGCGGGCGTCGGGAGGTAGAAGAAGCCGGGTGGCCCACGTGTCAGCGGCTCGGATTTTAAATCTGGGATCAGTCTGCGGCTCGGATCTGGTGTGCTGGCGCACAAAAATTTCGTTGACCCCAGTGTGCCATCGCTCCAGCGCCCAACACGTGTCCCCGTGGACCCACCGGCAGATTTAAACTTTTCCCCGATTTTCAGATTTCATTCAAACTTCAAATCCTCATAACTTTGGCTAGGAAACTCCAAATCGAGTGAACCAAAATTTGTTGGATTCCACTCTCTGAGTACTTTCCAACAAATCAAGTTTCACTTCATGAAAATCCCTATTTCTCCAGAATTAATTCCCAAAATTTTAAACTATTTAGAATTTTAACTGGAGAACCCTTTGGAGGAAAATTCTGAAGTTGTCCCAGGATGTTCACCAAAATATCCCTGAGCTACCATAAAAATTTCAGATCCATTTGAGCTAATTTGATCCACCTAATAGTGTGATAAATAAAACTGTTCCAGAGAAAATAGAAAATGTCCAGAAACATTTTCAGAATTTCTCTGAAATTTTTTAGCTCATATCTTTAGCTAGGACCCTTCAAATTAAGTGGAACCAACTCCATTAGAACCCTCTGAAAATCTAGTTTTCAAAAAGTCATGGCTTGCTCCATGAAAATTTCTAGAAAACCCTAAGAACTCCAATTAAGGTCAAGTACATAATTATTTGGGGAGGGCTCAAATGAGCTTTTCTGCAACTAAAACTTGGCCAAGTCTCTGCTTAGGTTGTAACCAAACCATAGTAAGAATCTCAGAGTCATTGGGTCTGTCTAGTGGGACTTACAACCTTCACAAGTTTAATTCCAATCAAATGCATTTAAATTTATACATATACTTTTTACCTCATGTAGTCGCTAAGGTTGAGGAGGAGCCTGAAGTCTTAGACTTCGTCACTCTGGAAGAGCAGCTAGCCTACGACCAAGAGCAGCAAGGCAAGCTCGGGTTTGCATTAACCCTTTTACAAATTTTTACTGTTTTGAGAAATTACATTGAGTACCATTACTGCTTGCATTGGAGTCTTGTCTGAAGATCCAAATGCATAGCCAAGTAAACCTTGGGCTGGGATTAAGATTGAAAACCTCGTTAGCCACTGCAATGCTAAGATAGAGTAGGAGTCGGTACAAGTCGAGTAGTTAGAACTACTCGTGATAATAGGCTAGAGGCACTCGACTCGGGTAGAGATAGCAAATGAAACACATGGCAAGAAAAATGAGACCGAGCGGAGAGTAAGGGCAGCAGGACTTTGGGGCCTGGGTGCTATAGCTCCGCTTGTGTCGATTGAGGACCGAGCCGTGTGCGGGCCTGTTGAACAAGCTAGAATAGTACTGAAGACCTACCGGCTATATGGGAACCGGGAAACTGATGTAACTCGGGTAGCTGGATGTTGAGGCATAGCTGGTCGTTCAGAGGGTAGGTTGAGAACTCGAGGTGTAAATCGGCTGGCGGCATTGAGATGCGCGTGCAGAGACCTCTTGCTCGGGACGATTGGACCGGTTCAACATTTGGCTGACGGGTGAAAGGTGGTTGCATACGGCGTCCGTGATGGTTGCTGTAGGCAACATCGAGCACGGGCGTACGTAACGGGTTATTCGGGTAACCTGCAGGTGTAAATCGATTATAATCACCGTCCCTCGCGGTCAATGAGTACCACTTGTTCATTGTACCGTGACGTAGAAAGAATAGGCTAGTTACATGTTAAAATGTTGCTGATTCAAAGGTGTACTTGATTGTTAATGTTTTGCCATAGTTTAGAGCTAATTAAAGTTCCTTTCAACTTTGGGCAAAGTACATTAGAGAAATGTGTTTCTTGTTTGATTGCGGCTCTCTCATGTGCCTTAGCGTAAAGTCTCCACAACCTGTTGCTAAAACTTGAAAGCAAGGTTCCACTAATTAGGGGAGTCCTTTGCAACTTGTTTATCTCATGTACCTATCACCCTCATGTAGAAGTTTCATGTTTAGGAGAGACGGGTCAGTCTTGCGGAGCCTTCGTGCTCACTGCTTGTGTTTGAAGCTTTTGCAGGGTTCTATGAGGAAGGGACTGCCGAGGAGGAGACGGAACCCCAGGAGGGGAACCCCGTCGAGTGGGAGTCGTGCACGCCGCCGTGTTAGTGTGTGTGCGTGCTAGCAAGGACACTTTCACGGGCTGAACGTGAACTTGATGCGTAGTCTACGCCCGCGACTGTGGACTGGACATATTTTGTTGTAAAAATGTTCATAAACCTGTTTATGTAATAAAACTTTGCTTCCGCTTTGTACCTTTGATGTGTGTTATCCAGTGCTGTGCAACGCAGCACCCCTCAGCGTGATCCTGGCTCGACAAGACCGTGGGGTCACGTCAGCGTTGGTATCAGAGCTCGCTTGAGGTTTAACGCACTAAAAAGGTCATCTTTTTCAAAAATTCGGTGAGGAACGAGTTAGTAGCCCATATAAGGATGTTATTAGTGTATAGAAAGTGGCATACTAACCTATTTGATTATGTCGGAAAATCGTGCATCTCGGGACGCTTTATGTCTTGGGGGTGCACGTAAGCGCTGTCCACCAGTGCGCACAAGCTGAAGGGTTGAGCCCCACAGGTGGCAGGTAACCCAACCCGCTTTGGTATCCTCTGCGACTCTTCATGTCGTTTGGGGTACTCGAGCAACGTCTGTCCCTGGCGTGCGTGGTGCAATTTGGGAGACTCCGTCACGAGGTCAGTAACGTGAACACGTAGCTCAAGGTGTGTTTGTCTTGAGAACATCCGGGCGAGTGATGACGGCCGGGTGTACGAACTGTATGGATACCGGGCTCGGTGTGCAGCCGAGTCTGACGATTGTATGAGTTATTTGCAGGTAGTCTAACCAAGAAACGGTAGACGTGTAGCATCCGTGTGCGAGAGACGTTTAGTGTCACTGAACTAACGAAGCCGGCTAAGTCCGGTATAGGTTTTTCTTTGTGAGGACGTAGTACCGACATGATCTGGTGACGCATCGACGTCACACTCCACTAAACGAACAACTTCATTGTAAAACTTGAAAGTTTTCATCTAGAGCATTAAAAACTTGATGTAACTCCTTCCCTTAAACAGGATATTCAAAGATAATAAGTTTTTAACTTATAGGATACTAAGGACAGAGTCCTCTGTTTTTAGCTGAATTAAGGCTGAATTTAATCAGAGGTTAGAGGTTGAGTTCTTTCTAGGTTGGGTGTCATATGATATGTTTCTGGAAAGCTTTGGAAGAGCTTTACAACTTTTGTGTTGAGGTCCAGAGGTGTTTCATCCCTTAACCAATCGAAAAATGCAGTAGAGTTGAAACTGTCCAGAAAACAGGGCAGAGCAAACACTCTCTGTAAACTCTCTGTAAATTGAGCATAACTTCTTGCATAAAAATCTAAAAATAGAAAATGAGATAGTTCTGAAAAGTTCATGAGATGGGTTACAATTTTGTAACAGAAAGTGTTGTCAGATTGGGAGTAGAATTAACTGGAATTCTTGGATCAAAACAGAACCTAAAACAGGGAGGTGCTGTCCAATTGTTTCCAGGAATTCTATTAACTTTGACATCTCACAACTTTTGAACCAGAACAGATATTAGGCCAAGCAAATACTTTCTGGAAATATTTTGAAGTTAACTTCAACTTTGATGTTGAGCTCCAGAATTGGTTTTGCCTTTAGCATGGTCTAAATCTGGTTGAAATGGAAACTGGTCCGGGCTGTCATATGGGATAGCAGATCAGCAGTCAAATTTGTGTAAATTTGAACTAGGTTTCCAAGTTTTAAGAGTTCAATGACATGTCTTATGTTATAACTCAATGGTTTACTGTTCAAATAAATACTTGACATTTCTCAAATATGTTTTTACAGATGACAGCGGATAGACAGTTGGAGTTCGCCAAGGAAGAAGGCGAGGAGGAGAACATGACGTGGACAATCCATGTTGAGGTTCCTGCAGGACCTACGCCACCCGGTTGGGCGACGTTCACCGTTACGGTGAAAGGTGGACAACCGGAGGGGATGTGGCAAGTGGCATCCCGCGACACCATGTCGCGTTTCTGCCAACTACACGTGAGAGCTATGGAGGGCACTCCATACGCGCTCATTCCGGTGGAGGGACGGGCTCATCATGTGTGGGAAGGGGGGTACCGGGAGGCAACCAATCCGGGTTGCCCAAGGTACAGCCCCGCGGAGGCAAACCTCAGCCTCCAGATGAGGGCGGGAAAGGCTGTGATGGACAGCCAAGCTGTTCATACGGAGTGTCTCGCCGCAAAGCTCAAGGAGAGCACAAGCCGTGGAGACCATTTCGAGAGTGCTCACAGCGCACTCCGCAATGTGCTCCTTCCGACGATTAAGCGACTGAACGAACAGCATAATCAGTTGCACCGTCTGAAGAAGGCAAGGAAGAAAAGCCGTGTTGACATCGCGGCGTTGCAAGAGCAAGTGCAGGCTCTGACCCAGCAGAATGAGGTCCTTACTCAAGAGCGGGACGATACTATTGAGGAAGGGCAAGGCTGGGAAGAAGACTACAACTAGGCCATGGATGAGGTGCACGCATTGCAGGACCTCGTACCCCCGGTATTGGGCATACCGGTGGTCTTGGGTCTTCCGACAATGGGAGAACATGAGATGGGAGAGGAGGTTTTAGATCCGGAGCCACCAGCCTCAGCCTCATAACCTCAAAATTTCGACAAGTTAGGGCTTGAGCAGCCTCATAATAGACTAGTCCGTTCTTAGGGCAGACAAGTCCGATACTCCGGACTAGTCCGACCCTGAACACCGGACAAGTCTGATATGCCCTGATCAAAACCTTAGCTTATATCAATTCAATGCAATCCCTTGTCATCCTAGATTATTCATAAACTTTATATCTTCCTTGCCAGAAATCATGTCGGGATCGAATGAGAATCTCTCCGACTTTGAAGCCGAAATGGATTAAGATGTGATGTCTCATATTCCGGAGTCTCGCTCCAACAAGAGATAAGAGCGTGCTGCCGAGCCTTCACTCACCCCACCTCGGGTGCGTTGAAAGGTTACAATCAAGAGACCAGATTCAAAAGCAAATATGGCTGGTTCCAGCTCGGCGGCTCAACGCCAAACCAAAGGCAAAGGAAAGGGACTTGCTTCCGGCCCAATTGGTCCCCTTAAGATGACAGCTCCAAGATAGGGGAATAGGGATCCCTCGAAAGGGAAGTTCAATGGCAAGGGGAGTTATGTGGCATGGAACCTAAGGAAGATTGACGCCTATAGCACTGGCAAAATGGTATCTGACAAGAGATTTTGGAGCAACTTTCACTCAGACTACTACAGTTCGGTGTACCTCCAAATGAAGACTACAGTGGTCCGCAGCCAATGGATTGACTGGACATATTTTGAAAGGAAAAGTTGTGAAGCCTTTGAGGAGGTAATAGAGGCTACAGAGAGACATGGACTCAAGGACTTGCTCTCCTTCAGATACAACTAGAATGATGAGATCATAGCCCAGTTCTATGCAACTTGCCACTTTGCCCATGATGGAGAAGACAAAGTGACTTGGATGACACATGGATCCAAGTACACAGTTACCTATGTTGAGTTTGCCAGATTGCTGCACCTTGAGGACACCGGCAGTAACGAGATTGTGATTCACAATCTTGGTGTTGTGGAGAAGGACAAGATGGAATTCCTCTATGATACTCGACTACCATACAACCCTCCCTCAACAAAGAACATGAAGCCCTTCTTCATTGTTCTCAACAGAGTGCTCCGGAAGACCATTGCTCCAAAGGATGGAGATGTCGGGAGTGTCCAAGGTTACTTGAGAACCTTGATGAAAGTAATCAGCATGAGGAGAAAGTTTGATATCTTCGACTACATTTGGAATGAAATGGTGAACATATCCTGCACACCAAAGTGTTCCTTTGGCTATGCACCATACTTGATGTTTATGATTGAAAAAGTCACAGGAATTGAGTTTGTGAAGGAGTGGAGCACACTGCTCTAAGGCCTCAGAAGCCTCCTCAAGCCTCTCTCCCAGCTTCTACCTCACCAGGCTCACCTGAAGAACATCCAGAGAGAGCTCAAGAAGATGCAAGGCCTTCATCCAAGACTAGGGCCCCTCCTCACAAAGGGTCCCCTAGTGGTATTATGAAGTATTTGGCTGATATCTTTGGTTCTTGCCGCAAAACTGAGGTGAAGCTTCATAAGATGAACAAGGCAAGAAAAGAAGAAATGAGATACATGAAGGCCAATGTCAAAGTAATATGCTAAAAATTGGAGATTGAGCCCATTGGATCTCCAGTCATCTCAGAGGACTCTGCATCTGACTTCATAGAGCTTCCTCCTCTCTCTCTCTCCATCAGAGCATGCCTACTTTGGCTCCTGAAGCATGACGAGTGGTTCTTCTCCTCCTCCTCCTCCTCAGCCTGATGATGAAGACGAAGAAAGGACCGACAGCAAGGAGTGAGCCGGCGACGACAAGTAGATCCCTCCTCTCCTTCTTTTTGGTGCCTTGATGCCAAAGGGGGATAGATTGAGGGGGAGTCTTAGGTCTTAGGTTCTTCCTTTTGTGTCCTAGTTTAAGAAATGAGCTTTTGTAAGACTTATCCTATCATTATGCTTTTGGACATGTGCTGTGAAATGGTGACTATGTTATGCTTTTGATTAATGGTGTATTTTTAAAACTGCTATGTAGGCTTGAGACACTTGATGATTTTATGATTATGCTGATTATGATATTCACATCAAAATTATTGCTCACACATATAGTTTTGCTCCCCACCATAAAGAGTGCACACATGTCTTATGTCTACATTTCCTATTTTGCTCAAACCTCATATGTGCACACTTTATGAAAATCTGAATTTTTTTATCATATTCGTGTGATCTCAATTGGTTGTCATCAATCACCAAAAGGGGGAGATTGAAAGGGCATCTAGGCATCCCTTGTGGGTTTTGGTTGATTTATGACAAACAAATGAGACCCTAACAAAATTGTTGAGATGAGCGCAAGTTCTTAAAGAAATTAGGAAGAAAGCGCAAAAAGAAAGGAGAATGAGGATCCAAACTAATAAGATCTCAGGAGCTGAAAAGATTAGATTACTTAGTATGGAGTGTGTTGGAGAAACACACCCCAAGAGCTCAAGTGAAAGAAATCACACTAACTGCACAAAAATCAGCATGTGCGGACTAGTCCGATATCAACCGGACTAGTCCGATTTCTCTCTGACTAGAAAAAGGACTAGTCCTATATGGACCGGACTAGTCCGATTTTGTCTCTGGATAGACAACGGACTAGTACGCACTCTTACAGACTAGTCCGGTATCTCACAACACTTAGGGTTTTCCACACACCGGACTAGTCCGGAGTCCACCACGGACTAGTCCGGACATCGCAAACCCTAACAGTAACCTTTGGAAACCCTAGTATAAATAGAGGTGTATGGCCATACTACCCCTTCTCTCGACCCCCTGCACCGTCACACCTCCCAAGAGCCCAAAATTCACATCTATCCACACATTCTAACCCAAAAAGGATAAAATCTTTGAGGATTAGCAATTGATCAAAGGATAGACTTGTTCTACACATCTTGAGCTCTTGGGTTTGATTTCTCGCACACTCTTGTTCATTTACTATTCATCTTTTGAGTGTGTTCGGTTGTAGTCATTCATTGTAATTCTTGGGGAGCCCTCAACTTGTGAGAAGGCCCCTTGAACGATTTATTTGTCCTTTGTGATAAGTGGAAGAGAATAGGCCTCCGTGGCAATTCGACGAGGGTAGGGTTGGTGAAGACCCAGTCCTTCATGGACTTCTCAATGGGGACGTAGATTTCCTTCGTGGAATCGAACCTCGAGATAAAAACTTGTCATTTGCTCTTGTTCATTTATTGTTCATCATATTCTAGGGTTTACTCAATCTTGTGTAATTCACGTTGAAACATTGAAACTAAAGTTGATCTCTGTCATTCATTGTTTCACTGTTATAACATATCAAAGTTTCCAATTAGTTTCTGCTGCATAGGGTACTAGAAGTGAAAATATTGATCAACCTTGATCTTTCTAGTCCACACATCCGGAGTAGTAACACAGTACCGGACTAGTCCGATTTGTCTCTGACTAGAAAACGGACTAGTCCGCACTCTACCGGACTAGTCCGATTTCCCTGTATTTGATAAACCTATTAAGTGTTTCAGGGATTAACAAAGAATCAAAAAGCCTATTAACCCCCCCCCCCCTCTAGGCTACATTCAAAGACAAGGGCCAAACTTCCCTCGGGTCCTTGTGTTACCAGGGATCCAGAAGGAGTGGTAGCCACACTGCTAGGGCGCCCTAGGTCCTTACGCCGCTAAAGGCTCGAGGGAACAAGCTTGCGACATTGGCAAAGTGTTGCCCACGTCAGTTAAGTCATTTGTCGGGGGGTCATCGTGGCTGGTCAAACCAAGCAAGTCGCCCAGACCTCGGCAGAATGCAAGAGGAAGCAGATACATATCTACAACAAGCAACCAAGAAATACCAACCACTTCGGCAACTCATAGAGCCCCCGGTCCTTGCGGCATCAAGGACCAGAAGGCCTCAAGAAAGCTGAAAAATGGTCCTTCCTACCGGACACTGCGCCAAGTGACTGATGGAAGGAAGATCAACAGAACGACTTTTTCATTCATCAACACAGAAATACAAGACAAGACAATAGAGGGCTTGAAACAGATTTACTTTCATTGATAATAGAAGCTGGCATACAAAAGGGGATACAAGACAACTAAGGGAACTCAGCAACTGCAGATCGAGTAGTCTTCTGCTCTGTGGCCTGCTTGGTTGTTCCCCGAGCCGATCTCTACGCAGTGAGACAGTCACCTGCTATTAGACCGAGGTTGGCAGCAATTCACGCTGGACCAAGGCAACGATGGCAACCAGTGTCGCGTGGACCAAATGCCACCAGGTCGGCAGCAATGCATGCTAGACCAACTCAACAGTAACATTCATTGTCGAGTGGGAAAAATTGCCATCTATGGCAGATTTTGCTCTACCACAGTACCTGGAGGAAGGCTTCATCCCTCTGGACCTAACCTCCCTTCGGTAATGGCAAGCAGCCCCTCTCGACGATGGTGTAGGGGTTCACGGTGAGTCGAGGACCATCAGGATGGCTTGTGCCTCTATCCAAGGCCGTCAAGGAGAGGGGTACGTCAGAGACCCTCACTGGAGGCCGCATACAAACAAACATCTCGCAGAAGTGGACGAAGACGGCTACCAGTGAGGGAGTATCTGGTGGGCAAGAAAGTCTAGAAGCGGCGACTTCCAGCGCGCAAGAGGAGAACAAAGGCCACATGATGAGGAAGGGTGCCGACCTACACCGCAAGGCCTTCTTTTATACCTGTCTATGGCCTCAGGTAGCGCAATAGGCGCGGTGGTTGAGTCGCCACCACGACATGTCGTAGGCCATTCGCCTCCCCCAGTGATGGGCTGGACCCAGGTCAACCCGTTAGCCATTGGAGGCCCGGAGGATAACCTCTATGGAACATCCGGTGGTTCCCGAGGAGAGTGATGCGACTGACCCATCGGATGCTGCAGTGAATGACCTGGGGGGACCTCCCGAGCGTGTCACTTTAGCGCTCGCCAAAGACAGGTAGGGCCAAGGCCCATCGGACAGGCACGGCAAGACAGGCGAGTAAAACTCGGGAACGCCCGGCGGATCCCAAGGGAAGCAGCACAGTACCCCATCGGTTCACGGGTGGTTGCAGTAATTGCCCCGAGGCAACTCCTCAGCTGCCACGCCGTGACCGATCAAGTCGGAGTGGACATGATGATCCATTGCCGCTTTGACTGGGTGCACCCACTACACCGAGGGTAAGCAACCTCTTCGTCTCCTAGGTACGTCCGCTCGTCCACTACGCGAAAATCTCGCCACCACTTTGATTCCTAAAATCGCAAGTTCAAAACCACCACGCGGAAGAGATAGGGGCCCCACCCTCGAGCTCAATATCTCCTTCGAGATGAGCCCGGGGGCCACTATCGGTACCTTGCGAACCGGGTACCCCCCGCATAGTGGATAGAAAACAACATGGGCCCTGCCTTCCCGGCTTAGGCGGGCCCCAGCATAAGCCACGTACCCTGGGCCAAATGGGATATCCCGGGGTTGCTGCGTGTTCTCGGGCCCTGAGCCTGAATACCAGCCAAGGATGGCTCGGGAGCCGCCACATGTCTAGTGGTGTCGGACCCCATCTTCTGCTCGGGAGGGCTCTAGCGCTGCCACGTGCCCGGAACCTCCAAGCACGCACCCTCCGCCAGAGAGAGCTCCAGAGATACCACGAGTCTTGCGGCTCCGGGTCCGACCTCCAGCATTGGAGGGCTATGGAGCTGCCGCGTGGGAAACGACTCTAGAAACACCTTCCCCCCCCCCCCCCCCCCCCGAGGAAGGCCCCGGATGTGCCATGTGTCCAGCGGCCTCGGACCCGATATTCCGCAAGGGAGAGCTCCGGCGATGCCACGTGCCCAACAACTCTGGACCACCCGCTACTCCGCAAGAAAGCTTCGGTGGAGACACGTGTCCCGGGGGCCAACCGCCCGGACGTCACACCGACGAGCAACGGGCAGATGGCCAAGGAGTGAAGAGGAAGGTGCGCTGTTAGGCCAAGCATTCAAGGCACGCACCTTCCCTAGAAGGATGGCGCATGGCGGACGCCTCCATTCCCTGACTGCGCACCATTACGGTGAAAGACAGGGCGGCGATGCGTGACGGCACAACAGTTCAACCCAAAGGCACAGAGCCGCCTAGCAGAGCAAGGAGATGCGGCAACAAGAGGGAACTTCATCATTACCGGCCGCCCGGTCAGAGGCGCCCGGCGTGACGGGCGCACGCCTTAACTCCACCAACAGTGACAATGCATATAGCTGTAAATGCCTATAGCTTATGTATAGGATGCAGATAGCCGTGGGGCTACCTGTCGGGCCCCGGGCCACCTTTTAACTGCCCCAGCCTTGGACTATAAAAGGACCGGGGCAGCCTCCTGGCAGGGGGTTCGCAACTCTGCAACTCTCAGCCCTAGCTTACACTCACTCACACTCAAGCAATACAACAAGCACTCCCGTGGACGTAGGGTTTTACGCTCCGGCGGCCGGAACCACGTAAATCCTCGTATCTTTCCTCACCATTGTGCTCCAACCTTCGAGATCCATTAGCCCCTCCGAAAAAGAACCCCCGCAGGCTGCTCAGGCAGACCGGGGGAAGTGTCGCAGGAAAACACTTCGACACGAATGCTTTGCGTTTTATGTCTGGATGGCTAGCTAACAAAGACAAAGATTTATACTGGTTCGGACAACATGTCCTACGTTCAGTCTGGGGTGTTCATCAGCCTTATATTCGCTCAGGCTGTTTGAGGAACCGCGGTTACAATCAAGGTTGTCCCATGTGCGAGAACGAAGAGAAAGCCAAAGTGTGAAGTCTGTGTGTGAGTTGTGTTCACCGTGCGAGGGGAGGTTATGGGCCTCCCCTTTTATAGCCCGGACGCCTATACCTACCTCCGGCTCCTCATAAATTGGGCAAGGGCTTACATGGTGTGTCAGCGCCTAAGGCGGCCTAAAGAGGTACAGGGCGATGAGTACACCTGCTCGCGTCTAGTCTACGACCTACATCTACTTTTCGTCCCAGTACACCCGCACCGAGCAGGACAGGACGGGTGGTGATGATGGCCTGGCGTCATACTTGTCTTGTCGCATGTGGCCTCCCACTCCGTCTTAAATCCCTTCTGTTGTTCCGTCACGTCGGCATTTAAATCCTCCGCCTGCTCCTGGTCCGGGCTCTAGCCCGGATCGCTTTCCTCCCTTAGTCTCATCGTTCGGGCTTGTAGGTCGGTTGTCGCTCCCGTCCTAGGGGTCCGTTTTGATGGCGTCACCCCGTGTTCACGCCCTAGGTCATGGCTCGTGGAGCCACATGTCTTTGTGCAGTTGGTCGGTCGACTACTTATTGGGTACCCGGGGCATGTTATCCATCAATTTCTATTTTGATTATATTGCTAAGTTATATTTTATCGAGCAGCCAATGTGACAGATGAAGTTCTATATTTTTTAAGTAATTTTGAATATTGTGTTTTGTCGAGTAGCCAACATGAAAGACAAAAGACAATATTTTTTGTTTGACTATGTATGCTTCATTTTGCATGCATTTGTTTAGAATTGTGTTTTGCTCAAATACGTCAATTATGAGTATGATATTAAGAAATATGTGTGATTAATTTGACCAATGTTGAATTAATCAATGCATATTTTGTTAAAGATTAATTATTTAATTATGTTTAAGATTGATTCGGATTTATTTCTGAATTTATTCTCTCAGATGATGAAAGTTTTACTGTGCCTTTCATTTTAATTTCAGAAATTAAGTCTTTTCATAGGGAAATTTTGGCGTATACCATATGCTATTAATAGTTTCTCATAATTTGAGATCTAAGTACGTTGAGACCATAAGGGGAGCAATCCAAAAATTGCACCATTACTAATAAACCATTAAGATTGGGGAATCAATTTGTTGACTCTTCAAATACGTATATTAGCACTCGGTTGGAGTAGCTGGTTATGGAAATATTTAGTAATGATGAATTATAAGAGCACATTATTGGAATGTGTAGTACGACCTCTTAACTTAAGTAATTGGACATGAAACTTAGGAGAAGATAAATAGTAAGATTTGACATTTTGACAATGTCAGGCATGTTAAACACACTAGTAAGAAAAGAATTTTAATCTTTCCTTTAAGTATCATGTCAATCCTTATATAAAGGCATCGAAAATACTTTTATGAACTAGGAAACACTGAAAAGAGGAGAAAGCATTCCGTTAGTATAAGGGGGAGTACTATTATATGGTCTAGTACCCAAAATAATAAGAATTATGACTATTTCCTTGAGTTTTTGTTGAGTCACTGAAGGAAGATAGTACAATTAACGAGTGGATATGGTAAGATCTATAATTTTTCATTCCACTTCATCAATTAAGTTCTTGTTTCTAAATTAGGTTTTATTAAGCTGATGTGTGGCGGATCGGGATCCTCTCATCTAGGATCGCAGAGGGTGGTGCCGCATGATGCGACACCCGACAGCACACATCATAAGGAAACATTGTATTACATAGAAAACCAACTGAAATGTACAAAGTAGTACAATACTTCAGTTACAAACTAGTGTTTATATTACAGACGCGGAAACTAAGTTTCTACAACTCACGCCCATCTACCTAGCAAAAGTCGGTTGCCCAGCCCTAGGGCAACCAACACTAGCTGCACTCCTCAGCTCAGTGCGGCATGTACGGCTCCCACTCAGCCGTGGTCCCCGATGGAGGGTAGCCCTTGCCGGTGGACTCGTAACCTGAGTCCGTGGGATACTCTTCATCTGGAAAACACTTAAGCAGCAACCATGAGCACAATGGCTCAACAAGACTTAACCGACTCACCTAGTCATGAAACTCTACATGTAGTGTACAACGAACATGGGACGGTAAAATTTCAGTAAACAGACACGCCTACAAGTTCATCCTTAGTTCATCTTTTAGCCCCAAGTTAACAGTTCATGAAACTTAAATTTAGTAAGCAATATTTTGTGGCACACATGTAGCAATATAAGTTTTATCATAACAGCAATATTGAATCCTCACATTTCATATATTAGCCTACGTCACGATTCAGTGACCAAGTGGTACACTTCACCGCGAGGGACGGTGAATCGACTCAATATACACCTGCAGGGATACCCGAAGAGCACGTCACGTACGCCCACCCGTGGAGCTGCACAGCACGCTCACTCGATGTCGTACGGGACAACCTTTCACCCAACAGCCCAAGCATCGAACTGGTCACACCGAAACGGACAGGAGGTTCCCTACACGGAGCATCTCTCTCTGCCCGTTAGCGGATTTCCACCATGCTGCCCTCAACCTACACCTATAAATCGGTGTGCTATGCCTCGACGCCCGGAGGTTTAGGTTACATCGGTTTACCGGGACCCATATATCCGATATGCCTTCGGTACGTTCAAACTTGATCAACGTGGGACGCACACGGATCGGTCCTCAATCGACATGGGCAGGGCTGCGCACACAAGACTTCCTCTTGCTGCGCCCTAGCCCCTGCCTAGTCTCATTTGCATTACTAAAGTGATCTCACATCACTTGAACCAATCCCGTGTGTCCCAAGCCTAACTCGCGAGTAGATTCCAACTACTCGACTTGTACCGAAGTTCTATGAATCATTAAGCATAGCCTGTCTACTCGAGGACTTAGACACTACCCTCACTATTGTAGGAAAAATCTGGTTATGCACTTGGGTTTCATCCATCCTACACCTATTGCACAATCATACCACACACTAAGTATTCATAAAGCAAAACTTTGTAAATTTGGTTAATGCAAACCAGGGCTTGCCTTGTTGCTGCTGGTCAGTGGTTAGGGCTTCATCCGGAAGAAGGAAGTCGAGCACTTCCGGATTTTCCTCGCCTTCAGCGACTACACGTAAACGATATACTATATGTCAATTTAAATGCAATGTTTAGAACTGAATAAGTAATTACCATAACTCTAGCTAGCCCTCCCCCTTTGGTTCTGAAATTTTTATGGTGGCTTGGTAGGGTCCTAACCAGAGTCTTGACCAAGTTTCATTTGAAACAACGTTCATTTGAGCCTTGTACAAATAAAAGCCTATTCGGTCAATATTAGAGTCTCTAAGGAATTCCAGGGGTTTTCATGGCTCCAACCATTACTTTCTGGAAACTAGAATTTGATATAGTTCTAATGGAATTGGTTTCGTGTCATTTGAAAAATTCTAGATGAAGTTATGCCCTAAACAAGATTTGAGAAAATCTGAAAAATGTTTCTGTACATTTTTCTATTTTCTCTGAGCAGTTCACTTAATCCACAATTAGGGGAACTAAATGAACTTGGATGAGTCTGAAATTTTTACTGTGACCCAAGGATTTTCCAATGAACCTCCCAGCTAGATTTCAGAATTTTTCATAAAGTAATTCTCCAGATAAAATTCCTAACAATTTAAACTTTTAGGGAATTAATTCTGGAAAACTATTAAGTTTCATGAGCTTAAATTGGTGTTGATGGGAAGTACTCAAAAATCTGAGTTCAGCAAAATTTGGTTCGCTGAATTTGGAGCTTCCTAGCAGAAGTTATGTGCATTTGAAGTTTGAACCAAAAATGGAAATTCAAATAAAGTTTAAACCGGCTGGTGGGGTCCCCGGGCTAAGTGTCAGCACCACAGCCAAACCACACGGGGGTCCGTAGAGTCTCCCGCGTAGTCGCATGAGATCCCGGTGCCACAGCAGATCCGGCGCTGTTTAAACAGAGGCTGACACGTGGGGCCCGCGGAGCTTCATCTACCTCGCGCCCCCGCGGCTCCCCGCCGCCCCCTTCGCCGGAGAGCTTGCCGCCGGGCGTTCTGCTGCCCGACCTTCAATAAAACTCGCCGCCTGTGCATATTTCTGCCTGGGAAACACGGTGGTGCACTCCCCGGAGCTCGGCGAAGGCCGGAATAGTGCTCGTGACGGTGACAGCGGCCGGGAGCTCATCGGCGACATCGAACTTGGTGTCCTCTGCACCTTTTTCGACGCGGTTTGCTCGGAGAGCTTCGCTGAGACTTGATTATCACATATATGAGCACAAATCCCCGTGAAAATGGCCGCAACTATGACCTCACCGTCGACCTAGGGCTAAAACGGCCGTGACCGGGAAAATTTCGAAGAACAGCAATCCTAGTCCATGGTTTTCGCTGGTTTTTGATCCTAGGTGGCTGTGGACAAGTGCAGAACGTATGTGTAGCTTGGAATCCTCTGTGGTGAACTACCCATTACGTATTTCTGAGTTTTGAACCATTCGGTCCTTTGAATACCGAATGACTAACCGGACAAATTCTACCCCGGCGAAGCACGAGAGGAGGAGTGGTTGGCAGGAGCGTGTCAAGCACCTTGGAGCGGACCTTTTTCGTATAGCTCGTCGGGCACGAAACGGCTTCTAGCTCTCGGACGCCGGGGAGCAGAGGAGGTCGGGGCTGGTGTGAGTTCGTGCTTTCGGTGCGCGAGGGGGACGGTGGAGAAGAGAGTGAAGATTCACGTGGCACAGCGTGCTGATCACGTGCTGCACTCAGTGTTTCCCCCGAGCAGGAGGTGGCGAGGGTAAGTCGGTCGGGCACCGACGTCGGAAGCTGGCTGGCGCGCGCAGCTTCGGCCGAGCGAAAAAGATCAAACCGAAGAAAACTTTAGTGTGAAGGCTACTGACAAGTGGGACCCTCCCCTCTAATTCATTTTCTGATTTTCATTTCTGTTTTCACTGAAAAGATCCCAGCTACTCATAATTTAATGAAAGACTTGGCCCCAAGGTAATGGTTTGAATTTGATTTCCCCAATTTGAAACTGGTTTGGCTAAATTTGCTACACATTTGAACTGAAATTCAAATTCAGTTTTGAATTAATGAAAATTTAGCTCCCGACAAGATGAAGTCCAATGGGGATGAAAATTGGTGGACTAACTCAGAAAAATGTGCTGAGTTTGAATATGAAGTTAACTTTTGAATTCAAGTGATGAAAGTTGCTGAAATTTGAATTTGCATTCAAATTGGCCCATTTCACAAATGCCTCCAAAAGTGCCTCCAAAAGTATTGGATTTGCATGAAATTTGGCCTGAGCCTTCCCAAAACTATTTAGGGTCTATGGATGAGCTAACCTTTCATGCTTATGCATAGAAATCCTACTTTTTGGAAGTTAGGGCTTTCCCCTCTAATCACCCTTTTGATGGTGGTTACTTGCTCTTCACAAGTGTTCACAAGATATCCACAAGATGAGCTGTGGTGTTGTGAGGTGATGAAAATGATCACTTTTGAAAGTCCCATTTCTTGGGCTTTTACATCCCTCCCCCCTTAAAAGAATCTCGTCCCGAGATTACAAAAGAAGAGACGGTGATGTAAGAAGAGATTACCCGTGATGAGACGCCATGAACTCCCGGTAGTTTGAGCGAAGGAATTTCTCGCTCTCCCACATCGCTTCTTTGGCGGTGTGATTACTCCACAGTATCTTGTAGAACCGCAGCGTTCGGCTACGTGTGGTCCGAGCCTTCTCATCAATAGTTGCCACCGGATATTCAGCATAAGTCAAATCCGGTTGCAGCTCGCCAATGTTTTTGGTGGGAACAGCAGCCGTATATTTCAGACATTTTCGCAGTTGTGAAACATGGAAAACGTCGTGAACACCAGCAAGAGATGCCGGTAGTTCCAATCTATACGCCACTGGTCCACACTTTTCGGTGATAGGGTCCAATGAATCGGGGAGCGAGTTTCCCCTTTCACGCCGAACCGATGCACGCCCTTCATCGGGGATACACGGAGGTACACGTGCTGCCCGACGTCAAAGTGCAGCGTCCTACGCCTCTTAGCAGCGTAGCTTTTCTGCCGGGATTGAGCGGCCTTTAAGTTGGCTTGAATCATCCGAACGCGCTCTTCGGCATCGTTCACCACATCAACCCCGAATGTGACCCTTTCACCGGACTCACACCAGTTTAATGGGGCGCGGCATTTGCGACCGTAGAGAGCCTCATAAGGTGCCATCTTGATACTCGCTTGATAGCCATTGTTGTACAAGAATTCCGCCAATGGTAGGTGATCATCCCAGTTTCTACTGTGGTGGATGGCACACGCTCTCAACATGTCTTCTAGTACTTGGTTCACCCTCTCAGTCTGCCCATCTATCTGAGGGTGATAGGCGGAGCTTCTAATTAGCTTAGTACCCAAAGCAGCGTGTAACTGCTCCCAGAAATGAGATACAAATAGTGCCCCTCGGTCTGAGACTATGGTCTTTAGTACTCCATGCAAGCATAGGATTCTTGCAATATACAACTCTGCATATCTGTTGGCATGCAAATGTGTATGCACGGGAATGAAGTGGGCTGACTTGGTCAATCGATCAACGATTACCCAAATGGAATCATGCTTGTTGGAAGTTAGGGGTAACCCCACAATGAAATACATGCTCACATCTTCCCACTTCCATGCTGGAATTTTCAGGGGTTGCAGCAGCCCTGATTTCCTCGTATGATCAGATTTCATTCGTCTACACGTATCACACTCGGATACGTACTTCGCCACTTCCCGCTTCATCCGTGTCCACCAAAACTTCTTTTTCAAATCTTGGTACATTTTGTTGCTGCCCGGATGAATGGAGTATTTAGACAAGTGAGCTTCATCAAGAATCTTCTTTCTCAGCTCTATATTCCGGGGTACGACTATGCGGTCATTGAACCACAATGTCCCCTCATCATCATTCCGGAAACATTTGATTTCCCCGTTGTCTAGCCTTCTCCGGAGATGTGCCATGCCCTTATCAACTTTCTGAGCTGCAATGATATCCTCCCTAATGGTAGGGATGAGGGCAAGGTTGTAGAGCGATCCATAAGTAACCAAGTACAAACTTGGCTTTTCCACCTCCACCGGTGTAATGGTGAGGTTATGGACATGTGATTCCCGAATCAGCGCGTCGGCAACCACATTCGCCTTGCCGGGGTGGTAATGAATCTCAATCTCATAATCTTTGATTAGTTCTAACCACCTCTTTTGCCTCATATTCAGCTCCTTCTGGGTGAAAATATACTTCAGGCTCTTGTGGTCGGTGTAGAAATGCACCAAATTCCCCAGGAGATAGTGCCTCCACATTTTTAGCGCCAAAACCACAGCAGCGAGCTCAAGATCATGAGTCGGATAATGCTGCTCATGGTTTCGAAGTTGGCGTGAGCCATACGCGACAACACGTCCTTCGGCATCAGCACGCAGCCGAGCCTGATACCGGACGCATCACAATACACGTCGAAGGGCTTGGTTGTATCCGGTTGAGTTAAGACCGGGGCTGTTGTGAGATGCTTCACCAATGCTTGGAGCACTCCTTCACATGCCGCGTTCCAAACATATTTTGTTCCCTTCTTCAATAATTCTGTCATCGGCTTAGCAAGCTTGGAGAAATGTGGAATGAACCTCCGATAGTATCCCGCTAAGCCGAGGAAACTTCTGACTTCATGGACTGAAGTGGGAGCTTTCCATTTCAGCACCTGCTCGATTTTGCTTGGGTCAACCACAATGCCTTCCGCTGAGATGATATGTCCCAAAATGGCACATGGCTGATCCAAAACTCACATTTGCTGAACTTGGCATATAGCTTATGGTCCCGCAGTCGTTGAAGAACGATCCTCAAGTGTTCGGCGTGTTCTGCTTCTGTCTTGGAGTAAACCAAGATATCATCAATGAACACCGCAACGAACTTGTCCAGCTCCGGCATGAACACCGAGTTCATGAGATACATGAAATGTGCCTGAGCATTGGTGAAACCAAAAGACATGACGAGATACTCATATAAGGAATATCTCGTCGAGAAGGCCGTCTTCGGGATATCCTCCGCCCGGATTTTTATTTGATGATATCCAGAGCGAAGGTCCATCTTAGAGAACACACTTGCACCCACAAGCTGATCAAACAGGATGTCAATGCGGGGCAGTGGGTATTTATTCTTGATGGTGACGGCGTTGAGCGGCCGGTAATCCACGCACAGCCTCAAGGTTTCATCCTTCTTCTTTACGAACAGCTCTGAGCATCCCCAAGCCGAGGAACTCGGTCTAATGAAACCTTTGCTCAACAGATCATTGAGCTGCGCTTTCAATTCAGCCAGCTCGTTCGGAGCCATTTTGTAGGGTCTCCTTGAGATGGGAGTCGTCCCGGGTGCAAGCTCAATCTTGAACTCAACATCCCGTTCAGGTGGCATGCCCGGAAGATCATCCGGAAACACGTCGGGGTATTCCCGGACTACGGGGATGTCCTCTAACTTGAGAGCTTCAGTATTATTAGTTGTTGAAACTTCCCAGACAGGATTTTCTAACACCATGGAATGCGGACGGTGGAATGGAGAATTCAAATGAACCGTCCGTGTCTGAGTGTCCAGGACAGCGCCATGGTAGCGTAACCTTGACATCCCCAAGATTGCATCAATCTTTTGCCCCATAAGGATTATCAAGGTGGTGGGATATATCTTCCTACCTAAGCACAGAGGTGCCATTGGAATCATCATATTTGCTGAAATCTTCCCTCCCGGTGAGCAGATCATATATGAGCAGTCGGTTGAGAAGACTTGCATTTGATGCTTAGCCACACAGGCTGCACTTATGAAACTGTGGGTTGCACCCGAATAAAATAATATGATGATTGCTTGATCGTTGAGAGTGAACGTACCCGCCAGCACATTGTCTCCCTCTGGGGCATCCTCATTGTCGAGGTTGCGAATGCCCCCGGTTCGCTGACCAACCTTCTTGACCGGAGGTCGGCCTTGAGCACCGCCCTGGAACTGGGCTTGCCCGCTGCTCTGCTGCCCCTGGGGACAGTCCTTCGAGAAATGACCCGCCTGGCCACACGTAAAGCATGTGTAGCGAGGCGGTCCTCCGCTGATTGGCGGACGGAAACACCGGGGTGCGTTGTGGTGGTGGAAACGCCCGGGGTACCGTCTGCTGCTGCTGTTGCGGTCTCGGTGGTGGCATCGATGGTCAGAACGGGGGTGGCTGAAATGAACGACCCCTGAACTGTTGTGGTCGCGCCGGTGGATGCCACTGCTGACCGGATGGTGTTCGATACACCATGCGGTATTTCTGGGGAGCTCCACCCCCAATGCTGGGTGGAGTGCTGCGCTTCTGCTGCTCAGCCGCCAACTCTCGCTGAGCGTCTTCTTGCATGATCGTGGCATTAACGAGATCGTTGAAGGTGCCGCGATTGCATTGGACAAGATGCTTCTTCAACTCGGGGTGTAGCCCCCGATAGAAGTGCTCCCACTTCTTCTCCTCGGAGGAGACGTAATCCGACGCATATTGCTCCAGATGGTTGAAGGCACAGGAGTAGTCATGGGCACTCCTCCCGCCCTTCTTCAGCTCCAAGAACTCTTGGAACTTCCGCTTCATTATCCCGGGGGGGGGGGATATGGTAGGCGCGGAATGCCTCCCTGAATTCTTCCCACTCCACGGCATGGCCAGCCGGACGTGAGGCGACATAATTCGCCCACCACGCACCAGCGGCACCATGAAGCTGCTGCACCGCGAACAGAGTCTTCTGCCGCTCCATACATTGGAGCAGCCCGAACATGGACTCAATTGTCCGCAGCCAGTTGTCGGTCTCCAGGGGTTCTGCTGCTTCTGTGAACACCGAAGGGTGTGTACTCATGAAATCCGAGTACGTCACAACATGGGGCTCACGAGGCCCCCTCTCTTGACGCCCCCCCGGCTGGGACGTGTTCTGCACGATTGTGCGGAGCAGGTCGGTCTGCTCCTCACGATTACCCACCAGGGCCGCGATCACATCCGCTAGCGTAAGCGGACGTGGCGGTGGTGGTTGTTGCTGCGGGGTGCTGTCGTAGGCAGGTGGCTGGGAGTCATCACCCGCCTGCTTGCTAGAGCCACCAATCTCATGTGTGGTCCGAGTGCGAACCATCTGCAACCATACAACAATAAACATCAGTCCCACAACATACTTCATGCAGTCCAATAAAATAGGCATAAAACATAATGATAGTGAAATATGTGATACATCTCGTATACAGATAATGTAATAACTTTGCACAAGCTACACCATTACCAGACCAAATACAAGCTAGTTAAATCCAACTTGATGGACTTCCTCTTTGGAAGTTCATCTCAACTAGGTTTGGTCACTACGAGACGTTACATCGCTTTGTCATCACGTATACTACCCTTTTATCTTCAATACGACACAAACATGGTCTCTAGCAAAAGAAACTTGAGCATGACATATACTCAAACCTTTCACTAGTTGAAGATAACCACTCATGAGTATGTTCTATCCTATTGGAAGTACTTAAACCCCCTAGGGTACAACAATCTCTCAAATGAGTTCAGCTGTCATCCCCCTGTCAGAATGACCAGTTTCTACATATTCCAGATTTTGATCTGGGGCTAGGCATTTTCAGAAATCAAGCTGAATACTAAAGTTAACTTCAGTATATTTCAAACGAGTATTTATTTGCCCTCAGATCAGCTCTGGTTAAAAAGTTATGGTAATTCAAAGTCAACAGAATTTCTAAAAGAATTTCCACAGCCCCTCCTTTGGAAGCTGCTGTATTCAACTCTAATTTCCACTGAGTTCTGTGCTGAAATTTCAGAGACTTTGAATTACAAAGATGTAACACATCTCCTACAATTTCCAAAAATGCATTATATGACAATTTTAGATTTTTCTACAAGAAGTTATACATGAAAAACAGAACAGTCCAGAGAGTGTTTTAAATCTGTCCTGGTTCTGGACAGTTTACCTTCCTCTGGGATTTAAGCCATCTTAAGTTGTGATTCAGCTCTGGGAGTCTACAACAAAGTTGTATAGTACTTAAACACCTTTCTAGAACTATATCCCACACCTCCATTGGCTAAATGATCTGGGAGTTATGCCCTGTCAAAGTTCAGCAAACTTGCTGCCCAAAACAGAGCACTCTGTTTTTTAATCCATTTGACTACACTGATCAACTATTGAACTTCTCTACCCAACCAGGGTCCTAAATGTTGAAACTTGGTGATTTTAGTTCCTTATTATCATTATCTTTCATGCACATGCCTATGATATGTCGGTACTACGTTCCTCACAAAAAGAAAATCCTAACCGGATTATACCGGCATATACGTCTCAATTGTGGCACTAAACGGTCTCTCGCACACGTATACTACACGGGATACATATGTGGTTAGTACCTTCATAAGAACACCCAATAATAATGCACTCAAAGGTTATTTTCATTTCAGGCAGGTCCATATTTGAAAGTAAATACAAACGCCCGTATCATTGACATACGGCCGTCCTTGAGTTAAGCCACGTCTCAAGGTACGTGATCGTGTTTCAACACCACACGATGGGGAACCCGAGTAGAGTGCAAACGGGTCGTCACGGTTGGGAATTTTATCACCCCAACAGATACCACCTACTGCCCTGCAGGGCACGCCGATGGCAAGCGCTGCGTATGTCCTCCTGGGTTATTTCCAGACGAACACACTATCGCGTTACTGACCACACGATGGGGTCTCCACTTACTTGCCTAATGCACGCTAGGGATCAGCGTTTCATATGAACTCAGGAACATGAAGAGTCCAAGAGCTTCATATTGACGTCTCACACCAAGCTGCGAGACCTATCCCTGAACCACGTTCCTCGTCAGGGGAGCTAACCGAAATTGAACCGCTTTCGGTGGCGTTCCTTACCATTCTTACCTGAGCGTAGGTGTGTCGTTACATAATCAAAATTCAAAATTATAACATGTATGTTAATCTTGCAACTTTAAGTAACTATGCTAATATATTCCTTACTTGGGCAAACTAGTGAATCCTCGCCGTAAACCTAAGTTTTCCCGTAATACAGTCCTTAATTATTGTGCTATCCCCAATGCGGCTCTGATACCAGCCTGTGGCGGACCGGGATCCGCTCATCCAGTATCGCAGAGGGTGGTGCCGCACGATGTGACACCCGACAGCACACATCATAAGGAAACATTGTATTACTTAGAAAACCAACTGAAATGTACAAAGTAGTATAATAATTCAGTTACAAACTAGTGTTTATATTACAGCAGCGGAAACTAAGTTTGTACAACTCATGCCCGTCTACCTAGCAAAAGTCGGTTGCCCAGCCCTAGGGCAATACACACTAGCTGCACTCCTCAGCTCAGCGCGGCGTGTACGGCTTCCACTCAGTCGTGGTCCCCGACGGAGGGTAGCCCTCGCCGGTGGACTTGTAACCCGAGTCTGTGGGATACTCTTCACCTGAAAAACACTTAAGCAGCAACCATGAGCACGATGGCTCAACAAGACTTAACCGACTCACCTAGGCATGAAACTCTACATGTAGTTTACAACGAACATGGGACGGTAAAATTTCAGTAAACGGACACGCCTACAAGTTCATCCTTAGTTCATCTTTTAGCCACAAGTTAACAGTTCATGAATCTGAAATTTAGGAAGCAATATTTGGTGGCACACATGTAGCAATACAAGTTTTATCATAACAGCAATATTGAATCCTCAAATTTCATATATTAGCCAACATCATGACTCAGTGACCAAATGGTACTCTTCACCGCGAGGGACGGCGAATCGACTCGATATACACCTGCAGGGATACCCGAAGAGCACGTCACGTACGTCCACCCGTGGAGCTGCACAGCACGCTCACTCGATGTTGTACGGGACAACCTTTAACCCAACAGCCCAAGCGTCAAACCGGTCGCACCAAAACAGACAGGAGGTTCCCTACACGGAGCATCTCTCTATGCCCGTTAGCAGATTTCCACCTTGCTGCCCTCAACCTACACCTATAAATCGGTGTGCTATGCCTCGACGCCCGGAGGTTTAGGTTACATCGGTTTACCGGGGCCCATATATCTGATATGCCTTCGGTACGTTCAAACTTGATCAGTGTGGGCCGCACACGGATTGATCCTCAATCAACACAGGCAGGGCTGCGCACACAAGACTTCCTCTTGCTGCGCCCTAGCCCCTGCCTAGTCTCATTTTCATTACTAAAGTGATCTCACATCACTCGAACCAATACCGTGTGTCCCAAGACTAACTCGTGAGTAGATTCCAACTACTCGACTTGTACCGAAGTTCAATGCATCATTAAGCATAGCCTGTCTACTCGAGGACTTAGACACTACCCTCACTCTTGTAGGAAAAATCTGGTTATGCACTTGGGTTTCATCCATCCTACACCTAATGCACAATCATACCACACATTAAGTATTCATAAAGCAAAACTTTGTAAACTTGGTTAATGTAAACTGGGGCTTGCCTTGTTGCTGTTGATCAGTGGTTAGGGCTTCGTCCGGAAGAAGGAAGTCGAGCACTTCCGGATTTTCCCTGCCTTCAGCGACTACACACAAACGATATACTATATGTCAATTTAAATGCAATGTTTAGAACTGAATAAGTAATTACCATAACTCTAGCTAGCCCTCCCCCTTTGGTTATGAAATTTTTATGGTGGCTTGGTAGAGTCCTAACCATAGTCTTGACCAAGTTTTATTTCAAACAAAGTTCATTTGAGCCTTGTACATATAAAAGCCTATTTGGTCAATATTAGAGCCTCTAAGGAATTCCAGGGGTTTTCATGGTTCCAACCATTACTTAATGGAAACTAGAATTTGAGATAGTTTTAATGGAATTGGTTTCATGTAATTTGAAGAATTCTAAATGAAGTTATGCCCTAAACAAGATTTGAGAAAATCTGAAAAATGTTTCTGTACATTTTTCTATTTTATCTGGGCAGTTCACTTAATTACACCATTAGGGGAACTAAATTAACTTGGATGAGTCTGAAATTTTTACTGTGACCCAAGGATTTTCCAATGAACCTCCCAGCTAAATTTCAGAATTTTTCATAAAGTAATTCTCCAGATAAAATTCCTAACAGTTTAAATTTTAGGGAATTAATTCTGAAAAAACTATTAAGTTTCATGAGCTTAAATTAGTGTTGCTGGAAAGTACTAAAAAATCTGAGTTCAGCAAAATTTGGTTCACTGAATTTGGAGCTTCCTAGCAGAAGTTATGTGCATTTGAAGTTTGAACCAAAAATGGAAATTCAAATAAAGTTTAAACCGGCTGGTGGGGTCCCCGGGCTACGTGTCTGCACCGCAGCCGAACCACACAGGGGTAGATAGAGTCTCCCGCGTAGTAGCACGAGATCCCGGTGCCACAGCAGATTCGGTGCTGTTTAACTAGAGGCTGACACGTGGGGCCCACGGGGCTTCGTCTACCTCGCGCCCCCGCGGCTCCCCGCCGCCCCCTTCGCCGGAGAGCTCGCCGCCGGGTGTTATGCTACCCGACCTTCGACGAAACTCGCCGCCTGTGGATATTTCTGCCTGGGAAACACGGTGGTGCACTCCCCGGAGCTCGGCGACGGTCGGAATAGTGCTCGCGACGGTGCGGCCGGGAGCTCATCGGCGACGTCGAACTTGGTGTCCTCTGCACCTTTTTCGACGCGGTTTGCTCGGAGAGCTCCACTGAGACTTGCTGATCACAGATATGAGCACTGATCCCCGTGAAAACGGCCGCATCTATGACCTCACCGTCGACCTAGGGCTAAAACGGCCGTGACCAGGAAAATTTCGAAGAACAGGAACCCTAGTCCATGGTTTTCGCTGGTTTTTGATCCTAGGTGGCCGTGGACAAGTGCAGAACGTATGTGTAGCTCGGAATCCTCTGTGGTGAACTACCCATTACAAATTTCTGAGTTTTGAACCATTCGGTCCTTTGAATATCGAATGACTAACTGGACAAATTCTACCCCGGCGAAGCACGAGAGGAGGAGTGGTTGGCACGAGCGTGTCAAGCACCTTGGAGCGGACCGTTTTCGTGTAGCTCGTCGGGCGCGAAACGGCTTCTAGCTCTCGGACGCCGGGGTGCAGAGGAGGTTGGCGCTGGTGCGAGTTCGTGCTTTCGGTGCGCGAGGGGGACGGTGGAGAAGAGTGAAGATTCACATGGCACAGCGTGCTGATCACGTGCTGCACTCAGTGTTTCCCCCGAGCAGGAGGTGGCGATGGCAAGTCGGTTGGGCGCCGACGTCGGAAGCTGGCTGGCGCGCACAGCTTCGGCCGAGCGAAAAAGATCAAACCGAAGAAAACTTCAGTGTGAAGGCTACTCACAATTTTCATTTTCTGATTTTCATTTCTGTTTTCACTGAAAAGATCCCAGCTACTCACAATTGAATGAAAGACTTGGCCCCAAAGTCATGGTTTGAATTTGATTTCCCCAATTTGAAACTGGTTTGGCTAAATTTCCTACACATTTGAACTGAAATTCAAATTCAGTTTTGAATTAATGCAAATTTAGCTCCCGACAAGATGAAGTCCAATGGGGATGAAAATTGGTGGACTAACTCAGAAAAATGTGTTGAGTTTGAATATGAAGTCAACTTTTGAATTTAAGTGATGAAAGCTGCTGCAATTTGAATTATCATTCAAATTGGCCCATTTCACAAATGCCTCCAAAAGTGTCTTAAAAAGCATTGGATTTGCATGAAATTTGGCCTGAGACTTCCCAAGACTATTTAAGGTATATGGGTGAGCTAACCTTTCATGCTTATGCATAGAAATCCTACTTTTTAGAAGTTAGGGCTTTCCCCTCTAATCACCCTTTTAATGGTGGTTACATGTTCTTCACAAGTGTTCACAAGATATCCACAAGATGAGCTGTGGTGTTTTGAGGTGATGAAAATGATCACTTTTGCAAGTCCCTTTTCTTGGGCTTTTACATGATGCTTATAACCACCATCTCAATTATGACATTAAGAAACTCACACTCTATTGTTTGATGAGCGAGAGGCTTTTCTTATTAATATATTAAACCTAAATGATGGCAAGATCGATATTAAGAGAGTATGTTATTTGGACAGCAGGGATGTAATGCGAGCGGAAACTCTCGTTGAACTCAGTCCAAGTAATGGTCTCCGGATCGATGTGAGCGTTACAAAGGGCATCCCACCAGTCAGCGGCAGCTCCCATGAGTTGGTGCGACGCAAAGAGAACTTTCTCTTTGTCGTTGCACTGAACTATGGCAAGCTTCTTCTTCATGGACTTCAACCAATCGTCGGCCTCCATGGGGTCATTAGCTTGAGCAAAGGTAGGTGGTCGAGTCCTCATGAACTCTCCCATCCTGTTATGAGCCGGCGGTGGTGGCGGTGGTGCCAGAACAGGGTTGTTGTTGTTGTTGGCCTGCAGTTCACCCAAAGTTTGGATCATGGTCTGCATAAGCTGATTCTGCATGGCCATCAACTGTTCCAGGTTGTGCTCACCAGCTCCGGGGTTAATAGGAACTTCATCGTGGCCATCCTCTTGGTTGCCACCGACGTTCCTTCCTTGGCGGCCGGCGTTTCCTCTCACCATCTGTATTTAACTAATTATACTTCATATTTGAAAAAGAGAGTCAGAAAGATTTTGGTTTTCTAAGATAATAAGGAGGACAACTGCATTTACACTAAATTTAAGCGAGAAAAATTTATTTTTTTCGATTTATACGTGGATGATATCCTACTTATAAGCAGTAATGCTGATCTACTATAAGAAAATAAAAGATTTTGTCCTCAAATTTTAGAAATGAGGATATTGGTGATGTTTCCTATCTCATATGAATTGAGATTCATCAAGATATTGAAAAGGGGTATTTAGACTATCACATAATGTATACCTACAATAATTGTAACAAAGTATAGTATGCATGAGTCAAGTTCTCGCATGCTCTAATTGTGACGCCCTCAATTCTATGGAAAACCACGGAACCGAGAACTGATGCATATGTGTGCCCAAGATGTTCATCACACATATACACATCATCCACAAACTGAATTTCAGAATATATATGACCACGAATAACAGAGTTTATTACAATGTCTCATGAGTCTTGGACTCGTGCTCACAACGGAAGTCTTAATCTAACAGCGAAAGTCTTTATTCTAGCAGCGGAAGTCTTCTAACCAATGTGGAAGCAATTCTAAGCAGTAGCAGCTCCATCTCTACTCCATCCCCACAGGCAAGGTTGAGGACAGATTACACGCCTAATGCTCCACTTGGTCTTCATAGTAATCTTCTCCTGTTGCTGATGATGAAATAATAATGCAAGTTTGAGTACAATGATGTACTCAGCAACTGCGGAAAAATATGATATGTAGCTCACAACAAGGTAGGTATAAAAAGGCTCATTGCAGAAAGCAAAGTTATTTATCAAAACCATGATAAAACATCAACTTATCTTTAAGCGAATGTAATCCCAACATGTACTAAAATACCAATCATACCTCCGTTATGTTCATTACCTTCCATGTCCCAACCAGACATTAATCAACCTCATTCTTGCTCACGAATACCTTCTCGTATTCACTACCATCTCACGAATACCATCTCGTATTCGCTACCATTTCATTTCATAAACAATTTCGTCTCACACCGAGACCAATCTCGTTGCCATGACTCAACAGTCATGCAACCAATCTTATCACCTGGACTCAACAGTCCGGAAAACTAAACCAAAACCAAACCATCAAAAACCATCCCAAAATAACCATCCAACTAATCATGGAAGTTGGCCAGACGCTCGTGACTGTAAGCTCGACTATCATGATAGTTTTAGACTCTACAGAGTTTGCACCTCTTTACCCACAAGTTTGTGATTTCGTCACCCGTCGACGACTGCAGAACCTCCATTATACCAGTACACAACCGTCGGTGTATGGCCAAGAGATCACAAAATAGCCTTTACAAAGGGGTTACTAGATGTATGGACCCACTAAGGTTTCATCGGCAGGCTAGAATCTCCAATTTTCCCACCCACGAGCCCCCACTTGTGCCATGCAGTTCCCAGGGCAGTCCTCACTCGACTCCCATTCCTCGTGCTTTCCACGGTCCATAATAATCTAGCAACTTACCTAATTACTCAGCTAAGCCGCACCCATACTTCGCCTTGTGGTGGCACTGTTATCCTGGCATATGCTCGCATGAACCGGTCCTTAGATCTACGGCAAGTAAACCACCATCTCATGCTACCTCATTCACAAACCCAGTCTTGCCTAGATCTCCCTCCGATCCATGTTCATTAACAACATCAGTTTTCTCATTATCATTACGAGTGCAGTTAGCTAGACACATCTATCTCGCTTTCCAATCCCATGGACCCAGCAAAGCATAAAGCAAAAACCATACCCGACTCATAAACTTCCCTGGCGACAAGGGTGGTTTAACCAAAACTAGTAAACTCCTATAAAAGGGTTTCCCATCATATTTGACTCAGCACACACACCTTTTCGCAAAACAAAACAGTTTTCCAAAACATAGGATCAATATGGTCAAGGGCACTTGCCTTGTTCTGGTTGTTCCGGTTGCTCAAAATCTTGTTGTTGTAGTCCGTCGTAGGTAGCTCCCTGAGCTTGTCCTTCTATACATGATCACGCACATACAAGATTTACAACAATCAATATCATGCACAAACTTTAACTAGATGCGATGATGCTTATAAATGTTAATCCTATGATGCAGTTTAGTTTGTACGTGTTCTTGCATGGCTTGCATGGGTTTTATGATGAACAGAGTTGTAGAGGTCAATTGTGGACGTAGCGATGATCTTGACTTTAGATTAAATCGATCAACAAGTGATCTGTCCATGAAAAAGCTTCTGTTCGAAAGGAATCGAAGAATAGATGCAAAGAAAACGCGATGATGTCGTAAGGTAGTATTGGAGACCTACCTTACGTTCTTCTTGGTCTCGGGGTCCTTCTCTTAGCAAGACAGATCGTTGGGGCTCTCTTCCGCCGATCTTCCTCGACTGAACTCCGGCGAAGGGTTTATTCAGTGAGTTGGGGCTAGGGCTCTAGGTCGTCAGGTCAGGAGTTGGAAAAGAAGTTCGTGGTTTCGGCCAAATGTTCTGGGTTCTATTTATAATCGAGAGGAGAAGAGTCCTAATCTGATTGTATTTCGAATAAGAGTCCTATTCAAATTGTCGTTGAATCTTATCAACTTATCTTTAGTTGATTTGGTGCGGTAACATTGTGGAATTCATGTCGGTTTCCTCCCGTACCGGTATTCCCACGCGTACAGAAGCAAAAACCGCTCCAGAACTTGTTTTCTCCGCGGTGATGGGCTCCGGAAGCTCCACGTGTCCTGCGGGAACACGTGCTCCCTTTTTCCGCAGAGATGAGCTTCGGCTGTGCCGCGTGTCAAGGGGATGAGACCTCCCTCTTCTTAAGAGGTGAGCTTCGCGTGCGCCACGTGTCTGGTGGGTCGGGACTTCCCCTCTTAACAGAGGTGAGCTCCGCGAATGCCACGTGTTGGTTTCCAGACCTCCCTTCTCTTCGGAGGTGAACTCCGAGGTGGACACGTGTCCAATAGTGACGGACATCCCGGAGGTGAGCTCCGAAGGTGACACGTGTCCGGTAGTGTCGGACCTCTCGGAGGTGAGCTCCGGAGGTGACACGTGTCCTGCGTGGCTAGTCCTCTCTTTTTCGTGGTGACTAGCTCCGCAGTCGACACGTGTCCTGCGGGCTGGCCTTGCTTCTCCGCAGAGGCTAGCTCCGGGGGCAACACGTGTCCCATGGGGTCGGACCTCTCCCCCTATTGCGGAGATGAGCTCCGAAGGCGCCACGTGGCCAGCGGGCCGCGGGAAGTGCCTTCGGCGCTCTTGGTGAACTGGATTTTGCTCTTTTAGCTACCTTTTTTTATTCTTTCTCTGTTCCCACTTCTTTTAAAATGTTTTCTCTACATGAAACATGAATACATGCAGAAACCAGAAATGAGGTTGTCGAAGTGTGTAGTCGACACTTCCCCCGGACCTGCTCTGGGCAGCCCACGGAGGTTCTTTTTTGGAGGGGCTAGACACTTGCGGAGAGCTTTAGCGTTAGGGACGAGTGAGGGTGAAGCTTGACACGGGGAGTTTTACGTGGTTCAGGCCGCCAGAGCGTAAAACCCTACGTCCACGGTGAGCAGAGGTGCTCGTTGTATTGCTTGCTGCTCAGAACCGGAGTCCTGAGCTTGAGGGTGAGTGATGTCTAGAGTGCGAGTTCACAGATATCGAACCCCTGCTAACATTGCCTACCCGAGCCTTTTATAGTCCAAGGCTCGAGTGGCTTACAAGGTGGGGCCGAGACCCGACAGGTGGTCCCGGGGAGATTGCTTGCCAACTGCCGTATTTGTAGTTATGTCGGTAGTTGTCTCTGGCGAAGGCTTTCGAGTCTTCGTTTTGCTGCTCCGCCCATGCCGCAAGCTAGTCGTAGTTCTGGACCGTCCCCTGAGACTTAGCTGCTCCGAGTGTTGTTCTAGACTCTGCGGGATTTATTACAGAAGGGTATGGCCCTGTTCTACTAATGCTCAGAAGGTAGAACTTACTGTGATGTTCCATGTGTAAGGATCGAAACGCCCAAGAGGGGGGGTGAATTGGGCTTTTTCAAATTTTTAGAGCAATTTAAAACTTAATGGTTAAAGCCCAATTCCCTATGCGAACTAACTACGCAAGCAGGAGTGTTAAGTGCGGAATGGTAAATGCGTAATAGTAAAGGGGTGAGGAGAGAAATGCAAACTCCCGCGGAGACTCGGATACACGGCGATTTTTCCCGTGGTTCGGTAAGATCATAAAAATCTACCTACGTCCACGTTGTGGCACCCACCAAAGGGTAAAGCCACTCCCAAGTCACCAAGACAAGGGAATCCACTATCTTTCTCCGTTCGCCTTCTCCGGCAAGGTGGAGCTCAAGCCTTGTACAATGGTGATCCTCCGGGCTTCCACAAACGCCTTGGTAAGCTCCGGGGCGATCTCTTCTTCCTTCAACGTTTACAAGGTGAGAGAAGTCACCAAGACACTCTCTCTCACTAGCCTAGAGATTCCAATCACCAAGAATGGACGCACACAAGCTTCTCTCTAGCTAGACATAACCTATAATTGGAGTACAAGAGGTTTTGAAGTGTGGAAGTGGTAGCTCTTGGTCTTGAATGCTTGAGAATGTGTAGAGAAGCTCTGGTGATCAAGACTTGTAGAAATGGCCGGTTGGAGGGGTATTTATAGCCAGCCCACACGAGATAGCCGTTGGAAAAGTGGGCAGACTTTTTCAGTGAACATCGGATCCTCCGATGCACCCCTTTATATGAGCATCGGTCGAATTCCAAATTAGCTGATGTCACGTGTCAGATGTGACCGTTGGATATAACCGTTGGATCTTTTAATCGACCGATGTTACTTCAATTTATCATCGGATGATCCGGTGAGTTGATCTTCAGAATTGGGTCAGAAATATTGTCTCTGTTGAATTTGACCGATGTACACTTACTTCATCATCGGATGATCCGGTGTGTACTTCTTCAGAATAACTCAGATATCATCCTTCGGGTGAAATCAACTGATGTGTCACTTCCTTCACATTGGATGATCCGGTGTGTACTGGGCTCTGAGGTCTTCTTCTTCTGCCAACTCAAACTTGACCGATGTAGTCATTTTGCAAGACATCGGATGATCCGGTGAGTGCAACTTGTTTGCTTCGAGTTGTTTTGAGTTGATCTTTTGGAATCTTCTTGAGTGACCTCTTTGATACTTGTTTGTAATGATATTATGATTGAAGTGTAAGCTTCTTGTGTTGCCAATTTTGATAGAATAGAGTCGTTGTATGAGTTCTTTAATTAGTTTTCATGAGTATCGAATAACCCCTTAGAATAGATCGTTGAGGGGTCTCCATTTGTATCCATTGAGCAGTAGATGGTGTGAATGGATGGTTCATCAACGTTTGATATGATATACGTGAAACCTCGCATCCACAAACTCATTAGTAATAGCGAACGGTTGTCATTAATCACCGAAACCATACCTCACGGGGGCCTAGATGCTTTCAATCTCCCCCTTTTTGGTGATTGATGACAACACAACGAGTAGAGCATAGAATTGATGGAATTAAGGCGCAATGCTCAAAAAGGAAATGTAACACAAATTGCAACACAAGTGGCTTGAAGGCTCACATAATAAACAATAAGGCGTAAGAGTACAAAGTCACATAATAGTAACAGGCAATCTCAAAGATAAAAATAAGTAGCATAGGTCAAAGATAAGATAAAATAAGTAGCACAGGGATAGACACTCCCCCTAGAACCAAGTACTCCCCCTATAACTGAGCTAACCTCCCCCTGACTCTAACTCTTCTCCCCCTTTGGCATCAAGACACCAAAAAGGGAAGTCGAGTGCCTATGACTCGGGCGCGCTCCTGGCGATGGTGAAGCGGTCGGCGTCGACGGTGCTGTCGCCAGAGCTGCTGGAGGTGGAGGTCGCTGGCGCTGGAGCTGGAGCGGGGGGGAGCTGGAGCTGCTGGGGGATCCGCTGAGACTGTTGGCGCCGGTGGAGAGGGTACTGCCGGAAGAGGTGAGGACTGGAGCGACGTCGGCGGCAATACTGGACCTCGTGCCAGCGGGGGTGCACCTGGAGCCTGACTGAGTCCCAAGTGCTGAGGTGGAAGAGCGACTCCAGTCTGCTGGTAGAGGTTGGTGACCAACCCCAGGATGCCCATCAACATCTGCTGAGTCTGCTGCTGCTGGTCCAGAGTGTGTCGCGTCATCTGGTCGACGAGGTTGGTGAACCTGTCGGTGTCCTCTCGCCTCTGACGGGCGATCTCCAGCTGCATCTCCTGCTGCTGCCTCTGAAGCTGCTCCTATCGAGCTGCCTGCTGCTCCTGCTGCTGAGCCATCCGCTGAAGTATGGCAGTGAGTTCTGATGGCTGAGTCACCTGAGCCTCTGACACTGGAGGAGGTGTAGGTGGTGGAGCTGCTGAGCCTCCTGCCTCTGCGTCGTGCTGCCTCGGTGAGGGAGGAGCAGGAGGGAAGTACTCCTCGACACTGTCGCTGGTGTCACTGTCCGACCATACGTGCTGTAGGTCTCCTCCCTGAGCCTCGGCATGTGCCAGCTCTGCGTCCTCCTGAGTCAGCTCTGCCCAGTCCTCCTCGGACAGTCTGGCTCGAACCTCACGCTCGACGGGACGGCCAAGGCGGCGGTCTCCCGGAGTGGGGACTCGGTAGTGGCTGAACCGGGTCACGTGCATCTCCGTCAGCTGAGAGACTCCTGGAGTGTCCTCTGGAACCAGCTGGTGAAGAAGGTGACGGATCCAGTGACCAAAGACCAGCTGTCGAAGCATCCCAACTTCGTCGGTGATCACGTCCTCCATCTCGCAGATCAGAATATCTACGATGTCGAACTCCATCCCGTTCATCACATAGAACAGGATGGTCTGCTGAAGGCTCGTGAACCCCTCCAAGTAGCTAGACCTCGGCAGTAGAGTGCGCCTGAGGACGTGGTGAACTGTCCGAGCTGCTAGGGTGAGAAGCGCTGGCACCCTCGGCTGGTCAGGTGTGAACGGCTGAGTGAACAGACCTCTGATCTCCTCGAAGGGCGGTGCCACTCCTCCAGTCAGTGGCCTCCTCGGCGGGTCTGCGTCTCCGTAGACTATCTGGTGCAGGCACGTAGTGGAGAGCTCCACACCTAGCAGTCTGCCCAACAGGTCTCGAGATACGTCGTGGATCCGCCCCATGAACATGAAGTGAATCGAGCGACGGCCCTCAGAGACGTAGAGTGTCGCGTAGAACACCCTGACCCACTCCTCGACGTAAGCACTCCTCGGGTGTGAGAGCAAGTCCACCAGTCCTCTGTATCTCTCAAAAAGGGGCCTGATCCCGTGTCCTGCTGCCACTGCAAGCTGATCCCAGTCAATGCTGTTATGCTGGAATAGCTTGTGACCCCGACGTCTGTAAGTCTCGTACAGTGACGCCTGTGTCAGGGTCCAGAACCGGGAGTCAACTCGAGCGTCCCTAGGCCGCGGGAACCACTCCTCAATCAGTGCTGACCATCTGAGCTTCTTTAGTTGCCTTGCCTTCATTTTCCGGTAGTCGGTGAGTCTGACATCTTCGGCAACTCGGACTGCTGTGTCCATCAGGTGGATGGCCCTTTCGGCCTCTCTGTCCTCGGCGCGGTCAGCTGCAGAGGGGCGCCGACTCACCGTAGGAGTCTGTCCACCTCCACGAGTCCTCGGGGTGCGCCGGCGGATGAGAGGCGGCACCTCGGTCTCCTCCTCGTCGGAGCCCTCGGGAGGCACCGGCTGGATCGGAGGCAGCTCTTGCCTCTGCCGGGACTCGCGGATCCGTAAGGAACCGCGATGGCCGCGCTCACGCTCCTCGGCGGCACGAGCGGCCAACTCCGCACGACGCGTGTCCTTGGACATCTTGCGCTTCTTCGCGGCGGGCTCCTCAATAGCCTTCCCTTTTCCTCTGCGATCGCGACCCATCTCAGCGACGAACGGCGAAGCTCGGCGAGGGAGACGCGGTGGAGGAGGGAACTGTGGCGGCGCGGTGGAACGGTGGCGGCGCTCGCGTGAGAGGCGGTGGCGGCGGTGCCTGGGAGGCGGTGGCGGCGACTGGAGGTGGTGTACGTGGGAGAGATGGCGGCGGCGGCTGCTGGGAGGCGGCGCGGCGGCTGAGAGGCGGCGCGGCGGCTGGGAGGCGGCGCGGCGGCTGGGAGGCGGCGCGGCGGCTGGGAGGCGGTGCGCGCGGGGAGAGGTGGTGGCAGCGGCGGCGCCTGAAGGTGGCGGCGGTGCCTGGAGGCGGCGGCGGCGCCTGGAGGCGGCGGCGGCGGCTGGGGCGAGTGAGGACGGTGGCGAGGACGTCGGGCGGCGGCGGAGGTCGGGGAAAGAAGAAAAACGAACGGCGGCCGACCCCCCCCTTTTTAAACTGTTCGGGCAAACCCTAGCCGCGCATAAAACACCGGATGGACCGATGATCATCGGAGGATGCATCGGTCGAGTTCAACAGAGAGTTGTTCCAAAAATTCTCTTTGAACACCGGATGATCCGACGTTGAGGTGACGATCATCGGTCGATTTCTGCAGGGCACCAGGAAAACTGAACATCGGATGCTCCGATGCCTTCTGAAATGAACTCATCGGTTGATTTGTGACATCTGACTTGATCTGAGCACTGAACTGAAGCACCAATTGATCCGATGATCTGCTGGCCCTATCATCGGATAATCCGATGACTACAGAAAACCTAAGACTGCCCATATGTGTCTTTGGACTTAAACACACAAAGATAAGGATGGGTCCTAGGACTTTTTGGGCAACTCCTAACCTCTAATAGAAGGCTTCAAATATAGTGCCACATATTGGCTAAGCCCTTAAGCAAAGAGAACACACAAGGTTAGGAGGGAAACCACGAAAATGTAAGGCCCATGCTTTGTGAGCTAGAGTATGGAAAACTTCTATCTCTTTAAAAGCATGTACCTTTAGAATTTTGCTCTATCCACATCATATGAGTTGAGATATTGCATTTTGAACAAGTCTCCTTCTCATGATGTGGGTTCCCCTTTGTGACAATCTACCGTATGCAATGCCAAAACAAAATAATGCAAGATATTAAATGAGTGCAAGTCTATATGGCAGGAATCATGCAAGGCGTAATGTAAGTCTTATCTTGTCAAGTTTAAACCTGCCAAAGGCTTCCTCAGGGAAAACTATTTCTAGTTTGCCCCTATCCTTTGGGAGTTAGACAAGACCTATTTGATATGCAACCTTACATGAACATGGCAACTTACATGACGTTAGATGCATCTAGCACATTTAATTCACTTCTAAGTCTAGAAAAAGTTTTCTCATCAAGTGGTTTAGTGAAGATATCCGCCAATTGTTCTTCGGACCTAACACCTTGCAAAGAGATGTCTCCTTTAGCCTCATGGTCCCGCAAGAAGTGATGGCGAATATCAATGTGCTTAGTGCGGGAGTGTTGAACGGGGTTTCTAGCTATCTTAACCGCACTTTCATTGTCACAAAGGAGAGGCACACAATCAAACTTAATTCCAAAGTCCAAAAGGGTTTGCTTCATATATAGAATTTGGGCACAACATGCACCGGCCGCTATATATTCTGCCTCCGCGGTGGACAAAGCCACGGAGTTTTGCTTTTTGCTCGACCAAGATACTAGGGAACGCCCAAGTAAGTGGCACCCACCGGAGGTACTCTTGCGATCCACACGGCATCCGGCAAAGTCCGAATCCGAGTAACCCAAGAGATGGAAACTAGCGTTCTTGGGGTACCACAAACCTACACTTGGGGTATGCTTGAGATACCTAAGTATCCTAAAGACCGCCTTACGATGCGATTCTTTAGGTGCCGCTTGAAAGCGAGCACACAAGCACACACTAAACATGATATCGGGCCTAGATGCGGTAAGATATAACAATGAACCAATCATGGAACGGTAATGAGATTGATCAATAGGTTTACCGTCCATGTCCGCGTCGAGATGACAATTTGTCGCCATTGGAGTACTTCTTGAGCTACAATCTTCCATTTCAAACTTCTTCAAGAGGTCCTTGGTGTACTTCTCTTGGTAGATGAAAGTCCCCTCTTGAAGTTGCTTGATTTGAAATCCTAGGAAGAAATTGAGTTCTCCAATCATTGACATCTCGAACTCCCTAGACATCATGGTGCCAAACTCAAGGCTAAGAGATTTGTTAGTTGAGCCAAAAATAATGTCATCAACGTAAATTTGACAAAGAAATAAATCCCCGTTGATGTCCTTGGTGAAAAGTGTGGTGTCCACCCTCCCGATCTTGAATCCTTGCATGACTAGGAAATCCCTTAGACGTTCATACCATGCCCTAGGTGCTTGCTTGAGCCCGTAGAGCGCCTTGTGTAACCTATACACATCGTTAGGATTCCTCGGATCTTCAAACCCGGGAGGTTGCTCAACGAAAACAAGCTCGTTAATATACCCATTGAGGAAGGCACTTTTCACATCCATTTGATAAAGCATAATATTGTGATGTGAGGCAAAAGCAAGGAGTATGCGAATAGCTTCTAACCGTGCGACCGGGGCAAAGGTCTCTCCAAAATCTAGTCCTTCTACTTGTGAAAAACCCTTGGCCACAAGCCTTGCCTTGTTGCGGACCACCACGCCATTCTCGTCTTGCTTGTTGCGGTACACCCACTTTGTTCCGATGACGTTCTTGTTCTTAGGTCGCTCCTCCAATACCCAAACTTCATTTCGGGTGAAGTTGTTGAGTTCTTCTTGCATAGCCATCACCCAATTGGGATCTTGGAGTGCTTCCTCAATATTTGTGGGTTCTACACACGAAACAAAAGAGTAGTGCTCACAAAATGAAGCAACATGACGAGAACGAGTACTTACTCCCCGTGACGGACTTCCGATGATTTGATCCATCGGATGTGCCTTGGAGATGCGCCCATGCCTCATAAGAGGTTGTGAGGCACTTGGTGGTGGTGAGGCATCTTGCTCGTCTTGTGGTTGGACTTGACCTTGAACTTCTTCTTCTTCTTGGTGTTGTGTGGCATGTGAATCTTGCATTGGCAATGGATCATTTTTCTCTTCTTCTTCATCAATTTGAGGCGCCATGGAGGTGTTGATGTTGGAACTTGAGGCTCCCCCTTGATCATGGCTCTCCTCAACTTTGGGCTTGATGTCTCCTATGGTTATGTTCTTCATAGCTTCTCGTAGAGGCTCATCATCTATATCATCATGACCAAAACTCTCCTCTTGGGAGCCATTAGTTTCATCAAACTCAACATCACAACTTTCTTCAACTAACCCGGAGGTTTGGTTGAATACTCGATATGCTTTTGAGTTTGACGCATAACCTAGAAAGATACCAACATCACACCTTCTTTCAAACTTACCGAGCCTTTTCTTGCGGTAGATGTAGCACTTGCACCTGAAGACTCGGAAGTAGGAGATGTTGGGCTTTCTACCAATGAGGAGCTCATATGGGGTCTTTTGAAGTAGTCGATGAAGATAGACCCTATTTGCGGCATGGCATGCCGTGTTGATTGCTTCGGCCCAAAACTTCTCCGACGTGCCATAGTCATCAAGCATTGCTCTTGCAAGGGTGATGAGAGTCTTGTTCTTCCTTTCAACGACACCATTTTGTTGAGGGGTGTATGTGGCCGAAAACTCGTGCTTCACGCCTTCACGATCACACCACTCCCCAATGTTGTAGTTCTTGAACTCGGTGCCGTTGTCACTCCGGACCTTGATGATAGGAAGTTGAAATTCCCTTTGCGCTCGTTTAGCGAAGGTCTTGAAGATTTCCGGAGTTTCACCCTTGTCACCTAGAAACAATGTCCAAGCATAGCGAGAGTAGTCATCAACAATGACAAGACAATAGAGGTTACCGCCAAGGCTTTGGTATGTGGACGGTCCGAAGAGGTCCATGTGAAGTAGTTCAAGTGGCTTGGAGGTTGACACCATTGTCTTCATCGGATGGTGTGAGGCAACTTGCTTCCCGGCTTGACATGCGCTACAAAGCTTGTTCTTTTCGAATGTGACATCCTTCACGCCGGTCACCATCCCAAGCTTGAATGACTTCTTGAGCTTGCTCATCCCAATGTGAGCAATGCGCCGATGCCATAGCCATCCCAAACTTGTCTTGGTGAGAAGACAAGTGGTCAAGCTAGCATCCTTGTTGGAGAAGTCCACCAAGTAAAGATGTCCATGCCGAAAACCTTTGAATATTAGTTCTTTGCTTGAATCACTAGTCACCACAACACCATTCTTGTCAAATGTGCATGTTAGTCCAAGATCACATAATTGTGCAATAGAAAGTAAACTAAAACTAAGAGACTTAACGTAAAGCACATTAGAGATAGACAAATCATGAGAAATAGCAATTTTACCCAAACCAATTACCTTCCCCTTTGAGTTATCACCAAAGGTGACTTGTTCATGATTGCCGGGGTTTTCTATGGAGGTGAACATACCATCATTGCCGGTCATATGTTGAGTGCACCCACTATCGAGTACCCAATGCTTTCCTCCGGCTTTGTAGTTTACCTACACACATGAAGTTAGTTTTTGAGTTTAGGAACCCAAGCCAACTTAGGTCCTTGTATGTGTGATACAAGTGATTTTGGGATCCAAAGTTGCTTGGGGAGCTTCCCCTTCATGCCCTTGATGTCTTTGCCGATGAACCTTGCCTTCACCTTTCCACCTACTTTGCTCAATAGATAGTGATAATCATTGAAAGTAGATTTGTAGTTAGGAGGCAATTTGGGAGAAGGACGGTTGGGAAGGGGACACTCCCTCGTGTGATGTCCGGTGACCTCACAATGTTGGCAATAGGAACCAACTTCCTTGATAAAGCTTGTCCTAAGCTCCGGTGAGGGCACCTTTCCTTTTTTGGGCACCGGGAAGGATCCAAGTCCCCTCTTGTGGAAGCCTTTAGCTTGTTGGTAGAGGATTTCTTTGTGCTTGTCCTCCCCCTTAGAGAGTCTTGCCACACTAGTGCGAAGACTTTCAATTTCGTCCATTAGCTCCTTCTCCCTAGAGCTTGCTTTCAAGGGCAAAGACTTATCCACAATATTAGTGGCATGTGAATTAGATGATATTTTGCCATCAAGGGTTTCTTTCTTTGTGTTTTTTAATTTAAGTTCAATAGCTTCATAAGCAAGGTTAAGCACTTCATGTTCTTGAACCAACTCCTTGTGCTTTGCTAAGAGTGCTAAGTTAGCTAAGTCTAGCTCATGATACTTAAGCTTGATTTGAGCATTCTCCTCCTCGATTTGCTTGACATTTGATTTAAGCGTGTCATGCTCTTTAAGTATGGTTACATACTTGTCATGCAAATCGAGGTTAGCACGAGCTAGCTCAAGAGCCTTTTCCCTTTTTATAATGGCATGATATTCATTAATCATAGATGCTAATTCATCGGGTGAAAGCTCATCATCATCATCGCTAGAATCTTCACATACCTTTGAGTTACCTTTCGCCATTAGACACATAGGAGGTGGACGAAGGGGCGAGTCATCCTTGTTGACGATGGCAAGGCTCGCCAAGTTTTCTTCATCTTCACAATCTTCGTCGCTTGACTCTTCATCCGTGATCCACTCATTGGCTTCACACATGAAGACCTTTTGAGGCCCTCTTCTCTTCTTTGGAAAGAGCTTGGTTTTCTTGCCTTTGTCAAATTTCTTCTTTCCAAAAGAGCGCTTGGGCTTAACCTCCTCTTCATCATCACTTTCTTCTAGCTTGTGATGCTTCCCATTTTCCTTCCTTTTGTCCGGTCTTGGACAATCATATGATATGTGGCCTAGATCACCACAATTGTAGCACGTCTTGTTTTCATCTTTTCTTGGCAAGAAGGCTTTCTTTTTGGGATCAAAAGAGTATCCCTTCTTTGCAATCTTGGAGTTGAGGCGTGAGAATTTCCTCATCATCAAAGCAAGTTCATCATCATCATCTTCGCTTGTTTCTTGCTCTTCTTCACTTGAGCTAGGATCAACCACTTTCTTCTTCTTGGAAGTTGTCTTCTTGGTTGAAGCCTTGAGAGCAATGGTTTTAGATGATGACTCCTCCATCATTCCAAGTACGCTCATCTCATGAGCATGGATTTCTCCAATCAGCTCCGAAACTTCCATGTTGTCTAGTGACTCTTTTTGGAGCATTGAATTGATAATGTTGTACTTGGGCTTGGGTAGAAGCATGAGGATCTTGCGATTGATAAGTCCCTTGCCAAGAGAAGCAATGTCAAGTGCGTTAATTTCCTCAATGAGCACATTTAAACGAGAAAACATTTGGTTAACGTTCTCATGAGGAAACATCTTAAATTTATCATATTTTGATTTAAGCATGTGATATTTGAGTTCTTTAACATGAGATGAGCCCTCATGTATTTCAATTAGACATGCCCAAATTTCACACGCTTTTTCCTTACTAGCAATCCTAGCAAAGACATCTTGACTAATGCATTCATATATGGCATTTCTAGCCTTAGCATCCCATTTTAGTTGGTCACCAACATAGTCAAGATTTCCAAACCCCGCATGGGTCGCTTCCCACACTTCGGGAGCAATTGCCTCAAGGTAAGCGCGCATGCGTGCTTTCCAATAAGCAAAATTCTTGCCCTCGAAGGTAGGAACCGAACCCCCATTCTTGGCCATTTTCGCTCTCTAGCGGTGAAGCTAGAATGATCCAATGAGCAACCATGCTCTGATACCAATTGTAAGGATCGAAACGCCCAAGAGTGGGGGGTGAATTGGGCTTTTTCAAATTTTTAGAGCAATTTAAAACTTAATGGTTAAAGCCCAATTCCCTATGCGAACTAACTACGCAAGCAGGAGTGTTAAGTGCGGAATGGTAAATGCGTAATAGTAAAGGGGTGAGGAGAGAAATGCAAACTCCCGTGGAGACTCGGAGACACGGCGATTTTTCCCGTGGTTCGGTAAGATCACAAAAATCTACCTACGTCCACGTTGTGGCACCCACCAAAGGGTAAAGCCACTCCCAAGTCACCAAGACAAGGGAATCCACTATCTTTCTCCGTTCGCCTTCTCCGGCAAGGTGGAGCTCAAGCCTTGTACAATGGTGATCCTCCGGGCTTCCACAAACGCCTTGGTAAGCTCCGGGGCGATCTCTTCTTCCTTCAACGTTTACAAGGTGAGAGAAGTCACCAAGACACTCTCTCTCACTAGCCTAGAGATTCCAATCACCAAGAATGGACGCACACAAGCTTCTCTCTAGCTAGACATAACCTATAATTGGAGTACAAGAGGTTTTGAAGTGTGGAAGTGGTAGCTCTTGGTCTTGAATGCTTGAGAATGTGTAGAGAAGCTCTGGTGATCAAGACTTGTCGAAATGGCCGGTTGGAGGGGTATTTATAGCCAGCCCACACGAGATAGCCGTTGGAAAAGTGGGCAGACTTTTTCAGTGAACATCGGATCCTCCGATGCACCCCTTTATATGAGCATCGGTCGAATTCCAAATTAGCTGATGTCACGTGTCAGATGTGACCGTTGGATATAACCGTTGGATCTTTTAATCGACCGATGTTACTTCAATTTATCATCGGATGATCCGGTGAGTTGATCTTCAGAATTGGGTCAGAAATATTGTCTCTGTTGAATTTGACCGATGTACACTTACTTCATCATCGGATGATCCGGTGTGTACTTCTTCAGAATAACTCAGATATCATCCTTCGGGTGAAATCAACCGATGTGCCACTTCCTTCACATCGGATGATCCGGTGTGTACTGGGCTCTGAGGTCTTCTTCTTCTGCCAACTCAAACTTGACCGATGTAGTCATTTTGCAAGACATCGGATGATCCGGTGAGTGCAACTTGTTTGCTTCGAGTTGTTTTGAGTTGATCTTTTGGAATCTTCTTGAGTGACCTCTTTGATACTTGTTTGTAATGATATTATGATTGAAGTGTAAGCTTCTTGTGTTGCCAATTTTGATAGAATAGAGTCGTTGTATGAGTTCTTTAATTAGTTTTCATGAGTATCGAATAACCCCTTAGAATAGATCGTTGAGGGGTCTCCATTTGTATCCATTGAGCAGTAGATGGTGTGAATGGATGGTTCATCAACGTTTGATATGATATACGTGAAACCTCGCATCCACAAACTCATTAGTAATAGCGAACGGTTGTCATTAATCACCGAAACCATACCTCACGGGGGCCTAGATGCTTTCACCATGCTCCAAGGGTTCGGGAACGGATCCCATCCTTGGTTGAAAGGCATGTGTACCTGGGACAGCAACTTTCGTGACTCGGAAGGGACCTTCCCGGCTGGGGGAGAGTTTATAGGTCCTTCACGGGGAAGTGCGTGCCGCGGCACCAGGTTGCCTTTTTGCAGGTCCCTGACGCGCTTGGTCCTTTGGCGGTAGTGCTAGAACACCAGCCGAGGCCGTGCATTGTGGGGTGTCACCTGCTGTCGTGCCTTGTCGATGAGGTCGATATCTTCACGCTGGAACGGGTCCTGCGCGGCTTCTCCCGGGAGCCCCGGGGTACCTTCCCCTTCTGGTAAGGCCGTCAAGAGGTAGGAGGACCCGGACTCTTCTTGGGAGACCCAAGACGTCTTTCCCCTTCTGGATAAGGTCATCAAGAGGTTGACAGACCCTGGGCGGCCCCTAGGAGGTACGGCCGAGGCACAGAGACGTGCACTCGGGTGGAGCTGGCCCGGTTTTGCACCGTCGGGCTGGTGCTTGGGCTGCTGCAACTGCTTGGAGCTTCTCCAAGGTTGATATCACAGAAGTGCAGTCTCCACTGATTTTTCGGGGCAGTCGTAGTCGGCTACTGCCATGGCTCGTCGTCACTGGAGCTGGAGTCCTCACCGTTGTGCACCGTCTTTATGGCGCACTGAGGCTCCTGAAACCCCACGTGATGGCCAACGCTGACTGGGGCGTCGACCTTCTTCTTGCCCTCCCTTTGACGGAAGGGCGGAGCATCATCTCGTAGCTGCCTCCCTTTGCGGAAGCGCTCTGCGAGCCTCTGGATGTCTCGGCAGTCAGCAGCAGTATGGTGGCTGGTGCCATGCACGGGGCATAGCTCGCCTTGGTCACCATCTAGAGCTGGTGACTGTCGTTGCCTTTTGTCGGGGCGTGGCCCCCTGAGCTCCACTGGGTGCCGCTACCGCGGCAACGGGAGCCACGGCAGGTGGCTTCATCTTGCCACCGCCCCGGTTCTTGATCTTCTTGCCGCTTCCATAGGAAGGAGCGCCAGATCCGGGCTGTCCTCCTGACTCGGAGGTTGGTAGAGAGTGCCAGTTCCGCCCTTCTGCTGCTCTGGCGCACTTGTCTGCCAGGCTGAAGAGCTCTGAGACATCGCGGACCTCTCTAGTCGCGAGCTTCTCAAGCATCTTCTTGTCCCGGACGCCCTGCCGGAACGCCACCACCACAGAAGCATTTTGGATATGTGGAATGGTGTTCCGTAACTGGGAGAACCGCTGGATGAAGGAGCGCAGCGATTCTCTAGGTTGTTGCTGGACGGCGTGGAGGTCGAGCTCCGTGCCAGGTCGGGTGTAGGAGCTGCCAAAGTTAGCAGTAAACTGCCGGCAGAGCTCTCCCAGGAGGTTATGGAACCCTGGGGGAGGTTCATGAGCCAAGACCGGGCTGGGCCGGTCAGGGCGACGGGGAAGTAGTTGGCCATGACGGCCTCGTCCCCTCCTGCAGCAAGAACGGCAGTGGAGTAGATCTGGAGGAACTCCACCGGGTTGACGCTGCCGTCGTACTTCTCGGGCAGGTGCGACCGAAACTTACGCGGCCACCTCGCGAAGCGAAGGTGTGGCGCCAGGGCTGCACATCCTGCTCCTGTTGCTGCAGGTGTTGGTGCCGCAAACGCTTGGTTCACTGCTGGCACTGTGTACCCCGGTATGGGCAAGGCTGCGCCATAGACCGGGGGCACCGCTTGCAAGGCATATGGCTGGGGCACATGCTGCGCGGCGTATGCCTGGGGCAGAGATCGCGTAGCGAACGTCTGCACCTCAGGCAGGGTTGAGGCAGTCGATATACTGTCGGCGGCCTCCTGGTTGCGACGCCTTTCTCGTCGTCGCTCGAGGAACACTCGGGCATCTTGGCCCAAGTGGCATCGTTCTAGCTCCGTTCTCAGGTCCATCGATGGGAGCCTGGTGGAGCGGGAATCCGCCGTCTGCACGTTAACCGTTGGCGTGCGCGTCAGCAACACAGTCGATTGGCCGGAACGTCATCCCCGCCGAAGTTGAGGGTTTGCGGCGGCGACGATGATACGATCTACCTCGCGAATCCACTATTGGGTCGCTGACTGAGGCGCGTCCCCAACAGGTGGATTGCGCAGTAGTGCTCTTGCTGCAGCTAGCGCGCCCCCGTGGGGGACGCTCAGCGCTGCAGAGGATCTCACGCTCGCTGGAGCCTGCGTTGCCGGAGTCGGCGCTGCCGGAGTCGGCTGCTGGCTTCTAGCTTGCGCCGACACACTCCGTCCAGAGTGTGTCGAGACATAGTCCTCGCTAGTCACGACCCGTCGTGAACGCGGGGGAGCAGAGCTTGCCGCTGAAGGAAGCTTGGTCATCTTCGCCGGCAAAAGCTCGTCGCGCAAGGGAAAAGCCCCCTACCTGACGCGCCAAATGTCGAAGTGTGTAGTCGACACTTCCTCCGGACCTACTCTGGGTAGCCCGCGGAGGTTCTTTTTCGGAAGGGCTAGACACTTGCGGAGAGCTTTAGCGTTAGGGACGAGTGAGGGTGAAGCTTGACACGGGGAGTTTTACGTGGTTCAGGCCGCTGGAGCGTAAAACCCTACGTCCACGGTGAGCAGAGGTGCTCGCTGTATTGCTTGCTGCTCAGAACCGGAGTCCTGAGCTTGAGGGTGAGTGATGTCTAGAGTGCGAGTTCACAGAGTTCGAACCCCTGCTAACGTTGCCTACCCGAGCCTTTTATAGTCCAAGGCTCAAGTGGCTTACAAGGTGGGCCCGAGACCCAACAGGTGGTTCCGGGGAGATTGCTTGCCAACTGCCGTATCTGCAGTTATGCCGGTAGTTGTCTGTGGCGAAGGCTTTCGAGTCTTCGTTCTGCCGCCCTTCCCATGCTGCAAGCTAGTCGTAGTGGTTGATGATGGCAGGGGCGGCAGGGGATGTCTTGTTGCTGTGTTTATTGGTGGGCCGGCTCTGACACGGCGCGCCAACCTGCGATGTGACTGGGTGCAACGACACCTGACAGAGGCGTGCTCCGCGTCTCCACGTCTTGGGAAGGCGCGAGCCTTGAATACCTTGTACGGGCAAGGTATGGCGTGTATTTACGCCTGCTGCCTACCGTGCGGGGGCAGGCAGCGTTGCTCTGTTGGCCACGTGGCGAGTCCGGAGCTCTCCTCTGAGGAGAGGGAGGTCCGGCCCCGCGGGACACGTGGAGCCTTCGGAGCTTTCCCCGTGGAGGGGGGAGGTCCGGCTGCTGCCGTCCACGTGGCGGGCCCGGAGCCCTCCTCTGAGGAGAGGGAGGTCCGGCCCCGTGGGACACGTGGAGCCTTTGGAGCTGTCCTCACGGAGGGGGGAGGTCCGGCTCAGTTGGCCACGTGGCAGTTCCGGAGCTCTCCTCTGAGGAGAGGGAGGTCCGGTCCCGCTGGACACGTGGCGCCTTCGGAGCTCTCCCTGCGGAGAAGGGCGAGGTCCTTAGGCATTTTCTCCTGTGCGCGGGGGTACCCCATATCGAGGGCACCGATAGAGGGTGTCACACTAATAGTCAAGGTGATAAGTTTAGGAACAAATAAGAGATCGATCAAATAAAATCAGTTCCATATACTTTTGCCATCGGAAGCTTAAAGTTTGGAAAAGTAATAACACACTTTGACGTAGTTCAAGTGACGAGGATGTTTTTGACATAAGTAATTCAATTAAAATATAGATCACTAAAATGGAGGTAAAAATGTCTTGTAATTTTGTAAGTAACTAAGGCCTCATGATAAGTTGAGTAAGAATAGATGTCTATGAGATAGTGGGCTACTAAGACTTAGCATCTATGAGATGTGTAGTAAAATCCACATAAGTTTTTAACAATCGCAGTTGGAGCTTTATTGTAGAAAAGCTCAAAATGAGTTGTCACTGCATTTTGCATAGCAACTTTGTATTATGTATGAGGCCGCCGAGCAGGCAAAATAATTATTATACCCGGTTTAAGAGTGATCCACAACGTTAAAACCACATAAATTGTTTTCCTCTTAAAGCAACGAGTTAGATGTGCTGTCAAACACATTGACAGTAAGTTTTACGTTGTGAAGGAAAAAGTCCAGGATCATATTACTAATATTGAGCATATAAGTACCAAGCAAGTGCTTGTGGATCCACTTAATAAAAGGTTTACCATCCAGTGTGTTAGAAAACACATAGTTGCATGGGTTTAAGGTAAAGCCTGATCTTTGTATACTAAGGGGCCTAAGAGTAAGGTTTTATTTCCGAATGCAAGATATATTGTGGTCATCGAGTCAAATAGTGCGTAACTGGCTATATTGATGTGATGTGCTCTATATATCGAACATGAAGAAATAGACACTAAGTTCAGTTTTAACAAACTATAAGTCTTAGTTTAAATTTAAGATAATTAAGTTAATTTCTGATCTATGGAGACAAGGGGGGAGATTGTTAGGTTAATCTCCAACCGGGCTTGATCAAGGTGACCAAGCCCGACCCATTAAGTGCTCTGATCGGGGGTAGTCCAACCCATTTGGGTGTAGGCCCCCTCTCACGTTGCGTCTATAAAAGGGAGAAGGGTATAACAATCCAGATCTGTCGATGAGAGAGAGAGCCCAAGAATACCGATTCGATCTCTTAGGGACGCAGAAGTGAGGGGAATGCCAATGCCGTCCTCTTTAACCGTCGTCGCCGTCATGCATCGAGCTCATCACTGCACCGACTATTATTGTCATCAAGTCTGAAGATAATTTGATTAAGATTGATGATTTCACATATTGAGTGCCTCTAAGTACCCACTAGATCAGACATTAGCGATTTAGAAATATTACAATGCTGACTAAAAGCTTACTTGTATGGATCACGCAACCTATTTATAAATACTTATGAAATAACAGGTTGATCTTAAAACAGACAAAGTTGTCACACCTTGATGGTAGTAAATGTGCACACATATGGTCAACTATATTATATCGTGACAAAAACCTATTTAAACAAAGTTTTTTGTACACATATTTTTTTATTTTTGTAACTTGATTCTATATGTTTGTCTCAGAATTAGTTAATAAAATCTTACAAAGTAAGTATAGCTTCACTCTTTAACTTTCTATTGGTGGAACCATCAATCTCTCCATTTCGCATAAAAATATTTTAGAAAAATTACCGGATTCTATTTGTTTAACTCATGTGATGAGTTATACATTTTCATCGTTCTCGTGGTATACATGCAGCCAATCTTTAAAAATGTTATTAACGCGAACGGTTTCAAAAAAAAAATAACGTGAACGCTGGAAAAAGAAAATAACACTGGACAAAGTTAAAGATGGAAATTCCGGCCGACCAAAGTCCCAACAAGTCTTTAACAACCCACGAGCAGAAAAGCAAACCAAAAAAAAAAGGAAAATCTAAAGCAGACCCACCCAGGGCAGCACCACGCCAATTACGCCGCCGCAGCCTCCGCCGCAGGCGAGGGGGACCGCAACACCGGGCGCCGCTGATGTTTAGAAGCTTTAACGGAGCTCAAATTCACCGGATTTCATGTGCCTGCCACTCCGATGAGGTCCCAACTACCCACCGCTCTGCTCTTGCTTCCGCTCTTTTTTGCCGGTGTCGCGGGCTACAGCGACACTGCCCTGCCGACGCCGTCTCTGGAGTTCCACCACCGGTTCTCTGCGCCTGTGCGGCGGTGGGCGGAGGACCGGGGGCACGCGCTTCTCGGCGGGTGGCCAGCCCGGGGCAGCCCCGCGTTCGTCGCCGCCCTTGCGGGGCACGACCGCCACCGCGCGATGTCGGCCAGCAGGGAGCCCCCGCCGCTCACTTTCGCGGAGGGTAACGCGACCCTCAAGGTCAGCAACCTCGGATTGTAAGCCCTCTCTCTGTTCCTTCGTAGTTGTATGTGCTCGTTGTGCCGTCGTTGAGAATTTCACTCAATAAAAAAAACAGAGGTTTCATTCCTGTGGTTCTGGTGTAGTTTGCACTATGCTCTTGTGACCGTGGGCACGCCGGGGCAGACGTTCATGGTAGCGCTGGACACTGGAAGCGATCTCTTCTGGCTACCGTGCCAGTGTGACGGGTGCACACCACCAGCAACGGCTGTTTCTGGATCAGTAAGGACTCAATTCTCTTCTGAATTCTCTGAGTCCATTGATTGATTCGATGAGTGTGCATACTTTGGAGCTGGATGGCAATCCAGTCTGATGGATGCGCAGGAATTCTAACCTGTGGTTTCTAAACCTAACTGTATTTTTTTCTTTTGGATATCAGATTGTTAGTCCTCACATTTATTTGTCTTCCAGGCTACCAGTATCATTAGTAGATATAGTAACATTATTCTTGATCACTTTATTTTGGTAACCTTGTGAAGTGCAGTGGTAATGTGTATCAGGGTTACAAAAGGCGCTAGGCGCTAGGCGGGCGGTGACCCTCCGCCTAGAGCCTAGGCATGCCTAGGCGTTTTAAGGCGGCGTCTAGGCGTTAGATACTTTAGTAGTAATAGATAAAAAATTGAAAATTAGTGTATGTGTCTTGTCTCCCAGGCTGGTCTTCCATGGCCCGCCCTCTCCTCTCAGCCCAGCCCGCTTCCAGCACCCCCACCCCCAACCTGGCCTTTCTCGGACGGGCCCCCACCACGGGCAGCAGCACTAGCATTGGTCCGGCTTCCTCTCTCTGTCGGCACTGTGAAATCACATCCCCAAATACCGAATCATTCGCTATTGCTGGGAAAGGAGACACCTTTGGCATCCTAACACACTAGATCCGACCCCAAATGAAAACAGGATGCAGGAACTGAACGAATTAGAAGAATGAGAGGATGAGTGAAGAAGTGATTCGGACATGGAAGATCCACTTGTTCATGATGATGACAGTGACGTTGAAGCCCCACCACTGGAAGATGGCGAGCACCATGCGGAGCGTGTCCAGGCCGCCCGCTTTGCCACCGTCCTCCATCTCTTTTCGTCTCTCGAGCCTAGGATTCATAGGCGGCGCGTGGGACTCGACGGGAGAGCATGGGGAAGCTGCTGCGCGCGGGAACAAACGGGGGCTGAGTCGCTGACCGAGTCGAGCGCGCGGGAACAAATGGCGGCTGACTCGTCTCGGGCGTGAGCGCGCGCGCAAAGAAGAGTTTTTCTCCGCCAAAATCAGTCGGCCGCCCGCCCGCCTCCGCTCTTCCATCGGACCGCCTCCACGCGCCTAGCCCGCCTCCGCACGCCTGCGCGAGCGCCGCACGCCGCCTAGGCGCAGCCACCGCCTCGCCTCCGCCTACCCCCCTGGTCGCAGCGCCGGGGCCTCGCCCAACGCCTAAGCGCGCCTGGGCGAGCACCTTTTAACGCCTTTTGTAACACTGATGTGTATCCACTTGTATCCTTAGGTCTTGGGTTTGAACCATCCTTTCTGCAAAAATGGCAGGAATCCTGATCCCATAATGTGTGGGAGAAATCATCACTAGGTAGTAGGTACGCCTTTTTTTGTGGAAATTCCTGCAAAGAATTGGTTTATATCCTGCAATGTCGAAACTGATATCACAAAAAATGTTCAACAAAAAACTTTCAGAACTCATTTTGATCTATAGATGTGTTTATATGATCCATTTCTTTTGATGCACATGTTTAAATGAATCCTTGGCCGACCCCAACATGCTTGGGATAAAGGGTGTGTTGTTGTTGTTGTTTAAATGAATCCTTGATAATGTAATTTGAAAAAACCAATAAAGGCAGCCCGATGCACATAGCTCCCGCTTGTGCAGGGTAAGGGAAAGGGTCCGACCCACTTTTAGTCTTTTGTATTTTCACTGCATTTCTGTATTAGGCTGTTTTCAGTACTCAAACCCGTGACTTCATGGTCACAAGGCAACAACTTTACTGCTGCGCCAATATGATGTCAAATTTGCATGTAGTAATAATTTGAGAGTTCCTCGTCTATTCTCATTCTGTTCTGCTTTTGATAATTGCGATTGAACACCAGATTTAAATGTTGCATTGAGTAGAAGTCTCACTTATACAACCATTTAGGGTCATTTATACAACCATTTACTAGACCTGTTTTAAAAGTATTTGTACAAAGCCTGTTCTACAAGGCTACGGAAAAGGCAAGCCCATTTACAGTATAAGCAGTAGTTTAATGATCTATTGATGAGTATGTAGGATCGAAGTACACGTGTAAAGCTACCAGAGGGGGAGGGGTGAATGGTAGATAAAAACTTTTCAGCGGAAGCAACAAAACACCCCTTAGCAGAAAACCGATCTGTTAAATAAACCGTGTGTGCGACTAATCTAAACGTGTTCAACTGTGACAAAACTAGTATAGATTGTAGAGAATCAAGTCACGAAGACGTCACAACAAGAATCATGAAAATCCGTTGAGAGAAACTCAAGTTACGATCGAAAGATCGAACAAAGGTCAATCTGTCCTACGCGAGAAAAACAGTTCTGGAATACTGCAAAGAAACTCGTGTAGATCAGAAACCACAAATTCAATGATCGTAAAATTTTCACAGATGATAGATAATCAAGTTGTGAAGACAACCCAAAAAGAATCACATCAATTGGATCTGTAAAACTCGAGTTATGATAAAACCACCGAAGCAAGGTAGTGCTGAACAGAAACTCGACGAGAAAAACTTGTCTGAAACAGGTCGGACGAACAAGGCACAAAAGTTCCTTTAGAATACGAATTTTATTTATCAAAATACAAGAGGAACAACCCCAAAGTCGTGCACCACCGAGCCTTGGCCTCCCTTGCTTATATAACCAGCCCTAAGGCCAACCCAATTCAAACTAGGACTCCTACTCCTACTTGGATTCAAACTGTAACTTTCCAATACTGCTCAAGACTCTTCTACACGCGAATAAAAGCAATCTTAAGACTTCCAAACACCTTAGTAACGTCCCAAACATTCCTAAAACAACTCAAATTCGTGACCCACACGAAATCCTATCATAACCAACCTAAAACTTTCTATATTTGAGTCAAACACGACTCAGTCGCAGCCTGAGTCTATAACCTAGTCGGTTGGACCTTTCCGACCAATTCTTTACGTCCACATCTCTTCATCACGCCTTGGAACCATGCAGCCACGTCCATGCACTCCTTGCACACGTGCAAACATCTTCCAACGACGTCCAAGATACCTTCATATGCATTGTTCTTGATTCAAACATACTGCGCAACCTCCCGATCAGCTCAACCACAATTCCTCCTGAACTTGCTTGTTGAACCTCATCTTCTCCCTAACTCTAGTTCAATGGATCTCGTCACCAGCCATGTTTTGAACTCAAGCAACACCTGCACATGAATAAACAACCAATACTTCCGAGCACAAGTCCTCGACTTGACTCTCGTTAGTTCCGAAACTACAACATCTTACATGAGCACCTCACATAAGCATGTTGTAAACCATAGCAAAATGATATCAGCCATAACCACCAAAACACATCAAAAACTTAGTAAAATAATACTAAGCAAACTTTTCATAAAAGTAAAGCAAGTTCAAAACATTGCAAGTTAAAAGCAGAACCATTGCAATCAAGCTCCGAACATTACCAAAGCTAACCGGACCTTGAACCGGAGCTTACCAAAGCTAGTCGGACCTAGCGCCGGAGCTTATTAAAGCTTAGTCAGACCTAGCACGGAACTTACGAAAGCTAGTCGGACCTAGCAAAAACAAGTTGGACCTAGCCAAAATAAGTCAGACCTAGACAAAGCAAGTCGGACCTTACGTCGGACCTTGTCGGAGCTATCCAAAACAAGTCGGACCTATTGTCGGACCTTGCAGGAGCGCAGACGTAGAATCAGACCTTGTTAAAAAGGTGTTTTGGTAGTATTCAAAACTTTTACCGTCAAAGCCAATGTATTCAGCACACATAGGTCTTACAATCTCTCCCTTGATGAATGCGTTGGTAACACCACTTAAAATCCGAACATTGGCTTATTCACATGAAAAGTTTTGAAAACAATTTCTTCCCCTTTGTAAATCAGAAATAAAATGAGAAGAAAAATAAAAATACCAAAAGTTCCCCCCTGAGAAGAATCGTGTCAAAACACTTGTGAATGTGTGCAATGTGTGATAAATTTCTCTCCCTTTGACAATGTATTCAGCAAGGTAAAAAAAAAAGGAAAGGGCAGCCCGGTGCATGTAGCTCCCGCTTGCGCAGGGTCCGGGGAAGGGTCCGACCCATTAAGGTACAAAGAAGAAATTTTAATTTGTTATGAGCACATTATAACATATACATATAAAACAAAGCTCATCCAAATCATACTATCAAGTAACTTACACTATCACATCAATGAGATACATAAAGTAGTGTAAGCCATGCTAGAGTAATTTTCAATTTAAACAAGTCATGATCTCACAAACTTAACTATTTCAAGACCTGAAAGCATGCCACTTGTTGCTGCATTTTATTTAACATTTAAAGCACAAATTTTGATCTTATGACATTTGCAAGAGATTATATGCAGTATCAGCCTTATTCTAACCAACCAAGTCAAACCTATATCATTTGACAGTCAGAATCTTAAGGACATGGTTTTAGTCATACACAACTCTTTTCAAGTTCATATCTAAGTGCAATGATAAGCCATCTCAAAAGAAGAAGTGCGATGCATGCATATTCTCTTGGTCTTTTCTCATTTTTTTATTTGAACATAAAAAACTCAACATGTGAGTTGATTACTTGATTAATTCTTTTTGATTAAAAGCACTTGTGAGCATGCAACAAGTTCAAAACAGCAAGAAAGTTCGAACATGACCAGATTTAGTGTAAGTAATTATTCCAATTACTAGACATGGTAAAAACTACAAAATGTATAACACGAGTAATGTAGTAAGAACTTTCAGCATGAAAAAAGAATCACAAAGTCATATATGCATGAAATACTATGCTCATATTATTTTAATTTCAGATTCACACATAGACTTCTCAAGTTTCAAAATTCTCCCTCAATTTAAGCTCTGAGGATGCATAACCCCTATTTCACTACGAATGTAACAAACCCCTCTTTCACTACGAATGTAACAAAAACGAGTGAAATCCATAGGTTTTGTAAATGTCAGCCAATTGTTGTTCGGTATTGCTGAGAAACAGGGAGGGGGGAGACCCCTTGGCTGCGCTTAGGGCTGCGCAGGGGAGAAACCAGCAGCGAGGAGGCGTGGGGGAAGCTGCGCAGTACGTAACGTGGGGGACAAAGTAGCTGGTCACGGCGGCTAGGGTTAGGGTTCGAAGCCACCGTGATCCAAGGAGAAGAACAGCCCTCAACGGGGATTCTTATTTTTTCCTGGATGCTCAAAACATGAGAGAGGGAGGCTGCTTATAAAGGGGGGACAGGACCCCCCTTTGGCCGCAGCCTACTCCTAGTCTGTTTGGGGATAATCCCCCAAACTGACTAGGATTCTTTTCTTCCCTTTTTTTAGTCTATTTCTTTCTATCTAAACTGATTCAATCTATAACTCCCTTTTATTCCTAAACATTATCTAATTAATTCTTCTAAATATCTTCCTGGTGCGGCTGCAGGGCCTGGCCGGCCTAGTTGTGGGCTTTGTGGGCCCCACACCGACCATATTGGCGGCCCACAAATGCATCCACAACATTTCCCCCCTTCCCGACAAAGAGCTCGTCCTCGAGCTTAAAGGAGGGGTGCTTCATCCTGAAATCTTCTAGTTGCTCCCATGATGAATCAGCTTCAGAATGTCCTGCCCATTTGACGAGTAGCTCCCAGACACCTCTGTTCAAACGCACCCTTTGTACTTTTTCAGGCGTAGGTACAACACGTCCATGCAGAAGTGGTGGTAAAGGCACCATCTGTATGGGAGTAGGATCTTCAAATTTCTTTAACAGTGACACATGGAAGACATCATGTATCCTTGCTTGAGGAGGCAGCTGAAGTTTATATGATACAGTCCCAATGCGTTGAATGATCTGATATGGTCCAAAATATTTTGATCCAATCTTTGAAGAAGGCGTCGTCATTACTCCAACAGCTGTCCTCTGATGAAGCCGCAGCCAAACCCAATCACCGATCTGAAATTCCACCTCTCGGCGGAACTTATCTTCATAGCTTTTCATGGTGACTTGTGCTTGTACCAGCCTGTTCTTGATTTCAGCTAAGAATTCATCTCTATCCTTTAGCTGTTTATCCACTGCTGCTACTCTAGATACGCCCGGTTGGTAACCAACAAGAGCCGGAGGGTCCCTGCCATAGACCACTCTGAAGGGCGAGCATTTGAGGGCCGTCTGGTAGGAAGTGTTGTAGCAATACTCAGCCCAAGGAAGCCACTGCAACCAAGTCTTTGGTCGGTCACCAGCCAAGCAGCGAAGGTACACAGTGATGATCTTGTTGACGACCTCAGATTGGCCGTCAGACTGCGGGTGGAAGGCCGAGCTGAGCTGAAGTTGGACACCGGCTAGCTGGAACAAATCTGACCAGAAGAGGCTGGTGAAGACGGTATCACGATCACTGACGATGGAGCAGGGAAAGCCGTGTAGTCGTACAATGTCATCGAAGAATGCCCGCGCCACTGATGCAGCACTGTAAGGGTGGCTTAGGGGAATGAAGTGGGCATACTTGGAGAAGCGATCTACCACTGTCAAGATCACTGATTTCCCACCAACTTTCGGAAAACCTTCAATGAAGTCCATGGAGATATCACTCCAGACTTCTGACGGTATAGGCAGCGGTTGTAGCAGGCCGGCTGGATGAAGATGATCAGTCTTGTTGCGTTGGCACGTAGCACACCCGCGGACATACTCACGCACCCGCCGTAGCAAGGACGGGTTGTAGAAGGAGAGGCGTAGCCGATGCACTGTCTTCTGGATGCCTTCGTGGCCCCCATCATGCGCCTCAGCTAGGAGAGAGGGCCACAAGGAGGACTTGTCGGGAACGAAGAGCTTCCCCTTGTGAAGTAGAAGGCCGTCGCGTTCGGCCCAGTCAGCAGGTGCGACTCCCTCCCGGAGTTGGGCACATAGCTGTTGCGCCTGCTGATCTGTAGCGATCTCCTCGTGAATAGTTATGTCTTCCTCGTCGCGGCGGGACAGGGCGTCAGCTGCCCCATTCAAGCGCCCCGGTCGGTACTCAACCTGCAGATCATAACCAAAAAGTTTGCTCACCCAAGCATGTTGGGGAATCGTCGTGAGTCGCTGATCCAGGATATATTTCAGGCTGAAGTGATCAGTCCGAACAGTGAAGGGACGACCCCACAAGTAAGGCCGCCAATGACGTACGGCCTTCACAAGACCGATTAGCTCACGCTCGTATGCCGGTAGCTTATGATGGTGAGTCGCTACAGCGCGGCTGAAGAATGCTATGGCGCCGTCGCCCTGGTGTAGAACCGCCCCAAAGCCGGCGCCGGACGCGTCGCAGTCGACGATGAAGCGCTTGTCGAAGTCCGGCATTTGAAGTAGAGGCGCTGTCATCAACGCCTGCTTGAGTTGGGAGAAAGCGTCCTGCGCATCATCAGTCCAGCAGAATGCTTCCCGCTTTAGGAGGGCGGTGAGGGGTGCGGCCACCGCACCATACCCCGCAATGAACTTGCGGTAGTAGCCGGTAAGCCCGAGGAAACCTCGCAAGGCTCGTAAGGACCGAGGTGTAGGCCAACGTTCCACGGCCTCCACCTTGGTCGGATCCATTGCCACGCCGTGAGCGGATATGATGTGTCCTAAGTAGGACACAGTCTCCTGGCCGAAGAAGCACTTAGATTTCTTCAGGAACAGCTTGTTTGTTCGTAGTGTCTGGAACACCTGCTTGACGTGCTGAAGATGTTCGACCCAGGACCTGCTATACACCAATATGTCATCAAAGAAGACAAGCACAAATTTTCTGATGTAGGGGTCGAGGACGTCGTTCATCAACGACTGGAACGTGGACGGCGCATTGGTGAGGCCGAATGGCATCACCAAGAACTCATAGTGGCCTCGATGAGTTCGGAATGCTGTCTTTTCAATGTCGTCCGAGTGCATGCGCACTTGAAAGTAGCCGCTGCGGAGGTCAAGCTTGGAAGAACCTTGCGCCGCGAAGCTCGTCTAGTAGCTCGTCAACCACCGGGATCGGGAACTTGTCTTTCAAAGTTCTGGCGTTGAGCTCGCGGTAGTCGATGCAGAAGCGCCACGTGCCGTCGGCTTTTCGGACCAACAGTACCGGCGAGGAAAATGCAGATGTGCATTCTCGGATGATGCCTTGGCGAAGCATCTCGGCGCATTGCTTCTCAATCTCGTCTTTAAGAAGCTGGGGGTAGCGGTACGGTCGGACAGCTACTGGAGTTGTACCCGGCAGGAGCCTGATTTGGTGGTCGTGGCGTTGTGCAGGAGGAAGCCCGCGTGGCTCGTCGAAGAGGTCCTGGAAGCCATCCAGGAGGGCGCCCATCATATCAGTAGGTGGTGCTAGAGAGGCACATACCGGAGCTGAACTTCGCAGCCCCGTCCAGATCACCTCACGTTCCCCGCGCCACAATTTCATCGTGAGGTCCTCAAGGTTCCAGAGAATGGGTCCCAAAGATCGCAGCCACTGGACTCCTAGAACAAAGTCGAAGCCGTCCAGTGGGAGTGCGTAGCATGTGACGTCGAAGCGATCCCCTGCAATCATCAAGGGTACACGTGGACAGATGCCTGTACAGGAGATAGAGTCGCCGTTGGCGACTCGGACGCCGACGCCTGATCGTGGCAACATCATCAGGCCGAGCTCCTTGATGAGTGGTTCCCTGATGAAGGTGTGAGTGGACCCTGTGTCAACCAATGCTGTCAGTAGGTTGCCGTGGACGTAGAACTGGAGCTTCATTGTGTTGGCGAAGTCGATGCCGGTCAGGGCGTGTAAGGAGATGCCCATATCAGCTACGGTCGCGTCAACGTCATCATCGTCGTCAAGCTCCAGAAGGAAGATTCCTTTGCCGGCACACTTATGGTCCGGTGTGTACCGCTCAGGGCAGTGATAGCACTCGCCGCTTGCCCGCTTAGCAGCCATCTCATCGGGTGTAAGGCGTTTGAAGCGCGGGCAAGAAGATGCCGTTGTTGACGATGTCGGGGCGGGTGCTGTAGAACTGCCACTTGAGGCCGTAGTAGAGGCGCGGGACACAATAGAAGAGTGCATGGAGCGTTGAGAGGCGGCACCCTTCTGTATTCCGCTATCTGTTATTGCCGCAAGTCGACGTTCAAAGGCTCTGGCCAGACTCATGGCGGTTTGTAGATTAGTGGGAAACTGCAACTCCACATCCGTTCTAAGTGGCTCGCCGATGCCAGCTGTGAAGAGGTTGATCTGCTGGCGCTGGCTGAGGTCCTCGCAACGACAAAGAAGGACCAGGAATTGACGCTGATATTCCTCAACCGTGCCAGTACGACGGAGATCTTTAATTTCCGCCAGGTCGTTGGAGCGGAGCGGAGGCCCGAAGCGCATGTTGACGAAGTCCGCGAACCGCTCCCAGGACACGATGCCACAGTCACGTTCTAGAGCAGTGTACCACTCGGCCGCGACACCCTCCAGGTGGAGAGACGCGAGCCACACCTTTTCTTCTGGCATCGTACGTGTCCCTCGGAAGTATGTCTCACACTTGGTGAGCCAGGGCAGCGGATCTGTTTCCCCGTCGAACTTGGGAAAATTGACCTTGTGACGACGCAGCCCGCTGTCGTCGAAGGTCGGGCGTCCCGGTAGGCGCCTGGTATTGTAGTGGTCGTCGTTGCCGCCATGGCCGCCGCTGCCACCGCCGCCGCCCTTGCCGCTGCCGCAGCTGCGGGGAAGGTTGCTGCCCTGCGGTGAGTTTTGTTGCAAGTCCTCGCCACCGGAGAGCTCCCGCTCCGGTGCCTTCTCAAAGCGCGCAAGGCGCGTATCGTGGCGGTCCAAGCGCTTGTTGATGGTGTCTATCTGCCCCATCATCTTGCTCATCATGTTGCCGAGATCTTGGAGGGTGAAAGTCCCAGAATCGTCCACGGGGCCGGACATGGTCGCTGCCCCGGAGTCTCTTGATACCAAATGCTGAGAAACAGGGAGGGGGGAGACCCCTTGGCTGCGCTTAGGGCTGCGCAGGGGAGAAACCAGCAGCGAGGAGGCGTGGGGGCAGCTGCGCAGTACGTAACGTGGGGGACAAAGTAGCTGGTCACGGCGGCTAGGGTTAGGGTTCGAAGCCACCGTGATCCAAGGAGAAGAACAACCCTCAACGGGGATTCTTATTTTTTCCTGGATGCTCAAAACATGAGGGAGGGAGGCTGCTTATAAAGGGGGGACAGGACCCCCCTTTGGCCGCAGCCTACTCCTAGTCTGTTTGGGGATAATCCCCCAAACTGACTAGGATTCTTTTCTTCCCTTTTTTTGTCTATTTCTTTCTATCTAAACTGATTCAATCTATAACTCCCTTTTATTCCTAAACATTATCTAATTAATTCTTCTAAATATCTTCCTGGTGCGGCTGCAGGGCCTGGCCGGCCTAGTTGTGGGCTTTGTGGGCCCCACGCCGACCATATTGGCGGCCCACAAATGCATCCACAACAGGTATCTACATGGTGAAGCACAATGTTCCCTTTTTCGACATTATCACGGAGAAAGTGATATCTAATGTCAATGTGCTTAGTTCTCAAATGTTGCACGAGGTTTTTAGCAATGCAAATGGCACTAATATTATCACAAAACAGTGAAACACTATCTAGATGAACCCCATAGTCCTTAAGTGTTGGAACAATAAAAAAAATTTGTGAGCAAGCACTAGCAGCAGCTACATATTCAGATTCCGTTGTGGATTGTGCAACTGAACTTTGTTTTCTAGAGGACCAGGAACAAGTGAATTACCAAGAAAATGACAAGCACCAGAAGTACTTTTCCTATCAATCCTACAACCCCCAAAATCAGCATCAGAAAAAGCTTTCAAAGTAACGGTTGAGGAAGAAGAAAGAAAAATGTCAAATTCTTGAGTTCCATGTAAGTACCTGAGAATCCTTTTGATGGCTTGACGATGTGAAGCACGTGGTGAGGCTTGAAACCGTGCACAAAGACATACGCTGAATTGTATGTCCGGTCTTGATGCCGTGAGATACAAAAGTGATCCGATCATGCTTCTGTATTTTTTTTGATCAACGGGATCACAATCTTTATCAAGTTCAAGTGTTGTTGCTGTTCTCATTGGTGTACGAAGATGCTTGCTTTTGTCCATGTTGAAGCGCCTTAGGAGATCTTTTATATACTTTGTTTGATACACAAAGTTACACTCCTTGGTTTGCTTGATTTGCAGCCCCCAAAAGTACGTGAGTTTTTCCATCATACTCATATCAAATTCTGAACTCATCATAGCTGAAAACTTAGACACAAGATCATGAGAAGCACAAACAAAGATAATATCATCCACATACACTTGAACGAATAATGAGTCATTGTCATACTTAAGCACAAAAAGAGTTTTATCAACCTTGCCCATGGTAAACCCCTTTTCAAGTAAGAATGTTTTTAACCTATCATACCATGCTCTATGGGCTTGTTTGAGACCGTACAACGCTTTGGACAGTTTGTAAACATGATTAGAAAAATTTGGATTTTCAAAACCAGGTGGTTGTTTGACATAAACCTCCTCATCTATGTAGCCATTAAGAAAAGCACTTTTAACATCCATTTGATATAGCTTAAAACCTTTAGATGCAGCAAAAGCTAACAAAATTCTTATGGCTTCTAATCTAGCAACAGGAGCAAAAGTTTCATTATCTATACCTTCAACTTGTGTGAAACCTTGAGCAACCAACCTAACCTTATTCCTAACCACAACCCCATCCTCACTTTGTTTATTTTTAAATACCCATTTAGTTCCAATTAAAGTGTGACCTTGAGGTGGAGGTACAAGTTTCCAAACATTATTTCTTTTAAAATTTTCTAACTTTTCTTGCATGACAATAATCCAAGATTCATTAGTGAGTGCGTGTGATATATCTTTGGGTTCAAAATAAGCAACAAAAGCAGAATGAGCATGAGAATTCAGGTCGAAAAACCTAGATCTTGTAACTCGTTCATGCAAGCTTCCAATAATTTGTTGTGGAGGATGACTTAGAATCTGGAGGGGAGTGAACACTTCACAAGCTTTTTCTTCTTCATGTTCATCACAAATAGATAAGCTTGTGACGTGAGGAGGATCTGGACTAGCAATGATGGTCGTCGGTGCTGGATGTGAATCAAGATCAGGAGCTGGAACAATGTCATTAGCTGCTGAATTTTTGGGCAGCAGCACCACTTCTTTCTCTTCTTCAACAAAAATACTCTCCCCCTGCGGATATGGATCCGGACATGCAATATTTGAACTAGTATCTGGGCTAGCTTCATCAAAAGAAACCTCACAAGTCTCCACAATTTTGTTAGTATCAAGTAAAAGCACATGGTAGCCTCTAGTATGAGATGGATAACCAATAAACATGTCATCAACAGATCTAGCTTTAAATTTATCAAGATTACCATGTTTCTTAACAAAGCATTTGCAACCAAAGACACTAAAGTGTGTGACACTAGGCCTATGTCCAAACCTGAGCTCATATGGTGTTTTACCTAGCTTAGCATGCAAGAAAACACGATTTGAGACATAACAAGCGGTTGCAATTGCATTAGCCCAAAATTTTCTAGGAGTTTAATATTCATCAAGCATAGTCCTAGCCATCTCAACTAAGTTTCTGTTCTTTCTCTCTACAACACCGTTTTGTTGAGGTACATATAGTGAAGAAAATTGATGATCTATTGCTTTTTCAGCACAAAAGTGATCAAACGATTGATTTTTAAATTCGGTTCCATTATCACTTCTAATTGCTCTTAAAGATCCTGGGTGATCAATTGATAATCTAAGAAGTAAAGTTCTAAAGTGACTAAAAGCTTCATTCTTAGATGCCATAAAGTAAACCCAAGAGTATCTAGAATAGTCATCAACAATCACAAAAACATACCATTTACCTCCGAAGGATTGAACACGTGAAGGTCCTACGGTGTCAAGGTGTAAAAGTTGACCCGGTTCAGTTGTCATGGTCTTTGTGAGAGGAGCATGTGAAGTTGCAACCATCTTAGCATGTCTACAAGAAGAGCACACAATTTTTTTGTCCCATTTAAGCTTAGGCAGCCCACGTATGCGATCAAGAGCACTAACACGCGTGAGATGATCAAAGCCTACGTGACCAAGTCTACGATGCCAAAAATATAAATCTTTGGAATCATTTGCAACTAGACATCTATGCTTAGAGAAAGACATATCAAAATCAGCTTTAAAAACTCTTCCAAACCGAGACATGTTAAAAATAAGCTCACTATTGGAACCTACAACTTTGCAGCAGTTTCCATTGAAAATAATTTCCAGATTTTCATCTAGCAATTGTGAAACAAAAAGCAAATTGTATTTCAAATTTTTGACAAGTGCCACATCCTTCAAAGTGTAGTGATCATTTATTCTAACCGAACCCTTAGCAATTATAGGAGTTGAAGAATTATCGGCAAAAGTAACATTCTCTACACGTGACACAAAAGAGAGAGAGGAGAACCATTCTTTATTATCGGTCATGTGGCGTGAGCAACCTGAATCCACAATCCAAATGTTCTTCTTCCTCAATCGTGTAACCTACATAGAAGCACAATACCTCGATGACTCAATACTGGGGTTAGTTAAAAGTCATTTAGTAATCCAGTACTGAGTCACACGATGTCAAGCAGGAATAACATGCGAAAGCTGAGATAAAACAACAGGTTTATGAGTCAAAGTTTGAGATTTTTTGTTCTTAACTACTGAACTATGAGGTGTTACTTGTGTAACACGAAAATCAGTAGCTCCGGAGGCAAAAACAGAAGGTCCGGAGGCAAAAACTGAAGCTCCGGAGGTAAACTTTGAATATTTCTGACTCATAACAGCAGGTTGCATGTTCCTGACATTCGGTTTAGTATGTGCAGCAAATTTTGCATGAGAGTTATAAGATCTAGCTTGCATTCTTTCCTTTTTATGTTGTTTAGCTAGTCGATAACAAAAATCTATGACATGACCATCTCTACCACAATAGGTACAATGAAATTTAACTTTGTGTTCATGTCTAGATGAGCATGCAGTATGCTTATTTGAACCCGAATGTGATAACACTCCTGCAGATTTAAAAACCACTTCTTTTTGTTTAGGAACTGTTTGAATCAAACCACTTCCTAATGATTTTACAATTTTAGGTGGATGTTCTTTAACATGAGCACGTGAATCAAAACCTAAACCAGTTTTTATCATTGCAAGACTTGGAAGAATTCAGCAGCAAGTTTAGGTTCTTATTCCGTTTACAAAACCGATCTAATGTCCTATGCATGTTATCAAGTTTATTTGATAGATCAAGACAATTTTCACATGAAGTTTTTCCTTTTAATTTGCAATTGAAACAATATTTAACTTTATGAGAACGTAAAGCATTGTTCAATATAGAAAATTCTTTCATAGCATCTTGTAGTTTCTTATCAAGATCATCGTAAGTAGAACAATGCAAATCAATTGTAGAACAACAAGCATCTTTCAAGTTTTTATCATTAAGTGCAGCAAGTTTTTTGTTCTTTTCGATTTCAAGTTCAAGTTTATCAAGTGTGGAGGTGTGTGCACTTTTTAGAGAGGACAATTGTTCATATATTAAATCACATGAGGAACAAGAATCATCACTAGGAATCAATGATTTTAAACGGTTAATTTCAGATTCTAGTGACTCAATTTTAACAACATTGTCCCTAAGCTTTTTGTCCTTTTTCTTAACAATAATAGTGGCACGAAAAATAGCATCACACATTTCTTTGCAAGTAGGACATACCTCTTCGTTGTCACTGTTGTGTTCTGCATCCTCCATACTTGATTTTGATTTGCTCGCCATGAAGCACAAGTTTGCCAGATCATATTCATCTTCATCACTTCCAATGTCTACATCACTCGAGCCAAGTTCTTGAAGTGCGGTGATGAAACTGTTTATCAGTTTGCGTCCACATTCAAAGCATCGTTGAGGTCCGGAGCTTCTTCTCCTTCTAGTTCTCACATTTTGCAATGCTTTTGAGAACCTAGTAGAAAGAAGTACTAGCTCCTCCTCTGGAAACTCCTCAATCTGTTTCAGGGTTAGTGAAGACAGCAAAGCAAGTGTATTGCTAGATGATTGGCCGGAGCTAGGCATATCACGTTGTGAGACAAATGCAATAGTCTTATTTGGGTTCTTGCGTGATATAATGTCAATTTTATGAGTTTTTAGCTTAGAATAAAGCACATCTAATGTAAGAGTACTCATGACAGCGGATTCACGTATGGATGTTACTTTCATCTCCCAAATTGACATGTCTAATGCACTTAGTAATTGCCTAGCATTTTCAGCATATGAAAAATTAACATTGACGCTACGCAAGTTGCTGAGAATTTTATTAAAGCGCGCAAAGAGATTATCAATGGACTCACCGGGTTGCATCTCAAAGCGCATGTATTCTTTCTTGAACATATCCTGTCTTACCTCCTTGATCGTGTTGGATCCTTCGTGGTAGTCACAAAGTGCTCTCCACACATCGTACGCCGATCGGAGGTGTGCAACACGGTCGAAGTCGCTCTGAGTTAGTCTTGTATGATCAAGTTCCGAGCCTTGTTGTTGTTGTCGACATCTCTCATGTTTGTAGCCGTGACTTGATCGTTTGAAGGCACATCGTAAGGCTTGTACACCTTTTCCCATATTGCAAAGCCTTGCGCCTGGATGAAAGCTTTCATGCGTGCCTTTCAAAACTGAAAATCAATATCACTAAACACAAGGTTTGGCGGAGTATTTCTCCATGATGATTAGTCAAAACACGTGCAAATCACAAAGATTAGAGCAACCTGGCTCTGATACCAATTGTAGGATCGAAGTACACGTGTAAAGCTATCAGAAGGGGGGTGAATGGTAGATAAAAACTTTTCAGCGGAAGCAACAAAACACCCCTCAGCAGAAAACCAATCTGTTAAATAAACCGTGTGTGCGACTAATCTAAACGTGTTCAACTGTGACAAAACTAGTATAGATTATATAGAATCAAGTCACGAAGACGTCACAACAAGAATCATGAAAATCCGTTGAGAGAAACTCAAGTTACGATCGAAAGATCGAACAAAGGTCAATCTGTCCTACGCGAGAAAAACAGTTCTGGAATACTGCAAAAAACTCGTGTAGATCAGAAACCATAAATTCAATGACCGTGAAATTTTCATAGATGATAGATAATCAAGTTGTGAAGACAACCCAAAAAGAATCACATCAATTGGATCTGTAAAACTCGAGTTATGATAAAACCACCGAAGCAAGGTAGTGCTGAATAGAAACTCGACGAGAAAAACTTGTCTGAAACAGGTCGGACGAACAAGGCACAAAAGCTCCTTTAGAATACGAATTTTATTTATCAAAACACAAGAGGAACAGCCCCAAAGTCGTGCACCACCGAGCCTTGGCCTCCCTTGCTTATATAACCAGCCCTAAGGCCAACCCAATTCAAACTAGGACTCCTACTTCTTGGATTCAAACTGTAACTTTCCAATACTGCTCAAGACTCTTCTACACGCAGATTGAAGCAATCTTAAGACTTCCAAACACCTTAGTAACGTCCCAAACATTACTAAAACAACTCAAATTCGTGACCCACACGAAATCCTATCATAACCAACTCAAAACTTTCCATATTTGAGTCAAACACGACTCAGCCGCAACCTGAGTCCATAACCTAGTCGGTTGAGCCTTTCCGACCAATTCTTTACGTCCACATCTCTTCATCACGCCTTGGAACCATGCAACCACGTCCATGCACTCCTTGCACACGTGCAAACATCTTCCAACGACGTCCAAGATACCTTCATATGCATTGTTCTTGATTCAAACATACTGCGCAACCTCCCGATCAACTCAACCACAATTCCTCCCGAACTTGGTTCTTGAACCTCATCTTCTCCATAAGACTAGTTCAATGGATCCCGTCACCAGCCATGTCTTGAACTCAAGCAACACCTGCATATGAATAAACAACCAATACTTCCGAGCATAAGTCCTCGACTTGACTCTCGTTAGTTCCGAAACTACAACATCTTACGTGAGCACCTCACATAAGCATGTTGTAAACCATAGCAAAATGATATCAGCCATAACCACCAAAACATACCAAAAACTTGGTAAAATAATACTAAAGCAAACTTTCCATAAGAGTAAAGCAAGTTCGAAACATTGCAAGTTAAAAAACAGAACCATTGCAATCAAGCTCCGAACCTTACCAAAGCTAACCGGACCTTGAACTTACCAAAGCTAGTCGCAACCCAGCCAATTCATCCTCATACCCAGGCTTAGAACTCTGGTTCTAAGCTTCAAGCAATACAACAAGCAACTCTGCTCCCGTGGACGTAGGGTTTTACGCTCCGGCGGCCCGAACCACGTAAAAATCCTTGTGTCAATCATCTCCTTCCTTCGTCCAACACGCGAGACCCTCCGAGAGGACTAGCCCCTCCTAAAAAGAACCTTCGCGGGCTGCCCTGAGCAGGCCCGGGGGAAGTGTCGACCGCAGACGCTTCGATATTTGGCGCGCCAGGTACGGGGCTTTTCCCTCTCGCGACGAGTCTGCGCCGACGAAGATATCCAAGCTTCCTTCAGAAACAAGCTCTTCGCGCCATCGTTCCCGGCAAACTCCATCAACCTCAAGATCTGCCGCGGCGCTGAGTGCCGCTCAAACAAGTGCACTAGCCGCAGCAGAAGCGCTCCTGGACAATCCGCCTGCTGAAGACGCTCCCTAGGGGGCCACCCAGCAGTGGATTCGCGACGTCAACTACATCGTCGCTGCTGCCGTCAACCCTCCGCTGCGGCGGGGACGACGTCCAGGTCAACCAGCTGTGTCGCTGTCGCGCACACCAACGGTTGACAGGCAGACGACAGGCTCCCGTTCATCCAGGCTCTCAACGGCAGACCTGAGAATAGAGCTGGAGCGACGCCGCTCGGAAGAAGATGCTCGCGTCACCATCGAGCGACAGCGGCAAAGGCGTCGTATCCAAGAGGCTGGCTACAGCACGCCGACTGCCTCGACTCGGCCCGGGCCGCAGACGTTCACCATGCGACCTCTGCCCCAGGCGTACGCTATGCAACATATGCAACAACCATATGTCCTGCAGTCGGCGCCCCCGGTGTATGGTGCACCAATGCCCATGCCGAGGTACACCGTGCCAGCAGCCGTCCAAGGCTTCGCGGCACCAGGATCTGCAGCAGCAGGAGCGGGGTGTGCGGCCCTGGCGCCCCACCTCCGCTTCACGGTGTGGCCACGCAAGTTCTGGCCACACCCGCCGGAGAAGTACGACGGAAGCCTCAACCCGGCGGAGTTCCTGCATGTCTACTCTACTGCCATCCTCGCGGCAGGAGGGGATGAAGCCGTCATGGCCAACTACTTCCCCGTCGCCTTGACCGGCCCGGCGGGGTCATGGTTCATGAACCTGCCCCAGGGTTCCATAACTTCCTGGGCGGAGCTATGCCGACAGTTCACGGCGAACTTCAGCAGCACCTACACACGTCCCGGCACGGAGCTGGACCTCCACGCCATGCGACAACAACCGGGAGAATCACTGCGCTCCTTCATCTAGCGGTTTCTCCCAAGTACGGAACACTATCCCCCACATCCCGGATGCATCAGTGGTGGTCGCATTTCGACAGGGTGTGAGGGACAAGAAGATGCTCGAGAAGTTGGCCACCAGGTAGGTGCGAGACTGTTAGACTGCATGTATAGGGGGTAGGGGTATTTTAGTCTTTTGGTATTAGGGTTGCTTAACCCTTAAGCTGTATCCCCCTATATATGTAACCCATTGACAGGCTGTTAATTGAGATTACTTTTCCTAATCTAATTTGGTATCAGATTCTTTTCTCTCTCCTCACCCGGCCGCTGCGCGAGCGCCCCCTCTCCTCGCGCCGCCGCACGCACCACCTCGCGGCCACCGCGCGCCCCCCTCGCGCCGCCGCGAGCCCCTACTCGCGCCGCCGCAGCCCCTCCTCGCGTCCGCCGCGCCCCCCCCTCGCGCCGCCGCGCGTGCCCTCCCTCCCGATGGCATCTACGAGCTCCGCCACCGTGGCCACGGGCGCCGCCGCCGCCTCAGCCACCGGCGCCGCCTCCGCCGCGACCTCTGGCGCCTCCACCGCGACCTCGGGCGCGGCCGCCGCGGGTACGCCTGCTCCGCCGCCCCCTCCTCCCTGCCGGGTCGCGGCTACTGCTGGGCTCAGTGCCCCTGACCCCGCCGACCAGGCCGCCCTCTTCCCTGTGCCCGCCGCCGCCGGGCCTGGCGCCGCTGGTCGTCCCGCCACCTCTCCTGGGGCCGCCGCCGCCAGATCAGGGGCTCGCAGCCCTGCGGCTGCTCTTCGTGTCTTCTCCCCCGGGCACACAGCCGCTGGACTCCTCGGGCCTGGTTTTGGTGTGGCCGGCCCGGCAGCAGGTGGGTCCCTCGGCCTCCCCAGCGCCGCCTGGCCGCCGCGTTTCGCTGCTGGTCCTGCTGTGAGCGCCGCTGGGCATACTGTTCCTGCTAGATCCGGGGGACAGTCCTCTTCGCACGTCTCCGACGTCGCTACTGCCTTGGCCATCTCCCGTGAGCGGGAACGAGCGCTCGTCCTCGCCTTGGAGCAGGAACGTGCTGCTGCGGCCTCTCTCACACGTCAGCTTGAGGAGTCTCCGCCCGCACAGTGGAGCGACACACAGGATACTCCAGGAGATGGTGCTGCCTATACTACCTACTCGGCGTCTCTCGTCGCTGCTCTACATGCCCAGGCGGCTGGCATACAGAACATCCGGACTCTTGTCCCGGTTGTTCTCAGCTCAGACTCTACATCCTTCGCTCGTTGGCGCAGCTTGCTTCTCTTGACGCTGCGACGCTTTCGGCTGGAAGACCATGTGCTGCGAGATGACTGCCCACTGGACGACTCGTGGATCTGCATGGACAGTCTTGTCCTTGCATGGATCCTCGGCACACTTTCTGAGGAGCTTCAGGATATCGTCGCCCAGAAGGGTGGCGGTACGGCTCGTCAGGCCTGGCAGGTACTCGAGCTTCGCTTCTAGGGGAACCAAGCGACCCGAGCTCTCCATATCCAGGCCCGCTTTGGTTCCACTGTCCAGGGTGATCTCTCCATTACTGCATATTGTCGACAGATGAAGGGTATGGCTGACGCCCTTCGTGACCTTGGAGATCCCATCCCGGACAATACTCTCGTTCTTCAGGTTCTTCAAGGCCTGAATGAGCGCTACACCCACGTTCGCTCGTGGATTCTCCGCGAGAAGCCCGTCCCGACCTTCGAGAAGGTCTGGTCGGATCTCGAGCTCGAGGAGATCACCCAGGGCAGTTCTACTGCTTCTTCCCCTGCCGCGGCTTTCTACGGCTTAGGGTCATCTTCACGCCCTCCTCCACCTGCTAGTTCTGGGGGCCAGCTTCCTCGTCCACCTACCACACCAGGAGTCCATGCTACCTCCGGTGGTGGTGGGAACCGTCGTCGTGGCCGACGTGGTTGCCGTGGTGGAGGGACTGGTGGAGGTGGTACGACCAGTACTGGCGGTACCTCTGGTGGTGCTGGTACTACTGGTGGCACTAGCGGTGGTCGGGGTCAGGGTGGTGTGACCTGGCCCACACCCTACAACCCGTGGACAGGCCAGATCTCGATGTGGCCTGGGCCGTCCCCGGGTCTCCTGGCACTTCGCCCACCACGTCCTCAGCCGGCTTACGTGACTACTCCGACTTTCGGCGGGCCGGTCTACGCTGCTGGTGGACAGTGGACCCTGCCCCCTGGTGGACCAGGCTACTCTGCTGGACCCTCCTCTCTAGCCAACTGGGCTTCGGGAAACCCAGTTGGTCGGCCCGAGTCGTCGGCACCACACTCTGACCCTGCTCAGGGCTGGGATCGCCAGTCACTTGCGTCTTCTTTCAGTACGATGAGTCTCACACCACCTAGCCCCGAGTGGGTTGTGGACTCCGGAGCTTCGTACCACACCACCCCCGACGCTGGTATACTCTCTTCTACCCACCCTTCCCACCCTTCTTTTCCTTCTTCTATCGTTGTTGGGAATGGGTCTGTCCTTCCGGTCACCTCAGTAGGTGATTCGGGTTCGTCGGGGTCTTTCCGTCTTCGTGATGTTCTTGTTGCTCCGGATATCATCCAACATCTTCTTTCTGTTCGTTGATTTACCACTGACAACCATGTTTCTATCGAGTTTGATCCTCTTGGTTTGTCTGTGAAGGATCTTACTACCCGGCGTCTTCTTCTTCGATGTGAGAGCTCAGGGCCCCTGTACACGATGAGACTTCCTGCTTCCGCTTCGCCCTCGCCTTTTTGCCTGACTACGACAGCTCCGTCGACTACTTGACATCGTCGACTTGGCCACCCCGGTGCTGAAGTTATGTCGAAGCTGTTTCGTAGTTCAGTGATCTCGTGTACTAGGGATTCTCATGAGTTTTTATGCCATGCTTGTCAGTTGGGTCGCCATGTTCGGCTTCCTTTTCCACATTCTGTAACCCATGTGGAGCACCTTTTTGACCTGATTCACTATGATCTATGGACCTCACCTGTTCTCAGTGTTTCTGGCTACAAATATTATCTGTTGATTGTTGATGATTTTTCCCATTATTCGTGGACCTTTCCATTGCGACAGAAGTCCGATACGTTTGCTACTCTCTCTCACTTCTTCGCTTGGGTTTCCACACAGTTTGGGTGTATCATCAGGGCTGTCCAGTGCGACAACGGACGCGAGTTTGATAACTCCGCGTTTCGTCACTTCTTGCTTTCCCGCGGGGTCCAGTTGCGCATGTCTTGCCCTTACACTTCTCCCCAGAATGGCAAGGCCGAGCGTATGATTCGTACCACCAACGATGTTATGCGCTCCCTGATGTTCCAGGCTTCTATTCCTGCTTGTTACTGGGCAGAGGCCCTTCACACTGCTACCTTCCTCATTAATCGCCTTCCTACAAAGGCGATTAGTGCTCCCACCCCTCACTTCGCCCTTTTTGGTACCACCCCTCTTTATGAGCACCTTCGAGTCTTCGGGTGTGCGTGCTACCCTAATCTTTCTGCTACCGCCCCTCATAAGCTCTCACCTCGTTCGACTCGATGTGTTTTTCTTGGGTACTCCCCCGATCATAAGGGGTACCGGGGTCTAGACCTCACTACTCGTCGTATCTTGGTCTCCCGACACGTCGTATTCGACGAGTCCTCCTTCCCTTTCGCTAGGTCTTCTCTTGATTCGGTCTCCGAGTTGGATTCTCTCTTTTCCTGATCCTATGGCCGCTCCTGTCCAGCGACCGTGTTTTTTACCCTCTGCAGGTCTTCCTCTAGCTGCGCCAGACACGACCACGGTGTCTCAGACGCCACCTGTCGTGCCTCCCGCGGTTCTGGCGACCTTGCCGCCACTGGCCGTCCCTCCGACAGTCCCGACGACGTCCGCTGCGCCACGCGCGGCTCCAGCGTCTCCGACGACGTCCGCTGCGCCACGTGCGGCCCCTACGTCTCCGATGACGTCCGCTGCGCCACGCGCGGCCCCAACGTCTCCGACGACGTCCGCTGCGCCACGCGCGGCCCCTGCGTCTCCGACGGCGTCTGCTGCGCCACGCGCGGCCCCAGCGTCTCCGGCGTCCTCCGTCACGCCTCATGTGTCTCCGACGCCCCCGACGGTGTCTTCGCCGTCGTCAGCCGTACCACCTGCGGCCCCCGGACCGCGGCACGCCGATCCCGTTCTCGTCTATCATCGACGAGCGCGGATTGGTGGACCGTCCGCTTCGCGCCCGGCGGACCAGGTGTACCACCCTCCGCTGCTTCACCGGGACCCTCGTCACGTTCACCCGATGGTGACTCGACGGGCTGCCGGCGTCCTTCGACCTGTGGAGCGCTTCTCCGGGGTTGTTCTCTCGTCCTCGACCCCTCCGGAGCCTGCCTCGTCCTCGTCACCCATCTCGCCTATCCCCTCTTCTGTCCGTAGCGCCCTCGCTGATCCTCATTGGCGTCGGGCTATGGAAGAAGAGTATGCAGCCCTACTTGCCAACCGGACCTGGGACCTGGTTCCCCGTCCTGCTCGTGGCAATGTTGTCACGGGCAAGTGGGTGTTCACGCATAAGCGGAGGGTGGATGGGTCTCTAGAGAGGTACAAGGCACGATGGGTGCTTTGCGGTTTCACGCAGCGTCCCGGCGTCGACTACGATGAGACCTTCAGCCCGGTGCTGAAGCCGGCGACAGTTCGTACCATTCTGTCGCTGGCTCTGTCGCTTTCTTGGCCTGTCCACCAGCTGGACGTCAAGAATGCCTTTCTGCACGGGACGCTGACGGAGACGGTATACTGTAGTCAGTCGACAGGGTCTGTTGATTCAGCTTGTCCAGACATGGTCTGCCGGCTGAACAAGTCCCTGTACGGGCTGAAGCAGGCACCTCGGGCCTGGTACAGCCGGTTCGCCTCCTTCCTGGTCTCGCTCGGCTTCGTCGAGGCCAAGTCGGACACTTCGCTCTTCATCTACAGGCGTGAGGGTGACACCGTCTACCTCCTCCTATACGTGGACGATATTGTCCTCACGGCGTCCAGCTTGGCTCTTCTTCAGCGCACGATCTCTGCCCTGCAGTGCGAGTTTGCGATGAAGGATCTCGGCCAGCTTCACCACTTCCTGGGCGTTGCGGTCGAGCACCGCCCGGGTGCTCTTTTCCTCCACCAGCGGCAGTACTGCCTGGATATCCTCGAGCGAGCGGGCATGGCTGATTGCAAGCCATGCTCCACTCCCGTGGACACCCAGGCAAAGGTGTCTTCGGCCGATGGCGCTCCGGTAGCCGACCCCACCACTTACAGGAGTCTTGCTGGTACACTGCAGTATCTCACCTTCACCAGGCCGGACATCTCCTACGCGGTTCAGCAGGTGTGTCTCCACATGCATGATCCGCGGGAGCCCCATCTCACGGTGGTGAAGCGGATCCTTCGGTACCTGCGTGGCACTCACGACTACGGTCTTCTTCTGCGGCGCGACTCTGCCTCCGAGCTGGTCGTCTACACCGACGCTGACTGGGCGGGCTGCCCGGATACCCGTCGGTCCACCTCCGGCTACGCCGTCTTCCTGGGCGGCAACCTCGTCTCCTGGTCCTCGAAGCGGCAGCACGTGGTGTCCCGCTCGAGTGCCGAGGCGGAATACCGCGCCGTGGCCAACGGCGTGGCCGAGTCTTCCTGGCTTCAGCAGCTGCTTCAGGAGCTCCACTCTCCCCTCGCCCGGAGTACGTTGGTCTACTGCGACAACGTCAGCGCCGTCTACCTCTCCACCAACCCGGTGCAGCATCAGCGCACGAAGCACGTAGAGATCGATCTTCACTTTGTTCGTGAGCGGGTGGCTCTCGGGGAGGTGCGAGTCCTGCACGTACCGACGTCGTCGCAGTTCGCCGACATCTTCACCAAGGGACTTCCTTCGACGGTGTTCACCGAGTTTCGGTCCAGTCTCAACATCTGCCGTGGCTAGATGTTGGGACTGCGGGGGGTGTTAGACTGCATGTATAGGGGCTAGGGGTATTTTAGTCTTTTGGTATTAGGGTTGCTTAACCCTTAAGCTGTATCCCCCTATATATGTAACCCATTGACAGGCTGTTAATTGAGATTACTTTTCCTAATCTTATTGAGACGTCTCGGAGCTCTTCAGCCTGACCGACAAGTGCGCTAGAGCAGCAGAAGGGCGTAGCTGGCACTCTCGGCCAGCCTCCGAAGTAGGAGAACAACCTGAAGATGGTGGAATTCAAGCTGAACTTCCAACCACGTCAAGCAGTCAAGAACCGAGCATCGACTGACTCCGTGGCCGGGTGGACGCCACCACCAAGCAACCTAGGGGGCCCTGAAGGTGGAGAACCGGAGCCCCGAGCACCGGCCTTCACTAAGCCTCACTGGACGTTCTACTCCGACGGCGTGCTGCTCCTCATGCCAACGGGGGAGCGGTTCGGGTACCTTGGACCTGTGCCATGTACCGCGCGCCGACGACACCGTCACCAACAACCTGTCAACGATGACCTCCACTGGAGCCCCGAAGCCCCAAGGAGCCTTCGAAGGGACGTTGCCGCGACTCATAGCCCGGACTGCCGAACCGGGCGAAGGGGGCGACACCAGCACCTCGAAGCTGGCGGTCCCGGTGGCCCTGCAGCCATGGTGCCCGCCAAAGGATCGTATGCGCCACTGGGGACTCCGTGCTACCCAACGCCCAAGATTCATAAGCTCAAGTAGCCCCGATGCATGGACCACGGAGGTTCGGGACTTCTTGAAAGACATCCTTCCTGAAGAACGTGCATCTGCTGAACGGATTGTGCAGATGGCTAAGTGCAACGCACTGGTATCTTTACTGGCGTGGCGCCACGGCATCCTATTGCAGTGCATAACCCAGGAGGAAGGCTGCGACCTGCTCGCCGTAATCCACGGAGGCGAGTGCGGGAGCCGCACATCATCTCACACGCTGGTCGATGAAGCCTTCCGGCAAGGCCTCTACTGACCGATAGTCTCCTAGACGCCGTCAAGCCGGTTAGGAGATGCAAGGCGTGCCAGGTCCATGCCGAGCAGACCTACACAACCGGTGCAAACGCTGCACCCAGAACCGTCGGGGGATACCGGCTCCTCTACGTCGGGGGCCAGCCGGACATCCCAGGGCCGGGTCACGGGAATCACCCTTCTACATGGTATGCGGGGCCGACGCCATGCTTCCCTCAGAGATCGCCATGGGGGTCCCCCCTTGTCCAAGCGTACGACGAAGCCACACAGGACCAGCTCCTGCATGAGGTCATCTACCTCGTCGACGAGGCAAGATGGCAAGCAACGGTGCGGATCGCACGGTGCCGGCGGGAGCTCCGGCGCTACCACCACGGGTCCGTGCATGGGAGCTCAAGGCAGGCGCTCCGGTCCTACCTCTATAAGTCCTACCACACCTACTTAGGTGTCCATTTAAATTACACATTAATTTATATGAACACCTCCCCACGCTCTTGACAGTGTACGCCCATTGTACACTCGGCCCTCCTTTCTCACTCTCATAACTAGTCGACATTTGCTATCCTGCCGAGGGCGGTCGTGCTTGAGGTACCTGCCAGAGGCCCGAGGGCCTCTCGGACCTCTCCCAGTTAGGGTACTGTGACGCCAGTTGGTCTCCTCCAGGAAAAGACCCACGCCAGAGCGGGAGGTCTAGGAGCCTTGCTTTGCCCGGACTTGCACCCAAAGCATGCACACTCTGCCTCTCCAGCGCTACTGTCGAAGTGCTCGGTCGACACTTCCCCCGGGCCTGCACTGGGCAGCCCGCGGAGGTTATTTTTTCGGTGGGGCTAGTTCCTTGCGGAGAGCTTGCGCGGATGGACGAGTTAGTAAGAGCTTGACGCGGTGAGTTTTACGTGGTTCAGGCCGCCGGAGCGTAAAACCCTACGTCCACGGCGAGCTATGGAGCTCGCTGTATTGCTTGCTGCTCAGGGCCGGAGTCCTGAGCTTGGGGGTGAGTTACAGCTTGGGAGTGTATGGCTAGCGTATGAGTTGCAGAGTGCGAACCCTTGCTATCGTCGCCTACCCGAGCCTTTTATAGTCCAAGACTCGGGCAGCTTACAAGGGGGGCCGGGACCCGACAGGTGGTCCCGGGAAGATTGTCTATTATCTACCGTATCTGCAGTTATGCCGGTAGTTGCCTCTGGTCGAAGGCTTCTGAGTCTTCATCTTGTGGCCCTGCCCATGCCGCATGCTAGTCGTAGTGGTTGATGACGGCGCAGGCGGCACGAGATGTCTTGTCGCGGTGTTTATTGGCTGGCAGGTTCTGACACCGCGCGCCAGTTTGTGATGCGACTGGGCGCAACGACACCTGACAGAATCGTGCTCCGCGTCTCCGCGTCTTGGGAAGACGCGGGCCTTGAATACCTTGTACGGGCAAGGTATGGGGCGTCTTTACGCCCGCTGCCTATCGCTCGGGGGCAGGCAGCGCCGTTCTGCTGCCACGTGGCGGGCCCGGAGCTCTCCTCTGAGGAGAGGGAGGTCCGGCCCCGCTGGACGCGTGGCGCCTTCGGACCTTTCTCCCGCGGAGGGGGAGGTCCGGCTTCTGAATGCCACGTGGCGGGCCCGGAGCTCTCCTCTGAGGAGAGGGAGGTCCGGCCCCGCCGGACGCGTGGCGCCTTCGGAGCTCTCCCTGCGGAGAAGGGCGAGTTCCTTAGGCATTTTACCCTGTGCACGGGGGTACCCCATATCTCAGGTACCGACAGTGGCCCCCGGGCCCATCTCGGGGGAGATAACGAGCCCGAGGTGGGACCTCCGTCTCTTCCGATCCGCGCACTTTCTCTAAGTCCCGAATTGACCGCTGCCGGAGCACGAACGGCCGCGGGATCGTGGGAGCATGCGCTCACTTGATGGTTGCTTTTACTGCGGCGGTTCCCAAGACTGCCACTTCTGCACGTTGCGGCGCTTTCTTCGGGAACCGCCGAAGTGCCTTGCCGGCTCATCTTCTCAGGAGACTGACTCCTTGACCCACCGCTTCAGTTAGGCGGCTTGGGTCCACCCGTCATCGGCACTCGGTCTAGGAACCGAAGCGGTTGCCGATGCGGGGTATTCGAAGAGTTCCGAATCGCTTGGAATTGCACCCGGGAAGTTTTTAGAGGGGGTCTTACCCACATTGCGGCTTCCCTTCGCACTTCTCCACGTTTCTTCTCGGACTCTTGTGCTTTTGCTCTCTTGCCCTTGAGTTCTCCCTCGCCATGGCTTCCAACCCGCCACCAGAGAAGAAGCGCGCTCGATCTCCTCCAGCAGCGGCGTCTGTGCCAAGTCGGGAATCTGGGGTGCCTGGCACTCCCTCCGGTGGCGACTCGAAGAGGCCCCGGGCTGATGCGCTGGGGGAAGCTTCTGGGGCGTCCCCTGTTCCGCCAGTTCAAGCGACTGCGGAGCGACCGTCAGTGACGGTTGCGGGCTCTGGGAGTCCTACCCCGGCTCGGAAGTCGGGGTTCAGAGCCCGCTGGAGTGTCCGCGCTTCCCGGCCATCCTCGACTTGCGGGGAATCTGTGCCGCTGCGCTCGGAGCCAGGGGCAACTGCCGCGGCCCCCAGGCCAGCGCGAACTTCTCCTGTTCCGGTGTGCCCGGACTCCGCGGCGGTGTCGTCTCTTCCTGCCAAGACGGCCACCGCGGCCCCCAAGCCAGCGCAGGTCGACCCTGCACTAGGCGGCCCGGCCTTTTCTCCAGCACCGCCCTCCCCGGCTCGCCCCTCTCCTCAGGTCAAGGAGCCAAAAGCTGAAGAGAGCCCGGCAGGCCTGGCTGCCAGAGCCTCGGAGCCAGCTTCTCCTGATCGGCGTCTCGTCTCGGTTGCTGGTGCGTCGGCTCCTCTTGAGGACGAGGTAATGGAGGAGGTCGGGGGGACTGCCCCGGCCTCTGTTGCTCCATTGCCCCTGGCGGATGCCTTCGCGCTTGCCGAGACGAGCGTTCGGCAGGTCTTGGCTGCACTAGGGCGCGAGCGGGAGGAGTATACGGTTGAACGGGATCGCCTCCTCACCTGGGGGAACCTTTTGCGGGAGAGGACCGCGAAGGTTAAGAGTGAGCTCGACTCCAAGCGGGAGTTGCTCGACTTCAGGGAAGCGCTCCTCGACCGGATGAAGCGGGCTGTCGACCGCATGGACACCCAATCGCGGCGGATCAACAGGGAGGCCCTGGAGGCACACGCCCGGGCCGAGGAGAGCCTCTCTGCTGCTGTAGAGTTACGGCAGCAGTTGGAGCGCCGTAAACTCGCCGTTGAGGAACGGGAGCATTCCACGGCAGCTGAGGCGGAGAGGGTCGCCGCGCAGCTGGCGGAGGGCGAGGATGACCTTCGAGCCCGGATCGAGGAGCTGGAGATCCTGAAGGCATACCTCGACTTGAGGGAGGAACAGGTCTCCCGTGATCGCCGGGCGGTCTTGGACCGGGAGTTGGCCGTCGACTTCAAGGCTGCTGAGTTGGAGCGGCTCACCCAGACTCTCCATCTTCGGGAGAGCTCCCTGGCGGCCAAGGAGAAGGAATTCTCCGAGAGGAACCTGGAGGCTCTGCAGGCGGCCCGCCGCGAGGTGGAGGAGCTCTCGGCCTTGCGGTCCTCCGAGGCTCTTGCGGTCTCAAGCTTCGTGGATCGAGCGGGGTCCGCCCTGATCCCTCTTGGCTTCAGTCCGGTGAGGGTCGCGGCTCCTGCGTTGAAGGTGGCGGAGGTGATCCCTGCGCTGGAGTCGATCGGCGCCAAGCTGGACAGGCTAGACTCGGTGGTCGCCAGCGAGCTTGAGGCCGAGGGCCGCGGCCTAGCCTTAGAGGTCGCCTCACATGTGCTGGCATGCTTCAAGAGCCGCGACCCCTCTTTCTCGCTAGAGCCAGCGAAAGAGGGCCTAGCCGCGGAGCGGGAGGAAGCTGCCAGGGCTGAAGTCGAGGATGTGGCCGCCCTTATAGCCGCAAGGTTCCGGCGGGAGCCGGGAGGTCCTTAGGACTTGTTTCTCCCTTTTTATCGAGTCTGTAGTCCAGCTCATGGAGCCTCGCTTAGTTCAACTCTTTTGGATATTTGTGTCTGTGATGCTTTTTCTCTCCTTCTTGGCTTTTCCTGGCCGAGTCCTTAGCTCCGCAAGGTACTCGGAGGCCTTGACCAATCTCGGAGCTCTGCATAGACACCCTCCCCGGGTCCTAACCGTATTAGGGGCCCCGGGGGTCTCCGGATCTCGCCCTATGGGGAGCTCCAAATCTGCCTGCCACGTGGCGGGTCCGGAGCCCCTCCTTAAGAGGCGGGAGCTCCGGCCATGCTGGACACGTAGGGCTTTCGGAGCCCTCCCACCGAGGGGGGAGGTCCGGTTTCTGCCTGCCACGTGGCGAGCCCGGAGCCCTCCTCAGGGGAGGCGAGAGCTCCGGGCCCGCTGGACACGTGGGGCCCTCGGGTCCCGCCCCTGCTGAAGGGGTAGGACCCGGTCGTTCTAGTCCTAGGCCGGAGTAGTTGGTAGCTCCTTTCCCCTTGCTTCATGCAGACCCTGTTGCCGCAACCTGGAGGTCCTGCACACAGGCAGAGGAAACGTAATTCTCCTCGGGGGTCCTCCCCTCCCGTCTCCTAGTCTTATCCGTCTTACGATCCTGATCCGTTATACGGGGCTTGGGCAATTCTGTGCACGAGGCGCCGGAGCTCCGGCTCCCTCCGAGGTCCGGGTACGGCCGTCCGATCCCTAGTACCGGGCCATGCGCTGGGGAAGCAGAGTGCACGTGCTTTGGGTTCATGACCAGGCAAAGCGGTTGTACTCCCCTGTACCTCCGGAGGGCAGGATGCGCATGCTTTGGGCTCATGGCCTGCTAAGCTGGATACGCACCCTGGACCCCCCATGCACAACGCAGGCCTTTCCTGGAGGTGACCAACTGGCACCGCAACACCTAACTGGGGGAGGCCCGAGAGACTCACTCGGCCATCGGCAGGTGCCTCAAGCGCAGCCGCCTTCGGTAGGATAGCGAATGCCGACTATGAATGAGCGCAGGAGAGGGGGAGCTAGATGTACGATGAACATACAAAGATAGTGCGGTCATAAAAATTAATGCATAATTTAAATGAGCGCATAAAAGAGAGCTAAGTAGAACAGGTTTCTGTATTCATGCCCATAGGTGGAATTCTGGCTGTACATGGAGGCAATATTCCGCCTCGTCTACAAGGGAAGCAAGACTCTACGCGCTTAGGGTCGGAACCAGGCTAAACTGGACGTAGTCCTGTACCGTCCCTTGAGACTTAGCTGCCCCAAGCTCTGTTCCTAAATTCTATGGGATTCATTACAGAAGGGAAAAACCCTGTTCTACTGATGCTCGGGAAGTAGGACTTACAGTGTTGCTTCATGGCAATAGTTTTTTGGGGACGGATCCCACACTCGGTTGAAAGGCATGTGTACCTGGGGCAGCAGCTTTCATGATTCGGAAGGGACCTTCCCTGCTGGGGGAGAGTTTATGGGTCCTTTTTGGAATAGAGCGTGCCGCGACACCAGGTTGCCCTCCTGCAGGTCCCCGATGCGTTCGGTTCTTTGGCGGTAGTGCTTAAAGCATGAGCCGAGACCGCGCGTTGTGGGGTGTTACCTGCAGCCAAGTCTCGTCGACGAGGTTGTCATCTTCGCGCTGGATCAGGTCCATCGCGGCTTCTCCTGGGGGCCCCCGGGGAGTTCTCCCCTTCTGGCTAAGGCCTTCAAGAGGTAGGTGGACCCGGGCTCGTCTTGGATGACCCAAGGCGTCTTCCCCTTCTGGCAAGGCCTTCAAGGGGTTGACAGATCTTGGGCGGCCCCCGGCAGGTATGTCCGAAGCACGGAGGCGTGCCGCAATTGGCTACCGCCCTGGTCCATCACCGTCGGAGCTGGAGTCCTCGCCGTTATGCACTGTCTTTATGACGCGCTGAGGCTCCTGGAACCCCACCTGATGGGCGGCAGTGACTGGGGCATCGACCTTCTGTTTGCCATCCCTTTGAGGGTAAGGCGGTGCTTCAGCTCTCTGCTGTCTTCCTTTGCGGAAGCGCTCTGCGAGTCTCTGGATATCCCAGCACTCGGCAGCAGTATGGTTGCCGGCGCCATGCACGGGGCATAGCCCGCCCTGGTCACTGTCTGGGGCCGGTGACTGCCGCTGCCTTTTGTCGGGGCGTGGCCCCCGAGCTCCACTAGCCGTCGCTGCTGCGGCGACGGGAGCCGTGAACGATGACTTCATCTTGCCACTCCCCCGGTTCTTAGCCTTCTTGCCACCCCCATAGGCAGCAGCGCCGGACCCGGGTTGTCCACCTGGCTCGGAGGTCGGCAGAGAGTGCCAGTTTCGCCTTTCAGCTGCTCTGGCGCATTTGTCCGCCAGACTGAAGAGCTTAGAGACGTCGCGGACCTCTCTGGTCGCGAGCTTCTCAAGCATTTTCTCGTCCCGGACACCCTGTCGGAACGCCACCACCACAGAAGCACTTTGGATATGTGAGATGGTGTTGCATACCTAGGAGAACCGCTGGATGAAAGAGCGCAGCGACTCCCCAGGTTGTTGCTCGACGGCGTGGAGGTCAAGCTCCGTGCCGGGACAGGTGTAGGAGCTGCCGAAGTTGGCAACGAACTGCCGGCAGAGCTCTCCCCAGGAAGTTATGGACCCCTGAGGTAGATTCATGAGCCAAGACCGAGCTGGGCCGGTCAAGGCGACGGGGAAGTAATTGGCCATGACAGCCTCGTCCCCTCCTGCGGCAAGTACGGCGGTGGAGTAGATCTGGAGGAACTCCACCGGGTTGACGCTACCGTCGTACTTCCCGGGCAGGTGCGGCCGGAACTTGCGCGGCCACCTCGCGAAGCGAAGGTGGGGTGCAAGGGCCGCACATCCTGCACCTGCTGCTGCAGGTATTGGCGCTGCGAACGCTTGGTTCGCACTTGGCACCGCGTATCCCGGCATGGGCAAGGCTGCACCATAGACCGGGGGCGCTGCTTGCGGCGCATATGGTTGTGGCATATGCTGCGCGGCATATGCCTGAGACAGGGCTCGCGTGGCGAAGACCTGCCCTCCAGGTTGTGTCGAGGCCGACGACATGCTGTCGCCAGCCTCATGGTTGCGACGCCTTTCTCAACGTCGCTCGAGGTACACCCGGGCATCCTGGCCCAAGTGGCACCGTTCCAGCTCCCTTCTCAGGTCCGTCGACAGGAGCCTGGAGGAGCTGGAATCCGCCGTTAGCCCGTCAACCGTGGGCGTGCGCGTCAGCGACACAGCCGGTTGTCCTGGGCGCCGTCCTCGCCGAAACCGAGGGTTCGCGGCGGCGACGACGAGGCGGTCTACCTCGCGGACCCATTGCCGGGTCGCTGAATGGGGCGCATCCCCCGCAGGTGGGTTGCGCAGCAGCGCTCTTGCTGCAGCTAGCGCACCCCCATGGTGTACGCTCAGCGCTGCAGAAGATCTCACACTGGTCGGAGCCTGCATCGCCGGAGTCGGCGTTGCCGGAGTCGGCTGCTGGCTACCAGCTCGTGCCGACACACTCCGTCCTGAGTGTGTCGACATGTACTCCCCACTGGTCACGGTTCGCCGTGAATGCGGAGGGGGAGAGTTTGCCGCTGAAGGAAGCTTGGTCATCTTCGTCGGCGGAAACTCGTCGCGCTAGGAGAAAAGCCCCCTACCTGGCGCGCCAAATGTCGAAGTGTTCGGTCGACACTTCCCCCGGGCTTGCACTGGGCAGCCCGCGGAGGTTCTTTTTTCGGTGGGGCTAGTTCCTTGCGGAGAGCTTGCGCGGATGGACGAGTTAGTAAGAGCTTGACGCGGTGAGTTTTACGTGGTTCAGGCCGCCAGAGCATAAAACCCTACGTCCACGGCGAGCTATGGAGCTCGCTGTATTGCTTGCTGCTCAGGGCCGGAGTCCTGAGCTTGGGGGTGAGTTACAGCTTGGGAGTGTATGGCTAGCGTATGAGTTGCAGAGTGCGAACCCTTGCTATCGTCGCCTACCCGAGCCTTTTATAGTCCAAGACTCGGGCAGCTTACAAGGGGGGCCGGGACCCGACAAGTGGTCCCGGGAAGATTGTCTATTATCTACCGTATCTGCAGTTATGCCGGTAGTTGCCTCTGGTCGAAGGCTTCTGAGTCTTCATCTTGCCGCCCTGCCCATGCCGCATGCTAGTCGTAGTGGTTGATGACGGCGCAGGCGGCACGGGATGTCTTGTCGCGGTGTTTATTGGCTGGCAGGTTCTGACACCGTGCGCCAGTCTGTGATGCGACTGGGCGCAACGGCACCTGACAGAAGCGTGCTCCGCGTCTCCGCGTCCTGGGAAGACGCGGACCTTGAATACCTTGTACGGGCAAGGTATGGGGCGTCTTTACGCCCGCTACCTATCGCTCGGGGGCAGACAGCGCCGTTCTGCTGCCACGTGGCGGGCCCGGAGCTCTCCTCTGAGGAGAGGGAGGTCCGGCCCCGCTGGACGCGTGGCGCCTTCGGACCTCTCTCCCGCGGAGGGGGAGGTCCGGCTTCTGAATGTCACGTGGCGGGCCCGGAGCTCTCCTCTGAGGAGAGGGAGGTCCGGCCCTGCCGGACGCGTGGCGCCTTCGGAGCTCTCCCTGCGGAGAAGGGCGAGTTCCTTAGGCATTTTACCCTGTGCGCGGGGGTACCCCATATCTCAGGTACCGACAGCTACGGTCTGAGTACTAGGGGCCGGACGGTTACACCCTGACCTAGGCGGGAGCCGGACCTTCGGGACCGAGTGCACCGGATTGCCCAAGCCCCGGCCCAGGACTGTAAGCCAAATAAGACTAAGAGACAGGGAAAGGAGGACCTCTGAGCAGTGCGGACCTCACCCCTTCAGCAGGGGTGAGCTCCGAAGCCGAACCTCGTCTCCCTCTCCTCAGAGTTATTTTTACAAATAGAAATAGGTAACCAATTTTTAGATTACGGAGGCGAGCTCCGAAGGCGCCACGTGTCCAACAGGACCGGGCCTCCCCTCTCCTCAGAGGCTAGCCCCGGGCCTGACACGTGGCCGGACGTACCAGACCGCACCCCTCCAGCAGGGGTGAACTCTGATGCTGGACCTCATGCCCTCCACTGGCCTGAGCTCCGATGACCTTCGCACCTCACGCCCTCCGCTGGCCTGAGCTCCGATGACCCTCGGACCTCACGCCCTCCGCTGGCCTGAGCTCCGATGCCAGCCCTCGCCCTCTTCTCAGAGGCGAGCCCTGATGCCGGACCTCATGCCCTCCGATGGCCTGAGCTCCGATGCCAGCCCTCGCCCTCTTCTCAGAGGCGAGCCCTGATGCCGGACCTCATGCCCTTCGCTGGCCTGAGCTCCGATGACCTCCGGACCTCACGCCCTCCGCTAGCCTGAGCTCCGATGACCTTCGGACCTCACGCCCTCCGCTGGCCTGAGCTCCGATGACCTTCGGACCTCACGCCCTCCGCTGGTCTGAGCTCCGATGACCTCCGGACCTCACGTCCTCCGCTGGCCTGATCTCCGATGACCTCCGGACCTCACGCCCTCCGCTGACCTGAGCTCCGATGCCAGCCCTCGCCCTCTTCTCAGAGGTGAGCCCTGATGCTGGACCTCACGCCCTCCACTGGCCTGAGCTCCGATGACCTCCGGACCTCACGCCCTCCGCTGGCCTGAGCCCCGATGACCTCCGGACCTCACGCCCTCCGCTGGCCTGAGCTCCGATGACCTCCGGACCTCACGCCCTCCACTGGTCTGAGCTCCGATGCCAGTCCTCGCCCTCTTCTCAGAGGCGAGCCCTGATGCCGGACCTCACGCCCTCCGCTGGCCTGAGCTCCGATGACTTCCGGACCTCACACCCTCCGCTGGCCTGAGCTCCGATGACCTCCGGACCTCATGCCCTCCGCTGGCCTGAGCTCCGATGAACTCTGGACCTCACGCCCTCCGCTGGCCTGAGCTCCGATGACCTCCGGACCTCACGCCCACCGCTGGCCTGAGCTCCGATGCCTTCCGGACCTCCCCCTTCCACAGGGCTGAGCTCCGATGCCAGACCTCACCCCCTCAGCAGGGGTGATCTCTGATGCCGGACCTCCCCCTCTCCTCAGAGGCTGAGCTCCGATGCCTGCCGGACCTCATCCTCTCCGCGGGGCTAAGTTCCGAAGAGGGCAAGATCCGACAATCACAGGGAACACTCAAGAAAGTGCGTGGGGAAGACAAGGGGAAGGCCCCACCCCGGGTTCGTTATCTCCCCCGAGATGGGCCCGGGGGCCACTGTCGGTACCCTCAATACCGGGTACCCCCACGCACAGGGTGAAACCGCCTAAGGACCTCGCCCCCTCCGCAGGGGCGAGCTCCGAAGATGCCACGTGTCCAGTAGGGCCGGAGCTCCCCTCTTCTCAGAGGATAGCTCCGGGCCTGCCACGTGGCCCAGAAGGTCGGACCTCGCCCCCTTCGCAGGGGCGAGCTCCGAAGGCGCCACGTGTCCAGTAGGGCCGGAGCTCCCCTCTCCGCAGAGGATAGCTCCGGGCCTGCCACGTGGCCACGTGCAGCGCTACCTGCCCTGGCGCGGTAGGCAGCAGGAGTAAAGGCGCGCCATGCCTTGTCCGCACAAGGCATTCAAGACCCGCACCTTCCCAAGACACGGAGGCGCGGCGCACGCCTGTCAGGAGGCACTGTGACCCGTCACGGTCAAGACAGGCGCAAAGCGTCAGAAGCTGTAGACCAATGAATACAGCGAGAGGACATGACCTGCCACCCTTGCCATCATCAACCACTACGCCTAGCTTGCGGCATGGGCAGGGCGGCAGGACGACGGCCTCGAAGCCATCGCTAGAAGACTGCACGGCAAGACTCGATAGATGGCAGGAAATCACCCCGGGGCCACCTGTCGGGCTCCGGGCCCACCTTGTAAGCCACCTGAGCCTTGGACTCTAAAAGACTCGGGTAGGCAACATTACAAAGGGTTCGAACTCCCGTGAGTTCAGCTCCCTCTAGCGCTTAGGGTTCGCAACCCAGCCAATTCATCCTCATACCCAGTCTTAGAACTCCAGTTCTAAGCTTCAAGCAATACAACGAGCAACTCTGCTCCTGTGGACGTAGGGTTTTACGCTCCGGCGGCCCGAACCACGTAAAAATCCTTGTGTTAATCATCTCCTTCCTTCGTCCAACACGCGAGATCCTCCGAGAGGACTAGCCCCTCCGAAAAAGAACCTCCGCGGGCTGCCCTGAGCAGGCCCGGGGAAAGTGTCGACCGCAGAGGCTTCGACAGTACCGATAACCGAGAAACTCCTCATAAGAGGAGATCTCAATGGTCATGTGGGTGCAACTAACCTAGGATTTGAGGGAGTACGTGGAGGCTTTCGATGCGGCGATAGAAATCAAGGGGGTAAGGACATCCTAGACTTTGCCGTGGCCTATGATCTGTTAGTAGCTAACACCCTCTTTAGGAAGAGACAATCTCACGTAGTGATCTTTAGTAGTGTCCAACACTCTAGCCAGATTGACTTTGTCCTCACTAGGAGAAGGGATAGACGGCAGTGTCTAGATTGTAAGGTGATCCTCGGGGAGTGTGTTGTGACAACAACATAAGCTTGTGGTAGTTGACTTTCGCTTCCATACATTTTCTTTGCGATACAAAGGTGTCCAAATCACAAGAACAAAGTGGTGGAAGTTGAAAGAAGAATCACAAGAATCCTTTAAAAATAGGCTGATCACAGAAGGACCCTGGGTAGAAAATGGAGATGCAGATAGTATGTGGGTGAAAATGGCAACTTGCATTAGGAAGGTAGATAGTGAGGTGTTCGGTGTGACAAAAGGAAAGACACTTGTAGATAAAGACACTTGGTGGTGGAATGAGGATGTACAAAAGGCCATTAAGGAGAAGAAGGAGTGTTACAAGAGTTGACATAATGATAGAAGCGCAAGCAACATGCTTAAGTACAAGGAGGCCAAGAAAAATGCAAGGCGGGCTGTGAGTAAGGCAAGAGGACAGGCCTATGATGAGTTATATGAGAGACTAGAGACAAAAGAAGGTGAAAAGGACATATACAAGATAGCAAAATCCGCGAGAGAAAGATGAGGGATTTCAATCAAGTTAAATGCATCAAAGATGAGACTGACCGCATTCTAGTGAAGGATGAAGAGATTAAGAATAGATGGCGGGATTACTTTAATTGGCTATTCAATGATGGGAATGGGAGCACTATGGTTGAGTTGGATGACTCATTTGATGACTCCAACAGGCGGTTCGTGCGGAGGATACAAGAGTTTGAGGTTAAGGAGGCCTTAAAAAGGATGAAAGGAGGAAAGGCCCTTGGCCCTGATGATGTCCCTATTGAGGTGTGGAGATGCCTTGGGGACGTGGCAATAGTATGGCTCACAAAGCTATTCAACCACATTTTTTAGTCAAACAAGATGCCTGAAGAATGGAGAAAAAGTATATTAGTACATATCTTTAAAAATATAGGAGATATTCAAAGTTGTACTAATTATCGAGGGATTAAGCTTATGAGTCATACTATGAAGCTTTTTGAGAGAGTGATTGAACACCGCCTGAGGAAAGTGACCAATGTCACTAAAAACCAGTTTGGTTTTATGCCTAGGAGGTCTACAATGGAGGTGATTTTCTTGCTTCGTCAGCTTATGGAGAGATATAGGGAGCAGAAGAAGGACTTGCATATGGTGTTCATTGACTTGGAGAAGACGTACGACAAGATACCAAGCTCAGTCATGTGGTGGGCACTAGAGAAATATAAAATGCCAACAAAGTACATTACCCTTATCAAGGATATGTACAATAATGTTAGGACAAGTGTGCGCGTAAGTGATAGTGAGACTGATGCATTTCCTATCACGGTAGGACTACATCAAGGATGATCTTTGAGCCCATACTTTCCTTGGTGATGGATGAGGTGTTGAAGGATATACAAGGTGATATCACTTGGTGCATGCTCTTTGCCGATGATGTAGTGCTCATAGATGAAACTAGGGATGGTGTTGATAAGAAATTAGAGTTATGGAGATAAACCTTAGAGTCCAAGGGGTTTAGACTTAGTAGGACCACGACCGAGTATATAAGGTGTGACTTTAGTAGTGTTGGTCGTGAAGAGGGAAATATTAGTCTACAAGGACAAATAATACCTAGAAGGGACTCTTTCCGATACTTAGGATCAATGTTACAAAACAATGGCGATATTGATGAGGATGTTTGCCACAGGATCAAGGTAGGGTGGACGAAAAGGCGACAAGCCTCTGGAATCCTATGTGATAGGAAGGTCCCACAAAAGCTAAAAGGGAAGTTCTATAGGACGGTGATCAGACCCGCGATGCTTTATGGGACGGAATGTTGGCCAACTAAACGGCAACATGTCCAACAAATGAGTGTTGCAGAGATGCGCATGCTACGATGGATGTGCGGGCACACGAGAAGAGACCGAATAAGGAATGAGGCGATTCGTGATAGGGTAGGGGTGGCGCCGATTGAAGAGAAGTTATACCAACATCGACTAAGGTGGTTTGGACATATCCAACGAAGACCTCCAGAAGCACCGGTTAACAGTGGGATTTTAAGAGGTAGAGAAAATATTTGGAGGGGTAGAGGATAACCAAGGTTGACCTGGGAGGAGGCGATAAAACGAGATTTGAGAGATTGGAATGTATCCAGAGACTTAGCTCATGATAGCACCGCATGGAAAGTAGCAATTCATGTGCCAGAATCTTAGTCTTGTTTTTTTTTCTTTTTTTTCCTTGTTATTCTTATATCTCTTACTCTCTTTTACTTCATTGATATATATATATATATGTATATATATATATATATATAATTATTGGGTTTCATGTCTAGCCGACCCCAACATGCTTGGGGTAAAGGCTTGGATGTTGTTGTTGTTGTTGCTTAAGCGCTAATGCGCCCGACGGAGGTAAGGTGTTCGGGTTGCCTTGGTTTCTGGCGTAAGGCGGGTGGCGGCGGAGGGGAGGGGGGTAGAGCCGCCCTTCTGGAGAGGCGCGAGCAGAAGAAGAGTACCTACGGGAGGGGGGCGGCGCCCGACGAAGGAAGGCAGCACGCTGGGCGGTGGGAGGCCGCCACCGATCTGTGCCTGAGTGGGGGGCGGGAGCCGTCTGTGGAGCAGATATGCTCGGAGCCTCGGAATTGGGAGGGGGAGCCGCCGGTGGAGGAAGGCAGCAGGCAGGCGGGGAGGCTGCCGCCGGGGGGGGGGGGGGCGCCGCCAGTGGGTTGAGGGAGCAGGGGGGGCGTGGGGACTGGGGACCTGGGGTCGCCCTAGAAATAAATTGGGCTTGGGTGAGCGGCCCGTGGGCTGGGCTGAGGCCACAGAAGAGGCAGGTCAGGAAACAATATTATGTTGCTATTTGTATTGCTTTGTATTCCTACATTCTATTATGTATATATACTACTAAGGCGTCACCTCGCCTTACGCCTTATCGCTTAAAAGATAAAAAGGGGTAGGTCACCTTATGTCGCCTTACCGCCTTAATAACTATGCACTTTGCACAATTATCATACCAATTTCTGTTCTTATTGCACATGGACAGAGCATATCCTCTGCAGTACTGCACATGCAGTATCAGTCACTGACATGTAGACATGTGGGGCGCGTGGTCCCACACGTCAGCGACTACTATGTCATGTGCAGTACTGCAGAGGATTTTTCGCACGTGGACTTGTTTAAATGTACATTGTTGGAATTCCAGGCAAGGCATATCAGCAATAATGAGGGGATTGATTTATTCCAAAGATCTGCCGGCCTTATATAGCCGGACACCCTGATTTTGTTTCCATTTAGGACCCTACTTTCCTAATTTATTAGGACCCTACTTTCCTAATCTAAATTGCAGCAACCTTTCCATCTCTAGGACCTGCTATATCTATGGATTTTCTGCCTTATTCATGAAGTCCTATCCTAATATGACTCCCAAACACCCAGGGCTCGATCCGGCCTGCAGCAGGCCTGCTGCCGCGCCTGCCCATGTTGCAACGCCCAGTATCATTTAAAATACATTTCCTTTGTTTAGTTTCTCGTCTGTCATTGATTACATAGGCTTTTGAGAAAATAATGTCTCTGATCATTTATTGTCCCTGATACTCCGTTGAATTGTGGATGCTCCTATATGTGCCTCTTTTCAAAACCTTACCTGTTTGGGAACCTGATAGACAAATTCTATTAATTAGGTCGTATCAAGCCCATGTCTCCCTCGTCTGAAGCTTTTGTTTGTCCACACCAGTGCTCTTCTTTCTCCTTGTCTTTCTTATAATTGTTGATCCTCTTCCATCAATTGGAAACCACCATCTTGGTGACCAGTTTCCACCAATGCTGGCATTCATCTTGGGGATGGCAGCGTGATACTCCATTTCTGTTCCCAATCGTAGTCTGACTGACATAATTGGATGAAGTAGAGGAGGCACATGCATGTTTGGAATTTAATGATTTAGTTACTTTGGACATCTGTTTCTTTTTGTTTGTCAATTATGTGCCTTGATATGTACTTCGAGCTGGTAATTTGGTTGATTCATATTGCTGTAACCTTTTTTTAGCTTCCCTCTACGGTATATGTGATGATTAACATGCGTACTGATTGGGTAATTAACATATGACAGCAAATAATTTTGCGAACACTCTACTTTGTTTACTCTTGAAGGGCGGACCTGGCGCAATGGTAGTGTGTCTCCACTTGTGTCCTGAGATCTTGGGTTCGAACCAACCTCTCTGCAAAAGCAGGGTAAGGCTGTCTAGAAATAACCCTTCCCCAGACCCTACATGTGTGGGAGCCTTCGGCACTGGGTACACCCTTTTTTCTACTTTGTTTACTCTTATCTCTATTTCTTTCTTTTACCTTATTAAGAAATTAACTCCGCCTATGTTGTAATGACATAGCCGGTCCCAAGCCCGGGTAAAGGAGGAGGGGTTGTGATAGGCTTGACGAGCCAACAACTACACTTAGCCATTCTCATGGAAATGAAACTCAATAGAAATTCGTTGGGGCGTAACCCTCTTAGCGACGCGCCATATCGGAACCCGGGTATGGTGTTAAGTGGGCAAGGGCCGGGTCGACACCACCTTAGTGGCGCGCCATATCGGAACCCGGATATGGTGTTAAATGAGCAAGGGCCGGATCGCCACCACCTTAGTGGCGAGCTACATCATCGCCCGGATGTAGTGATAAGTGAGCAAGGGTCTTTGTATCTTACTCGACGGGTGCAAAGCGTAAGGAAGCTAGCCAAGGAACATAGATTTCGGGTGGGTAGTTGGAATGTAGGATCCTTGACGGGGAAGCTACGTGAGTTAGTAGATGTTGCCATTAGGAGACGAGTAAATATCCTTTGTGTACAAGAGACTAGATGGACGGGTCAAAAGGCGAGAGAAGTCGAGAATACCGATTTCAAGCTTTGGTATTCTGGTTCAGCTGGGACTAGGAATGGCGTAGGTGTTCTAATAGATAAGAGTCTTAAGGATGGAGTAGTGGATGTTCGAAGACGAGGGGATAGGATCATCTTAATCAAGATAGTAATTGGGGACATTGTCTTGAACGTCATTAGTGCTTATGCCCCACAAGTTGGGATCAACATGAGTGCTAAGAGGCAATTTTGGGAGGACTTGGAGGATATGGTTAGTAGTGTACCGATAACCGAGAAACTCCTCATAGGGGAGATCTCAATGGTCATGTGGGTGCAACTAACCTAGGATTTGAGGAAGTACATGGAGGTTTTGGATGCGGCGATAGAAATCAAGAGGGTAAGGACATCCTAGACTTTGCCGTAGCCTATGATCTGTTGATAGCTAACACCCTCTTTAGGAAGAGGCAATCTCACCTAGTGACCTTTAGTAGTGCCCAACACTCTAGCCAGATTGACTTTGTCCTCACTAGGAGAAAGGATAGACGGGGTGTCTAGATTGTAAGGTGATCCCGGGGGAGTGTGTTGTGACACAACATAATCTTGTGGTAGCTGACTTTCGCTTCTATACATGTTCTTTGCGGGACAAAGGTGTCAAAATCACAAGAACAAAGTGGTGGAAGTTGAAGGGAGAATCACAAGAATCCTTTAAAAATAGGGTGATCACAGAAGGACCCTGGGCAGAAAATGGAGATGCAGATAGTATGTGGATGAAGATGGCAACTTGCATTAGGAAGGTAGCTAGTGAGGTGTTCGGTGTGACAAAGGGAAAGAAACTTATAGATAAAGACACTTGGTGGTGGAATGAGGATGTACAAAAGGCCATTAAGGAGAAGGAGTGTTACAAGAGTTGGCATAATGATAGAAGCGCAAGCGACATTTAAGTACAAAGAGGCTAAGAAGAATGCAAAGCGGGTTGTGAGTAAGGCAAGAGGACAGGCCTATGATAAGTTATATGAGAGACTAGAGACAAAAGAAGGTGAAAATGACATATACAAGGTAGCAAAAATCCGCGAGAGAAAGATGAGGGATCTCAATCAAGTTAAATGCATCAAAGATGAGACTGACCGCATTCTAGTGAAGGATGAAGAGATTAAGAATAGATGGCGTGATTACTTTAATGGGCTATTCAATGATGGGAATGGGAGCACTATGGTTGAGTTGGATGACTCCTTTGATGACTTCAACAGGCGGTTCGTGCGGAGGATACAAGAGTTTGAGGTTAAGGAGGCCTTAAAAAGGATGAAAGGAGGAAAGGCCCTCGGCCTGACGATGTCCCTATTGAGGTATGGAGATATCTTGGGGACGTGGCAATAGTATGGCTGACAAAGCTATTCAACCACATTTTTCAGTCAAACAAGATGCCTGAAGAATGGAGGAAAAGTATATTAGTACCTATCTTCAAAAATAAAGGAGATATTCAAAGTTGTACTAATTATCGAGGTATTAAGCTTATGAGTCATACTATGAAGCTTTGGGAGAGAGTGATTGAACACCGCCTGAGGAAAGTGACCAATGTCACTAAAAACCAGTTTGGTTTTATGCCTGGGAGGTCTACAATGGAGGCGATTTTCTTGCTTCGTCAGCTTATGGAGAGATATAGGGAGCAGAAGAAGGACTTGCATATGGTGTTCATCGACTTGGAGAAGGCGTATGACAAGATACCAAGGTCAATCATGTGGTGGGCACTAGAGAAACATAAAGTGCCAACAAAGTACATTACCCTTATCAAGGATATGTACAATAATGTTAGGACAAGTGTGCGCGTAAGTGATAGTGAGACTGATGCATTTCCTATCACGGTAGGACTACATCAAGGATCAACTTTGAGCCCATACATCTTTTCCTTGGTGATGGATGAGGTGTCGAAGGATATAAAAGTGGATATCCCTTGGTGCATGCTCTTTGCTGATGATGTAGTGCTGGTAGATGAAACTAGAGATGGTGTTGATAAGAAATTAGAGTTATGGAGACAAACCTTAGAGTCCAAGGGGTTTAGACTTAGTAGGACCAAAACCGAGTATATGAGGTGTGACTTTAGTGGTGTTGGTCGTGAAAAGGGAAATGTTAGTCTACAAGGACAAATAGTACCTAGAAGGGACACTTTCCGATACTTAGGATCAACGTTACAAAGCAATGGCGATATTGATGAGGATGTTTGCCACAGGATCAAGGTAGGGTGGATGAAATGGCGACAAGCCTCTGGAATCCTATGTGATAGGAAAGTCCCACAAAAGCTAAAAGGGAAGTTCTTTAGGACGGTGATCAGACCCGCGATGCTCTATGGGGCGGAATGTTGGCCAACTAAACGGCAACATGTCCAACAAATGAGTGTCGCAGAGATGCGCATGCTACGATGGATGTGCGGGCACATGAGAAGAGACCGAATAAGGAATGAGGCGATTCGTGATAAGGTAGGGGTGGCGCCGATTGAAGAGAAGTTAGTCCAACATCGACTTAGGTGGTTTGGACATATCCAACGGAGACCTCCAGAAGCACCGGTTAACAGTGGAATTTTAAGAGGCAGAGAAAATATTAGGAGGGGTAGAGGACGACCAAGGTTGACCTGGGAGGAGGCGGTAAAACGAGATTTGAGAAATTGGAATGTATCTAGAGACTTAGCTCATGATAGGACCGCATGGAAAGTAGCAATTCATGTGCTAGAATCGTAGTCTTGTTTTTCTCTTTTTTTTTTTCTTTTTTTCTTTTTCTTTTTCTTTTTTCTTTTCTCTTTTTTTCTTTTTTCTTTTTCTTTTTTTCTTTTTTCCTTGTTCTTATATCTCTTCCTCTCTTTTACTTCATTGATATTGGGTTTCATGTCTAGCCGACCCTAATAGGCTTGGGATAAAGGCTTGGTTGTTGTTGTTGTTGTACCTTATTAAGAAATTAAAATTGTTGAGTTTCATATCTTGCCTCCCCCAACATGCTTGGTACAAATGCTTTGTTGTTATTGTTGTTTGTTTGATTTATTATTGCTCTTTCTCTCTCTTTTTTTTCTCTTTAATTCTGTTTGGTTTATTTTCTCTTTTTCCCTCCTTTTCCTTTTTGTCTTTAATTTTCTGTTTGTCTTTTTCTTTTGGGTCTTCTGGGTTTCATCTCTAGCATACCCCAACTTGCTTGTGACTCAAAGTTCTTGTTCTTGTTGTTGTTGCTGTTGTCTACATGTATGTTTCTTCATTAATCTGTGATCTATTTTTTCCATATGCCGCTCATTATATTATTTTTCAGGCTACTTTTTATATCCCTGGTATGTCGTCAACAAGCAAAGCTGTTCCGTGCAACAACAACTTCTGTGATTCACAAAAAGAATGCTCTTCCACATCGCAATGTCCATACAAGATGGTGTATGTCTCAGCGAGCACATCGTCTTCTGGCTTTCTAGTTGAAGATATGCTTTACCTCTCAACAGAGGATTCCCATCCCAAAATTCTCAAGGCCCCAGTAATGCTTGGGTATCATCTAATCTTGAATCTAGGTTAACTTGTTACTAGAAAGTATTAGATGCAATCTCTAATAACAAATATATCTTCTTGTCAGCTGTGGAGAGACTCAAACAGGATCATTTCTTGATGCTGCTGCTCCGAATGGTCTTTTTGGACTTGGGATAGACGAGATCTCAGTTCCGAGCATTTTGGCGCAGAAAGGTCTGGCATCCAATTCCTTTTCAATGTGCTTTGGCCATGATGGTATTGGGAGAATCAGCTTTGGAGACCAAGGAAGCTCAGACCAAGAGGAAACACCTCTTGACATCAACAGACAACAGTGAGCAAATTTTGTTGATTTACTTGACATACAATTATTTTCTGTATTCTTTTCTCATTTAGAAGGGCGGACCTGGCGCAGTGGTAGTGTGTCTCCACTTGTGTCCTGAGGTCTTAGGTTCGAACCAGCCTCTCTGCAAAAGCAGGGGTAAGGCTGTCTAGAAATAACTCTTCCCCAGACCTCACATGTGTGGGAGCCTTCGGCACTGGGTACGCCCTTTTTATTCTTTTCTCATTTAGTATGCTAACTGGCCCTTGTGCCATTATTTCTTTTTCTTTTTTGCAGTCCCACATATGCCATCAGCATCACTGGAATTTCCGTTGGAAATAACCCAATGGACTTGGAGTTCAGTACTATTTTCGACACTGGAACCTCCTTCACATACTTGGCAGGCCCAGCGTATACATATGTAACCCAGAATGTAAGTAAATAATCTGATATGGTCTGATCTTGTGCCCCCACAACCACACCAGCCCGTAACCTTTTCCCTGCTCCTCTGTCTACTCTCAAAACAGAATCTCATCTAACTGTTGTTTGTCCTCCCTTTCTTAGTTTAATGCACAAGTTCAAGCAAATCGCCATGTTGCTGACTCGAGAATTCCATTTGAATATTGCTACGACATAAGGTTACTTTGTGAAGTTTAGTAGCATTATATATATCTTTTATATTAATGATTAATGACCTAGGCTGATTTTTTCCAGCTCCAGTGAAGCAAGAATTCAAACTCCTGATATAAGTCTGGGAACAGTGAGCGGCAGTCTCTTTACTATCATTGATGCTGGGCAGGTGGTCTCCATTCAGGTATATAATTTGAGTTTTGGGTTCTCAGATTTATGTAGCCTTCTAGTGTGGATCTATGAAATCATTTTTAATAATAATTCTGCTTTATTATTGAATATTTGCAGGAACATGAGTATGTTTATTGTCTGGCAATTGTCAAGAGCATGAAGCTAAATATTATTGGGCGTAAGTTTGCATCTTAGTTTTCAGCTTAACTGTATCTTCATTGTCATACCAATATCACTTTTTTGTGTTAATTCCTTGATGGTTGGAGAAAAATTTCTTATGCTACCGAACATCTTTTTAGTTTATTTTTGGGGGACAACTGATTAGTTTGTTTCCTTTTAACAAGCTGATACTTGTCTTGCCCCCAAAATTCTCAATTACTGTGCATTAATGAAGGATGCAAGAGGCAACAAATTAGCAGCTATTGGACTGATGAAACTGTCCTGAAACTTTAACTGGTTGTCTGTGTTAGTGTTAATCTTCTCTTTGAAATATTAGTTTAGAGTATGATCCTAGTCAGGAAGGGCGGATCTGGCGCAGTGGTAGTGGGTCTCCACTTGTATCCTAAGATGCTGGGTTCGAACCAGTCTCTTTGCAAAAGCAGTGGTACTGTCTAGAAATAACCCTTCTCCAGACTCCATAATGTGTGGGATCCTTTGGCATTCGGTATACCCTTTTAGTATGAGTTCTAGACAGGTGCGGTCGAGAAGTCCTAGCCGTATTGGTCTAAATCTATAGTTTAGGAAAGAAATAAAAAGTCATAGCGATAGAAATAGTTGATGTAGTTTTAGAATAATTAGATTAGGAAAAGTAATCTAAATTAACAGACTGTCAATGGGTTACATATATAGGGGGATACAGCATAAAGGTTAAGCAACCCTAATACCAAAAGACTAAAATACCCCTACCCCCTATACATGCAGTCTAACACCCCCCGCAGTCCCAACATCTAGCCACGGCAGATGTTGAGACTGGACCGAAACTCGGTGAACACCGTCGAAGGAAGTCCCTTGGTGAAGATGTCGGCGAACTGCGACGACGTCGGTACGTGCAGGACTCGCACCTCCCCGAGAGCCACCCGCTCACGAACAAAGTGAAGATCGATCTCTACGTGCTTCGTGCGCTGATGCTGCACCGGGTTGGTGGAGAGGTAGACGGCGCTGACGTTGTCGCAGTAGACCAACGTACTCCGGGCGAGGGGAGAGTGAAGCTCCTGAAGCAGCTGCTGAAGCCAGGAAGACTCGGTCACGCCGTTGGCCACGGCGCGGTATTCCGCCTCGGCACTCGAGCGGGACACCACGTGCTGCCGCTTCGAGGACCAGGAGACGAGGTTGCCGCCCAGGAAGACGGCGTAGCCGGAGGTGGACCGACGGGTATCCGGGCAGCCCGCCCAGTCAGCGTCAGTGTTATCCTAAACGGTATTAAACGGCCGTTTAAACGTGTTTAAACGGTAAACAGACACTTACTGTGTAGTTTAGGCCCTAAACGGACATTTAAATGGTTGACCCGTATAAACGGGGCAACGACCGTTTAAACGGTGTAAACGGATTAAACAAAATGGTTTCTATTCGTGTTTAAACACGTTTTGACCCGTTTAGGCGAAGTGAAAATGTTAAAACCAGGTTTTTTCAGCCCATTAAGCTGCACGCGGTCGAAGACTCCTATTGATTACGCCGACACGGGTCTGTTGTAGTATTCGATATGCCGCCGATCCGCTGCCACCAGGTATGCCCCCACCCCCTTGGCTCGCAACCGAAGTAGCCCGCCACCAGCCATTGCCCACGCGCAGCTTGATCGCCCTCTCCCACCATCTCCCTGCCACATACTCTGAACCCGTGCACTTGAGTCCCTGTGCGGCACACACAGCTCAGTCTCCCCGCGCGCTTTCTCATATCAGGAACATAGAGTATACAGTTGCATCTTTTATTAGCCTTTTATTTTATAACTTGCTAGATTTTCATGTTTGAGAGTTGCAGGACAGCTGAAACTCAATAAGAGTATGGGGTTCTAATTATCTAAATAACCTCCATGTGATTTATTGCAAGTTATGTACTTTAGTTGTAAAGACGGGGACTTATAGATTAAAGTTATATATTTTACTTGCTGCAACAGTGTAGCTACAGTACAAACCGTTTAATCCGTCTAAACACCGTTTAAACACCGTTTAGACCTCCACTGACTGTCTACCGTTTACCGTTTAGGATAACATTGGTCAGCGTCGGTGTAGACGACCAGGTCGGAGGCAGAGTCGCGCCGCAGAAGAAGACCGTAGTCGTGAGTGCCACGCAGGTACCGAAGGATCCGCTTCACCGCTGTGAGATGGGGCTCCCGCGGATCATGCATGTGGAGACACACCTGCTGAACCGCGTAGGAGATGTCCGGCCTGGTGAAGGTGAGATACTGCAGTGCACCAGCAAGACTCCTGTAAGTGGTGGGGTCGGCTACCGGAGCGCCATCGGCCGAAGACACCTTTGCCTGGGTGTCCACGGGAGTGGAGCATGGCTTGCAATCAGCCATGCCCGCTCGCTCGAGGATATCCAGGCAGTACTGCCGCTGGTGGAGGAAAAGAGCACCCGGGCGGTGCTCGACCGCAACGCCCAGGAAGTGGTGAAGCTGGCCGAGATCCTTCATCGCAAAGTCGCGCTGCAGGGCGGAGATCGTGCGCTGAAGAAGAGCCGAGCTGGACGCCGTGAGGACAATATCGTCCACGTACAGGAGGAGGTAGACGGTGTCACCCTCACGCCTGTAGATGAAGAGCGAAGTGTCCGACTTGGCCTCGACAAAGCCGAGCAAGACCAGGAAGGAGGCGAACCGGCTGTACCAGGCCCGAGGTGGCTGCTTCAGCCCGTACAGGGACTTGTTAAGCCGGCAGACCATGTCTGGACAAGCTGAATCAACAAACCCTGTCGGCTGACTACAGTACACCGTCTCCGTCAGCGTCCCGTGGAGAAAGGCATTCTTGACGTCCAGCTGGTGGACAGGCCAAGAACGCGACAGAGCCAGCGACAGAACGGTACGAAATGTCGCCGGCTTCACCACCGGGCTGAAGGTCTCATCGTAGTCGACGCCAAGACGCTGCGTGAAACCGCGAAGCACCCACCGTGCCTTGTACCTCTCTAGAGACCCATCCGCCCTCCGCTTATGCGTGAACACCCACTTGCCCGTGACAACATTGCCACGAGCAGAACGGGGAACCAGGTCCCAGGTCCGGTTGGCAAGTAGGGCTGCATACTCTTCTTCCATAGCCCGACGCCAATAAGGATCGGCGAGGGCGCTACGGACAGAAGAGGGGATAGGCGAGATGGGTGATGAGGACGAGGCAGGCTCCGGAGGGGTCGAGGACGAGAGAACAACCCCGGAGAAGCGCTCCACAGGTCGAAGGACGCCGGCAGCCCGTCGAGTCACCATTGGGTGAACGTGACGAGGGTCCCGGTGAAGCAGCGGAGGGTGGTACACCTGGTCCGCAGGGCGCGAAGAGGACGGTCCACCAACCCGCGCTCGTCGATGATAGACGAGAACGGGATCGGCGTACCGCGGTCCGAGGGCCGCAGGTGGTACGGCTGACGACGGCGAAGACACCGTCGGGGGCGTCGGAGACACGTGAGGCGTGACGGAGGACGTCGGAGACGTTGGGGCCGCGCGTGGCGCAGCAGACGTCGTCGGAGACGCTGGGGCCGCGCGTGGCGCAGCGGACGTCGTCGGAGACGTAGGGGCCGCACGTGGCACAGCGGACGTCGTCGGAGACGCTGGAGCCGCGCGTGGCGCAGCAGACGTCGTCGGGACCGTCGGAGGGACGGCCAGTGGCGGCAAGGCCGCCGGAACCGCGGGAGGCACGACAGGTGGCGTCTGAGACACCGTGGTCGTGTCTGGCGCAGCTAGAGGAAGACCTGCAGAGGGTAAAAAACACGGTCGCTGGACAGGAGCGGCCATAGGATCAGTGGAAAAGAGAATCCAACTCGGAGACCTAATTAGGAGAAGACCCAGCGAAAGGGAAGGAGGACTCGTCGAATACGACGTGTCGGGAGACCAAGATACGATGAGTAGTGAGGTCTAAACACCGGTACCCCTTATGATCGGGGGAGTACCCAAGAAAAACACATCGGGTCGAACGAGGTGAGAGCTTATGAGGGGCGGTAGCAGAAAGATTAGGGTAGCACGCACACCCGAAGACTCGAAGGTGCTCATAAAGAGGGGTGGTACCAAAAAGGGCGAAGTGAAGGGTGGGAGCACTAATTACCTTTGTAGGAAGGCGATTAATGAGGAAGGTAGCAGTGTGAAGGGCCTCTGCCCAGTAACAAGCAGGAATAGAAGCCTGGAACATCAGGGAGCGCATGACATCGTTGGTGCTACGAATCATACGCTCGGCCTTGCCATTCTGGGGAGAAGTGTTAGGGCAAGACATGCGCAACTGGACCCCACGGGAAAGCAAGAAGTGACGAAACGCGGAGTTATCAAACTCGCGTCCGTTGTCGCACTGGACAACCCTGATGATACACCCAAACTGTGTGGAAACCCAAGCGAAGAAGTGAGAGAGAGTAGCAAACGTATCGGACTTCTGTCGCAATGGAAAGGTCCACGAATAATGGGAAAGATCATCAACAATCACCAGATAATATTTGTAGCCAGAAACACTGAGAACAGGTGAGGTCCATAGATCACAATGAATCAGGTCAAAAAGGTGCTCCACATGGGTTACAAAATGTGGAAAAGGAAGCCGAACATGGCGACCCAACTGACAAGCATGGCATAAAGACTCATGAGAATCTCTAGTACACGAGATCACTGAACTACGAAACAACTTCGACATAACTTCAGCACCGGGGTGGCCAAGTCGACGATGCCAAGTAGTCGACGGAGATGTCGTAGTCAGGCAAAAAGGCGAGGGCGAAGCGGAAGCAGGAAGTCTCATCGTGTACAGGGGCCTTGAGCTCTCACATCGGAGAAGAAGACGCCGGGTAGTAAGATCCTTCACAGACAAACCAAGAGGATCAAACTCGATAGAAACATGGTTGTCAGTGGTAAATCGACGAACAGAAAGAAGATGCTGGATTATATCCGGAGCAACAAGAACATCACGAAGACGGAAAGACCCCGACGAACCCGAATCACCTACTGAGGTGACCGAAAGGACAAACCCATTCCCAACAACGATAGAAGAAGGAAAAGAAGGGTGGGAAGGGTGGGTAGAAGAGAGTATACCAGCGTCGGGGGTGGTGTGGTACGAAGCTCTAGAGTCCACAACCCACTCGGGGCTAGGTGGTGTGAGACTCATCGTACTGAAAGAAGACGCAAGTGACTGGCGATCCCAGCCCTGAGCAGGGTCAGAGTGTGGTGCCGACGACTCGGGCCGACAAACTGGGTTTCCGGAAGCCCAGTTGGCTAGAGAGGAGGGCCCAACAGAGTAGCCTGGTCCACCAGGGGGCAGGGTCCACTGTCCACCAGCAGCGTAGACCGGCCCGCCGAAAGTCGGAGTAGTCACGTAAGCCGACTGAGGACGTGGTGGGCGAAGTGCCGGGAGACCCGGGTACGGTCCAGGCCACATCGAGATCTGGCCTGTCCACGGGTTGTAGGGTGTGGGCCAGGTCACACCACCCTGACCCCGACCACCGCTACTGCCACCAGTAGTACCAGCACCACCAGAGGTACCACCAGTACTGGTCGTACCACCTCCACCAGTCCCTCCACCACGACCACCACGTCGGCCACGACGACGGTTCCCACCACCACCGGAGGTAGCAGGGACTCCTTGTGTGGTAGGTGGACGAGGAGGCTGGCCCCCAGAACCAGGAGGTGGAGGAGGGCGTGAAGACGACCCTGAGCCGTAGAAAGCCGCGGCAGGGGAAGAAGTAGTAGATCTGCCCTGGGTGATCTCCTCGAGCTCGAGATCCGACCAGACCTTCTCGAAGGTCGGGAAGGGCTTCTCGCGGAGAATCCACGAGCGAACGTGGGTGTAGCGCTTATTCAGGCCCTGAAGAACCTGAAGAACGAGAGTATTGTCCGGGATGGGATCTCCAAGGTCACGAAGGGCGTCAGCCATACCCTTCATCTGTCGACAATATGCAGTAATGGAGAGATCACCCTGAACAGTGAAACCAAAGCGGGCCCGGATATGGAGAGCTCGGGTCGCTTGGTTCCCCTGGAAGCGAAGCTCAAGTACCTGCCAGGCCTGACGAGCCGTACCGCCACCCTTCTGGGCGACGATATCCTGAAGCTCCTCAGAAAGTGTGCCGAGGATCCATGCAAGGACAAGACTGTCCATGCAGATCCACGAGTCGTCTAGTAGGCAGTCATCTCGCAGCACATGGTCTTCCAGCCGAAAGCGTCGCAGCGTCAAGAGAAGCAAGCTGCGCCAACGAGCGAAGGATGTAGAGTCTGAGCTGAGAACAACCGGGACAAGAGTCCGGATATTCTGTATGCCAGCCGCCTGGGCATGTAGAGCAGCGACGAGAGACGCCGAGTAGGTAGTATAGGCAGCACCATCTCCTGGAGTATCATGTGTGTCGCTCCACTGTGCGGGCGGAGACTCCTTAAGATGTCGTGTGAGAGAGGCCGCAGCAGCACGTTCCTGCTCCAAGGCGAGGACGAGCACTCGTTCCCGCTCACGGGAGATGGCCAAGGCAAGTAGCGACGTCGGAGACGTGCGAAGAGGACTGTCCCTCGGATCCAGCAGGAACAGTATGCCCAGCGGCGCTCACAGCAGGACCAGCAGCGAAACCCGGCGGCCAGGCGGCGCTGGGGAGGCCGAGGGACCCACCTGCTGCCGGGCCGGCCACACCAGAACCAGGCCCGAGGAGTCCAGCGGCTGTGTGCCCAGGGGAGAAGACACGAAGAGCAGCCGCAGGGCTGGGAGCCCGTGATCTGGCGGCGGCAGCCCCAGGAGAGGTGGCGGGACGACCAGCAGCGCCAGGCCCGGTGGCGGCGGGCGCAGGGAAGAGGGCGGTCTGGTCGGCGGGGTCAGGGGCACTGACCCCAGCAGTGGCCGCAACCTGGCAGAGAGGAGGGGGCGGCGGAGCAGGCGTACCCGCGGCGGCCGCGCCCGAGGTCGCGGTGGAGGCGCCAGAGGTCGCGGCGGAGGCGGCGCCGGTGGCTGCCTTGGCGGAGGAGCTCGTAGATGCCATCGGGAGAGAGGGCACGCGCGGCGGCGTGAGGGGGGGGGCGCGGCGGACGCGAGGAGGAGCTCGCGGCGGCGCGAGGGAGGGGCGCGCGGCGGCCGCGAGGGAGGGCGCGCGGCTGCCGCGAGGTGGGGCGCGCGGCGGCGCGAGGAGAGGGGGGGGGCGCTCGCGCGGCTGCCGGGTTAGGAGAGAGAAAAGAATCTGATACCAAATTAGATTAGGAAAAGTAATCTAAATTAACAGACTGTCAATGGGTTACATATATAGGGGGATACAGCTTAAGGGTTAAGCAACCCTAATACCAAAAGACTAAAATACCCCTACCCTCTATACATACAGTCTAACAGGAATAGGTTTAAACAATCATATCATAGTAGAGAAGGGATAAAGAGTCCTAGTCCGACTGTGAGTCAAGTTCCTATGTAGAAAAATAAATAAAGGGTTGCTGGACAACGAGAACTAGTGTCAGGTTTTCAACATTAGTATATAGAGCTTTAGGTTTAGGATTCTATCCCAATGCCCTCGGGAGGACATGCTCCTCAGGGCGGCCAATCTAGCGCAGATCTGGGGCGCGGTACGACACCTTGCTCATCTGGTGGCACGTGGCTTGACGACATCTTGTGGCAAGGCTCGGCACGACGACCACTTGTTGCGGGGTTGGCGGTAGGCCGCAACATGCTACACGCGCAGCGGGCGAAGTGGCAGTGCGGTTCGTTTTGGACTACGGGACAAACACGGCTAGGGAGCACAACAACTCAACGAGTGCACAATTCTTTTTTTGGTAATTGAGATTCCGCAGGGTCTATTCGTCGCGTCCCTGGAGGCTTGGCGGCGCCAGTATTGGTGGCGATCCTCTCGGGCGCGTGGATCTTGGCTCCGGGAGTAGTGGATCTTAGAGAGGTAAAATGCTACAATAACGTTATGGGGCGAAACGGTTGCGAGGCCAGGTCGGGGTTCGAGGTATGCTCGAGATGAACATGTGCTCATCCCGAGTTTGACCGTGGGGTGAGAAAGTTGTGCCGACATACTGGGGATAAAGATGTGTCCATCATAAAATTGAGTGTAAGATGAAAAAGTTATGTCGCCATTCTAGGGATGAAGATGTGCTAATGTTTTCAAGTCCCCTCGTTGACCCTAGTAGCCTAAGGGGCGATTAGGTCGTCTAGGGCGATTAGTCGTCGATAGGGTGACTAATCGGCCCTAGTCGATTCCTAGTCGTCCTCTGGTCGTCCTCTAGTTTTTTTAGAGGAAGTACCAAGTCGATACAGAGCAGAGGCGGCGCATAAGTGAGAGGCGACGACGACACCCAAGGGAGGGACGTCCCGGCGGTCAGATGGTAGCGGCAGGCTTCAACGAAGGCTAGAGGCGGGGCGTGTCGAGTGGCGGCGGTCTCACAACAGAGGAGGGTCGACGGTTTCACAACAGAGGAGGGGCGGCGGCCTCACAAGTCCCAACAGAGGGGTGGCGTAGAGGAGGAGGGGTGGTCGGCGGCGCCAGAGGAGGGGCGGCTGGCTGCGCAAGAGGAGGGGTGGCGACAGGAGGATCGGGTGGTGTCCGACGGCTTGGGAGGGGCGGCGGCAGGTGGTTGGGACGCAGCGGGCGACGTCTGTGATCGAGACTGCAGAGGGGTGCTAGGGGCAAAAGTAAAAGATGAAAAAGAAAAGAAACCCTAATGGGCTGGCCATTTGGCCAAAAAAAATTTCAAGTCGTTCTGGTCGCCCGGATCGCTAGTCGCCCGATTAGTCGCCCTGATCGGCTGACTAGTCGGACAACTAGTTTTCTAGTCGTCCTGATCACGTCGTTATCTTTGATCAACCGTCAGCGACCGATATGGATGACTAATCAGTGTTAGACACTATAATTACGTGTGTGTCATAGGGACATATTAGTCATTAGTAAGGGATTAGGGTTAGGGGTAGTTTAGTCTTTTCCCCCCACCGAATCCCTCTATATAATCATCCTTGTACCTCATTATTCTCATTCATCTAATACAACCACAATTACTACTCTAATATGGTATCAGCTAGGAACTAATTAGGATTAGGACCTAACCCTAACCCTAATGACCCAACCGCCGCCGCCGCAATGGCCCTGCGCCGGCACCCCGCGCGCCGCCTCTGCCGCTGGCCTCACCGGCATGCCACCCGCCGGAGCCGCCGCCGAGGAGCCGCGCGCCTGCGCTGCCACGCCGACTGCTGGTGTTGCCGCCGCTGGTGCGCAGCCTGGCCACGCCGCCGCGCCACCTAATGGGGCCGCCGCCTCTGCCGTCGGCGCACCCCCAGCCTGCGCCGCTGTGCCCTGGGCCTCCGCGCCCTGGGGCGCCGCCGCCGGATCCACGCCCGGGCCGCCCGGATTCGGGTTGGCTGGGGTTGCTGCCGCCGTCACTGGTGTGCACCCCGGCCACGCCGCCGCCGCCTGATGGGGCCGCCGCCTCTGCCGCCGGTGTGCCCCCAGCTCGCGCCGCCGCGCCCTGGGGCGCCACCGCCGGATCAGCACCCGTATCGCCCGAATTTGGGCCTGACTGGCAGGCGCCCGGGGGGTGCAGCCGCTGGGCCCTAGCCAACAGCAGTCGCCTCTGGATCTCTCAGACCCACTGTCTCCTGATCTGCAGCTGCTGCTGTCCCTCCTATGACCCCGAGGACCGGTCCGGCCGCCGGTGGACCTCTTGTAGGTACCACCGGCAAACCTACCTCCGCTGTTGTCTTCATGGCAGGTACCTCCGGTCCACGCGACTCTATCGACGGGAGCAGCACGACTTCTGTCGCGCCGATTCTGTTTCTAGTCGCCGGTGTCGCTGCTGAGAACACAACTTCTTCCTACGGTAGCGACACTGCGGATACCTCCGACATCGCCGCAGCACTGGCTGCCCCTCGCGAGCGCGAGCGGGCACTCGCTCTCGCCCTAGAGCAGGAGCGTGCCTCCGTGGCAGCGCTATCCCACCAACTCGAGGAGAGTGCTCACCGATCGATGAGTGTTGCCCACGAGCCTCCCTCGGATGCTGGTACGTACTCGGCTTCACTTGTGGCCGCTTTTCATGCGCAGGCCGCAGGGATTCAGAACATCTGGACGCTCGTGCCAGTTGTTCTCAGCTCCGAGTCCACCTCATATGCCCGGTGGCGTGATATGGTGCTCCTCACGCTGAGGCATTACTGCCTCGACGACCACGTCCTCCAGGACGATTCTTCAGTACTGGTGTCCTGGATCAGTATGGACAACCTGGTCCTATCCTGGATTCTTGGCTCCTTGACGGAGGAGCTACAGGACATCGTCAGGCAACGCAGTGGTGGCACTGCTCGACGGGCCTGGTTGGTCACCTTGAGCAGCGGTTTCTAGGGAACCGCGCGACTAGAGCCCTCCACATCAGCACTCGGTTCCAGAACACCGTCCAGGGTGACCGTTCTGTCTCCACCTACTGCCGGGAGATGAAGGGCATGACGGATGCCCTACGTGACCTTGGTGAGCCGGTCACCGATAGCGCCCTTGTTCTTCGGGTCCTTCAGGGTCTGAATGAGTGCTATTGTCACCTACGGACGTGGCTACTCCGACTGGAGCCACTACCTACCTTCGAGAAGGTATGGTCTAATCTTGAACTTGAGGAGATCACTGCAGGAGGATCTACTGGCTCCGGTTCTGCCACAGCCTTTTATGGCTCTGGGCAGTCCCCTCGTCCACCCTTACCAGCTGCTGGTGGACCGCCGTCACGACCACCTTCCACTCCAGGCACTCCTGCCAGTGCTGGAGGTGGAAACCGTCGCCACCGAGGCAAGAACGGCGGCCATGGTGGTGGTAGCAGTGCAGGCGGCACTCGCACACCCACGGCTCCGACTACTGGTGGGAGCGGTAGTACCGGCCGGGGAGGCGCACCCTGGCCCACACCCTACAACCCGTGGAGTGGCCAGATCTACATGTGGCCTGGGCCGTCTCCGAGTTCTCAGCCTCCACGACCACCACGTCCCCAGCCGGCGTTCGTGGCCACCCCGGGCTACAATGGACCAGCCTACAGTGCTGGTGGGCCGCCAGCTCAGGTCTATGGTGGGCCTGGATACTCTCCTGGCGAATAGTCAGCCTCGACCTGCGGAGGCACCGACTATCCTGTTGGGTACTCGGAGCCGTCGGCACCTCTCCAGGAGCCACTGTCGACGTGTGATCGACAGTCGCTGGCTTCTTCCTTCAGCACCATGCACCTTACTCCACCAGGTGCCGACTGGGTAGTCGACTCTGGAGCGTCGTACCATACCACTCCCAATCCTGGTATACTTTCCTCCACCCATCCTCGCAATCCCTCTTTTCCTTCATCTATCGTTGTTGGGAATGGGTCTGTTCTTCCGGTCACCTCAGTAGGTGATTCCGGTCTCCCGGGTTCTTTCCAGCTTAAGAACATTCTTGTCGCTCCGGATATCATTCAAAACTTGCTTTCTGTTCGCCGTTTTACCACTGACAACAATGTTTCCATTGAGTTTGATCCTTTTGGTTTGTCTGTGAAGGATCTTTCCATGTGGCGACCTCTTTATCGATGTGATAGCTCGGGACCCCTATACACACTTCGGCTTCCTTCTTCCGCTGCATCACCGCCGTTTGCTTTGACTACGACAGCTTCATTCACCATCTGGCATCGCCGGCTTGGCCACCCTGGTGCAGATGCTATGTCGAAGTTGTTCAGTAGTTCTGCTATCTCGTGTTCTAGGGGCACACATGACTCCCTATGTCATGCCTGTCAGATTGGTCGCCATGTTCGGCTTCCTTTTCCCACTTCTGTAACTCATGTTGAGCACACATTTGATCTTATACATTGTGATTTATGGACATCTCCCATTACCAGTGTATCGGACTTTAATTATTACTTGGTGATCATTGATGATTTTTCTCACTTTTTCTGGACTTTTGCGTTACGATTGAAGTCTGAGACTTTCGTCACTCTTTCTCACTTCTTCGTTTGGATTTCTACTCAGTTTGGGCGCACCATCCGAGCTGTCCAGTGCGATAACGGACGCGAGTTTGATAACTCCGCGTTTCGTAATTTTCTCTCCGCACATGGGGTACAGCTACGCATGTCTTGTCCGTATACCTCTCCCCAAAACGGCAAGACGGAGCGCATGATTCGCACCACCAATGATGTCATGCGTTCCCTGATGTTCCAGGCATCTATTCCAGCCCGATACTGGGTGGAGGCTCTTCATACTGCCACACTTCTGATTAATCGCCTTTCCACCAAGGCGATTCGTGCCTCCACCCCCTACTTTGCTCTATATGACACCGATCCTTTTTACGATCACCTTTGAGTTTTCGGGTGCGCTTGCTACCCTAACCTCTCCGCCATTGCCCCACCTAAGCTTGCGCCCCGCTCGACTCGGTGTGTTTTTCTCGGGTATTCCCTTGATCATAAGGGGTACCGGTGCTTAGTGTTAGACTCCACTTGTATTAGGATACTGTAGGGGCAGTTTAGTCCTTTGTATTAGGGTTACTTGGCCCTTAAGTTTTGTACCCATATATATGTATCCTCCTTGACAACCTATCAGAGTTAATGAAATCATTTTTCACCCTCTAATTTGGTATCAGACTCTCTCTCTCCTCTCTCTCTCCCGCATGCAGCCGAGCGGGCCGTCGCCCGCCGGCGCGCCGCTGGCCCCCGCCCCTTCTTCCTCGGTCGAACAGGTCGCCATCCGCGCCCTGCCGCGCCTTCGCGATGCCGTCGGCTGCCAGGGCCTCGCTCGCGGCCGCTTCGGCGCCTCTCCGCCGCCGCCAACGCCTCCCTCTGGCCTCCTCCTCCTTCCTCTCCTCCTCCTGCGCGCTGAAGCCGATGATGTCGGTGGTGCCCTTCTGCCTCTTCCTGCTCATGGACATCTACTGGAAGTACGAGATGCGGCCACCTGCGGCGACGAGCACGCCTGCACCCCGTCCGAGCACCTCCGCCACCAGAAGTCCGTCATGAAGTCGCAGCGCAACGCGCTCCTCATCGCCGCCGCACTGCTCCTCTATTGGACCCTCTTCTCCGTCACCCACCTCGTCGTCAAGATCGCAGTCCTGCAGCAGCGCGTCGACAAGATGAAGAAGCACGACGACTGATCCGCCCCCGCTTCTGCCCTGCCGCTCGTTCACGCGCCGAGGCCGCCTCCGACGGTGGTGACCGCGGCCGCGAGGTCGACCACTTCCAGAGGACAGATGCTGGTGTTCGTCCCGCCGCCGGCTCGGCAGCGCCGCCCTGGGCCGTCGCCACCTCACCAGCGCCGCCCTGGGCCACCGCTGCCCCACCAGCCGCGCCGCCGCCGTCCGCCTGGGCCGCGTTGACTACGCCGCCACCGCCGTCTGGTGGTCAGATCCGGCCGCCGCGTAGCGCCGCCTACATCACGCTGCGACTGTCCGCCCGGGCCACGCCGCTGCCGGACACGTGGGCCGGGCTGCCACCCTTGGCCGCCGCCGCCTCGCCTCGGCCCCCACCATCGGCCCACATCCGGTCATCACCGGCTCTGACCTGACAGTCGACGTCGCCTTACGCTGTGCCGCCGTCTTCAACCGACGCCGCCTTACGCCGTGTACCTGGATCGAGTGTTGTCTACTTTGTTGGCACCACCGTCAAGGGTCCGAGCGTGTTGTCTTCCTTCCCGGCGCCGCCACCGCCGGGGCATGTCGCGACCCGTTCTACACCGTCGGTCTACCTACGGGGTCTCACGGCGTCTGGCCCTGACTGGGTGGTGGACTCCGGTGCCTCGTACCACACCACCCCTGACGTCGGTATCCTCTCTTCTACTCGCCCTTCCCGTCCCTCTGATCCTTCATCTATCGTTGTTGGGAATGGGACGGCTCCCCCAGTTACCTCAGTAGGTGATTTGGGTTCGTCGGATTCGTTTCAGCTACGTTATGTTCTTGTTGCTCCTAACATCATTCAACGCCTTTCCGTTTGTCGTTTTACTACTGACAACCATGTTTCCCTTGAGTTTGATCCTTATGGTGTTACTGTGAAGGATCTTACTACTCGACGCATTTTCTTTCGCTATGATAGTACAGGTCCCCTGTACACGATGCGTCTTCCTGCTTCCGCTCCGCCTCTTGCCCTGACTACGATAGCTTCTTTGACCATTTGGCATCGTCGGCTTGGCCACCCTGGTGTTGATGCTATGTCTAAGTTGTTTGGTAGTTCAGTGATTTCGTGTACTCGGGGTACTCATGAGTCTCTTTGCTATGCTTGTCAATTGGGTCGCCACGTTCGACTTCCTTTTCCGCATTTTGTCACTCGTGTCGAGCGCATCTTTGATTTGATTCACTGTGATCTTTGGACTTCACCTGTTCTTAGTGTTTCTGGATATAAGTACTACTTAGTGGTCATTGATGATTTTTCGCACTATTCGTGGACTTTTCCTTTGCGACAGAAGTTTAATACGTTCGGCACTCTTTCTCACTTCTTCGCTTGGGTGTCCACCCAGTTTGGGCGCACGATCCGTGCGGTCCAGTGCGATAAAGGGCGCGAGTTTGACAACTCTGCGCTTCGTGACTTTCTGCTTTCTCGTGGTATTCAGTTGCGTATGTCTTGCCCATACACTTCCCCCCAGAATGGCAAGGCTGAGCGCATGATTCGGACCACCAACGATGTCATGCGCTCCCTGATGTTTCAGGCTTCTAGCCCTGCTCGCTACTGGGCAGAGGCGCTTCACACCGCCACCTACCTCATTAATCGTCTTCCTACTAAGGCGATTAGTGCCCCCACCCCTCACTTCGCTTTGTTCGGCACCCCTCCTCTCTACGACCACCTTCGAGTCTTCGGGTGCGCGTGCTAACCCTAATCTCTCTGCCACCGCCCCTCAGAAGCTCGCGCCTCGCTCGTCTCGGTGTGTCTTCCTTGGGTACTCCCCTGACCATAAGGGGTACTGGTGTCTCGACCTTATCACTCGTCGTATCTTGGTCTCCCGACACGTCGTGTTCGACGAGTCCTCCTTCCCTTTCGCTGGGTCCTCCTCTGACTCGGTCTCCGAGTTGGATTCTCTTTTTTCTACTGATCCTGAGGCCGCTCCTGTCCAACGACCTTGTTTTTTACCTCCTGCAGGTCTTCCTCTAGCTGCGCCGGACACGACCACGGTGTTCCAGACACCACCTGTCGTGCCTCCCCCGGCTCCGGCGTTCTTGCCGCCACTGGCCGTTCCTCCTACGGCCCCGACGTCGTCCGCTGCGCCACGCGCGGCCTCGGCGTCATCAACGACGTCCGCTGCGCCACACGCTCCCCCCCCCCCCCCCCCGTCCTCGACGTCGCCCGCCGTGCCACGCGCGACCCCGACCTCCCCGCTGCCTGCCTCGTATCCCATCTCGCCTATCCCCTCTTCTGTCCGTAGCGCCCTCGCCGACCCTCACTGGCGTCGGGCTATGGAAGAAGAGTATGCGGCCCTGCTAGCCAACCGGACCTGGGACCTGGTTCCCCGTCCTGGTCGTGGCAATGTTGTCACGGGCAAGTGGGTGTTCACGCATAAGAGGAAGGCGGATGAGTCTCTTGAGAGGTACAAGGCACGCTGGGTGCTTCGCCGTTTCACGCAGCGCCCCGGCGTCGACTACGACGAGACTTTCAGTCCGGTGGTGAAGCTGGCGACGGTTCGTACCGTTCTGTCGCTGGCTCTGTCGTGTTCTTGGCCTATCCACCAGCTGGACGTCAAGAACGCCTTCCTCCACGGGACGTTGACGGAGACGGTGTAGTGCAGTCAGCCGACAGGGTTCGTTGATTCAGCTCGTCCAGACATGGTCTGCTGACTGAACAAATCCCTGTACGGGCTGAAGCAGACGCCTCGGGCTTGGTACAGTCGGTTCGCCTCCTTCCTGGCCTCGCTCGGCTTCGTCGAGGCCAAGTCGGACACTTCGCTCTTCGTCTACAGGCGTGAGGATGACACTGTCTACCTCCTCCTGTACGTGGACGATATTGTCCTCACGGCGTCCAGCCCAGCTCTCCTTCAGCGCACGGTCTCCGCCCTGTAGCGCGAGTTCGCGATGAAGGATCTCGGCCAGCTCCATCACTTCCTGGGCGTTGCGGTTGAGCACCGCCCGGGTGCTCTGTTCCTCCACCAGCGCCAGTACTGCCTGGATATCCTCGAGCGAGCGGGCATGGCTGATTGCAAGCCGTGCTCCACTCCCGTGGACACCCAGGCGAAGATGTCTTCGGCCGACGGCGCCCCGGTCGTCGACCCCACCACTTACAGGAGTCTTGCAGGTGCCCTGCAGTACCTCACCTTCACCAGGTCGGACATCTCCTACGCGGTTCAGCAGGTGTGTCTCCACATGCATGATCCGTGGGAGCCGCATCTCACGGCGGTGAAGCGGATCCTTCGGTACCTGCGTGGCACTCACGACTACAGCCTTTTTCTGCGGCGCGACTCTGCCTCCGAGCTGGTCGTCTACACCGACGCTGACTGGGCGGGTTACCCGGACATCCGCCGATCCACCTCCGGCTACGCCGTCTTCCTGGGCGGCAACCTCGTCCTCTGGTCCTCGAAGCGGCAGCACGTGATGTCCCGCTCGAGTGCCGAGGAGGAATACCGCGCCGTGGCCAACGGTGTGGCCGAGTCCTCCTGGCTTCAGCAGTTGCTTCAGGAGCTCCACCCCCCTCGCCTGGAGTACGTTGGTCTACTGCGACAACGTCAGCGCCGTCTACCTCTCCACCAACCCGGTGCATCATCAGCGCACGAAGCACGTGGAGATCGATCTTCACTTCGTTCGTGAGCGGGTGGCTCTCAGGGAGGTGCGAGTTCTGCACGTTCCGACGTCGTCGCAGTTCGCCGACATCTTCACGAAAAGGCTTCCTTCGATGGTGTTCACCGAGTTTCGGTCCAGTCTCAACATCTGCCGTGGCTAGATGTTAGAACTGCGGGGGGGGGGGGGGGGGGGGGTGTTAGACTGCACTTGTATTAGGATACTATAGGGGCAGTTTAGTCCTTTGTATTAGGGTTACTTGGCTCTTAAGTTTTGTACCCATATATATGTATCCTCCTTGACAGCCTATCAGAGTTAATGAAATCATTTTTCACCCTCTATTTCTTAGACCTCACTACTCACCGTCTTTGGATCTCTCGGCACGTCGTCTTCGACGAGTCATCTTTTCCTTTCTCCACCACCGAATCCGGTTCCACCACAGAGCTGGACTCTCTTTTTCCCACTGACCCCGAGGCTGCCTCCCAGCTGCCTTGGCCTCTTTCTTCTACAGGTTCGACACAGGCTACGCCTTATGTGCCCCTGGCGCCGACTGCTGCACCTCGTGCGGCATTGACGCCTCCGGCGTCACCCGCTGCGCCCCGCGCGTCCTCGACTTCCCCGACATCACCTGTTGTACCTCAGATGCCCCCGGCGTCACCAGCTGCACCATGTGCGGCATCGACGCTTCCGGCGTCACCTGCTACACCACGTGCTGCCTCAGCCTCCCCGACGCCACCAGCTGCGCCACGCGCAGAACCGACGACGACTTCTCGTTTTGCTGACCCCGCACTTGTCTACCAGCGACGAGCGCGGGGCTCCAGCTGCGCCGCGCGCGGCTTCGAGAACCACTCTTGTCTACCCACAACGATAGGAGGTGGTTGTACCCGGGCAGCCGGTGTACATCTCTCCTCTTCTCCACAGGGATCCTGGTCACATCCACCCGATGGTGACTCGACGTGCGTCCGGGAGTCTTCGGCCAGTTGAGCGGTTCGACGGGGCTGCTTTCTCGTCGACGACATCTCCACCGACTGATCCGTCTTCGATCTCACCCATACCTACTTCTGTGCGTAGCGCCCTCGCCGACCCTCACTAGCGCCACGCTATGGAGGAAGAGTATGAGGCCCTGCTTGCCAACCGGATCTGGGACCTGGTTCCCTGTCCCGGTCATGGCAATGTTGTTACGGGCAAGTGGGTGTTCACGCATAAGAAGAAGACGGACGGTACCTTAGAGAGGTACAAGGCTAGGTGGGTACTCCGAGGTTTCACTTAGCGCCCTGGAGTCGACTATGACGAGACCTTCAGCCCGGTGGTGAAGCCGGCGACGGTTCATACTGTACTGTCGCTGGCTCTCTCGCGTTCTTGGCCTGTCCACCAGTTAGATGTCAAGAACGCCTTCCTCCACGGTACACTGACCGAGACGGTGTACTGCAGTCAGCCGGCAGTGTTTGTTGATTCAGCTCACCCAGACATCGTATGTAAGCTAAACAAATCCCTATACGAACTGAAGCAGACACCGCGAGCCTGGTATAGTCGATTTGCCTCCTTCTTGGTCTCACAGGGGTTCGTCGAAGCTAAGTGAGATACTTCGCTGTTTGTCTATCGACGTGGCAGTGATACTGCTTACCTCCTACTGTACGTCGATGACATTGTACTGACAGCGTCTAGTCCAGCTCTGCTTCGGCGCACCATTTCTGCTTTACAGCAGGAGTTCGCTATGAAGGATCTGGGCCTTCTCCACCACTTCCTGGGTATTGCGGTCGAGGACTGACTAGGCGGCTTATTCCTTCACCGGCGACAATACTGCCTGGATATCCTCCAGCGAGCGGGCATGGCTGAGTGCAAGCCGTGCTCCACTCCAGTGGATACTCAGGCGAAGCTCTCCGCTACCGACGGGACACCCGTCTCTGACCCCACTACTTACAGGAGTCTTGCAGGTGCTCTTCAGTACCTCACCTTCACCAGACCCGTGGTGTCGCGCTCGAGTGCTGAGGCGGAGTATCGTGCCGTGGCTAACGGCATGGCTGAGGCCTCCTGGCTTTAGCAGCTGCTTTAGGAGCTCCACACTCCCGTCGCCAGGAGCACCCTCATCTACTGCGACAACGTCAGCGCCGTGTATCTCTCCACCAACCCGGTCCAGCATCAGCGCACGAAGCATGTGGAGATCGACCTCCACTTTGTTCGTGAGTGGGTTGCACGCGACGAGGTTCGGGTACACCATGTCCCGACGACGACGCAGTTCGCCGACATCTTCACGAAGGTCGTCCCGTCGTCGCTATTCTCTGAGTTTCGGTCCAGTCTCAACATCTGCAGTGGCTAGATGTTGTGACTGCGGGGGGGTGTTAGACACTGTAATTACGTGTGTGTCACAGGGGCATATTAGTCATTAGTGAGGGATTAGGGTTAGGGGTAGTTTAGTCTTTTCCCCTCACTTAATCCCTCTATATAATCATCCATGTACCTCATTATTCTCATTCATCTAATACAGCGTAAGTGATAGTGAGACTGATGCATTTCCTATCACGGTAGGACTACATCAAGGATCAGCTTTGAGCCCATACATCTTTTCCTTGGTGATGTATGAGGTGTCGAAGGATATACAAGGGGATATCCCTTGGTGCATGCTCTTTGCTGATGATGTAGTGCTGGTAGATGGAACTAGAGATGGTGTTGATAAGAAATTAGAGTTTTGGAGACAAACCTTAGAATCCAAGGGGTTTAGACTTAGTAGGACCAAAACCGAGTATATGAGGTGTGACTTTAGTGGTGTTGGTCGTGAAGAGGAAAATGTTAGTCTACAAGGACAAATAGTACCTAGAAGGGACTCTTTCTGATACTTAGGATCAATGTTACAAAGCAATGGCGATATTGATGAGGATGTTTGCCACAGGATCAAGGTAGGGTGGATGAAATGGTGACAAGCCTCTGGAATCCTATGTGATAGGAAAGTCCCACAAAAGCTGAAAGGGAAGTTCTATAGGACGGTGATCAGACCCGCGATGCTCTATGGGGCGGAATGTTGGCCAACTAAACGGCAACATGTCTAACAAATGAGTGTCGCAGAGATGCGCATGCTACGGTGGATGTGCGGACACACGAGAAGAGACCGAATAAGGAATGAGGTGGTTCGAGATAAGGTAGGGGTGGCGCCGATTGAAGAGAAGTTAGTCCAACATCGACTTAGGTGGTTTGGACATATCCAACGGAGACCTTCAGAAGCACCGATTAACAGTGGGATTTTAAGAGGTAGAGAAAATATTAGGAGGGGTAGAGGACAACCAAGGTTGACCTGGGAGGAGGCGGTAAAACGAGATTTGAGAGATTGGAATGTATCCAGAGACTTAGCTCATGATAGGACCGCATGGAAAGTAGCAATCCATGTGCCAGAATCGTAGTCTTGTTTTTTTTTCTTTTCTTTTTTCTTTTCTCTTTTCTTTTTTCTTTTTTTTCTTTTCTCTTTTTCTTTTTTCTTTTTCTTTTTTCTTTTTTTTTCTTTTTTTTTTCTTTTTTCCCTTTTTTCTTTTTTCCTTGTTCTTATAACTCTTCCTCTCTTTTACTTCATTGATATTGGGTTTCATGTCTAGCCGACCCCAACAGGTTTGGGATAAAGGCTTGGTTGTTGTTGTTGTTGTATCTAATACAGCCACAATTACTACTCTAATAATCAGGACTAATCGCGATTAGTCGGACGACTTGAAAACATGGAGATGTGCTCATCTTAGAATTGAGTGCTGGGTGGAGGAGTGTTCGCTATGGGTGGAAGAGGTGTGCTCACCATTCTACAATGAGTGCATGTGTGTGCGAGATAATTAATGAGTGTTCATCATCCTGACTAAGTATGTTAAAATTAGAGTTCAACAACAACAACAACAAAGACTTTGTCCCAAGCATGTTGGGGTAGGCTAGACAAGAAAGCCAACAATTTTTTTTTTATTTTTTAAATGAAGTAAAAGAGATGAAGAGATATAAGAGTATAAAATTAGAGTTTATGAAGAAAAATAAGATTAAGTGGATGATTGTTAGAGTTAATTTTACTTTTAAAATCTTATTAGTTTAAAGTATGAGTCCTAATCAGGCGGGACCGAGTCCTGTCCATATTGACTTGGTTCTCTAGTTTAGGAATGGAATCAAGAGTTATAATGATAGAAATAGTTGCTTTGATCTTGGAATAGGTCTAAAAAGTCATAGTAGAAAGGAAATAAAGAGTCCCAGTCAGATTGTGAATCAAGTTCTAGTAAGGCCCTGTTTGTTGCAATTTCATATTCTTTGAGAATCATAAACGTTTCAGTTTTAATCTAGAAACGTTGCTTAGCCTGAAACAGTTTTCTGGTTTCAGTTCCAGCAGGATTGAAATGACCAATTTACCCTTGCATGGACTATGTTGTTTTTGTCAGATACAACATGTAATGAAGTCTAACAATATACATTATCTATAAATGACATTGTAAAAATATGTCATCATCTACATGTATGGATAAATCTCTGTTGCGCGGCGGCGGTGGCAACAGCGAGTTGCGTGGCTTGGGCAGCGACGAGTTGAGGATAAGTGCATGCGGTGGTAAATTTCTGTAAATAATAGCAAAACTAGAGGGGAGGTATGATAATATAAAACGTTTCAAGGTGTGGAACATCCTTCCGGAGGTTTCACGCCCATAGGCAAAATGTGAATCATTTTGCATGGATTCACTACAGAAATATTTTTTTAATGTTTTGTACCGTTTTTAATTGAACCTAGAAACTAAAATGCTTCTTCTTACCAAATGCACACTAAGACTACACATATAACTCTCTATAAGAAAAGGAATACACTGGCTGCTTGACAACGAGAGACATTGCCGGATTTTCAACTGCGTGATGGTCGAAATGGTTACCTTATGATCAGTGGCTTATCAGAAGTGGTAATCAGCACAAACATGTTAAGGTTAAACTACTTGTGAAGAAGCTCCCTACTTTTTATATTCCCAAACTTATTCAAAATGAGCCCAACCATGCTATATCTTTATTTTACTGCCATATTGGGTATTTGGAACTTGGTCCTGGATGAGCATTTTGATGTTATACCATGTCATGTTTGACGTACAAGCATGGAGCCAAACAACTACTATTTTAGTTTCCATTTCTACCCATTTAGTTTTTCCTGTTCACTTAACTAGATTTATGCATGCTTCATGCACCAACTTATCTACTTGAGAATAATTAATTTGCTGTTAGGGACTGTGCTTTTACTACTATAGTATCAAAGCCATCAAGTTGTTTTTCGTATAGTCGATCTAGGGGTGACTGGAATGCAAACAACTATTTCATGCAGTTGTGCAAAAATCTTTCCTAGTCAATCTCGATCCTGCGATCATTGCTTTTTTTCACTTAAGCCCTTCCAACTGACAATATAAATTGAAAAGATAGTGTAGAAATCGTTACTAGATGAAGGCTTAAGTAAAAAACAGTGACCGTAAGATGAAGATCGTGGGGTCTAGGAAAGCTTTTTGCAATATTATATCGAAGAGTTGTTTGCATTCTAGTGATCTCCATGCTACCGAGGTCACCTAAGAATTGCTCTCAACTAACAGATAGGGACTAATCTTAGAGATGTGTAAAACTGATTTAGGATGTTGTGGTCAATGTCAATTGCATCATTATTTCCTAATACAAGAGGTGCGTTTTGTAAAATCAAGAGTCCTTAATGATCGATCATCACATTGGGTACAACTTTTCTCCAGAAAATTTCATGACTGGTCTTCGTATGGTATTTGACCGAGAAAGAAACATTCTTGGATGGAAGAAATTCAATTGTAAGTACAACATGCTTTACTTTCTTTTGTCCATGAGGATGGGCTTCTGATGTTTTATTAAATGCAGGCTATGACTCAGATCGTGTAAACCCTCTCTCAACTAACTCACGGAATTCGTCAGCCATCTCACCTAAGAATTACTCTCCTGAGGAAACAAGTAACCCAGATGGCGTCACCCAATTGAGACCTCTGAATAGTTCATCTTCACTAACGTTATACTGCAGTTTACTCTTGAAGCTTCTTTTGGTCTACGGAGCCATTATGGTCTGATTCTTGTGGTTGATTTCCGTTGACCGGGTTGTAAATTAGTCCTTAGAATTTAATGCAGAGCTCGGAGAGCTAGTACAGGATAGAGAAGAATACTGCTTAGTGCTTATAGGCGTGTAAATCTGACAATAGCTATTAATTCTGTTGCCCATGTTTTGTGGCTTGTTCCACAAGTGTTGCCTTTGCCGTCCTTAGCTTCCTCTATTTTCTACAACAATATGACATGTGGCCCGGAATATATGGCTGCATCCTATTCCTATATTGAAGGACGAAGTGTGCGGCAAAGCTTGCGAAGAACTGATTATTCTTGGAAGCGGTGGAATAGTTTCTACCATCGTTTTCCGAGAACTACGGAGGATTGATTGAGCATCCAATAAAAGTGCAAGAAGTGCCATATTATTGTCAGTCTGGAAGATCGAAGACTTGCAACCGAGAATGGCCAACTGGGAGCACATATGGCAGCTGAAATAATGGCAAGCTGCCAGAACCTGATACACTAGCATTCCAGCAAAACCCATCTAATTCCTCTATTCGTCTACTCAGGTGAGCTCAACACCTCCAACTTGTCAGTCGGGGTGACCGGGACTCCACCATCGCACTCGCTGCTGTCTTCATCATCGCTGTCAATCCTTCCCGGCGGCGACGAGAAGTCGAGCCGCATCCCCTGCATGACTTCCTCGTATGACTCATCCAGATCTTGTGAGGTCAACTGGTGATACTCCACTAACTGCATTAGGCTCTGGTTCTCCCTCGTCAGATTAGCATTCTCTTGCGCAAGCCGTGACTTTTCCGTAAGAAGAGCCTCCAACTGCAACCGCACCTATAGAGGATGTTGAAACAGAGTTAGGAGCAAAACGACAACAGTCGTGCGCCCATCTTGAAACAATCTAAGCAAATCTAATCGGGAACAACTGTGATTACGGCATGCAATTTGTCTGTCTGTTTGTACGACTATGTAAGTACAGAGATGGGATCGCCTATGCGTTAACGAAAGATCATGCACAAGAGGTTCAGTAAGCCTTTTATTTAATATGCTTGATTGATGCTGAAATGCAGAGTTGTGTTTGTTTTGAAAAAGGTAAAGCACCGAGTGCTTTCAGTACCAGGTCATCTTCTTCAGGGGCCACTCCGTAGTCATACCCATCTCTGAGCCTCTTGTTCTCCTCCTCGAGCAGTCCGCACCTCTCCTGCATGAAGTGCAATTCTGACTTGATGTTCTTGAGCTCCCTAGCAAGAGCCGCAGCTCTGCTCGCCATCGAGACGGCCAGCTGCAGGTTGAACCAGAAATGTCAGGCAGCTGACACCAAATCCAGAGGGAAAAAAACCTTGTGAGAGTCTAGTTTTGCAACTGACATTTCTTGCCCGCTTCATATTGGTGCTCTGCGCGACCTCTGTGGACGCCTGGATGTCACCCGTCCCCTGCGGCAGCTTCACACCCGCGTCCCCTTCCCCATCAGAACCGGCACCCTCTTCCTTTACGGCGGCCGGAGTATTACTGTCCAGGTCCACGGCCTCTGTTGAGGTGCCACACTGCCGTTTCGCCTTGGGCTCCTCGTCCTCGTCGGCATCGGCGGCGCTCTCGCATCCCCTTGTCTGGGTTCTGCACGTGGCCAAAGCGCTCACTCCCTGCAACAAAGACACCGGCTACGTCAGATCCCCACCAACACAGCACAGCGTTACCGAGTCGCAACGGACGCGAAGATCGGGAGTAGAATTGAAGCTGCGTCAGTCGCATACCTTCTGCGCGGCGGTGAGGGTGTCGGAGAGCTGGGCCAGCGACGCGGCGACGGAATCCAGGCCGCGGACAAGCATCAGCGAGTCTTCGCGAAGCCGCTTCCCTCGCTCAGACTCCACCCCGCGCTGCAATCGATAAACAGAGCGCGTCAAGATCAGATCCTCGTCAGGGAAAAAGCCGAAATCGAATCCGCTTAAGTCAGTCACCGTGGCGGCGGGCGGGGCGAGGACGCGGCGGTCCTCGAGGATGGTGTCGACGCGGGTGCGGAGGCGGTCCCAGAACCGCCGGTCGTCGGAGGCGGGGCTAGCCAGCGCAACGGCGGCGGAGTCCATGAGACGCGATGAGAACTGGGTACCAACGGCTAGTTTGGGTGCGGGGGCGGAGGGGATTGGAATCGAGGGAGGAAGAGCTTTTTAAATCTGGGGCTGGTTCGCAACGGTCAAAATTAGGCGGTTTTTTCCGGAGCGTTCGTTTCTCACCGGATCTGGCGTGCCGTAGTTACTCCGGATACACGGGTTCGGTAGGCTCGCCGAGCCTGTTGCCATTGTGGGCCCTCGCTACCGGGCAGGAAATCTCTTAGTCTATCCGCACTCATGTACTCTAAAAATCTACTCTAAACGAATATTCTCACCTCTTTTTAGCGTACTAAAAAGATTCTCCGCTTTCCAGTACGTACTACCGCACTCATCATACTCCCTAAACGTACTCCATATCAACTAACACATATTATTTACTATATTTTCCTCTCTCTTCTCCTTTTATTTTCTTTCTCTCTCTTCCTTTTATTTTCTTTTCTTTCTTTCACTGGCTTCCTCGTATTGCTGAAGCTTCTCCCGAAGCTTCCCGTTGCACTTCGCCTCATCAGCCCGTCCGCGTCCATGGTTCCCTCCGTCCCTGACCGCCGCACCAGGCCACCACCCGCTCCTCCACGCGCCGCTCCGGCTCCTCCAAGAGACACCGCCCTCCAGCCCCACTCGCCTGCTCTCCCTGTTGCACCTCCCAGCGGCGGCGCGGCCGGCTGCTGGTGGGCCGACGGCGGCGGGAAGAACGGGGGCTGACCGTCGTCCCCGATTCCTTGCTCCGCCATACCACTTGTCGCGCCGCCGCACGCCCTCCCGTGCTGCTCGAGTAGGTCCGCGTCTTCATCGTCGACGAGCACGCCGACTTCCATCCCTTCACGCGAGAGCAACGGCCACAAGTGTTCGGTGCTCACCCCGCACGTTCGTATCGGCTGGGAAAATGGCGTAACACTGTGACCTACGGGAGGATGGCGTATGTTTTACGGTACACCAGTGCGGAGGATTTTGAGGTGCGCGACGCCATATTTTGTGTCCCGTAGGTGATCCAGTATGCCAGTGCAACCGGTCTTAATGTTGTTACGGTATCCACACCCATATACTCTAAATATCTATTCTAAACGAATATTCGTCGCTCTTCACTCTTTCAGTACACTTGAAAAGATTATTTGATCTTTAGTACATCCTCCTTCACTCATCGTACTTCGTAAACGTACCCTATATAAACTACCACATATTCTTTAATATTTCTTTCCCTTTTTCTTTCTGTTTTTTTCCTCTATTTGTTTCCTTTTTCTTTCCTTTTCTCTTTTTTCCCTTCTATTCATTTTTCCTTTCCTTTCTCTTTTTTTCCTTCTTTTCGCTTTCTGTTGGTACCCTGCAGACCGTGTACCCCTCGTAGAGGGTAAAATATGGACTAGGCCCCTTTTCCCTGCTAAGGCGGGCCGTCACATAGCCACGTGCCCTTGGCCCTGAGGTCAGCCTGGGGCTGCCATGTGCGTTTGAGTTCCAGAGCCGACACGTGTCCTGGGCTCCGGTTCGAGCCTCGCCGCTAAGGTGAGATCTGGGGCTGCCATGTGTCTCCTGCCTCAGAGCCACCTCCCTGCTGAGGACGGTGTAAAATCCCCAAAAATGGTAGCAAGAAATTCAGCATATTTATACTTAGGAAAAATAAGGGGAATTAAAACTTTAAATTGTAACGGTGTGATTCAAAGTGGTGATCCAAACGTCCCGAAAACATCCAAACATGGAGACCTAAAATCATAACTTGAGTCTCCATAATCCAAATATTAGGCCTCTCAAATTTCAGCTCATTTGAAGGGGTTCTACTATTTGTTTGGGATTAAAAGAGGAAGCCCTCGAATCTAAATTTAAATTTCAGTTTTAAATCCCAACTTCCTCAATTTGCAAATTTGGTTCTATAAATGTGTTCACATTTGAATTAGCAGCCATGCCAAAATTCAGAATTATTTGAGTTGATTTGCTATGTTTTTAGAACAATGCAAAGGAAGAATTCAAATTCTAATTCAAATTCAAATAACCAAAATCAGTTCAAATTCCACACTAGAATTTAAATTATTTGAATTCAAAGATTTCAATCCATGACTTTGAGGTGAAGCAAAGCTTTTAATTGTGAGTAGCTGTGGAAAGAGATTAGTTGAAAAATTGATTAAGAAATGAGGGGGTGGAACCTAGTAGTCAGCCACACAATTTCTTTTAACCGACTCTGTTTTCACTCCGGGCGCCACCGAGCGGTCGCACGGGCTGCCGGACGTCGACGTGCTCTCTATCTCGGCTGTTCTCTCCGCGTCCTTAGACTCAACCAAGCGTCCTCGACACTCCACCTCGCTCATTCCTCGTTTTCTGAGCTACTGCACCGAGTGAACGGAAACTATTCCATTGCCCAGACAGAGCTCGCGCAGCCTCCTCCATCGACCGGGAACCGGCGCTCTCAGCTGTACACAGCCCTGCAAAGCAGCAAAATGAAGCCTGAGCCTGTCCTCGACGTCCACAACGTGAAAGCAACCGGCCTTCGGCTTGCACGAGCTCAGGCGCAGCAAAAGCGTTCTCGGCGGTCAGACATTGGGAACCTCTTCGGTTCACTGTTGCCCCGGTGTTACAGAACCGTTTCCCCTCAACTAACCGGCGTCTTAGGTGCGTTGTCAACCCTTCTTACTATCCTCCAAATTTGGGGCTAGATCGTAGCATATGTCGCCCGGAATTTGGAGTTTGTCGTCGGCGGTTTCTTTGAACCGAGGTGAAGGAAACGGGAAATTCCTCGGCCATATTGAGTCAGGGTTCACAAGAGTCTAGGCATAGGTTCTCCAAGCCATGGCGACCCTCCTCGAGCAAACGACAAGCAAAACCATGCAGATTCTGAAGAGTTCTCCGTGTTTTTCCTCACGGCGGCACAAAAACCATTTCGGTCGCACGGTGAGCTTATGCTTCCGGCCAGTTTCCGCGGGACCAAGGTAGTGGTCCGGGTTCCCCATGTCACGGCGGTGCTGTAAGACCAAACCGTGGCAGGTTTCCAAGCTCGCCGAGTGAGTACCATGCCGCCGGAGTCACCAAAGTCACTGCCACCGTCGCACGCCCATCTCCGGCCATCGTCGGTGAGGGGTAAGATCGGCAGCATGTTTCCCGTGTGGAAATAGGTAGTAGCGGTGAGTTTGGAGCATGGGAACTCCGTTCCGGCGAGGGCAGCCGCGGGAGCGCGAGAAGGAAGAAGACGGGTGGGGCTCGATCGTCAGTGAGCTGGAGAAACCGGGAGGATCCTGTGTGGCGCGGGGATTTTCTGTGACAACACAGAAACAACCCTATGGCCACGGTGTTGCCCCCATTTGAGTGGATAGCGCCACGGGTGCGGCCCACAACCAGAGTTTAAACTTTTCTCGAATTTCAGATTTAGCTCAACTTTGAGACCAAATAACTTTTAGTAGGAATGTCCAGAATTTGTGAAACAAATTTTGTTGGATTCCTCTAAGTCAGTACTTTGCAGAAATGCAAAAAATTTGATCTGAAGATCTCTGGAATTATCTCTAAAATTCATCAAAGTTAAATATTTGGGAATTAATTCCAGAAGATTCCTGTTATTAAATTTACTCAACTTTGGCCAGAAGATCCTTCATAATATTAGTGATCTCCTATAAAAATTTGAGCTTCATTGGAGTTCATTTGCTAGGCTAAATTGTCTTCCAAAGTTCAGCCTTCATTTGGAAATTCAAATTCTAAGAAAAACTTTTCAGCACACCTGTCCAACTTCAAAAATTTATTTCTCCCTATAGGTAGCTCCAAAAATGGTGAAACAAATTTTGTTAGAACCATAGATACCTACTCTAATTAGATGTTCCACTATTAGCCATGTCAAAACTTCAGATTTGGGCTCAAAATTCAGAGAAGCCTAGTACTTGTGGAATTTTGGAGACCACAAGGTTCAATGAAATTTCTCAAAATTTTGCTCAGATCATCCTTAGAGAGTCTAATATCCACTTGAAAAATCCCAAAAGCCAATTAAGGAACATAAATAGCAGTAGCTATGAATAGAAGTTTACTTCTTATAATTCCTTAGCACTTATACATATATTTTGCTACATTTCATATAGTGACCGAAGTTGAGGACACACCGGAGCCGTTGGACGTCTTTCCACCCGACGCTAACTTTCCTTTTGACTCACAATCAGGCAAGCCCCAGTTTGCATTTAAGGACTTCTACAAAGTTTTCATTTGTATCACTTAAGTCTAGGGGGAATTTCTTGCAGTAGAGTTAAGGTGATTGAAACCCCACTTGCATGACTTTTAAATCCTATGGAGGGTTGGGTAGTTTACAAACTTGACGAGTAGAGAATGTCATGCTAATGTTCTTAGGATCCCGGTAGAAGTCGAGTAGTTGGAATCTACTCACGAGGTAAGATGTTATCATACGGTATGGAAAAGAGTAGAGAATGGTTTAAGAATGTGAAACTGAGACCCAACAGGGAGGACAGGATGCAGTGAGCGGAGGTCTCACGTGCGTAGCCCTATTGGTATCGATTGAGGACCGAGTCGTGTGCGGGCCTGCTGGACAAGTATCGAATAGTACCGGATGGCATACTGACATAAGCAGGAAACCGATGTAATTGTTTAACCTGGGTGCCGAGGCTTACCCAACCGTTTTATAGGAGTGGGTTGAGGGTAGCAAGGTGTAAATCTGCCGGTGGTCACAAGCACGCTCCACGCGAGGACCTCCTGCTCGTTTCGGATGGACTGGTTCAACATTTGGGTTTCCTTTGAAAGGTTGTTGCATACAACAGAGTAGGAAGGTGTGAAGCACCACGCTTCTGAAAGTGGGTGTATGTGACGTGTTGTCTGGGTGTCTCCTGATTGCAATCACCGTCCCTCGTGGTTATTTGAGTACCGCTTGTTCACTTTTCTGTGACGTAGTAAGAAGTGAAAGAAACCAGATTAATATGCTGCATTGAACTATTAATGTCTTGAAACCATGTATGCTATAGAGGTAGAGCTCATTAAGTTTATCTTCCACTTTAGGCATAACTGACACGGCCCGACGCCACCCGTTTAGTCACGGGGACGGGGCACTCGCCCGGGAATCGCATAGGGTGGTGCCGTGTTGTGCGGCACCCAACAACACACATATAATGAACAATGTATTACATAAAACAATAGCGGAAGCTTACAAGTTTTTCTTTGTAAATACTTTACATCAAGTAGCTACAGCGGAAGTCTATAACAACTCGCGTCGGATAACTAAAGAGCACTCGAGATGAAGTCCAGCCCGGGGACTCCTCTCGCTAGCAACACGAAGACAACAACAGCGGCTGGGTTCTCCCTGTGTTAAACGACTTGGAAGTCTCTGAGTCTCACCGGACAACCTTCTTCTTAGCATCGATGTTAACCTGCAAAATCACTTATATAGCAAGCGTGAGCACATAGGCTCAGCAAGACTGATCCGTCTCTCCTAAACAAGAAACTCTACATGCACGACGGTTTACAATTAGGATAGCTAGATTTGCATAAAGGACTCGCCTAAAGTTGATCCTTAACTTTCAGATTTTAAGCCTCATTGTACAGACCTTGAACTGAACAGCATCACAACTCCACAATCAAACAAGAAACACTTTGTTGCGATGCTCCATGCACAAGAAAGTAAAGTTTGAGCCTATCTCTATTTCAATCATGGTTTCCATTCAAGTTACATCACAGTCTTATCAAGTTCATAAGAAAACCAGTTCAGTTGTTACTACGTCAAGACGCAGTGGGCAAGTATGCTCATATAACCGCGAGCGACGGTGATTCGAATCAGTACACGCCCGAACTACACGACACGTACACCCGTACTCCGAGTTGCCGGCAGCAACCTCGACTGACGTTGTACGCGACCACCTTTCCCAAGATCTTCCACATTGGACGCAGTCCAACTTCCCCGAGTATGCAAGCTCCCTCAAGGTACATACCCGCAGTGGTATGTTCTTAAACGAGTTACCTCCTGCTACCCTGACGCCGAAAGCCTAAGGCAGTTGGAAAAGTTCCACTATGGATCTCCCAAGGTACATCGGTTTCCTGGGTCCCATATAGCCAGTATGCGCCCAGTACAGAACTCAAACTTGTCCAACAGGGCCAAGCACGGACGGGCCTTAACCGACACAGGCAGGGCTATGCACGTACGGTCCGCAACCTGCTGCATCTAAACCTCCCTGCCCGGTCTCCATTTCTTATGTGTGAACTTTCCTCATCTTTCCTATTTTGGACCTGTTCCGAGTAAACCAGCCCTAAACTCGCGAGTAGCTTCCAACTACTCAACTTCTACCGAACCTTTCCTACTAACATTTAGCGTAGCCAAATCCACTCGCGGAGGTGCTATTCTACCATTTCTCTCTTAGGTATTTCTGGTCATGCAAGTGGGGTTTTCAATATCAACTAGACTTAATGCAACCAACGATGCAAAGCTATGATCTCTAAAAATGAAAATGCTTTATAAAACTGTTCAAATGCAAATCGGGGCTTGCCTGTTTTGCAGGTGACTAAGAATACAATCAGTTAGTGACGATCACTTGGAGCTTGATCACTTGTTTTCCTCCCTCCTTGATCTTCACTTTAAGTCCTTCTCACGTTCTCCACGTATATGCTACACGATATGATCATGCATATGTATTTAATTGACAAGTTTTTACTAATAAGGTCTAATGCCAGTTTTACAAACTGGAACCCTGTTTAAGAATTTAAAATGACACTGGTGCTAGTGGTTTAGGTTGGGTTAAAGTACTACGATCAAGTGTTGAGTGCCATTTATCACTTGTGTGTTGATCACCTAAAGAGGTTACACAATACATGGGTGATCCAGAGCTCCAATGGAGCTGAAAATTTTCATATGAGTTCCTTGTCACAAGAAAGTCATCTGGACCAAAAATTTGCACTTCTCATTAAGTAGTTTAGTCAGAACAATTCTCTAAGTATTTAAACAAAGATGAATTAATTCTGAGGTAACACCCCTGTTCATGTCAAACTTAGTGAACTACAATTTCAATTACAGTTCATAGAGCCTGCATGTATTTTCCTAGGATTTTGGGAGCTAAGAATGGCCCAGGGCTGAATTTCCAAGTTTTGAAAATTCTCTGAAAATGATTCTGTATTCATTTGAACACAGCAACTTACAATCTGAATCATCCTGATCAAATCAACTCCAAATGAGCTGAACCTTTTACAGGAGTCTAACAACACCCTAAAGAAAATTCTGGCAAAATTTGAGGATTTTTGGATAAACCAAACTCCCTATAAATTTTTTCCTGAAAAACTTTAAAGAATTTTCCAGAATTAATTAATGTCTGTCATACAAATTGTGTTCCATATTTGGATAGAGTTTGTCAATCTGAATGTAACCCAATTTGAATCACTAAATTTGGAGGTTCCTAGCAAAAGTTATGCTCTTCTACAGTTTGGGGAAAAATCTGGGATTTGAATAAATCCGGGAAAAGTTTAAAACTGACTGTGGGTCCGGGGGACACGTGTCGGGTGTCGGGAGAGCGCCACACGGGGCCACAGGAATGTTTCCCGTGCTGTCACAGCTGATCCGGCACCACAGAGTATCCAGCTCCTGTCTCTGTGCGACTGACGCGTGGGGCCGGCAGCACCTTCGTCTACCTCCCACCCCCGCGCGATACCGCCTCCGGGCTCGCTGGAGCAACCCCGGATTTGGTTGTCCGGCCACCTCCGATGCCCAAATTCGCCGCTAAGCCCTAGTTTTGTGCGAGGAACACGCTGAGATGATTTTCCCGGACTGGCGACGTCCCTAAACCATCCCGCACCGGCGCAGCGGCTCGGGTGAAGTTCGGCGGCATTACCCCGATGAGTTAGCCCGCCAAAATCCCCCTGGGCAGGTCCTACAGCACCAGTGAGGACTGGAGGAGCTCGGCATGGCCGCACACAGTCTCAGGAACGGCTCCAAGCTAGTGTTCACCGTGCGCCCGAACCGTCCCGCCATAGCCGCCCTCGGAAGAATTGGAAATACGCCGTGCATAGTGTGTGTCATGCAAAGTTTGCAAAGCAAACTGGTGCACCCTCAAGTCTAGTTCTTAGGGGTGAAGTTTTGTGGACTCTAGACAAATATTGATCGGAAATTTCATAAATTCGTACCCGAAGGTCGGTTTGCACCGATCGGAAGAGGATCTCGAAATTCTCCATCGATGATCCGCGGTTGGTCCTGAGCTTTGGGGATGAGTTGCGTGGACATCGTGCGCGTCCAGCGGTGGCCCAGCTCGGCCGTGACAAGGCGTGGTTGAGGCTGTCCACGAGAGCACCTGCTCTCGGTCCTATGACGGCCGCCGCGGACACAGGGTGTTCTCGGTGTAGAAGGCACAAACTCACTCGGCTTTGGCGCGGGGAGGTCGTGGAGGGTATGGTGGTACGGTTTTGCTGCTCAGGGACGTTGCTCATGTGGACTGCCCGGTTTCCCGAGTGATCGAAGAAGGGGCGGACGTGTTTCTGTCTCTCGGTGCGAGGGAGAGAAGAGGGCCTCGGCTTCGGTTCTGTGAGCGACCAGAGTGTGGCAGAGGGGATGAGAACGGGGAGGAGCAGCTCGCCAGCGCAGATCGCACAAGGAGGAGGTGGCTCGGCTCTGTCCCGGTGGCGCACGGCGCGGAGTCGTCTCTGCCCGGTTACTTCGCGTGGGAGGTAAACAAACAGAGATTGTGTCCTACACTGAAGATCTTTTGCAACTTTTCAGCTCCCTCAATGACATGTGGGTCCCACAGTTCAGAACCTCCTTATCCTCTAAAATATCTCCCAAAGTTGGCAAATGATGGAATTCAATTGTGGAAGTTTAAATCTGAGAGGCATTTGGACAATTGGGCAAGTTTCATCCAAATTCAAATATGCGTTTGAATTCTTTGTTATTTAAAGTCCATTTTGGAAAATGGGTTGCAACTCATTTCCATAAATCATGAAACTTTGCATACCCCTTAATTTGGACCCAAGGAATTCAAATATGAAATCTGATTTTTAATTTGGCTGCTGCAAATGAGATTTGTAGCACAACAGTTTTGAAATTCATAGTGTTGCTCTCATTTGAATTTTGAGTTGAACAAATTTGTTCCAAATCTGACTTTAGCCTTCCCACACATATGGAAACTTCCCCTCTTGGTTTTAGACCCCTCTTGGGTTCCAAGTTTTCAAACAAACATTTGAACTTGTGTGAAGAAAGCCCTCATGTGGGTTATCACATGTGGAAAAGCTTTAACAAGTCCCAAATTTCATTCATATGAAACCAACTTTTGCAAACAAGAGTTTCTTTGTATTCATATTTTTGGGACCTTTACAATAACCCCATCGGAGAAAAGCGTTTCTTGTTTGATTGTGGACTTCCGATGTGAGGGCTGCCTAAGGCTCATTAATCTGCTGCTATAAAACTGAAAGTAAGGATTAACATATAGGCGTGTCTTTATCGCAAATGTCATTTCCTTTATTACTAATCCCTGCATGTAGAGTTTCATGATTAGGGGTGTTGGTTAAGCCTTGTTGAGCCATCGTGCTCACGGTTGCAATATTTGATCTGTGTGCAGGTGAGAGTTATGAGGAAGGGTCCGAGGACGAGGCGATGCCCCCGTCAGGGTACACGGCCGAGCTGGAGCCCTGCACGCTGCCGTGATCTCCGGTTGTATGTTGCTAGTGTGTAGCGTCCCCAGACTGGACGGCTGCACTTTCGCATAGCTAGGCTGAGGGTTTAGCTATTACTAATACTTCTGTTGTACATTACTTTTGTAAAAGACTTCTGCTGTGTTATATGTAAAATAAAAGTTTGTATGTTGCTCTTAATCTTTTCTTGTGTGCTGTTGGGTGCCGCATCGCACGGCACCACCCTCTGCGATGCCGGAGTGGGTGAACCATGAGGTGGTTCCCACAGTCATGGTATTAGAGCCGCATTGGGAATAGCATGCTCGAGAAGAGCCTATTTTGAAAATTTAGAAGTAGTTGAGTGAGGATTAGTCACTATATCCACATAAGGTCTATGATAGTAGTAGTTACTGAGGTGGAAATGCTAACATACTTGTTATACATTCTGTAACGACGCTCCGACGTTAGATAAGAGGTAAGGTACGCCACCGCAGGTGGATCAATTGTGGTAAGTTCGCCATACGAGCAATGGTATGGAATGGTTTACCGTGGCTTGGCACGGTAGTTAATATGAGTCTCTGAACCTTCTCATGGTTTTGAGAGCATATGAAAACACTGATCTCCAACGTGCTTTAAACAAAAGTGAGAATGCCCCATCGTGTGGTAAGAAACACGATAGTATGCAACTCTTGAATGTTCAATGTTCAAAGTTCAAAGGGCCATACACAGCGCTCGCCATCGGCGTGCCTCAACGGTCATGAGGCAGTAGGTGGTATCCGTTGGGTTGATGAAATTCCCAACCGTGACAATCCGTTCATGCTCTACTTGGGTTCCCCGTCATGTGGTGTGAAAACACGACCATGTACCTTGAGACGTGGCTTGACTCAAGGACGATCCGTATGGCAATGACATGGACCGTATGTTTTTACTATGATATGGACCTGCCTTAAATGTCAAAACCCTTGTGTGCACCATTATTGTGTGGTCTTCTGCAGGTACATTAACCATGTTAGTGCATGACATTTAGAAATCATTTGTGAGTGACGCCTTTAGTTCCACCATTTGACACATACATGTCGGAATACTGGCTTAGGGTTTTTCTTTGGTGAGGAAACGTAGTACCGAGATAAGATATTAGTTGTATAAAAAGGATATTTTCAAAGAAAAGTGTCAAACAGTAGTTTAGGATTCCATTTAGTGGTTATTGAACTCATATATTGAACTAAGAGTCAATTGGGAGTATAGATTCATTTTCAAAGACTTAGGAACAACCTCCCCTGTTTTTGGTAGAAATTTTGCTGAACTTAAAAAGGATATAACTTATGATTGGTTGAACCAATGGAGGTGTGTGATACTATTCTGGAAAGGTTTTGAAGTGTGCTACAACTTTTCTATAGAATTCCAGAACAGAATCTCCCTCCAAATGGATGAAAATCTCAGATGAGTATGCACTGTCCAGAAACAGGACAGACCAAAAATGCTCTCTGGAATTTTCTGTATTTCGACCACAACTTCTTGTAGAAAAATTTCTATGGGTCAAGTAATATACCTTTGGAAAGTGTAGCGAATGTTCTACAACTTTGTAGTTCAGTGTTTTCCTATATTAAGGGCAGAAATAGTTGGAATTTTGTGAACAAAACAGCCACTTGCAAAGGAGGTGCTGTCAAAATTCCTGAGAAAATTCTGTCAACTGGTAAAGATCATAACTCATAAAATAGAAAGGCTAGGGAGGCAAATAAATACAATATGGATTCCTTTTTGAGTCTACTACAACTTTATTGTTGAACACTAGTCCAGATTTTGCCCCCAAAGTGGCCAAAACAGTTAAATTCTTCCAACTGGTCTGCTGGTCCAGAAGCTGGACAGAGAACACCATGTTGAAGTTTTTCCAACCAAAACATTTAGTTTCTCATTTCCATATCCAGTGGCTGTTGTAAAACAGTGAGTTGGAGTCGAAAAGTTTAAGCATTCAACATATCACTTCGAGCGAGGACATGTTTGGGTCCAGTACAATAGTGAGGAATTACGCATGCTAACGCACTTAACATCCCGTGGCGAACCATGATGGTCGAAATGAACTTTTAATCCCTAAAGTTCATTACTTTGGAACTCGATCGTGTGACATGGTCCAGGGATGTATATGTTGTATAAAGTTCATACTTTATCCATATGTGTGGATGTTATGCAATGGTGCGTACACGGTCCACGCAAGAGGAGGGAGGTCCCAGTCAGGTTCGTGGTGATGAGTCTCCACCGCCGGAGAAAACCACGACGCAGCAGCAACCACCTCCTCCACCACCAGAACTTCCAAGAAATCTTGCGGAGGTTCTTGACACAGTACTCGGCTCATGCAATGAGCAAACCAAGTTGCTGCGGATGCTGGTGCAACAAAATATGTCCTTTCCAAGAGGACGCCAAGACAATGGGCAACGCCAGCCCCAACAGAGTTCATATTCGGACTTTCTGGTGACCCATCCACCGGTATTTACGGAGGCCGAAGAGCCTTTGGAGGTGGACAGCTTCATCCACACTCTTGAGGTAAAGTTCGGTTTACTTCGGTGCACCGAACACCAGAAGGCGCTGTACGCAGCGCAACAGCTTCAAGGTGAAGCCGGTACATGGTAGGCGAACTACATCGCCTCATTACCGGCTTGCCATGCCGTCGCATGGACAGAGTTCCGGGAGGCGTTACGCGCCTATTATATACCTCCCGGTATTATGGAGAGGAAGCTCCAGGAGTTTCTGCAGCTGAAACAAGACGAGAGGAGTGCTCATGAGTACTCCAGATCATTCAACCGGCTGGCGCAGTATGCGCCAGGATTTGTGGGAACGGAGGAACAGAGGCAAAACACGTTCTTCTGGGGCTTGAATTCCAAAATGAAGGTCCATCTCGCCCAATGCAACCACGGCACATTCAACGATCTTGTCAATGCCGCAATTTTACAAGAAAATGCTCAATGCGAGCGCGGTTCTGATAAGAGGAAACGCAGCGCGCTGGAAAGCAGCAGTGGTGGGGTGCCATAAAAATACCGCGTGGTGTATCGCTTACCATCCGGTCAGAGATGGCAGCCACTGGCGCGACCGCCTCAGTTTCACGGTCATCAATTTAATGCGCCAAGTTTCCGACCATCGTATCCATCACAGCAACAGCAGCAGCAAAGGATGGTCCTATGTGCGCCTCAGTTTCAACCACGTGCACCGGGATTCCGTCCTCAATTTGGAGGGACCCCAACACCTTACACGTGCTTCACGTGTGGCCGTGTCGGGCATATTGCCAAGGACTTCCCCGAGCAGCGACAGGGCAGGGGTGCGGCACCGTATCAGGGTGCTAATCAGCCCCGCAACCAGCCCAAGAAACCAGTACAAAAACCCGGCAATGGCCACCACTTACACATCGAAGGCGTGCCGGAAGGCGAACCCGTCCTTGCGGGTATGTTTTCTTATTTAGATCATCCTGTAGCCATACTTTTTGACTCCAGTGCCACCCATAATTTCATAAGTCAATCTTATGTTATTAAATATCAATTGCCTATCATTCCCACAAATAGTTCATATTTGATTTGCTCTACGGGTGGGAAAATAACAGCTGATAGGATGGTCTATAGAGCACCATTACAATTTGGTGGGAAGCTATACTCAACTTCTCTAATCATGTTAGGGAGTCAAAAACTCAATGTCATTTTAAGAATGTCATGGCTACATCGTCATGGTGCTGTTCTTGACATCATTCCACGTGTAGTTCGTTTAAACTCCCCACATCATGAACCACATGTGCTTACTCTTGAACGTTCGGTTCAAGGAGTTCCAGTCACATATAACACGGAAGCCACAAAACTTGAGGATATTCGTGTGGTCCGTGAATAACCGGACGTCTTTCCGGATGATCTCCCGGGCATGCCACCTGAAAGGGATGTTGAGTTCAAGATCGAACTTGTACACGGGACGACACCGATATCACGGAGACTGTACAAGATGGCTCCAAATGAGATAGCTGAATTGAAGGAGCAGCTCAATGATCTGACGAGTAAGGGTTTCATTTGACCGAGTTCCTCGCCATGGGGATGCTCGGCGCTGTTTGTGAAAAAGAAGGATGAAACCTTGAGGTTGTGTGTGGATTACCGACCTCTCAACGCCGTCACCATCAAGAATAAATATCCACTGCCCCACATCGATATTCTCTTTAATCAACTTGTGGGTGCGAGTGTATTTTTGAAGATGGATCTTCACTCCAGATATCACCAAATCAAGATTAGAGCGGAGGATATTCCAAGGACGGCCTTCTCGACGAGATATGGATTGTATGAATATCTCGTCATGTCTTTTGGTCTCCCAACGCCCCGGCACATTTCATGTATCTCATGAACTCAATGTTCATGCTGGAGTTGGACAAGTTCGTGGTGGTGTTCATAGACGACATCTTGGTTTATTCCAAGTCTGAAGAAGAATACGCCGAACACTTGCATATCGTGCTTCAATGATTGCGAGACCATAAGCTTTATGCCAAGTTCAGCAAGTATGAGTTTTGGATCAGCCAAGTGCCATTTATTGGTCGTATTATTTCTTCGGAAGGCATTGTAGTTGATCCAAGCAAAATCAAACAGGTGCCGAAATGGAAGTCCCCCACATCTGTCCATAAAGTTAGGAGCTTTCTCGGTTTAGCGGGATCTTACCGGAGATTCATACCGAACTTATCCAAGCTTGCTAAGATGATGACTGAATTGTTGAAGAAGGGGATCAAATATGTTTGGAGCTTAGATTGTGAAGGAGCTTTCCAAGCATTGGTGAAGCATCTTACAACAGCCCCGGTGTTAGCTCAACCGGATACGACCAAGCCCTTCGATGTATATTGTGATGCGTCCGGTATCGGGCTTGGCTGTGTATTGATGCAAGGAGGAAGAGTGGTTGTCTATGGCTCACGTCAACTTCGTAACCACGAGCAGCACTATACGACTCATGGTCTTGAGCTCGCTGCTGTGGTGTTGGCATTGAAAATGTGGAGGCACTACTTACTTGGGAACTTAGTGTACTTCTACACCGACCATAAGAGTCTGAAATATATATTCACTCAAAAGGAGTTGAATATGCGGTAACGGAGATGGTTAGAGCTGATCAAAGACTATGAGATTGAGATTCACTGCCATCCCGGTAAGGCGAACATGGTTGCCGATGCCTAAAGCCGCAAATCTCACGTCAACCATCTGTCCATCACCCCACTTGAAGAGGAGGAACCGAGTTTATACTTGGTTCAATATGGGGCATTGTATAATCTTGCTCTCGTACCTACCACATGAGAGGAGATTATGGAAGCTCAGAAGAAAGACATGGTAATGTCGCACATTCGGAGAAGAATGAAGAATGGCGAAATGAAATACTTCCGAAGGGATGAACAGGTGACTCTATGGTTTAAAGACCGTATAGTGGTACCCCGTGACGTGAAGCTTCGGAAGAAAATCTTGGACGAAGCTCACTTGTCTAAGTATTCTATTCATCTGGGCAGCAACAAGATGTACCAGGATCTGAAAACAAGGTTTTGGTGGACGCGAATGAAAAGAGAAATCGCAAAGTACGTATCCGAATGTGATACGTGTCGACGTGTGAAAGCCGACCATATGCGTAAAGTCGGACAGCTGCAACCATTGAACATTCCGGCGTGGAAGTGGGAGGATATCAGCATGGACTTCATAGTCGGGTTACCTCTCACCTCCCACAAACATGATTCGATTTGGGTAATAGTCGATCGGCTAACCAAGTCAGCTAATTTTATTCCCGTACTTACAAATTACGTGGCCAAGCAATATGCGGAGTTGTAGATCACAAGGATCTTGTGCTTGCACGGTGTTCCCCGAACAATTATTTCAGATCGCGGTGCCTGTTCGTCGCTCGATTTTAGGAACAGCTGCACGCGTCATTGGGGACCAAACTGATCCGAAGCTCCGCGTATCACCCATAGACGGATGGTCGAATGAACGTGTGAGTCAAGTGCTTGAAGACATGCTACGCGCTTGTGCCATCCACCACGGTAAAAACTGGGACGATCATTTGCCGTTGGCAGAGTTTTCATATAACAGTGGCTATCAAGCTAGCATCAAGATGGCGCCATATGAAGCTCTCTACGGCCGGAAATGTCGCACACCACTCAACTGGTGTGAGTCCGGCGAGCGAGTGATATACGGCAACGAACTTGTGAATGAGGCTGAAGAACGAGTGCGAGTAATACAAGCCAACCTCAAGACTGCTCAATCTCGTCAAAAGATCTATGCGGATATAAGACGCCGTCCTCTCCACTTCGACATCGGGGACCATGTTTATGTCCGTGTGTCTCCGATGAAGGATGTTCATTGTTTCAGACTAACGGGCAAACTTGCGCCGCGATTTATCGGTCCGTTTGTCGTCATTGGAAAATATGGATCCGTGGCCTATCGCCTGGAGTTACTGGCGTCATTCGCGGGAATTCACAACGTCTTCCACATCTTTCAGCTGAGGAAATGCCTCAAACCCTCGGCTGAAATCTGCACTGAAGACATAGAAGTTCTTCAATTGGACCTCACTTATGCAGAGTATCCAATCTGGATTATTGATGAAAAGACTCGCGCCACAAGAAACCAGACCTTATGGTTTTACAAGGTCTTGTGGAGTAACCATACCGCGGATGAGGCGACATGCGAAAGCGAGGACTATCTACAAGCAAATTATCCGGACTTGCTATCATCGTATACCCGGTAAAGTTTCCCCACTTTGCTTTTCTTTTGGAATCTCGGGACGAGATTCTTTTTAAGGGGGGGAGGGATGTAAAATCCCCAAAAATGGTAGCAATAAATTCAGCACATTTATACTTAGGAAAAATGAGGGGAATTAAAACTTTGAATTATAACGGTGTGAGTTCAAAGTGGTGATTCAAACGTCCCGAAAACTTCCAAACATGGAGACCTAAATTCATAACTTGAGTCTCCATAATCCAAATATTAGGCCTCTCAAATTTCAGCTCATTTGAAGGGGTTCTACTATTTGTTTCGGATTAAAAGAGGAAGCCCTCGAGTCTGAATTTAAATTTCAGGTTCAAATCCCAACTTCCTCAAGTTGTAAATTCGGTTCCACAAATGTGTTCTCCACATTTGAATTAGCAGCCATGCCAAAATTCAGAATTATTTGAGTTGTTTTGCTATGTTTTTGGAACAATGCAAAGGGAGAATTCAAATTCCAATTCAAATTCAAATAACCAAAATCAGTTTAAATTCTATACTAGAATTCAAACCATTTGAATTAAAAGATTTCAAACCATGAGAAGCAAAGCTTTTAATTGTGAGTAGCTGTGGAAAAAGATCAGTGAAAAAATTGATTAAGAAATGAGGGGGTGGGACCCAACAGTCAGCCACGCAATTTCTTTTAACAGACTCTATTTTCACTCCGGGCACCACCGAGGGGTCGCACGGCTGCTGGACGTCGACGTGCCCTCCACCTCGGCTGTTCTCTCTGCGTCCTTAGCCTTAACCGAGCATCCTCGACACTCCACCTCACTCATTCCTCGTTTTCCCGAGCTACTGCACCGAGTGAACGGAAACTATCCACGTCCCCAACGCGAAAGCAACTGTCCTTCGGCTTGCACGAGCTCAGGCGCAGCAAAAGCGTTCTCGGCAGTCCGACATTGGGAACCTCTTCAGTTCACCGTCGCCCCGGCGTCACAGGACCATTTTCCCTCAACCAACCGGCGTCCTAGGTGCGTCGTCGACCCTTCTTGCTGTCCTCCAAGTTTGGAGCTAGATCGTAACCTAGGTCGGCCGGAATTTAGAGTTTTTCGCCGGTGGTTTCTTTGAACCGAGGTGAAGGAAACGGGAAATTACTCAGCCATATTGAGTCAAGGTCAACAAGAGTCTAGGCATAGGTTCTCCAAGCCATGGCGACCCTCCTCGAGCAAACTGAAAGCAAAACCATTCAGATTCCAAAGAGTTCTCCGTGTTTTTCCTCACGGCGGCACAAAAACCATTTCGGTCGCACGGTGAGCTTATGATTCCAGCCAGTTTCCGTGGGATTAGAGTAGTGGTCCAGGTTCCTCATGTCACGGCACTGCTGTAGGACCAAACCGTGGCAGGTTTCCAGAGTCACCAAAGTCACTGCCACCGTCGCACGTCCATCTCCGGCCATCGTCGGTGAGGGGTAAGACCGGCAGCATGTTTCCCGTGTGGAAATAGGTAGTAGCGGCGAGTGTAAAAGCCCAAGAAAAGGGACTTGCAAAAACTTTTCTTCACCTCACAACACCACAGTTCTTGTTGTGGATAGATGGTGAAAAAGTGGGAAGAGCAAGTAACATCCATCAAAAGAGGGATTAGAGGGGAAAGCCTACACTTTCACAAAGTAGAAGTTTACACATGACTCATGAGGGGGGTGATTCAAAACTGTTGCATTCAAATTCATGGTTGCAGCATCTAAAACAAGGATCAAATTGCATAATTGGATTCCTCAGGTCCAAATTAGTGGGGAGGCAGAGTTTCAATAATTTTTGAAAAGATTTGCTACCCATTTTTCCAAAAAGGATCCAAATGTGCCAAGAATTCAAATATACATTTGAATTTGGGGGAAATTTGCCCAACCATACAAATGTAGGTCCGTTTGAAGTTCGTTTGAAACTTCAAACGTTTGATTTCATTCTTTGCCAAATTTTGGAGATCTTTGAGGGTGGGGGAGCACTGACAAGTGGGTCCCACTTGTCATTGGGGGAAAATAAACAATTGCAAAAGTCCTCAGTGAAGCACACGGTCGTTGATTGATTTCCTCCCACGCGAAGTAAACCGAGCCCGACGCCGCTGCGGGTGACACCGAGGAGCAGCCGGCAGCCACCTCCTCTGAAAATTTCATGCGCTGGAGAGCTGCCTGGCATCCTTGCACCGCTGCTGCGCCGCTGTTATCCCACGGGACTGAAGAACGTCGCCGTTCTTTTCCTTCCCGCAAGAAACCACCGAGCTCGCCGCAACCTCTGGGAAATCGTCGGGAGCCAGCTCAAACTGTGCCACAGCACCCTCCGACCTGCACAACAGAGCTACGCCCTCGTTCCTCACCTTCCCAGCGCGAGAGCTAGCAAGCTCCGGCAGTGGCCGAGCCCTGATTTCCGTTCTCCGCGGCAAGCAAAAACTAACCAGCGATCGGACGCACGAAGGCAGCCTACACCAGGCCCTTTCACAGACAAGCGCAGACATCCCCGGACGCGCCGGTGAGCACTGCTGCTTCCACCCAAACCACAGGACCAACCGTGAACCACCAAGCAAGAATTTGGAGAAACTTCGCCGGTGACCACAGGACGATGTTCCGGTATGAGACCTCCGAATTCTCACTCCCTTCTCGTCGTCAGTTCACTAAACTGTGCTCACAGGAGCTAGACTCAACGGCGCCCAAGTTTGCTCTGCAACCCTAGCGTAGTTTTGGCTGTAGCCGACGTATTTTCTGGTTTTTCAACCGCGGTGATGGCGGGAAAGGTCGGGCTCACGGTGATGGCTAGGTTAGAGCTCTTCCCGAACCCTGGCATGGCCTTGTCGACCTTCTCCGAGATCCCCCGGTGCTGTAGAGCTGTTCCACCGAGGTTTTGGTGGGCTACGTTGGCCGGGTGCCATAACCGATGAGAGTCCGAGCCGCGGCACCGTCGCCGGCTAGGTTAGGGCCGCCGCCGACCGGAGCAGTCGGTACCGTCATGTTCAGCGCACGAAAGTAGGCCCAGGCGGCGAGTTTCCGGCCGAGAGGCGGTCGGGAAGACAAGTCCGGCGAGCTTCAGAGGTGTGCCGGCAAGGGGGGCGGCGCGGGAAAAAGGGCGGGCGCGAGGAAGAAGACGAGCCGGACGGACCCGCTCGTCAGTCCCTCGACGCACAGCATGGGGATTTTCTGTGGCACCGGATCAGCTGTGAACACGCGGAAAACAGTCCTGTGGCCCCGTGTGGCGCAGCCGAGGTGGTGACACGTGGAGGCCGGGCCCGCTGTCAGGAATTTGAACTTTTCCCGGTTAATTCGAATTCCAGAATTTCCCCAAACTTTAGAACCCCATAACTTTTGCTAGGAGGCTCCAAATTTAGTGATTCAAATTGGTTTGGATTCAGATTGCATAGATCTATCCAAATATGCAACTCAATTTGTATGAAACCTATTATTTAATTCTGGAAAATTCTTTAAAACTTTTCAGCAAAAGAATTTTAGAGGGAGTTTGGTTCATCAAAAAATCCCCAAATTTTGCCAGAATGTTCCTTTGGATGTTAGTGAACCCTTGTAAAAGTTTCAGACCATTTGGAGTTGATTTGGTCAGAGCAATTCAAATGTGAAGGTGCTGTGTTCATTTGAATACAGAAACATTTTCAGAGAATTTCCAAAACTTGGAAATTCAGTTATGGGCAAATATTAGCTCCAAAAATTATAGGAAAATTCTTGCAAACTCTATGAGCTATAATTGAAATTGTAGTTCACTAATTTGGGCATGAACAGAGGTGTTACCTCAGAATTAATTCTTCTTTGCTTAATTGCTAAAAGAATTATTCTGAGCAAACCACTCAATGAAAAGTGCTAATGTTTGGTCCAGAGGGTTTTCTTGTGACAAGGAACTCACACAAAAATTCTCAGCTCCATTGGAGCTTTGGATCACCCCTGTCCTGTTTAACCACTTGAGGGATTAATATGGAAAAGGGGGAAAATCCACTTAGCACTTAACCATGTGATTAAGTCTAAGCCAAAGCACCAACACCAGTTCATCTTTAAATTCTTAAACAGAGTTCCAGTTGTTAGAACTGGTTATTAGAATTAATAGCAGTAACCTTACAACAAACTGTATGCACTTTGCATTTAAATTTACATGTCGTATTTCATTAAACGTGTAGTCACTGAAGAAGAGACTCCGGAAGTGCTGGACTTCCTTCTTCCGGATGAAGAACTAACTACTGACCAGCAGCAACAAGGCAAACCCCGGTTTGCATTGACTCTTTTATCAAATTTTGCTTTGTTCACATAATTAGTGTGATGTATGAATGTGCATTAGGTATAGGATGATTGAAACCCCACTTGCATAACCAAAGGTTCCGAAAAGAGTGAGGGTAGTGTCTAAGACCTCGAGTAGACAGGCTATGCTTAATGTTTTATAGGACTTCGGTACAGTCGAGTAGTTGGAATCTACACGCGAGATAGTCTTGGGACACACGGGTTCGGTTGAGTGATGTGAGCTCACTTTAGTAATGAAAATGAGACTAGGCAGGGGCTAGGGCGCAGCAAGAGGGAGTCTTGTGTGCGCAGACCTGTCCGTGTCGATTGAGGACCTATCTGTGTGCGGCCCACGCTGATCAAGTTTGAACGTACCGAAGGCATATCGGATATATGGGCCCAGATAAACCGATGTAGCCTAAACATCCGGGCGTCGAGGCATAACGCACCGATTTATAGGTGTAGGCTGAGGGCAGCAAGGTGGAAATCTGCCAACGGGCATAGAGAGATGCTCCGTGTGGGGAACCTCCTGCTCGTTTCGGTGCGACCAGTTCGACGTTTGGGCTGTTGGGTGAAAGGTTGTCCCATACGACATCGAGTGAGCGTGCTGTGCAGCTCCACGGGTGGGCGTACGTGACGTGCTCTTTGGGTTTCCCTGCATGTGTATATCGAGTCGATTCGCCGTCCCTCACGGTAAAGAGTACCACTTGGTCACTGAGTCATGACGTAGATTAATGTATGAAATATGATGATTCAATATTGCTGATTGATATAATTGTATTGCTACATGTGTGCCACCAAATACTGCTTACTAAATTTCAGATTCCCGAACTGTTAACTTATTGCTAAAAGATGAACTGAGGATGAACTTTTAGGCGTGTCCATTTGCTACAACATTGCTATCCTATGTCATTGTACCCTTCATGTAGAGTTTCATGCTTAGGTGAGTCGGTTAAGCCTTGTTGAGCCATCGTGCTCACGGTTGTTGCTTAAGTGTTTTTCAGGTGAGGAGCCACCCACGGACTCGGAGTACGAGTCCACCGGCGAGGGTTACCCTCCGTCGGAGACCACGGCTGAGTGGGAGCCGTACACGCCGCGCTGAGCTGAGACGTGCAGCTAGTGTGGGTTGCCCTAGGGCTGGGCAACCGACTTTTGCTAGATAGGCGGGCGTGAGTTGTACAAAAGAAACTTCCGCTGTGTAATAAAGACCCTAGTTTGTGTAACACCCCAAAACCTGTTAAGAGGGCAATTTAAAATTTTTTGGACGTATTGCATGTGGTGCAAAAATTCAAATTCAAACTGGAATTCAAATTAAACTCAAAACAGAAATGAAAAAGAAAAAGAAAAAGAAAAAAATAAACCTCCCCGGCCAGTGGGCCGAAACCCACCAGCCGGCCCACTCACCCCCGCGCCAGCCCGCAGCCGCGCGCCTCCCCCCCCCTCTTTCTCGCTGACGTGTGGGGCCCGCCATCCTTCTTCCTCCTCGCACTCGCGCTCGGCCGGCCGGGACTCTTCTCACCTCCGAATCAAAACCGCCCCGGATACTCGCGTATCCCAGCCGAATTTCGGTTCTGGACGACGCAAACTCGATCACAACCGAACGCCACCCCTCCCCGGCTATATAAACACCGGCATCTTCCCGATTTTCACCCACGATCAGCCGCTTTTCTTTTCGGTGAGAACCCGAGTTTCTCCAGCCAATTTCGCTCGATCTTCGCTCGGGATTTCTGATCTAACGCGCTGATCTTGATCCACAGCCTCCGGGGAACCACGCAGGTGCAGAAAACTCGTTGGTTTGCGCTTCAAACACAGCGCCGACGAGCCTCACCGTGAATTCACCTCGGACCTCGTCGCCGATCGCTTTCCAGGACCTCCGAGCTCAAGAAAACCCCCGAGGTGAGATCCCCGACCTCCCCTCTACCGATCTATGCCATAAAATCCCTGTTTTAGAAAGAATTTACGAAGATCCGAAGCTCTCCAGCGAGATTGCCACCTCCCGCCGCCGCGCGCCGCCGGGCAGCGCCGCCCGCGCTCGATCAGAGCGACGTGGCCGCTTGTGCGCCGTCTATTTTAAATCGCACGGTAGAATTTAAAACCCTGCGTACCGGTTCGACGTTATAATCTCAGCCGTCAGTTTTAAATCGGACGGTCCACGTCAGCCCCGCGTTATAAAGGCCAGGAATCTTACACGCTACCCCCTGGGGTTCTCGGAAAATACAAGCTAGCCCCGGAAACTTCTGATCTAGCCCCTGGAGCTTCAGAAATTCATGTAAATTCAATTAAAAATCAGTTTTAGCCCCTGGACTTAATAAAAATTAGCAAAACCCCTCTGTTATGCATAGTTAGGCCCCTGGAAATTCTTAAAATAATATAATAGTCCCTGTAGTGGGGTGAGTTTACCTTTTTAACCCTATATGATATTAAATCTAGTAATTTGAATATGTGATTAGTATTTAAAATTCAAAAGATAGGACAAACACATTGTAAATTCAAATTTGAACTCTCTTAGCACTTGGAAAACTTTGGAGTGAGTTAAAAATAAATTTTAAGTTGAAATGAATCTGTCTAATTGATTATTCACATTTATTAGTTATAGGGACACATTTTTTGGTTAGAAAATAATTCTGAAAATTGGTAAAATAAATGTAAATTAGTTCACATCAGAGGAGAAGTTCAAAAATATGTTATTTAATATTTTAGGTCAGAACCTATTCTGTTTAGATGATGTGTCTTATTATTTTCATAATAAACTTCACAATTAGGTATAGAAAATAAATCTTAAAATATAGGAAAGCAGGTATGCATAACTATAAAAGGATAAATGAAGTCTCCAAATCCAAAGATTTCAGTTTAGGGTTTGGTAGAAGGTCTGAAAACCCATTTGCAGTAGGAAAATGCCTTCCATGCATACTTGGTAGCTAAGATGTGTATCAATTGAATATAAAGAATTTGTTCAAATGGGAAACTCATATATAGTGTGCAAACATAAATCTGAATACCAAAGTTAGAAAACATATGAACATGTTTAAAAGTGCATGTAAGCCAAAAATCAACACACATAGAGTAACCACAAGACATAGAAATATGAATGACTTTCATAAATGAATGTGTGGTTTGTATGAAGTGAAAGTGTGAACTATGTCTTATGGATTGTGTTTTCTTTTGCTATGTGTATTGGCATGAGTAGAACCTGCCCCAGAGCAAGTTCTCCCTTTCCATGACCAAGACTTTCAATTCTTAGAGCAGCAAGAAGAAGGCAAGTGTCCTTGACCACTTTGTTCCTATACTAGGATGTGTAGATAGAATTATTTGCATTGTCAATTGAAATATGAAACCCATGCTAGGAAGTTTCCCTAGAATTGCATTACCTTGTTTTCCTTGTAGCTTGGGTTGGGATTTATTTTATCATCTCATTTATTCATATGCTTATGCTTAGCCATGCTTAGAATGGGATAATTGGGATATGAGATCATCAGTTTATTTGCCACACTCTTGAATGAGATATTATGAGTTATGTAGAGGTAGGGATCAAGGCAAGTTGGATGATTTGGTTGGTGCTGGGTGCACGAGACTCGGGTCTGTGTTTAGTACTTGCCTGGATCCTAAGGACCGGTTCATGGAGCATGTAACCTGGCTTTACCGTGCCAACCACATGCTGAGATAAGGCAGCTTGGCCAATTAATTAGGTGTATCCCCAGCGTAGTATGGGTGAGTTGGATTGTGCGGGGAATAGGTGTCAGCTGGACTACCATATGAACCGCAAGGCTCAAGAGGGGGCCACTGCAGCGGGGCTGGAGCCTCTTGTATGCTGTTAGGGGTGAAACCTCAGTGGGCCCACGCTCGTCGGGAATCCCTTTGTAAAGGCTTCGTAGTGATCTCCTGGCTACACACCTGGGAAGTGTGAATGTGGTTCGTAGCCACTGGCATAATGGAGGTTCTTTTAGTCCAACCGGCAACGGGGGGATGAAATTACTACATGTGGGTACATTGGTGCAAACTCTGCAGAGTCAAAACTGTCATGACAGCCGTGCTCATGGTCAAGAGCAGCTTGGACTTATTCATGATTAGAGGATGATGACTTTGGAAGTTGTGGATGTTAAGCGGGGAGCTTAACATTGTAAATGATGTTATGGTTATTTGATTATGATGATGGGATGGGAGATTGGGACAATTTCACCTGTGTTGTAATGTAGGTGCTTAATAAGCTAAGATGATAGGTATTAATTGCATAGTGCTTTAACCATGAGTTCAACCTCTCCTTGTTCTAGCCATGCATGACATAACTTCCAACACTTGCTGAGTACCAATGGTACTCAACCTTGCATATTTGTTGGTTTAAATTGTTGCTCAGGTCAAGGGGATGATGTGGTGTTTAATGATCAAGACTTCGGACCCGAAGAAGGTTTCTAGGTTCATGGAGTCCCCCAGGCAACTCCTGTGATGGAGCCCACAAGAATCATATTCCGCTGCTATTTTATTTACTTGTTATGAACTTTTTGTCGTTCATCGAGACATATGCTATGTAAGACTTATTTATATTCGACACCTGGCTTGTAATAAATGATGCTTCACTATTTGTCATCACATGTATGAGAAAATGATCCTGGCATACATGTGATATTCACTCGGTTGTTCTTCGGAGAAACCGGGTGTGACAGAAGTGGTATCAGAGCCAAGGTTGCCCGTAGGAACGTGAACCTAGATAGAAATGGACGTATTTAAGGGCCCTATTTTCTTAAAAACTATTTTATGATGTGTGGGTTGAAAAGTGTTATTTAATGGGGTCACTTTCTTCATCTTACCCCAACTTTTATTCAAAATAGGATTTTTGTTTAAAATTTTATCTAACTTAAGTTTAAATGCTTTATGTTTTAGATGGTTCGCATGATTCGCACCGCTCGCAAGTCCACAGGAGGGAGAGTTCCCGTAGTTGCCCTTGCCCAAAGATAGGAGAGTCGTCCGGTGTTCCTACGGATTGGCAGTAGGAGGCTTGTTGCGCCGTCTTCGACGCATGCTCCAAGCCGCCGGCAATACGGGCAAGCTAATCATACACTATAGCTCCACCAGAACCATCCGAGAGAAGAGGGAAGAATGGAGTTCAGAGATGAGGATTATCCATGAAAATCAGCTGCTCAAGATCCACCGCTCTCCAGCTTGTCGAGCGACATAGGTCGATGCGGAGAAGGATGTCACCTGGGAGGCAATCACCTATCAGAGTCACATCTATCGTCGTCACCTGGACAGGACTGAGTACATGTATGTCCTCCAGCGCGAGAGTGGTACCACGGAGTACAAGTACCCGCCAGTGCAGCACAGGACTTCCCATGAGCACATGGACTTGTGCTTGGAGGATGCTGCTATGCTCAACACTCGATTGCAGGAGTGTCAGCAGGAGCTTCAGGATGTTCGTGACACACTGAAGGAAACCGAGGCGTTGCTTTGAGCCTGCTTGAGGGCGAGAGAAAGAGGAAATGGGAATGAACTGCGTGTCACCGTGAATGACACATGGACTCCTGACTCCCCAGATCGCCGGGCGATCAGGCGTCGTCGCACTTCTCCACCAGCAGCCTCCCCACCCAAAGCGGAGTCAGAAGGCAGACGCAATAATGAGGAAGATCCCGAGGAGCCAGCTCAGTGACACGAGTCGTGTAGAGTCGTTCCCCATAGTTCAACAGGTTATCGAGTAGGCGAGTCAATACCTTAGAATATAGTGTGCTAATGTGTGGTGTGTGACGTGAGTTGTGGAAGCCATGAGCAATTGTCCACAACCTCGTCTTCAGGTTGCTTTGCTTTGTTGTGTGAACCCCTATGAAATGAATAGTGCATTTATTTTTGCCTGAGACATGAACCCTCAGAAAAATATAAATACAACAAGGCCTCAACATTACAAAGTGTAAACAAGTAAAATTGGTAAGATAATACGTAATGCTTTAAATTGACATTTGGTTGATCATGATAGATGGCCGGAAGAGGAAAGGGTCGTGGTGCCAACCCCGCCAACAATAACGATGAGGCCGGCAACCCTCATCTTTCTGGAGGCCAAGACAGGGGTGGTCGCCGTGAAGGAGTTGATCCCATCCACCAAATGCTTGAGAATCAAAATCAGCTCATCCAGAACCTGACTCAAGTGGTGGCCAACTTGCACCAAGCTCCACCTCCACAAGCTGCACCACACCAACCAAGGTTGAGTGAGTTTCTAGGAACTCAACCTCCAAAGTTTGCAAGTGCTGCTGAACCCCTGGAGGCAGATGATTGGCTAAAGACCATTGAGAGCAAGATGAGGATTATACAATGCCAAGGGTATGAGAGGGTGCTGTTTGCCTCTCACCAATTGCATGGACCTGCTGCTGATTGGTGGACCGCTTACGTGGCCGTCCATCATGACCCTGAGAATATCACTTGGGAAGAGTTCAAGCGTAGCTTCCGCAACCATTACATACCCAGGGGTGAACTCAAAAACAAGAGGGAGGAGTTCTTGGGATTGCAGCAAGGAAACATGACCGTGAGGGAATACCTCACTAAATTCACTCAACTCTCCCGTTATGCCCCACGGGACATATAGACTGATGAGCAGAAACAGGATTGTTTCGTGGAAGGACTTACCGCAGAAATGCAGTGTGCAATGTCCTCCAACGAGTATGAAAGCTTCCAAAAGATGGTGGACAGAGCATTTGTTGTAGAAAGGAAGCTGAAGGCCTTGGAAAATGAAAACAAGAGGAAGGCCGGGTGGTCGCACCAAGCCTCGGGTAGCAACACCCGCCCACGTCTGATGCAGCAACCCGCAGGGCAGACGAGCCGTGCTGCGGTACCCTACTCAACACCGAGAGGGTACAACCCAAACTTCAGGCCTCCGGCAGCACCAGCACCACCACAACGTCAGTTTGTGCAGCAGCCTCGCCCTACATATCAACCTCGACCAGCAGTACAAGGACCCCCAAACCAACCCCAAGACAACAAAGGCCAGACACCTAAGGTTGGGGTGCAATGCTTTAACTGTGGTGAAGTGGGGCACTACGCCCATAAGTGCCCAAAGAAGAAGCCCGTGCAGCCGCAACAGCAGAATGTGATGCGAGGACGGGTGAACCACGTGACCACGGAGGAAGCGCAAGAGGCACCCGACGTGGTAGTTGGTAAGTTTCCTGCCAATCTACACACTGCAACCCTGTTGTTTGATTCTGGTGCTACCCACTCCTTCATTGCTAAGGGAGTTGTTAAGAAGCATGATTTAGCAACAACACAAATGAACCATATTCTAGCAGTAAACTCTCCAAGTGGAGAAATAAGGACAAGACAAGTGTGTCCCAAGGTGAATCTGGACATTAATGGGGTAGTATTTACTGCCAACCTCATAGTGATAGATTCACAAGGGATAGATATTATTTTGGGCAATGATTGGTTGACCAAACATAAGGGAATCATCCATTGTTCGACCAGAACGGTGGAACTAACTCACCCTAGTGGCACAAGAGTAAAGTTCATAACAATACAAGAGCCTAGGAGGGACATTAAATTAAATCAAGTTGAGGTGAAAGTGGAGGAGATCAGGATCATCAGGGAATATCCAGATGTTTTTCCGGAGGAGTTGCCAGGAATGCCTCCTGATCGTGAAGTGGAATTCGCAATTGAGCTAGTGCCTGAACAGCCCCGATATACAAGAGACCTTATCGGATGGACTCCAAGCAGCTGGGAGAACTCAAGGATCATTTGAGAGAATTGACAGAGAAGGGATATATTCGTCCTAGTTCCTCACCATGGGGAGCTCCAGTGATATTTGTGCCCAAGAAGGACGGAACCCAAAGGTTATGCGTAGACTACCGTGCATTGAATGAAGTAACCATCAAGAACAAGTACCCATTACCCCGCATTGAAGACTTGTTTGATCAGTTGAGGGGAGCTTGCGTGTTCTCGAAAATTGATCTCAGGTCGGGATACCACCAACTTAAGATAAGGCAAACTGATATTCCCAGGACAGCTTTTGTATCTCGGTACGGACTGTATGAGTACACCGTCATGCCTTTCGGGCTAACTAATGCCCAGGCATACTTCATGTATCTCATGAACAAGGTATTCATGGAATATCTGGACAAATTTGTGGTGGTTTTCATAGATGACATTCTTGTCTTCTCCAAATATGAAGAAGAACATGAGAAACATCTAAGGTTGGTGTTGAAGAAGCTGAGAGAACACCAACTATATGCCAAGTTGAGCAAGCGTGAGTTTTGGTTGAAGAGAGTTCCCTTCTTAGCACATATAATCTCGGAGGGAGGAATCTCCGTAGATCCCGCCAAGATCGAGGATATACAGAAGTGGAAGACCCCTGAGAATGTCGGGGACGTTCGAAGCTTCTTGGGATTGGCTGGATACTATCAATGGTTTATTGAGGGATTCTCCAATATCTCGAGACCCCTTACCAAACTGTTGGAGAAGGGAATCACATTCGCATGGACGCCGCAGTGCGAGACGAGTTTTCAGGAGTTAAAGAAAAGATTGACAACAGCCCTAGTGCTAGTTATGCCAGATATGCAGAAGAACTTTTTGGTGTACTGCGATGCTTCTGGAAATGGGTTGGGATGTGTTCTCATGCAAGAAGGGCATGTAGTGGCTTATACGTCCCGGTAGCTCCGGAAACACGAGAAGAACTATCCCACACATGACCTAGAACTAGCCGCAGTGGTACACGAGTTGAAAATTTGGCGGCACTACTTGATGGGGAAGAGGACAGAGATATATACGGATCATAAGAGTTTAAAGTACATTTTCACACAGCTAGATATCAACCTCAGACAAAGGAGATGGTTAGAGCTAATCAATGACTTTGATGTGGGCATCAACTATCATCCTGGGAAAGCAAACGTCGTGGCAGATGCTTTAAGCCGGAAAGTGCAGGTCAATAGGTTGAGCTTGAAGGACATGCCTGCAAAATTGAAGGACGATGTTATAAGACTCAATCTATGCCTGGTGAATAGTGGTGAAGCCATCGCCATGGAAGTGGACTCCACACTAGAGCAAGACATACGCGATGGTCAAAAGAATGATGAGAAGATACAAGAAATCAGACAACTCATCAAGGAAACTAAAGCCTCTGGCTTCAGAGAGGATGAACAAGGTACGGTGTGGCACGGGAAAAGGATCTGTGTGCCTGAAGTAAAGGAGATCCGTGAATTGATTTTGAAGGAGGCTCACGATTCCGACTATTCCATTCATTCCGGGAGTACGAAGATGTACCAGGACCTCAAGAGCAGGTATTGGTGGTATGGCATGAAGCGAGATATCGCGGAACATGTTGCCCTATGTGACACATGTCAGTTGGTGAAAGCAGAACATCAACGACCCGCGGGATTATTGCAACCACTCAAAGTGCCTGAATGGAAATGGGAAGAAATCGGTATGGATTTCATAGTGGGATTGCCTAGGACCCAATCAGGATATGATTCGGTATGGGTCATCGTTGACAGGCTAACCAAGGTAGCTCATTTCATCCCCGTGAAAGAAAGCTACAGCGGATCCAAATTGGCGGAGTTGTACATGTCAAGGATCGTGTGTTACCATGGAGTGCCAAAGAAGATAGTGTCGGATCGAGGGACACAGTTCACCTCAAGGTTCTGGCAAAAGTTGCATGAAACCATGGGAACCCATCTGAATTTTAGTTCTTCCTATCATCCCGAAACTGACGGGCAGACGGAAAGAACCAATCAGATCCTTGAGGATATGTTGAGAGCGTGTGCACTGAAAAACAATCGGAGTTGGGATAAGAACTTACCGTATGCGGAGTTCTCCTATAACAACATCTATCAGGCTAGTATGAAGATGTCACCGTTTGAAGCTTTGTACGGGAGGAAGTGTAGAACTCCACTATTTTGGAACCAAACGGGGGAAAGCAAAGTGTTTGGACCCGAAGTACTACAAGAAGCCGAGGCGAAAGTGAGGGAAATCCGCAACAACTTGAGGATAGCACAGACACGACAAAAGAGCTATGCCGATGTGCAAAGAAGAGAGCTCGTTTTCAACGTGGGGGACTATGTCCATCTCAAGGTGTCCCCTATCCGAGGACTTCGTCGGTTCAAGGTGAAAGGGAAGTTGTCACCTCGATACATCAGACCCTTTCAAGTTCTGGAGAGGAAAGGCGAAGTGGCGTATCAACTAGAATTACCGGCTCGCCTATCGGATGTGCACGATGTATTCCATGTGTCACAGCTCAAGAAACGTCTGAGAACACCTGAAGAGATGTTACCCATGAATGAGGTTGACGTAGCTGAGGATATGTCTTATGCCGAGCAACCATCCAAGATTTTGGAGACAATGGAATGCCTCACAAGAAATAAAAGAATCCGGATGTGCACGGTGCAGTGGAAGCATCACTCAGAAGAGGAAGCCACATGGGAGCGAGATAAAGAACTTAAGGCACAATTTCCGGAATTGTTTTCTTAGAACCACCAATCTCGAGGACGAGATTTCTTTTAAGGGGGGTAGAGCTGTAACACCCCAAAATCTGTTAAGAGGGGAATTTAAAAATTTTTGGACGTATTGCATGTGGTGCAAAAATTCAAATTCAAACTGGAATTCAAATTAAACTCAAAACAGAAATGAAAAAGAAAAAGAAAAAATAAACCTCCCCGGCCAGTGGGCCGAAACCTACCAGCTGGCCCACTCACCCCCGCGCCAGCCCGCAGCCGCGCGCCCCCCTCCTTCTCGCTGACGTGTGGGGCCCGCCATCCTTCTTCCTCCTCGCGCCCGCGCTCGGCCGGCCGGGACTCTTCTCACCTCCGAATCAAAACCGCCCCGGATACTAGCGTATCCCAGCAGAATTTCGGTTCTGGACGACGCAAACTCGATGACAACCGAACGCCGCCCCTCCCCGGCTATATAAACACCAGCATCTTCCCGATTTTCACCCACGATCAGCCGCTTTTCTTTCCGGTGAGAACCCGAGTTTCTCCGGCCAATTTCGCTCGATCTTCGCTCGAGATTTCTGATCTAACGCGCTGATCTTGATACACAGCCTCCGGGGAACCACGCAGGTGCAGAAAACTCGTTGGTTTGCGCTTCAAACACAGCGCCGACGAGCCTCACCGTGAATTCACCTCGGACCTCGTCGCCGATCGCTTTCCAGGACCTCCGAGCTCAAGAAAACCCCCGAGGTGAGATCCCCGACCTCCCCTCTACCGATCCATGCCATAGAATCCCAGTTTTAGGAAGAATTTACAAAGATCCGATGCTCTCCGGCGAGATCGCCGCCTCCCGCCACCGCGCGCCGCCGGGCAGCGCCGCCCGCGCTCGATCAGAGCGACGTGGCCGCTTGTGCGCCGTCTATTTTAAATCGCACGGTAGAATTTAAAACCCCATGTACCGGTTCGACGTTATAATCTCAGCCGTCAGTTTTAAATTGGACGGTCCACGTCAGCCCCGCGTTATAAAGGCCTGAATCTTACGCGCTACCCCCTGGGGTTCTCGGAAAATACGAGCTAGCCACGGAAACTTCTGATCTAGCCCCTAGAGCTTCAGAAATTCATGTAAATTCAATTAAAAATTAGTTTTAGCCCCTGGACTTAATAAAAATTAGCAAAACCTCTCTGTTATGCATAGTTAGGCCCCTGGAAATTCTTAAAATAATATAATAGACCCTGTAGTGGGGTGAGTTTACCTTTTTAACCCTATATGATATTAAATCTAGTAATTTGAATACGTGATTAGTATTTAAAATTCAAAAGATAGGACAAACACATTGTAAATTCAAATTTGAACTCTCTTAGCACTTGGAAAACTTTGGAGTGAGTTAAAAATAAATTTTAAGTTGAAATGAATCTGTCTAATTGATTATTCACATTTATTAGTTATAGGGACACATTTTTTGTTAGAAAATAATTCTGAAAATTGGTAAAATAAATGTAAATTAGTTCACATCAGAGGAGAAGTTCAAAAATATGTTATTTAATATTTTAGGTCAGAACCTATTCTGTTTAGATGATGTGTCTTATTATTTTCATAATAAACTTCACAATTAGGTATAGAAAATAAATCTTAAAATATAGGAAAGTAGGTATGCATAACTATAAAAGGATAAATGAAGTCTCCAAATCCAAAGATTTCAGTTTAGGGTTTGGTAGAAGGTCTGAAAACCCATTTGCAGTAGGAAAATGCCTTCCATGCATACTTGGTATCTAAGATGTGTATCAATTGAATATAAAGAATTTGTTCAAATGGGAAACTCATATATAGTGTGCAAACATAAATCTGAATACCAAAGTTAGAAAACATATGAACATGTTTAAAAGTGCATGTAAGCCAAAAATCAACACACATAGAGTAACCACAAGACATAGAAATATGAATGACTTTCATAAATGAATGTGTGGTTTGTATGAAGTGAAAGTGTGAACTATGTCTTATGGATTGTGTTTTCTTTTGCTATGTGTATTGGCATGAGTAGAACCTGCCCCAGAGCAAGTTCTCCCTTTCCATGACCAAGACTTTCAATTCTTAGAGCAGCAAGAAGAAGGCAAGTGTCCTTGACCACTTTGTTCCTATACTAGGATGTGTAGATAGAATTATTTGCATTGTCAATTGAAATATGAAACCCATGCTAGGAAGTTTCCCTAGAATTGCATTACCTTGTTTTCCTTGTAGCTTGGGTTGGGATTTATTTTATCATGTCATTTATTCATATGCTTATGCTTAGCCATGCTTAGAATAGGATAATTGGGATATGAGATCATCAGTTTATTTGCCACACTCTTGAATGAGATATTATGAGTTATGTAGAGGTAGGGATCAAGGCAAGTTGGATGGTTTGGTTGGTGCTGGGTGCACGAGACTCGGGTTTGTGTTTAGTACTTGCCTGGATCCTAAGGACCGGTTCATGGAGCATGTAACCTGGCTTTACCGTGCCAACCACATGCTGAGATGGGGAAGCTTGGCCAATTAATTAGGTGTATCCCCGGCGTAGTATGGGTGAGTTGGATGGTGCGGGGAATAGGTGTCAGCTGGACTACCATATGAACCGCAAGGCTCAAGAGGGGGCCACTGCAGCGGGGTTGGAGCCTCTTGTATGCTGTTAGGGGTGAAACCTCAGTGGGCCCACGCTCTTCGGGAATCCCTTTGTAAAGGCTTCGTAGTGATCTCCTGGCTACACACCTGGGAAGTGTGAATGTTGTTCGTAGCCACTGGCATAATGGAGGTTCTTTTAGTCCAACCGGCAACGGGGGATGAAATCACTACATGTGGGTACAGTGGTGCAAACTCTGCAGAGTCAAACTGTCATGAAAGCCGTGCTCACGGTCAAGAGCGGCTTGGACTTATTCATGATTAGAGGATGATGACTTTGGAAGTTGTGGATGTTATGCGGGGAGCTTAACATTGGAAATGATGTTATGGTTATTTGATTATGATGACGGGATGGGAGATTGGGACCATTTCACCTGTGTAGTAATGTAGGTGCTTAATAAGCTAAGGTGATAGGTATTAATTGCATAGTGCTTTAACCATGAGTTCAACCTCTCCTTGTTGTAGCCATGGATGACATAACTTCCCACACTTGCTGAGTACCAATGGTACTCAACCTTGCATATTTGTTGGTTTAAATTGCTACTCAGGTCAAGGGGATGATGTGGTGTTTAATGATCAAGACTTCGGACCCGAAGAAGGTTTCTAGGTTCATGGAGTCCCCCGGGCAACTCTTGTGACGGAGCCCACAAGAATAATATTCCGCTGCTATTTTATTTACTTGTTATGAACTTTTTGGCGTTCATCAAGACATATGCTATGTAAGACTTATTTATATTCGACACCTGGCTTGTAATAAATGATGCTTCACTATTTGTCATCACATGTATGAGAAAATGATCCTGGCATACATGTGATATTCACTCGGTTGTTCTTCGGAGAAACCGGGTGTGACAGTTTGTAACTGAGAAGTGTACTACTTTGCACATTCAGTTTGCTTTTCCCATGTAATATAATGTGTTCTTATGACGCGTGCTGTCAGGTGTCGCATCACGCGGCACCACCCTCTGTGATCCTGGATGAGCGGATTCCGGTCCGCAAGCACGTATCAGAGCTGCATTGGCGATAGCACAGTACTTAAGGACTGCATTACGGGAAAACTTAGGTATACGGTGAGGATTCGGTAGTTGCCCAAGTAAGGACTATATTAGCTTAGTTACTTAAAGTGGCAAAGACTAACCTATGTGTTTTAATTCTGAATTTCAATTATGTAACGACGCATCTACGCTCTGGTAAGCATGGTAAGGAACGCCACCGAAAGCGGTTCAATTTCGGTTAGCTCCCCTGATGAGGAACGTGGTTCAGGGATTTGTCTCACAGCTTGGTGTGAGACGTCAATATGAAACTCTTGGACTCTTCATGTTCCTGAGTTCATATGAAACGCTGATCCCTAGCATGCATTAGGCAAGTAAGTGGAGACCCCATCGCGTGGTCAGTAACGCGAGAGTGTGTTCGTCTGGAAATAGCCCAGGAGGACATACACAGCGCTTGCCACCGGCGTGCCCTGCAGGGCAGTAGGTGGTATCTGTTGGGTTGATAACATTCCCAACCATGACGACCCGTTCATGACCTACTCGGGTTCCCCGTCGTGTGGTGTTGAAACACGATCACGTACCTTGAGACGTGACCTAACTCAAGGACGGCCGTATGACAATGATACGGGCGTTTGTATTTACTTTTAAATATGATTCTGCCTGAAATGAAACCAACCATTGAGTGCACCATTATTGTGTGGTCTTCTGCAGGTACTAACCACGTATGTATCCGTGTAGTAAACGTGTGCGAGAGACCGTTTAGTGCCACATTTGAGACGTATATGCCGGTATAATCCGGTTAGGATTTTCTTTTGTGAGGAACGTAGTACCGTGATATTGTAGGAATATGCATGAGAATAATGATAAAAAGTAAATAAAATCATTAGGTTCAACAATTAGGACCCTGGTTGGGTAGACAAATTGGAAAGGGATGAGTGTAGTTCCAAAAGACTGAAAAACAGAGTGCTCTGTTTTGGGCAGCAAGTTGCTGATCTTCAACAGGGCATAACTCACAGGTATTTTAGCCCAGGGAGGTGTGGTATATAGTTCTGGAAAGGTGTTTGAGTACCCTACAACTTTGTTGTAGACTTCCAGAGTTGAAACACCCCTTAAGATGGCTGAAACCCCAGAGTAATGTAAACTGTCCAGAACCAGGACAGAGTAAAACATTCTCTGAACTGTTCTGTTTTTCAAACATAACTCCCAGTAGAAAAATCTAAAAATTGTCATATAATACATCCTTAGAAAGAGTAGAAGATGTGTGACATCTTTGCAATTCAAAGTTTCTGAAGTTTCAGCACAGATTTCAATGGAAACTCGAATGGAAAACAGCAACTTCCAAAGGAGGTGCTGCTGAAATTCTTCCAGAAATTCTGTGGACTTTGAATTAGCATAACTTTTTAACCAAAGCTGATCTGGGGGCAAATGAATACTTGTTGGAAAGATACTGAAGTTAACTTTAACTTTGGTATTCAACTTGAGTCATGAAAAATGCCAAGAACCAGATCAAAACTTAGAATAGGTAGAAACTGGTCATTCTGACAGAAGAATGACAGTTGAACTCATTGGAGAGGGTGTGGTACCCTAAGGGTGGTATACATGATGACAAAGCGATAGTAATATCTCGTAGTGACCAAACCTAGTTATGGTAAGCTTCCAAAGTGGAGGTTCAGCAAGTTGGATTAAACTAGCTTGTGTTTGGTCTGGTAATGGTGTAGCTTGTGCAAAGTTATTACATTATCTACATACGAGATGTATCGCATGTTTTATTGTCATTATGCTTTTACGCCTATTTTATTGGACTGCATGCACTCTGTTGCGGGACTGATGTTTATTGTCGTATGGTTGCAGATGGTTCGCACTAGGACCACACACGAGGTTGGTGGCTCTAGCCAACAGGGAGGTGATGACTCCCAGCCACGGGCCTACGACAGCACCCCGCAGCAGCAGCCACCACTGCTGCCTCCGCTTACCCTAGCGGATGTGATAGCGGCACTGGTGGGTGGTCGTGAGGAGCAGACCCACCTGCTCCGCACGATCGTACAGAATACGTCCCAGGCAGGGGGACGTCAAGATAGAGGGCCTTGTGAGCACCGGGAAGTGTCGTACTCGGATTTCATGAGTACGCACCCTCCAGTGTTCACCGAAGCTGAAGAACCACTGGAGGCCGACAACTGGCTGCGGACCATCGAGTCCAAGTTCAGGATGCTCCAATGCACGGAGCGGCAAAAGACCTTGTTCGCAGCACAGCAACTCCACGGTGCCGCTGGTGCGTGGTGGGTGAACTATGTCGCCTCACGTCTGGCTGGCCATGCCGTGGAATGGCAAGAATTCCGGGAGGCGTTCCGCGCCTATCATATCCCTCCCGGGATCATGAAGAGGAAGTTCCAAGAATTCTTGGAGCTGAAGCCGGGCGGGAGGAGTGCCCATGACTACTCCCGTGCCTTCAACCATCTGGCGCAGTACGCGTCAGACTATATCTCCACCGAGGAGAAGAAGCGGGAGCACTTCTATCGGGAGTTACACCCCGAAATGAAGACACATCTCGTTCAGTGGAATTGTGGCACATTCAACGACTTAGTCAATGCCGCGATCATGCAAGAGGATGCTCAGCGGGAGTTGGCAGCTGAGCAGCGGAAGCGCAGCGCTCCACCCAGCGGTGGGAGTGGCGCTCCCCAGAAGTACCGTATGGTGTATCGGACACCATCCGGGCAGTAGTGGCGACCACCGGCGCGGCCTCAACAGTTCGGGGGACGTTCGTTCTAAGCACCCCCGTTCCGACCGCCGATGCCACCACCAAGACAGCAGCAGCAGCAGACGGCACCCCAGGCGTTTCCACCGCCACAACGCGCCCCGGGATTTCGTCCACCGATCAGTGGGGGACCGCCCCGTTTCACATGCTTCACGTGTGGCCAGGCGGGCCACTTCGTGAAGGACTGTCCCCAGGGGCAGCAGAGCAGTGGGCAAGCCCAGTTCCAGGGCGGTGCTCGAGGCCGACATCCGGTGAAGAAGGTTGGTCAGCGGACTGGGGGCGTTCGCAACCTCGACGATGAGGACGCCCCAGAGGGAGACAACGTGCTGGCGGGTATGTTCACTCTCAACCATCAAGCCATCATCATACTTTTTGATTCTGGTGCAACCCAATGACTGCATAAGTGCATCATATGTGGTTAAGCATCAGCTGGAAACCTTTCCAACCGAGTGTTCTTATATGATCTGCTCACCGGGAGGAAAGATTTCAGCAACGATGATGGTTCCAAAAGCACCACTGTGCTTAGGTGGGCAGATATATCCCACCACTATGATTATCCTTGAGGGGCAGAAGATTGATGCAATCTTGGGAATGTCATGGCTAAGCTACCATGGCGCTGTCCTGGAAACTCTAGTATGGACGGTTCACCTCAACTCCCCATTACACCGTCCGCAGTCCCTCCTATTAGATAATCCTGTCCGGGAAGTTTGAGTGATCAACAATACTGAAGCTCTCAAGTTGGAGGACATCCCCGTAGTCCGGGAGTATCCCGACGTGTTTCCGGATGATCTTCCGGGCATGCCACCTGAGCGGGATGTCGAGTTCAAGATTGAACTTGCACCCGGGACTACCCCCATATCACGGAGACCATACAAAATGGCTCCAAATGAGCTGGCTGAACTGAAAGAACAGCTCAATGATCTGTTGAGCAAGGGTTTCATTAGGCCGAGTTCCTCGCCTTGGGGATGCTCGGCGCTGTTTGTAAAGAAGAAGGATGAAACCCTGAGGCTGTGTGTGGATTACCGGCCGCTCAACGCCGTCACCATCAAGAATAAGTACCCACTGCCCCGCATCGACATATTGTTTGATCAACTTGTGGGTGCAAGTGTGTTTTCGAAGATGAACCTTCGCTCTAGATATCACCAGATCAGGATCCGGGTGGAGGATATCCCGAAGACGGCCTTCTCGACGAGATATGGATTATATGAATATCTCGTCATGTCCTTTGGTCTCACAAACGCTCCAGCCCATTTCATGTATCTCATGAACTCGGTGTTCATGCCGGATCTGGACAAGTTCGTGGTAGTGTTCATCGACGATATCTTGGTTTACTCCAAGACAGAAGCCGAACATGCCGAACACTTGTGGATCGTTCTTCAACGATTGCGAGACCACAAGCTCTACGCCAAGCTCCGCAAGTGTGAGTTTTGGATCAGCCAAGTGCCATTCTTGGGACATATCATCTCCGCGGAAGACATTGCGGTTGACCCAAGCAAGATAGAGCAAGTGCTGAAATGGAAAGCTCCCACTTCAGTTCATGAAGTCAGAAGCTTCCTCGGGTTAGCGGGATACTATCGGAGATTTATTCCAAGTTTCTCCAAGCTCGCTAAGCCGATGACAGAATTGCTGAAGAAAGGGACGAAATATGTTTGGAACATGGCGTGTGAAGGAGCGTTCCAAGCATTGGTGAAGCATCTCACCACAGCCCCGGTCCTAGCTCAGCCGGATACAACAAAGCCCTTCGACATGTATCGTGACGCGTCCGGTATTGGGCTCGGCTGCGTGTTGATGCAGGAAGGACGTGTGGTCGCCTATGGCTCACGCCAACTTCAGAACCATGAGCAGCACTATCCGACTCATGATCTTGAGCTTGCTGCAGTAGTGTTGGCGCTAAAAATGTGGAGGCACTATCTCCTGGGGAATCTGGTGCATCTCTACACCGACCACAAGAGCTTAAAATATATTTTCACCCAGAAGGAGCTGAACATGAGGCAAAGGAGGTGGTTAGAGCTGATCAAAGATTATGAGATTGAGATCCATTACCACCCCGGCAAGGCGAATGTGGTTGCCGACGCGCTGAGTCGGAAGTCACATGTCCATCACCTCACCATTACACCGGTGGAGGAGGAAGAGCCAAGTTTATACTTGGTTCCTTATGGATCGCTGTACAACCTTTCCCTCATCCCTACCATTAGGGAAGATATCATTGCAGCTCAGAAAACGGACAAAGGCATGGCACATCTCCGGAGACTGACAGACAATGGAGAGATCAAGTGTTTCCGGAAAGATGATGCGGGGACGCTGTGGTTCAATGATTGAATAGTCGTACCCCGAGATATGGAACTGAGGAGGAAGATCCTCAATGAAGCTCACTTGTCCAAATACTCCATTCATCCGGGAAGCAACAAAATGTACCAAGATTTGAAAAAGAAATTTTGGTGGACACGGATGAAGCGGGAGGTAGCTAAGTACGTATCCGAGTGCGATACGTGTAGACGAGTGAAGGCGGATCATATGAGGAAGTCAGGGCTGTTGCAACCCCTGAAAATTCCAGCATGGAAATGGGAAGATGTGAGCATGGATTTCATTGTGGGATTACCCTTAACATCCAACAAACATGATTCCATTTGGGTGATCGTTGACCGACTGACCAAGTCAGCTCACTTCATCCCCGTACATACACATTTCCATGCCAACAGATATGCGGAGTTATATATCACCAGGATCCTATGTTTGCATGGCATACCCAAGACCATAGTCTCAGACCGAGGTGCATTGTTTGTATCTCGCTTTTGGGAGCAGTTGCATGCTGCTTTGGGTACTAAACTGATTAGAAGCTCCGCTTACCACCCTCAGACAGATGGCCAAACAGAGAGGGTGAATCAGTTTCTAGAAGACATGTTGAGAGCATGTGCCATCCACCATGGTAGGAACTGGGATGATCACCTACCATTGGCGGAATTCTCGTACAACAACGGCTATCAGGCGAGTATCAAGATGGCACCCTACGAAGCTCTCTACGGTCGAAAATGCCGCACCCCATTAAATTGGTGCGAGTCCGGTGAAAGGGTCACATTCGGGGTTGATGTGGTGAACGACGCCAAAGAGCGCATTCGTGCAATTCAAGCTAACTTGAAGGCCGCTCAATCCCGACAGAAGAGCTACGCTGATAAGAGGCGTAGACCGTTGCACTTCGACGTCGGTGAACACGTGTATCTCCGCGTGTCTCCGATGAAGGGCGTGCACCGGTTCGGTGTGAAGGGGAAGCTCGCTCCCCGTTTTATTGGACCCTATGCTATCACCGAGAAGTGCGGACCAGCGGCGTATTGATTGGAGTTACCGGCATCTCTTGCTGGTGTCCATGATGTTTTCCATGTTTCGCAACTGCGAAAATGTTTGAAGCATACAGCTGCTGTTCCTACCGAAGACATCGGCGAGCTAAAACCGGATTTAACATATGATGAGTATCCGGTGGAAATTCTTGATGAGAAAGCCCGAACCACGCATAGCAGAACGTTGTGGTTCTACAAAATACTCTGGAGCAACCACACCGCCGAAGAAGCGACGTGGGAGAGCGAGGAGTTCCTTCGCTCAAATTACCCGGAGTTCATGGCATCTCAACACGGGTAAGTCCCTGTTACATCGCTATCTCTTCTTTTGTAATCTCGGGACGAGATTCTTTTAAGGGGGGAGGGATGTAAAAGCCCAAGAAAAGGGACTTGCAAAAACTTTTCTTCACCTCACAACACCACAGTTCTTGTTGTGGGTAGATGGTGAAAAAGTGGGAAGAGCAAGTAACCTCCATCAAAAGAGGGATTAGAGGGGAAAGCCTACACTTTCACAAAGTAGAAGTTTACACATGACTCATGAGGGGGGTGATTCAAAACTGTTGCATTCAAATTCATGGTTGCAGCATCTAAAACAAGGATCAAAGTGCATAATTGGATTCCTCAGGTCCAAATTAGTGGGGAGGCAGAGTTTCAATAATTTTTGAAAAGATTTGCTACCCATTTTTCAAAAAGGATCCAAATGTGCAAAGAATTCAAATATACATTTGAATTTGGGGGAAATTTGCCCAACATACAAATGTTGGTCAGTTTGAAACTTCAAACGTTTGAATTCATTCTTTGCCAAATTTTGGAGATCTTTGAGGGTGGGGGGAGCACTGACAAGTGGGACCCACTTGTCATTGGGGGAAATAAACAATTGCAAAAGTCCTCAGTGAAGCACACGGTCGTTGATTGATTTCCTCCCAGTAAACCGAGCCCGACGCCGCTGCGGGTGACACCGAGGAGCAGCCGGCAGCCACCTCCTCTGAAAATTTCGTGCGCTGGAGAGCTGCCTGGCATCCTTGCACCGCTGCTGCGCCGCTGTTATCCCACGGGACTGAAACGTCGCTTTTCTTTTCCTTCGCGCAAGAAACCACCGAGCTCGCCGCAACCTCTGGGAAATCGTCAGGAGCCAGCTCAAACTGTGCCACAGCGCCCTCCGACCTGCACAACAGAGCTACGCCCTCGTTCCTCACCTTCCCAGCGTGAGAGCTAGCAAGCTCCGGCAGTGGCTGAGCCCTGATTTCCGTTCCGCGGCAAGCAAAAACTAACCGGCGATCGGACGCACGAGGGCAGCCTACACCAGGCCCTTTCACGGCCAAGCGCAGACGTCCCCGGACGCGCCGGTGAGCACTTCTGCTTCCACCCAAACCACAGGACCAACCGTGAACCACCAAGCAAGAATTTGGAGAAACTTCGCCGGCAACCACAGGACGACGTTCCGGTATGAGACCTCTGAATTCTCACTCCCTTCTTGTCGTCAGTTCACTAAACTGTGGTCACAGGAGCTAGACTCAACGGCGCCCAAGTTTGCTCTGCAACCCTAGCGTAGTTTTGGCTGTAGCCGACGTATTTTCCGATTTTTCAACCGCGGTGATGGCGGGAAAGGTCGGGCTCACGGTGACGGCTAGGTTAGAGCTCTTCCCGAACCCTGGCATGGCCTTGTCGACCTTCTCCGAGATCCCCCAGTGCTGTAGAGCCGTTCCACCGAGGTTTTGGTGGGCTACTTTGGCCGGGTGCCATAACCGAAGAGAGTCCGAGCCGCGGCACCGACGCCGGCTAGGTTAGGGCCGTCGCCGACCGGAGCAGTCGGTACCGTCGTGTTCAGCGCATGAAAGTAGGCCCAGGCGGCGAGTTTCCGGCCGAGAGGCGGTCGGGAAGCCAAGTCCAGCGAGCTTCAGAGGTGTGCCGGCGAGGGGGGCGGCGCGGAAAAAGGGCGGGCGCGAGGAAGAAGACGAGCCGGACGGGCCTGCTCGTCAGTCCCTCGGCGCACAGCGTGGGGATTTTCTGTGGCACCGGATCAGCTGTGAAAACGTGGAAAACAGTCCTGTGGCCCCGTGTGGCGCAGCCGAGGTGGTGACACGTGAGGGCCGGGCCCGCTGTCAGGAATTTGAACTTTTCCCGGTTAATTCGAATTCCAGAATTTCCCCAAACTTTAGAACCCCATAACTTTTGCTAGGAGGCTCCAAATTTAGTGATTCAAATTGGGTTGGATTCAGCTTGCATAGCTCTATCCAAATATGCAACTAAATTTGTATGAAACCTATTATTTAATTCTGGAAAATTCTTTAAAACCTTTAAGAAAAAGAATTTTATAGGGAGTTTGGTTCATCCAAAAATCCCCAAATTTTGCCATAATGTTCCTTAGGGTGTTAGTGAACCCTTGTAAAAGTTTCAGACCATTTGGAGTTGATTTGGTCAGAGCAATTCAAATGTGAAAGTGCTGTGTTCATTTGAATACAGAAACATTTTCAGAGAATTTCCAAAATTTGGAAATTCAGTTCTGGGCAAATCTTAGCTCCAAAAATGATAGGAAAATTCATGCAAACTCTATGAGCTATAATTGAAATTGTAGTTCACTAATTGGGCATGAACAGAGGTGTTACCTCAGAATTAATTCTTCTTTGCTTAATTGCTAAAAGAATTATTCTGAGCAAACCACTCAATGAAAAGTGCTAATGTTTTGTCCAGAGGGTTTTCTTGTGACAAGGAACTCACACAAAAATTCTCAGCTCCATTGGAGCTCTGGATCACCCCTGTCCTGTTTAACCACTTGAGGGATTAATATGGAAAAGGGGGAAAAATCCACTTAGCACTTAACCATGTGACTAAGTCTAAGCCAAAGCACCAACACCAGTTCATCTTTAAATTCTTAAATAGAGTTCCAGTTGTTAGAACTGGTTATTAGAATTAATAGCAGGAACCTTACAACAAACTGTATGCACTTTGCATTTTAATTTACATGTCGTATTTCATTAAACGTGTAGTCACTGAAGAAGAGACTCCGGAAGTGCTGGACTTCCTTCTTCCGGACGAAGAACTAACTACTGACCAGCAGCAACAAGGCAAGCCCCGTTTTGCATTAACTCTTTTATCAAATTTTGCTTTGTTCACATAATTAGTGTGATGTATGAATGTGCATTAGGTATAGGATGATTGAAACCCCACTTGCATAACCAAAGGTTCAGAAAAGAGTGAGGGTAGTGTCTAAGACCTCGAGTAGACAGGCTATGCCTAATGTTTCATAGGACTTCGGTACAAGTCGAGTAGTTGGAATCTACTCGCAAGATAGCCTTGGGACACACGGGTTCGGTTGAGTGATGTGAGCTCACTTTAGTAATGAAAATGAGACTAGGCAGGGGTTAGGGCGCAGCAAGAGTGAGTCTTGTGTGCGCAGCCCTGTCCGTGTCGATTGAGGACTGATCCGTGTGCGGCCCACGCTGATCAAGTTTGAACGTACCGAAAGCATATCGGATATATGGGCCCCGATAAACCGATGTAGCCTAAACCTCCGGGCGTCGAGGCATAACGCACCGATTTATAGGTGTAGGCTGAGGGCAGCAAGGTGGAAATCTGCCAACGGGCATAGAGAGATGCTCCGTGTGGGGAACCTCCTGCTCGTTTCGGTGCGACCGGTTCGACGTTTGGGCTGTTGGGTGAAAGGTTGTCCCGTACGACATCGAGTGAGCGTGCTGTGCAGCTCCACGGGTGGGCGTACATGACGTGCTCTTTGGGTTTCCCTGCAGGTGTATATCGAGTCGATTCACCGTCCCTCGCGGTGAAGAGTACCACTTGGTCACTGAGTCGTGACGTAGATTAATGTATGAAATATGATGATTCAATATTGCTGATTGATATAATTGTATTGCTACATGTGTGCCACCAAATACTGCTTACTAAATTTCAGATTCCCGAACTGTTAACTTATTGCTAAAAGATGAACTAAGGATGAACTTGTAGGCGTGTCCATTTGCTGCAACATTGCTATCCTATGTCATTGTACCCTTCATGTAGAGCTTCATGCTTAGGTGAGTCGGTTAAGCCTTGTTGAGCCATCGTGCTCACGGTTGCTGCTTAAGTGTTTTTCAGGTGAGGAGCCACCCACGGACTCGGAGTACGAGTCCACCGGCGAGGGTTACCCTCCGTCGGGGACCACGGCTGAGTGGGAGCCGTACACGCTGCGCTGAGCTGAGACGTGCAGCTAGTGTGGGTTGCCCTAGGGCTGGGCAACCGACTTTTGCTAGATAGGCAGGCGTGAGTTGTACAAAAGAAACTTCCGCTGTGTAATAAAGACCCTAGTTTGTAACTGAGAAGTGTACTACTTTGTACATTCAGTTTGTTTTTCCCATGTAATATAATGTGTTCTTATGACGTGTGCTGTCGGGTGTTGCATCGAGCGGCACCACCCTCTGCGATCCTGGATGAGCGGATTCCGGTCCGCCACAGCGAGTTTGGCGAAGTTTGGAGCACGGGAACACAATTCCGGCAAGCTCTCCGGCGAGAGCAGCCGCGGGGAGGCGCAGGGGCGCGAGGAGGAAGAAGACGGGTGGGGCCCGATCGGCAGTGAGCTGGAGAAACCGGGAGGATCCCATGTGGCGCGAGGATTTTCTGTGACAACACGGAAACCACCCTGTGGCCTCGGTGTTGCCGCAATTGAGTGGATAGCCCCACGGATGGAGCCCACAACCAGAGTTTAAACTTTTTCCCGAATTTCAGATTTAGCTCAACTTTGAGACCCCATAACTTTTAGTAGGAATGTCCAAAATTTGTGAAACAAATTTTGTTGGATTCCTATAAGTCAGTACTTTGCAGAAATGCAAAGAATTTGATCTGAAGATCTCTGTAATTTTCTCCAAAATTCACCAAAATTAAATTTTTGGGAATTAATTCTAGAAGATCCCTGTTATGAAATTTCCTCAAATTTGTCCAGAGGTCTTCCATAATATTAGTGATCTCATGTAAAAATTTGAGCTTCATTGGAGTTCATTTGCTAGGCTAATTTGTCTTCCAAAGTTCAGCCTTCATTTGGAAATTCAAATTCTAAACAGAAACTTTTCAGCACACCTGTTCAACTTCAAAAATTCATTTCTCCCTGTAGATAGCTCCAAAAATGGTGAAACAAATTTTGTTAGAACCATAGAGACCTACTATAATGAGATGTTCCACTGTTAGCCATGTCAAAACTTTGGACTTGGGCTCAAAATTCAGAGAAGCCTTGTACTTGTGGGAATTTTGGAGACCACAAGGTTCAATGAAATTTCTCCAAATTTTGCTCAGATCATCCTTAGAGAGTCTAGTATCCACTGGAAAAATCCCAAAGCCAATCAAGGAACCTAAATAGCAGTAGCTTTGCATAGAAGTTTATTTCTTATAATTCCTTAGCACTTATACATATATTTTGCAACATTTCATATAGTGACCGAAGTTGAGGACACACCGGAGCCGTTGGACGTCCTTCATTTGTATCACTTATGTCTAGGGGGATTTTCTTGCATTAGAGTTAAGGTGATTGAAACCCCACTTGCATGACTTTTAAATCCTCTGGAGGGTTGGGTAGTTTACAAACTCGACGAGTATAGAATGTCATGCTAATGTTCTTAGGGTCTCGGTAGAAGTCACAACAAGCAACGTCGCTCCCGTGCGCTCATCCCCTGCTTGAGTAGTTGGAATCTACTCGCGAGGTAAGATGTTATCATACGGTATGGAAAAGAGTAGAGAATGGATTAAGAATGTGAAACTGAGACCCAGCAGGCGGGATTGGATGCAGTGAGCGGAGGTCTCACGAGCGTAGTCCTGTTGGTGTCGATTGAGGACCGAGTCGTGTGCGGGCCTGCTGGACAAGTATCGAACAGTTCCGGATGGCATACTGACATAAGCAGGAAACCGATGTAATTGGTTAACCTGGGTGCCGAGGCTTACCCAACCGTTTTATAGGAGTGGGTTGAGGGTAGCAAAGTGTAAATCTGCCGGTGAGCACAGACATGCTCCACGCGGGGACCTCCTGCCCATTATGGATGGACCGATTCGGTATTTGGGTTTCCTTTGAAAGGTTTTTGCATACAACAGAGTAGGATGGTGTGAAGCACCACACTTCTGAAAGTGGGTGTATGTGACGTGTTGTCCGGGTGTCTCCTGATTGCAATCACCGTTCCTCACGGTTGAATGTAGCCTAGAGGGGGGTGAATAGGCTTTTTGACGCTTTGTTGATCCCTGAAACACCTAGTAGGTTTATCAAATAAAGGGAAATCGGACTAGTACGGTAGAGTGCGGACTAGTCCGTTTTGTACATAGAGAAAAATCGGACTAGTCCGGTACTGTGCGGACTAGTGCGGTATGCGTGGACTAGAGAGATCAAAGTTGATCAATATTTTCACTTCTAGTACTTTATGCAGCGAAAATTAATTTTATACTTAGATGTATTGCAAAAGTGAGACAATGTATGACAGAGATCAACTTTGGTTTCAATGCTTCAATGTAAATTTCACAAGATTGTTTAAACACTAGAATATGATAAACAATAAGTGAACAAGAGTAGCAAACAAGTGTTTATCCCGAGGTTCGATTCCACGAAGGAAATCTACGTCCCCGTTGAGGAGTCCACTAAGGACCGGGTCTTCTCCAACCTTACCCTCGTCGAATCGCCACGAAGGCCGATTCTCTTGCACTAATCACATAGGGAATAAATCGTTCAAGGGGCCTTCTTACAAGTTGAGGGCTCCCCAATAGTTACGATGAATGAACACAACAAAACACACTCAAAAGATGAACAATTAACGAACAAGAGTGTGCGAGAGATCAAACCTAAGGGCTCAAGATGTGTAGAACAAGTCTCTCCTTTGATCAATTGCTAATCCCCAAAGAACTGATCCTTTTTGGGTTAGAATGTGTGGAGAGATGTGAATTTTGGGCTCTTGGGAGGTGTGACGGCGCAGGGGGTCAAAGAGTTATGGTGGTATGGCCGTACACCTCTTTTTATAGTAGGGTTTCCAATGGTTACGTTAGAGTTTCCGATGTCCGGACTAGTCCGTGGTTGACTCCGGACTAGTCCGGTGTGCGGTGTGCAGAAAACCCTAAGTGTTGTGAGATACCAGACTAGTCCGTAGTAGTGCGGACTAGTCCGACGTATACTCAAAGATATACCGGACTAGTCCGGACCTTATCGGACTAGTCCGTTTTGTGGTCAGAAAGAAAATCGGACTAGTTTGGTTGATATCGGACTAGTCTGCACATGCTGATTTTCTGCAGTTAGTGTGATTTCTTTCACTTGAGCTCTTGGGGTGTGTTTCTCCATCACACTCTGTACTAAGTGATCTAATCTTTTCAGTTCTTGAGCTCTTATCAATTTGGATCCTCCTTCTCCTTTCTTTTTGTGCTTTCTTCCTAATTTCTTTGAGAACCTGTGCTCATCTCAACAATTTTGTTAGGGTCTCATTTGTTTGTCATAAATCAACCAAAACCCACAAGGGATGCCTAGATGCACTTTCAGCGGTTATTTGAGTACCACTTGTTCACTGTTCTGTGATGTAGTAAGAAGTGAAAGAAGCCATATTAATATGCTGCATTGAACTATTAATGTCTTGAAACCATGTATGCTGTAGAGGTAGAGCTCATTAAGTTTATCTTCCACTTTGGGCATAACCACATCGGAGGAAAGCGTTTCTTGTTTGATTGTGGACTTCCGATGTGAGGGCTACCTAAGGCTGATTAATCTGCTGCTATAAAACTGAAAGTAAGGATTAACATGTAGGCATGTATTTATCGCAAATGTCATTTCCTTTATTACTAATCCCAACATGTAGAGTTTAATGATTAGGGGTGTCAGTTAAGCCTTGCTGAGCCATCATGCTCACGGTTGCAATATTTGAGCTGTTTGCAGGTGAGTTATGAGGAAGGGTCCGAGGACGAGGCGATGCCCCTGTTAGGGTACACGGCCGAGCTGGAGCTCTGCACGCCGCCGTGATCTCCGGTTGTTTGTTGCTAGTGTGTAGCATCCCTGGGATGGACGGCTGCACTCTTGGATAGCTAGGATGAGAGCTTAGCTATTAATATAACTTCCGCTGTACATTACTTTTGTAAAAGACTTCCACTTTGTTATATGTAAAATAAAAGTTTGTATGTTGTTCTTAATCTTTTCTTGTGTGCTGTTGGGTGCCACATTGCACGGCACCACCCTCTGCGATCCCGGAGTGGGTGAACCACGGGGTGATCCCCACAGACGGCTCCAAAAGTGACACGTGCCCTGGACTCCGGTCCGAGCCTCCCCGCTGAGGTGAGGTCCAGAGCTGCAACCTGTCTCTTGGTTCTGAGCCACCTCCCTTCCGATGACAGCTCCAGAGTTGACACGTGCCCTGGGCTCCGGTCCGAGCCTCCCTGCTGAGGTGAGGTCTGGGGCTGCCACATGTCTCTTGGCTCAGAGCCACCTCCCTACTGAGGAAGGCTCCGGAGCTGACACGTGCCCTGGGCTCTGACCCGTACATCTCCACCGAAGTGAGGTCCGGAGATGGCATGTGTCTCTTGGCTCAGATCCACCTCCCGGCTGAGGACGCCTCCCCAGCTGACACGTGCCCTAGGATCTGATCCGTACCTCTCCGCCGAGGTGAGGTCCGGAGCTGCCATGTGTCCCCTGACTCCAAACCCGTCGATAAGAGCTCTGAAGCCACCACGTGCCCCGTGATCCATCGTGGGCCATGTGTCGACGAAGTCAAGTAGGAAGTGCGCTGACAGGCTTCACATTCAAGGCTCACGTATTCCCCAGAAGCATGGCACACTACACACGCCTCCGCCCTCTGCCCGTTCGCCATTACGGTGACAAGACAGGACGGCGAGGCGTGACAGCGGTACAGTGCCGCCCAACGGCACAAGGCCGCCCGAGCAGAGTGAAAAGACACGATGACAAGACGACTTCTTCATCATCACCTGACACACGGACTGGGGCGCTCAGTGCACCGGGACTTTACACCCCCGTCAACTACTCTACTTAGAGGACGAAGCCCTAGATCATGTATAGGGTTCACATAGATTTGGGGCCACCTGTCGGGCCCAAGCCTCATTGTAACCACCCTGGCCTTGGACTATAAAAGGACCAGGGTGACCACCCGACAAGGGGTTCCTATCTTAGATTCCGCAATGCACAAGCACAAGCACATACGCGCAAGCAATAGAACAAACACTCCCGTGGACATAGGGTATTACGCTCTGGCGGCCCTAACCACGTAAATCTCGGTGTTCATCTGCTCCCTCGAGCCCAGGTCGCGTAGGGCGCCAAACCCCCTCTGATCAAAGAACCTCGGGGGCTGCTTCAGAGCAGGCCGGGAGGAGTGTCGCAGCTCACACACTCCGACATTTGGCGTGCTAGGTAGGGGAGTTTTCTGTGCTCTCCACGCGACCATGGTGAATATCACCTCCCATGGCGAGCCTTCTCGCTCAACTCACCGATGTCTCTAGGCGGAGACAACGAGGCTACCCCCTCGCTCCAGAGCGGGCGAGCCTAGCCAAGCCGGCAGCCAAACGGCTGGGGCACTCTGCGTGATGTATGGGGGTTCTTACGATGTCTCATCCAGGCGAGTCGTCAAGACCCTCCATCGAGCAGTGGCAGCGGCCACCCCAGCCCCGGGGTCGGTGCCGCATCGCAAGTGGATGGAGACGCCGATCAGCTTCAAATCCTTTGACTGCCCAAGAACATGGCAGTCCCCCGGCAGCTGCCTCTCCTCGCCGCCCCGACCATCTCCAACGTGAAGCTCTACCACGTGTTGTTTGATGGCCGGGCATCCCTCAGCGTTATCATCCTCGCAGCCTTCAAGAAGCTGCAAATCCCTATGTCCCAGGTTACCCCCTCGAGACAATTCTCGGGGGGTAGGCCGGGACCCAATCTTCCCGTGTGGTAGTATCTCCCTTCCGGTGACATTAGGGACGCCTGAGAACTACCGTACGGAAAGTGTTGTCTTCGAAGTTGCGGAGGTCAGCCTCCCCTTCAATGCCATAATTGGCAGGCCAGCCCTGTACTGGTTCATGGCGGTAGCCCACTATGGCTACTTGGTTCTGAAGATGCCAACCCCGACTGGCATCCTCAAGATCCACAGTGACCGCACCACGGCTGTCTCAGCGCTGGAAAAACTCCAAGCGCTGGCGGCAGCGTAGGAGGCCACTTCCGGTCACGCTGAAGGTAGCCTGCCGCCTCTGAGCATGCGTCAGCAAGGGATGACATCTGCACCCCGTGTGCAGCCCTCAGACGGCGAGGGCGTACTGTTCAAGGTCATCCAAGTTGGTCCAGATGTCACCCAGACCACCCGAATCACCGGGGACCTGAGTGGAAAATAGGAAGACAAGCTCGTCACCTTCCTCCGGGCTAACATCGACCTGTTTGCATGACAACCGTCAGAAATGCCCGAGATCCCAGGGAGGTGATTGAGCACCAACTGAAGATCCATCTTGACGCCTGGCCGGTCCAACAGAAGCCTCGGAAGCAATCCATTGAGCGGCAAGACTTCATTCGTGAAGAAATCAAGAAGCTGCTCAACGCTGGATTCATCCGAGAGGTTCACCATCCACGATGGTTGGCCAACCCTGTTGTCGTCCCCAAGGCTGGCAGGAAGCTACACATGTGCATCGACTACACCACCCTCAATAAGGCATGTCCAAAGGATCCGTTTCCTCTCCCCCGTATAAACCAAATAGTCGATTCTACATACGGCTGTGATCTACTTTGTTTCCTAGACACATATTCAGGTTTCCACCAGATACCAATGTCTAGAGAATATGAAGAGCATACCGCCTTCATCACAGTAGATGGTCTATACTGTTATGTGTCCATGCCCTACGGTCTTAAGAATGCCCCTCCCACTTTTGTGCGTGCAATGCACAAGACATTTGGGAACCTCACTCAGGACCTAGTAGAGGTTTATGTCGATGACATCGTAGTAAAGGTTAAGTTGCAAGCATCTCTGCTCGACAACCTAGCCCTAGTCTCCGACAGACTGCGTTCGACACGCACGAAGTTGAACCCAAACAAATGTGTCTCCAGGGTCTCTGCCGGGAAACTGCTCGGTTTCCTGGTCTCAGACCGAGGAATTGAAGCTAACCCAGAGAAGATTAAGGTGATAGAACTGATGCAACCCCCTGCCCGCATCAAGGACGTGCAGCGCTCAGTCGGTTTATCTCTAGACTGGCCAATCAGGCTCTTCCGTTCTTCAAGCTTCTGCACAAATCCAGCCCATTTGTATGGACCGAGGAGGCGGATGAGGCGGTCCAAGAGCTGAAGATATTCCTCACAATGCTACCAATCATGGTGGCCCCAGAACAAGGCGAGCCTCTACTCCTATACATCGCTGCCACAACTGAGGTCGTGAGCATGTGGGGAACCGCACGCGGCCCCGGTAGGACCTTGTTGGGTGGTGCCGTGATATGCAACAACCAACAGCACACGGTTTGAGGAAACACATCACATTACATAAATCATTTGTGGAAGCGTACAAGAGTATTTTACAAATACTTATATCAAAATAAGCTACAACGGAAGACTATAACTCTCACGACTCATTTCTAACATAGCAACAAGGAAACAGTCCAGCCCGTGGACGTTTCTTACTAGCAACACGAAGAACAAACCGCAGCGGCGAGGATGCTCTTGAGTAACCACTCAGAGGTTCCTGAGTCTCATCGGCATCCCTTCTCATAAGCATGAAGTCAATCCTGCAAAATAACTCGGATAGCATCCGTGAGCATAACGCTCAGCAAGACTTAACCGTCACCCTAGCCACGAAACTCTACATGAGGTTATAAACATAAAGTAGGATGACATAATGCATAATAAACTCGCCTAAATGTGAATCCTTACTTTCAAGTGTAATTAGCAGCAATATAAGAATAACCTTGGGCACGCCACATTAGGAGTCCACAATCAAACAAGAAACGCTTTCCCGCGATGTAATTTGCTCACGGTGGAAATGAATCGAGTTTGCTCTAACTATACATAAAAGATTCAACACAAAGCTACTATGAAAACTTCAAATCATAATGATTAATTCCTTTTTCATGCAAGTTCTTACTATGTCACGACTGTGATAACAAGTATGCTTGGTCCTTTTCCACGAGCGACAGTGATTCAAATAAATAACACCCGAACTACACAACACGTACGCCCGTACTCGACGTTGCCTACAGCAACCATCACTGACGTTGTACGTGGCAGCCTTTCCCCCATTTCACCCATGTTGAATCAATCAAATTGCCCCATACAGTAGCCAATCCTCATGGTGCACTTACCGACATGAGATGTCATGAGAATGTTACCCACATACTGCACACCAGCCGTCTCGCCTAAGGCGACATGAAAAGGCTCAATGCAAGCTTTCCGAGGCACACCGGTTTACTGGGTCCCATATAGCCAGCATGAGTCCGGAACACAACTCAAACTTGTTCAATAGAGCCGCATACGGATCGGTCCTTGACTGACACAGATATGTCTATAGCACCCAGGCCCCTATGTCCTGCTGCCCCTACAACCTTCCGGTCTCAACTTTAACTTTCTACACATTTTCTGAACCAATCCCGTATGCCCCCGTTGTCCTGATCATGCGAGTAGTATCTCACCAATCGACTTCTACCGAACCTTACTTAAGCATGGCAGTTCTACATGGTGAAAGACCCCTACCTAATACTCCATGGGTTTATTTGGTCATGCAATAGGAGTATCAAACAACTAGACCTAATGAACATTTCATATCTTAACCGAAAGTTAACACAAAGTAAAAAACTTAAAAGCTGTTAAATGCAAACCGAAGCTTGCCTGTTTTGCAGAGTAGTCGTATATAATCAGTTAGTGATCCTTGCTTATCAACCCTTGATTCTCTAGAGTCTGATCCACTTCAATGAATCACTCCTTCGAATCCCCGTTGTCATGAATCCTATTGAAATGTATATGCACAAGTTTTATAGAATGCAATAGAAATAATTAATGATTGGATTTATTAGGAACAGAAGCTGTGTGGAAATGCCAAGAATGGCTTTGTTTGCCCCTTTTGTGCAAAGAATTATGAAAGAACTAAATTGGTCTTAGTGCTTTAGTTGAACACTAACTTTCCTAATGACCATAAGTGATGAGCTGAAAAGATTTGAATGCAACTAAAGAACAAGAACTCTAATGGCTTCAATACTTTTACAGCAGGTTCTATACTACTTAGGGATTTAGCTTGCCAAATTGCAGCTAATGTGCAGTCAAATTGTGTTCTCCATAATTCCTACACTGTCTTATGTATTTTCCCCCTATACATAAGTATGAAGAACGAGAACAGGGAGTTCTAAAGCTCAACTTGAGCTGATAATTTGCATGTGAGTTCCTGGTCACATGAAAGTCATTTGGTCAAAAGTTCAGACCTTTAACTCGAGTAGTTCTCCCAGAATAATTCCTTAAGCATTTCTACTCAAAAGAATTAATTCTGGAGTAATGTGCATTTTCATGCCCAATTAAGTGAACTAAAATTTCAAGTATGTCTCAGAGAGCTTGCCTAAATTTTCCTATGATTTGTGGATCTATGAATTGCCTAGAATCGATTTTACAAGTGGGCAACAATTTCTTAAAATGTTTCTAGACTCCTATGAACACAGCAGTTTGTATTTAGCAAATTCCTACTCAAATGATCTTCAAATGAGCTAACAATTTGCTAGAAGGTTAACAGCGTGCTAAACAATATTCTGGCAAAATTTGAGGATTTTTGGATGAAGCAAACTCCCTCAATAATTCTTTTTCAGAAAACTTTCAAAGAAATTTCCAGAATTTACTATTGACTTCCATACAAATTGGAGTTCATATTTGGATAGATCATTGCAAAATGAATCCAACCCAATTGGAATCACTCAAATTGGAGGTTTCTACACAGAGATATGATTTTCCAAAGTTGGAACAATCTTTTGAATTGTTTTTCCTATTGGAATTCGACTGGGCCCACTATTTAAACTCCAGCCACTGGAATCGAATCCACACCGGGATAACTGCGTTTTGCGCGCAGCCACAGGAGATCTGCGAGCCACAGCCGATCATCGTTTTAAAATTTCCGTCGCTGACACGTGGGCCACCTGGGTTTCTTCTACCTCCCACCACCCCTCTCGCGCCCGCGCGCCCCCCCTCACCGAAGCAATCTACAGCTCGCCGGACCGGTGTTGGGGGCCACCGCCCAAGCTGAGTCTTGCCGCCAGAGGGTTTGTGACATCGAGGAACACACCGGTGGGGTTTGCTAGGGCTGTCGATGACCGGAAGTACCCCGGCGACGTGCAGCGTCCTCGGTTGGACTTCGGCACCGTCGGCCGAGGGTTCTAGCCCACCAAAACTTCGACTAACTCTCTCTACAGCACCAGTGCACAACTAGGAAGCTCGACAAGGCCTTGAACTAGCTCAGAAACGGCCGCAAGTGGGATGTCATCGAGCGCCTGCGGTGTGCCGCCATGGATGCACTCAGGAGACCTTGAAATTCGTAGCCCTGAGTCGATTTCAAGCGACGGTTGCTAAAAGGAAAATGACCGCCGGCTAGTCCAGATCATGTGTGAAGATTTGATGTGCTAAGAACAATTAGAGGGGGAGAATTCGGGGTTCCCGTACCGGACGCTCAGGTTGTGTACGCCGGAGCAAAAACTTCAAATTCGCCGACGGGGATCAATGGCTTGCTCCGAGTTTTGGAGGAGAGCAGCACCGAGGTGGGGCGCTCCTTTGGCCGTTCTTGCTCGGGCGTGAAAGATTCTGTGGAGTGCTGTCCACGTGAAGCCGATCACTGGGTTTCTTTAGGTCGCCACGGAGGAGTGCTTTAGGGGCTCGGGAACGCCGGAACTAAGCTGGGTTTGTGTCGGGGACGTGGGCAACGAGCGTGGGGTGCTGTTTAGCAGCTCGGAGTGGAGGCGCACGCACGTTTTCCTGGTTGCTCCCGAGAGTGTGGCGGCGAGTTCTCTGTTCGGTGTGTTTCTCGCGAGGAGGAGGAAACGAAGGGCATTTTGCTTTGGTCAGGGGAGAGTATCACGCCAAGGAAACCCACTCGCGGTGCCAGCGCGAGAGAGAAGGGAAACAGGAGGTGGCGGCAGCGCCCTCGGTGGCACACGGTAGAATCTCGGGTTGTTCGAGTGAAGGAACAAAGATACAAGACTTTGGTTGCAAGGCACTGTGTACCCATGACATGTGGGTCCCCCACCTTCCTCCTCTCCAAAAGATCTCCTCATGTTAATTTCTCAATTTCCAAAGTTCTAAATTTTGAAGGTGGGCTAGAATTCAAATTACCAGAATTCAGTTTGAATTTGCATAGCAAATTTGAATTGGGTTTGAATTTGGAAATGCCTCTATTTAGTTCCTTTTTAAGCCCACCCTCAAAGGACAAGTTTGCCCCCCCTTAACATCCACACTTCCAAAATATATGGCTGCATGAGTATTCAATGTTTTTGGCCACAAATTGGTGTAAAATTTGAATTTGAAATCTGATTTTTAATACATCATGCAAAGGGTTATTTAAGTCCTTATTGGTTCAACACCTTCAAATAAAAATGTGAGCCTCATTTTGGATGATCATCCATGTAGCACTTTGCATGAAAAAAAATTTTAGCAAGTCCCATTTTTCATGAATTTGCCACACATATGAATTCAAACCTTGGTTTATTCATATACATTTTTGGGACTTTTACATTCCTCCACCCTTAAAAGAATCTCATCTCGAGATTACAAAAGAACGAGACGGGAGAGGTAATTACAAACTGTATAAAACCAAAAGTTCCGGATAGTTGGTGCGGAGGTAATCTTCACTTTCCCACGTCGCCTCTTTCGTGGTAGGATTACTCCACAACACCTTGTAAAATTTTATCGTCCGGTTCCGGGTTACCCGGGTCTTTTCATCCATAATCTGAACCGTTCGCTCGGTGTAGGTCAGGTCCGGTTTCAATTCGTCGATTTCTTCGGTGCCGACAGCAGCGGTAAATTTGAGGCACTTTCGCAGCTGTGACACATGAAACACGTCATGTACACCCGCAAGACTTGCCGGTAGTTCCAGCCGGTAGGCTACGGGTCCGCATTTCTCCGTGATAGCAAAAGGACCTATAAAGTGGGGAGCGAGTTTCCCCTTTACACCGAACTGGTGACTCCCCTTCATCAGAGATACACGAAGATACACGTGCTCACCGACGTCAAAATGCAACAGCCTACGCCTTTGATCAGCATAGCTCTTCTGTCGGGATTGTGCAGAGCCTTCAAATTTTCTTGTATCAACCGAACTCGGTCTTCGGCTTCGTTCACAAGATCAACCCTGAACAGAACTCTTTCGCCAGACTCACACCAATTTAACGGTGTGCGACACTTCTGGCTGTATAGAGCTTCATACGGTGCAGTTTAATACTCGCTTGATATCCATTGTTGTATGAAAACTCCGTCAATGGTAAGTGATCATCTTAACTTACCGTGGTGGATGGCACACGCTCTCAACATGTCTTCCAGCACTTGATTCACCCTCTCAGTCTGTCCGTCAGTTTGAGGGTGATATGCAGAGCTTCTAATCAGCTTGGTGCCCAACGAGGCATGCAGCTGCTCCTAAAATCGAGCAACAAACAGCACACCTCGATCTGAAATAATAGTCTTCGGGACACCGTGTGAGCATATAATTCTGGAGATATACAACTCCGCATATTGCCTTGCTCGATAATGAGTGTTCACCGGTATGAAATGAGCTGATTTTGTCAACCGGTCAACAATCACCCATATCGAGTCATGCTTCCGGGACGCGAGTGCTAATCCGACGATGAAATCCATACTCACATCCTCCCATTTCCACGCCAGTATCTTCAGAGGTTGTAGCGGTCTGGCATTCCGCATATGATCAGCCTTGACCCGTCTACACGTATCACACTCCGATACGTATTTGGCAATTTCCCGCTTCATCCGCGTCCACCAGAATTTCTGTTTCAAATCTTGGTACATCTTGTTACTGCCGGGATGAATGGAAAACTTTGACAGGTGGGCTTCAACCAAGATCTTCTTCCGGAGTTTCATATTATGCGGTACCACTATACGGTCGTTAAACCATATTGTACCGTTTTCATCCTTCTGGAAACACTTCACCTCTCCGTTGTCTAGTCTTCTCCGTATGTGAGACATACCCCTATCTCTTCTTTGAGCCTCAACAATCTCATCACGGATCGTTGGAATGAGCGCGAGATTATAAAGCGCGTCATACGGAATGACACGGAGACTCGGTTCTTCATCTTCCAACTCAGCAATCGCCAAGTTGTGAACGTGGGCTTTCCGACTAAGCGCGTCGGCAACCACGTTTGCTTTACCCGGATGATAGTGGATCTCAATTTCATAATCTTTTATGAGCTCGAAACATCTCCGTTGTCTCATATTCAGCTCCTTCTGCATGAAGATATACTTCAAGCTTTTATGGTCGATGTAGAGGTGGACAAGATTACCAAGTAAATAATGCCTCCACATCTTTAACGCCAACACCACCGCAGCAAGCTCGAGATCGTGAGTTGGATAATGCTGCTCATAGTTTTGCAGTTGACGAGACCCATAGGCGACTACACGCCCTTCTTGCATCAGAACACAGCCGGGACCGATGCCGGATGCATCACAATATACATCAAATGGCTTCGTCGTGTCCGACTGAGCAAGAACTAGAGCTGTTGTGAGATGTTTCACCAGAGTTTTGAATGCGGCTTCACATGCTGCATTCCACATATATTTAGTGCCCTTCTTCAGCAGCTCCTTCATTGATTTAGCAATTTTCGAGAAGCTTGGAATGAACCTCCGATAATACCCCGCTAAACCTAGGAAACTTCGAACCTCGTGGACTGATTTGGGAGATTCCCACTTCAACACTTGTTCAATTTTGCTGGGTCCACGGCAATGCCCTCTTCTGAAATAATATGGCCTCGGAAAGGCACTTGATCAATCCAGAACTCACACTTTCTGAACTTGGCGTATAATTTGTGCTCCCTCAACCGTTGTAGCACGATACGCAAATGTTAGCTCTTCTTCAGATTTGGAGTAAACCAATATGTCGTCGATGAATAATACGACGAACTTGTCTAACTACGGCATGAATACAGAATTCGTCAAGTACATGAAGTGTGCAGGAGCGTTGGTTAACCCAAATGACATGACGAGTTACTCATATAGTCCGTATCTCGTCAAGAAAGCTGTCTTCGATATGTCCTCCGGTCGGATCTTGATTTGATGATAGCCCGACCGAAGATCCATCTTCGAGAATACCTTTGCACCCACAAGTTGATCGAACAAGATGTCGATGTGGGGCAAAGGTTACTTGTTCTTTATCGTGACAGCATTTAGAGGACGATAATCAACACATAGCCGCAATATTTCATCCTTCTTAACGAACAGCGCAGAGCAACCCCAAGGTGAAGAACTTGGTCGTATAAAACCCTTGCTCATGAGTTCATTTAGTTGCTCCTTCAACTCCGCTAGCTCGTTAGATTCCATCTTTTAAGGCCTTCGTGAGATAGGTGTTGTTCCTGACGCCAGTTCAATCTTGCACTCGACGTCCCGTTCGGGCGGCATGCCCGGTAAATCATAGGGAAACACGTCAGGATAATCATGTACCACCGAAATATCTTCAAGTTTAAGCGCTTCCGTGTGGTAGGCCTCTGTCATATATGGGTCTTCACTGTCTAAAAACAGCGTGTGCTGTCCGTGAATTGGCAAGTCAATCTGGACAGTCCGGTTACCGGTATTGAGAACGGCACCGTGATGGTTTAACCAAGACATCCCCAATATTCCGTCTATCTTCTGCCTATCCAACATAATCAGCGATGTTGAGTAAATTTTTCCTCCCAAATACAAAGCTGCTCGGGACACAATCCGATTAGCAGAGATATTTCCTCCCGGTGAACGTATAAGATAACTCATTGTGGGAGTATTGGTGGATAATTGGTGCTGATCCACGCATGTTTTGCTGATAAAATTGTGGGTTGCACCGGAATCGAAAAGTATGAGCACGGGTACGTCATTCAAAGTGAACATTCCCGCTAACACCGGTGCTCCCTCCGGGACATCCTCAATAGCAAGCTGTTGCACACTCCCGGATTGCAATGCTGTTATATTGACTTGAGCATGTGGCAGCATACCACCTGATGATGATGGTTGTCTGCTGTTCAACAACTTCTCCCGGCATTCCCGCATAAAATGCCCAAAACGGTGGCAATAAGAACACGGATGTTTCCCTGGTTCTTCGTTGACTTGCGGTTGAGAAGTTGATGTACTTGGCTGCAGCAATGATGCACCAAAAATCAATCGTTACTGCGGCAATGGTGTTGCTTCAAGGCATGATTCTTGATCAGGAAATCCGTACTGAGTTGATCTTACTGGCGCTTGACATAGTTCATCGGATGGTGTGTGATACACCACACGGTATTTACGAGGAACAACTGGTGTGTCTTTTTGCACATCATCCCGGTCCCTCTTCTCTGGTTGACACTCAAGTATCACTTGTTCTTGCAGCAGGGCAGCACTGATCAACTCGGTGTAATTGTCTTGATTGAACAAAGCTAGCCTATCTTTTAATATGACACTCAGGCCATGGAAGAAGTAGTCACACCTTGCAGCTTCACTCGTCACATAATCAGGAGCATCTTGTGCCAAATGGTTAAACCGATTGACATAATCGAGGACACTCATGTCCCCTGCTTCAAGTTCCTGAATTCCTTCTGCTGGGCTTTGATAAAACCCATAGGAATGTGATGAACACGGAATGCTTCACGAAATTCCGTCCATTCCACTTGATGGCCTTCCGGAATGGTGGTGAGATAAGCGAACCACCAATTTCCGGCGGCTCAATGGAGCTGTTGAGCTGCAAATAACGTCTTCTCATATTCATCACACTCAAACACTCCAAACTTGGACTCCATAACCCGAAGCCACTGATCAGCTTCCACTGGTTTGTTGGCTTCCGTGAAAATTGGCGGTTGTGTCACCAAGACGTCCAAATAGGCATCCTGAGGTGGAACGACCTGTTGTGTATGTTGGAGTAAGCCCTGTTGTACCAAGGCTTCGAGTAGTCTTGTGTTCTCTTGACTTGACTCGACCATCTCAGCCATGACATCCGCCCATACCGTAGATGGCGGTGCCCGTGGTGGAGTCGAGTCATCGCCGTCTCGTCAAGAACCTTCAGCCCTACTCGGAGAATGAGTACGCACCATACTGCAAAAGAATAATTTTGAGGGGAGTCAAAAATTAATCTCAGCAGTATGTGAAAGTATGTAAAACATGAACATGCTAAAACGTATGAAAGCATAACAAAAATTCATGTTTACACATCTTCCTAAAGCCAACATAATCAGTTCCCTATTCTGTACAGAACCAACCTTTCTGTACTTAACCCACATTTTGATCTGGTTACCAGCATTGTCATAACTCAATTAAATACCAAAGTTAAAGTTAACTTCAGTATATTTTCCACGAGTACTCATATGCCCCTAGATCATTTCTGGATCAAAAGTTATGATTGCTCAAAGTTGACAGAATTTCTGGATAAAATTTGCCAGCATCTCCTTTGTATGTGGCTGTTTTTGTCACAGTTGTATATAAAAACGGAGTACAATTATGAACAAACTACGAACTACAAAATTGTTGCAAATTTCATAAACTTTCCAACAGTGTATCATATGACCCTTAGAAATTTTTCTACAGAATGTTATGGCTAATTTACAGAAACATCCAGAGAGGTGTGTAGCTGTCCTGTTTTCTGGACAGTTTGCATTCATCTGGACATTCAACCAAGTTGGCGTCTGATTTTGCTCTGGAGGTCTATAGAAAAGCTGTAGAGCACTTAAAAACCTTTCCAGAACTGTATCATACACCTCCATTGGGTCAAGCTACTCAGAGTTATGCTCTGTCAAAGTCCAGCAAAAATTTCTGCCAGAACAGAGCACTCTGTTTTTGGATCACATGAAGCCTAGCAAGTGTCTTATTTGAAGCTTAGTTCAAATGAAGAGCTCAGTAACTAATATGTTCTTTCTAACATCCATTTTTAGTTTGATAGTAAGACATGAATGATTTCTTCATAGGAAAGAAAACTATCAAGTGTAGTACGGTGGCGATGCACCGTAAGACATATGACGGTACTACGTTGCCTCACAAAAGAAAAACCTAACCGGATTACACCGGCATGTACGTATCCAATAGGTGGAACTAAAACGGTCACTCGAAAACGTGTTCTACACGTACTATGGTTTTCGTGGTTAGTACCTACATAAAACACACTCAATCATCAGGTTCAGCTGCACACCGAACCCGGTTCCAATACAGTTCATACACCCGTCCGTCATCACTCGCACAGGTGTTCTCAAGCCAAACACACCTTGAACTACGTTTTTACGTTACTAACCATGTGATGGGTTCTCCCATACTTGCCTGAAGCACGCCAGGGAAGGGCGTTGCTCAAATACCCCAAACGACATGAAGAGTCGTAGAGGATACTAAGCGGGCCGGGATACCTGCCACCCGTGAGGCTCCACCCTTCAGCATGAAGTCAATCCTGCAAAACAACTCGGATAGCATCCGTGAGCATAACGCTCAGCAAGACTTAACCGTCACCCTAGCCACGAAACTCTACATGATGTTATAAACATAAAGTAGGATGGCATAATGCATAATAAACTCGCCTAAATGTGAATCCTTACTTTCAAGTGTTATTAGCAGCAATTTAAGAATAACCTTGGGCACGCCACGTCGGGAGTCCACAATCAAACAAGATACGCTTTCCCCCGATGTAATTTGCTCAGGTGGAAATGAATCGAGTTTGCTCTAACTATACATAAAAGATTCATCACAAAGCTAGTATGAAGACTTCAAATCGTAATGATCAGTTCCTTTCTCATGCAAGTTCTTACTACGTCACAACTGTGAGAACAAGTATGCTCGGTCCTTTTCCGCGAGTGATGGTGATTCGAATTAATAACACCTGGACTACATGACACGTATGCCCGTACTCGACGTTGCCTACAACAACCATCACTGACATCGTACGCAGCAGCCTTTCCCCCGTTTCACCCACGTTGAATCAATCAAATCGCCCCATACAGCAGCCACTCTCATGGTGCACCTACCGATTTGAGATGTGATGAGAATGTTACCCACATACTGCACACCGGCCGTCTCGCCTGAGGCGACCCGAAAAGGCTCAACGCAAGCTTCCCAAGGTACATCGGTTTACTGGGTCCCAAATAGCCAGCATGAGTCTGGTACACAACTCAAACTTGTTCAACAGGGCCTCATACGGATCGGTCCTTGACCGACACGGACAGGTCTATAGCACCCAGGCCCCTATGTCCTCCTGCCCTACAACCTTCCGGTCTCAACTTTAACTTTCTACACATTTTCTGAACCAAACCCGTATGCCGCTGTTGTCCTGATCATGCGAGTAGTATCTCACCACTCGACTTCTACCGAACCTTATTTAAGCATGACAGTTCTACACAGTGAAAGACACCTACCCAATACTCCATGGGTTTATTTGGTCATGCAAGAGGAGTATCAAACAACTAGACCTAATGCACATTTTATATCTTAACCGAAAGTGAATACAAAGTAAAAACTGAAAAGCTGTTAAATGCAAACCGGAGCTTGCCTGTTTTGCAGGGTAGTCGTATATAATCAGTTAGTGATCCTTTCTGATCAACCCTTGATTCTCTAGAGTCTGATCCACTTCAATGAATCACTCCTTCGAATCCCCGTTGTCGTGAATCCTATTGAAATGTATATGCACAAGTTTTATAGAATGCAATGTAAAGAATTAAAGATTGGATATTTTTAGGAACAGAAGCTGTGTGGAAATGCCAAGAATGGCTTGGTTTGCCCCTTTGTGCAAAGAATTATAAAAGAACTAAATTGGTCTTAGTGTTTTAGCTAAACACTAACTAACTTTCCTAATGACCATAAGTGATGAGCTGAAAAGATTTGAATGCAACTAAGAACAAGAACTCTAATGGCTTCAATACTTTTACAGCAGGTTCTATACTACTTAGGGATTTAGCTTGCCAAATTGCAGCTAATGTGGAGTCAAATTGTGTTCTCCATAATTCCTACAATGTCTTATGTATTTTCCCCCTATACATAAGTATGAAGAACAAGAACAGGGAGTTCCAAAGCTCAACTTGAGATGATAATTTACATGTGAGTGGTCACATGAAAGTCATTTGGTCAAAAGTTCAGACCTTTAACTCGAGTAGTTCTCCCAGAAAAATTCCTTAAGCATTTCTACTCAAAAGAATTAATTCTGGAGTAATGTGCATTTTCAAGCACAATTAAGTGAACTAAAATTTCAAGTATGTCTCAGAGAGCTTGCCTAAATTTTCCTGTGATTTGTGGAGCTATGAATTGCCTAGAATAGATTTTACAAGTGGACAACAATTTCTGAAAATGTTTCTAGACTCCTATGAACACAGCAGTTTGTATTTAGCAAATTCCTACTCAAATGATCTTCAAATGAGCTAAAAATTTGCTATAAGGTTAACAGCGTGCTAAACAATATTCTGGCAAAATTTGAGTGTTTTTGGATGAACCAAACTCCCTAAATAATTCTTTTTCAGAAAACTTTCAAAGCAATTACCAGAATTTACTATTGACTTCCATACAAATTGGAGTTCGTATTTGGATAGATCATTGCAAAATGAATACAACCCAATTGGAATCACTCAAATTGGAGGTTTCTACACAGAGATATGATTTTCCAAAGTTGGAACAATCTCTGGAATTGTTTTTCCTATTGAAATTCGACTGGGCCCACTATTTAAACTCCAGCCACTGGAATCGAAGCCACACCGGGGTCACTGCGTTTTGGCGCGCAGCCACAGGAGATCCGCGAGCCACAGACGATCAGCATTTTAAAATTTCCGTCGCTGACACATGGGCCACCTGGGTTTCTTCTACCTCCCGCCGCCACCTCTCGCGCCTGCGCACTCCCCCTCGCCGGAGCAATCTGCAGCTCGCCGGACCGGCGTTGCGGCCACCGCGCAAGCTGAGGCTTGCTGCCAGAGGGTTTGTGACATCGAGGAACACAACGGTGGGGTTTGCTAGGGCTGTCGGCGACGGGAAGTACCCTGGCCACGTGCGGCGTCCTCGGTTGGACTTTGGCTCCGTCGGCCGAGGGTTCTAGCCCACCAAAACTTCGACTAACTCGCTCTACAGCACCAATGCACGACTAGTAAGCTCGACAAGGCCTCGAAGTAGCTCGGAAACGGCCGCATGTGGGTTGTCATCGAGCGCCCGCGGTGTGCCACCATGAATGCGCTCGGGAGACCTTGAAATTCGTAGCCCTGAGTCGATTTCAAGCGACGGTTGCTAAAAGGAAAATGACCTCCAGCTAGTCCAGCTCGTGTGTGCAAGATTTGATGTGCTAAGAACAATTAGAGGGGGAGAATTCGGGGTTCCCGTACCAGACGCTCGGGTTGTGTACGCCGGAGCAAAAACTTCAAATTCACCGGCGAGTATTAATGGCTTGTTCCATGTTTTGGAGGAGAGCAGCACCGAGGTAGGGCGCTCCCGTGGCCGTGCTTGCTCGGGCGTGAAAGCTTCTGTGAAGTGCTGTCCACGTGAAGCCGATTGCCGGGTTTCTTTAGGTCGCCACAGAGGAGTGCTTTAGGGGCTCGGGAACGCCGGAACTCAGCTGGGTTTGTGTCGGGGACGTGGGCAACGAGCGTGGGGTGCTGTTTAGCAGCTCGGGGTGGAGGCACACGCACGTTTTCCCGGTTGCTCCCGAGAGCGCGGCGGCGAGTTCTCTGTTAGGTGTGTTTCTCGCGAGGAGGAAACAAAGGGCATTTTGCTTCGGTCAGGGGAGAGGATCATGCCGAGGAAACCCACTCACGGTGCCAGCGCGAGAGAGAAGGAAAACAGGAGGGGGCGGCAGCGCCCTCGGTGGCACACGGTAGGCTCTCGGGTTGTTCGAGTGAAGGAACAGAGATACAAGACTCTGGTTGCAAGGCACTGTGTACCCATGACATGTGGGTCCCCCACCTTCCACCTCTCCAGAAGATCTCCTCATGTTAATTTCTCAATTTCCAAACTTCTAAATTTTAAAGGTGGGCTAGAATTTGAATTACCCGAATTCAGTTTGAATTTGCATAGCAAATTTGAATTGGGTTTGAATTTGGAAATGCCTCTGCTTAGTTCCTTTTTAAGCCCACCTTCAAATGACAAGTTTGCCCTCCTAAACATCCACACTTCCAAAATATATGGCTGCATGAGTATTCAAAGTTTTTGGCCACAAATTGGTGTAAACTTTGAATTTGAAATCTGATTCTTAATACTTCATGCAAAGGGTTATTTAAGTAAAAAAGGTTCAACACCTTCAAATAAAAATGTTAGCCTCATTTTGGATGATCATCCATGTAGCACTTTGCATGAAGAAATTTTTTAGCACTTTCCCTTTTTCATGACTTTGCCACACATATGAATTCAAACCTCGGTTTATTCATATACATTTTTGGGACTTTTACAAGCATGGTTCTGGTTGCGGAGCGGCCAGAACTCCATCGACCTCAGGTCCCAGATAATGCTCCTTCTGCTGTTGGTCTAATGCCTCAGGGCTCAGACTCCGCAGGAGACCCTTTGGATGGGGAGTTAATCAGGTCCCAAACATGCGGGTCTGATGATCAATGCATATCCGGCTCCAAGCTACCGGAAGGCAGTCCCGGACCCAGGGGCCTCGAACCCCGGACCTCCCCAAGAAAAATTAGTTGGGTCTCAGCCATCTAGACCTGACAATCGGTGCACATCCGGGTCCGAGTTCCCAGAGTGCAGTCCTGGACCTAGGGCCGGGGGCTCCCGAGTCCCGGACCTCTACAAGAAGACGCTTCGGACCCCTCCGGGAGGGTGCGAACCATCCAGCGTCCGGTCTACTTCATCAGCGAAGTCCTCCACGATTCCAAGACAAGATATCTAGAGGTGCACAAGCTGCTCTATGCAGTCCTCGTTGCATCAAGGAAGTTGCGCCGCTACTTCCAAGCTCACAAGATCTCAGTGGTTACCTCATACCCGCTGAGAACCATCCTCCACAGCCCCAACACCACTGGTGCCCAAGGGGGTCTTTGAAAGGAAGTTTCTGCGACCTACCGCCTGGCCGACCGAACCAGGCGAAGGGGGCGAGATCAGCACCTTGAAGCTGGGGGTCCCGGCGGCCCTGCTACCATGGCGCCCTCCAAGGATTGTAAGCGTCACCGGGGACTCCGTGCAACCCAATGCTCAATATCCAAGTGCTCAAGTAGATCCCGACGCATGGATCACGGAGATCCAGAACTACTTGAAAGACAATTTCCTTCCCGATGAACGTCTATCCGCTGAATGGATCGCTCGGTTGGATAAGAGATACATGCTGGTAGAAGGGGATATCTATCGGCGTGGCGCTAATATCATCCTATTGCGGTGCATTACACGGGAGGAGGGCTGCGACCTGCTCGCAGAGATCCAAGGAGGCGAGTGCAGGAACCATACATCTTTCCGCACGCTGGTCGATAAAGCCTTCCGGCATGGCTTTTACTGGCCGAAAACTCTCCAGGATGCCATCGACCTGGTTAAGAGATGTCGCTGTATGGGGGTTGGACATCCTGGGGCCATTCCCCAGATCCGTCGGAGGGTACCGGTACCTCTACGTCACCGTAGACAAGTTCAACCAGTGGCCGAAAGCTATCCCAGTTGTAACCATCAACAAGCAGTCAGCAGTCAAGTTCATCAAGTCGATCATCTGCCGGTTTGGGGTCACAAACAGAATCATCACCGACAACGGGACCCAGTTCACCAATGCAGTGTTCCAAGACTGATTCGAAAACCTTGGCATCCAAGTTTGCTATGCTTCTGTTGCTCACTCAGAGAGTAACGGTCAAGTCGAAAGAGAAAACACCGAGATACTCAGGGGACTCAAAATGCACACCTACAACAGCTTGATGAAGCACGGTGCCAATTGGGTTGAAGAGCTTCCGTGTGCACTGTGGGCTAGTTGGACGTCCCTCAATCGCTCGACAGGGGAAACAACCTTCTTACTGGTGTATCGGGCTAAGGCCTTCCTCCCCACATAAATCACTAGGAGCTCATCCAGTGTCCGAGCATACGACGAAGCCACGCAAGATCAGCTCCAGCGTGAAGATATCGACCTTGTTGATGAGCGAAGGTGGCAAGCTGCTGTCCGAAACGCGCGATACCATCAAGCGCTCCAGCGTTATCAGCAGCGGTTCGTGCGGAGTGGACAGCTCGAGATGGGTGACCTGGTGCTCTGGCAAATACTTTCTCTAGAAGGGGGGAACAAACTCTCCCCCAGCTGGGAGGGTCCCTTCCGAGTGACACAAGTATGCCACCTCGGGTGCGTCCGCCTAGCCATAGAGGATGGGGTACCTCTACCCAATCATGGAACATAGAACACCTCCGTAAGTTCTATCCTTAGCACAGCGGTAGGACTTTATTTTTATGAAAAGGTGTCATAGTGTCTAGGAACAGCGCTTAGAACATCTAAGCCCTGGAGGAGTCCTTCTACTCTCGTCATCCGGAGTGGGCCGCTGCCTTCTTGTACGGCTTGTTTTCTCCTATGAGGGGAGCCTGAAGTAAGAAAGTTTTGTCTTACCGTGGGCATTCTGCCTTTACATTTTGTGCTTACTCATGCATATCAACTGTAAACGGGCAAGCCATGTGTCCTTGGCCCTGAGATCAGCCGCGCGAGCTGACTCGTGCCCTAGGCTCTGGTCCGAAGCCTCCCTGCTGAGGTGGAACCCGGAGTTGCCATGCGTCTCCTGGCTCAAAGCCTCCTCCCTGCTGAGGAAAGGTCCGGAGCTCACACGTGCCCTGGGCTCCGGTCCAACCTTCCCGCTGAGGTGAGTTCCGGAGCTGCCACGTATCTCCTAGCTCAGAGCCTCCTCCCCGCTGAGAATAGTTCCGGAGCTGACACGTGCCTTGGGCTCCGGTCCAAGCCTCCCCGCTGAGGTGAGGTCCGGGCTGCCACGTGTCTCTTGGCTTGGGGCCACCTCCCTGCTGAGGACGGCTCCAGAGCTAACGCGTGTCCTGGGCTCCGGTCCGAGCCTCCTCGCTAAGGTGAGGTCCGGGGCTGCCATGTGTCACCAGGATCAGAGCCTCCTCCCTGCCGAGGATAGCTCTAGAGCCGACGCATGCCCTGGGCTCCGGCCTGAAGCCTCCCTCTGAGGTGGAACCCGGAGCTGCCACACATCTCCTGGCTCAAAGCCAGCTCCCTGCTGAGGATAGCTCCAGAGCTCACACGTGCCCTGGGCTCCGATCTGAGCCCCCCCTTGAGGTAAGGTCCAGAGCTGCCCCACATCACCTAGCTTAGAATCTCCTCCCTGCTGAGGATAACTCCGGAGCTCACACGTGCCCTGGGCTCTGGTCCGAGCCTCCCCACTAAGGTCAGGTTCGGAGCTGCCACGTGTCACCTGGCTCCAGATCCTTCACCCTGCTAAGAAGAGTTCTGGAGCTGACATGTGCTCTAGGCTCCGGACTAAGTCTCCCTGCTGAGGTAAGGTCCGGAGCTACCACGTGTATCCCTGGGACAAGATGAAGACAAGGGCCGAACTTCCCTCAAGTCCTTGCACTGCCAAGAACCCGAAAGGAGTGGTAGTCACACCGTCGGAGCGCCATGGGTCCTTACGCTGCTAAGGACCTAGGGAAAAAAGCTCAGGACAACGGTAAAGAGCTATCCACGTCAGCTAAGTCATTTCGGACCCTTGTGCTGCCAAGGATCCAAAGTCTACATTGACAACTCAGGGCAATACAAGACTTGAAACAAAGAGATTTCATTAATGCCATAGTTCCGGCATACAAAAGGGGATACAAGAAAACGAAGTAACTTAGCAGCTACAAGTCCAGCAATCTTCTACTCCATGGCATACTTGGTTGTCCCCCAAGCCAATCTCTGCGCAGGGAGACGGTCACCTACTATAAGACCAAGGACGGCAGCAAACATATCAGTATGATGCCTCAGTTCTCGTCAGGCATCACCGATCTGCTGCACCGAGGCAACGGTGACGTCCAGTGTTCTGTGGGCCAAACACCATCTATGGCATATTTGGTTGTCCACAACAGTGCTTGACGGAGGAAGGCTTGACCATTCTAGACTTAACCATCTTCCGGTGCCGGCAGATCACCCTTCTCCGGCAAGGCACCTAGAGGACATGTCCCACACGTACAGGCGTAGAGACACCCTGCAAATCGAGGAACCTGTCCCTAGTGGCTTCCCTTACTATCGGTGTGCCATTCGGATGGCTTGTGCTTCTATCCGGGACCATAAAGGAGAAACACGCCTCAGAGAGCCACACCGAAGGCCACACCCACGCAAACATCTTGCAAAAGTGGACGAAGACGGCTACCAGCGTAAGAGCATCAGGTGGGAGTGTAGGAAAGCGGAGGCTTCCAGCATGCAAAAGGAGAACAAAGGCCACATGATGAAGAAGGGTACCACCCAACACCGAAAGGACTCCTTTTATACACATTCGTGACCTCTGGCAGGGCAACAGGTGCGACGATTGGGCTTCCACCTCTGCACGCCACGGGTTATTCACCTCCCCCAATGATGGGTAGGATCCAGGTCCACCTGTCAGACACTGGGGGCTGGGCGGCTAACCTCTCGGGAACGTCCGACGGTTCCCAAGGAGAGCGGTGTGAGCAACCCATTGGTTGCGGCAGTAAGTGACTACAGGAAACCCCTCGAGGACAATGCCTCGACACTCACCTCCCCCTTTGATGGGTAGGACTCAGTCCACCCATCAGATACAGGGGGCCAGGCGAGTAACATCTCAGGAATGTCCAGCGGTTCCCGAGAAGAGCGGTGCGGTGGAGCTGTGGCGACCAACCTGTTGGTTGCCACAGTAGGTGCCCCGAAGCAACCCCTCGAGTACATCGCCTTGACACTCACCCCCACAATGATGGGTAGGACCCAGGTCCACCGACAGACACTGGGGGCTAAGCGAGTAACATCTCCCCCCCCCCCCCCCCCAATGACGGGTAGGACCCAGGTCCACCGGACAGACACTGGGGGAAAGGCGAGTAACATCTCGGGAACGTCTGGCGGTTCCCGAGGAGAGCAGCGCGGTAGACCTATGATCCATGGGCTGCTGCAGTGATTACCCCGAGGCAACCCCTCGAGTGCGTCGTCGTGACCCGTCAATCAAGAGTAGACACGACGACACGCTGCTGCCTTGACTGATGAATACACCCACTACGCCAAGGATGTGAATCATTTTCATCCCCCAGGTACAACCGCTTGACCACTACGCAGAAATCTTGCCACCACATCGGCTTCCAAAGTGCAGGTTCAAAACCACCACGTGGGAGAGATGGAGGTCCCACCTACGGGCTCGCTGCCTCCCCCGAGGTGGCCCCGGGGGCCACTGTCGGTACCCTGCAGACCGGGTACCCCCGCGTAGAGGGTAAAATACGGCCTAGGCCCCATTTCTCTAATGAGGTGGGCCCTGGCATACAAACGTGCCCTTGGCCCTGAGGTCAGCCCTGGGGCTGCCATGTGCGCTTGAGTTCCAGATCTGACACGTGCCCTGGGCTCCGGTCTGAGCCTCCCTGCTAAGGTGAGATCCGGGGCTGCCATGTGTCTCCTGGCTCAGAGCCACCTCCCCACTGAGGACGGCTCCGAAGCTGACACGTGCCCTGGGCTCCGGTCTGAGCCTCCCCGCTGAGGTGAGGTCCGGACCTGTCACGTGTCTCTTGGCTCAGAGCCACCTCCCTACTGAGGACAGCTCCAGAGCTGACACATGTCCCTGGCTCCGGTCTGAGCCTCCCCGCTAAGGTGAGGTTCGGGGCTGCCATGTGTGTCTTGGCTCAGAGCCACCTCCCTGCCGAGGAAGGCTCCGGAGCTGACACGTGCCCTGGGCTCCGATCCGTACCTCTCCACCGAGGTGAGGTCCGGAGATGCCACGTGTCTCTTGGCTCAGAACCACCTCCCTGCTAAGGATGGCTTCGGAGCTGACACGTGCCCTGGGCTCCGACCAGTACCTCTTCGCCGAGGTGATGTCCGGAGCTGCCACGTGTCTCCTGACTCCAAACCCGTCGATAAGAGCTCTGAAGCCTCCACGTGCCCCGTGATCCATCGTGGGCCGTGGGTCGACGAAGTCAAGGAGGAAGTGCGCTGTCAGGCTTTGCATTCAAGGCTCGCGCCTTCCGCAGAAGCATGGCGCACTACACACGCCTCCGTCCTCTGCCCATTCGCCATTATGGTGACAAGACAGGACGGCGAGGCGTGACAGTGGTACAGTACCGCCCAACGGCATGAGGCCGCCCGAGCAGAATGAAAATATTCAATGACAAGACGGCATCTTCATCATCACCTAACATACGGACACGGGCGCTCAGCGTGCCAGGCGGTGGGACTTAACTCCCCTGTCAACCACTCTACTCAGAGGACGAATCCCTAGATCATGTATAGGGTTCACATAGCTTTGGGGCCACTTGTTGGGCCCCAAGCCTCATTGTAACTGTAACACCCTCAAAATTCATTCCTATGCATTGCACACATTTTTCATGTAGAGAAGCATTATAAAAGAAGTAGAAATGTTGAAATAACTATAGAAATGGAGAAAGAACTATAGAAATGGAGAAAGAACCATAGAAATGGAGAAAGGAACCATAGAAATGGAGAAGGAACTATAGAAATAGAGAAAGAACCATAGAAATGGAGAAAGAACCATAGAAATGGAGGAAGGAACCATAGAAATGGAGAAGGGCATATAGAAATGGAGAAATGGGAGATAGAAATGGAGAGGGGAATGTAGAAATGAAGAGTGGGACATAGAAATGGAGAGGGGAATGTAGAAATGGAGTAAGTGACATAGAAATGGTGGGGAATGGGAAAAATATAGCTGAAATGAGCCAATTCCAATTTCCCCAAATTTTCCCCCAAATCTCCAAATTCCCCAATTCCCCCAAAAAGGGGAATTTCCCCCCACATTGCTGCCGCACCCAATTATTTGGGGAAAAGTTTGTTAGGATTTTGCTCCAACTGGATTAGAATTCTTCCCCCTCCCCCCTTATAAATAGAACCCTAACCCCCCTTTGCCACAGCCCCCCATCCCCTCTCCCCCAAGTCGGCGACTTGGTGGCCCTAGCCTCCAACTCGCCGAGTTGCCCCCCCCCCCCCATCGCCGGACTTCAGCCGCCGGTGAGCCCCGCCGTCGAGCCCCACCATCGAGCCCCACCTTTGAGCCCCACTGTGAGACCTATGTGTGCTGAATACATTGGCAATTAGGATAAAAGTTAGCATTACCATTCAAAGTTTTGAATATTGCCAAAACATTCTTCTGTGGCAAGGTCCGACAAGTTCTTTGTTAGGTCCGCCAAGTGTTGGCAAGGTCCGACGCAAGGTCCGGAGAGCTGCTGCAAGGTCTGGAGAGCTTCTGTGAGGTCCGGAGCTTGTTTTTAGGGAGCTCCCGTGAAGTTCAACTCGTAGAACTGCAGCGTCTTGTTTTTGCTTTTGACTCGCAATGTTTCAAACTTGCTTTACGGGAAGGTTTGCTTAGTATTAATTTGCTAAGTTTTTGGTGTGTTTTAGTGGTTATGGCTGTTATCATTTGATATGGTTTGCAACATGCTTATGTGACGTGCTCATGTAAGCTGTTGTGGTTTTCGAACTAACGTGAGTCAAGTCGAGAAATTGTGCTCGGAAGAATTGGTTGTTTATTCATGTGCAGGTGTTTCTTGAGTTCAAGACATGGCTGGTGACGGGATCCTTGGACTAGTCTCAGGGAGGAGATGAGGTTCCAACAACCAAGTTCGGGAGGAGCTGTGGTTGAGTTGATCGGGAGGTCGCGCAGCATGTTTGGATCAAGGGCAGTGCATATGAATGTTGCGTGTACGTCGTTGGAAGGTGTTTGCACGTGTGCAAGGAGTGCATGGACGTGGCAACATTGTTCCAAGGCATGATGAAGAGAAGTGGACGTAAAGAATTGGTCGGAAAGGTCCAACCGGATGGATTGCGTACTCAGGCTGAGGCTGAGTCGGATATGGCTCAAATATGGAAGATTTGAGTTGGTTATGATAGGATTTCGTGCTAGGCACGAAGTTGAGTTGTTTTAGGAATGTTTAGGACGTTCCTAAGGTGTTTGGAAGTCTCACGATTGCTTCTATCTGCGAATAGGAGAGTCCTGAGCAGTTATGGTAAGTTACGATACGAGTCCAATTAGGAGTAGGAGTCTTAGATTGGATTGATTAGCCTGAGGGCTGGCTAAAAAAGCAAGGGAGGCCAGAGCTCTCATAAGGAGAGAACTTTGGGCTGTTCCTCTTGTGTTTCTATTGAATAAAGTTCATAGTTTCGAGGAGCTTTTGTGCCTTGTTCGTCCGATTTGTTTTTCGTCAAGTCTTTCTCGCCGAGTTTTTTGACAAACCGACGTTGCTTCGGTGTTTCGTTCATAACTCGAGTTTTACAGATCCGATTGACGTGATTCTTTTTGGGTTGTCTTCAAAACTCAATTGTCTATGATTTATGAAATTTTCACGAGCTTCGGATCTGTAGTTTTTGAGATACACGAGTTTCTTTGCAGCATTGCAGATCTGTTTTATATCGGGTAGAACAGATTGATCTTCGTTTAATGTTTTGATCGTATCTCAAGTTTTACTTCGTGTTTTCAAGTGATTCTTGTTGCATTAGATCCGTGACTTGATTCTCTACCTCTCTATTTGATTTGTCACGGTTGAACACGTTTCAAAACACTTGCACACACGGTTTCTTTAACCGATTGATTTTTTGCTGAGGGGTTTTTGTTGTTTCCGCTGCGAAAAGTTTTAATCTACCATTCACCCCCCTCTGGTAGCTTTTCACGTGCTCTTCGATCCTACAATTGGTATCAGAGCCAAGGTGCTCTAATCTTTGTGATTTGCACGTGTTTTGACTAACCATCATGGAGAAGTACTCCGCAAAACCTTGTGTGTTCAATGGCATCGATTTTCAGGTTTGGAAGGCGCGGATGGAGGCCTAAATACAGGCGCAAGGCTTCGCCATATGGGAAAAGGTCTACCGGAACTTCGATGTACCACCCAACGATCAAGTTACGGCTGCGAACATCAGAGATGTTGACAACAACAACAAGGCTCGCAACTTGATCATCCAAGGATTGACTCAAAGCGACTTCGACCGTGTTGCACACCTCCGATCTGCATATGATGTTTGGAAAGCTCTTTGTGACTACCATGAAGGATCCAATACGATCAAGGAGGTAAGGCAAGATATGTTCAAGAAAGAATACATGCGTTTTGAGATGCAACCCGATGAGTCAATTGATGACCTTTTTGCTCGCTTTAATAAAATTCTTAGCAACTTGCGTAGTGTCAATGTTAACTTTTCAGATTCTGAAAATGCTAGACAATTGTTAGGAGCATTAGATATGTCAATTTGGGAGATGAAAGTTACATCTATTTGTGAATCTACTGTCATGAGTTTCTTACTTTAGACGTGCTTTATTCTAAATTGAAAACTCATGAAATTGACATCATCTCACGTAAAACCCCCAACAAGACTATTGCATTTGTTTCGCAACGTGACATGTCTAGTTCTAGTCAATCATCATCTAGTGGTGCACTCTCTTTGCTGTCCTCTCTAACCCTTGAACAGATTGAAGAGTTTCCAGAGGAGGAGCTTGCACTCATCTCTACTCGGTTCTCAAAAGCATTGCAAAATGTGAGAACTAGAAGGAGAGGAAGCTCCAGACCTCAACGATGTTTTGAATGTGGTAAGACAGGACATTTTCGTACGAAGTGCCCTAACCTTTCAGGTCCGACTTCACGTGAAGAAAAGCAAACAAGGCCGAAGAAATCGTTTGCAAAGAATAAGAAGAAGAAAGATTTATCAATGCGCAACATAGTGCATAGTATGATCTCTGCACTTCAAGATTTCGGCTCAAGTGATGTGGACACGGTAGTGATGAAGATGAAGAAGCTATGGCAAATATGTGCTGCATGGCGAGCAAGTCAAGTTCAAGCTCCGAGGAGGCAGAACACAACAGCGACGATGAAGAGGTAATGTCCCACTTGCGAAGAAATGTGTGATGCTATTTCTCGTGCCACTGTTATATTAAAGAAAAAGGATAAAAAACTTAGGAACAATGCTGTTAAAATTGAATCACTAGAATCTGAAATTAATCGTTTAAAAACTTTGATTTCTAGTGATGATTCTTGTTCCTCATGTGATTTGATTTATGAACAATTATCCTCTTTAAGAAGTGCACACGCATCTACACTTGATAAACTTGAACTTGAAATTGAAAAGAACAAAGATCTTGCTGCACTTAATGATAAAAATTTGAAAGATGCTTGTTGTTCTACAATTGATTTGCATTGTTCTTCATGTGATGATCTGAATAAGAAACTAAATGATGCTATGAATGAGATTTCTATTTTGGACAATGCTTTACGTGTGCATGAAGTTAAATATTGTTCAAATTGCAAACTAAAAGGAAAAACTTCATGTGAAAACTGCTTTGATCTGTCCAATAAACTTGATGACATACATAGGACACTAGATCGGTTTTCTAATGCAAATAAGAACCTAAACTTGCTGCTGAATTCTTCCAAGTCTTGTAATGATAAAACTGGTTTAAGTTTTAATTCTCATGCTCATGCTAAGGCACACCCACCTAAAGTTGTAAAGTTATTAGGAAGCGGTTTGATTCAAACAGCTCCTAGACAAAAGAGGTGATTTTCAAATCTGCAGGAGTACTGTCCCATTCGGGTTCTAATAAACGTGTTGCTTGCTCATCTAGATATGATAATAAGGTTATTTTTCATTGTACCTACTGTGGTAGAGATGGTCATGTCATGGATTTTTGTTATAGACTAGCTAAACACGATAAGAAACAAAGAATACTTGCTAGATCACATAACAACCAAGCAAAATCTGCTAGACCGAATGTTCGGAGCTTGCAATCTGCTGTAATGAGTCAAAAACTTGCTCCCGGACCTACTATTTTTTGTGCTACATATAACACATCTTCTAAGTCAGTAGTTGGGAACAAAAATTTTCGATGTTTGGCTCATAAACCTGCTGTACCTTCTCAGGTTTCGCGTGTTATTCCTGCTGGACGTCGTGTGACTCAGTACTGGATTTCTAAAAGTCTTTTAACTAACCCCAGTATTGAGTCATCAACGTATTGTGCTGCTGTGTAGGTTTCACGTTTGAGGAAGGAGAACATTTGGATTGTGGATTCAGGTTGCTCACGCCACATGACCGGTAACAAAGAATGGTTCTCCTCTCTCTCTCTTTTGTGTCATGTGTAGAAAATGTTACTTTCGCCGATAACTCTTCTACTCCCATAATTGCTAAAGGTTTGGTTAGAGTAAACAATCTCTACACTTTGAAAGATGTGGCACTTGTTAAAAATTTGAAATACAACTTGCTTTCGATTTCACAATTGCTAGATGAAAATCTAGAGGTTAGCTTTGCTAAAAATTGCTGCAAGGTTGTAGATTCAAAAGGTGAGCTTTTGTTTAACATGTCTAGGTTTGGAAGAGTTTTTAAAGCTGATTTTGATTTGTCAACTTCTAAGCATCGGTGTCTAGTTGCTAATGATACAAAGGATCTATATTTTTGGCATCATAGACTTGGTCACATAGGCTTTGATCATCTCACTCGTGTTAGTGCTTTCGATCGCATACGTGGGCTGCCGAAGCTTAAAAAGACAATGATATTGTGTGCTCTTCTTGTAGACATGCTAAGTTTGTTGCAGGTTCACATGCTCCTCTCACAATGAACATGACAGCTGAACCGGGACAACTTTTACATCTTGACACAGTAGGTCCGGCACGTGTTCAATCCTTCGGAGGTAAATGGTATGTGCTTGTGATTGTTGATGATTATTCCAGATATTCTTGGGTTTATTTTATGGCATCTAAGAATGAAGCTTTTAGTCATTTTAGAACTTTATTTCTTAGATTATCTATTGATCACCCAGGATCATTAAAAGCAATTAGAAGTGATAACGGAACTGAATTTAAAAACTAATCCTTTGATCACTTTTGTGCTGAAAATGGAATAGATCATCAATACTCTTCACCCTATGTACCACAACAAAATGGTGTCCTAGAAAGAAAGAACAGGACCTTAGTTGAGATGGCTAGGACTATGCTTGATGAATATCAAACTCCTAGGAAATTTTGGGCTGATGCAATTGCAACCGCTTGTTATGTCTCAAATCGTGTTTTCTTGCATGCTAAGCTTGGAAAAACCCCATTTGAGCTCCGGTTTGGACATAGGCCTAGTGTTACACACTTTAGGGTTTTTGGTTGCAAATGCTTTGTTAAGAAACATGGTAATCTTGATAAATTTGAAGCTAGATCTGTTGATGGCATGTTTCTTGGTTATCCATCTCATACTAGAGGCTACCGTGTGCTTTTACTTGACACTAACAAAATTGTGGAGAGTTGCGAGGTTTCTTTTGATGAAGCTAGCCAAAGTACTAGCTCCGATATTGCAGGTCCGGATCCATATCCGCAGGGGGAGAGTATTTTTTATTGAAGAAGATGAAGAAGTGGTGCTGCTGCCCGAAAACTCGGAAGTAAATAACGATCAAGCTGCTGATTTTGCACCACAACCAGCACCAACAGTCACTACTGCTGGTTCGGACCTTCCTCAATCAACAAGCTCTCCTAATCAAAGGTCCAAACATGAATAAGAAGGTGCTTGTGAAGTGTCTACTCCCCTCCGAGTACTCAAAAGTCATCCTCCACAACAAATCATTGGAAGCTTGCATGAACGAGTCACTCGGTCCAGGTTTTGCGATCCAAACTCTCATGCTCATTCTGCTTTTGTTGCTTCTTTTGAACCCAAGGATATATCACACGCACTCACTAATGAATCTTGGGTTAATGCCATGCAAGAAGAGTTAGAAAATTTTGAAAGAAATAATGTTTGGAAACTTGTACCTCCACCTCAAGGTCACACATTAATTGGAACTAAATGGGTATTTAAAAATAAGCAAAGTGGGGATGGGGTTGTGGTTAGGAATAAATCTAGGTTGGTTGCTCAAGGTTTCACTCAAATTGAAGGTCTAGATTTTGATGAAACATTTGCTCCTGTTGCTAGATTAGAAGCTATAAGAATTTTATTAGCATTTGCTGCATCTAAAGGTTTCAAGTTATATCAAATGGATGTTAGAAGTGCTTTTCTTAATGGCTACATAGAGGAGGAGGTTTATGTTAAGCAGCCACCAGGTTTTGAAAATCCAAATCTTCCTAATCATGTTTACAAACTGTCCAAAGCCTTGTACGGTCTAAAACAAGCCCCTAGAGCATGGTATGTTAGGTTAAAAACATTCTTACTTGAAAAGGGGTTTACCATGGGCAAGGTTGATAAAACTCTTTTTGTACTTAAGCATGGCAATGACTCATTATTCGTTCAAGTGTATGTGGATGATATTATCTTTGGTTGTGCTTCTCATGATCTCGTGTCCAAGTTTTCAGCTATGATGAGTTCAGAATTTGAGATGAGTATGATGGGAGAACTCACATACTTTTTGGGGCTGCAAATCAAGCAAACAAAAGAAGGAACTTTTGTGCCTCAAACTAAGTATACAAAGGACCTTCTTAAGCGCTTCAACATGGACAAATGCAAGCCTCTTCGGACACCAATGGGAACAGCAACAACACTTGAACTTGACGAAGATGGTGACCCGGTCGATAAAAAAAATACAGAATTATGATTGGATCACTTTTGTATCTCACGTCGTCAAGACCGGACATACAATTCAGCGTATGACTTTGTGCACGTTTTCAAGCTTCTCCACGTGCTTCACATCGCCAAGCCATCAAAAGGATTCTCAGGTACCTACATGGAACTCAAGAATTTGGCATTTTTCTTCCTTCTTCCTCAACCGTTTCTTTGAAAGCTTTTTCGGATGCTGATTTTGGGAGTTGTAGAATTGATAGGAAAAGTACTTCGGGTGCTTGTCATTTTCTTGGTAATTCACTTGTTGCTTGGTCCTTTAGAAAACAAAGTTCAGTTGCGCAATCCACGGCCGAATCTGAATATGTAGCTGCGGCTAGCGCTTGCTCACAAATTCTTTGGATTGTTCAAACACTTAAGGACTATGGGGTTGATTTAGATAGTGTTCCACTGTTTTGTGATAACATTAGTGCAATTTGTATTGCTAAAAACCCCGTGAAACACTCTAGAACTAAGCACATTGACATTAGGTATCACTTTCTTCGTGATAATGTTGAAAAAGGAAACATTGTGCTTCACCATGTCGATACCGAACAACAATTGGCTGATATTTTTACAAAACCTTTGGATTTCACTCATTTTTGTTTCATTCGTAGTGAAATAGGGGTTATGCATCCTCATGGCTTAAATTGAGGGGGAGTTTTTTGAAACTTTGAAAGTCTATGTGTGAATCTGAAACTATAATAATATGAGCATAGTATTTCATACATATATGACTTTGTGATTCCTTTTACAGGCTGAAAGTTCTTACTACATTACTCATGTTATACATTTTGTAGTTTTTGCCATGACTAGTAATTGGAATAATTACTTACACTAAATCTGGTCATGATCAAACTTTCTTGCTGTTTTGAACTTGTTGCGTGCTCACAAGTGCTTTTAATCACAAAAAATTAATCAAGTGATCAGCTCACATGTTGAGTTTTCAAATAAAAAATTGAGAAAAGATCAAGAGAATATGCATGCATCGCACTTCTTCTTTTGAGATTGCTTATCATTGCACTAAGATATGAACTTGGAAGGAATTGTGTATGACTAAAACCATGTCCTTAAGCTTCTGATTGTCAAATGACATAGGCTTGGCTTGGTTGGTTAGAATAAGGCTGATGCGACATATAATCTCTTGCAAATATCATATGATCAACTTTGTGCCTTAAATGATTATGAATAATAAAAATGCAGCAACAAGTGTCATGTTTTCAGGTTTTGAAATAGTTGAGTAAGGGAGATCATGACTTGCTTAAACTGAAAAATACATTTGATCTCTAGCATGGCTTACACTACTTTATGTATCTCATTGATGTGATAGTGTAAGTAACCTGATAGTATGACTTGGATGAGCTTTGTTTTGTATGTATATGTTATAATATGCTCATAATATTTAAAAATTTCTCCTTTGAACCTTGCTGAATACATTGTCAAAGGGGGAGAAATATGTATAAGGAGAGATTTTTTTTACACTTTGCATATGTTATACACTTTCTTCCTTCTCTGATTTTAAAAAATGGGGAGAAATTAATAAAGGGGGAGAAATGAGTTTTCAAAGCTTTTCAAAACTTTTCATAAGCCAATGTTCGGATTTTAATTGGTGTTGCCAATGCATTCATCAAGGGGGAGATTGTGAGACCTATGTGTGCTGAATACATTGGCAATTAGGATAAAAGTTAGCATTAACATTCAAAGTTTTGAATATTGCCAAAACATTCTTCTGTGGCAAGGTCCGACAAGTTCTTTGTTAGGTCCGCCAAGTGTTGGCAAGGTCCGACGCAAGGTCCGGAGAGCTCCTGCAAGGTCCGGAGAGCTTCTGTGAGGTCCGGAGCTTGTTTTTAGGGAGCTCCCGTGAAATTCAACTCGTAGAACTGTAGCGTCTTGTTTTTGCTTTTAACTCGTAATGTTTCAAACTTGCTTTATGGGAAGGTTTGCTTAGTATTAATTTGCTAAGTTTTTGGTGTGTTTTGGTGGTTATGGCTGTTATCATTTGATATGGTTTGCAACATGCTTATGTGACGTGCTCATGTAAGGTGTTGTGGTTTTTGAACTAACGTGAGTCAAGTCGAGGACTTGTGCTTGGAAGAATTGGTTGTTTATTCATGTGCAGGTGTTGCTTGAGTTCAAGACATGGCTGGTGACATGATCCTTGGACTAGTCTTAGGGAGGAGATGAGGTTCCAACAATCAAGTTCGGGAGGAGCTGTGGTTGAGTTGATCGGGAGGTCGCGCAGCATATGTGGATCAAGGGCAGTGCATATGAAGGTTGAGTGTACGTCGTTGGAAGGTGTTTGCACGTGTGCAAGGAGTGCATGGACGTGGCAACATTTTTCCAAGGCGTGATGAAGAGAACTGGACGTAAAGAATTGGTCGGAAAGGTCCAACCGGCTGGATTGCGTATTCAGGCTGAGGCTGAGTCGGATATGGCTCAAATATGGAAGATTTGAGTTGGTTATGATAGGATTTCATGCTAGGCACGAAGTTAAGTTGTTTTAGGAATGTTTAGGACGTTCCTAAGGTGTTTGGAAGTCTCACGATTGCTTCTATCTGCGAATAGGAGAGTCCTGAGCAGTTATGGTAAGTTAGTATACGAGTCCAATTAGGAGTAGGAGTCTTAGATTGGATTGATTAGCCTGAGGGCTGGCTAAAAAAGCAAGGGAGGCCAGAGCTCTCATAAGGAGAGAACTTTGGGCTGTTCCTCTTGTGTTTCTATTGAATAAAGTTCATAGTTTCGAGGAGCTTTTGTGCCTTGTTCGTCCGATTTGTTTTTCGTCAAGTCTTTCTCGCCGAGTTTTTTGACAAACCGACGTTGCTTCGGTGTTTCGTTCATAAATCGAGTTTTACAGATCCGATTGATGTGATTCTTTTTGGGTTGTCTTCACAACTCAATTATCTATCATTTATGAAATTTTCACGAGCTTCGGATCTTTAGTTTTTGAGATACACGAGTTTCTTTGCAGCGTTGCAGATCTGTTTTATATCGGGTAGAACAGATTGATCTTCGTTTAATGTTTTGATCGTATGTCAAGTTTTATTTTGTGTTTTCAAGTGATTCTTGTTGCATTAGATCCGTGACTTGATTCTCTACCTCTCTACTTGATTTGTCACGGTTGAATACGTTTGAAAACACTTGCACACACGGTTTCTTTAACCGATTGATTTTTTGCTGAGGGGTTTTTGTTGTTTCCGCTGCGAAAAGTTTTAATCTACCATTCACCCCCCCTCTGGTAGCTTTTCACGTGCTCTTCAATCCTACACCCACCTTCGAGCCCCACCATTGAGCACCGCCGGTGAGCCCCGTCGTCGAGCCCCGCCGACGAGCCCCGTCACTCCTCGCCGTCGCCGGAAAAGAGCCGACGATCTGTCCTGCCCTAATCATCCGTAGAAAAACTTCTCGCTGTTGCCATTGATATAAGGAAGGCCCTGCCACCAAGGAGGAAGTGAGGTAGGTCTTCGTTACCTATCTTGCGACGTCGCTGCTGTTTCGACGCATCCGTTTTCTTCGCCCATTCGAACAGAAACTTTTACGTGTGGACAGATTGTGTTTTGATCGATTTTTGATGGTGGAATTGATCTAGATCTTGAGTCAAGATCATCACCACGTCCACACTTCATACCAGAACCCTTGCTCATAATAAAACCCCGTGAAAGCCCGTTAAAACTTGCAAAACACGTACAAACTGGATTAGTAAAACAGCACCATAGGATTTCCATTCATCCACCCCATTGCATTTGAGTAAAGTTTATGCATGATGTTTGATTGCTGTAAATTTTGTATGTGCGTGATCGTGAGTAGAAGAACAAGCTCAAGAGGCCATCTACAAGGAACTACATAACCAAGACTTTGAGACCCTCGAACAACAAGAACCACTGGAGCAAGGCAAGTGCCCCTTGACCATATTGATCCCATGTTTTGAAACTGTTTTGTTTGCGAAAACTCGTATGCTTGAGTCAACTTGATGGGACACCCTTTTATAGGAGTTTACTAGTTTTGTTAACCATCCTTGTCGCCGGGAAAGTTGATGAGTCGGGTATGGTCGTTTTTCCTTTTTGCTTCTCTTAATCTACGGGATACGGGAAGCAGAATTAAACATGTCTAGCTACTGCACTCATATGAATAATGATGAGAACTTGATGATGTTAATGAGCATGGAATCAGGGAGATCTAGGTAAGCTTGGTTCGTGAATGTTGTTGAATGAGATGGTGGAACTTACCGTAGATCTAAGGACCGGTTCATGCGAGAATATGCCAGGAAAACAGTGCCACCACAAGGCCAAGTATGGGTGCGTCTTAGCTGATTAATTAGGTGTGTTGCTAGCTTGTTATGGACCGTGGATGGCGCGGGGAATGGGAGTCGAGGAGGACTGCCCTGGGAACTGCATGGCACAAGAGGGGGCCTGTGGGTGGGAGAATGGTGATTCAAGCCTGCCGGTAAATCCTCAGTGATTCCATACATCTAGTAGCCCCTTTGTAAAGGCTATTTTGTGATCTCTTGGCCATACACCGACAGTTGTGTACTGGTATAATGGAGGTTTTGCAGTCACCAATGGGTGATGAAATCACAAACTTGTGGGTAAAGTGGTGCCACCTCTGCAGAGTGTAAAACTATAATGATAGCCGTGCTTCCAGTCACAAACACCAGGCCAACTTCCATGATTAGAGGGAAAAATTGGGATGCACTACAGGAAACAGGGCAACATACGACATCCTGTATAACATACGACAGCTAGCTGTCATATATAAACTTACATACAACGGTCAGCAGAGGTTGTCGTATATAAGTTTATATACGACAGTACAGTCGTCATTTAGTATATGGCTGTCGTATATAGCAGTTATATACGACAGCCAACCCTAGGCTGTTGTATATAGCAGTTATATACGACAGCCAACCCTAGGCTGTCGTATATAGCGTTTATTTATGACAGCCCGTGCGGCTGGTTGTCAGCTCTCTAGGATCATAGACTGGCCCCACATACCACCACTCGTCTTTTATGCGCACTTTGTCCTCACTCGTGCGCACCTGGGAAGACTTCCCGGTCGGTCACCCATCCCCAAATTCCTCCGGGCCAAGCACGCTTTACCCTAGAGTCCTTTGCAGGTGGGCTTCTAGAAAAGAAGGTATACCTTGATGGTATGAGTACTCTATCAATCCTATTAAGCCGGGAGTTAGGATATCACACAATCCACCCCCCTTAGAAGACCAACGTCCTCGTCGGTCAACGCCAAGACAGGAACGTCCCCTCTTAGCCACGTCCGTACGTTCAGTACTGGCATACGCATACCGTACGTCTGGTTCGCAGCATACGTACCATACCGTGTCCCACACAGAGGACCCACACGTCATGCGTACGTACCCACGTCCCTGACCCGTACACTACCATATCCTTCTCACTGACCCGTACGCACCCGTGAAACTGCGAGGGTCGGCTCTGATACCATTTTTGACAGCTCTCTAGGATCATAGATTGGCCCCACATACCACCACTCGTCTTTTCTGCGCACTTTGTCCTCACTCGTGCGCACCTGGGAAGACTTCCCGGTCGGTCACCCATCCCCAAATTCCTCCGGGCCAAGCACGCTTAACCCCGGAGTCCTTTGCAGGTGGGCTTCCAGAAAAGAAGGTATACCTTGATGGTATCTCGAGCCGGCCGTCGTATATAGGTCACATATAGAGCCCATCGGGCCCAACCCTATTTTTTTCCTTACCCGCTCCATGCCGCCGCCTGCTGCCCGAGCCGCCGCCGCCCGCGCCGCCGCCTGCCGCCCGAGCCGCCGCCGGCCCTCGCCGCCACCCCGCGCGTGCCGCCGCCCGCGCCGCCTTCCCGCTCCGGCCCGTGTGCCGCCGCCCTCTCCCACCGCCGTGCGCCGCCGCCTCCACGCCGGCGCCCCCACCCCGCCGCCGGTGCCCCCACCCCGGCGCCGCCGCCCCCATCCCGCCACTGCCCATTTGACCCCGCCACCGCCCCCACTGCACCCCGCTGCCCCGACGACGCAGCCAGCCCCACACCGCAGCTGAACTGCACCGCCGGCCGCTCTCCCCGCGTGGCCGCCCCGCGTCGCCGCCGCCGTCCGTCGCCCTCACCATCCGAGCTGAAGCCGTGGTCATCGCCATCCGTCGCCCTCGCCGTACGTCTCCCTCGCCGCAAGTAATTCTAACTATTAATTCAATTACTTGATAATTATGCAAATTAGTTGGTAATCATGCTCATGTAGTTAGAATAGTAGTTTATAATTTCGCTAATTAGTTGTCCGTTGTAAATTACTTGTTATTATATATGTTTAGGTTTAGGTTAATAATATTTAAGATTTGTTGTTGTGTTATTCATACTTAATAATGCTTAATATATGACAGATTTGTTGTTGTTATGTTGTTGTTTAGGAGTTATTGCTGTTTAGGAGTTATTCATGCTTTAGAATTTGTTGTTGTTATGTTGTTGTTTAGGAGTTGTTGTTTTGTTATGTTATGTTATATTATTATATATGCTTAGGTTAATAGCATCTCCTAGGCCATGAGGGCCCTTGCCCCCTACTTCCTGACGCCGCTCGCTCCCGCCTCCTCTCGCACCCGGCGCCGGACCTCATCTCCTCGCTATCGTACAGCGCCTGACCCAACCTCGTATGCGCCGTCCTCCGCCACGCTGCTGTGAGGAGGGCCGTGCTGCTGCTCATGATGGGGCACGATGGTTTCTCCTCCCCACAGGTGTGCCTGCATTACCTGCTCGCGTCAGGAAATGTGGACTCTGTGGCGGAGCTCGATGGAATATGTCTCTCTCTCAATCTTTCCTTCTCTTTCTCTTCTTTTCTCTCTCTCACTTAAATGACTCAAAAATGAAAGATTAACGTAAACCTTTACAATATGCGTCACCCATTTCGAACCGTCCCGTCTCACATGTGTTACACATGTGAGGCATGTAGGTTCGGAATTGTCCCTTTTTGGACAGCCTGGGAGTGACCGAGAGGGCGTGCTTATGATGAGATGCGGGGTCTGGATTTAGATGTAGTTTCTGTTTTTTTTTTCAAAAATGGAAAAGCTTATATACGACGGCCTGTATAGTTTATATACAACGGTCGCTATACAGGGTCGTAAATAAGCCTAAATTTTATACGACAGCCAGGTCCCAGCCGTCGTATATAAAGGCCCCGGCCCACTGGCCCAAGTCTACGAAACAGGCCGTTGTATATAAGGGGCCGTCATATATATACTGTTATATACAACGGCGCCGTCGTATATAACTATATATACGACAAAATATATACGACGGCCACAAACCATCGTATATAAAACCTGCCGTCGTATATAGATTATATACGACGGCTTCTACTTTATATACGACGGTTTTGGCCATCGTATGCTGACGGGAATCCTGTAGTGATGGTTATTCGGTATGGTTATGGTATGGTCATTGGGATTGGTTTTGGGACTGTTTTGAGTCATGAAAATGAGTTTAGCTTCGGTTATATGAATATGAGATTGTTATGAATGTTTATGAGTATGAGATGAACTTGAGAAAGATTAATGGCTGGTTGAGACATGATAAATGGTGAATTATGGTGAAGGAATATTGCTATTTTACTTGATTATACTGGGATTTAACTCACTTAGAAATAGTTGCTGTTTTTACCATGTTTGTGAAATAAAATTTGCTTGCTGCAATGAGCCTTTTATTTCCTACCTTGTTGTAAGCTACATGTCGTACTTTTCCCGCACTTGCTGAGTACGACATGTACTCACCCTTGCATTATCACATAAACATCAGCAACAGGAGAAGAGTACTTCGAGGACCATGTGGAGTACTAGGCGTGCGAACTACCGTCAACATGCATGTGGAGTTGAAGATGGAGCCTGCTGCTATTTAGTTATTTCTGCTGTCGTTTAGAGACTTCCGCTGCAAGAATAAGTTAGAGATTCATGAGTGAGACAATGAGTCGATGTAATATAGTACTTAAACACTATTTATTCGTGGTTATATTCTGAATTCAGTTTGTAGATTACATGTGTATGTGTGATGAACATCCTGGGCACACATATGCATTAACTTTGTTCTGTTTTCGGAACTGGGTGTCATAGTAACCACCCCGGCCTTGGACTATAAAAGGACCGGGTTGATCACCCTACAAGGGGTTCACATCCTAGATCCCGCAAAGCACAAGCACACATGCGCAAGCAATAGAATGAACACTCCCGTGAACGTAGGGTATTACGGTCCGGTAGCCTACAACAACAACAACAACGACAACCAAACCTTTATCCCAAGCATGTTGGGGTCGGCTAGACATGAAACCCAATATCAATGAAGTAAAAGAGAGGAAGAGATATAAGAACAAGAAAAAAGAAAAATAAAAAATAGAAAAAAGGAAAAAAAGGAAAAAAAGGGGAAAAAGAAAAAAGAAAAAAAAAGACAAAAAAGAGAAAAAAATGAAAAAGAGAAAAAAAAAGAAAAAAGAAAAAGAACAAGACTAAGGTTTTGGCACATGAATTGTTACTTTCCATGCGGTCCTATCATGAGCTAAGTCTCTAGATACATTCCAATCTCTCAAATCTCGTTTTACCGCCTTCTCCCAGGTCAACCTTAGTCGTCCTCTACCCCTCCTAACATTTTCTCTACCTCTTAAAATCTCACTGTTAACCGATGCTTCTAGAGGCCTCCGCTGGATATCTACAAACCACCTAAGTCGATGTTGGACTAACTTCTCTTCAATAGGCGCCACCCCTAACTTATCACGAATCGCCTCATTCCTTATTCAATCTCTTCTCGTGTGCCCGCACATCCACCGTAGCATGCGCATCTCTGCGACACTCATTTGTTGGACATGTTGTCGTTTAGTTGGCCAATATTCCGCCCCTTAAAGCATCACGGGTCTGATCACCATCCTATAGAACTTCCCTTTTAGCTTTTGTGGGACCTTCCTATCACATAGGATTCCAGAGGCTTGTCGCCATTTCATACACCCTACCTTGATCCTATGGCAAACATCCTCATCAATATTGCCATTGCTTTGTAACATTGATCCTAAGTATAGGAAAGAGTCCCTTCTAGTTACTACTTGTCCTTGTAGACTAACATTTCCCTCTTCACGAGCAACACCACTAAAGTCACACCTCATATACTCGGTCTTGGTCCTACTAAGTCTAAACCCCTTGGACTCTAAGATTTGTCTCCATAACTCTAATTTCATATCAACACCATCCCTAGTTTCATATACCAGCACTACATCATCGGCAAAGAGCATGCACCAAGGGATATCCCCTTGTATATCCTTCGACACCTCATCCATCACCAAGGAAAAGATGTATGGGCTCAAAGCTGATCCTTGATGTAGTCCTACCGTGATAGGAAATGCATCAGTCTCACTATCACTTACGCGCACACTTGTCCTAACATTATTGTACATATCCTTGATAAGGGTAATGTACTTTGTTGGAACTTTATGTTTCTCTAGTGCCCACCACATGAATGACCTTGGTATCTTGTCGTACGCCTTCTCCAAGTCAATGAACACCATATGCAAGTCCTTCTTCTGCTCCCTATATCTTTCCATAAGGTGACGAAACAAGAAAATCGCCTCCATTGTAGACCTCCCAGGCATAAAACCAAACTGGTTTTTAGTGACATTGGTCACTTTCCTCAGGCGGTGTTCAATCACTCTCTCCTAAAGCTTCATAGTATGACTCATAAGCTTAATCCCTCGATAATTAGTACAACTTTGAATATCACCTTTATTTTTGAAGATAGGTACTAATATACTTTTCCTCCTTTCTTCAGGCATCTTGTTTGACTGAAAAATGTGGTTGAATAGCTTTGTGAGTCATACTATTGCCACGTCCCCAAGGCATCTCCACACCTCAATAGGGACATCATCAGGGCCGAGAGCCTTTCCTCCTTTCATCCTTTTTAAGGTCTGCTTAACCTCAAACTCTTGTATCCTCCACACAAACCGCCTGTTGGAGTCATCAAAGGAGTCATCCAACTCAACCATAGTGCTCCCATTCCCATCATTGAATAGCCCATTAAAGTAATCCCGCCATCTATTCTTAATCTCTTCATCCTTCACTAGAATGTGGTCAGTCTCATCTTTGATGCATTTAACTTGATTGAAATCCCTCATCTTTCTCTCGTGGATTTTTGCTATCTTGTATATGTCCTTTTCACCTTCTTTTGTCTCTAGTCTCTCATATAACTCATCATAGGCCTGTCCTCTTGCCTTACTCACAACCCGCCTTGCATTTTTCTTGGCCTCTTTGTACTTAAGCATGTTGCTTGCGCTTCTATCATTATGCCAACTCTTGAAACACTCCTACTTCTCCTTAATGTCTTTTTGTACATCCTCATTCCACCACCAAGTGCCTTTATCTACAAGTTTCCTTCCTTTTTTCACACCGAACACCTTACTAGCTACCTTCCTAATGCAAGTTGCCATCTTCACCCACATACTATCTGCATCTCCATTTTCTGCCCAGGGTCCTTCTGTAATCACCCTATTTTTAAAGGATTCTTGTGGTTCTCCTTTCAACTTCCACCACTTTGTTCTTGTGATTTTGACACCTTTGTCCCGCAAAGAACATGTATGGAAGCGAAAGTCAACTACCACAAGCTTATGTTGTGTCACAACACACTCCCCGGGGATCACCTTACAATCTAGACACTCCCGTCTGTCCCTTCTCCTAGTGAGGACAAAGTCAATCTGGCTAGAGTGTTGGGCACTACTAAAGGTCACTAGGTGAGATTGCCTCTTCCTAAAGAGGGTGTTAGCTACCAACAGATCATAGGCTACGGCAAAGTATAGGATGTCCTTACCCTCTTGATTTCTATCGCCGCATCCAAAGCCTCCATGTACTCCCTCAAATCCTAGGTTAGTTGCACCCACATGACCATTGAGATATCCTCCTATGAGGAGTTTCTCGGTTATCGGTACACTACTAACCATATCCTCCAAGTCCTCCCAAAAGTGCCTCTTAGCACTCATGTTGAGCCCAACTTGTGGGGCATAAGCACTAATGACGTTCAAGACAATGTCCCCAATTACTATCTTGATTAAGATGATCCTATCCCCTCGTCTTCGAACATCCACTACTCCATCCTTAAGACTCTTATCTATTAGAACACCTATGCCATTTCTAGTCCCAGCCGATCCAGAATACCAAAGCTTGAAACCGGTATTCTCGACTTCTCTCGCCTTCTGACCTGCCCATCTAGTCTCTTGTACACAAAGGATATTTCCTCGTCTTCTAATGGCAACATCTACTAACTCACGTAGCTTCCCCGTCAAGTATCCTACATTCCAACTACCCACCCAAAATCTAGTTCCTCGGCTAGCTTCCTTACGCTTTGCACCCGTCGAGTAAGATGCAAAGACCCTTGCTCACTTATCACAACATCCGGGCGATGATGTAGCGCGCCACTAAGGTGGTGGCGATCCGGCCCTTGCTCATTTAACACCATATCTAGGTTCCGATATGGCGCGCCACTAAGGCGGTGGCGACCCGGCCCTTGCCCAATTAAGACCATACACGGGTTCCGATATGGCGCGTCGCTAAGAGGGTTATGCCCCAACGAATTTCTATTAGGTTTCATTTCCATGAGACTGGCTAAGTGTAGTTGTTGGCTCGCCAAGCCTATCACAACCCCCTCCTCATTTTCCCGGGCTTGGGACCGGTTATGTTATTACAAAGCCTGAACCACGTAAATCTCGGTGTTCATCCGCTCCCTCGAGCCCAGGTCGCGTAGGGCGCCAAACCCCCTCCAATCAAAGAACCTCACGGGCTGCTTCCGAGCTGGCCGGGAGGAGTGTCGCAGCTCACACACGCCGACACTTTCCCTTTCTCCCTCTCTTTTATTTCCTTTTCTTTCTCTCTATTTTTCCTTCTCCTTTATTTCTTTCCTTCCCCTCCCCTCCGAGCAAGACTTTTTTCTTCTTCCTCGTGCTGTCCTCCAAATCTTCTTAGCGTCTCCTCTTCACTTCATCTCGCAATGCCGCTGGACGCCGGCCTGTGTTGCCTGCCTCATCCACGACGGCTTCGCTCACGCGCCGGCGTCGCCACCATGTCCGCGAGTGAGACATCTCGTGCCCTCCGTGCACCGCTGGCATCGTCCCCGACGACGTCGCCCGCTTCGTCCCCGACAGCCCGCTCGCGCGCCGGTGTCACCACCCTCTCCACGCACGAGGCATCTCCTTGCCATCCACACGCCGCCTCGCCCACGGACGCGTCGCCTTGCCGGCGCCGTTCTTGTGCCACCTCCGGCCGCCGCTCCCGCCTCCTCTCCCCTTCCCATCGTAGCGCAAAGGCAACGGCTGCCCACCATCCCTCAGGCGAGCGTATGTTTGACGGGGCATAGCGGTGTAGCAGGCGTAGCTCAACCCGTGCACCAGTGTGGCAGGAAAACTAAATGTGTACTTCGTATGTGCGGTACAGGTTGGTTTCCAATAGATGAGTGCGGACGGTCTTATGACCCCATCATCCCTCTGACATGTAACAGGCTAACAACCTTTATTTATTATGACAGGAACTGTTGCGGCTGTTTGCATTCGCAATTTATGATTAGTAGCAGTGGCGGATCCACACAAGAATTATAGGGGGCTAAACCATATATGAACAGTGTTGTTTATCATTAATCAATGCTAATGCAAGGGTAAGAAAATCAACTTATTATGAGAAAGTTAAACATCAAACTTTGTTGCAGATTGCAAAACATTTAGAATATCAGTAGTCTGTTGCAGAAATACAAAATACGAACCAATCTTTAAACTTTATAATTGAATGCTTCTTGATCAGAACTGAGACAACACTACAGCAAAACGACATATTTTCGTGGGCCAAGGGCCCACGAAAATAAGCATAAATACACGGGTAAATATAATACAATTATAAATACATGAACCTGTTCATTAGCTTGTTCCATGCATCTTCTAAATGCCTCTCGTCTACTATTGTTTGAGGCACTGCCTTGAAAAAGAGAGTCTTGACTATGTGAAGAGCTAGCGAACAGACTCCCACTCTTGCTTGAGGATCCAAAGAGACCCTTAGCTACATTCTTCAGACCACGTGGCATCCTGTTGAAAAAATGGTCAAAGATAAATACATAATGCTACAAACAAAATAATGAAAATAAATTCAAATTTAATATAAATCAATTACATGATTAAAATTCATCATGATTCGATGTTCTTTTGGTAACATGTCGACCAACTTTCTTCTTCTGTCTCATCTTAACTTTTTTAGTGCTATGTCTCTTTGTTTTAACCACTACTTCCTCTTCTACCCAAATGTCTTCAACATCACCAACTAATGTATCAAGACCTAAACAATTATCTATATTAAAAGACGGTAGAATATCATCCTCTTGGTACACTTCATCCTGTTCTTCTTGATAACCAGCATCACCAGCGACATATAACCGTTCTCGTGGATTAACTTTATACACGACCCACCAAGCACTCAACTTTGGACAAGGATATGGTAGGTAGTAAACAAACTCAACTTGATGAGCAAGAACATAATTATCGCATCCATGAAGTCTATTTTCATGTTTTACCTCTACTATACCAAATTCATCCTGTCGTGTTCCCCTGTTATTATTAAACCAGAAGCAGTGGAAAAAAGTAACTCTAAGATCTTTGGAGCCATAAAATTTAAACTCCACAATGTTTTGAATAATCCCATAATAGTTAGTTTCGTGCCCCTGTGCATCACATGCTCTAGTTACAACTCCACTATTTGTCGTGGCTACAAGGGGATGTTTTCCTTTAAATTTGGCCGAACAAAATCAGAACCCATTACGTCATAACGACCAAAACTCCTTGCTGTTATGGTTCCTTGAGAAAGTTGTCGTATGTCTTTAACGAACATTAGCATCGGCTATGCACTATGAATTAAATAAAAATATTAGTTTTACTAATCAGATTAACTTGGAAGTGATAAAAGTAACATGTAATAACATAATGTACATGCTTCCAAAACCAATTTACAAAGTTAGGACCCCCTATGAAGGCCATCATGACACATTTTATCTAATTGTTTGCTTGTTGGTTGACGCGTATATTTCCAAAATTGTTTGTTGAATTCGCTACATAATGCAAAATATTAGTATATTAGAACATCTTCTCATGTAAAATATGAGAAAAACATTAGATGTTACTTTGCGGTAATTAGTAGAAAAAAACACTTACACAAAATATTGAGCCATATCTTCGATGTTTGTATACATGTAGAACATACATAAATTCCATTCTTCTTCTGAAACCACATGCCTACTGCTGCCACCAACCGTTTTTCCTTTCCACGAAAAAATACTTAAATTTCCCGCAGGAGTTTCTTCATCTATATGGTACCGTGTTGCGGGAGCATACACATTATGTTCCTCTGTAAAGAATGTACTTGAGAAGTATGCTACCTCTTTCAGAGCAAATGCTTCTGCAATACACACTTCTACTCTCGCTTTGTTCGAAACCATTGCTCGTAGTTTCTTTAGTGTTCTTTCAATGTGGTACATCCATCGATATTGTACGGGGACACAAACTTTAGCTTGGTAAGGCAAATGCACAAGTAGATGTTGCATTACATTCATAAATCCTGGCAGGAATATCTTTTTCATTTTGCATATGAGTGAAGGTATTTCTTTCTCCAGTTTTTCCATCATTTAAACTGTAATTTCTTTAGCACATAGTTGTCTATAAAAGAAACTAAGTTCCGCAAGTACTCTCCACACATCCCGATGCACATATCCACGGAACATTACTGGAAGAAGTCTTTCCATCATTATATGATAATCGTAGTTTTTAAGATTATTTAATACCCTTTCAAGATTTGTCGTGCGCCTCAACCCAACACAGTAACCGTCAAGAAACTTCAATTGTTGCAACAATTTTAGAACTTCTTTCCTTTCACTAACTTTAAGGCAAAATGGAGCACGTGGCAATATCTGTTTTCCACTAACATCCTGTCTGACTTCTAGAGTCGGACGATTACAAGTATCTGCTAAATCTTTTCGAGCCTTCAGATTATCTTTTGTCTTCTTAAAATTGAAACATGTGCTAATTATGCTTTCTGCTACATTACATTCCTGGTGCATCACATCAATATTGTGTAGCAATAACAATGACTTAGCATAAGAAAGATCCCATAAGCCACATATATGAGTCCAATTGTGCTCCTGACCAAAACCAACAAACCCATCATCTGTAGGGACAAGTTGACTGAGCCATGCAACAATTTCAGCACTATCCAAACGTTTTGGCGGACCCTTTGTTACAATAGTATCCTTTCAAAATGTATTAACTTGCCTTCGAAATGGGTGATTTCTGATAGAAATCATCGGCGGCAATAAAAAAACACTATGCCCCCATGAGTAAGTCTAAAACAATCAGAGTCTGATCCACAAATAGGACAACAAAGTTTGCCGTGTGTGCTCCATCCTGAAAAAACACCGTATGCAGGAAAATCATGAATGGACCACAAGCATGCTGCTCGTGAATTGAACTTCTGCTTTTTGTAAGTATCGTACGCTTCTACTCCGATCTACAATTCTTTTAACTCCTCAATCAATGGTTGAAGAAAAACCCCTAAACGTTTTCCTGGATGTTTACGACCGGTAATGATTAGAGACAAGAACATGTATTCATATTTCATACACATAGCTGGTGGAAGGTTGTATGGTATAGCAAAAACTGGCCAACATGAGTACGAGGCAGAAGCTGTGTTGAATGGTGTGAAACCATCGGTGGCCAAACTAATACGAACATTTCTAGCATCTTCTGCAAAGTACTCATCAAAAGAGTCCAATGCCTTCCAAGCCTGAGCATTAAATGGATGTGTCATTACTCCCTTTGTTGAACGCACACCTTCCTTATGCCACCGCATGTGTCTCACAGTTGATTTAGATAGAAACAACTGTTTCAGCCTAGGTGCAAGAGGCATGTAAAGAAGTTGTTTCACTACCACTTTTGTCTTCACCAATTCACCGTCCTCATTTGTGGCCTCAATGTATCGAGATTCTTTACAAACCGAGCATTGTGTTAGATTTGTATTCTCCTTCCAGAAAAGCATACAATTGTTAGGACAACAATCAATTTTTTCGTACTTTATACCAAGGCCTGACAACAATTTCTTTGACTGATACATGTCTCTTGGCAACTTATGATTAAGCGGAAGAATGTCTGCTATCAAATCCATATGATCATCGTAGCACTTGTTCGACAAATTGTACTTTGATTTTATAGACATGAGATGAGTAACGGTCGAAAGGACATACACTTTAGTGTGATCATGCAACTGTTCATGTGATGCTGAGAGAATTCTATAGAACTCTTGAACTTTAGGTCCAGTAATTTCTTTAGATGTATCTGCACCACAATCACAATTTAGTGCTTCAACCATATCTTCCATTTTGTCCTCGTTATCGCCATCTATGTTATCTTCATCAACATTACTATGGTATAACTCGCCATGCTCATACCATGTTTCATAACCAGGCATAAAACCAAATTGATAGAGGTCTCATTCCATGTCAAACTTTTCCTTGCATAAAAAGTTACGACACTTGTTGCACGGGCATTTTACAAAACAGTTGGTCGATAAAGAGAAAGCCCAACTGATAAATACCTTAGTATTGATGGCCCATTCATCTGAAGGCGCAACATTCTTCCGCCAACCATCATACATCCATCGTCTATTATCACCCATGTTCTAGACTATATAATATAAGAACATAGAACTCAAAAATATATATGTTGCAACTAAGAATATAAAGCTAGAGAAATTACGTTCACTTTACATCTATTGGAAGGGATAGGTACAAAACTGATGAGTGGTTTAGTCCTGATCTTCTGAAAGGTAGGTCGATTGAGGTGGAGAACTCGACGTCGAGTTTCATTTCTTGGATATGTCATTTCATCACAGAGAATTGAGATGGATGAGGCAAAAATTGTGGTGATCACTAGCTGGCCAACTCCATCGACCATCACGCAGGTGCGTAGTTTTCTTGGTCTTGCAGGTTTTTATCGATGCTTTGTGCGGGATTTCAGCACCATTGCAGCACCTCTCCATGAACTGACGAAGAAGGGAGTGCAGTTTCAATGGGGGCGAACAGCAGCAACAAGCTTTTGGTGTTCTCAAATCAAAGCTTACACAAGCACCATTGCTACAACTTCCTGATTTTGACAAGACATTTGAGCTAGAATGTGATGCAAGCGACATTGGTATTGGAGGTGTTCTCATACAAGGAGGTAAACCCGTTGCATTCTTTAGTGAAAAATTGCATGGTCCTTCTCTGAATTATTCCACTTATGATAAGGAATTGTATGACTTAGTGCGAGTTCTACAAACTTGGCAACATTACCTGTGGTCTAAGGAGTTCATTATACATTCCGATCATGAATCTTTGAAGTATCTTAAGTGTCAAACCAATCTGAATAAACGACATGCTAAATGGATTGAGTTCATAGAATCATTTCCATACATCATTAAGCATAAGAAAGGGAAAGAGAATGTTATTTCAGATGCATTATCTAGGCGTTACACCATGCTTTCCCAACTTGATCATAAAATATTTGGTTTGGAAACAATAAAAGGATTATATCCTATTGGTTTGGACTTCAAAGATGCCTTTGAAAATTGTAGAGAAGGAAGAACTTGGAATAAATATGTACTACGGGAGGGTCTCCTCTATCGTGCTAACAAGCTATGTGTTCCTGCTAGTTCCGTTTGCCTATTACTTTTGCAGGAAGCTCATGGAGGAGGTTTGATGGGACATTTTGGAGTGAAGAAAACTGAGGACGTGCTGGCCACACACTTCTTTTGGCCCAAGATGAGACGTGATGTCGAGCGCTACGTGTCATGATGCACTACTTGCAATAAAGCTAAGTCTCGACTTAACCCACATGGTCTTTATATGCCTCTTCCTGTTCCTAGTGTACCTTGGCAGGATATTTTTATGGATTTTGTTTTGGGATTGCCTAGGACTAAGAGGGGGAGGGATAGTATTTTTTGGTTGTTGATTGTTTCTCCAAAATGGCACATTTTATACCTTGTCATAAGAATGATAATGCCTCACACATTTCTGATTTGTTTATGACGGAGATTATTCGTTTACATGGTGTACCAAATACCATTGTTTCTGATCGTGATGCAAATTTTTAAGTCATTTTTGGAGAACTATGTGGTATAAATTTGGAACCAAGCTGCTGTTTTCAACCACATGTCACCCACAAACCCATGGACAAACTGAGATAGTAAATCGTACTCAATCCACTATGTGGCGGGCTGTTTTAAAAACAAATTTAAAGGGTCGAGAGGATTGTTTACCACATATAGAATTTGCTTACAACAGGTCAGTTCACTCTACTACAAAGGTAAGCCCATTCCAGGTAGTGTATGGTTTCAATCCCCGTGCTCCTATTGATTTATTACCTTTGCCTCCTTCTAAAACTATAAATTTGGATGCTACACAACGATCTGAATTCATTCTTAAGATGCATGAAACTACAAAGAAAAATATTGAAAGGATGAATGAGAAGTATAGAATTTCTAGTAGTAAAGGTAGAAAAGAAGTAAAACTTGAACAAGGGGACTTGATTTGGCTACATTTGAGAAAAGAACGATTCCCTCACTTGAGAAAATCTAAACTTATGCCACGAGCTTCTGGTACTTTTAAGATTGTTGAAAAGATCAATGGCAATGCATATAAGCTTGAGTTGCCTCCCGATTTTGGGATTAGTCCCACATTTAACATTTTAGATTCACGACCATACTTGGGGGAAAAAGATGATCTTGAGTCGAGGACTACTCTGATTCAAGAGGGGGAGGATGATGAGGGCATCACAACAATGGATACTCACATTAATATACAAGGACCAATCACAAGAGCACGAGCACGGTTACTAAATCAGCAGGTGAACTCGTTCCTAACTTCTTACCCATGTGATTTTGAGAATGGATTGCTATTGAATGATTTAATTATTATTAGGAACCATGGACATGATCAACAAGCAAAGGGAGGAGGATTTGGGGATGTGGAGAACCAGATGGGACGTCCACAAGTTGATGGAAACAGTCACCAACTCGGACTCGAGTTCAACTCGGAGTCCAGGAGCAGTCCATCTTAAAACGGACGCCCAGGATGCATACGGACTCTGTTGTCGACGTTCTACATATGCATGGAAAGATGAGAATATAAACTTTCCAATGGTTCTGGTCCCACATTAAAATTCGCCAGGAGTCATTGGGAGTTGTCGAAATAAGTCAGATTCAAAGTTCTGTCTGGTGCTGCACCACCGTATTGGGCTTTTGGGCCTTGTATCCCATATGAGTCGATTAGGGACGCGTCCAAGGGTATTATGGCCGAACCCTAGCCTTTAGATATTATAGCCGCCGACCAAATTCATGGGTTTTGCTTAGATAAACCCGCCGTTCTACGGTTTTTGTGAAACCCCAACTTCGTGATTTTCAGATCACGTCTTCTACGTTCTTGCTCGTGTTCTCGGTTGCACCTGCAGGGATTAGCCTTCTTGGCAAGGTCAAGCATGTGCTGCATGGTTGATAACCAACGAAGCAGTGCTGTAGTGATTGCAGGCCCACGGTTCAAAAAATCTTGAACTTGTCGCTGAATTTCCCTTGTCTCTTCCAGATTCGCCCTGTACGCCGCACGATTTGGCAAACTTGCCCATGGAATCAAGTTGATCTTATGTTCAATGCCCCTCATAGGTGGTAATCCATGGGGTATCTCGGGTGGAAACACATCTGCAAAATCCTGCAAAAGGTTAGCAACAGCAGGGGGCAATGCAGTGGACACTTCATGAAGCGAAAACATGGCTTCTTTGCATACTAAAGCATAGTACATCCCCTTGGTATTAAATAAATCAGCAAGGTCAGATTTAGTTGTGAGCAGCGAAGGTGATTTTAACTTAATTACTTGCTGTTTTTCAAAGTCTAGTGATTTTGTTGCCTTATCATCACGTGTTTTACTTTTCTCCAAATGTACAATTTCAGCAGGAGTCATAGGAAGCAAAGTAATTTTCTTTCCTTTATGCATCATAGTATATTTTTTAGTTCTACCATGATGAATAGCATCCGTATCAAATTCCCAAGGACGCCCCAAGAAAAGAGAACAAGCATCCATAGGTACGACATCAAAATCAGCAAAATCATGGTAAGAACCAATCGAAAAATGTACTCTCACTGTTTGTGTTACCCTAACCTTACTGCTGTTGTTGAACCACTGATGTAGTATGGATGAGGGTGTGCTCTTGTTGTCAAACCAAGTTTCTTGACCACATCCGTGTTCACAAAGTTATTGCAACTGCCTCCATCAATTATAGTGTGCACACGGCAGTCCTTGACGATGAGAAACATGTGAAAAATATTTTGTCGCTGTAGCTTGTCATCCGCCTCAACTTTGGAGCTCGAAGCACACTGCACAATTATGCTTCTATAATTTTCTGTTGCTACAGTACCAAGTACCTCTTCATCTGTGCTATAGTGGTCATCTTTTGGTCCTGCAACGTTAGTAGCAAGAGAATATTCATCTTCAACATCCGAAGTACTATCATACCAGCCATAATCTCGTGCTATGTATGCTCGTTTGCTAGGGCAATCATTCATCACATGACCAACTCCCTGGCAGCGGTGACACTTAATGTTGGAAGTTCGACTCGTGGAAGGAGTGGAAGACGTAGGCTTCAATGGTGTCGTCTTGCTGCCCTCCGGTGCGCGAGGAAATGGCGCAGTAGATGAAGTTCGTTTGACACCATTGGATGGTGTAGTGGCAGTAGGAAAACTCGAAGATGGTGCTGTTTTGGATGGTGTAGATGTCGAACACGGTGTAAAGGTGCTCCTCGTGCGTTGGTGCTGCTGCTGTTGGCGTCCCTGCAATTCTTTTTCTGCCAACATAGCCAGCTGAAATAATCTGTTAACAGTATCATATTCCTTATAATCAACAATGTCCTGAATTTCACGCCTCAGCCCCCCATAAAAACGAGCTATTTTATCATCCATGTCCTCTACTACCCCACAGCGCAACATACCCTTTTGTAACTCTTGATAATACTCCTCTACGGACATGTTACCTTGGTCTAAGCGCTGCAACTTTTTTGAAGGTCCCGCTGAAAAGGAGGAACAAAACGAACACGCATAGCTTCCTTTAATCTATCCCATGTTGGAGGATCAGTTCTAGTTTTAACAAGTTCATTCCACCATATGATAGCAAAATCCTTAAACTCACTAGTGGCTTGACGAACTCTATGTTGTTCAGGAACAAGGTGGGCATTAAATTTCTACTCTACTGTCATCTCCCAATCAAGATATGCCTCAGCATCATAAGCACCAGAAAAAGAGGGTATAGTAAATTTGACTTTAGCAAAAGGATCATCAAGAGGGCGATTAAAATTGTTATGATGATCATTGTAATTATAATGATTATTACCTCCCATACCTCGTAGATAAAGTGGAAGTCGTGGTTGATTGTTATGATCTTTCATATTATAAGCACCGTCTTCACGATCTTCAGAGAGAGGCAGCCGCGCCTCAAGAGTATCCATCCGAACAACAAGATCAGCAAGTTGGCGATTCAAGGTCGTCAATGACGCCTCTGTCGATGCTTCGGTTTTGGTGAACATATCTATCATTTTCCTCATCATGTCACGCAACTCAGCATTTTGAACACATTCATCATCCCTTTTATCTTCTGCCATTGTCAGTAGTAAACAAAAGACAACAAAAATATGGTATCCCTATCAACTACAAAGGATAGTGGCAATGTGAAAAGTGGAAGGAAGGAAACAATCTCTCTCTCTCTCTAAAGCGTCTTACCACGTTCTTACAAGTGTTCTTACCAACACAGCAGGTGGTAAACGGTGGACGGTGAGAACCAATGAAGCGTGGAGTGATTGCAAAGGTACCTGTTCTGCTTAAGAGGAAAAGTGGAGCTTGGATGGCACAATATGATGACTAATAAGCAACAAATTCGTTAACAGCAAACAAAGTTGAATAAGTATTCAATGTATGAATTGTTGCTGGTTAACAAGTGTTCTAGGCCTAGCACAATACAAGGCAGTAGAAAGGCAAATAGAAAATCAGGAAGATATAACCAACAAGTACATCGCAAGTGTATAGGCCAACTATTTTCAAGTGTGTGCTGTCAATGCTTTAATATCTGTGCTCTCTTCACTATTTTCTTTTTTTTAATATTTTTTGTTTACTCGAGAGCACAAAAATAGAAAACACACAACTTTGCAGCTCAAATGGATGTAAGATGTGGCCTATAGAAAATCAAGAAGATTCTTTAAAATTAGGGCTAAAACTTTGGAGGCCGGATAGTCTATCTTCCAAGGGGAATTTGGCCAAACAAATTTCGCCGAAAACAGCAAAGCCGTGGTAAATCAGTTGCGAAATTTTTAGTGGATCAATTTGAAAAAAAATCGCCCGATTTCGAGTTCGTATGCAAAAGTTATGGCCGTTTTAAGGTAGGCTACCCAAAGTTACTGTTTTTTATGTTGATTCAACCTCGGTTTTGAAAAAGATCTCGCAATAGGATGTGAAAAACAATTGGAATTTAGCAACGACAAATGATGGGATGTTGTGTGATGAATCAAGGAGGACTGGCACAATGGTTTGTCACCTGTTCTAGGGCTGGCGATGCGAGAGTTCACGCAAGGCGGCTAGCTAGGGCAAACCGATGATCTTGTTGGCCCGGTTTGTTGTTTAGGGATTGTGGAATAGGTGAGCAGCAAGAAAAAACAAGGAAGAAAAACGATAACTACGACCCAAAAACACAATGCTAAACCAGCAACAAGACTCGACCACACGAATGCAAACTCAACAATGCAAACTGAAAAACGAAACTTGCAGGCACTATGGGAATCGGTAAACACGATATCATTTTTTGTGGCTTTTCTGTGGACTCTAGGTATGAAAAACAAAAACTAATCTAGTGGAAAATCAAAGTACCTCACGGGGAACCTGAAATATGATACCAAATGATGAGTGGTTTAGACCCGATCTTCCGAAAGGTAGGTCGATTGAGGTGGAGAACTCGACGTTGATGAACCGCGGCACTCAAGCAGTTCGAACACCTCTGCAATCACTACACCACTGCTCCATTGGTTATCAACCGTGCAGCACAAGATTGACCTCGCCAAGAAGTCTAATCCCTGCAGGTGCAACCGAGAACACGAGCAAGAACGTAGAAGACGTGATCTGAAAATCACAAAGTTGGGGTTTCACAAAAACCGTAGAACGGCGGCTGTTTATCTAAGCAAAACCCACAAATTTGGTCGGTGGCTACAGTATTTAAAGGCTAGGGTTCGGCCATAAGACCCTTGGACGCGTCCCTAATGGACTCATACGGGATACAAGGCCCAAAAGCCCAATACAGTGGTGCAGCACCAGACAGAACTCTGAATTCGACTTGTTTTGACAACTCCCAATGACTCCTGGCTAATTTTAATGTGGGACTAGAACCATTGGAAATTTTATCTTCTCATCTTTCCATGCATATGTAGAACGTCAAAAATGGAGTCCGTATGCATCCTGGGCGTCCGTTTTAAGATGGACTGCTCCTAGACTCCGAGTTGAACTCGAGTCCGAGTTGGTGACTGTTTCCATCAACTTGTGGACGTTCCATATGGTTCTCCACGTCCCCAAATCCTCCTCCCTTTATTTGTTGATCATGTCCATGGTTCCTAATAACAATTAAATCATTCAATAGCAATCCATTCTCAAAATCACATGGGTAGGAAGTTAGGAACGAGTTCACCTGCTGATTTAGTAACCGTGCTCGTGCTCTTGTGATTGGTCCTTGTATATCAATGTCAGTATCCACTGTTGTGATGTCCCCATAAAACCCACCCAAGAGTGACCGAGCGGAGCATGCTTATAACGAGACGCGGGGTCCGGATCCAGACAAAATTTTGGCAGCATAACCCCGTTGTTCTCCAACTGCATGCTCGATAATGGTGCAGTGGAGAACATTAGTGTTACGCCGTCAAAATTTCGTCCCAATCCAGACCCTGCGTCTCGTCATAAGCACGCCCCCTTGGTCATTCCCAGTTTGTCCAAAAAGGTCCAATTCCGAACCTACACGCCTCACATGCGTAACGCAAGTGAGACGGGCTGGTCCGAAATGGGTGACGCATATTGTATAGGTTACGGGAATCTTACTTTTTGAAGTGATTTATAAGAGAGAGGTAAGAACAAGAGACACTAGGAAAGAACGAGGGAGAGATAGTGAAGTGGGCCAGCCATACTAAGTTATGCTCTATCGGGTCCCACCAGTGATGACGTACGAGCCAAGGTTCGCTGCTATGGGCTTCTGGAACAAAACCGCTAAGAAAATGGTTCCGAGGGTTCTCGACGATGCTATACTTTGTTAAAGCGCAGAAATGGAGAAATTTGACTTTTAGACGGCCCAACTGTCAAGCCATAAATGGGCTGTGCCGGGCTGAGCCGGCCTGAAGCCCATTTATTTACATATTGCTATTAAACTCTATAAAACACACATTAACCATGCAACACTTTACATGCTTCTAAGAGCGCTATCTATTATTTATGAGGTACTAGTCACTTTTCTTGCATAGATGAATATGGTATATGCACGATCATAATAGGCATTAAACAAAAGCACAACACATAAATTAAAGCATGCACGTTAATTAGGGTAATGAATAATGAAAGAGTACTATAACATTATCTTCAAACGAGTAATGAAACTACGACGAATTAGGGTCATAGGTTTAGCTTGAGCTTATGAGTAATTGCCGGGGAGGGGGCAGATCAGCGGGGAGGGGGGGGGCAGGGAGGGGTGTTAGCGCTGAATTGCTCAGAACGCACAGTAGGGAAAAATTATTGCACGACTTTATTATTAATTTACTAAACAAACCAAATAAAATCTAACCAAAAAATATCATACCTAGTCGAGGTGGGGCGTCGACGGAGGCGGCACGGCCGGTGCAGCGGTCAGGGCTGGAGCGACGGTCAAAGCTGCAGCGGCGGACAGCGGCAATCAGAGCCGAGGCATCGTTAGGATTACAAGAAGGATGAAAAGAGTTGTACAAAAGTAAAGGTAGTTTCACATATGAATAGACCCAGGCTAATAAAATGATGATACGACAAAGATATAGCCAACTTTGTATTATATATCAAAGGTAGTTTCACAGAAGTAAAGGTAGTTCCTGATGCTATTTTTATTAAGCTGAGTTAATCTAACTTTGTATTAGCTAAGTTAATCTCTTTTGCCTTTACATAAAGATTACAAATATATAGCCAAAATGTTACGAAAATAGACGCTCGTGAATAAGACTAATGTAAAATATATACGAAATGGTATGAACATACTATCGCTACCTGCATTTTCTTGTGAAACAACGAAACAATTATAATTCCACTACAGTTACAATTATATATTTCTTGCTGCAAATAATCATCACATCCACAATGCAAATTTAATTCTAACATCAGTAGCTAGTCAGTCATTTAAGTAAATGACTCTTATGAACATGCCCTTTAATACTTACAGCAAGGAAGCGCGGCGGGTCGGCAAGGCGCGGCGATGCGGCAGGTGCTGTGGCCGCGGAGACGCTTGGGCGACGGCAAGGCGTGGCTGTAGCCACGGCGCGGCGCTGTGCGGAAACGGCGGCAGGTCGACGGCCGGGGAGGCGCTGCAATTGCACGGTAGGCGACGGCGGGGGTCGGCCGGGGAGGCGCGCGGGCGACGGCAACGGCGCGCGGCCAGCGGCGGCTCGACGGGTTATTGGAAACGGATGCGAGCTAGGAGGTGTCGGGCACCCGAGCGGGGCATATCGCGCTTATTTTCGTGAGCTAGGGTTGAGGCCCACAAAAATCAATGTCTTGTCATCAGCCACGCTGCAAACCTACGAAAATCTGCACAGAAATTGAGATCGGACACCTGTATTTTCGTGAGCCCTTTTGCAAACCTACGAAAATATCTCCGGAAACCGAGGAGGGACCGTTTTGGCTGGTATTGTCGTGAGCCAGAGGCAAACCCACAAAAATGTGCACGTAAATAGAGATCTGACAACAGTATTTTCATGAGCTCCTTTGTAAAACCCACAAAAATATTGCCAAAACCGAGGCGGGACAGTTTCTGCCGGTATCGTCGTGAGCCAGACGTAAACCAACGAAACTAGCACGCCTATTTTCGTGAGCTGTGTCCAAACACCCACGACATTAACTGTACTTTCGTGAGCCGTAAAAACCCATGAAATTAAGATTCTAAATTTCGTGCGCCTGTCGAAACCCACGGAAATAGGCTCTGATTTTTGTGTGCTTGCCCTAACCCACGAAAATAGTCATCACAATTTCGTGTGCCAGAAACAAAACCCAGGAAGATAACATCTATTGTCGTGAGCTACACCAAAACCGATGAAAATAGCGCCTATTTTCGTATGCCAGCACCGAACCCACGACAATATCTCATATTTTTGTGTGCCACAGTTCGGCTCAAGAAACTTTTTATATTTTCGTGAGGGCCGACAAAAATAGTTCAGTTTCTTGTAGTGCAAGAAACTTTCAAGAACCAAAGAAATGACCATCGGGCCAAGCTCTCCGGCGCCCGCACATGCCTGCGGCCCGCCCGTGCCTTGCGGGCCTGCCCGCGCCTCACCGCGGTTGCGCCTCCCTCGCTCAGCTCCCACATGCGCCGCACGGTCTGCACATGCCTCACGGTCTGCACGTGCCACCGTTGAAGCCTCAAACTCGCCCGCTGTTGCCGGTTTCTGCACCACACGCCAAGGGCCAGGCAGTTGCGAGTCACCAAGGAATAGGTAAGAGCCAAATGGGCCAGGCCCCAGTGGACCAAAAATGATGGGTTGTTGTCACACCCGGTTTCTCCTAAGAACAACCGAGTGAATATCACATGTATGCCAGAATCATTTTCTCATACATGTGATGACAAATAGTGAAGCATCATCATATTACAAGCCAGGTGTTCGAATATATATAAGTCTTACATTGCATACGTCTCGATGGACAATAATAAATTCATAATATGTAAATAAAACAGCAGCGGAATACAAATCTTGTGGGCTCCATCACAGGCGTTGCCCGGGGGACTCCGTGAACCTAGAATCCTTCCTCGGGACCAAAGTCTTGGTCATTAAACACCACATCATTCTCTTGACCTGAGCAGCAATATAAACCAATAGAAAAGCAAGTTTGAGTACCGTGGGTACTCAGCAAGTGTGGGAAAGTTATGTCAGGCATGGCTAGAGCAAGGAGAGGTTGAACTCATGGTTATAGCACTACGCAGTTAATACCTATCACCTTAGCTTATTTAGCACCTACATTACTACACAGGTGAAATGGTCCCAATCCCTCAACCCATCATCAATATCAAGTACACATAGTCCCAACTCCAATGTTAAGCTTCCCGCTTAACATCCTCAACTTCCCAATCCATCAATCTCTAATCATGAATAAGTCCCAGCCGCTCTTGACCGTGAGCACGACTGTCATGACAGTTTTGACTCTGCAGAGTTGGCACCACTGTACCCACATGTAGTGATTTAATCCCCCGTTGCCGGGTGGACTAAAAGAACCTCCATTATGCCAGTGGCCGCGAACCACATTCACACTTCCCAGGTGTGTAGCCAGGAGATCACTACGAAGCCTTTACAAAGGGATTCCCGACGAGCATGGGCCCACTGAGGTTTCACCCCTAACAGCATACAAAAGGATCCAACCCCGCTGCAGTGGCCCCCTCTTGAGCCTTGCGGTTCATATGGTAGTCCAGATGACACCTATTCCCCGCACCATCCAACACACCCATACTACGCCGGGGATACACCAAATTAATTGGCCAAGCTGCCCCATCTCAGCATGTGGTTGGCACGGTAAAGCCAGGTTATATGCACCATGAACCAGTCCTTAAGATCCAGGCAAGTACTAAACACAAACCCAAGTCTCGTGCACCCAGCACCAACCAAATCATCCAACTTGCCTCGATCCCTACCTCTACATAACACATAATATCTCATTCAAGAGTAAGGTAAATAAATTGATGATCTCATATCCCAATTATTCCATTCTAAGCATGGCTAAGCATAAGCATATAAATAAATGACATAATAAAATAAATCCCAACCCAAGCTACAAGGAAAAAAGGTAATGCAATTCTAGGGAAACTTCCTAGCATGGGTTTCATAATTCAATTGACAATGCAAATAATTCTACTACACATCCTAGTATAGGATCAAAGTGGTCAAGGACACTTGCCTTCTTCCTGCTGCTCTGGGAATGGAAAGTCTTGGTCTTGGAAGGGGAGAACTTGCTCTGGGGCAGGTTCTACTCATGCCAATACACATAGCAAAAGAAAACAACAATCCATAAGACATAGTTCACACTTTCACTTCATGCAAACCACACATACATACCTATGAAAGTTATTCACATTTCTAGTGTTGTGGTTACTCTACATGTGTTGATTTTTGGGCTACATGCACTTTTAAACATATGTATATGATTTCTAACTTTTGTATTCAGATTTCTGTTTGCACACTATATATGAATTTCCAATTTGAACAAATTCTTTATATTTAATTAATACACTTCTTAGCTACCAAGTTTGCATGAAAGGTAATTTCCTACTCCAAATAGGTTTTCAGATCTTCTACAAAATCCTAATTTGAAGCTTTTGGATTTGGAGAACTCATTTATCCTTTTATAATTATGCATACTTATTTTCCTATATTTTCAGATTTATTTTCTATGACTAAAAGTGAACTTTATTATGAAAATAGTAAGACACATCATCTAAACAGAATAGGTTCTGATCTAAAATGTTCAATAATATATTTTTGAACTTCCTCTCTGATGTGGAACAAATTAAATTTATTTTACTAGTTTTTAGAATTATTTCCTAGCCTAAAATGTATCTCTAGAGAAAATAAAAAGGAGCAACACTTAGGCAGATTTCATTTCAGTGAGAGGGAGAGAGGGGCGCGGGTTTGGGCTGGCGCGGGGGGGGGGGGGGGGGGTCTTGGGCCGGCTGGCGGGTTTCGGCCCACTGGCCGGTTGGGGTTTTCTTTTTCCTTTTCTTTTTCTGTTTTGATTTGAATTTGAATTCCAGTTTGAATTTGAATTTCTGCACCACATGCAATACGTCCAAAATTTTTAAATTCCCCTATTTAGCAGGTTTTTGGGGAGTTACAGCTCTACCCCTCTTAAAAGAAATCTCGTCCTCGAGATTGGTGGTTCTAGGAAAACAATTCCGCAAACTGTGCCTTAAGCTGGTCTTCTCGCTCCCATGTGGCTTCCGCTTCCGAGTGATGCTTCCACTGCACCTTACACATCCGGATTCTTTTATTTCTTGTGAGGCGTTCCATTGTCTCCAAAACCTTGACCGGTTGCTCGGCATAAGAAAGATCCTCTCATACGTCCACCTCATTCATGGGTAACATCTCTTCGGGCGTCCTTAGACATTTCTTGACACATGGAGTACATCGTGCACATCCGATAGGCGACCCGGTAGTTCTAGTTGATATGCCACTTCGCCTTTCCTCTCCAGAATCTGAAAGGGTACGATGTATCGAGGTGATAATTTCCCTTTCACCTTGAACTGACGAAGTCCTCGGATAGGGGACATCTTGAGATAGACATAGTCCCCCACGTTGAAAACGAGCTCTCTTCTCCGTACATCGGCATAGCTCCTTTGTCGGGTCTGTGCTATCCTCAAGTTGTTGCGAATTTCCCTCACTTTCGCCTCGGCTTCTTGTAGTACCTCGGGCCCAAACACTTTACTTTCCCCTGTTTGGTTCAAAAATAGTGGAGTTCTGCACTTCCTCCCATACAAAGCCTCAGATGGTGACATCTTCATACTAACCTGATAGCTGTTGTTATAGGAGAACTCCCCATACGGTAAGTTCTTATCCCAACTCATATTGTTCTTGAGCGCACACGCTCTCAGCATATCCTCAAGGATCTGATTGGTTCTTTCCGTCTGCCCGTCAGTCTGGGGGTGATAGGCAGAACTAAAATTTAGATGAGTTCCCATGGTCTCATGTAACTTCTGCCAGAACCTTGAGGTGAACCGTGTCCCTCGATCTGACACTATCTTCTTTGGCACTCCATGAAAACATACGATTGTTGACATGTACAATTCCGCCAATTTGGATACGCTGTAGCTTTCTTTCACGGGGATGAAATGAGCTACCTTGGTTAGCCTGTTGATGATGACCCATATCGAATCATATCCCGATTGGGTCCTGGGTAGTCCCACTATGAAGTCCATACCTATTTCTTCCCATTTCCATTCAGGCACTTTGAGTGGTTGCAACAGTCCCGTGGGTCGTTGATGTCTGCTTTCACCAACTGACATGTGTCACATAGGGCAACATGTTCCGCGACATCTCGCTTCATGCCATACCACCAATATCTGCTCTTGAGGTCATGATACATCTTCGTACTTCCAGGATGAATGGAATAGTCGGAATCATGAGCCTCCTTCAAAATCACTTCACGGATCTCCTTTACCTCAGGTACACAGATTCTTTTCCCATGCCACACCGTACCTTGTTCATCCTCTCTGAACCTAGGGGCTTTATTTTCTTTGATGAGTTCTCTAATCTCTTGTATCTTCTCGTCATTCTTCTGACCGTTGCGTATGTCTTGCTCTAATGTGGAGTCCACTTCCATGGCGATGGCCTCACCACTATTCACCAGACATAGATTGAGTTTTACAACCTCTTCCTTCAATTCTATAGGCATGTCCTTTAAGCTCAACCTATTGACCTGCACCTTCCAGCTTAAAGCATCTGCCACGACGTTTGCTTTCCCAGGATGATAGTTGATGCCCACATCAAAGTCGTTGATTAGCTCTAACCATCTCCTTTGTCTGAGGTTGAGATCTGGCTGTGTGAAAATATACTTTAAGCTCTTATGACCCATATATATCTCTGTCCTCTTCCCCATCAAGTAATGCCGCCAGATCTTCAATGCCTGTACCACTGCGGCTAGCTCTAGGTCATGTGTAGGATAGTTCTGCTCGTGTTTTCGGAGCTGCCGGGACGCGTAGGCCACATCATGCCCCTCTTGCATGAGAACACATCCCAACCCATGTCCAGATGCATCGCAGTACACCGAAAAATTCTTCTGCATATCCGACATAACTAGAACTGGGGCTGTTATCAATCTTTTCTTCAATTCTTGAAAACTCGTCTCGCACTGCGGTGTCCATGTGAATGTGATTCCCTTATCTAACAATTTGGTGAGGGGTCTCGAAATCTTGGAGAAACCCTCGATAAACCATCGATAATACCCAACCAATCCTAAGAAGCTTCGAACTTCCCTGACGTTTTTGGGGGTGTTCCACTTCTGCACATCCTCAATCTTGGCGGGATCTACGGAGATTCCTCCCTCCGAGATTATATGTCCTAAGAAGGGAACTCTCTTCAACCAAAACTCACACTTGCTCAACTTGGCATATAGTTGGTGTTCTCTCAGCTTTTGCAACACCAACCTTAAATGTCCCTCATGTTCTTCTTCATTTTTGGAGAAGACAAGAATGTCATCAATGAAAACCACCACAAATTTGTCCAGATATTCCATGAATACCTTGTTCATGAGATACATGAAGTATGTCGGGGCATTAGTTAGCCCGAACGGCATGACGGTGTATTCATACAGCCCGTACTGAGATACGAAAGCTGTCTTTGGAATATCGGTTTGGCTTATCTTAAGTTGGTGGTATCCCGACCTGAGATCAATTTTTGAGAACACACAAGCTCCCCTCAGCTGATCAAATAAGTCTTCAATGCGGGGTAATGGGTACTTGTTCTTGATGGTTACTTCATTCAAAGCACGGTAGTCTACGCATAACCTTTGGGTTCCGTCCTTCTTGGGCACAAATATCACTGGAGCTCCCCATGGTGAGGAACTAGGACGAATGTACCCCTTCTCTGTCAATTCTCTTAAATGTTCCTTGAGTTCTTCCAGCTGTTTGGAGTCCATCTGATAAGGCCTCTTGTATATTGGAGCTGTTCCAGGCACTAGCTCAATCGCGAATTCCACTTCACGATCGGGAGGCATACCTGGCAACTCCTCCGGAAAAACCTCTGGATGTTCCTTGATGATCCTTATCTCTCCCACTTCCACCTCAACTTTATTGAGTTTAGTGTCCCTCCTAGGCTCTTGCACGGCTATGAACTTCACTTTCGTGCCACTAGTGTGAGTTAGTTCCACCGTTCTGGTCGAACAGTGGATGATACCTTTATGTTTGGTCAACCAATCCATACCCAAAATAATATCTATCCCTTGTGAGTCTATCACTATGAGGTTTGCAGTGAATACTACCCCATTAATGTCTAGATTCACACTGGGACACACTTGTCTTGTTCTTATTTCTCCCCTTGGAGAGTTCACTGCTAACATATGGTTCATTTGTGTTGTTGCTAGACCGTGCTTCTTAACAAACCCTTGAGCAATGAATGAGTGGGTAGCACCAGAATCGAACAACAGGGTTGCAATGTGTAAATTGGTAGGAAACTTACCAATTACCACGTCAGGTGCCTCTTGCGCTTCCTCCATGGTCATGTGGTTCACCCGTCCTCGCATCACATTCTGCTGTTGTGGCTGCATGGGCTTCTTCTTTGGGCACTTATGGGCGTAGTGCCCCACTTCACCACAGTTGAAGCATTGTACCCCAATTTTAGGTGCCTGACCTTTGTTGTCTTGGGGTTGGTTCGGTGGTCCTTGTCCTGCTGGTCGAGGTTGATATGTGGGGCGAGGCTGCTGTATAAACTGACGCTGCGGCTGTGCTGGTGCTGACGGAGGCCTGAAATTCAGGTTGTACCCTCTGGGTGCTGAGTAGGGTACCACAGCACGGCTCGTCTGCTCTGCGGGTTGCTGCATCAGACGTGGGCGTGTGTTGCTACCTGAGGCTTGGTGTGACCATCCCACCTTCCTCTTGTTTTCATTTTCCAAGGCCTTCAGCTTCCTCTCCATGACAAATGCTCTGACTACCATCTTTTGGAAGCTTTCATACTCGTTGGAGGACATTGCACACTGCATTTCCATAGTAAGTCCTTCCACAAAACAGTCCTGTTTTTGCTCATCAGTTTCGATGTCCCGTGGTGCATAACGGGATAGTTGGGTGAACTTAGTGAGGTATTCCCTCACAGTCATGTTTCCTTGCTGCAGTCCCAAGAACTCCTTTCTCTTGTTTTTGAGTTCACCCCTTGGTATGTAATGGTTGCGGAAACTACGCTTGAACTCTTTCCAAGTGATGTTCTCGGGGTCATGATGGGCTGCCACGTAAGCGGTCCACCAATCATCAGCAGGTCCATGCAATTGGTGAGAGGCAAACATCACCCTCTCATACCCTTGGCATTGTATGATCCTCATCTTGCTCTCAATGGTCTTTAACCAGTCATCTGCCTCCAGAGGTTCAACAACACTTGCAAACTTTCGGGGTTGAGTCCCCAGAAACTCACTCAACCATGGTTGGCATGGTGCAGCTTGTGGGGGTGGGGCTTGGTGCAAGTTGGCCACTACTTGAGTTAGGCTCTGGATGAGCTGATTCTGATTTTCAAGCATTTGGTGGATAGGATCAGCTCCTTCACGGCGACCACCCCTGTCTTGCCCTCTAGAAAGATGAGGGTTGCCGGCCTCATCGTTGTTGTTGGTGGGGTTGGCACCACGACCCTTTCCTCTTCCAGCCATCTATCATGATCAACCAAATGTTAACTTAAAGCATTATGTATTAACTTCCCAAATTGCTTGTTTAAACTTAAACTTTTGAGGCCTTAATATATTAAACATTTTTTGAGGGTTTCACGTAGATTTTTGGGAGTCACGTCTCACGCGAATATAAATGCACTCTTAATTCATAGGGGTTCACACATCAAAGCAAAGCAACCTAAAGACGAGGTTGTGGACAAATGCCCATGGCTTCCACAACTCGCGTCACTCACGTCACACACCAAACATTAACACACAAATAACTAAGGTATTGACTCGACTACTCGATAACTTGCTGAAATAAGGGAAATGACTCTAAACGACTCGTATCACTGAGTTGGCTCTTCGGGGTCTTCCTCATTACTGCGGCTGCCCTCTGATTCCGCTTTGGGTGGGGAAGCTACTGGTGGAGAAGTGCGGCGACGCCTGCTCGCCCGGCGGTCTGGGGAGTCAGGAGTCCACATGTCATTCACGGTGACACACAGTTCGTTCCCATCTCCTCTTTCTCTTGCCCTCAAGCTGGCACGAAGCAACGCCTCAGTCTCCTTCAGGGTGTCACGAACATCCTGAAGCTCCTGCTGGCACTCCTGCAGTCGAGTGCTGAGCATAGCAGCATCCTCCAAGCACAGGTCCATGTGCTCATGGGAAGTCCCCTGCTGCACTGGCGGGTACTTGTACTCCGCGGTGCCACTCTCACGCTGGAGGACATACATGTACTCAGTCCTGTCCAGGTGGTGACGGTTGATGTAACTCTTGCAGGTGATGGCCTCCCAGGTGACATCCTTCTCAGCATCGACCTGAGTCGCCCGACAAGCTGGAGAGTGGTGGATCTTGAGCATCTGATTTTCATGGATAATCCTCATCTCTGAGCTCCATTCTCCCCGCTTCTCGCGGATGGTCCTGGTGGAGCTGTAGTGTATGAACAGCTTGCCAACATTGTTGGCAGCGTGGAGCATACGCCGAAGATGGCGCAACAAGCCTCCTACTGCCAACCCGTAGGAGTGGTACGTCACCGGACGGTTCTCCTCTCTCAAGGCAAGGGCAACTACAGGAACTCTCCCTCCGGTGGACTTGCGGGCGGTGCGGATCATGCGAACCATCTAAAACATAAAGCATTTAAAATTAAGTTAGATAAGAGTTAAACAAAAATTGTATTTTGAATAAAAATTGGGGCAAGATGAATAAAGTGACCCCATTAGATAACACTTTCAACCCACACCTTTGTAAAATAGTTTTTAAGAAAATAAGGTCCTTAAATACGTCCATTTCTACCTAGGTCCACGTTCCTACGGGCAACCTGGCTCTGATACCACTTCTATCACACCCGGTTTCTCCGAAGAACAACCGAGTGAATATCACATGTATGTCAGGATCATTTTCTCATACATGTGATGACAAATAGTGAAGCATCATCATATTACAAGCCAGGTGTTCGAATATATATAAGTCTTACATTGCATACGTCTCGATGGACAATAATAAGTTCATAATATGTAAATAAAACATCAGCGGAATATAAATCTTGTGGGCTCCATCACAGGCATTGCCAGGGGGACTCCGTGAACCTAGAATCCTTCCCCGGGACCAATGTCTTGGTCATTAAACACCACATCATTCTCTTGACCTGAGCAGCAATATAAACCAACAGAAAAGCAAGTTTGAGTACCGTGGGTACTCAGCAAGTGTGGGAAAGTTATGTAAGGCATGGCTAGAGCAAGGAGAGGTTGAACTCATGGTTATAGTACTACGCAGTTAATACCTATCACCTTAGCTTATTTAGCACCTACATTACTACACAGATGAAATGGTCCCTATCCCTCAACCCATCATCAATATGAAGTACACATAGTACCAACTCCAATGTTAAGCTTCCCGCTTAACATCCTCAACTTCCCAATCCATCAATCTCTAATCATGAATAAGTTCCAGCCGCTCTTGACCGTGAGCACGGCTGTCATGACAGTTTTGACTCTGCAGAGTTTGCACCACTGTACCCACATGTAGTGATTTCATCCCCCGTTGTTGGGTGGACTAAAAGAACCTCCATTATGCCAGTGGCCGCGAACCACATTCACACTTCCCAGGTGTGTAGCCAGGAGATCACTACGAAGCCTTTACAAAGGGATTCCCGATGAGCGTGGGCCCACTGAGGTTTCACCCCTAACAGCATACAAGAGGCTCCAACCCCACTGCAGTGGCCCCCTCTTGAGCCTTGCGGTTCATATGGTAGTCTAGCTGACACCTATTCCCCGCACCATCCAACACACCCATACTACGCCGGGGATACACCAAATTAATTGGCCAAGCTGCCCCATCCCAGCATGTGGTTGGCACGGTAAAGCCAGGTTACATGCTCCATGAACCGGTCCTTAAGATCCAGGCAAGTACTAAACACAAACCCGAGTCTCGTGCACCCAGCACCAACCAAATCATCCAACTTGCCTCGATCCCTACCTCTACATAACTCATAATATCTCATTCAAGAGTAAGGTAAATAAATTGATGATCTCATATCCCAATTATCCCATTCTAAGCATGGCTAAGCATAAGCATATAAATAAATGACATAATAAAATAAATCCCAACCCAAGCTACAAGGAAACAAGGTAATGTAATTCTAGGGAAACTTCCTAGCATGGGTTTCATATTTCAATTGACAATGCAAATAATTCTACCTACACATCCTAGTATAGGATCAAAGTGGTCAAGGACACTTGCCTTCTTCCTGCTGCTCTGGGAATGGAAAGTCTTGGTCTTGGAAGGGGAGAACTTGCTCTGGGGCAGGTTCTACTCATGCCAATACACATAACAAAAGAAAACAACAATCCATAAGACATAGTTCACACTTTCACTTCATGCAAACCACACATACATACCTATGAAAGTCATTCACATTTCTAGTGTTGTGGTTACTCTACATGTGTTGATTTTTGTCCTACATGCACTTTTAAACATATGTATATGATTTCTAACTTTTGTATTCAGATTTCTGTTAGCACACTATATATGAATTTCCAATTTGAACAAATTCTTTATATCTAATTAATACACTTCTTAGCTACCAAGTTTGCATGAAAGGTAATTTCCTACTCCAAATAGGTTTTCAGATCTTCTACAAAATCCTAAATTGAAGCTTTTGGATTTGGAGAACTCATTTATCCTTTTCTAATTATGCATACTTATTTTCCTATATTTTCAGATTTATTTTCTATGCCTAAAAGTGAACTTTATTATGAAAATAGTAAGACACATCATCTAAACAGAATAGGTTCTGATCTAAAATGTTCAATAATATATTTTTAACTTCCTCTCTGGTGTGGAACAAATTAAATTTATTTTACTAGTTTTTAGAATTATTTCCTAGCCTAAAATGTGTCTCTAGAGAAAATAAAAATGAGCAACACTGAGGCAGATTTCATTTCAGCCTAAAATCTATTTTTAACTCATTCTAAAGTTTTCCAAGTGCTAGGAGAGTTTAAATTTGAATTTGCACATGTGTTTGCCTTACCTTTTAAATTTAAATCCTAGTCACATATTCAAATTTCTGAATTTAATATCATATAGGGTCCAAAAGGTAAATCCACCCTACTGCAGGGTCTAATTTACTATTTCCTAAATTTCCAGGGGTCTAACTACGTATAACAGAGGGGGTTTCCAAATTTTTATTAAGTCCAGGGGCTAAAACTGATTTTTTAAATGAATTTACATGAATTTCTGAAGATCCAGGGGCTAGATCAGAAGTTTCCGGGGCTAGCTCGTGTTTTCCGAGATCCCCATGGGGTAGCGCGTAAGAATCCCAGCCTTTATAATGCGGGGCTTAGGTGGACCGTCCGATTTAAAACAGACGGCTCAGATTAGATCGCCGAAATGGTACGCGTCGGTTTTATTTCTACCGTGCGATTTAAAATAGACGGCCCTCAAGGGGCCACGTCGCCCTGGCCGGAGCCAGCCCGCGCGTGGCGGCGGCGGGGGTGGCGATCTCGCCGGCGCAGCTTCGGTTCCTTGCCGCTATACGTTAAAACTTGTAGTTTTTCACTCGGATCGACTGCGGAGGGGTAGGGGAGCTCACCTAGGGGTTTCTCGGGCTTGGGGAGGTCGGAATTCGGCTCTGCGACGACCATGGTTGAAGCTGCTCCTCGGTGCTCGTCGGAACCGATGCTAGGGCGCGAAACTTGCCGCTTCCTTCACCTGCAGGGCTCCCTAGAGGCGGTGGAGCACGGCGAGCTCTTTAGTCCAACGAAAAACAAAGAGATCCGAAGGTTTTTCGGTGGGTGATGATCGGTTCTCACCGGAGAGAAAAAGCGGGCGGCGCTGGGGAACTCGGTGAGTTTTCTTGCGTGGAATGCATGAGGGGAGGCGGCGGCGGATCGGTTTGGATAAGTAGCAGCGTCCGGGGCCAAAGATCGGGCTGGGGGCGCGGGGTTCGGGAGGGTGGCTGCGATCGTACGCGAGAGAGAGAGAGAGAGAGAGAGAGAGAGAGAGAGAGAGAGAGAGAGAGAGACGGGGCCGTTGGGGGCGCGCTGTGAGAGGGATGACACGCGGACCCTGCGTTTCAGTGAGAGGGAGATAGGGGCGCGGGTTTGGGCTGGCGCGGGGGGGGGGGGGGGGGGCGGGGAGTCTTGGGCTGGCTGGCGGGTTTCGGCCCACTGGCCGGTTGGGGTTTTCTTTTTCTTTTCCCTTTTCTTTTTCTGTTTTGATTTGAATTTGAATTCCAGTTTGAATTTGAATTTCTGCACCACATGCAATACGTCCAAAAAATTTTAAATTCCCCTCTTTAGCAGGTTTTGGGGTGTTACAGTTGTGTAAAAGTCTCAGAAAGTGTAAATGTAAAAACTTGAACTATGAATAAAGTTGTGTTTGAAATTCAATAAAATGGAACTTCAAAAACTTTTTATGCATGGTTATGCACATGATTGTTCAACAAAACTGGTTTAAGTATTCATTTGAATGTTTCAACCTATATGTTGGTTCAAACACCATGTGTAGATTAGCTCATGTCATTAAGGAAGATTATTGCAGATTTGAACTAGTAAGTTCACATTAACTTGCTGCCAAAAATATGAACACTTGCACTCTCATAGTTCTAATTTTGAGGTGGTTCATGTTAGCAAGTTTCTGAAATATGAGTGGGTCAAAAAATCAGGAAAATAAATAAAGTATTGCACGGAAGAATTTCAGAACTGATTTAAAATAGTTGGATCAAAACTGTTCGTGGAGCATGGCATCGAAAGCTGCGAGGTCACTGTGCACATCAGTGCCAGTGAGAGGTTCCTGGACATGAAGCCATGGAATGTCTCCGCCACTGGATGCCACATGAAAGATACATGCCAATTGGTGGCCCGCAAAGACCTGAAGTACCTCTGCCACATGTTTGACTGACATTTGGGTTCCACACCCATGAAGTACTTCCCACCACTGGATCGTAGTCATCCCGCATGGATGGCGAGGATTCGCAACTTGGAAGGACTCGAGTCGACCGAAGATGACCCCACCATTGTCGCCATGTACGGTTATTTATTGAGCCTGGATAACTTGTGCGACCAGCTGAACCAGCGCGTGAAGACCCTCGTCCAGCATGCTGAGACATTGGAGACCCGCTGGCGAAAGGCTAAGCTAGCACTAGCTCAGGCTGAAGCCCGAGTTGCCAGCGTAGAAAGTTGTGTCGCCTTGGCCGAGGAAAACTTTAGGCAGAAGGCCGACCGCTACAACCAGCTTCTTAGGGGTGTCTACCTCGTAGATCGAGCCAAGCGGAAGAACCATCAGGCAAGTGTATTGACGGAGCCACTAATCCCAGAAGGAACTCCTGAATATCACCTATCCAACCCCCGTAGGAGGATTTGTGAGCCCGTGCCACCTACCCCTCCGACCTCACCTCGCGGGACCAACGAAGACCCTAAAGATCAGGATGTAGGACCCAGTAGCCAGACAAAGGTCCTAGCTGACCCTTAAGGGAACGGACCTAGGGACGACATGTGCTATGTATCTTGTACCCGCTTGCCTGAATGAATGAGTGTTTGGTGTGTTGCTTCCAATGTTTGATGTTTGAGTGAATTGTGTGGTATAAAACTATATATGTGTATTTAGATACACATGGTAAAATAGAAAAAAAATAATAACAATAATAAAAGATAGTAAGCATAACTAATTATGACACACCATAGTAATAATAATAGGAAGAAAATCTAAACCCATCGATTGACTTGTCACATATGCCTCGTCGCTCGAGCCGAGCCACTAATGGACACGAGGCGGACCAAGGACTACGAGAGATTCCGCCTACACTTCACAAGCATGAGACAACGGAGAGTGCACCTGTCCGGCCACATCCCCAAGCACCTACCTATGACCTGAGTGCCATTCTGGACCGCCAGACTCGACTCCTCGAGATAGTAGTGAACACCCTGGCTGCTCGGAACAACAATGGTCCCATCAACCATCAGCCAACACCACAGAACAATCACCAGATCGTGGACTTCAACAAGATGAACCCGCCCAAGTTTTCTGGATCTGAGGACCCTATTGAGGCGGATGATTGGCTAAGAGAGATTGATATGAAACTCTAGGTTGTGCACGCAGATTAGCAAGATAAGGTTCTGCTTGCAGTCCAACAACTAAGAGGATCTGCTTTAGCTTGGTAGCACAGCTACAGAGAGATGCATCCACATGCCAGGACCATGATATGGTATGAGTTTGTGAAGTTGTTTAGAGAGAAATACATCCCAAGTAGCATTGTGAAGCTAAAGAGGGAAGAGTTTATGAACCTTTAACAGAAGGGTCTAACCGTGATGGAGTATCTACACAAGTTCACCGGGTTATCCATCTATGATCCCCACGCTTGGATACAGAAGAGAAAAAGCAAGAAGCCTTTATGCGTGGGTTAAACACTAAGATCAGTAATTTCTTGAAGCATCTGTTTATCCAAATTCTAGTACCCTGGTTAACAAGTCCATCACTACAGAAAAGAACATAGAGGATGAGCTACGGGAGAAGAAAAGGAAATTTGAGGAAAGAAGGGCTTCCAGCAGGTGAAACTTTAGAGGACTAATCAAACTGTTTATTCAGTACATAGGGCCCAACAACCAACCTACTTTGTGAAGAACACCCAACAACCTATTTACTTTAGGCAGATGGCTCATAGTGGTGTATCCTACAAAGCACCAACCACCACCTTCAAGCAACCGGTACAACATGCTAAATCACATGGCTCATTCCGTCCTCAGCAGTCTAGAGTCAATCAGACTGGTGGCCAGAGGATCCGTTTCAGCTGCCGTGAGCCTGGGCATATCGCCGTTAACTGCCCTTATAAGATTAAGCCAGCACCGTCTGCCGTTTCCAACTAGGTTAATGGACCAAGGCAACCAGCCGGAGGTAGCCGTGGAGCGCCATCAAGGACTCAACACTCCTTTGGAAAGGCCACAGTTGTAGGATTGAAGAGCACATGAAAATCTACCATAGGGAGGGCGAATGGTAGATTTAAACTTTTTAGTGGAAGCAACAAAAACCCCCTCAGCAGAAAATTGATCTGTTAAAGAAACCGTGTATGCGACTGATCCAGAATAATCAATATGAATAATAAAGAGAAAATGTGAATCTTTGATGTGTTCAATCATGACAAAAGTGGTATATGTTATAGAGAATCAAGTCAGGAAGACACGACAACAAGAATTACAGAAATCCGTGTAAAAGCCCAAGAAAGGGACATGCAAAAATTGTTCATCATCTCACAACACCACAGCTCATCTTGTGGATATCTTGTAAACACTTGTGAAGAGCAAGTAACCACCATCAAAAGGGTGATTAGAGGGGAAATCCCTAACTTCCAAAAAGTGGGGTTTTTACACATGAACATGAAAGTTTGAGCTCACCCCTAGACCTTAAATAGTCTAGGGAAGGCTCAGGCCACATTTCATGCAAATCCAATACTTTTTGAGGCACTTTTGGAGGCATTTGAAAAAGAGGCCAATTTGAATGTAATTCAAATTGCAGCCACTTTCATCACTTGAATTCAAAAGATGACTTCATTCAAACTCAGCACATTTTTCTGAGTTAGCCACCAATTTTCATCCCCATTAGACTTCATCTTGTCGGGAGCTAAATTTGCATTAATTCAAAACTGAATTTGAATTTCAGTTCAAATGTGAGGCAAATTTAGACAAACTAATTTCAAATTTAGGAAATCAAATTAAAAAAATGACTTGGAGGCTAAGTCTCACATTCAATTGTGAGTAGCTGGGATATTTTCAGTAAAATCAGAGATGAAAAATTAGAAGAGAATTACAGGGGAGGGACCCACTTGTCAGTAGCCTTCACACTGAAGTTTTCTTCGGGTTGATCTTTTTCGCTCGGCCGAAGCTGCGCGCGCCAGCCAGCCCCGACATCGGCGCCCGACCGACTTCCCATCGCCACCTTCTGCTCGAGAGAAGCACTGAGTGCAACACGTGATCAGCACGCTGTGCCACGTGAATCTTCACTCTCTTCTCCACCGTATCCTTCGCGCACCGAAAGCCGAACTCGCGCCAGCGCCGACCTCCTCTGCTCCCCAGCGTCCGAAAGCTAGAAGCCGTTTCGCGCCCGACGAGCCACACGAAAAAGGTCCACTCCAAGGTGCTTGACACGCTCGTGCCGACCGATCCTCCTCTCGTGCTTCGCCGGGGTAGAATTTGTCCGGTTAGTCATTCGGGGTTCCGAGGACGGAATCGTTCATAACTCGGAAATTCGTAAGGAGTAGTTCACCACAGAGGATTCTGAGCTACACACACGGTCTGCACTGGTCTACGGCCACCTAGGATCAAAAACCAGCGAAAACCATGGACTAGGGTTGCTGTTCTTCGAAATGTTCTCGGTCACGGCCGTTTTAGCCCTAGGTCGACGGTGAGGTCATATTTGCGGCCGTTTTAACGGGGATCAATGCTCATATATGTGATCAGCAAGTATCAGCGGAGCTCTCCGAGCAAACCGCGTCGAAAAAGGTGCAGAGGACACCGAGTTCGACGTCGCCGATGAGCTCCCGGCCGCTGTCACCGTCGCGAGCACTATTCCGGCCGTCGCCGAGCTCCGGGGAGTGCACCACCGTGTTTCTCAGGCAGAAATATGCACAGGCAGCAAGACTCGTCGAAGGTCGGGCAGCAGAACGGCTGGCGGCGAGCTCTCCGGGGAAGGGGGTGGCGGGGAGCCGCGGGAGTCCGAGGTAGACGAAGCCCCGCAGGCCCATGTGTCAACCTCTGTTTAAACAGCACCGGATCGGCTGTGGCACAGGGATCTCGTGCGACAGCGTGGGAGACTCTTCGGACCCCGTGTGGTTTGGCTGCGGTGCTGACACGTAGCCCGGGCACCCCACCAGCCGGTTTAAACTTTATTTGAATTTTCAGATTTGGTTCAAAATTCAACTGCACATAACTTCTGCTAGGAAGCTCCAAATTCAGTGAAACAAATTTTGCTGAACTCAGAATTTTGAGTACTTTCCAGCAACACAAGTTTCAGCTCGTGAAACTTAATAGTTTTCCAGAATTCATTCCCTAAAATTTAAACTGTTAGGAATTTTATCTGGAGAATTACTTTATGAAAATTTCTGAAATTTGGCTGGAAGGTTCATTGGAAAATCCTTGAATCACAGTAAAATTTTCATGTCCATCCAAATTAATTTAGTCCCCCTAATGGTGTGATTAAATGAACTGCCCTGACAAAATAGAAAAATGCACAGAAACATTTTTCAGATTTTCTCAAATCTTGTTTAGGGCATAACTTCATCTAAAATTCTGAAAATGACATGAAACCAATTCCATTAGAACCATCTCAAATTCTAGTTTCCAGAAAGTAATGGTTGGAACCATGAAAACCCCTGGAATTCCATAGAGGCTCTAATATTGACCAAGTGGGCTTTTATTTGCACAAGGCTCAAATGAACTTTGTTTCAAATGAAACTTGGTCAAGACTCTGGTTAGGACCCTACCAAACCACCATCAAAATTTCAGAACCAAAGGGAAGGGCTAGCTAGAGTTATAGTCTTTACATATTCCATTTCAAACATTGCATTTAAATTGACATATAGCATATGGCTTACGTGTAGTCGCTGAAGTCGAGGAAGCTCCGGAAGTGCTCGACTTCCTTCTTCTGGACAAAGCCCTAACCACTGACCAGCAGCAACAAGGCAAGCCCCGGTTTACATTAAACCATTTTACAAAGTTTTGCTTTGTTACATACTTAGTATGAGGTATATGAATGTGCATTAGGTGTAGGGTGGATGAAACCCCAAGGGCATAAACAGCTTTGTCCTATAAGAGTGAGGGTAGTGTCTAAGTCCTCGAGTAGACAGACTATGCTTAATAATTCATTGAACTTCGGTACAAGTCGAGTAGTTGGAATCTACTCGCGAGTTTAGGCTTGGGACACACGGGATTGGTTCAAGTGATGTGAGATCACTTTAGTAATGAAAATGAGACTAGGCAGGGGCTAGGGCGCAGCAAGAGGAAGTCTTGTGTGCGCAGCCCTGTCCGTGTCGATTGAGGACCCATCAGTGTGCGGCCCTGCTGAACAAGTATTGAACATACCGAAGACATATCGGATATATGGGCCCCGATAAACCGATGTAACCTAAACCTTCGGGCGTCGAGGCATAGCACACCAATTTATAGGTGTAGGTTGAGGGCAGAAAGATGGAAATCTGCTAACGGGCATAGAGAGATGCTCCGTGTAGGGAACCTCCTGCTCGTTTCGGTGCGACCGGTTCGACGTTTGGGCTGGTGAAAGGTTGTCCCGTACGACACGGGGTGAGCGTGCAATGTGCAGCTCCGCGTGTGGGCGTACGTGACGTGCTATTCGGGTATCCCTGCAGGTGTATATCGAGTCAATTCACCGTCCCTCGCGGTGACGAGTACCTCTTGTTCACTGCATTGTAACATAGACAAACTATGGAATGTTATGATTCAATTCTGCTGGTATGTATAGTTGTATTGCTACATGTGTGCCACCAAATATTGCTTACTAAATTTCAAGTTCATGAACTGTTAACTTGTGGCTAAAAGATGAAATAAGGATGAACTTGTAGGAGTGTCCATTTGCTGCTAATTACCACCCCATGTCCGTTGTCTACATGTAGAGTTTCATGCCTAGGTGAGTCGGTTAAGTCTTGTTGAGCCCTCGTGCTCACGGTTGCTGCTATAAGTGTTTTTCAGGTGAGGAGCATCCCACGGACTCGGGTTACGAGTCCACCGGCGAGGGCTACCCTCCGTCGGGGACCACGGCCGAATGGGAGCTGTACACGCCGCGCTGAGCTGAGGAGTGCAGCTAGTGTGGGTTGCCCTCGGGCTGGGCAACCGACTTTTGCTAGGTAGACGAGCGTGAGTTATACAAACTTAGTTTCCGCTGCTGTAATATAAACACTAGTTTGTAATTGAAGTATTGTACTACTTTGTACATTTCAATTGGTTTTCTGTGTAATACAATGTTTCCTTATGATGTGTGCTGTCGGGTGTCGCATCGTGCGGCACCACCCTCTGCGATCCTGGATGAACGGATCCCGGTCCGCCACAGGCTGGTATCAGAGCTGCATTAGGGATAACACAATAGTTAAGGACTGTATTACGGGAAAACTTAGGTTTACGCTGAGGATTCGCTAGTTTGCCCAAGTAAGGACTATATTAGCATAGTTACTTAAAGTGGCAAGACTAACATACTGTAAGGATTCTGAATTTTGATTCTGTAACGACGCACCTACGCTCAGGTAAGAATGGTAAGGCACGCCACCGAAAGCGGTTCAATTTCGGTTAGCTCCCCTGATGAGGAATGTGGTTTAGGTATAGGTCTCACAGCTTGGTGTGAGACGTCAATATGAAACTCTTAAACTCTTCATGTTCCTGAGTTCATATGAAATGCTGATCCCTAGCGTGCATTAGGCAAGTAGGTGGAGACCCCCATCATGTTGTCAGTAATACGATAGTGTGTTCGTCTGGAAATAGCCCAGGAGGACATATGTAGCGCTGACCATCGGCGTGCCCTGCAGGGCAGTAGGTGGTATCTGTTGGGGTGATAAAATTTCCAACCGTGACGACCCGTTCGCGCTCTACTCGGGTTCCCCGTCGTGTGGTGTTAAAACATGATCACGTACCTTGAGACGTGGCTTAACTCAAGGACGGCAGTATGGCAATGATACGGGCGTTTGTATTTACTTTAAAATATGGTCCTGCCAGAAATGGAAAATACCCTTTGAGTGCATCATTATTGTGTGGTCTTCTGCAGGTACTAACCATGTATGTATGCCGTGTAGTATACGTGTGTGAGAGCCCGTTTAGTGCCACAATTGAGACGTATATGCCGGTATAATCCAGTTAGGAATTTCTTTTTGTGAGGAACGTAGTACCGACAAATCATAGGCATGTGCATAAAAGATAATGATAACAAGGAACTAAAATCACTAAGTTTCAACATTTAGGACCCTGGTTGGGTAGAAAAAATCAATAGTGGATCAGTGTAGCTCCAAGGGATTGAAAAACAGAGTGCTCTGTTTTGGGCAGCAAGTTGGCTGAACCCTGACTGGCCATAACTCACAGATCATTTAGCCAATTGAGGTGTGGGATATATTTATGTAAAGGTGTTTAAGTGCTCTACAACCTTCTTGCAGACTCCCAGAGCTGAATCACATCTTAAACTGGCTGAAATTCCAGATGATTGTAACCTGTCCAGAACCAGGACAGATTTAAACTACTCTCTAGTCTGTTCTATTTTGCAAGCATAACTTCCTGTAACAAAATCTAAAATTATCATGTGATATATTCATGGAAAGGGTAGGAGATGTGTTACATCTTTGTAATTCAAAGTTTCTGAAATTTCAGCACAGAACTCAGTGGAAATTGGAGTTGAAAACAGCAACTTCCAATGGAGGGGCTGTTGAAATTCTCCCAGAAATTCTGTTGACTTTGAATTACCATAACTTTTTAACCAGAGCAGATCTGAGGAAAAATAAATACTCGTTGGAAAGATATTGAAGTTAACTTTAACTTTGGTATTCAGCTTGAGGGATGAAAATGCGCAGAACCAGAACAAAATCTGGAATATGTAGGAACTGGTCATTCGGACAGAGGGATGACAGTTGAACTCAATTGAGAGATTGTTGTACCCTAGGGGGTTTAAGTACTTTCAATGGGGTAGAACATACTCATGAGCGGTTATCTTCAACTAGTGAAAGATTTGAGTGTATGTCCTGCTCAAGCTTCTTTTGCTAGAGACCATGTTTGTGTCGTATTGAAGATAAAAGGGTAGTATACGTGATGACAAAGCGATTTTAACGTCTCATAGTGACCAAACCTAGTTGAGATGAACTTCCAAAGAGGAAGTACATCAAATTGGATTTAACTAGCGTGTATTTGGTCTGGTAATGGTGTAGCTTGTGCAAAGTTATTACATTATCTGTATACGAGATGTATCGCATATTTTTACTGTCATTATGTTTTACGCCATTTTATTGGACTGCATGAAGCATGTTGCGGGACTGATGTTTATTGTCGTATGGTTGCATATGGTTTGCACTCAGACCACGCATGAGATTGGTGGCTCTAGCCAGCAGGGGGGTGATGACTCCCAGCCACCTGCCTACGACAGCACCCCGCAGCAACAACCACCACCGCCGCCTCGGCTTACGCTAGCGGATGTGATTGCGGCACTGGTGGGTGGTCGTGAGGAGCAGACCGACTTGCTCTGCACGTTCGTGCAGAATACGTCCCTGGCGGGTGGGGGGGCGTCAAGAGAGGGGACCTCGTGAGCCCCATGTTGTGACGTACTCGGATTTCATGAGTACGCACCCTCTGGTGTTCAAGGAAGCAGCAGAGCCCCTGGAGGCCGACAACTGGCTGCGGACAATTGAGTCCAAGTTCGGGCTGCTCCAATGTACGGAGCGGCAAAAGACTCTGTTCGTGGCGCAGCAGCTTCACGGTGCCGCTGGTGCGTGGTGGGCGAATCATGTCGCCTCACGTCCGGCTGGCCATGCCGTGGAGTGGGAAGAATTCCGGGAGGCGTTCCGCGCCTACCATATCCCTCCCGGGATAATGAAGCGGAAGTTCCAAGAGTTCTTGGAGCTGAAACAGGGCGGGAGGAGTGCCCATGACTACTCCCGTGCTTTCAACCATCTGGAGCAATATGCGTCGAATTACGTCTCCACCGAGTAGAAGAAGCGGGAGCACTTCTATCGGGGGTTACACCCCGAGATGAAGACACATATCGTCCAATGCAATCGCGGCACCTTCAACGATCTCGTTAATGCCGCGATCATGCAGGAAGACGCTCAGCGAGAGTTGGCGGCTGAGCAGCAGAAGCGCAGCACTCCACCCAGCAGTGGGGGTGGAGCTCCCCAGAAATACTGCATGGTGTATCAAACACCATCCGGTCAGCAGTGGCATCCACCAGCGCGACCACAGCAGTTCGGGGGTCGTTCATTTCAGCCACCCCCGTTCTGACCGCCGATGCCACCACCGCGACCGCAAAAGCAGCAGCAGACGGTACCCTGGGCATTTCAAACGCCACAACGCGCCCTGGGTTTCCGTCCGCCAATCAGCGGAGGACCGCCTCGCTACACATGCTTTGCGTGTGGCCAGGCAGGCCATTTCTCGAAGGACTGTCCCCAGGGGCAGCAGAGCAGCGGGTAAGCCCAGTTCCAGGGCGGTGCTCGAGGACAACCTCCGGTCAAGAAGGTTGGTCAGCGAACTGGGGGCGTTCGCAACCTCGACAATGAGGATGCCCCAGAGGGAGACAACGTGCTGGTGGGTACGTTCACCCTCAACGATCAAGCAATCGTCATATTATTTGATTCGGGTGCAACCCAAAGTTTCATAAGTGCATCCTATGTGGCTAAGCATCAAATGCAAGTATTCCCAACCGACTACTCCTATATGATCTGCTCACCGGGAGGGAAGATTTCAGCAAATATGATGATTCCAAAAGCACCTCTGTGCTTAGGTGGGAAGATATATCCCACCACCTTGATAATCCTTACGGGGCAAAAGATTGATGCAATCTTAGGGATGTCATTGTTACGCTACCATGGCGCTGTCCTGGACACTCGGACACGGACGGTTCATTTGAATTCTCCATTCCACCGTCCGCATTCCATGGTGTTATACAATCCTGTCCAGGAGGTTTCAGCAATTAATAATACTGAAGATCTCAAGTTAGAGGACATCCCCATAGTCCGGGAGCACCCCGACGTGTTTCCAGATGATCTTCCGGGCATGCCACCTGAGCGGGATGTCGAGTTCAAGATTGAGCTTGCGCCCGGGACTACTCCTATCTCATGGAGACTATACAAAATGGCTCCGAACGAGCTGGCTGAATTGAAAGAACAACTCAATGATCTGTTGAGCAAGGGTTTCATTAGGTCGAGTTCCTCGCCTTGGGAATGCTCGGCGCTGTTCGTAAAGAAGAAGGATGAAACGTTGAGGCTGTGTGTGGACTACCGGCCGCTCAACGTAGTCACCATCAAGAACAAATACCCACTGCCCCGCATTGACATCCTGTTTGATCAGCTTATGGGTGCAAGTGTGTTCTCCAAGATGTACCTTCGCTCTGGATATCATCAAATAAAAATCCGGGCGGAGGATATACCGAAGAAGGCCTTCTCGACGAGATATGTCTTATATGAGTATCTCGTCATATCTTTTGGTCTCACGAATGCTCCGGCACATTTCATGTATCTCATGAACTCGGTGTTCATGACGGAGCTGGACAAGTTTGTTGTGGTGTTCATTGATGATATCTTGGTTTACTCCAAGACAGAAGCAGAACACATCGAACACTTGAGGATCGTTCTTCAACGACTGAGAGACCACAAGCTATATGCCAAGTTCAGCAAATGTGACTTTTGGATCAGCCAAGTGCCATTTTTGGGACATATCATCTCGTCGGAAGGCATTGCGGTTGACCCAAGCAAAATTGAACAAGTGCTGAAATGGAAAGCTCCCACTTCAGTCCATGAAGTCAGAAGCTTCCTCGACTTAGTGGGATACTATCGGAGATTCATTCCAAGCTTCTCCAAGCTTGCTAAGCTGATGACAGAGTTATTGAAGACGGGAAAAAATATGTTTGGAACACGGCATGTGAAGGAGCGTTCCAAGCATTAGTGAAGCATCTCACAACCGCCCTGGTCTTAGCTCAACCGGATACAACGAAGTCCTTCGACGTGTATTGTGATGCGTCCGGTATCGGGCTCGGCTGCGTGTTGATGCAAGAAGGACGTGTGGTCGCATATGGCTCACGCCAACTTCGAAATCATGAGCAGCATTACCCAACTCATGATCTTGAGCTTGCTGCTGTGGTTTTGGCATTGAAGATGTGGAGGCACTATCTCCTGGGGACTTTGGTGCATCTCTACACCGACCACAAGAGCTTGAAGTTTATTTTCACCCAGAAGGAGCTGAATATGAGGCAAAGGAGGTGGTTGGAACTAATCAAAGATTATGAGATTGAGATTCATTACCACCCCGGCAAGGCGAATGTGGTTGCCGACGCGTTGAGTCGGAAATCACATGCCCATAACCTCACCATTACACCGGTGGAGGAGGAAGAGCCAAGCTTATACTTGGTTCCTTATGGATCGCTCTACAACCTTGCCCTCATCCCTACCATTAGGGAGGAGATCATTGCAGCTCAGAAAGTTGACAAGGGCATGGCACATCTCCGAAGACGGATAGACAACGGGGAAATCAAATGTTTCCGGAATGATGATGAGGGGACGCTGTGATTCAATGACCGGATAGTCGTACCCCGGAACATGGAGCTGAGAAAGAAGATCCTTGATGAAGCTCACTTGTCTAAATTCTCCATTCATCCGGGCAGCAACAAAATGTACCACGATTTGAAAAAGAGATTTTGGTGGACACGGATGAAGCGGGGAGTGGCTAAATACGTATCTGAGTGTGTTACGTGTTGACGAGTGAAAGCTGATCATATGAGAAAATCAGGGCTGCTGCAACCCCTGAAAATCCCGGCATGGAAATGGGAAGATGTGAGCATGAATTTCATTGTGGGATTACCCCTGACTTCCAACAAGCATGATTCAATTTGGGTAATCGTTGACCGATTAACCAAGTCGGCTCACTTTATTCCTGTGCATACACGTTACAATGCCGGCAAATATGCGGAGCTGTACATAGCGAGAATTCTATGCTTACATGGGGTACCCAAGACCATAGTCTCAGATCGAGGTGCACTGTTTGTATCTCGTTTCTGGGAACAGTTGCACGCTGCTTTGGGTACAAAGCTGATTAGAAGCTCCGCCTATCACCCTCAGACAGATGGACAGACAGAGAGGGTGAACCAAGTACTAGAAGACATGTTGAGAGCATGTGCCATCCACCACGGTAAAAAACTGGGATGATCATCTACCATTGGCGGAGTTCTCGTACAACAATGGCTATCAAGCGAGTATCAAAATGGCACCCTATGAGGCTCTCTACGGTCGCAAATGCTGCACCCCATTAAACTAGTGCGAGTCCGGTGAAAGGGTCACATTCGGGGTTGATGTGGTGAACGACGCCAAAGAGCGTGTTCGGATGATTCAAGAAAACTTGAAGACCGCTCAATCCCGACATAAAAGCTACGCTGATAAGAGGCGTAGGCCGCTGCACTTTGACGTCAGGGAACACGTGTATCTCCGTGTATCTCCGATGAAAGGGGTGCACCGGTTCGGCGTGAAGGGGAAACTCGCTCCCCGATTCATTGGACCCTATGCCATCACTGATAAGTGTGGACCAGTGGCGTATAGACTGGAACTACCGGCAACTCTTGCTGGTGTTCACGATGTTTTCCATGTTTCACAACTGCGAAAATGTCTGAAGTATACCGCTTCTGTTCCCACTGAAGACATCGGCGAGCTGCAACCGGATTTGACGTATGATGAATATCCGGTGACAATTATTGATGAGAAGGCTCGGACCACACGTAGCCAAACGTTGTGGTTCTATAAGATACTGTGGAGCAACCACACCGCTGAAGAAGCGGCGTGGGAGAGCAAGAAATTCCTTCGATCAAACTACCTGGAGTTCATGGCGTCTCAGCACGGGTGAGTTTCTATTACATCGCTGCCTCTTCTTTTGTAATCTCGGGACGAGATTCTTTTAAGGGGGAAGGGATGTAAAATCCCAATAAAGGGACTTGCAAAAATTGTTCATCACCTCACAACACCACAGCTCATCTTGTGGATATCTTGTGAACACTTGTGAAGAGCAAGTAACCACCATCCAAAGGGTGATTAGAGGGGAAAGCCCTAACTTCCAAAAGTGGGGTTTTTACACATGAACATGAAAGGTTGAGCTCACCCATAGACCTTAAATAGTCTTGGGAAGGCTCAGTCCAAATTTCATGCAAATCCAATACTTTTTGAGGCACTTTTGGAGGCATTTGAAAAAGAGGCCAATTTGAATGTAAATTCAAACTGCAGCCACTTTCATAACTTGAATTCAAAAGTTAGACTTCATATTCAAACTCAGCACATTTTTCTGAGTTAGTCAACCAATTTTCATCCCCATTGGACTTCATCTTGTTGGGAGCTAAATTTGCATTAATTCAAAACTGAATTTGAATTTCAGTTCAAATGTGAGGCAAATTTAACCAAACCAATTTCAAATTTAGGAAATCAAATTAAAAAATGACTTGGAGGCCAAGTATCACATTCAATTATGAGTAGCTGGGATATTTTCAGTAAAATCAGAGATAAAAAATGAGAAGAGAATTAGAGGGGAGAGATCCACTTGTCAGTAGCCTTGACACTGAAGTTTTCTTCGGGTTGATCTTTTTTGCTCGGCCGAAGCTGCACGCGCCAGCCAGCCCCGACATCGGCGCCTGACCGACCTGCCATCGCCACCTCCTGCTCGAGGGAAGCATTGAGTGCAACACGTGATCAGCACGCTGTGCCACGTGAATCTTCACTCTCGTCTCCACCGTCTCCTTCGCGCACCGAAAGCCGAACTCGCGCCAGCGCTGACCTCCTCTGCTCCCGGGCGTCCGAAAGCTAGAAACCGTTTCGCACCCGACGAGCTACATGAAAAAGGTCCGCTCCAAGGTGCTTGACACGCTCGTGCCGACCGCTCCTCCTCTCGTGCTTCGCCGGGGTAGAATTTGTCCGGTTAGTCATTCGGGGTTCCAAGGACCGAATCATTCAAAACTCGGAAATTCGTAATGAGTAGTTTACCACAGAGGATTCCGAGCTATACAAACAGTCTGCACTGGTCCACGGCCACCTAGGATAAAAAACCAGCGAAAACCATGGACTAGGATTGCTGTTCTTCGAAATTTTCTCGGTCATGGCCATTTTAGCCCTAGGTCGACGGTGAGGTCATAGTTGCGGCCGTTTTCACGGGGATCGGTGCTCATATCTGTGATAAGCAAGTCCCAGCGGAGCTCTCCGAGCAAACCGCGTCGTAAAAGGTGCAGAGGACACCGAGTTCGACGTCGTCGATGAGCTCCCGGCTGCTGTCACAGTCGCGAGCACAATTCCGGCCGTCGCCGAGCTCCGGGGAGTGCACCACCGTGTTTCCCAGGCAGAAATATGCACAGGCGGCAAGTCTCGTCGAAGGTCGGGCAGCAGAACGCCCGGTGGCGAGCTCTCCAGCGAAGGGGGCGGTGGGGAGCCGCGGGAGCGCGAGGTAGATGAAGCCCCGCGGGCCCCATGTGTCAGCCTCTATTTAAAAAGTGCCGGATCGGCTGTGGCACTGGGATCTCGTGCGACTGCATGGGAGACTCTGCGGACCCCCGTGTGGTTTGGCTGCGGTGCTGACATGTAGCCCGGGGACCCCACCAGCCGGTTTAAACTTTATTTGAATTTTCAGATTTGGTTCAAATTTCAACTGCACATAACTTCTGCTAGGAAGCTCCAAATTCAGTGCACCAAATTTTGCTGAACTCAGAATTTTGAGTACTTTCTAGCAACACAAGTTTCAGCTCATGAAACTTAATAGTTTTCCAGAATTAATTCCCTAAAATTTAAACTGTTAGGAATTTTATCTGGAGAATTACTTTATTAAAAATTCTGAAATTCGGCTGGGAGGTTCATTGGAAAATCCTTGAGTCACAGTAAAATTTTCAGACCCATCCAAGTTCATTTAGTGCCCCTAATGGTGTGATTAAGTGAACTGCCCTGAGAAAATAGAAAAATGCACAGAAACATTTTTCAGATTTTCTCAAATCTTGTTTAGGGCATAACTTCATCTAGAATTCTGCAAATGACATGAAAACAATTCCATTAGAACCATCTCAAATTCTAGTTTCCAGAAAGTAATGGTTGGAACCATGCAAACCCCTGGAATTCCTTAGAGGCTCTAATATTGACCAAGTGGGCTTTTATTTGCACAAGGCTCAAATAAAATTTGTTCAAATGAAACTTGGTCAAGACTCTGGTTAGGACCCTACTGAACCACCATAAAAATTTCAGAACAAAAGGGGAGGGCTAGCTAGAGTTATAGTCTTTACATATTCCATTTCAAACATTGCATTTAAATTGATATATAGCATATGGCTTACGTGTAGTCGCTGAAGGCGAGGAAGCTCCGGAAGTACTCGAATTCCTTCTTCCGGATGAAGCCCTAACCACTGACCAGCATCAACAAGGCAAGCCCTGGTTTACATTAAACCATTTTACAAAGTTTTGCTTTGTTATATACTTAGTATGAGGTATATGAATGTGCATTAGGTGTAGGGTGGATGAAACCCCAAGTGCATAAACAGCTTTGTCCTATAAGAGTGAGGGTAGTGTCTAAGTCCTCGAGTAGACAGGCTATGCTTAATGATGCATTGAACTTTGGTACAAGTCGAGTAGTTGGAATCTACTCGCGAGTTTAGGCTTAGGACACACGGGATTGGTTCGAGTGAGGTGAGATCACTTTAGTAATGAAAATGAGACTAGGCAGGGGCCAGGGTGCAGCAAGAGGAAGTCTTGTGTGCGCAGCTCTGTCCATGTCGATTGAGGACCGATCCGTGTGCGGCCTTGCTGAACAAGTATTGAATGTACCGAAGGCATATCGAATATATGGGCCCTGATAAACCGATGTAACCTAAACCTCCGGGCGTCGAGGCATAGCACACCGATTTATAGGTGTAGGTTGAGGGCAGCAAGGTGGAAATCTACTAACGGGCATAGAGAGATGCTCCGTGTAGGGAACCTCCTGCTCGTTTCGGTGTGACCAGTTCGACGTTTGGGCTGTTGGGTGAAAGGTTGTCCCGTACGACACGGGGTGAGCGTGCTGTGTGCGGCTCCACGTGTGGGCGTACGTGACGTGCTATTCGGTTATCCCTACAGGTGTATATCGAGTCGATTCTCCGTACCTCGCGGTGACAAGTACCGCTTGTTCACTGCATCGTAACGTAGATAAACTATGGAATGTTATGATTCAATTCTGCTGGTATGTATAATTGTATTGCTACATGTGTGCCACCAAATACTGCTTACTAAATTTCAAATTCATGAACTGTTAACTTGTGGCTAAAAGATGAAATAAGGATGAACTTGTAGGCGTGTCCATTTGCTGCTAATTACCACCCCATGTCCGTTGTACACTACATGTAGAGTTTCATGCCTAGGTGAGTTGGTTAAGTCTTGTTGAGCCCTCGTGCTCACGGTTGCTGCTATAAGTGTTTTTTAGGTGAGGAGCATCCCACGGACTCGGGTTACGAGTCCACCGGCGAGTGCTACCCTCCGTCAGGGACCATTGCCGAGTGGGAGCCGTACACGCCGCGCTGAGCTGAGGAGTGCAGCTAGCGTGGGTTGCCTTAGGGCTGGGCAACCGACTTTTGCTAGGTAGACGGGCGTGAGTTGTACAAACTTAGTTTCCGCTGCTGTAATATAAACACTACTTTGTAATTGAAGTATTGTACTACTTTGTACATTTCAGTTGGTTTTCTGTGTAATACAATATTTCCTTATGATGTGTGCTGTCGGGTGTCGCATCGTGCGCCACCACCCTCTGCGATCCTGGATGATCGGATCCCGGTCCGCCACAATCTGTCAAGAAAAACTTATGTTATGATCGAAAGATCAAACGAGGGTCAATCTGTTCTACTCGAGTAAAAACCAGATCTGCAACACTGCAAAGAAACTCGTGTATATAAAAAACTACTCATCCAATGACCGTGAAATTTTCATAGATGATATATAATCAAGTTGTGAAGACAACCCAAAAAGAATCACGTCAATTGGATCCGTAAAACTCAAGTTATGATAAAAATACCGAAGCACTGTCATACTGTCCAGAAACTCGACGAGAAGGACTTGACAAAAACAACTCGGACGAACAAGGCACAAAAGCTCCTCTAAATTACGAATTTTATTGATCAACACATAAGAGGAACAGCCCAAGGTGCTCTTCCTACGAGCTCTGGCCTCCCTTCTTTATAACTGTGACACCCTCATTTCTGGTGTCAGCATATATTCATGTTTTATGAAGAGAAAACATTTTAAGAAAAGTAGGAACGGGGAAAAATATCAAAAGATTAGCCAATAAGAACCGAATCCAGTTCACAGAGAGCACCAAAGACAATTTCCATGGCTCGCTGACCACGTGGCGTATTCGGATCTCATCCCTGCGAAGTGGGGAGAGCTCCGCCGCTAAAATGGCTACGTGGCAGGCTCGGGGCTCATCTCCGCAAAAGGGGAGAGGTCCGACCCTGTGGGACACGTGTTGCCCTGATCTAGCCTCTGCGGAAGAAGCAAAGGCATTTTCCACAGGACACATGTCACCTTCGGAGCTAGTCACCATGGAAATCAGAGGACCGGTCGCGCGGGATACATGTCGATCTCGGAGCTCACCTCCAATAGGTCCGGTTCCATTGAACACATGCCGCCACCGGAGCTTATCTCCGGGAAGTCCGTCACTGTTGGACACGTGTCGACCTCGGAGCTTGTCTCTGAGAAGAGAGGAAAGGTCCGGCACTGACACGTGGCGTGTACGGAGCCACCTTCGAGTAAGAGAGGAGGTCCCGACCGCTAGGATACGTGCCACACACGGAGCTCACCTCCGAAGGAGAGGGAAGTCTTGCTCACTTGACACGCGGCACAACCGGAGCTCGTCCCTGCGGAGAGGGAGAGACCAGAACCTGGTGGACACGTGGAACCTCTGGAGCTCATCACCGAGGAGGTAACGAGTTCTAGGAGCGGTTTTTGGATTCTGTACGTGTAGAAATATCGGAACAGAAACCGACCTGAATTCCACAATGATACCGCACCAAATCAACTAAAGATAAGTTGTAAGATTCAACGACAAATTTGAACAGGACTCTTATTCGGGATACAATCAGATTAGGACTCTTCTCTTCCAGATTATAAATAGAACCCAGAACCTCTGGCCGAAACCACAAACTTCTTTTCCAACTCCTGAGCCGACGACTTAGAGCCCTAGTCCCAACTCGCCGAGAAAGCCATCGCCGGAGTACAGCAAGGGAGATCGCCGGAAGAGAGCCCAACGATCTAAGAAGGACCCGAGACCGAGGAGAACGTAAGGTAGGTCTCCAATACCACCTTATGACATCGTCGTGTTTTCTTTGCATCTGTTCTTCGATTCCTTTCGAACAGAAGCTTTCTCGTGGACATATCACTTGTTGATCGGGTTGATCTAAAGACAAGGTCATCGCCACGCCCACATCTGATCCGAACACCTCTGTTCATCATAAATCCATAACACGTACAAACCGATCTAATAAAGCTGCTCATAGGATAGCATGCATATGCATCATCGCATCTAGTTAAAATTTGTGCATGAAATTGATTGTTGTGAATCTTGTATGTGCGCGATCCTGTATAGCAGGACAAGCTTAGGGAGCTGTTTACGACGAGCTGCAACAACAAGGTTTCGAGATCCAAGAGCAACCGGAACCACAAGAACAAGGCAAGTGCTCCTTGACCATATTGATCCTATGTTTTGGAAAAAAAACTGTTTTGTTTTGCGAAAAGGTGTGTGTGTGCTGAGTCAAACATGATGGGAAACCCTTTTTATAGGAATTTACTAGTTTTGGTTAAACCACCCTTGTCACCAGGGAAGTTTATGAGTCGGGAATGGTTTTTACTTTTATGCTTCGCTGAGTCCATGGGAATGGAAGCGAGATAGATGTGTCTAGCTAAATGCACTCGTAATAATAATGAGAAACTGATGTTAATAATGGACATGGATCGGAGGGAGATCTAGGCAAGATTGGGTTTGTCAATGAGGTAGTATGAGATGGTGCTTTACTTGCCGTAGATCTAATGACCGGTTCATGCATGCACATGCCAGGATACCAGTGCCACCACAAGGCCAAGTATGGGTGCGGCTTAGCTGAGTAATTAGGTAAGTTGCTAGATTGTTATGGACTGTGGAAGGCGCGGGGAATGGGAGTCGAGTGAGGACTGCCCTGGGAACTACATGGCACAAGAGGGGGCCCGTATGTGGGAGAATTGGAGATTCTAGCCTGCCGGTGAAACCTTAGTGAGTCCATACATCAAGTAGCTCCTTTGTAAAGGCTATTTTGTGATCTCTTGACCATACACCGACGGTTGTGTACTGGTATAATGGAGGTTCTGCAGTCGCCGACGAGTGACGAAATCACAAACTTGTGGGTAAAGAGGTGCAAGCTCTGCAGGGTTCTTAAAACTATCATGATAGTCAAGCTTACGGTCACGAGCGCCTGGCCAACTGCCATGATTAGTTGGGATGGTTTTTGGGATGGTTATTAGAAGTGGTTATTGGGATGGATTTTTGGTTATGGTATGGTTTTGGGACTGTTGAGTCCAGGTGATAAGATGGGTTGCATGACTGTTGAGTCATGGTAACGAGATTGGTCTCGATGTGAGATGAAGTTGATTATGAGATGAGATGGTAGCGAATACGAGAAGGTATTCGTGAGATGGTAGCGAATACGAGGAGGTATTCGTGAACAAGAATGAAGTTGGTTAATGTTCGGGTGGAACATGGAAAAGATGGAGGTATGTTGGTAATTTAATACATACTGGGATTACATTCATCTAAAGTTAAGTTGCTGTTTTATCATGGTTTTATAAAATCCACTTTTCTGCAATGAACCATTTATGCTCTCTATGGTCGTAAATGCCGCACCCCATTAAACTGGTGCGAGTCCGGTGAAAGGGTCACATTCGGGGTTGATGTGGTGAACGACGCCGAAGAGCGCGTTCGGACGATTCAAGCTAACTTGAAGGCCGCTCAATCCCGGCAGAAGAGCAACGCTGATAAGAGGCGTAGACCGTTGCACTTTGACGTTGGGGAACACGTGTACCTCCGCGTGTCTCCGATGAAGGGTGTCCACCGGTTCGGTGTGAAGGGGAAGCTCGCTCCCCATTTTATTGGACCCTACGCTATCACCGAGAAGTGTGGACCAGCGGCGTATCGATTGGAATTACGCCGGCATCCCTTGCTGGTGTCCATGATGTTTTCCATGTTTCGCAACTGCGAAAATGTTTGAAGCATACAGCTGCTGTTCCTACTGAAGACATCGGCGAGCTGAAACTGGATTTAACATATGATGAGTATCCGGTGGCCATTCTTGATGAAAAAGCCAGGACCACACGTAGAAGAACGTTGTGGTTCTACAAAATACTCTGGAGCAACCACACCGCCGAAGAAGCGACGTGGGAGAGCGAGGAGTTCCTTCGCTCAAATCACACGGAGTTCATGGCTTCTCAACACGGGTGAGTCCCTATTACATCGCTATCTCTTCTTTTGTAATCTCGGGACGAGATTCTTTTAAGGGGGGGGGGATGTAAAAGCCCAAGAAAAGGGACTTGCCAAAAAAATTTTCTTCACCTCACAACACCACAGTTTTAATTGTGGATATCTTAGGAATTATTGTGAAGAGCAAGTAACCTCCATCAAAAGAGTGATTAGAGGGGAAAGCCTTCATTTTCACAAAGTGGGATTTGGACACATGAACATGAGAGGTTGAGCTCACCCCTAGGACTTAAAAAGTCTTGGGAGGGTTCAAGCCAAGTTTCATGCAAATCCAACACTTTTTGAGGCACTTTTGGAGGTATTTGAAAAAGAGGCCAATTTGAATGTAAATTCAAATTGCAGCAACTTTTATCACTCAAATTCAAAAGCTTGCTCCATATTCAAACTCAGCACATTTTTCTGAGCTATCCCACCAAATTTCATCCCCATTGGAGTTCATCTTGTCGGGAGCCAAATTTGCAATAATTCAAAATATGAAGCAAATTGGACCAACCAAATTTCAAATTGGAGAACTTTAAATTGAACCAAAACTTGGGGGCTAAGTCTCACATTGAATTGTGAGTAGCTGGTGGGATAATTAGCAAAAACCAGAAAAGAAATTTGGAAAAAGAAGAGAAGGGGAGGCCCACATGTCAGCTGCACACACGAGTACTCAGTCGGTTGTTGCAGCCGGGTCTCGGCTTCGCGCACAAGGCAGGGAGCGACGGCGAGCCACCGAGGCAGCAACCGGCCACCTCACAGTGCCAAAACCGCGGCTCAAAGGCCAGCGCACAGCCCACGCCGCCCTTCCTCCTGTTTCCCAAACAAGAACCCCCCCCCCCCCCCTCGACCGAGTTTCTTTCTCGGTTCCGCGCGAGCACAGAAACACCGACCTCACTAATCGCCGGCGTCCGGCCAGCACCTGCGCTCTCGTGCCCGGCGAGTAACACAAGAAAGAACCGCCTCGAGGTACTGATCACAACCGTACCGACCTCGCTCTCTCTCTCGCACGATCAGCAAAGTATTTGAGGGATTAGCGCGTCGGGGTGTTTAGAACCAAACCGTGAGAAATCTGGAAATTCAGAGAAAGTAAGCCACCACTCCTTAGGCCGAGCTAAAGGTATGATCTAGACTCGCCCACGCGTCTCTGGGATCAGAAATCATCGAATTTCATCGAGTAGGGGCGATGTTCTTCGAGCTTTTTTCATCGGCGCCGATTTCCGGTCTAGGTCACCGGTGAGGTCGTAGTTGCAGCTGTTTTCACAGAGATCGGTGCCCATATCTGTGATCAGCGAGTGTCAGCGGAGCTCCCAGAGCAAACAGCATCCTAAAAGGTGTAGAGGACGCCGAGTTCGACGTCGCTGGTGAGCTTCCGGCCGCTGTTGCCGTCGGGAGCCCTGTTCCGGCCGTTGTCAAGCTCCGGTGAGGGCACCAGCGTGTTCTCCGAGTCGAGTTAGGCACAGGCGGCGAGAATCAGCAAGCTCAGAGGGCCGGAACCCCTCTCCGGCGAGAGCTCCGGTGAGCTCGGCGGCGGGGAGCCGCGGGAGCGCAAGGTGGAAGAAGCCTTGCGGGCCCCTCGTGTCAGTCGCTGCTGAGAGCGCTCGGGATTTGCTGCGGCACCGGGATTCCGTGTGGCTGCACGGGTGATTCTGCGGGCTCCGGTGTGGGTTAGCTGAGAAGCTGACACGTAGCCGGGGGACCCCACCCGCAGAGTTTAAATTTTATTCGAATTTCCAGTTTTAGTTCAAACTTCAAATGAATAGAACTTTGGCTAGGAAACTCCAAATTCGATGAACCAAATTTTTCTGAACTCAGAATTCTGAGTACTTTCCAGCAATACCAAATTCAGCTCATGAAAGTGAATAGTTTTCCAGAATTAAATCCCTAAAATTTAAATTGTTGGGAATTTTATCTGGAGAACTACTTTATGAAAAATTCTGAAATTTAGCTGAGAGGTTCATTGGAAAATCCCTGAATCCCAGTAAAATTTTCAGACTCATACAAGTTAATTTAGTTACCCTAATGAGGTGATTAAGAGAACTGCCCTGAGAAAATAGAAAAATATACAGAAACATTCTTCAGATTTTCTCCAATCTTAATTAGGGCGTAACTTTCTGTAGAATTCTTCAAATTACATGAAACCAACTCCATTAGAACCATCCTAAATTCTAGTTTCCAGAAAGTAATGGTGGGAGCCATGAAAACCCCTGGAATTATTCAGAGGCTCAAATATTGACCAAATAGGCTTTTATTTGTACAAGGTTCAATTGAACTTTGTTTCAAATAAAACTTGGTCACAACTCTGGTTAGAATCCTACCAGTCCACCATTAAAATTTCAGAACCAAAGGGAAGGGCTAGCTAGAGTTATTAGCAATTATGTATTCAAGACTCACATTGCATTTAAATTAACATATAGTGTTTCATTAACGTGTAGCCATTGAAGAAGGGACTCCGGAAGTGCTGGACTTCCTACTTCCGGAAGAGGAACTAACCCCTGACCAGCAGCAACAAGGCAAGCCCCGGTTTGCATTAACTCTTTTTATCAAGTTTTGCTTTGTTCACATAATTAGGATGATGTATGAATGTGCATTAGGTGTAGGATGGATGGAACCCCACTTGCATGACCAGAAATTTCCATAGGAGTGAGGGTAGTGTCTAAGACCTCACATAGACAGGCTATTCATAGAACTTCGGTACAAGTTGAGTAGTTGGAATCTATTCGCGAGATAGGCTTGGGACACACAGGTTCGGTTGAGTGACGTGAGATCACTTTAGTAATGAAAATGAGACTAGGCAGGGGCTAGGGCGCAGCAAGAGGGAGTCTTGTGTGCGCAGTCCTGTCCGTGTCGATTGAGGACCGATCCGTGCGCGGCCCACGCTGATCAAGTTTGAACGTACTGAAGGCATATCGGATATATGGGCCCCGATAAACCGATGTAGCCTAAACCTCCGGGCGTCGAGGCATAGCACACCAATTTATAGGTGTAGGTTGAGGGCAGAAAGGTGGAAATCTGCCAACGGGCATAGAGAGATGCTCCGTGTGGGGAACCTCCTGCTCGTTTCAGTGCGACCGGTTCGACGTTTGTGCTGTTGGGTGAAAGGTTGTCCCGTACGACATCGAGTGAGCATGCTGTGCAGCTCCACGGGTGGGGCGTACGTGACGTGCTCTTTGGGTTTTCCCTGCAGGTGTATATCGAGTCGATTCGCCGTCCCTCGCGGTGAAGAGTACCACTTGGTCACTGAGTCGTGACGCAGATTAATGTATGAAATATGGTGATTCAATACTGCTGATATGACATAATATTGTATTGCTACATATTTGCCACCAAATATTGCTTACTAAATTTCAGTTTCCTGAACTGTTAACTTGTTGCTAAAAGCTGAACTAAGGATGAAATTTTAGGCGTGTCCATTTGCTGCAACATTGCCATCCCATGTCATTATGCACCTCATGTAGAGTTTCATGTTTAGGTGAGTTGGTTAAGCCTTGCTGAGCCTTCGTGCTCACGGTGCTGCTTAAGTGTTTTTCAGGTGAGGAGCCACCCACGGACTCGGAGTACGAGTCCACCGGCGAGGGTTACCCTCCGTCGGAGACCACGGCTGAGTGGGAGCCGTACACACCGCGCTGAGCCGAAGAGTGCAGCTAGTGTGGGTTGCCCTAGGGCTGGGCAGCCGACTTTTGCTAGATAGGCGAGCGTGAGTTGTACAAAAGAAACTCCCGCTGTGTAATAAAGACCCTAGTTTGTAACTCAGAAGTGTACTACTTTGTACATTCAGTTTGTTTTTCCCATGTAATATAATGTGTTCTTATGACGTGTGCTGTCGGGTGTCGCATCGCGTGGCACCGCCCTCTGCGATCCTGGATGAGCGGATTCTGGTCCGCCACAGATTTTCGCTGGATTTTGAGGTTATCTTACGCTTTGTCTCCTTAGCCATAAGACAAGTGTGCTTTTCTTTCCTCCAATCATCTCGGTTAGGCAATAGTATCTTCTTGCTTGAAGACTTGTCAATGGCAATGTTTGCCACTCCTTCATCTTCTAATGAAGAGCTTTCAACATTTGAGTCCCACTCCTCTCCTATGTGAGCAGCTCCAAATAACTTCTTCTTGAAGGTCTTCTTGTCTTGAGGCTTTGCTTACTTCTTCTTCTTCTTGTCCTCATCTTCATCTTTCTTCTTATAAGGACAATTTGCAATATAATGTCCATATTTGCCACAATTGTAGCATGCTCGCTTTGTCTTTGATATTGCCTTGTCCTTGGACTTGTTCTCATAACTTGAGATCTTCTTCATCCTCATCATTCTCTTGAATTTAATTATGAAGAGGGCCATCTCTTCATCGTCCATGGAGCTCTCATCATCACTTTCTTCATTTGATCTTTCGTCTTGCACTTCCTTGCCTTTTGACTTCTTGGAGGCTTTGAGTGCAATGTCATGTATTTTGGATGAGGTTATCTTGTGCAACTCATTTACATGCTTGGCCTCTTTTTCCATCATCTCATGGTTCACAAACTTTCCAAGAACCTCATCGGGAGTCATGGACTCAAAATGAGGGTTCTCCCGTATCAAGGTGCAAAGTGTGATATTGCGCACCGTGAACGCTGTTATCATTCTTTTGACCACTTTATGGTCAGCCCACTTCTTGCAACCATAAGCTCTACTCTTGTTGATGAGTATCTTGAGCTGGTTGTACATTTCTTGAGGGGTTTCATCTTCTATTGCAAACCTTCCAAGCTCCCCATCAATCATCTCAATCTTGGCTTCACGGATGGACTTGGTGCTTTCATGTGCAACCTTGAGAGTGACCCAAATGTCCTTGTCAATCTCCAATCCATAAACCTTGCGAAATTGTTCTTTTGACAATGATAAGATGATGACAGCTGCGACTTGAGCATTGCAGTGAATTTGTTGCTCTTGTCCCGGAGCAAGCTCTTCATCATCTTCCAAAATCTCTACACCTGTACACACAACACTCCAAAGACCAAGGTTAAGTGAGATAAGATGCAATTTCATGTTATACCTCCAGATCGTGTAGTTTGTACCATCAAGATGGGGAGGCTTGCCAACGGGAATATAAAGAAATTAGCATTATTATTCAAACGTTCATATTTGGAAAGGTATCAGTAGTAGTCCTTGGACTCCTCCTCCTCCTTCTTTTTCTTCTTCTTGTCATCCTTTATTTTCTTGATCAAGGCCATGAGACGCTCCACATCCTTGTCTTCGTCACTTGAGGTATCAAAGCGTGCTCTTCGACCTGCGTGTCTTCTCCTCATGAAAGGAGTAACGGAGTTTACTTCATCATCACTCTCACCTGTGTGAGAGTGATGTGAGTCATCTCGCTTACCATCAACTTGAGCACTTAGCTTCCTGCCCTCATAATAGATGTTGTCTCCCCCATATCCTGTTCGAGCGGTTAAGCACTTAAATGAATAGTTAGGCTCTGATACCAATTGAAAGGTGACTAGAGGGGGTGAATAGGCTAATTTAAATCTAAACAAAATAATTAAAAAACTTTGTTCTGTCAGGTTTAGACAAGTCCGAAAGTATTTTGGACAAGTCCAAATTTTTGGGATAAGTCTGATAAAATAAGACTTGTCCATAATGGTCACAGCGGAAATAAATATAGCTAGTACTAGGTCAGGTATATGAATGATATAATCTAGGAATAGCTCTTTAACAATACTAGCAACCTATTGAGTAAGTTTGATGATCTAAATACTGAAGTAATTCAAAGCTAGAGTTTGATCAACACAAGCAAAAGCAATGATGTGAAATATGAAGAATAAGTAAATGAACACAAATGGACACGAGGATTTGTTCACCGAAGTTTGATTCCACACAGGAATCTACGTCTCCGTTGAGGAGTCCACAAAGGATCGGGTCTCATTCAACCCTAACCCTCACCAAGTGATCACAAAGATCAAACCTGGTTGTTCCACTATCAAATCTAGGGTAAATACAAACTTCCCAGGACTCACCACAAGTTGGGAGTCACCGGGCGACACGTAGTCCCCTAGGGACAAACTCCCAAGAGTAACAAACACAAACCATCGCAGCGAGAAGGTGTGAAGATCAGCAAACTCAACCCAAGGTGCTCTTCTTCTTGATTCTCCTCACAAACCCTCAAATCCTCACAAGATTCAAGTTTGAGTGCTAGAGGGTGTGAGAGAGGTCTAGGAGTGCTCAAGAACGCTGGTAAAAGCTGTGGGGTCAATCTTCTATGAAATGTGGATGAGATCCCTCCTTTTATAGGGATCCCCAAAATGTTACCGTTGTCAACCACTAAGGTTCGGATATGTCTGAACTCCACTTCGGACACGTCCGAGATTAGGGACCATCAGCGGTAAAATGACGTCCTCAGCTGACAGTAATTGGAACTATCCTGTTGATTCCACTTCGGACATGTCCGACATTTTTCGAACATGTCCGAGCTGACATATCCGAACCAGACTTTGGATATTCTCAGACTTCGGATATATCCGAATTCCACTGTGGACATGTCCGACCCTAAACAGAAAGTACATGTCCGAAGTGTTTGGACATGTCCGGACCTACACAGAGGGTACTTTTTCGACTTTTTTATACATGTCCTACCCGACACAGAGGGTACATTTTCTGACATTTTCACACATGTCCGACCCCCTAACTTAGATATTCTGAAAACTCATCGACTTCGGACATGTATGAATTTATTCGGATATGTTCGAGTCTACTCAGAGAGTACTTCTCTGAACCCTTTGGACATGTCCGAGGCTACACAGAGAGCACTTATCAGAATCTCTCTTATGTCCGAGGTTAAATGACCTAAGAACTCTTTTCTACACTAAGCGTTGTTTGAATTGGGATTGAGCTTGCTTTTTTTTTGCTGAGTATTGTGTCCCTCTTAATAGTGTGGCGTTCCTATACTCAAGAAAATAAAAACCTTAATTCTATTGTATAGCTTCACGCCTTCTCCATTTTTCTTTTTGAAAAGCCCTCAATCTCTTTTACCGTCGAAATTTTCTGCACACATGCTCATTACAACTCATTAGCATTTTAATTGTTCGTTATCAATCTTCCAAAACTGACATGGGGGCCTAGATGCACATTCAATCTCCCCCTTTTTGGTGATTGATGGCAACCAAATAAAATTTTAATTAGAGAGTAAAAATATGAGTTTTGATCATGATGTTTGTATGAAAGAGCTCCCCTGAATGTATGATTTGTAAAAATGGGGTTTTCATATATACATCATGATCGTGGGGTGCCTAAATGCAATGTGTGAAAATGTGATAATTACGTGTGATGCAAGAGATATGCATGAGAATACCACATCACATATGAGAAGATCATATCACATATCACATAATAAGAAAGGTACAACATATTCGTAAAACAGTCACACCACATAGTTATAAAACAAACATAGTGTCATACATAACATAGGTCCACATGTCTATCATTACACTTAGCTCATGAAATTTGAAACATAGGATATCCCTTCTCTACTCTCTATATCTCCTTTTGGCATCGAGGCACCAAAAAGGGAAAAATAGCAAAGAAGAAGGGGAAACTAAAGATCGACATCCTCATCCTTGTACTCCTCATCGTCGTCGTCATCGTCGGCGGCAACAGGAGCAGCTGGAGCGGCACTAGAACTAGCACTGGTGTCGCCGAAGAAAGCAAGCTCCTCGGAGGTGAGCTCTGGAAACTCGAGAGGCGTGTCATCCTCACTGTCCTTGGAAACTGGAGAGTCGGTGGGAAGCTCAAGCTTCGTCTTCACTGCATGCATGTCCCTCTGTAATTCCGTGATGGCCTTCTCATTCTTTTGAACCTTCACATGTGTGCTGCTACACATGGTGAAGATGGAGCGGAGTACCTTGAAAAGACCACTGGAGGAAGCTGCGGCTCTCTCAGGCTGAGCTGGAGGAGAGATAGAAGCAGCTGCTGCACGAGCGTGGCTGGCACGAAGTCTATTGGAGGGGTGGAGTTGTGGTGTCGCTGCTTGAGGTTGTATCTTCTTATGCGCTACATCCTTCACAAAAGTCTTCCCGGACACCTTCTCGATATCATTCACAATGTAAGATGCATAGATGCATGTACCCTTGCGTACCTTCGATACAACATCAATGGGCCACATGAATAAAAGGCCCAGGTAAGTAGGTAAGTTTTTACGGTCCACTTTCGGGGCTTGATTAAAGTTCTGGTTCTATGGTATACCTAACATTTTAGGTTGAAAGGACCACCCGGAACGAATCAGAGCGAGGGACAGGCGATGCTAGATGGCCATTAATGGCGTACTTGGGGGCTTCGACGTCCTTGACATATCTAAGTGTGATATCCGAGTCTTATATTGGCGACTCCCCGGTAGCCCCCCTGAAGGGCCGGCATCAAGCCGCCCAGGTCTACAAACGGCTCGAGATCCGCATGATTGTACCAAGAGGGATCTTATGGAACGCTGGCGTCGAGCCTCGGTCTGGTCAACCTGATTCACCCATCCTGGCAAAAAGGCACTGGGGTTCCACATGGATTAACCCGTTAGGCAGGTCACGAGCCCGAGAACTCGACCACTGAGGTAATTTCCCATCTGGCTCAATCGCTCCAAGCCCGCGAACGGTTTGCATAAGGGTAGTGAAGCAGATTCGTTAAAAGAACCATGCCCGACCTGTGGAGGGGGGCTCGAGGGCTATTTGATGACTCAAAGTCATGAAAGGCTCGGTGTCTAAGGCTTTGAGCTCAGACATAGCCACGAATCCCCTCCTCTTTTTTACTAATAAAACAACAAAACAAAAATCTATCTGTATCATAAAATAAAGGGATAAGTCTGATTTTTGATACAATGTTCTCCCTCATAAATTTTTGTTCTCAATCAATTCCAAAGTCGAGTAGACAGAATATATAAATTTATCTCTAATCCTCACATTCCATTGATTTAGAAATGGATATATGCAAATCAGATAATGCCTAAAATAGAAAAAATCTTGTCTCTATCCGTAGAATGGAAACCCCTTTTCTTCACATTAGGTGTCAAATGTATCCTGAAAGTTAGAATTTCAAAACACAAAATGAAACAACGATCGCACACAACTTCAGTTTCTTTCTTATCCTTTCAGGTCCTTCTCCATACGCAGAGATATGCCTCCAACCGACCTAGAGGGAGCTCGGCCGAAGGCCCGGGGGCTACTCACAGGGTAACATACCCCGGGTACCCAAGAAGCAGTCGATTGACCAACCGCACGAAGACACATGGCTCCATGGGCCACGACCAAGGGTGCGAACTCGGGGTGACGCCATCAAAGACCAACCCCTGGGGATGAGAGTGGCGACCGACCTCCAAGCCCGGACGACGAGACCGGGGGAGGAAAGCGATCCGGGCTAGATCCCAGACCAGGATGAAGCGGAGAACTTAAATGCAGATGCGACAGAACGGTAGAAGGGATTTAAGACGGAGTGGGAGGCCACGGCTGACAAGACAAGCACGACGCTGGGTCATCATCACTACCCGTTCCATCCCACTCGGCACGGGTCTACAGGGACGGAAAGTAGACATAGACTAGACGGGAGCAGGTGTACTCATGGCCCTGAAACAATTTGGGCCACCTTAGGCGCTGACACACCATGTAAACCCCCACCCCATTTATGATGAGCCGACGGGTAGGTATTGGCGTCCGGGCTATAAAAAGGGAGGCCAGGAACCTCCCCTCGCACGGTGAACATAGCTCACACACACATTTGATACTTAGACTTTCTCTTTGTTCTCACATGCGGGACAGCCTCGCATATAACCACGGTTCCTCAAACCACCTGAGCTAATACAATACAAGGCTGACGAACATCCCAGACTAGATGTAGGACACGTTGTGCAAACCGGTATAAATCTTTATCTTTGTTAGCTAGCCATCTAGACATAAAACATAAAGCATTTGATTACTAGCCGGTGGTAAAAACACCGATAGAAATATTGCGTTTTTTCTTTCACGTTGGCTACCTGATAAAATACAATCACTACAGGATTCCCGTCAGCATACGACAGCCAAAACCGTCATATATAAGGCAAAAGCCATCGTATATAATCTATATACGACGGCAGTGGTTTATATAAGACGGTTTGTGGCCGTTGTATATATCTTATCGTATATAAACTTATATATGACGACATCGTCATATATAAGCCTATATATACGACGGCCCGTTTCGTAGGGAAGGGCCAGTGGGCTGGGCCTTTATATACGATGGCTCTGGGCCCTGGCTGTCGTATGTAAGCTCTTATATACAACGGTCCTGGCCTAGCCATCGTATATAATTTAGGATTATATACGACGGTATGGGCCTAGCCATCGTATATAATTTAGTCTTATATACGACGTCCCTGTATAGACACCGTCGTATATAATTTATACAAGCCGTCGTATATAAGTTTTTCCATTTTTTTTAAAAACAGAAAATGGCTAACCTGGCTCGATGGCCAGCTACAGATACACAATAACAAAACAGGTTCACAAAAAAGATTCACATCTAAAATCACAAGGTGCAATAGTACACATCCACAATCACGAAGTCTTACATCCAAAATCAAGAACAAAATCACAATGCTATTCATTACTAGCCCCTCCACTACCTCCAGGGGCGAAGAATTCATCCTGCCGCGACGAACCTGGCGCCCGTAGCTGAGGCAATGGAGTCTGAGCATTCGTCGCTGATCCCTGTGAAACACGGTGACATATGTATAAGTTTACAACGGTGATTTCGTATTCAATTGTTTAGTTGAACTTAATGTAACTTCTTTTTTGTACCTGTACTCTAGGAAACTGCTCCTATGGTGGCGACGGCTGCAGCACGAACGGCGGTGGCTGCCACAACGGTATCTGGATTTGCTGCCCTTGCTGTCGAGCTAGCGCCTGTCATTTCAAACATTACAATTTACAAAACAGGTTGAAATGCGATGTAATTAAAGTACAATTGTATGTTTCTTACTTCCATTGCCGCTTGCATTTGTTCCATATAGGACGCATGGTACGCCATGGCGGCCCTGTTGTTCTCTCGCTCTCTCGCCAAGGCCTCCTCCTGCCGGGACAAGCTCCCCCGAAGCGCCATGACCTCGAGATCTCTCTCGGTGACACGGCGGCTGGAGGAGCCTGCACCAGCAGTCGAAGACTGCGAGGAGCCACCTCTCGCAGGTCGTGCCTCCCTAGAGTCGACGACTCTAGAAAATATGTCAAGCCTACAAAAAAACGAATCAATTCAAGGTAAAATCAAATAATCTTGAATTGAAAACAATGAAAGTAAATGAATTCACCTTCCGTGTGTTTTTCCACCTCCGCTTGCATACGCGGCTTGAGGGTCGATGTTGGGGGAGTTTTCCTAATCGAACCCTTCGCCGTGTATCCTCACAGCCTCTTGCCCATACCTAGTCTAAGAAACAATGAAATTGTGTAAGTTCAACAACATATATAGTGTCAACTAATTTGAGAGGTCAAAAAACTTACCAGGCGCTCCGCTGCGTACTGACTACACTGCTCCGGCTGAGAAGGGTCAGCGCGACCTCTCCTATAGACTGCAGTAGCGCTCGATTGCATGCCGGTCTCCTTTTCCTATGAACATATGTTAGTACGAACAATACTACATTATGAATATAAAAAAACCACCAAGAAACTTACCATCCATTTAGCCATCCGCACAAAACCCTGGACACCCATACCGTGCTTCCCCCGAGCTCCCTCTGGCATCTCGAGCCTTCTTGGACTTAGCGATGAACTCATCGCTAGCCCAATACCTGCAAAGGGCTCAGTAATCTTCAGTTCGTCCCTGTAACCAAGGGACAATAACCTGCACACATGCGTAGTTCATTAGATGTTAGTTACCAAAATTAATGTGAATAATTTAAAGAATACGCAACTTACCTCTGCGTACTGCTCCTCCGTCAAGTACGTGTCGAAGGCGTCTCTGAACGAACCAACCTCGTGGTCGTGGAGCTTCAAGTAGTCGTTAACTACTTGACTCCGAGCATTTGAAAGCATTTGCATAACTAGTTTCCGAGCGTTCACTTCGAACACGGAGCGGGCGTGATCCATCTGCTCAGCTGGGTCCTCAAGGCGGTACCTGAGCTGTAGGAAGCCAACACAGTTCGACATACGCACATTAATATTTAAAGGAACATAAATAATTGAAACTTCAAATATTTATGAAAGTTACTTACCCAAAAATCTGCCCACACGACTCCCTGTAGGTTGTTGTTCTGCGGGTGAGGAACACACGCGTAGTCGGCCCACGACGTAGCTGCACGTCCATCGATCGCACTGGGGTAGTGCAGATGCACTAAGTTCCCGATGCAACCGTTCACCGTCCTGTGGTGTTTCTGCCCATCGAGCTCCGCCACAGCTGCACCAGGCACCACAGAGTCCATATTTCCTGACGCGAGCAGGTAATGCAGGCACACCTCTGGGGAGGAGAACCCGTCGTGCCCCATCATGAGAAGCAGCGCGGCCCTCCTCACCGCTTCATTGAGGTTCTTACCGGGGGACCTTTTTCCTCGCATCATTGGGCTTCTTCTCCCGACACCTTTTGACAGCAAGCACCGCAGCGTCCTTCCACCGGTTCTTCACATCCACCATAGCATCATAGGACTTCTCGGCGGCTGGCGACAGAAAACACTGCAGCGCGGTGAGGATCTCAGAGGCGCGGAGGTCCGCGGCGTGGCGGAGGATGGCGCAGACGAGGTCGGGTCGGGTGCTGTCCGAGAGCGAGGAGATGAGGTCCGGCGGCGGGTGCGGGAGGAGGCGGGACTCCCCGAGCGCAAGGAGGACTTCGTAACTTGCAAGGCACGCCACGGGGGAGGCGACGAAGTGGGCGATGGCGGCCGGGAAGTAGGGGGCGAGGGCCCTGATGGCCTCGGGGATGCTCGCGGGCGGCGTCGGGAGCGACAGGGACTGCGCGAGCGTGCTGAGGAAGGAGGCCAGGAGGGCGTGGAGGACGCGGCGATGGTGAGGGTTGTGTCAGCGGGAGCGAGCGACACAACATAAGCATGAATAACATAACAACAACAAATCCAAAACATTATTAACGTAAACCTCAACATATATAATAACATAACATAACTACAACATCTCCTAAACAACAACATAACAACATAATAACAACAAATCCTAAAGCATGAATAACTCCTAAACAAAAATATAACAACATAACAACAACAAATACGTCGTATATTAAGCATTATTAAGCATGAATAACATAACAACAACAAATCCTAAACATTATTAACCTAAACCTAAGCATATATAATAACAAGTAATTTACAACAGACAACTAATTAGCAAAGTTATGAACTACTATTCTAACTACATGAGCATAATTACCAACTAATTAGCATAACTATCAAGTAATTGAATTAGCTCAAAGAATTACTTGCGGCGAGTAGACGATTGGCGAGGGCGACGGATGGCGGCGGCGACGTGGGGCGGCCGCGCGGGGAGAGCGGACGGCGGTGTGGTTCAACTGCGGCGTGGGGGCGGCTGCAGCTTTAGGGCGGCGGTGTGGAGGCGGCGGGGTGCAGTGGGGGCGGTGGCAGGGTGGGGCGGTGGCGGGGTCAAATGGGCAGTGGCGGGGTGGGGGCGGCAGCGCCGGGGTGCGGGCGGCGGCGCACGGCAGTGGGGCAGGGCGGCAGCGCACGGGCCGGAGCGGGAAGGCGGCGCGGGGCGGCGGCGGCGCGGGCGGCGGCGGCTCAGGCAGCAGGCGGCGGCGCGGAGCGGGTGTGGAGAAAAAAATTAGGGTTGGGCCCGATGGGCGCTATATGTGACCTATATACGACGGCCGGCTTGAGATACGACAGCGAGCCGCACGGGCTGTCGTAAATAAACACTATATATGACAACCTCGGGTTGGCTGTCGTATATAACTTCTATTTACGACAGCCTGGGTAACATACGATGGACAGCTGTCGTATATAAACTTCGTATATAAGTTTATATACGACGGCTGGCCGTCGTATGTTACCTGGACTGTCGTATGTTGACCTCTTTCCTGTAGTGAATACTCAAAACATCTTAAAACATAAGATATTTTATCTTTAACGTTGGCTACTCGACAAATTTTTCTACGACAAAACAGTAATTATCAAGTTTGCTCAATTATTCTTTAACTAAATTTCTACGTTGGATCCAGTTTAATTAAAAGAATACTTAATCTTATAACTTATAGGAGCGGCGGAAACTTATTAAAATCTTACTAAACTTAATAACTTAGTCACCCCGTGGCATATACAATACTTAGCGTACTCGTCATTCTACTGAAATCATGTATATTTACTTCATACACATCCAAAAATAATAAAAGCTTAATAACCTTAATCATGATGATTTCATAATCATTGCTACTTAACTGATTTTCTAATCACATCTTTCCGTTGATTCCGATTTAATCAGAAAATTGACTTATGAGGCAATAACTAGAATATAATAACTTATATATACTTAAGCATTAACTCTATGTCCCAACGGTGATGTTGGAAATTGCTTAGGTTAACTTAATGACTCGTTGAATCATAGTTAAATTTATCAACATCGTTGGTCAGAAGACAAAAATTACTATGCATAACTATACTTAATGGTTACTCTAATCAAATTCTCATGTTGGTGAAAAATTTAATTAGAAATAACACAATAAAAGGTTAATACACAGCGGAAACATAACTAAACTTAGAAAAATGCCTCATACTTTAACACTAATGTCAAAATTACAGTAATTTTGGATGACTCAATTTCCAAATTACAGCGACTCTTTATATGGAAAATCTGAATCATACTTATTACCAATTTCTAAATTATAGTAATTTGGAAAATTGTTCATCTAAAGTTAACTAAATATCCACAACAAGAATTGCTTAATTTATACTTAAGGTTATTCCTAATTTGTCGACAATAATATACAATACATTAAAACAACAATTAAGCATGAATTATTGCTCATAGTTGTGAAAAATTCAACATAAAATCTTAAATCATAACTCAAGTACCATCAATTTACTGAACACACTGAGCAGGCTAGAAAGTATTTTGGCCCACGACACACATAAGATTCAGTTTCTGTGTTTTGATCCGCACACAAGGGTACAACAAGGCCTGGGACGGTTCTCTTACCACACATCTGGACCAAATCTCAACCCAACGTGTAGCAGTTGTCCATCTTCATCAACAGGCGAGATCCACCTCACTTGTAACAAAAAGGCCTCATCTGAACCCTAACTCATATTTTCTCTTTATACGGGAACATCTAGAATGCAAACAGGCATTTGATGCAATCGTGCAAAAATTCCTTCTAAACCACACGATCTACATCCTGCGGTGAGTGTATTTTTACACTTAAACCCTTCCACCTGCACACTTCAATTCTTTCAACTTATATTGCCAGGTAGGAGGGTTTAAGTGTAAAAATACACTCACTGCAGGATATAGATCGAGTGGTTTAGAAAAGGATTTTTGCATGATTGCACCAAATAAGTGTTTGCATTCTAGATGTTCCCCTCTTTATACCCCTTATCTCCTCCAACTACCTAAATGAATGAGGAGCGGGAGACTCGGGTGGCGCATGTGGCGCCTGAGGCTCACACTGTGTGCGCTCGGCAAGCTGCACGGGTCCTGCGCCAACGATACATGGATATTCGTAGCTGCTAAGTCAAAACTCTTATGCTGCACGTATGCCACCTGAATCAGTCGACACTTGACCACGTGCCATGCAACAGATGTGCCCAACTAACCTGCATGTAAAACTTGGACTAACCACTACATGGATACACTTCTAACTTGTACGTTCTTGCTAACAACCGCAAGCACTTCGTACTGCACCTCCTGACAGCCGATCCAGTCACTGTGCGGGAGATGACGGGTGGCGGCAGAGGCCGTGCAATGCATGCTAGCGCAAACCAACATAGGCTGAATCCTCATCTATTTATCCCTCTAAGTTTCTTCCCCAATCTAGATTAGCTATTAGACCCGGCTCTTGATGGCATTGTTGTAGAAATTGGCATGAAGCAGCTCTCTTCATCCTGCTTACGTGTTGAATTTATAAGGGTAGAATACATGCGATCAGATGGGACCGCGAGATATGTTTGTTACATGAAAACTGTAACAGCACTTAATCTCTAATTAAAATTGTCTAACTATCCTTTATTTTTTCTGTTACTAGACTACAATAACTGAACATATCGTAAGAAGCATTATCTCTTTATCTCTTGTTGTGCCGAACAATTTTCTGCTGCACGCCTTGATCAATTCTTCAACACTTCCCCACACAATCTCAACTGCTCATGTGAGATTGCTGTCAATATGTTGATGGGAGTGTCTAGATTGTAAGGTGATCTCTGGAGAGTGTGTTGTGACACAACATAAGCTTGTGGTAATTGACTTTCACTTCCACACATGTTTTTTGCGGGACAAAGCTGTCAAAATCACAAGAATAAAGTGGTGGAAGTTGAAAGGAGAATCACAGTAAATCCTTTAAAAACAGGGTGATCACAGAAGGACCGTGGGCAGAAAATAGAGATGCAGTTAGTATGTGGGTAAAGATGAAAACTCGTATTAGGAAGGTAGCTAGTGAGGTGTTCGGTGTAACACCCTCAAATTTATTACCATGCATTGCATACATTTTTCATGTAGTGAAGCATTTGAAAAGAAATAGAAATGGAGAAAGAACCATAGAAATGGAGAAATAACCATAGAAATATAGAAAGAACCATAGAAATGGAGAAAGAACTATAGAAATCGAGAAGGGAATATAGAAATGGAGAAAGGGACATATAAATGGAGAGGAGAATATACAAATGGAAAAAGGGACATAGAAATGGAGAGAAATGGAAATAAGATAGCTGAAATGAGCCATCCCCAAATTCCCCCCTTCCCGAAAATTCCCAAATTCTTCCCAATGTTTCCTGATTTTTCCCAAATTACCACAAAATTCCCCTAGGGAGACTTTCCCTCATATTTGGGGGGAATTTTCCCTCAAAATTGGCCGCACCAAATTAGGGGGGAGACCCCTTGGCCACAGTCCTTGAGGGGGGAGCCCTAGTCCCCCACCTCTAGGACTCTTTGGTGAAGTCCTCCACCTCTAGGACTCTTTGGTTAAGTCCCCCACCTTTAGGACTCTTTGGTTAAGTCCCCAACCTCTAGGACTCTTTGTCCCCCACCCCTAGGACTCGTTGGTTGAGTCCCCTACCTCTAGGACTCTTTGTTTCCACCCCTAGGACTCTTTGTTTGAGTCCCATACTTCTAGGACCCTTTATTTCCACCCCTTGGACTCTTTTTCACCCTTATAAATATAACCATCACCACCTGGACGAACCCCTCACTCTTTTGGTCGCTCCCCCTGCTGACAAGTCGCCAAGTCCCCCCTTGCCGGAATTTGGCCGCTGTCGAGCCCCATCACGCCTCCCCGTTGCCGGAAAAGAAGCCCCCGACGTTCTGCCCTACCCGCAGCCCATAATTCTCCACGTAAAATTCCCCGATGCTGCCATTGCTAGGAGGGAGGCCCTGCCGCAAGGGAGAAGTGAGGTAGGTATTCATTACCCATCTTACGACATCGCCACTGTTTCTACACATCCGTTTTCTTCGTCCCCTTTGAGCAGAAACTTTTGCGTGTGGACAGATCATGTTTTGATCGATTTTTGACGTTGGAATTGATCTAGATCTTGTGTCAAGATCAGCACCACATTCACACTTGATCCCTACACCCTTTTTCACCATAAAACCCCATGGAAGCCCATTAAAACATGCAAGAACACGTACAAACTGGTTTTATAAAACTGCACCATAGGATTTGCATTCATCCACCTCATTGCATCTTGAGTAAAGATTGTGCATGATAATTGATTGTTGTAAATCTTATATGTGCATGGTCGTGAGTAGAAGGACAAGCTCAAGAGGCCGTCTACGAGGAACTACAGCACCAAGACTTTGAGACGCTTGAGCAACACGAACCACGGGAGCAAGGCAAGTACCCCTTGACCATATTGATCCCATGTTTTGAAACTGTTTTGTTTGAGAAAACTCGTATGCTTGAGTCAACTTGATGGGACACCCTTTTTATAGGAGTTTACTAGTTTTTTTAACCATCCTTGTCACCGGGAAAGTTGATGAGTCGGGTATGGTCGTTTTTTCCTTTTTGCTTCGCTTAATTTACGGGATACAGGAAGCTGAACTAAAACATGGTTAGCTACTGCACTCATATGAATAATGATGATGAGAACTTGATGATGTTGATAAGCATGGAATCGGGGAGAATTAGGCAAGCTTGGTTTGTGGATGTTGCTGAATGAGATGGTGGTTTACTTGCCGTAGATCTAAGGACCGGTTCATGCGAGCACATGCTAGGAAAACAGTGCCACCACAAGGCCAAATATGGGTGCGGCTTAGCTGACTAATTAGGTGTGTTACTATATTGTTATGGACCGTTTGATGGGGCAGGGAATGGGAGTCGAGAGGGACTGCCCTGGGAAATGCAGTGCACAAGAGGGGGCCTGTGGGTGGGAGAATGGAGATTCGAGCCTGCCGGTGAAACCTCAGTGGGTCCGTACATCCTAGTAACCCCTTTGTAAAGACTATTTTATGATCTCTTGGCCATACACCGACGGCTGTATACTGGTATAATGGAGGTTCCTTCTAGTCGCCGATGGGTGATGAAATCATGAACTTATGGGTAAAGTGGTGCCACCTTTGCAGAGTGTAAAACTATCATGATAGCCGTGCTTCCAGTCACAAGAACCTGGCCAACTTCCATGATTAGAGGCAAAACATGGTATGGATATTTGGGTATGGTCATTGGGATTTGTTTTGGGACTGTTTTGAGTCATAACAATGAGTTTGGTTTCGGATATATGAATATGAGATGGTTATGGATATTTATGAGCATGAGATGAACTTGAGAAATATTAATGGCTGGTTGAGACTTGATAAATGGTGAATTATGGTGAAGGAATATTGCTGTTTTACTTGGTTATATTGTGATTTAATTCACCAAAAAATAGTTGCTATTTTTACCATGTTTATGAATAAAACTTGCTTGCTGCAATGAGCCATTTATTGCCTACCTTGTTGTAAGCTACATGTCATACGTTTCCCGCAGTTATTGAGTACGACATGTACTCACCCTTGCATTCCCACATATACATCAGCTACAGGATAAGAGTACTTCGAGGAACATGTGGAGTACTAGGCGTGCGCACTACCGTCAACATGCCTATGGAGTTGAAGTTGGAGCCTGCTGTTTAGTTATTTTCCGCTATCGTTTAGAGTCTTCCGCTGCAAAAATAAGTTAGATATTCATGAGCGAGACATTGAGTCATTGTAATAAAGTACTTAAACACTATTTATTCGTGGTTATATTCTGAATTCAGTTTGTGGATTACATGTGTATGTGTGGAGAACATCCTGGGCACACATATGCATTCACTTGGTTCTATTTTCAGAACTGGGTGTCACAAATTGGTATTAAAGCCACGTTGACCGTAGGACACAAGCTTAGGTAGAATGGACACTCTAAAACATATAGGAACACCCCTCTAAACTGCCATTTTCGAAAATTGCTTGCTGCTTCACTTTACTTGTCAATTCAGCCACCGCAAAGTGCTATTTTCAGCCCCTCTTTTCTCTTCTTTTGGACAGCAACACTTTTGCTTTCTTGCTTCATAGCTTCTAAAGTTTTGGATTTATTTTCTTCTTCTCTAAAGTTTCTCATATCTTATTTATTGATGCCGGTTATTAGGAGCACAACACGCATAAGGACTCATCCACCACCACTTGGGAGTGCACTTAACCCCATTGAGGTGTCTGATGGACCATATTGGGAGGAGGTGAAGATGGAACCTCATGATGAAGATGAAGCCAATAGCTCTATGCATGAGGAAGAGGATCCGGAAGAGGTGGAACCATTCGAAGATGACATGGAAGATGATCCACAAGAACGGTATTGGTACGCACCTCAGGAGGACTTTCACGCGGGCTTACACCCTGTGGAGCCTCTTGAAGCTATGTCGGGAGGAGATGAATCCGAAGAGGAGCCACCCCTTGCTGAGCCCAATAATGAAGGTGATGAACGGGCCAACCATTCAGTTCAAGAATTTCGGACCGACGGGATGGAAGGAGGATACATATCAAAGGAGCTTAAAGAGTTTCTGGATTGCTGCAGCTTATACTCGGAGTATCTCCTAAAGATAGTCCCTCGTCTCGGATATGAAGAGTGGAAGGCTGAAGTAACCATCCTATCTAACGGTAGGGTTGTCACTCGGTACTTTGCACCCACATGGAGAGCTACAAGGGCAGAAGCTATCGATGATGTTGCATGGGATGCACTCACCAGACTGTGCTACACCTTCCATGAGCAGTTTGAGAACACTACTTTTGGGCTGCACCCGTATCGGAAGAGTGGTACAAGGGAGATCATTGGACCCCATGGAGAAGCTCTTTCCAACCCACAAACTGCAGATAAGTCTCAGAAGTTTCTCATGGAATTAGGAAACCGCTATGCAAGCGCACAAGAAGAGATCCGTTACCTCCGCAAGAAGCTGTATTTGCTGGAAAGACAAAAGGAGACTCGTGTCAACGCAGGAGCAAATGGAGCACCAGCGCCATATATCCCTACATGGACTACCGACTCACCATGGTGTGCGCCCATGTATGGACCACTCCCATCACACGGCAAGAACAGCTCCGGTTCTCACGATAAAGTTTGGGGTTCCATTGAATAAAGCTGTAATAGGAACGTTTAGATCGTAGTAGCTTGAATAAGAGTGGTGTGCTGAATTTTTGTGATGATTGCTTGTATTTTTGTGCTTGGTGTGAGTTGTGGGACGCTTCGGCAAATGTGCACATCCACACATAGTGGAGAGATGTGATATGCTTTGGCACTTGTTTACATCCTCATATAGGCTGAAATTAATAAAATAAGTTGCTTAGTTCATACACCTTGATGCATATAGTTGGGAAATCGTTTCTCTCAAATATGAATTCTAGCTCCTACAAATATAGTATGTCCAAAAGTAAGCCTTAAAATAAGGGGTAGACTTTCTTGGCAACCTTATTGTCTTGGATTCTCAAGGGATTGACATAATACTTGGAATGGACTGGTTAAGCAAACACAATGGAGTGATTCAATGTGCTCAGAGGATCGTGCACTTGACGAGTGAGCACGATACTCGTATTGAGTTCGAGGCAGCCCAACCTAATACGAGGAAGCAGTGCTGAACCACATCAAAGAAGTGACATTGGAAAGCATTCCAGTGGTTCAAGAATATTCAGATGTATTTCCGAAAGAACTTCCAGGTATGCCACCTGACCAGGACATTGAATTTGCCATTGATTTAGTACCCGGAACTGCACCTATAGCAAAGAGACCATATAGGATGCCTGCTAATGAGTTAGTGGAGCTCAAGAAGCAAATTCAGGAGCAGCTAGAAAAGGGTTTTATATGCTCAAGCTTGTCACCGTGGGGAGCCCCCGTGCTCTTCGTGGACAAGAAAGATGGGACTCAAAGGATGTGTATGGACTATAGGTCTCTCGAAGAATTGACGATCAAGAATAAATACCCGCTGTCCCGTATAGAGGACATATTCGACCAAATGAAAGGTGCCCGAATTTTTTCCAAGACTGATCTTCGGTCGGGATACTTCCAGCTGGGGATTAAGCCCTCCGATATACCCAACCCTGCATTTCAAACACGGTATGGTTCATATGAGTATACCGTTATGTCTTTTGGGTTAACGAATGCACCCGCATACTTTATGTACCTCATGAATAAGGTCTTCATGGAGTACTTGGACAAGTTCGTCGTGGTTTTCGTCGATCATGGTGTATTCGAAGAGCGAGGAAGAACATGAAGAACACTTGAGGTTAACATTGCAGAAACTGCGAGAGCATCAATTGTATGCTAAGTTCAGCAAGTGTCAATTTTTGCTAAAGGAGACATCGTTTCTAGGCACCCCGGCTGTACAAAGATGTACAAGGACCTGAAAACATACTATTAGTGGGATGGCATGAAAAGGGATATTGCTGAATATGTTGCCCTATGTGACATGTGCCAACGAGTGAAGTCCGAACATCAAAGACCCGCTGGACTGTTGTAGCCATTGAAAGTACCCGAGTGGAAGTGGGAAGACATCAACATGGATTTCATAGTAGGATTTCCACGTACTTAGTCGGGTTACAACTCTATTTGGGTTATCATGGACCGATTGACGAAAACAGCCCATTTCCTTCCTATTAGAACCAAGTACAGCATTGCACAACTAGTTGAGTTGTATATGGAGCGAATTGTGTGTCGCCATGGAGTTCCGAAGAGGATAGTTTCAGATCGGGGTTCTCAATTTACCTCTAGGTTCTAGAAGAAGCTGCATGAAGCCATGGGTACACGACTGAATTTCAGCTCCGTTTATCACCCGCAAACCGACGGGCAAACTGAGAGGACAAATCAAATTTTGAAAGACATGTTGAGAGCTTGCGCCTTGAAACATGGGCGTAGTAGGGATAGGAGCCTACTGTACGCTGAATTCTCATACAACAACAGCTACCAAGCCAGCTTGAAGATGTCACCTTTTGAAGCATTATATGGTAGAAGGTGTAGAACGCCGCTGTTCTGGAATGAGACCAGAGAGAGCCAAGTGTTTTGAACCGAAGTGCTGCAAGACGCCAAGAAGCAAGTCCAAACGATACCAGAAAATTTGAAGGCTGCTCAGTCACGGCAAAAAGGTTATGCGGACAATAGGCGAAGAAAATTGACCTCTGAAGTAGGAGACTTCGTGTATCTTAAGGTATCGCCTATCCGAGACCAACGATGGTTCAACGTCAAGTGGAAATTAGCACCTTGCTACATCGGGCCATTCAAGATTTTGGGCAAGCAAGGAGAAGTAGCCTATCAAATAGAGCTTCCAATGTACCTCTCCGACGTACACGACGTGTTTCACGTATCCCAACTCAAGAAGTGCTTAAGAGTACTGGAAGAACAAGTACCGATGGATGAGCTTGAGCTTCAAGAGGATCTGACCCACGCGGAGCACCCCGTCAAAATTTTGGACGTGAAGGAAAGGGTCACGAGGAACAAAGTGATCCGTTGGTGCAAGGTACAGTGGAAGGTAGCTAGTGAGGTGTTCGGTGTAACACTCTCAAATTCATTACCATGCATTGCATACATTTTTCATGTAGAGAAGCATTTGAAAAGAACTAGAAATGGAGAAAGAACCATAGAAATGGAGATAGAACCATAGAAATAGAGAAAGAACCATAGAAATGGAGAAGGGAATATAGAAATGGAGAAAGGGACACAGAAATGGAGAGGGAAATATATAAATGGAAAAAGGGACATAGAAATGAAGAGAAATGGAAATAAGATAGCTGAAATGAGCCATATCCAAATTTCCCCCTTCCCAAAAGTTCCCAAATTCTTCCCAATTTTTCCTGATTTTCCCCAAATTCCCCCCAAAACCCCAAGGGGGAATTTCCCCCAAATTGGCCGCACCAAATTAGGGGGGAGACCCCTTGGCCGCAGCCCTTGAGGGGGGAGCCTAGTCCCCCACCTCTAGGACTCTTTGGTGAAGTCCCCCACCTCTAGGACTCTTTGATTAAGTCCCCCACCTTTAGGACTCTTTGGTTAAGTCCCCCACCTCTAGGACTCTTTGTCCCCCACCCCTAGGACTCTTTGGTTGAGTCCCTTACCTCTAGGACTCTTTGTTTCCACCCCTAGGACTCTTTGGTTGAGTCCCATACTTCTAGGACTCTTTGTTTCCACCCCTAGGACTCTTTTTCCCCCTTATAAATATAACCCCCACCCCCTGGCTGCACCCCTCTCTTTTTTTGTCGTCCCCCCTGCTTCCAAGCCTCCTTCCTTGCTGCCAAGTCGCCAAGTCCCCCTCTTGCCGGAATTTGGCCGCCGTCGAGCCCCGTCACGCCGCCCCATCACCGGAAAAGAAGCCCCCGACGTTCTGCCCTACCCACATCCCAATAATTCTCGAAGGAAAATCCTCCGATGCTGCCATTGCTAGGAGGGAGGCCCTGCCGCAAGGGAGAAGTGAGGTAGGTCTTCATTAACCATCTTACGATGTCACCGCTGTTTCTACGCATCCGTTTTCTTTGCCCCCTTCGAGCAGAAACTTTTGCGTGTGAACAGATCATGTTTTGATCGATTTTTGACGGTGAAATTGATCTAGATCTTGTGTTAAGGTCATCACCACATCCACACTTGATCCCTACACCATTTTTCACCATAAAACCCCATGGAAGCCCATTAAAACATGCAAGAACACGTACAAACTGGTTTTATACAACTAGACCATAGAATTTGCATTCATCCACCTCATTGCATCTTGAGTAAAGATTGTGCATGATAATTGATTGCTGTAAATCTTGTATGTGCGTGGTCATGAGTAGAAGGACAAGCTCAAGAGGCCGTCTACGAGGAACTACAACACCAAGACTTTGAGACGCTTGAGCAACACGAACCACGGGAGCAAGGCAAGTGCCCCTTGACCATATTGATCCCATGTTTTGAAACTGTTTTGTTTGCAAAAACTCGTATGCTTGAGTCAACTTGATAGGACACCCTTTTTATATGAGTTTACTAGTTTTGTTAACCATCCTTGTAGCTGGGAAAGTTGATGAGTCGGGTATGGTCGTTTTTCCTTTTTGCTTCACTTAATTTACGGGATACGGAAAGCTGAACTAAAACATGGTTAGCTACTGCACTCATATGAATAATGATGATGAGAACTTGATGATGTTGATAAGCATGGAATTGGGGATATCTAGGCAAGCTTGGTTTGTGGATGTTGCTGAATGAGATGGTGGTTTACTTGCCGTAGATCTAAGGACCGGTTCATGCGAGCACATGCCAGGAAAACAGTGCCACCACAAGGCCAAATATGGGTGCGGCTTAGCTGACTAATTAGGTATGTTGCTAGATTGTTATGGACCGTTGGATGGCGCGGGGAATGGGAGTTGAGAGGGACTTCCCTGGAAACTGCCTAGCACAAGAGGGGGCCCGTGGGTGGGAGAATGGAGATTCGAGCCTGCCGGTGAAATCTCAGTGAATCCGTCCATCCTAGTAACCTCTTTGTAATGGCTATTTTGTGATCTCTTGGCCATACACCGACGGTTGTGTACTAGTATAATGGAGGTTCTTTCTAGTCGCTGACGGGTGACATAATCACGAACTTGTGGGTAAAGTGGTGCCACCTCTGCAGAGTGTAAAACTATCATGATAGTCGTTCTTCCTGTCACAAGAACCTGGCCAACTTCCATGATTGGAGGCAAAACATGGTATGGATATTTGCGTATGGTCATTGGGATTTGTTTTGAGACTGTTTTGAGTCATAACAATGAGTTTGGTTTCGGTTATATGAATATGAGATGGTTATGAATGTTTATGAGCATGATATGAACTTGAGAAAGATTAATGGCTGGTTGAGACTTGATAAATGGTGAATTATGGTGATGAAATATTGCTGTTTTACTTGGTTATATTGGGATTTAATTCACCTAGAAATAGTTGTTGTTTTTACCAAGTCTATGAAATAAAACTTGCTTGCTGCAATGAGCCTTTTTATTGCCTACCTTGTTGTAAGCTACATGTCATACGTTTCCCGCACTTGTTGAGTACGACATGTACTCACACTTGCATTCCCACATATACATCAGCTACAGGAGAAGAGTACTTCGAGGAACATGTGGAGTACTAGGCGTGCGCACTACCGTCAACATGCCTATGGAGTTGAAGTTGGATCTTGCTGTTTAGTTATTTTCCGCTGTCGTTTAGAGTCTTCTGCTGCAAGAATAAGTTAGATATTCATGAGCGAGACATTGAGTCATTGTAATAAAGTACTTAAACACTATTTATGCATGGTTATATTCTGAATTCAGTTTGTGGATTACATGTGTATGTGTGGAGAACATCCTGGGCACACATATGCATTCACTTGGTTTTATTTTCGGAACCGGGTGTCACATTCAGTGTGACAAAAGAAAAGAAACTTGTACATAAAGACACTTGGTGGTGGAATGAGGATGTAGAAAAGTCCATTAAAGAGAAGGAGTGTTACAAGAGTTGGCATCATGATAGAAGCGCAAAAAACATGCTGGAGTACCAAGAGGCCAAGTAAAATGCAAGGGGGGCTGTGAGTAAAACAAGAGGACAGGCCTATGATGAGTTATGAGATACTAGAGACAAAATAAGGTGAAAATGACATATACAAGATAGCAAAAATTCACGAGAGAAATATGAGAGATATCAATCAAGTTAAATGCATCAAAGATGAGACTGACCGCATTCTAGTGAAGGATGAAGAGATTAAGAATAGATGGCAATATTACTTTAATGGGCTATTCAATGATGGGAATGGGAGCACCATGGTTGAGTCGGATGACTCCTTTGATGAGTCCAAAAAGCGGTTCGTGCGGAGGATACAAGAGTTTGAGGTTAAGGTGGCCTTAAAAAGGATGAAAGGAGGAAAGACCCTCGGCCCTGATGATGTCCCTATCAAGGTGTGGAGATGCCTTGGGGACGTGGAAATAGTATTGCTCACAAAGCTATTCAACCACATTTTTCAGTCAAACAAGATGCCTGAAGAATGGAGGAAAAGTATATTAGTACCTATCTTCAAAATAAAGGAGATATTCAAAGTTGTACTGATTATCGAGGGATTAAGCTTATGAGTCATACTATGAAGATTTGGGAGAGAGTGATTGAACACCGCCTGAGGAAAGTGACTAATGTCACTAAAAATCGGTTTAGTTTTATCCCTGGGAGGTCTACTATGGAGGCGTTTTTTTTGCTTCGTCAGCTTATGGAGAGATATAGGAAGCAGAAGAAGGACCTACATATGGTGTTCATTGACATGGAGAAGATGTACGACAAGATACCAAGGCCAATCATGTGGTGGGCACTAGAGAAACGTAAAGTGCCAACAAAGTACATTACCCTTATCAAGGATATTTACAATAATGTTAGGACAAGTGTGCGCTTAAGTGATAGTGAGACTGATGCATTTCCTATCGCGGTAGGACTACATCAAGGACAGCTTTGAGCCCATACATCTTTTCCTTGGTGATGGATGAGGTGTCGAAGGATATACAAGGGGATATTCCTTGCTGCATGCTCTTTGCCCATGATGTAGTGCTGGTAGATGAAACTAGGGATGGTGTTGATAAGAAATTAGAGTTATGAAGACAAACCTTAGAGTTGAAGGGGTTTAGACTTAGTAACAACAAGACCGAGTATATGAGGTGTGACTTTTGTGGTGTTGGTCGTGAAGAGGGAAATGTTAGTCTACAAGGACAAATAGTACCTATAAGGGACTCTTTCCGATACTTAGAATCAATGTTATAAAGCAATGACGATATTGATGAGGATGTTTGCCACAGGATCAAGGTAGGGTGGATGAAATGCCAACAAGCCTCTGGAATCCTATGTGATAGGAAGGTCCCACAAAAGCTAAAAGGGAAGTTCTATAGGGCGGTGATCAGACCCGCGATACTATATGGGGCAGAATGTTGGCCAACTAAATGACAACATGTCCAACAAATGAGTGTCGTAGAGATGCGCATGCTACGGTGGATGTGTGGGCACACGAGAAGAGACGAATAAGGAATGAGGCAATTCGTGATAGGGTAGGGGTGGCGCCGATTGAAGTGAAGTCAATCCAACATCGACTAAGGTGGTTTGGACATATCCAGCGGAGACCTCCAGAAGCACTGGTTAACAGTGGGATTTTAAGAGGTAGAGAAAATATTAGGAGGGGTAAAGGACGACCAAGGTTGACCTGAGAGGAGGCGATAAAACGAGATTTGAGATATTGGAATGTTTCCAGAGACTTAGCTCATGACAGGACCGCATGGAAAGTAGCAATTCATGTGTCGGAATCTTAGTTTTTCTTTTCTTTTCTTTTTCTTGTTACTCTTATATCTCTTCCTCTCTTTTACTCCATTGATATATATATATATATATATATATATATATATATAATTATTGGGTTTCATGTCTAGCCAAACCCAACAAGCTTGGGATAAAGACTTGGTTGTTGTTGTTGTTTGCATCTACCACTTGATATTTTGTTGAAATGAATCTGATTTGCAACTGCTTGCGAGCTACTCTCTCTCACACAAAGTGATAATCAATCTCTATATGTTTAGTTCGAGCATGAAATACTGGATTTGCTATCATGTAAGTTGATACTAGATTATCACACCATAAACAAGCTGATTCTGAATGTGATATACCTAGTTCCTTTAGTATAGTTTCTACACATATTACCCCAGCGGTTGCATTGGCTTGAGATTTATATTCAGCTTCAGTACTTGACCTTGATATTGTAATTTGTTTTCTAGCACTCCAAGAAACAAGGTTATACCCCAGAAAAATTGCAAAGCCACATGTAGATCTTCTATCATCTATACAGCCTGCTCAATCTGCATCTGAAAAGACAATAAACTATATAAAACTCCCTTTTCCAAACCTTATTCCATATCCTACTGTTCCTTGTATGTACCTTAAAATTATCTTCACAGCGGTCATATGTACTGAAGTTGGTGAGTCTAAAAATTGGCATACCTTATAGACTTCCTCCTCAAGATTTCCATGCAGAAAAGCATTTTTAACATCTAAAATTTTTAGACACCAACCTTTTGATATGGTAACAGACAATACTATCCTAATTGTGGCAGCCTTAATGACTGGACTAAAGGTATCTTCATAGTCAACTCCATACCTTTGTTTTAAACCTTTTGCAACAAACATGCTTTATATCTGTCAATGGATCTATCAGCTATTCTCTTGATTTTATAAACCCACTTTGAATCAATTATATTGCTTGCATTATTTCATGGAACTAGATGCCATGTATTATTTTTCTCCATGGCATGAAACTCTGAATCCATTGCTTTTCTCCAGTTTTCATCTCTTAGGGCTTGATCCAAATTCTCAGGTTCACCTGTAGTAGCAAGTAAGCAAACAAAGTCATTGCCGAAGTCTTTTGGTTTAGATATATTGTTTTGTAGCCTAGTCCTTGGACGGTTGTCAACAACAGGAGCCATGGATCCAGTCGGCACAGTAAATCCTTCGTCTGAGGAAACCAACCGAGAATCAATTTCTGATGCATGTGGCACGCACGACAAGGACATCTCCTCACCCCATCAAGCACCAGGACACATGCTGCTGCATCACCTGTGCGCGGAACTGTCTGAGGCTCCCGATCCGATGAGGATTCTGTTGGAAGTGCAGGTATTGATGGCACTACAGATCCCGGAGTCAATTTATCCTCCTGCACATGCAGACCAGCATCTTCGAGGTTTGAGCCAGGATCTTCTGTTCCATTTTGCTCCAATTGATTTTCCTGCACAAAACAACTTCCTTCCTCACTTGAGTTAGTGATATCAATAGAATATGCTCTATTTTGAGAATAATTTTGCTGGTTATTCATCATATCTGCACCTGCAGAAATCAAAGTTGGATGAAGGAGGAGAAAATCAGATTTTGAGGTGTACCCCGGCATTTAGGTTCAATTTTTCAAACGAAAAAACTCTTTCATCAAACACTACATCCCTAGATATGTATTTCTCCCACTCTGAACATATAAACACTTAGTCTACGCGTAATGTGCTATATCCAAGAAGCACACATTGCTTTGATCTAAAGGCTAATTTGTGAGTATTATAGGGACGTAGATTTGGCCAACATGCACAACCAATAGTTTTGAGTTGGGCATAATCTGGTTCTGCGCCATATAGTTTTCTAATGGTGTTTGATAGCCGATGACTCGTGATGGGGTCCTGTTAATGAGATAGGAAGCAGTACTAAAAGCCTCATCCCAAAATTTTAATGGCATAGAAGCCCTAGCTAGAAGAGAGAGACTGACTTCAACCACATGTCTATGTTTTCTATCGGCAGCACCATTTTGTTGGACATGAGACTAAATTTGATATCCCAAGTTGAGTGAAGAAATGATTTAATTTTTGGTACTCCCCACCCCAGTCAGTTTGAATGGAGATAATTTTCATATTAAAGACTCGCTCTACTTGGGTTTGGAATATATGAATTTCTCAAATACCTCAGATCTGTGCCAAATCAAATACACCCAAGTGAACTTACTAAAATCATTGACAAAACTCACATAATAGTAATGTCTTCCAGTCAAAAGTGGGGCTGGACCCCATACATCTGAAAATACTAATTCTAATGGGTTTTTAGACATACTCGATGACTTTGGAAAAGGAAGTTGATGGATTTTACCCTGTTGGCATGCATCACACACTTGTACTGCATTTGACTTTGATGAACAAGGAAGCTTATATTTATTCACCACTTTATTGATTATAAGCATGGATGGATGACCTAATCTCTCATGCCGTCGTTCAAGGGAGGGCTTGACTGTCATGAGAGAACACTTTGATGAGGAGGAATTTTCAAGTGATGGCCATGGATAGAGACCTCCTTCACATATGCCTCGAAGAAAAATTCTCCTCGAAATTCGATCCTTTACCAGAAAATAATTAGAGTTATATTCAATAAATATGGGATTATCAGTGGTGAGTTTATGGATGGAAAGAAGATTCCTTTTGGTGGATGGCACATGCAGAATATTTGAAAGACGAAGATTACAAGCAGGAGTATGCAGAATTGAATCACCAACAAAATCTATTCTCATACCTGTGCCACTGGCTGTATAAACCCTATCTTGCCCGTTGTATTTTTCATTTGTAGAGAACTTGTCTAGATCTGCAGCAATTTGATCTGTTGCACCTGTACTGGTAATACCAATTAGTGTCTATATCATAGAAAATTGACACATTGTTTGGCATACTTTTCTTTTGACTTGAAGTCTCTATCATAACGCTTCCAGAACCTTGTTGCGGTAATGCCCAAACTTCTCAGATAACAGGCACACTGGTCTGTTTTCAGGTGTACCACGTCCTCCTCTTGGCTGTCATCCACGACCATTAGGACTGCGACCACCTCTTCCACGGAAGTTACCACGCGAAACATTATTCGTGTTGATGTTGTACTGATTCATGTTGTCATTGCACTGATTGGAATTTCGTCTTTCCAACCTAGCTTCCGTGGCTAACAACTGAGCTAACAGATCTGATAGCGAAACAGGATTTGTTCTAGTGCTAACATTCTCAATAAGAGGATTGTAATCAGCATCCAAACCTGCTAATATATATGAGATCACATCATCGGCTTCTAATTTCTTCCCAGCTGCAGCCATCTCATCTACATACTCTTTCATCTTTGCAAAGTATGTAGCAGCAGTCATATCTCCTTTTCTGGTGCTTGATAATTTCGCACACAGGTGCATTATACGGGCTCTTGACTGAGATGTGAAGCTTTCTTGGATAGCCCTCCACACCTCAGCAGAAGATGAATATATTGCTACTTGTGACAATACTTCCTTGGATAATGTTGAGTTTAAGTAACTCAACAATTGTTGATCTTGAACCAGCCATTTAATATATGCTAGATTGGACATCTTGTTGAGAGTCTTGTCAGGCCTCTTGGTCACAATTTCTTCACCTGGTTTCTCCTTGGTTCCATCGATGAAACCATAAAGTTGCGCTCCTCTAATAGCAGGGAGTACTTGCGCCTTCCAAAGAAAGTTATCCCTTGTGAGCTTCTCTACAAGATGGCTTGAGGTGTTGAAGCCTGCCGAAGTAGAGGAAGATGAGGAACTCGACATCATCTCTGTGGAGAAAAACTGGCTCTAATACCATGTAGAAATTGGAGCGAAACTGCTCTCTTCATCCTGCTTACATGTTGAATTTGTAAGGGTAGAATACATGCAATCAGATGGGATCGCGAGATATGTTTGTTACATGAAAACCGTAACAGCACTTAATCTCTAATTAACATTGTTGAACTATCCTTTATTTTTTCTATTGCTAGACTACAATAACTGAATAAATTGTAAGAAGCATTATTTCTTTGTCTCTTGTTGTGCCAAACAATCTTCTGGTGCACGCCTGATCAATTCTTCAACAATTGTAATATTTCTAAATAGCTAATGGCCTGATCTAGTGGGTACTTGAAGCACTCAATATGTGAAATCATCAATCTTAATCGAATTACCTTCAGACTAGATGACGATAATAGTCGGTGCAGTGATGAGCTCGACGCAGTGACGATGACCATGACGGTGACGATGGTTAAAGAGGACGGCGTAGGCCTTCTCCTCACATCTGCATCTCTAAGAGATCGGATCAGGGTTCTTGGGAGCTGTTTCTCTCTCATCAGCCAACCTGGATTGTTATACCCTTCTCCCTTTTATAGACGCAGCGTGAGAGGGGGCCTACACCCAAACGGGCTGGACTACCCCTGATCAGGGCACTTAATGGGATGGGCTTGGTCACCTTGACCAAGCCATTGGAGACCAACCTAACAAGCATATCTCAGCATTGATGTTTATACTATGCTTAAAAATCAAAACATCAAAATTTTAAGCAAGAACAAGTTAAGAGCCTATAAAATTAAGCAAAAAATCATGTTTCTCAAGTAGATGGATGGCGCCTCCCTTGGCGTATGGCAACTTCAGCCAGAAAAGAATAGAAGGAGAGACATCCAAGTCTAGAGAAAACTCATGCTAAGGAAAAGAAAGTGCATGCGACAAGATCATTGTGCTAGCGGCCGCTTGGATGGAGAGGCTTGAGAAGAAGGACGTCCATGACAGTGGTCGAGCTCTGCAGGAGGTCCAAGACAACTGTTTGAGCTTATTTCTTGTCCTGCAAATAGAGGTCCATTACCAGTGGTTAGTTTCATAAGCCCGCGAATGAAAATAGCGTTATAAAAGAAACAAGTCTTACTATAGATTTTTCTGCAGCAATCTCCACTTCTCATCCGCCTCGCTAGGGTTTAGATTACCTCTCTCCCTCAACACTCTCTCCATTGCTTCTCTCTCTTCTTCACATGGGGCTTGCAGCTAGAGTTCATCGTGGCCATTGATGGTGGTACCATGAGCTCTAGCGTGGGCTCGAGTGTTGCATTTTGCCTGCTCGTGCGTGAGTGGGTGGGTGGTGGCGACATGTGTGGCAGGAGAGGCAGCCTCGGGTTTGTGGCAATACAAGTGGCGGTAGATGTCATGGTTGCAACAGACGACACCTCTCCTATCATAATGGTGGTAGAAACATTAGCGCTTTATCCTGACGATAATGATGAAGGTGTGTGAAAGCAAGTGGATACGGTGCGTGGGCACGCGGATGAATGAATAGGCAATTAAAAATTGAAACACACTTAAACTTAATAATTAGTCCAACTCTGGACTAGTCTGTGAAATCCGACAAAATTTCAACATGTTTAGTGCAGCCAAGGAGGTAATTAGAGGAAGAAATAAAAAATTTAACCATAAGTGAGGGAGATCAAATTCAAATAAGGAACTTATGATTAACACAGTAAAAAAAACCTAGTCTGATCTCACGATTGAGCTCCTCATGTCCAAATTAGACAGACTACCAAGTTTCACAAAGTTTAAAGCAAAGTTAAACATTTAATTCAATACAACATAAAGGAAAGTTAAATTCAAATTCTTGATTCTACATTCAATTTTCCAAAACCAAATATGATTGCACCAATGGATTCCACACATATAATTTGGCCTACTTGCCAATTTTTACCACTTTTGGAATTAGTTAACTATTTTAAACTGAATTTTCAAAGTGGATAAGAGAGGAGGTGGGACCCACATGTCAGCAGCCTTTGTGTGTTCAGTTTTTCTTCCTCCCGCGAGCTGATCATCGCCGGCACTGTGATCAAGCGCGAGAGCAGCTGCTGTGTCACACCCGGTTTCTCCGAAGAACAACCGAGTGAATATCACATGTATGCCAGGATCATTTTCTCATACATGTGACGATAAATAGTGAAGCATCATCATATTACAAGCCAGGTGTTCGAATATAAAATAAGTCTTACACAGCATACGTCTTGATGGACGATAATAAGTTCATAACATGTAAATAAAACAGCAGCAGAATGTAAATCTTGTGGGCTCCGTCACAGGCGTTGCCCGGGGGACTCCGTGAATCTAGAATCCTTCTCCGGGTCCGAAGTCTTGGTCATTGAACACCACATCATCCCCTTGACCTGAGCAGCAATTTAAGCCAACAGAAATGCAAGTTTGAGTACCGTTGGTACTCAGCAAGTCTGGGAAAGTTATGTCATGCATGGCTAGAGCAAGGAGAGGTTGAACTCATGGTTTAAGCACTACGCAATTAATACCTATCACCTTAGCTTATTAAGCACCTACATTACTACATAGGTGAAATGGTCCCAATCTCCCAACCCATCATCAATATCAAGTAAACATAGTCTCATCTCAAATGTTAAGCTTCCCGCTTAACATCCACAACTTTCCAATCCATCATCCTCTAATCATGAATAAGCCCAAGCCGCTCTTGACTGTGAGCATGGCTGTCATGACAGTTTTGACTCTGCAGAGTTTGCACCACTGTACCCACATGTAGTGATTTCATCCCCCGTTGTCGGGTGGACTAAAAGAACCTCCATTATGCTAGTGTACGCGAACCACATTCACACTTCCCAGGTGTGTAGCCAGGAGATCACAACGAGGCCTTTACAAAGGGATTCCCGACGAGCGTGGGCCCACTGAGGTTTGACCCCTAACAACATACAAGAGGCTCCAACCCCGCTGCAGTGGCATCCTCTTGAGCCTTGCGGTTCATATGGTAGTCCAGCTGACACCTATTCCCTGCACCATCCAAAACACCCATACTATGCCGGAGATACACCTAATTAATTGGCCAAGCTACCCCATCTCAGCATGTGGTTGGCACGGTAAAGTCAGGTTACATGCTCCATGAACCGGTCCTTAGGATCCAGACAAGCACTAAACACAAACCCGAGTCTCGTGCACACAGCACCAACCAAATCATCCAACTTGTCTTGATCCCTACCTCTACATAACTCATAATATCTCATTCAAGAGTAAGGTAAACAAATTTATGATATCATATCCCACTCATCCCATTCTAAGCATGGCTAAGCATAAGTAACATGAATGAATGACATAATAAAATAAATCCCAACCCAGGCTACAAGGAAATAAGATAATGAAAATCTAGGGAAACTTCCTAGCTTGGGTATCATATTCCAAATTGACAATGCAAATTAATTCTAACTACACATCCTAGTATAGGATCAAAGTGGTCAAGGACACTTGACTTCTTCCTGCTGCTCTGGGAATGGAAAGTCTTGGTCTTGGAAGGGGAGAACTTGCTCTGGGGGAGGTTCTACTCACGCCAATACACATAGCAAAAGAAAACAACAATCCGTAAGCCATAGTCCACACTTTCACTCATGCAAAACACACATACATACATATTAAAGTTATTCACATGTTTAAGTGTTGTGGTTACCCTAGATGTGTTGATTTTAGGCCTACATACACTTTTAAACATTTATATATTATTTCTAACTTTTGTATTCAGATTTCCATTTGTACACTATATAGGAATTTCCAATTTGAGCAAATTCTCTATATTTAATTAATACACTTTTTAGCCACAAGTGTGTATGAAAGATAATTTCCTACTTCAAATAGGTTTTCAGATCTTCTACCAAATCCTAAACTGAAGTTTTTGGATTAGGAGACCTCATTTATCATTTTCTAATTATGCATACCTATTTTCCTATATTTTCAGATTTATTTTCTATGCCTAAAAGTGGATTTTAATATTAAAAGAGTAAGACATATCATCTAAACAGAATAGGTTCTGATCTAAAATATTAAATAATATATTTTTGAACTTCTTCTCTGATGTGAACCAATTTAAATTTATTTTATCAGTTTTCAGAATTTTTTCCTAGCCTAAAAATGTGTTTCTAGAACTAATAAATATGAGCAACAATTAGGCAGATCTCATTTCAGCCTAAAATTAATTTTTAACTAATTCTAAAGGTTTTCCAAGTGCTAGGAGAGTTTAAATTTGTATTTGCACATGTGTTGGCATCACCATTTAAATTTAAATCCTAGTCACATGTTCAAATTTCTGAATTTAATATCCTATAGGGTCTAAAAGGCAAACCCACCCTACTGCAGGGTTTAATTTACTATTTCCTAAATTTTCAGGGGCCTAATTACACATAACAGAGGGGTTTTCCTAATTTTTATTAAGTCCAGGGGCTAAAACTGAGTTTTAAATGAATTTACATAAATTTCTGAAGGTCCAGGGGCTAGATCAGAAGTTTCCGGGGCTAGCTCGTGTTTTCCGAGATCCCCAGAGGGTAGCGCGTAAGCATCCCGGCCTTTATAACGCGGGGCCGACGTGGACCGTCCGATTTAAAAAAACGGCTGAGATTATAACGCGAAGCGGTACGGGTTAGATCTAATAGAAACCGCACGATTTAAAATGGCGGGCCTCAGGGGGCCACGTCGCCTAGCCGTGCGCGGACGGCGCTGCCCGGTGGCTCGCGGCGGCGGGAGGCGGCGATCTCGCCGGAGATCTTCGGGTTTTCGTCTATACTACCTAAAATTTGGATTTCTTGGCATAGAGCGGTAGAGAGGAGGTCGGGGATCTCACCTCGGGGTTTTTCTTGAGCTCGGAGGCCCTGGAAGGTGGTCGGCAACGAGGTCCGAGATGGAAACGCGGTGGTGCTCGCTGGAGCTGTGTCTAGAGCGCAAAACGCCGGGTTTTCGTCACCTGCGAGACTCCCCGGAGGCGGTGGAACATGATCAGCACGTTAGATCAAGAAATCCGAGCGAGGATCGAAGGAAAACGATAGTGGAAACTTCGGTTCTCACCGGAGAGAAAGATGGAGCGGTGCTGGGGAATTCGGTGAGTTTCCTTGCGTGGAATGCACGAAGAGAGGTGGCGGAGGATCAGTCTGGATAAGTAGCAGTGCCCGGGGCCGAAGATCGGGCTGGGGGCACGGGTTCAGGAGGTTGGTTTTGATTTGGGTGCGAGAGAGAGAGCCGGGGTAGGTTGGGGCGCGCGGGGGAAGAAGATGACGGGCGGGCCCCGCGCGTCAGAGAGAGGGAGAGGGGCGCACGCGGGATCTGGGCCGGCTGGCGGGTTTCGGCCCACTGGCTGATTTTTTCCTTTTCTTTTTCTTTTTCCTTTTCCTCTTTCTTGTTCGATTCAAATCTAAATTCCAGTTTGAATTTGAATTTCTGCACCACGTGCAATACGTCCAAAATTTTTTAAATTCCCCTCTTTAGCATGTTTTGGGGTGTTACATGCTGGCGAGCAGTTGTAAATTCAAGTTGATCTTCACCCCACCGCCTTATCTGTTTTCCCGACGGATCAAGTGCAAAAACCATCTTGATCTCTCCTCTCTTTGCTCTGCCGATAGAACAGCCATGCCGCCGCCTCTCTGCTTCACCGTCGCGCCGTGTACTCTGGCCACTTCGCCGTGACTTGCTCTTCCTTATGGTGCAAACCGATCCTTGTTTGTTGCATCGTACTCATTGTATTTCCCGTTTTACCTTCGGTATGTTCATAAGTACCATAGCGAGTCTTATCAGGGTTTCGTGTTGCACAGTTGATCATTGTTCATGGCTAGCTGAAATGATGTTCTTGACCTTTGTACGAGTTCTCTCGAGAAAGAAGCATCGAAAACCATCAAGAAAGCACGCTAGAAAGTGAGTTTTCTCTTCCGTCGAAAAAAAAACATATCGGGTTGCCAATAAACTCTATGTTGCGGTTTTCATCGGTTCTTTGATTCTCATGCTCCAGCAATGCGTTAGGACCAAACCCCGATCTAAATACGGGCTTCCCAAGCTTGAACACCATCGTCAGCGAGCTTCTTGCTGCTATCGCTATCGCACGCATGGTTCCGGCCATCACCGAGCTGGAGTGATATTGTCAACCTGTTCAGCACGTTGAGTTAGACTCTGGCGCGAGTTTGGGATACCCGAAATGCCTGGAAGGCAGTGGTGGTGAGATCATTGTCGGGTGTCGGGAAGAAGATGGAAGGCCCCGCCTATCAGCCGCTGGGAAGCGTTACCGAGATCCTCTGCGACATCGGATCTTTTGTGACTGCACAGGATTAAGTTTGTGGCTCCGTGTTGCTTTCACCCGATTGGCTAGATTTAAAAGAGTGGGACCGGGAAGGATTTTTAATAGAATGTTAATTTCAGATTTAGGCTCAACTTTAGAAAAATCATAACTCTCTATCGGATTGTCCAAAAATTCTAAAACAAATTTCGTTAGAATCATCTTGACTAGAACTGTCCAGTAGTACAATTCATCTGGTATGAAAGTCTCTGGAATTTTCTCAATAACTATTTTATTCTACAACAGTGAGAATTAATTCCAGGAGATTTCCTTGATAGAAAAATTCTGAACTTGGTCCAAATCTTCCATTGGTACTTTGGGATTTCCAGTAAAAATTCAGAACCATAGGGTGGGTTTAGCTTAATCAAATTTAGTATGCTTGCTCTGTGTTTATAAAAATAACATAAATTATTTCAGAAAATAGTAACAACTTGTAAAATCCATAAATTTCTGTAGAAAGCTTAGATAAAGGTAAAATCAATTTTGCTGGACTTCTTAAGACCAGGACTGCATGGAAAACCTACTTTGTTCTATGTCAAAGCCCCAAATTATCTTTGGAATTTCAGAGAAGAGAAAAATATTAGAGATTTAATATAAACACATACTTTATTAGAAATTCCTGAAACTTTGCTGCACCGGTCTCACTCTAGGTAAAAAAATTAAAAGGCTTCGGTTTCACGTTGGGAATCTCTGATTTACATCTGTGAGCCATTCTCATATCTGATTTGCATATGCACATTTGTAGATTGTTGAATTTTTATATTTTAGCATGATTTTATAATCATTTTATATTGATAGCCTGTGATTTTTTTGCGGAAATAGCCTCCTAGTCGTCCACATCGTGGACGATTTGTCAATGTGGATAAGTAACCATCCACGGTATCGACTATTGGAATAAATCGTCCACCCCGTGGACGACTTGTCCACAGTGGCTGCCACGTCGGCCCAACGGTCGCGGGCCGTTGGACCGACGTGGCCTGTTGTCCATGCCGTCGATGATTTGTCCACGGGGTGGACAACAGGCACCTTATAAAGGCCGCCGAGCTGCTGGTGTCCCCTAGCCAGAGGAGAGAAGAGAAGAGAGGGAGAAGGGAGAAGGGAAGAGGAGAATGAAAGAAAAAAGTGGAGGAGGCGGAGGAGGAGATATATTTTTTAAACTTTTTTAGTTTATTTGTAAGAATTTATAGTTAGGTTAGATATTTAATTTAGTTATGACTAGTTATGTTAGAATTTGTCAGATTCGTTTTAGTTAGCTTAGTTATATGTTAGATTTAGTTAGATTAGATTTATAATTTAGTTATGTTAAATTAGAAAATGTTAATTATGATGTTACATTAGATATAGTTTGGTTAGATTTTTATTGTTAGGTTACATTTCAAATTTAGTTTTGTTAGATTTACTTATGTTTAGTTATGTTAGATTTAGTTAGGTTACATTTACGTTACATTTAGTTTGGTTAGATTTATAATTTATGTATGTTATATTATATTATGTAAATTACGACATTACATTAGATATAATTAAGTTAGATTATTGAATTTCTGTATTTACATTTCTGTTTTTTGTTATTGTATTTATAATTGAGTATTTAGATTTTTGAATTGCTCTATTTATATTGCCATACATAGATCATTATATATTTAAGTCCATATACTTTCATTATACATACATAGTTTTATTATACTCTATTTATAATTCAGTATTTACGTTTCTGTATTTATAATTCCGTATTTAAAGTTCTGTACAATACCTGTATTTACATTTTGTATTTATTTTGATTCTATCTATAATTTAATATTTCCATTTTTAATTGCTTTGTTTACATTTTGTATATAAATCATTATGTATTTAAGTATTATAGTTTTATTGTGCAGACATAGTTGTCAATATAATTATTACATTTATTTCTTAGGAATGTCGGACAAAATAGATTTTCAGATATTTTATGGAAATGGAGAGACCATCTGGAGTAGATTTACCAGGATTCCCTTTTATAAATCGGGGAATATGAAGTCCAACGGAAAAGACATATACTGTTATTACTGAGGCAACGAGTCAAGCAGATGAAGGAGAGCATATTGAACACTTAGTTCACCAGATGGTTGAGGAAGTTATGGAGTATAACAATGTTCCTAAATATGATTCATCAGACGATGAAGATCAACTTCCAGCCACTGTCGTTGAAAACATAATAGTTACTAAAGGGTATCCACTGCCATTGGGTTATCATGAGAATACAATAACACTGAGATCTGTTTTCAAAGATAAAGAAGCATTGAAAGATGCTACTAAATATTGATCTCTTTCAATAAAGAGATCATTTATGGTTTCTCGATCCACTAAAAAATTTTATGATGGCAGATATTTATCAACAACTTATCCGTTTTGTATTCACGCATATGCAGAGAAGTGGAGTACCCTTTAGAAGCGTTCTATTGTGATTGATCATACTTGTGAGTTGCAACATTTTGAGAAATGCAATACTGCTCTGACATCGCAGTTAGTTGCAAATTACATATATACTCGTGTGGTTGATAATATTTTGTTCGAGGCAAAATCAATCATCAATATAATTGAGCAAGATTTTAAGTATTACCATAAGCTATTCTAAAGTTTGGAAAGCCAAACAGAAGGTTATCGAGGCTAGATTTGGTACTTATGAAGCATTTAACGTTATTCTTCCAAAATTACTGCATACTATCAGAAGTCGGAATGTTGGCATTGCAGTTGACATTGTGGATGTTTCAAACCCCAGGCTTCGTGGAAAGCTGATTTTTCACCGTGCATTCTTTTCATTGGGTCAATGCATAAATGCATTTCGACATTGTAGTTAACGGCGACAATCAAATTTTGCCCGTGGCCTTTGCATTTGTTGAGAGTGAAAATACTGAAAGTTGATACTGGTTTCTCTATCGGGTTGGAGTTGATGTAGTGCAAGGTCGAGAAAATTTATGTGTCATACATGACCGTCAAGCTGATTTGTTGAAGGCAACAACCGATATCAAATACGGTTGCGTTGAGAGCGATCTCGCACCAGTTTGGCCAGATATAAAATCAAGATGGTGCATAAGGCACTTGGGTGCAAATTTTTACTGTCACTTCAAGAACAAAGAACTCATGAACATGTTCAAACGTTTGTGTAGTCAAAATAAAGAGAAATTTTAAATGTTTTGTGGCGTCATCTTAATGAGCTGACAAAGAAACAAATTTAGGAGGTACATGGATAGGATAATAGTGAAGATAATTTTGAATCTCATTGTAGCTTCCATCAAATGACCATACAATATCTCGGAGGGCAGGATTATCCATCCTATGCTTCTCGCGTTGGATTGATAATGATCCGAAAGAGAAGTGGTCGTTGTTAATGACACACAAGGTGCTAGGTACGGAATTATGACAACTAATTTAGCTGAGGTATGGAATTATGCTAAGTAATTTTGGTAATTTATTAACTTATTAATACTATAAATTAATAATATTTTGCTATATATGTACACCTTCGTCCTATGTGGGGTCAAGAGTTTTACCACTAGTTGGTATTTTTGAAGGAATCTTGAATGGAGCGATGAATTACTTACGTAATCGTTTTGCAAAAGCATGTCTACTTATGGCTGATTCCAATTTGGTTTTCTCAAAATTTATTTCTGACTACATGGATGTGAAGATTGAGAAGACTCTTTTACATAGTGTGAAACAAATGAGGACTGTGCAGGATAGGTTTGAGATCACCTGTAGGGATAGAGGCAGGCGTGCTGGCACATATGAACGGACGGTGCACGAGTGTGTTCTTCATTAGAACTCGTCCATATGTACTTGTACGAAGAAAAAACTCCTCCATAGGCTTTGTTCTCAAGTCATTGCTGCATACCGTCAGAGCAAATTAACTCCAAGCATATATGTGTCACAGTACTTCTTGAAGGAGGCTTTGAAGACAACCTGGCTTGCTGAGATATTTGGTTATCGTATTTTTGGTACATTCACCAAGGATCCATGTAACACCCAAAAGTTTTAAAAGCTCAAAAGAGAAATTTTGGACGTGAAGCATGGGTAAAAATTCAAAAGTTTGAATTGGAATTCAAAATTTAAGAGAGGAAACAGAAAATAAAAGAAAAGGAAAAGGAAAAACGAGCTACTGGGCCGAAACCCACCCGAGCGGCCCAAACCGCCACACCCCTTCTCTCCACTCCTCCTCTCACTGCCGCGTGGGCCCCGGCTGTCAGTTCCTTCTCCCACAACCACCGGCATTTTTCCAGCGCCGGGCACCGTGCGCCCCGCTCCCGGATTCCCCGCGCGCGTCCCACCCTTGAACCCCCGCCGCCCTACCCTCGCTCGAGCAGTTTTTCTCTTGGTGAGTACCGCCGCCGCTGAGTTGGAATTCCCCTCAAGTGTCGCTGTTTCCCGCTGTCTAACTGATCTCGTGGCCTCGCAGCACCGCGCTCAAGCCGTAGACGCCAACCCCGGGGAGAAACGCCGCCGGAAACAACCATCCCGAAGCTCGCCGGTAAGAAGCCGCTCGCCGGTGAAACCTTCAAATTACTCAGTTTTGATCCACCCTAATTGTCGGTACGCCATCTCTGGACCACAGGGAACCGTCACGAACCGAAAGCCCGAAGGAATCACCGACCCAACTTCCACTCCGACGAGCACAGCAAGTCGCCGCCGCTTGTCCTCGTCGCCGACCGGGTTCCGAGTCCCTCAGGTCCAAGAAATTAGCCTAGGTGAGCTCCCCTACCTCCTCTCTGCCGAATTTTGCTGAGCAATCCGAGTCTTAGCATGTGTAGGAGAAGATCCGAGACCTCACCGGCGAGATCATCATCACATCCGCCGCCGGGCGCCGCCGTGCGCTGTGCTTTTCCCGGCTGGAGCGACGTGGCGCAATATGGCGCACCCATTTTAAATCGCACGGCAGAAATTAAATGGGCGCGTACCCCTTCGGCGATCAAATCGGGGCCCTCTGTTTTAGATCCGACGGCCCACGTTTGAATCGCCAATTCCCGCTGGGAATTCAGCAAGCTACCCCCTGAGGCTTTCGGAAAACACGAGCTAGCCCCTGAAATTTTGGTTCTACCCCCTAGACTTCCTGGAAAATATGCAAACACGTTTAAACTTCTGTTTTAGCCCCTGGACTTAATAGAAATTTGGCGTCTCTTTCTGTGTTTGAGGTTTAGGCCCCTGAATATTTCAGAAAATAGAATTTTAGAACCTGTAGGACATTTAAATTAGGTATTTACACTTTTGAATAGGATTTAAATTCATTATAAATGCAAATAATTAGGTAAATTCATTGTGAGTTGATCTAGTACTTTGAAAAAAAAATTAGAGTAATCTGAAAACTGGTTTTAGGTGGTAAATTAATTCTGAAAATTCCAAGTTAGTTTTTGTTTATTGCTGAAAATCTATTTTAGGCATAAAATAAATCTGAAATGTGTGTAAGTTCAAATTAAATTGCCCTAGCACTTTAAAAACTTGAAGAACAGTTTGAAATTTGGATTTAGGTGGAGAATGAATTCTGAAAAGGCAATTTGGTTTTTGTTTTAATTCTGAAATTCACTTTTAGGCATAGGAATAAATCTGAAAATATGAGAAAAATATGTATACACTTAGGAAATGTCATATATGGATTTTTGAACATGAAGTTTCAAGTGGAAGTTGATTGGGAGATATGAAAATCCTGTTTAGGGGTGCAATATACATGTTTATGCAAAGGATGTAACTAATAAAGTGAAGCAATGTGTATGTATGTATGACTTGCATGAGTGTATGTGTGGATGAATGCTTATGGAATGTTATTTTATTTTGCTATGGGTATGTTTGCATGAGTAGAACCAGCCCCAGAGCTGGTTCTCACATTCCAAGATCAAGACTTTCCATTCCCGGAGCAGTAGGAAGAAGGCAAGTGTCCTTGACCACTTTGCACCTAAGCTAGGATGTGTAGCTAGAACTATTTGCATTGTCAATTGAACTATGAAACCCATGCTACGAAGTTTCCCTAGATTTTCATTATCTTGGTTCCTTGTAGCCTGGGTTGGGAGTTATTTTATTATGTTATTTATTTATACTACTCATGTGTGGCCATGCTTAGAATGGGATAAATGGGATATGAGATCATCACCTTGATTATTTACCCTTGAATGCAATATTATGAATTATGGTAGAGGTAGGAATCTAGGCAAGCTGGATTCTTTGGTTGGTGCTACGTGCACGAGACTCGGGTCTATGTTTAGTGCCTGCCTGGGTTCTAAGGACCAGTTCATGGAGCATGTAACCTGGCTTTATCATGCCAACCACATACTGAGATGGGGCAGCTTGGCCAATTAATTGGATGTATTTACGACGTAGTGTGGGTGTTTGGATAGTGTCGGGAATAGGTGTCAGCTGGACTACCATAGGAACCACAAGGCTCGAGAGGGGGCCACTGCAACGGGGGTTGGAACCTCCTGGATGCTGTCAGGGGTGAAACCTCAGTGGGCTCGTACTCGTCAGGAATCCCTTTGTAAAGGCCTCGTAGTGATCTCGTGGCTACACACTTGGGAAGTTTGAACGTGGTTCGCAGCCACAGGCATAATGGAGGTTTTTAGTCCACCAGGCAACGGGGGATGAAATCACTACATGTGGGTACAGTGGTGCAAACTCTGCAGAGTCAAAACTGTCATGACAGTCGTGCTCACGGTCAAGAGCGGCTTAGACTTATTCATGATTAGATGATGATGAATGGAGATGTTGAGAATGTTAAGCGGGGAGCTTAACAATGGGATTGGGTGTATGGGATTGGGACTACTTTACTTATGTAGTAATGTAGGTGCTTAATAAGCAAAGAAGATAGGTGTTAATTGCGTAGTGCTTTAACCATGTGCTCAGCCTTTTCTTGTTCTAGCCTACATGACATTAATTTCCCACACTTGCTGAGTACCAATGGTACTCAAGATTGCTTTTCGTTGGTTTTACTTGCTGCTCAGGCCAAAGAAATGAAGTGGTGTACAACAATAAAGACTTTGGTCCCGAAGAAGGGTTCTAGCTTCACGGAGTCCCCCGGGCAACGCCTGTGACGGAGCCCACAAGACCATGTTTCCGCTGCTTTCTTTATTTTCATGTTATGAACATTTTATCGTCCTTTGAGACGCTATGTAAGAATTATTTGTATTCGAACACTTGGATTGTAATATTATGATATTTCACTATTTGTCATCACATGTATGAGAAAATGATCCTGGCATACATGTGGGAATTACTTGGTTGTTCTTCAGAAAAACCGGGTGTGACAATCCAGGACCTGAATTCGAAGAGGTTTTGATTACCTAGGGTTGAAGCAGAGGCGTGGTCATCGTAAAACCAGACGTATAATAAACGATATTGATGAGTCCTCATCCTCACTACAAGTGAGATGTAGCAACTGCAACGGATTTTGCTATAGTTACAATAATTGCATTCAGAGTAATATTATGGGAGCAGCTGAGGCGGGACCTTTCAAAAATCCGCATGACGGAAGACGTTCTCGTGGTCGTCGCTCATGAAGGGATGAACATGGATATGTTCTTTGAGTCGTTAATTTTTTGTAATCTTAGAACTTATCAACGTTATGTATCCGAGTTGTTGTAATGAAGTCTTTGGTTTATTATAAACTCAGCTATGTTAACGTTTTTCATTGTAACTTAATATTTTCTTATTTGCTTTGTAAGAAAGTGTTGTAGTGTACATTGTAATGACTAAGAAGTTACTATATTGTATTTCTGCAGTTATGGCTGCAAGTATGTTGTGGCACTCTAAAGCTACTTAACGCTCAGTTTGACGTTCAACACCGGCCATACCTCAGCAGTGTTCGAGGTGCGGAACCTGAAACATTGCGACCGAGAGTGCCGAACAATATGTTACCCCTAGACGACCGATGGATTACACGGTACGTATGTTTCTAAAATAAATAATTGATATAATGTTAGATGGATTCTATACTAACTTGTAATTTCATGATACAGTTTACGTGCAGCAGGGCTTCTACCACTTTGTAGGATGTTGAGCCTCATACAATCAAACGATCCAAAGAGAAGTCCATGTGGCTGACCTATGACTGTTCCCTACATACTGCATTTGTCGACCGATGGAGACACACTTTCCACATGCCTTGTGGGGATGTATGTGACACTCTAGGACGTGTCGTACCTCCTCGGTCTTCCTATCGCTGACCACACAGTTTGTAGGCCAGACTTCACAGACGGGTGGCATGAGGATTTAGTCAATCGTTTCTCGAGTGTCGTCCCTCACCTAAGGTACACCCAAAGGAATGGTCCGATAAGACTGATTCTAAGCAGGATAACGGTCCGCCGAAGATTTGGTTGCAGCAGTACGATGTAAGTACCATAGATTTAAAGTCATAGTATTCATTTTTTAGTAGTAATTCTTCTATATCTTTATTGTTTGTTGTTCATTACAGCCAGAAAACATCCACCCGATGCGGACGATTGCACGGTCTCGAGGCACTTGGAGGCCTACCTATTGTGGCTTTTTGGGTGGATAATGTTCACAGATTCACGTGGGGACTCTTGCGACAAGCATCCGATCTACCTTGCTAGGAGACAGCGGACACTCCACCCGAAGTACTACCGCACTATAGTTGGAGTTCAACTATTCTTACGGCTACCTATCAAGGTCTCTATATGGCTTGCATGAAGGTAATTTAGTAACAATATAATGTTTATGCATATGTTATATTACCATCTATTAATGATCTAAAATGTGATATTTCCATTGTATTAAGATTGCGGTGGATGGAACTTTGGCTGGTTGTTCTATGTTGCTGATTTTGTGGGCGTACGAGCAATTCGTGATAGGTCGGCCGGTAGTTGACCTAACCCCGTACGGAGACACTTTATTCAGGACATGGAGGAGGACAGACCGACAATGGACACGTTGTGGACTCGAGGCAGGGTAATTGAAATTCTTTTTCATATATGTTCAACCTTATGCAGGATAATTGAAAATGTACTTACTTAATTCTAATGCTTTCTTTTTTAGCGCTACTGGGGGTGAGAATACAGTGCATAGGGGGTACCTGGAGTACACAATATCGTTTGATCGCCTACAGGCCGATAGAGACATCGTTTAGACTTTGTACTCCTACAAGGATGTGGAGCGTCACGCGCCCGTCGGGTTGTCGTCGATCTGCACGAGAGATGCGGACTTTTGATGGACATGGAAGGCTCTCATGTACAACATTTGCATAGAGGAGTACTCACCTCATCGGGCCATGCAGCAATTCGGACGGCAGCAGGTTTTTCTGGTCCCAAGGGGGTCTCGCGCTGCACACACATAAGGTGCTTTCTACATTTCCATATCCATCGTAGATTAACTTTGTATTCCTTATTAACGTTGTCTGTTGCATGCAGGTACACATGCAAGGGTACCTCTTCAGCCTTGTTCTGGCCTCGTATGGATTCGTGGCTATAGCTATGGGCAGTGCCGCTTTGGACATCATTGCAGACACATTTCGGTTTAGTGCGGAGTCGTACGCAGAGTACCTGCAATGGTACGTGACTCGGACTTGTACCAGGATCACATACACACCAGCTGAGCTGGTGGTATAGGTTGCGGCTATGTCTGATACCTACCCTCCCTACCTTGGTCGTAACACTTTTGTGGCGGTAAGTTTGCTCTTTATTCAGATATTCGAATTTTCATTGTTTACAGGTTGAGATGCTATGCATTGCACAATTTGATGCTAGGACAATGGCTCGGAGGACTGAACTAGGCTTGCAGGTCAGCAACACAAGATGATGTCGGCATGGAAGAAGATCGACAATTATATTACGAATGCGTTGAAGAACTTGACCCTGTCGTCCACAGAGGCTTGTCGTCAGGACTCCTCCGTGCAGCAGCCGAGGTTCACTCCAGCGACAACAGTTCCACCGTCTGTGCCGGTTGAGCCAGCAGGTAAGAATTTTAAAACCACTTACTTTTCATAAAATGTTGAAGGTACTAATGTAAAATATTATCATTACAGTGCCATCCATGTCATACGTTCGTCCTACGCGTCCTATTGATATTGTTGGGACATCCAACTGGTACAGTGGTAAGTGTTAGGCTTCTTTCAGAATAAAGTTTTGTAAATATTATTATTTATTTATACTTATAATAATAAAAAAATTGTAGGTTTCGATGACCCGTCCTACAGTTCTAATGCTGCACAGCAGGACTTGGGAGGCGGCTTCGATTGGGACACCTTTGTTGCTGATACTGTAACGGACACGCTTTCTCAGACACAGGGAGCTCCAGAGCCGATGCAGCCCACGCAGGATGAGACGCCGGCACCAGTACCTCGGCCTAGAAACCCGTCGGACCCCTTATCGTACGATGCTTACCATGTTCGAGCGGCACATAGGGTGCCTAGGGGACGTAGCAAGCGCTCTAGGCACTGATGTTGTACTTTTTGTAGTGTATCATGTGTATGTTATGTTACTTTACATACGATACTTTAGATGACATTTTATTTCTATCACTACAGGAAACATAGCAATTAACGAGGCTGAAAAACTATCGTAAATAAGCACATTACCCTCATAAATAAGCTATTTGCGACGGTATATACTTATTTACGAGAGTTTTTAGCCGTAAAAATAAGTCGACGTAAATAAGTATATTTACGACGGTTACTGACGTAAATAAGCTTATTTACGATGGATAATTTTAGCCGTCGTGAATAAGTCCACGCGCCACGTGGAACGGCGGGAAACTTATTTATGACGGGGTGGCTGTACCGTCCTAAATGACAGGGGCATTATTTACGACGGTACAACCACCCCGTCGTAAATAACAGGGGCATTATTTACGACGGGTGGCTGTACCGTCGTAAATAATAAGGGCATTATTTACGACGGTACAGCCACCCCGTCGTAAATAACAGGGGCATTATTTATGACGGGTGGCTGTACCGTCGTAAATAACAGAAACATTATTTACGACGGTACTGTATAAACCGTCGTAAATAAGTTTTTTTGTTTTTTCTAAAAACAGAAAATGCTGACCGTTGGCTCTATGGCCAGTCCACTGACTCGATGGCCAGCAACACAAACAGTCACAAATCCATGTATAAAGTATAATATCGAACGATCACAATCATAGAAAGTATATTACAAGTACATCACAAGCAATCAAATGATACGATACAAACGAAGCTACACATTACTACCACGGCCGCTACCTTCGGAGCCCGCAAAATCATCCTCAAGCCGTCCGCTCACTCCTGGCACGTGCGGCGATGGAGTGCGAGCCTCCGTCCCTGATGCCTGTCATGTTTTAGCATATATTATTAGAATTTAGCAAGTTGAACTAGTTTTGACTTTATTTTAGCAAGTTTAACTATATAAGACTATATTTGAGCAAGTTCAAAGTGTTTTGGTTATATTTGATAAAGTTCAACTATGTTTGTCTATAATAGAGCAATGTTAACTTAGTTTAGTTATATTTGAGTAAGTTTAGTTATAATTGACCAAGTATGTCTAAATAAACTCAAGAGAGGTTCGTTTTTACCTGAGCTCCTGTAGTTGGCACCTGTGGCTGCTCTAGCTCGATCACCGGTGGTGGCTCCAACCGTGGAAGCTCAACCTGTTGTCCAACCGTCATAGCCTGCGAATACAAACTATTAGCACATTTTTGCATTCATAATTTTGAAACATATAGATATTTGAACGACAATTACTTACCACCATTGCCGCCTGAAACTGTAGCATGTACGAGTTGAGATACTCGTCTCTGGCCCTAGTGGTTGCGGCCTGTCGCTCTCGCTCTAGTCGGAGCTCCTCATGAGTCCTCTCTCTCTCTCTCTCTCTCTCTCTCTCTCCGGAGCTCCTCCTGTGTCTAGCGGAGCTCGTCCTGGACACTCTGGAGCTCCAGCAAGCTAGACCGGCTGGAAGCGCTAGCCTGTTGAGAGGAAGAGGACCTGGAGGGTCATGCCTGCCTGGAGTCGACCACTCCTTGGAAGATGCCAAACCTACATAAAGAAGAAAGTTTATTAGATTTTCATCGACCACTCCAACAAAGTCGTACATAGTAATTGTAGAAGATGAAAACTCACCGACCGTGAGGTTTTCCGCGTCCACTTGCGTAAGCGGCTTCTGGGATGATTGTTGGCGCGTTCTGCCAATCATACTCCTCGCCGCAAAGCCTCCGTGCCTCCTGCCCATACCTGGTCTATAAATAAGGAAACAAAAGAATATTAGCTAGTTTGATTAAGAGAATTCAATACATGTGATGACACAACTCACCAGTGCCTCTGTCGCCGACTCAGAGCAGAGCTAGTCGGGCTGTGACAGATCACTTCCTCTGTGACCTCTCTTCCATACCTCAATCGGTGGGGGCTCCTGACCAGTTGCGCGCTCCTATGGATGCACGTGTCAACACAATGAAAATATGAAACATAAACAAACATTATACTTGGTAAGTTACACTTACAAGACGTTTTTTGGACCGCAAATACCCATCAGCACCAAAAAAGTGAGATGGGTCCGTCCCTCTGCTTTCTCGACGACTGCGGGAGAGGGCCTGGAAATCCTCACTCCCCCAGCGTAAGCAAAAGGCCTCGTACGCCTTCGGCCTGCCTTCTAGCCGCTGGACTCCTCCACGACCCTACACAAATGTCTTATTAGTTGAAAGCACTTTAAATAGAATGAGATAATTGAACAAAATAAAATTCATAATTTACCTCCATGTATTGCTCCGTAGTCAGGTAAGTGGAAGACACCGCCCTGAAGTGGCCCAACTCTTGCTCGCCCGGATGTAGCTTGAAATATTTGTTGGTAGCTTGAATCCGGGCGCACGAAAGGGCCTGAGTCACGAGCTTCCTGGCGTTGTGGTGGAAGACTAACCGGGCGTGGTCCACCGCGCCCTCGTCCTCCAAACGGTACCGTGCCTTGCATAACAAATTTATAAGTAATTGTATTTAACGTATTATAGACTACATTTGATATGCTTACCATGAAGTCGGACCAAACATCCTTCTGGTGGTTGCCGTGAGTTTTCCAGTCTTCACATTCACAGCTCGTCTCAGGCTAGCAGCATAACCATCTGGAAATTTCAACTTTTTCAACCAATTAAAGACTTCTTTCTTGTCTTTAGCTTTAAGACAGAAAGATGCGCGAGGTTTACCACCAGCTTCAGTGAGTTCAAGACTTGGATGATTACAAACTACTGCCAAATCCTTTCGAGCCTTTAGATTGTCTTTTGCTTTGCCCATCATATCCAAGCATGTACTTACAATGCACTCGCAAATGTTACGCTCCTGATGCATGACATGAATGTTGTGCATTAGAATTAAGGACTTCACATATGGTAGCTCCCATAATGCACAAACATGAGTCCAATCGTGGTCCTCTCCGAAACCAATAAAATATCCTGGACGATTTTCATCTGGCACAAGTTTGTCCAACAATGTAGAAATATCTGACCCGTTCAAACGTTGCGGTGATCCTTTTGTGATAATAGTGTCCTTTTTGAAGGCATTCCTCTGTTATCTAACAATGTGATTCTTAGGTAACAAATGTCTATGACAATCAAAGTAAGATATCTTGCCACCATGACTCAGCTGAAAACATTCTGTGTCTACAGCACATATCGGACATGTCAAACGACCATGAGTGCTCCAGCCAGAAAACATGCCGTATGCTGGAAAGTCATTAACGGACCATAAGTACGCAACTCGAAGGTTGAATTTCTGTTTTCTATAACAGTCGTACGCTTCGATTCCTGTCCATAACATTTTGACTCCTCAATCAACGGTTTTAACATCACGTTGAGTCGTGAACCAGGATGATCTGGTCCAGGTGCAATGAGATAGAGAAACATAAACTCATACTTCATACACAAAGATGGTGGCAAATTGTACGGAATAACGAACACCGTCCAACATGAGTATGGGGTGGCGTTAGTACTGATCGGTAAGAAACCATCCGTCGCTAACCTGATGCGGATGTTTCTTGCATCATTGGCAAAATCTGGATCGAAGCGGTCCAATGCCTTCCATGCCTCACCATCGGACGGATGCACCACAACTCCACTGTTCTCACGTACACCTTCTTTGTGCCATCGCATATGTCTAACAGTTATTTTCGAAAGAAACAAACGCTTCAACCGAGGTGTAACAGGCAAGTAACGAAGCTGCTTATGTGCTATTTCAGTCTGTACATGCACGCCTTCGTCATTATCAACTTCAACGAACCTAGACTTACCACATTGTAAGCACTTCTTCTCTTCGGCATACTCTTTCCAAAAAAGCATGCAATTGTTTGGGCACACATCAATCTTCTCATATTTCATACCAAGATCAGATAGCAATTTCTTAGACTGGTACATATCTTTTGGCACTTTATTAGGTTGTGGCAGGATATCGCATATCAATTTGACGAGATCGTTGTAACAGTTATTGGAGCATGAATAGTTAGACTTAATTGCCATAAGTCGGGTCAAAAAACTAAGAGGAGTCACTTTTGTGTGTTCATGCAGAGGCTCTTCTGATGCTTTGAGGAGCTTGAAGAACGTTTCAACTTCCGTTGTAGGAGCATCCTCCGTCAACTTAGGATCTATGGCTTCAAGCATCTCATCCATCATATCAACCCCCGTGTTATCAGACACCACTTCTCCTTTAGCAGCTCGAGAACGTGTCTCACCGTGAAAGTACCAGACCGCATAATTTTGCATGAAACCGTTTCAACACACGTGAAACATCAAAGTCACTTTGTCGAAAAACTTTGCATTCTGACATTTCATACATGGACACCGCACCTTACTGTTGTTGGACAACGAAAAAGCTTGTTGTATAAAAGCATCAGTCTTGGTGAACCACTCATTTGAGTGTTGCCCATTCTTTTTCCAACCCGAGTACATCCATGTGCGGTCTTCAGCCATGATTCAGGTTATACCTTCAAAGCAGACACATCATTATATGTTCATTTTTTATTTAATGTCACGACCCCTATACCTAGGCTGATAGGTCCTAAACCCACCCAAGAGTGATCGAGGCAACGTGCTTAAGATGAGACACGGAGGCTGAATCCGAACAAAATTTCGGGAGCATAACCCCGCTGTTCTCCACTGCACGCTCAAAAATGGTGCAACAGAGAACAACAGGGTTATGCTGTCAAAAGCTCATCCGGACCCAGACCCCGTACCTAGCTCGTCATAAGCACGTCCTCGATCACTCTCAGGCTGTCCAAAAAAGGGACAATTCCGAACCTGCACGCTTCACATGCCTATCGCATGTGAAACGTGCAGATTCAAAATGGGTAATCAATTACTATTGGTTACGTTAAACATTTTCATCTTCCAATCATTTAAGATAGAGGAAAGAACGAGAAAGAGGAGAAAAGTTGGTCAGAGTTGAAAGTTCAAAGGTCCTATGCTGGGTCGGACCGTGCTGTGTCGTGCCGGATCAAGCCGGGTCTTGCCGGGTTGGGCTGCGGGTCGGGCCGTGCCGGTCGGGGCGTGTCGTGCCGTGCCGGGTTGGGTCGTGCAGGGTCGAGCCGTGCCGGGTCATCAGACCATGTCGTGCTATGGGTTGGGCCGTGTGCCGGGTCGGGTCGTGCTGCCGGATTGGGTCGTGCCGGGTTGGGTCGTGCAGGGTCAGACCGTGCCGTGCCTGGTCAGGCCGTGCCGGGTTGGGCTGTGACGGGTCAGGCCGTGCCATGCTGGGGGTTAGGCCATGTGCCGGGTCGGGCCCTGCCGTGCTGCCGGGTTTGTCCGTGCCAGGTCAGGTTGTGCCGTGCCGAGTTGGGCCATGCTATGACGGGTCGGGCCGTGTCGGGTCGGCCCGAAACCCGTTAATATATGTATAATAAGTAAACACTCACAATCAATTAATTCACTAATTCAAAACTAATTGAACATTTTAAAACTAAATCAACACTTAAATACTTCAAACTAATAAACTTATGAGACTAATTGAACAATAAAAAAATAATTAAACAATTATATAATAGTTAAACAAACTAATTACAAACTAAAGTAAATAACTAATTAAACTAATTAAATAACCTAATTAAACAATTACAATCTAAGTAAACAATTACAAAATATTTAAAAAATCTTATCTAATTCAACAAACTAATTACAATCTAATTATAATCTAATTACTACACAATTACAAACTAGAATAAACTATTAAATTTAAACTTTTTACAAACAAAACTAAATACCTAATTAAACCAAAACTAATGACAAACTAACCTTACTATATAGGCAGGGGCCGGGCGGCGGCGGAGGGCGGCCGGTGGCGGCAGGGGACAGCCGGTGACGGCCGGGGTCGGCTGGGAGCGGCTGGGGTCGGCCGGAGGCGGCCGGTGGCGGCCGTGGGTGTCCGGGAGGCGGGCGGGGTCAGGGGCGGCGGTCGCGCGTGGGAGGGGAGCGAACCGCTCCCCTCCCGCGCGCGGCTTTATTTTTATAAGCTTATTTACGAGGGTTCCCGGTACCGTCGTAAATAAGCTACTTATTTACGACGGTTAGGTCAACCGTCGTTAATAAGACCGTTATTAATGACGGTGCCCAATAACCGTCGTAAATAAGTAGCTTATTTACGTCAGTAGTTTCAACCGTCGTAAATAATGGCGTTATTAACGACGGTGTCTTTTCACCATCGTTGATAAGTATATTAACGACGGCACCGTCGTTAATAAGTATATTAACAACGGCACCGTCGTAAATAATTACCCCCTCGTTAATTTACTAGTTTCCTGTAGTGTATGTCTCTTATTTGTGGAAAGTAATACTTACTGTACCATTCCCTTTTCAGTATGTTTCTGCTTAATACTGTGGTCTTCTCTAGTTTCCGAGACTTTCCCAATAACAATATCATTGGTCTGTCGTTATCATCAAGACTGTCAACACGTCCCCTTTTACTTTCTATTTTTCCAAAGTTTATCATTTCCTTCAATTTTAGTCTTTCAACTCCATCTTTGTTTCCTACTTCTGCCTTAGAGATCCCGACATGCTCCGATAACAATATAGATGCTGAGAAAGAGTATCAATTACGACGAGTGGAATTGTTGTAGAGTATCCAATAGCTTGCTGTGAGTGTTTTTCAGATTGGTACAATACTACTCGCCGAGCACAATTGTGGTTTGCAAAAGGAATAATACCGCAACTAAATCTCCGAAGAAAGGAAAGATCCAGCTCACAATATTTTTAAAACTCTGATGAAAAATGAATACAATGAAGGCAACAATTTGAAACGTGAACCCTGTGATCGTAAAGCATATTTCAAAATTACATAACCATTCACTCCTTACAAAAAAACTCTATGTAACTGATTGCATGAAATCATAACAATGTATACTACATTTACTTCCAGAACAACACTTCCTAAATATGTCTAAGTATTTTTAAATCACTGTCAAAAACTGAATACAAAGGAGTAAAAAATATGGACGACTGGAATCTAATCGTCCACGGCGTGGACGACTGGATGACGTGGCGGCCAACATGGAGTAATTGTCAATGCCATGGATGATTACTTATCAACATGGATAAATCGTCCACGCCATGAATGATTACTTGTCCATGTGGATAAATCATCCACGACGTGGATGACTAGGAGGCTATTTCTACAAAAAAAATTATGCATGCTATTAATATAAAATGATAAAAAATCATGCTAAAATAAAAAAAATCGTTGATTGTTGTCCAAGTATCTCTGTTGCCTATGGGAGCTTACTGACTATACTTGTGATTGTAGCATCGACCAGAGGAAGTTTCTCTAGATTAAAACTACTAAAAAATTGTTTGAGGTCAACTACGTTACAAGTTAGATTGAATGAATTGACTATGTGTTGTATTGAAAAGAATATATTGGATAATAATCCTGATATTGTTTTAAATGATTTTGCATCTATGAATGCTTGAAGAACTATTTTATGAAGCACTAAAACATTCTTGTCAATGAAGTAATTGCAGTTTGGTTCTTATTTGAGGTAAACATGCATTCACTCTAGCAGACGTACTTGTTTTATTTGGATAATTTCTTAGTCTTTATGTCATAATATAATTATTACTCAAGTGTTTAATATTTATTATTAGATGTCTCAAACTAAAAATGAGTAGATATGTATATATCTATAAGTACATACATATATAGGGTCCTACAAAACATCAAGCTGGCCCTGAGTAGCAGCACCTGAAGTTGATGATAATTGGAATATTTTGGGTGCCTCATTTCCTTCTGCATTTAGGATAATATCATTTCTTCCTGCCTCCATTGAATCAACTATGGGACTCAACGGTAATGTCATTTGTTTAGTTTGTCCATTCTTGTTCGCCTTTTTTTATCTCCTCTACATGAGATCCTTCCTTATTAAAATTGTTCAAATCTGGCCTCTCAGCTGCCTTGGTAAAAGTCGAGCTAAAATCTGTATTGGAGGTATTAGTTGGAGCATTTGTTCCCTGGAGCGGTGGAGCAACTATTTTAGCAGATGCCACACACCTCTCGGTCTGTGCAAAACTACTCCCACTCTTCGTTCTCACTACCTTGCAAAGCTTAGTCTATGTGGAATTTCTTGAACCATAGTCAAAATACAAAAAGCGCCATCTGTTTTTTGAAAAAAAACAATATTATGGAACATTAGTTTATGAAAATAGACATGGTTAAAAATTTGCATCTGTGATATCGATGGAATTCTATGCATACAGAGTTACCTGTGTTATGCCCAAGGAGAAACTGCAAACAGCTGAAAAACAATGATTTTGTGAGAATTATATATAAAATGTTCTTATTTCAATTATTTTATTTTTATCCTTGTAAAACAAATAAGCTCATGAGTTTGATACATGATATTGTTTTTATTGTAGAATATATCATACTGTACTAGCATATATGAACATTTCATTTCAGTGTGGATATAGATGTTCATCTTTTGAATTTCTTCTGCCCATCTATCATGGGAGAGATCAATCTAAAATCTGTATTCGAGGCAATGATAGGGAAATTTGTTTCCTCTTGCGGTGGAGCAATTTTCTCCAGATAACTCGATTCCCTTGTGTACTGCACAACTATTCACAATCATGTTGCTACCTTGTGTAGTTAGTTTATGTGGGACGTCTTGAACTGTAGTCGAAGTAGCAAGACTGCCATCTGTTTTCTTTCTTCAAAAATAAATATTAGGATAAGGATAAAATTAGGGAGAATATGGTTGTGGATTTCCATCTATAATGAAATTCTATGCATAGTATATACTGTAACATTCCCAGGGAAAAATTACAAGTAGCTGAGACACGGATGATTTCTTGAGGGGTTTATATGGATGTTATGATTTCACTTATTTACTTTCCCTCCCTTGTAAAACAAATAAGATCATCACGCATGTGATGATACTGTTGTCCATGTACAACAACAATTTGTGCATATATGGAATATTTCATTTCATCAGAGGTAGTATAAAGACATTTACCTTTCTTTATTTCTTCCTCAGAAGATCTCATTCAAATTCCTCAAATGTTTCCCCTCTATCTTGGGAAAGATCAAGCTAAAATCTGTATTGCGGGTAGTGATGGGAGAATTTGTTTTCCAGTCTGGTGTAGTAATTATTTCCCTAGCTAACAAAGTTCTCTGGGGGCAGAGCAGAACAACTCTGTCTTGTCCCTAACTAGTGAAATTAGTTTTTCTGGAACTTCTTGAGCTGCAGACGGAATAGCAAGACTTCCAACTGCGTCTTTGTCTTAAGAAAAATATATTAGGAAAAGGATAAACTAGAACAGAAAGAAGATAATGACATGCTATAACACTTTTTGTTTGTGGTATGCAACTGTGAATAACTCAATCGTTTCACTCATCCTTCTAAAATATATACTCAGGCATGTGATAGATGAGACTGTTATCCATGTACAATAATATACTGTTCAAGCATATGCAAAGATTTCATTTACATGTTCATTACAAAAATTTACTCTAGTGACACTATTATAGTGTGCTAACGCAATGATGCATGACATATGCTAATGATACAAATGAAACAACCAAAATGTGATACGTGTTTTGGTAGTTGAGCATTAAGATATCAAAAGTAGTCTGGGATGATGTCAACAAAATACAAGATTTTGTTTGACATGAAAAATATAGAAAGTAGTCATTTTTGTAGAAAAAACAATTAAGTATGATATAATGGAAACAATCGTGATGCATTCTCCTTTTCATTCTAAAAGTCTCAGTTTCCCATATTGACCATTACTGAACAACTCCCAATAAGTCCTAGCACTACAGGATTCCCGTCAGCATACGACGCCAAAACCGTCGTATATAAAGTAGAAGCTGTCGTATCTAACCTATATACGACGGCAGTTGTTTATATACGACGGTTTGTGGTCGTCGTATATATTTTGTCATATATATAGTTATATACGACGGCACTGTCGTATATAACAGGTTATATACGACGACCCCTTATATACAATGGCCCGTTTCGTAGACTTGGCCCAGTGGACCGCGACCTTTATATACGACGGCTGGGCCCTAGCTGTCGTATATAAGAGCTTATATATGACAGCGCTTGGGCCCTGGCTGTCGTATATAAGAGCTTATATACGACAGCAGCTGGGCCCTGGCTGTCGTATATAAGAGCTTATATACGATAGCCTGGGCCCAGACGTCGTATATAATTTATGTTTATTTATGACGGCCCTGTATAGCGACCGTTGTATATAAACTATAGATGCCGTCGTATATAAGCTTTTCCATTTTTTAAAAAAAAACAGAAAATGGCTACACATCCAAATCAATAGACAACAACAAAACAGTTTAACATACAAAATCACAACAAAGTGCAATAGTACACATCCACAATCACGAAGTCCGACATGCACACTATAAAAAACAAAATCACAAATCTATTGATTACTAGCCCCTCCACTACCTCCGGGAGCGAAACAGTCATCCTGCCACGGCGAACCTGGCGCCCTTAGCTGCGGCGATGGAGTCTGAGCCTCCGTCCCTGATCCCTGCGAAACACAATGACATATGTACAAGTTTACAATTCTTTTTCTAGGTTCATTAGGATTCTTAGCGGTTGGGGCTTCCACTTAATGTAAGTTTCTTTTTGTATATGTACTCCAGGAAACTGCTCCTGTGGTGGCGACGGCTGCAGCACGAACGGAGGTGGCTGCCACAACGGTATCTGGATTTGCTGCCCTTGCTGTCGAGCTAGCACCTGTCATTTCAAATATTACAATTTACAAAACCAATTGAAATGCAATGTAATTAAAGTATAATTATATGTTTCTTACTTCCATTGCCGCTTGCATCTGTGCCATATAGGACGCATGGTACGCCATGGCAGCCCTGTTGTTCTCTCGCTCTCTCGCCAAGGCCTCCTCCTGCCGAGCCAAGCTCTCCCGAAGCGCCATGACTTCGAGATCTCTCTCGGTGACACGGCGGCTGGAGGAGCCTGTGCCAGCAGCCGAAGACTGCGAGGAGCTGCCTCTCGCAGGTCGTGCCTCCCTAGAGTTGATGACTCCAGAGAATATGGCAAGCCTACAAAAAAACGAATCGATTCAAGGTAAAATTAAATAATCTTGAATTGAAAACAATGAAAGTAAATGAATTCACCTTCCATGTGCTTTTCCACCTCCGCTTGCATACGCGGCTTGACGGTTGATGTTGGGGGAGTTTTCCTATCGAACCCTTCGCCGTGTATCCTCACAGCCTCTTGCCCATACCTAGTCTGAAAAACAATGAAATTGTGTAAGTTCAACAACATATATAATGTCAACTAATTTGAGAGGTCATGAAACTTACAAGGCGCTCCGCTGCGTACTGACTACACTGCTCCGGCTGAGAAGGGTCAGCGTGACCTCTCCTATAGACCGGCTCACGGTGGAGGTGGCGCAGCGAGCGGCACACGGCGAGGCGGGCGGCGCACGGCGTGGAGGCGGACCGGCACGGTGCGGCGGCGCGCAGCGCGACGGGCGCAGGTCCGGGCGGTGCGGCGACGTGGCAGCGCGGTGGAGCTAGAATTATCAAGTAATTAGCGAAATTATAAACTACTATTCTAACTACATGAGCATAATTACCAACTAATTAGCATAATTATCAAGTAATTGAATTAATGGTTAGAATTACTTGCGGCGAGGGAGACGGACGGCGAGGGCGACGGATGGCGATGACCGCGGCTGTGGCTTGGACGGCGAGGGCAACGGACGGCTGCGGCGACGCGGGGAGAGCGACCGGCAGTGCAGTTCAGCTACGGCGTGGGGCCGGCTGCGTCGTCGGGGCGGCGGGGTGCAGTGGGGGCGGTGGCGGGGTCAAATGGGAAGTGACGGGATGGGGGCGGTGGCGCCGGGGTGGGGGCGCCGGCGGGGTGGGGGCGCTGGCGTGGTGGGGGCGCCGGTGGGGTGGGGGAGGCCGGCAACGCACGGCGGTGGGGGAGGGCAGTGCGGGCGGTGGCACGCACGGGGCGGCGGCGAGGGCCTGCGGCGGCGGCGGTGGCTCGGCCCGGTGCGGGAAGGTGGCGCGGGCGGCGGTGAGGGCCGGCGGCGGCGCGGGGCGGCGGCGGCGCGGGCGGCGGCGGCTCGGGCGGCAGGCGGCGGCGGCTCGGGCAGCAGGCGGCGGCGCGGAGCGGGTAAGGAGAAAAAAATTAGGGTTGGGCCCGATGGGCTCTATATGTGAACTATATACGACGGCCGGCTCGAGATACGACAGCCAGCCGCACTGGCTGTCTTAAATAAACGCTATATACGATAGCCTAGGGTTGGCTGTCGTATATAACTGCTATATACGACAGCATAGGGTTGGCTGTCGTATATAACTGCTATATACTACAGCCGTGTACTAAACGACGGCTGTACTATCGTATATAAACTTATATACGACAGCCTTTGCTGACTGTCGTATGTAAGTTTATATACGACAGCTAGCCGTCGTATGTTATACAGGCTGTCGTATGTTGCCCTGTTGCGTGCAGGAGAAAAGAATATTTCCCTTTTTGGGGATATCTGAGTTACTACCGAACAACTGGTAATGCAGAGGCAATAAGATAAAAATCTAGTAATTTGAAGAGATTACTGTCTTTCATTAAGAAACAGGGATATATATGCCCAGAATGGGCTATGTTCTCTTGCATGGAAAAATTTGAATCGACCAATATTGAGCTAATAAAATTATGATTTCCCTCTCACTTCCCAGCACCTTTGTCAAATTTTTCTGGCTGGGCTGCTTTCGTCATGTTTTAGTTTGAGGCCTTCATGAAAAGTACTTGTTGTCTCAACTATTTTATATTTGATTGAAAGAACAAATGCATGATATGATGAGGAGCAACAATGCTGCTGTCCAGTGTGCAACCAAACCAAGTGTTTTTTAAATGACAAGGAAATACAGTAATCAATTTTACTTCTTCGTCAAATTGTTTTTCTGAAACATCTTGCATTTGTTGGGTAAGAGGAATTTTTTGTCATTTAATATCTAAGCCTCATGTGTCATATGTTCTATAATTTGCAGTAACAGATATGTTAAACTCATAGCTGAATAAAAACCAATATGAAGTAAATTAGGGGTCAAAAAACTGTATGCTTAATGGGTCTCTAATGGCCAGATCAGTGGGACCTAATCAACAAGTCAATGATGTTTGTATCGAAGTAGAAGAATCAAGAATAAATAGTGGAGAGCCTGGCGGCGTACCTTCCATGAGCGTACCTGCGTTGGAGGAAGAGGACGTCGTTATCTCCCTTGAGGAAGGGCCAGCGGGAACACCACAGATGGCTGGGTCTTCTCCTCACTGCTGCGCTTAATTAGATCGGATGCTGGGTCTTGTGGAGTGTGTGAATGAGAACATCATAATCCTCATGCCTAGTTGCCTCCCTAAATATATATCACAGATGAGAGGGGGCCCAACAGCCAAACGGCCTGGTTGTGTGCTCCCGATTAGGGCACCTAATGGGCCAGACTTGGTCGTCTGGACCAAGCCCGGTTGGAGATCAATCCAACATCTCCCTCTTGATCTCCACGGATCAAGAGCTAAAATAATTCTTAGATTTTCTTAAAGCGGAACTTAGCGTTTATTTCTTTACATTCGATATATAGAGCACATCGTATCAAGATAGTCAGTTACGCACTATCTCGATGACCACAATACACCTTGCGTTTATAATTAGAAATAAACCCTAATTTTAGTTTGGCCCCTTAGTATCCAGAGATCATAAGATTTCACCTTAAACCCATGCTAGCTATATATTCTTCAAACACATTGGGTGGCAAACCTTTATTAAGTGGATCCACAAGCATTTGCTTGATTCTTATGTGCTCAATATGTCACACCCGGTTTCCATAAAGAACAACCGAGAGTATCTCACATGTATGCCAGGATTTGTTCTTCCATACATGTGCTAACAGTAGTGAAATACCATGAATATACAAGCCAAGTACGTGTTTACATAGTTATTACACAACCTGTCTTCTAAAAACTAAACAAGGTCAATAATAAATAGCAGCGGATTTAGACACGTGGAGCTCCATCACAGGCGTTGCCCGGGGGTTCCGCCAGCCTAGAACAACTCATCTGGGTTGAAATCCTTCTCATTGTACTCTATGTCATCCTCATATCCTGAGCAGCATTTAAACACCAACAAGAACAAGTTTGAGTACCAAATGTACTCAACAAGTGTAGGAAAGTAATGATATGTAGGCTAGTATCAACGAAGGCTGACTCAAGTTAAGCACTAAGCATTAATCCTAGTTCCTTAGATTTAATTAGCAGTTATATTACTAAGTGATTGAATCCCATCATCTTTATAATTAAACCATTAATGCTAGGTTACACCACATAACATCTTCTTCCAATTCATTCCCATGTTTATCTAATCATAGACAAGTCCAAGCCGCTCTTGACCATGAGCACTGCGGTCATGACAGTTTAGTTCTCTGCAGAGATTGTCCCACTTTATCCACAAGTCGTGATTTCGTCCCCTGTTGCCAGGTAAACTAAAACCTCCCTAATTTTCACACTTCCTTTGGTGTGCGATCAGGATATCGCTATGAGGCCTTTACAAAGGATCTACCAGCAACTACGAGCCCACGTAGGTTTCACCGCTGCAGTTTCCAGTAGTACACCCTACCCTGCAGAAGCCCCCTCTTGAGCTTTGCGGTTCTCAGGGCAGTCCAACTAATTGGAGGGAATGTTAGAATCTACTATTGATAATGCCAAGGGGGGTTACATATATAGAGTACAGCTAGGTTTAGAAGTCCTCCTAGTTAATGAACAAACTACCCTTGACATACAACACACACACACAGTCTAACATCCCCCCGCAGTCGAAACTCTGGCTGCGACAGATGTTGAGACTGGACAATAACACACTTCCTACATGAGGAAACACAAACACACTCTAATAAGACCCCCTCGACGTCACAACATCTAGCCATGGCAGATGTTGAGACTGAACCAAAAGAGCCTACATACATGTGTAAACACATACTCTAACAACTTCCCATGGAGAACACCATAGAAGAGCCCACTCATGCTCCTTAGCGGTGGCGAGGACGGATTATGCCACAAACACCTCGCAACGAGGGGCACGACCGGTAGAGATGGCCCAAATGTGTGTGGCGGAGGCCAGCAACGCATGGAAGGAGAGTCATGACACGCATAACGGAGGGCAGTGACACGGGGTAGGAGGACAGGGACAAGCGCGGAAGGCCTACAGCGTGGGGTAGGAGGGCAGGAACGCGCGCGGAAGGCTGGAAGCGCGGGGTAGGAGGAGGGAGGCGCATGGAAGGCAGGCAGCGCGGGGTAGGAGGGCAAGGACGCGCGCGGAAGGCTGACAGCACGGGGTAGGAGGAACATGTGTGGCAGGGGCCGACGGCGCGGGGTAGGAAGACAAGGACGTGTGTGAAAGGCCGGCAGCGTGGGGTAGGAGGGACGTGCGTGGCGAAGGGCGACGGCACAAGGTAGGAGGGAAGGGACCCGCGCGAAAGGCCGGAAGTGCGGGATAGGAGGGCAGGGACGCACGCTGAAGGCCGGCAGCGTGGGGCAGGAGGAAGAGGGACACGCGCGGAAGGCCGGCAGAGCGGGGTAAAAGGAGGGAGGCGCGCGGAAGGCCGGCAGCACGGGGTAGGAGGAGGGAGGCGCGCGGAAGGCTGGCAGCGCGGGTTAGGAGGGAAGGACGCGCGCGGAAGGCCGACAGCACGGGGTAGGAGGAACACGCACGGCAGAGGCCGACGGCGCGGGGTAAGAGGGCAAGGGCGCGCGTGGAAGGCCAACAGCGCGGGGTAGGAGGGAAGGGAAACGCGCGGAAGGCCAGCAGCGCGGGATAGGAGGGCAGGGACTCGCGCGGAAGGTCGGCAGCGTGGGGTAGGAGGAAGAGGGACGCGCATGGAAGGCCGACAACATGGGATAAGAGGGATGCGCGTGGCGGAGGCCGACGGCATGGGATAGGAGGTTTGAAGGCGCCACGACGGCCATGGGGAGGAGCGGGTCTACTACAGGAAAAGCGACCATTGACGATGGCCAAATTTATTGACGATGGGGCCTTCGTCTTTTAATTAATTGACGATGGCTAGATACAGCCGTCGTCAATAATGTTGTAATTGACGATGGCTAATCTAGTACTGTGGTCAATAAACTTGAAGACGACGGTGGCCGTCGTCAAATTTGGCCGAGATCCGGCCCCAGTCGAGGCGATATTGACGACGGGGAGACACAACGGTCATCAATAAGTTGCTTATTGATGATGGTGAGCAACTACCGTCATCAATAAGCCCGTTATACTCCCGAGCGCGAGTCGGGAGGCGGCATTCTCTCCTGCCCGTGCCGCCTTCCAACTCCGCGCACTTTGCCATCGCCAGTCTCTACCGCCCCGTCTCCAGTCGCCGCCTCCAGAGATACGCCCTCCTCCCCGCCGCCCCTCTCCCCGCCGCCCTCTCCGCCGCCACGCAGCTGGCCACCCCCGCCGCCCCTCTCTGCCGCTGCGCCGCTGGGCGCCCCCCGTGCCCCTCTCCTCACCACCCCTCTCCAACCCCGCGACGCCCCGGCCCCCCTCCTGCCCCGCTGCCCCGTCGCCCCGGCCCCCTCCCGCCCCGCTGCCCCCGCCGCCCCTCTCTTCCGACGGCCGCCCCCGACACCCCGCACCGCCACGCCCCCCCTCCCGCCCCACTGCCCCGCCGCCCCGGCCCACCTCCCGCCCGGCTGCCCCCGCCGCCCCTCTCTGCCGCCATGCCGCTGTCCGCCCCCGCCATCCCTCTCCGCCCCCACGACGCCCCGGCCCCCTCCCGCACCGCTGCCCCACCGCCCCGGCCCCCTCCCGCTCCGCTGCCCCCGGCGCCTCTCTGCCACTGTGCCGCCAACCACCCCCACTACCCCGCGACGCCACGGCCCCCCTCCCGCCCCGCTGCCCCGCCGCCCCAGCCCACCGCCCACCGGCTGCCCCGCCGCCCCTCTCTACCGCAATGCTGCCGACCGCCCCCGCCGCCCCTCTCCCTGCCTCCCCTCTCCGCCCCGCGACGCCCCTCTCCCCCCTGACGCCTTTGTGGATTCCAAATTTTCCTCAGCTGAAGACAACAGCCGGCCGGAGGACCTGCCCGCACCAGCTGACAAGGGCGGAGCATAGTGTAGGGCATGCCCCCCCCTAGTTTTGAAGTTTTCCTTTGATAATCAGTGGTTGTTTAGGGCTATTTGCTGTATTTTCCTCTTAACTATTGTACTGCCTCCCCTCCCCAGAGTTCACCCGGGAAGCTCTGCCACTTCCAGCAGATGTTTAGGTTGAATCGTTCTCCCATGTTATGCTAGCTGTTAGGGCTCCTTAGTTTATCCCTGATTGATCTGCTCTTCCATGATTAGTGGACTGCAAAGTACTTTAGAAAATGATGCTGGCAGCCCCCCGCACCAAGTGCATCGTTATGTCATCATTTTGGATTAGCAAATGAGGCTTTTGTGATGCGTAATGGAACTCCAAGAGTCAAGATCATCAGATCCAGCCAGATGACATGTTGGCAGCACTCAGACACAATCATAAGACGCATGTGCTCTGCTGTTTTGACTTTTCCTTCGTCGTACCCCCTAGATTATATAATCTAGTTTATTAGTGCTGAATTATACAGTATAAGCTAGCTTATTAGTGCTGGATTATATAAGCTAGCTTACATAAGTTTTTTTATAATTACTTTACATAATTAAGTTCATGTACAATAAGCTGGTGAGGTTTGTTGGCAATCTATAGCATAAAATTACTGTATCATCTAGTTGCTTATTTCAACCTAGGATGAAACAAACAAGATCGTATAATCTATAGTAGTTTAGATGATATTGTTGTTTACATGATTATGTTGCTTTTATTATATTGTTTAGATTAATTGCTTATGTTTTTGAGGGATTACTTAATATATGTAAGTAAATGGGTTTGGGGCCTGCCCGACCCGGCACGGTCTGACCCTAAACGGCAAGACACATATTAAACGTGTTTGTGCCGTATAGACAGTTGTAGTCGTAATGTATGCATCGAGACAGCACGGAAGCGGACGACGATGGCGTGGACATCAACCACCCGTGCTTGGGTGGACGGTGGAAGCGACCTCTACTCCAAGTGTGGGAGCCGCAGATGACTCTACTCCAAGTCCTGCAATGGAGGCTCTACTCCATTCCTGCCGCAGACGACTCTACGCCAAAGTCGGCATTGATTCGAACTCTGTGCCTTCCGTTCTTTCCTCGAGTCCATCTATCTCGTTCTTTCCCCTACCGTAAATGATTTAAGAATGAAAATGAGTAATGTAACCTATAGAAATGCATCACCCGTTTCAGACCTTCAAATTATATAAGTACTTCTTAGATCTATATTACGAATCTTCATAATTTTCAGGACGACTCTACGTCTCAGGACACAGAGGTTAGGGGTCCTCTTCAGGCACCGCAGGTTTTGGAGCCTACTTCGGAGCCTGCTTCTGAGCCTGCTTCGGAGCCTTCTACAGAGCCTGATGTGGATCTGGCGCCACAGCGGCGTTATAGGAAGAGCCACTACGTGGCTCCTCCTCCGGTTCCTGCACGGCCAGAAGATCGATTCGTTATTCGTCCGGTTGGCGATAGGTAAGTAAATCTCTAACAATTCAATTTAGATATTTTTATAATTATATATGTACTAATTGAGAACCATGTATTAGGTATTGGGCCGATGGCTCGTTCACGGGTCAGGGACGTCACCATCAGATCAACGCTGTCCTGGGCCAGCTCATCCGTTGTCACTACCCTAGTCTAGTGAACGGACGGGCCGCTACGTCTTGGGACGATTACGCTACGGTCCAGGACATTACCTACGGCAACCACCAAGAGCATGTGTGGCACGAATTCATGGTAAGTATGAAGAATATTTGTTAAATGCAAACCTATTATATGTTAAAGACATTTACTTGTATATTTCTTCTTCTAGAAATATTACCGTTTGGAGGACGAGGCCCAGTTAGATCACGCTCGTCTGGTCTTCAACAACAACGCCAGGAAGCTCTTGACGCAGTGAATATCGACGGCTCGCATTCAGGCTACGAAGGCATACTTTAAGTTGCATCCGGACGAGGGTAAGCCGGGGCAGTTCAGGGATGTGGCCAACAAGTACTTGACGAAGGCCCAGTACACAGAGGTAAAATGTTTATTTTACTTTGCTTCATTATTCAATTTTGATCAATGTTTTCATCCTATAACAAATGTGTGCAGGTCAATATACCGTGGCTTGAATCCTGTCTGGACGCATACAGTTTCCTATGTGCTCGTTGGATGAGCCAGGGCTTCCAAGGCGTTTCTATGATACAACGACAGAGTAGAGGGACAGACGGGAAACACCGTCTTGGCGGGGATGGCTACATACGTCTCGCTAAATGGATGGTAAGTGATACTCAAATCTTATTTTTGTTAATTTCTGGCGCTATCATTGTGCTAACACGAATCGATAGAAGCGAGAGATCGGTCAAGAGCCGACCGCTATCCAGGTGTGGAGGAGGGGTCACATGGGAAGTGACCCGTCGCAGCCTGATTAGCTGTCTTCTCAGACGGCAATGTAGACATTGGTAAGTTCTTTTGTTAACTTAATTGGATTCTCTATAATACTTCTGGTGACTTTATATTTCCTATATTTCTAGGAAAAGTATGGGGAGGAGGTGCGGAGGCTTCGAAGTGAAGATTACGATTGGCAGAATGCGCTGATCGTACCTGAAGCCGCGTATGCAAGCGGTGGTCGGAAACCGACGGACGGTGAGTTCTGTTATTTTTTATTTAATGTCATGGACTTCGAGACACGAAACTTTAATACTCTTACTTTGTTGTGTAGGTTGGCCATCTTCGATGGAGTAGTCGACTCGAGGGAGACACGGTCTTCCTCGAGGGCCTCTTCATCCCAGGGTGGGTCCAACAGGCGTATGAGCCGAGATCTAGAGCTCCAGAGTGTCTAGGAGGAGCTCCAGAGGACGCAGGAAGCGCTGCGACTGACGAACGAGAGGCAGGCAGCGGAGCTCAGGGCTAGGGACGAGTATCAACACTCGTACATGCTACAGTTGCAAGCTGCCATGCAGGTAAGTTCGGACCCTTGTACTCAACGTTTCTAATATATGAATGACATTATAATATTTTGCTTCATATTTGCAGGCTATGGTCGCAGGACAGCAGGCTGTCTTTCCCCAGTGGGCGCCGCCACCGATACAGCTGCCACAGGTCCCATAGGGGTCGATGACAGGAGCACAGATACAAAATTGCTTAATACCTGAACTTGCTCAACTCTAGCTAACTTCGAATTTGTTAACTTGCTCAATTCTAACTTGTAATGACTTTATTTAGTCAAATACGCAATTTTAAACTTCTAATTCATCCATCTATACATGCACATCACAAAGATCGGTGACGCAGGCTCAACAAACTCCATCCCCCAGCATCCGGCATTTGGACGACAGCACGAGGATGACTTCCTGGACTCTGGTGACAGCGGTGGGGTAGCGTTGGGTCGTGGCGTGTATATAGTGTTTTGATGATTGTGATATTTTTGTTTTGATGCCTGTGTGATATGGCCATCGAGCCAGGGCTGGCCTCGAAGCCAGGGCAGCCTTTTCCATTTTTTTAAAAAAACTGCAATCCTTATTGACGACGGTTTCTGATACTTAACCATCGTCAATAAGCCATAATAATTGACGGCATAACCATCGTCAATAAGTCACAATAATTGATGAAGGCCAGCACAGCCATCGTCAATAAGCCACAATTATAGCTGACGGCCATCTGTACCGTCGTCTATAATAGACCTTATTGACGACGTCCAACTGCTGGCCGTCGTCTATAAGCTTCTTGAACAGCCACGTGGCTCACCAAACTTATAGACAACAGCTGGTTTTAGCTGTTGTCAATATGTTTATTGATGACTAATTATTGGCGACAGCTAGAAACCGTCCTCTACAACCCTTTACCGTCCTCAATAAGTTATTGATGACGGTAGTAACCTTATAGACGATGGTTTTTGGCTGTCGTCTATTTTCGCGATTCCTGTAGTGGTCAGGAGAGGCGCGGCGGTCATGGGAGGTGCGGCAGCCAGAGGAGACAGTGCTGCCATGGGGGGCGCGGTGGCTGCCATGGGAGGAGCGGCAGCGGCAGCCATCAGAGGCGCAGCGGCGGCGAGTGGAACAGGGGAGACACGGCCGGGCGGCAGCGGTTCTGCGGCAGCGACGGCACTGCCGCTCCCGTCGGCCAGAGGCATGGCGACAGTGGATCCGGCTGCGCTGGGGCCGGGAAAGCCGGCGGCGAGGTAGTTGAGGTCGAACAGCGTGCATGACCAGACCGTGGAGGCATCGTCACCATCGTCCACGACGGAGGCCGCGGAGGCGCAGTCGCTGCGGCAACCGGCATTGGGCGGTGCTGGACACGGGGCGTGAGGCCGCGCCGCCGTGGCGGGCTTAGGCCCCCCGCTGGATGACTCGATGGTCGAGCTAGAGCTGCACGTCGGGGCGGTGACCAGCACCAGTGCCAGGGGCGGCGGGAAGCCGGCGGAGGCAGGGGACGGGGAAGTTGGTCCTGGCGAGCGGGCCGCGCAAGTTCCGCACAGCGACGTAGTAGGCGCGCACGGCAGCCTCGGCGGAGTCAAAGGTGTCAAGCCAGACGCGGGTGCGCTTGGCCGGGTCGTGGATCAGTGTCGTGAACCAGCCCCAAGGCCGCTTCCAGATGCCCCTGTACCGTGGGGCCGCCAAGGCGCTGGGGAAAACACCGAGGCATGGGGCGGGCTGCCACCGGTTCGCCGGCCGACGGCAGCATGCGGGCAAGGTGGCGACGCCTACTACATGGAGGAGGCGGCGGCGGCTGGTGGTAGTGGTGGGAGAGAGAGAGAGAGGAGGAGAGGGAGAGCGAGGCGACGGCTGGTGGGGATGGAGAGACTGAAACCCTAATCTGATATCAAATTGGAGGGAATGTTGGAACCTACTATTGATAATGCCAAGGGAGGTTACATATATAGGGTACAGCTAGCTTTAGAAGTCCTCCTAGCTAATGCCCAAACTACCCTGGACACGCAATGTAACATCCTTAAATTCATTTCCATGCATTGAATACATTTTTCATGTAGAGAAACATTATAAAATAAGTAGAAATGGAGAAAGAACTATACAAATGGAAAGAACTATAGAAATGGAGAAAGGACCATAGAAATAGAGAAAAGAACCATAGAAATAGAGAAAGAACCATAGAAATGGAGGAAGGAACCATATAAATGGAGAAAGAACCATAGAAATGAAGGAACCATAGAAATGGAGGAAAAACCACAGAATTGGAGAAGGGAATATAGAAATGGAGAATGGGGCATAAATGGAGAAGGACAATGTAGAAATGGAGAATGGGACATAGAAATGGAGAAGGGAATGTAGAAATGGAGAATGGGACATAGAAATGGAGAGGGGAATGTAGAAATGGAGAATGGGACATAGAAATAGAGAGAGGAATGTAGAAAAGGAGCAAGTGACATAGAAATGGTGAGGATTTGGAAAAAGATAGCTGAAATGAGCCATTCCCAAATTTCCCCAAATTTCCCTCAATATTTCTAAATTCCCCAATTCCCAAAAAGGGGAATTTTCTCCATATCTTGGGGATAAAATACCCAAGGCTGCCGCACCATAAGAGAAAAGTTTGTTAAGATCCAAAAAAATTGAATAGGACTCTTATTTGAGCTCCAATTGGAGTAGGACTCTCCCTTCTCCCCCCTTATTAATATAACCCCCCACCCCCTGGCCGAAATCCTCTCTCTATTTTGGACATCCCCACTGCTACCAAGAACACTTCCCTGCTGCCAAGTCGCCAAGTTTCCCCCCTTGCCGGAATTTGGCCGCCGTCGCCGGATAAGAAGCCCGACGATCTGTCGTACCAAAATTTTTCATAGAAAAATTCTCCACTGCTGCCACTGCTAGGAGGAAGGCCCTTCCATAAAAAGGAAGTGAGGTAGGTCTTCGTTACCCATATTATGACGTCGTCGCTGTTTCTACGCATCCGATTGCGTTTTGATCGATTTTTGACGGTGGAATTGATCTAGATCTTGAGTCAAGATCATCACCACGTCCACATTTGATCCCTACACCCTTGTTCATCATAAAACCCCATGAAAGCCCATTAAAACATGCAAGAACACGTACAAACTGGTTTAATAAAACAGCACCATAGGATTTGCATCCATCTACTCCATTGCATCTTGAGTAAAGTTTGTGCATGATGATTGATTACTGTGAATTTTGTATGTGTGTGATCCTGAGTAGAAGGACAAGCTCAAGAGGCTGTCTACAAGGATCTACAGCACCAAGACTTCGAGACGATCGAACAGCAAGAACCACGGGAGCAAGGCAAGTGTAAAAGGCCCAAGAAACGGGACTTGCAAAAACTGTTCTTCACTTCACCACACCTCAGCTCTTGTTATGGATGGCTGGTAAGGAATGGGAGGAGCAAGTAACCTCTATCAAAGAAGTGGTTAGAGGGGAAACTTACACTTTCACAACATGGGAAAATTATACACATATGATCACACATGAGAGTGTGTTTCCAAACTGTTGCATTCAAACTCAGGATTTCAGCAGCTAAACCAAGGATAAAAGTGCATAATTGGATTCCTCAGGTCCAAATTAGTGGGGAGGCAAAGTTTCAGAAATTTTCAAAAAGATTTGCTACCCATTTTTCCAAAAAGGATCCAAATATGCCAAGAATTCAAATATTTATTTGAATTTGGGGGAAATGAGCTCAACCATACAAATGTAGGTCAGTTTCAAACTCCAAATATTTGGATTCATCTCTGGCTAAGCTTTGGAGATCTTTTGAGGGGTGGGGGAGCACTGACAAGTGGGTCCCACATGTCATTGGGAAGGTTAAAATGGCACAAAAGTCAACAGCCTTAGGGGCTAAGTGTTGCACTCGGAACAGAGCCGAGGCTCCACCGCGACACGCCGTGAAAACGCCGGACGCCACCTCCTGCTCTCCCCTCGCGCGCTGGCGAGCTCCTTGTGCGGGCGCAGTAACTCCCAGCCGTGCCCCAGCTCGCCACGACCACGGGCCGACCCCCAGTCACTGCCCTCTCGCACGACAGAGCGCCGAGGAGCCGCCGCTGTGATCCACTCACTCGGGAGCGATCGTCTCTCGTGTACCAACGTCGGCAGCGCAACAAACCTATATCCTCAGACCTCCCACGCACTACCCGCATCACTTCCGGTCAAGTGAACCACTACCCACCGAGAAAAACCACGTTTTCGTGGCCGCCGGTGAGAACCGAGCAAAGGTGCTCCCGTGGGCAGCTCACACCAACCAGTTTCACTACTGAGCAAGAGCACCCCAAGGTGCGCCAACTCCCTGCGCTGCTCCTCTCCAAATTCCAGAGCAATCCGTGCGACGTAGCTTCGGAATTTCAAGTTTTCCCCTCGGACGAGGAAAACCGGACCGCGGGTAAGAACTGTGGAAATTTACGCTTAATTCTCGGTTAAAGTTGTTCATTTTGTGCACACCAGAACTAGAGAGGATAGGGAACCTTTTCCCTCCACAACCCTAGCTAGAAACGCCGTGGTTACAGCTAATTTCGAGCTTTTCGGTCGGCGGCCATGGCGGGAACACGCGGGCGCACGGTGACGACCGGTTTGCCGTCGTTTCCGAGCCAGGTTGAGGCCACGCCGAGATTTCCTGACCTCCACTGATGCTTTAGAGCGGATCCGCCGAGCTTTTGGCGGGCTAATGTGCTCGGGCGACGGTGCCGATCATCACCGAAGGCCGCGGCTCGTCGCCAGCCTACTTCCAGCCACCGGCAGCCCAAGCCAACCCCATAGACTTGTTCCCCGACCCTGAAAACCCCCAGGCGGCGAGTCTCCGGCCGAGAGGTGGCCGGGAAGCTGGGTCCGGCGAGCTCCAGTACAGCGCCGGCGAGGGGGAGGCGCGGGAGCGAGAGGAGGAAGAAGACCCACCGGGCCCACGTGTCCGCAGCTGAAGATTAAAACCCCGGATCAGCTGTGGCGTGTGATCCCGTGTGGTGGCGCGGGAAAAAGGTCTGTGGCCCCCGTGTGGCGCGAGTCCGGTGGGTGACACGTGTAGGGTGGACCCACAGGCAGAGTTTGAAGTCTTCCCGAATTAATTTGAATTCCAGAATTGGTTCAAACTTTGGAACTGCATAACTTTTGCTAGGAAGCTCCAAATTTAGTGATTCAAATTGGGTTGGATTCCTCTTGCCTAGTTCTGTCCAAATACACAACCCAATTTGTATGAAACCCAATAATTAATTCTGGAAAATTCTTTAAAGCTTTTCAGAAAAAGAATTTTAGAGGGAGTTTGGTTCAGCCAAAAATCCCCAAATTTTACCAGAATGTTCTTTAGGACATTAGTAAACCCCTGTAAAAGTTTCAGACCATTTGGAGTTGATTTGGTCAGAGCAATTCAAATTGGAAGGTGCTGTGTTCATTTGAATGCAGAAACATTTTCAGAGAATTTCCAAAACTTGGAAATTCAATTCTGGGCAAACCTTGACTCCAAAAATGCTAGGAAAATTCATGCAAACTCTATGAGCTATAATAGAAATTGTAGTTCATTAAGTTGAACATGAACAGGGGTATTACCTCAGAATTAATTCTTCCTTGCTGATTTACCAGGAGAATTATTCTGAGCAAACCACTCCATGAAAAGTGCTAATGTTTGGTCCAGAGAGTTTTCTTGTGACAAGGAACTCACACAAAAATTCTCAGCTCTATTGGAGCTCTAGATTACCCCTGTCCTGTTTAACCACTTAAGGGATTAATATGGAAAAGGGGGAAAACCACTTAGCATTCAACCATGTGATTAAGTTCAAGCCAAGCCACCAACCCCAATTCATATTTAAATTCTTAAACAAAGTTCCAGGGGTTAGAGGCTGGTTATTATAACTAATAGTAGAGGTCTTACTCTAGGACTCACATTTGCATCTAAATTAACATATAGTATTTCATTAACGTGTAGCCGTTGAAGAAGAGACTCCAGAAGTGCTGGACTTCCTTCTTCCGGACGAAGACTTAACTCCTGACCAGCAGCAACAAGGCAAGCCCCGGTTTGCATTAACCCTTTTTAAGAGCTTTACTTTGTTTACATGTGTCATATGAAGTAGGTATGTGCATTAGGTATAGAATGAGTGAAACCCCACTTGCATAACCAAAGGTTCCTAAAAGAGTGAGGGTAGTGTCAAGGACCTCGAGTAGACAGGCTATGCTTAATGAGTCATAGGACTTCGGTACAAGTCGAGTAGTTGGAATCTACTCGCGAGATAGGCTGGGGACACACGGGTTCGGTTGAGTGATGTGAGATCACTTTAGTAATGAAAATGAGACTAGGCAGGGGCTAGGGCGCAGCAAGAGAGAGTCTTGTGGGCGCAACCCTGCCCGTGTCGATAGAGGACCGATCCGTGTGCGGCCCTGATGAACAAGTATTGAACGTACCGAAGGCATATCGGATATATGGGCCCCGATAAACCGATGTAGCCTAAACCTCCGGGCGTCGAGGTATAGCACACAGATTTATAGGTGTAGGTTGAGGGCAGCAAGGTGGAAATCTGCCAACGGGCATAGAGAGATGCTCCGTGTGGGGAACCTCGTGCTCGTTTCGGTGCGACCGGTTCGACGTTTGGGCTGTTGGGTGAAAGGTTGTCCCGTACGACATCGAGTGAGCGTGCTGTGCAGCTCCACGGGTGGGCGTACGTGACGTGCTTTTTGGGTTTCCCTGCAGGTGTATATCGAGTCGATTCGCCGTCCCTCGCGGTGACGAGTACTGCTTGTTCACTGCGTCGTAACGTAGACTAATGGATGAAATATGTTGATTCAATGATGCTGATTGATATAATTGTATTGCTACATGTGTGCCACCAAATACTGCTTACTAAATTTCAGATTTCATGAACTGTTAACTTGTTGCTAAAAGATGAACTAAGGATGAACTTGTAGGCGTGTCGTTTTGCTGAAATGTTACTATCCTATGTCCATTGTACACCTCATGTAGAGTTTCATGCTTAGGTGAGTCGGTTAAGCCTTGCTGAGCCTTTGTGCTCACGGTTGCTGCTTAAGTGTTTTTCAGGTGAGGAGCCACCCACGGACTCGGAGTACGAGTCCACCGGCGAGGGTTACCCTCCGTCGGGGACCACGGCTGAGTGGGAGCCGTACATGCCGCGCTGAGCTGAGGAGTGCAGCTAGTGTGGGTTGCCCTAGGGCTGGGCAACCGACTTTTGCTAAATAGGCGGGCGTGAGTTGTATAGTGTAGTCTTCCGCTGTGTAATAGAACAATAGTTGTAACTGAAGTTTGTACCTGTTGGTACAGTTTCAGCTGTTTTCCCATGTAATATATTGCATTCTTATGACGTGTGCTGTCGGGTGTCGCATGGCGCGGCACCACCCTCTGCGATCCTGGATGAGCGGATTCCGGTCCGCCACAGCAAGTGCCCCTTGACCATATTGATCCCATGTTTTGAAATTGTTTTATTTGTGAAAACTCGTACGCTTGAGTCAACTTGATGGGACACCCTTTTATAGGAGTTTACTAGTTTTGTTAACCATCCTTGTCGCCGGGAGAGTTGATAAGTCGGGTATGGTCATTTTTCCTTTTTGCTTCGCTTAATTCACGGAATACGGGAAGCTGAAATAAAACATGTCTAGCTACTGCACTCATATGAATAATGATGATGATGAGATCTTGATTATGTTAATTGGCATGGAATCGGGGAGATCTAGGCAAGCTTGGTTCGTGAATGTTGCTGGATGAGATGGTGGTACTTGCCGTAGATCTAAGGACCGGTTCATGTGAGCATATGCCAGGAAAACAGTGCCACCACAAGGCCAAGTATGGGTGCGGCTTAGCTGATTAATTAGGTGTGTTGCTAGCTTGTTATGGACTGTAGATTGCGCGGGGAATGGGAGTCGAGGAGGACTGCTCTTGGAACTGCATGGCGCAAGAGGGGGCCCGTGGGTGGGAGAATGGTGATTCGAGCCTGCTGGTGAAACCTCAGTGAGTCCATACATCTAGTAGCTCCTTTTGTAAAGGCTATTTTGTGATCTCTTGGCACTACACCGACTGTTGTGTACTGGTATAATGGAGGTTCTGCAGTCACCGACGGGTGACGAAATCATGAACTTGTGGGTAAAGTGTTGCCACCTCTACAGAGTGTAAAACTATCATGATAGTCGTGCTTCCGGTCACAAGCACCTGGCCAACTTCCATGATTAGAGGGAAAACTTGGGATGGTTATTCGGTATGGTTATGGTATGGTCATTGGGATTGGTTTTTGGGACTGTTTTGAGTCATGATAATGAGTTTGGTTTCGGTTATATGAATATGAGATGGTGATGAATATTTATGAGTATGAGATGAACTTGAGAAAGATTAATGGCTGGATGAGACTTGATCAATGGTGAATTATGATGAGAGAATGTCGCTTATTTACTTGATTATAATGGGATAAATTTCACCTAGAAATAGTTTCTGTCTTTACCATGTTTTGTGAAGTAAAATTTGCTTGATTCAATGAGCCTTTTTATTGTCTACCTTGTTGTAAGCTACATGTCATACTTTTCCCGCACTTACTGAGTACAACATGTACTCACCCTTGCATTACCACATAAATATCAGCTACAGGAGAAGAGTACTTTAAGGACCATGTGGAGTACTAGGTGTGCGAACTACCGGTCAACATGCCTGTGGAGTCGAAGATGGAGCCTGCTGTCTTTAGTCATTTTCCGCTGTCGTTTAAAGTCTTCCGCTGCAAGAATAAGATAGACATTCATGAGTGAGATATTGAGTCATTGTTACATAAAACCTATTTTTTTCGTGGTTATATTCTGAATTCAGTTTGTGGATTACATGTGTGTGTGTGATGAACATCCTGGGCACACATATGCGTTCACTTGGTTCTATTTTTGGAACCGGGTGTCACAGATTGGAATCAGAGCCACGTTGATCGTAGGACGCAACCCTAGGTAGAATGGACACTCTAAAACACATAGGCACACCCCTCTAAACTGTTATTTTTGAAAATTGCTTGGTGCTGCACTTTACTTGTCAATTCAGCCACCGCAAAGTGCTATTTTCAGCCTCTCTTTTTCTCTTCTTTTGGACAGCAACACTTGTTTTCTTGCTTCATATCTTTTGAAGCTTTGGAGTTATTTTCTTCTTCTCTAGAGTTTCTCATGTCTTATTTATAGATGTCGGTGACTAGGAGCATAGCGCGCATAAGGACTCGTCCACCACCACTTGGGAGTGCACTTAACCCCATTGAGGTGTCTGATGGACCATATTGGGAGGAGGTGAATATGGAATCTCATGAAGAAGATGAAAACAGTAGCTTTATGCATGAGGAAGAGGATCCGGAAGAGGTGGAACCATTCGAAAACGACATGGATGATGATCCACAAGAACGGCATTGGTACGCACCTCAGGAGGAGTTTCACGCGGGCTTACACCCCGTGGAGCGTCATGAAGCTATGTCGGGAGGAGATGAATCTGAGGAAGAGCCACCCCTTGCGGAGGCCAATAATGAAAGTGATGAACAGGCCAACCGTTCAGTTCAAGAATTTCGGTCCGACGGAATGGAAGGAGGACACATATCCAGGGAGCTCAAAGAATTTCTGGATTGCTGCAGCCTATACCTGGAATATCTTCTAAAGAAAGTCCCTCGTCTCAAACATGAAGAGTGGAAGTCTGAGGTAACCATCCTATCTAACGATAGGGTTGTGACTCGGCACTTTGCACCCACATGGAGAGCTACAAGGGAAGAAGCTATCGATGATGCTGCATGGGATGCACTCACCGGACTGTGCTACACCTTCCGTGAGCAGCTTGCGGACACCACTTTTGAGCTGCACCTGTATCGGAAGAGTGGTACAAGGGAGATCATTGGACCCCATGTAACATCTCTTTCCAACCCACAAGCTGCTGAAAAATCTCAGAGGTTGCTCGTGGAGTTAGGAAACCGCTACGCAAGCGCACAAGAAGAGATCTGTTACCTCTGCAAGAAGCTGTACTTGCTAGAAAAACAGGAGGAGACTCGTGCCAACGCGGGAGCAAATGGAGCACCAGTGTCATCTAACCCTACATGGACTTCCGACTCACCATGGCGTGCGCCCATGTATGTACCACCCCCGTCACACAGCGAGAACAGCACCGGTTCTCACGATTAAGTTTAGGTTTCCATTGAATAAAGCTGTAATAGGAATGTTTAGATTGTAGTAGCTTGAATAAGAGTGGTGCTCTGAAATTTTGTGATGATTGCTTGGTTTGTGTGCTGGTGTGAGTTGTGGGACGCTTCGGTGAATGTCCACATCCACACATAGTGGAGAGATGTGAGATGCTTTGGCACGTGGTCACATCCTCATATAGGCTGAAATTAATAAAAGAAGTTGCTTAGTTCATACACCTTGATGCATATAGTTGGGAAATCGCTTCATTCAAATCTGAATTCTAGCTCCTATAAATATAGTATGTCCGAGAGTAAGCATTAAAATAAGGGGTGTATACTTTCTCGCCAACCTTATCGTCTTGGATTCCTAAGGGGTTGACATAATACTTGGAATGGACTGGTTAAGCAAGCACAATGGAGTGATTAAATATGCTCAGAGGACCGTGCAGTTGACGAGTGAGCACGGTACTCGTATTGAGTTCGAGGCAGCTCAACCTACAAATGAGAAGGCAGTGCTGAACCATCAAAGAAGAGGCATTGGAAAGCATTCCAGTAGATCAAGAATATTCAGATGTGTTCCTAGAAGAACTTTCAGGTATGTCACCTGACCGGGACATTGAATTTGCCATTGATTTAGTACCCGGAACTGCACCTATAGCAAACAGGCCATATAGGATGCCTGCTAATGAATTAGTGGAGCTCAAGAAGCAAATTTAGGAGCAGCTAGAAAAGGGTTGCATACGCCCAAGCTCGTCACCATAAGGAGCCCCCGTGCGCTTCGTGGACAAGAAAGATGGGACCCAAAGGATGTGTGTGGACTATAGGTCTCTCTACAAAGTGACGATCAAGAATAAGTACCCGCAGCCACGCATAGAGGACTTGTTCAATCAAATGAAAGGTGCCCGAATTTTCTCCAAGATTGATCTTCGGTCGGGATACTTCCAGTTGAAGATTAAACCCTCCGACATACTCAAGACTGCATTTCGAACACGGTATGGTTCGTATGAATATACCGTTATCTCTTTTGGGTTAACGAATGCACCTGCATACTTTATGTACCTCATGAATAAGGTCTTCATGGAGTACTTGGAAAAGTTCTTCATGGTTTTCATCGATGATATCATGGTGTATTCAAAGAGCGAGGAAGAACATGAAGAACACTTGAGGTTAACATTGCAGAAAATGCGAGAGCATCAATTATATGCCAAGTTCAGCAAGTATCAATTTTGGCTAAAGGAGATATCGTTCCTAGGCCACATCATCTCCGAGGGAGGAGTATCGGTTGATCCCAGAAAAGTGTGATATGTTTTGAAGTGGAATCAACCGCAGAATGTGAGAGATATTCAGAGTTTCATTGGGATGGCTGGATACTACCGCCAGTTCATCAAGGATTTCTCCAAAATAGCGAAGCCTATGACTGAATTGCTAATGAAGGGGAAAGCATTTCAGTGGACACCATCGTGTCAAGAAAGCTTTGAGGAGCTAAAGAAGAGATTAACCACAGCGCTGGTTTTGGTATTGCCGGATGTGAGTAAGAGCTTCGACATATATTGTGACGCATCAAGACAAAGGCTTGGATGTGTGCTCATGCAAGAAGGACAAGTGGTAGCCTATGCATCGAGACAACTAAAGAAACATGAGCTGAATTACCCCACACATAACTTGGAACTTTCAGCCGTGGTACATGCCTTGAAGATTTGGAGGCATTATATCCTTGGCCACCGATGTGAGATCTATACGGATCACAAAAGTCTCAAGTATATATTCACGCAAACGGTTCTGAATTTTAGGCAACTTCGATGGTTGGAACTCATCAAGGATTATGATGTTGGAATCAACTGTCACTCCAGAAAGGGCAATGTAGTAGCTGATGCGTTGAACCGAAAAGGAGCATGTCACCAACTCATGGTTCAGGAGCTGCCACCCGAGCTGTGTAAGGAGTTTGAACGGTTGCATCTTGGGTTCTTGAACGAGATGGAGGTGATAGAACTGAACTCCTCGCTGGAACAAGAGATACGAGATGGCTAAGCAATGGATGAAGAAATCAAGGAAATCAAGGAAAGAATCCGATAAGGCATAGAGGAGGATTTTTAGGAAGACGAGAAAGGCAAGCTTTGATTAGGGAAAAGGATTTGTGTGCCTAACGTAAAGCACATCCGTGACACGATATTAAAGGAGGCACATGACTCACCTTATTCCATACATCATGGCTGTACAAAAATGTACAAGGACCTGAAAACTTGCTATTGGTGGGACGGTATGAAAAGGGACATAGCTGAATATGTTGCCTTATGCGATACGTGCCAACGGTTGAAGGCCAAACATCAAAGACCTGCTGGACTGTTGCAGCCATAGAAAGTACCCGAGTTGAAGTGGGAATACATCAGCATGGATTTCATTGTCGGATTGCCACGTACTCAATCAGGTTATGACTCTATTTGGGTTATCGTGGACCGATTGATGAAAACAGCCCATTTCCTTCCTGTTAGAACCAAGTACACCGTCGCACAACTAGCTGAGCTGTATATGGAGCAAATCGTGTGTCGCCATGGAGTTCCAAAAAGGATAGTTTCAGATCGGGGTTCTCAATTTACCTCTAGGTTATGGAAGAAGCTGCATGAAGCCATGGGTATACGACTGAATTTCAGCTCCGCTTATCACCCGCAAACCGACGGGCAAACTGAGAGGACAAATCAAATTTTGGAAGACATGTTGAGAGCTTGCGCCTTGAAACATGGGTGTAGTTGGGATAGGAGCTTGCTGTATGCTGAATTCTCATACAACAACAGCTATCAAGCCAGCTTAAAGATGTCACCTTTCGAAGCATTGTATGGTGGACGGTGTAGAACGCCGCTATTCTGGAATGAGACCGGAGAAAGCCAAGTGTTTGGACCCGAAGTGCTGCAAGACACCGAAAACTAAGTCCAAATGATACGAGAAAACTTGAAGGCTGCTCAGTCACGACAAAAAGGTTATGCGGACAATAGGGGAAGAAGATTGACCTTCAAAGTGGGAGACTTCGTGTATCTTAAATTATCGCCTATCCGAGGCCAACGACGGTTCAACATCAAAGGCTAGTTAGCACCTCGCTACATCGGGCCATTCAAGATTTTGGGCAAGTGAGGAGAGGTAGCCTATCAACTAGAGCTGCCAACACACCTCTCCGACGTGCACGACGTGTTTCACGTATCCCAACTCAAGAAGTGCTTAAGAGTACCGGAAGAACAAGTACCGATGGATGAGCTCGAACTTCAAGAGGATCTGACCTACGCGGAGCACCCGTCGAAATCTTGGATGTGAAGGAAAGGGTCACGAGGAACAAAGTAATCCGTTGGTGTAAGGTACAGTGCAGCCATCACACGAAAGCCGAAACTACATGGGAGCGTGAGGAAGACCTCAAGGCAGAATTCCCTCATTTATTCTCCACTCGATCGAATCTCGAGGGCGAGATTCAGTTTAAGGGGGGTAGGTTTGTAACACCCTCAAATTCATTTCCATGCATTGCATACATTTTTCATGTAGAGAAACATTATAAAAGAAGTAGAAATGGAGAAAGAACTATACAAGTGGAGAAAGAACTATAGAAATGGAGAAAGAACCATAGAAATGGAGGAAGGACCCATAGAAATGGAGAAAGAACCATAGAAATGGAGGAAGGAACCATAGAAATTGAGGAAACACCACAGAATTTGAGGAGGGAATATAGAAATGGAGAATGGGGCATAGAAATGGAGAAGGGCAATGTAGAAATGGAGAATGGGACATAGAAATGGAGAGGGGAATGTAGAAATGGAGAATGGGACATAGAAATGGAGAGGGGAATGTAGAAATGGAGAATGGGACATATAAATGGAGAGGGGAATGTAGAAATGGAGAATGGGACATAAAAATGGAGAGAGTAATGTTGAAAAGGAGCAAGTGACATAGAAATGGTAATGAATGGGAAAAAGATAGCTAAAATGAGCCATTCCCAAATTTCCCCCAAAATTTCTAAATTCCCGAATTCCCAAAAAGAGGAATTTTCACCACATTTTGGGGATAAAATCCCCAAGGCTGCCGCACCACTAGAGATAAGTTTGTTAAGATCCAAAAAAATGAATAGGACTCTTATTTGAGCTCCAATTGGAGTAGGACTCTCCCTTTTTCCCCCTTATAAATATAACCCCCACCCCCTGGCCGAAATCCTATCTATTTTGGACGTCCCCCCTGCTGCCAAGCCCCCTTCCCTGCTGCCAAGTCACCAAGTTTCCCCCCTTGCCAGAATTTGGCAGCCGTCGAGCCCCGCCGTCGCCGGAGAAGAAGCCCGACGATCTGTCCTACCAAAATTTTCCATAGAAAATTTCTCCGCTGCTACATTGCTAGGAGGAAGGACCGGCCACCAAAAGGAAGTGAGGTAGGTCTTCATTACCCATCTTACAACGTCGTCGCTGTTTCTACGCATCCGTTTTCTTCGCCCCCTTCGAGTAGAAACTTTTACGTGTGGACAGATCACATTTTGATCGATTTTTGACGGTGGAATTGATCTAGATCTTGAGTCAAGATCATCACCACGTCCACACTTGATCCCTACACCCTTGTTCATCATAAAACCCCATGAAAGTCCATTAAAACATGCAAGAACACGTACAAACTGGTTTAATAAAACAACACCATAGGATTTGCATCCATCTACTCCATTGCATCTTGAGTAAAGTTTGTGCATGATGATTGATTGCTGTGAATTTTGTATGTGCATGATCGTGAGTAGAAGGACAAGCTCAAGAGGCCATCTACAAGGATCTACAGCACCAAGACTTCAAGACGCTCGAACAGCGAGAACCACGGGAGCAAGGCGAGTTCCCCTTGACCATATTGATCCCATGTTTTGAAACTGTTTTGTTTGCGAAAACTCGTATGCTCTAGTCAACTTGATGGTACACCCTTTTATAGGAGTTTACTAGTTTTGTTAACTATCCTTGTCGCTGGGAGAGTTGATGGGTCGGGTATGGTCGTTTTTCCTTTTTGCTTCACTTAATTCACGGGATATGGGAAGCTGAAATAAAACATGTCTAGCTACTGCACTCATATGAATAATGATGATAAGATCTTGATGATGTTAATGGGCATGGAATCAGGGAGATCTAGGCAAGCTATGTTCATGAATGTTGCTGGATGAGATGGTGGTACTTGCCGTAGATCTAAGGACCGGTTCATGCGAGAATATGCCAGGAAAACAGTGCCACCACAAGGCCAAGTATGGGTGCGGCTTAGCTGATTAATTAGGTGTGTTGCTTGCTTGTTATGGACCGTGGATGGCGCGGGGAATGGGAGTCGAGGAGGACTGCCCTGGAACTGCATGGCACAAGAGGGGGCCCGTGGGTGGGAGAATGGTGATTCGAGCCTAACGGTGAAATCTCAGTGAGTCCATACATCTAGTAGCCCCTTTGTAAAGGCTATTTTGTGATCTCTTGGCCATACACCGACGGCTGTGTACTGGTATAATGGAGGTTCTGCAGTCACCGACGGGTGACGGAATCACGAACTTGTGGGTAAAGTGGTGCCACCTCTGCAGAGTGTAAAACTATCATGATAGCCGTGCTTCCTGTCATAAGCACCTGGGCAACTTCCATGATTAGAGGGAAAACTTGGGATGGTTATTCGGTATGGTTATGGTATGGTCATTGAGATTGATTTTTGGGACTGTTTTGAGTCATGATAATGAGTTTGGTTTCGGTTATATGAATATGATATGGTGATGAATATTTATGAGTATGAGATGAACTTGAGAAAGATTAATGGCTGGATGAGACTTGATAAATGGTGAATTATGGTGAGAGAATGTTGCTGATTTACTTGATTATGATGGGATAAATTTCACCTAGAAATAGTTGCTGTTTTTACCATGTTTTGTGAAATAAAATTTGCTTGCTGCAATGAGCCTTTTTATTGCCTACCTTGTTGTAATCTACATGTCATACTTTTCCCATACTTGCTGAGTATGACATGTTCTCACCCTTGCATTACCACATAAACATCAGCTACAGGAGAAGAGTACTTCAATGACCATGTGGAGTACAAGGTGTGCGAACTACCGTCAACAAGCCTGTGGAGTCAAAGATGGGGCCTGTTGTCTTTAGTCATTTTCCACTGTCGTTTAGAGTCTTCCGCTGCAAGAATAAGATAGACATTCATGAGTGAGACATTGAGTCATTGTAATAAGGTACTTAAACCCTACTTATTCGTGGTTATATTCTGAATTCAGTTTGTGTATTACATATGTATGTGTGATGAACATTCTAGGCACACATATGCATTCACTTGGTTTTATTTTCGAGACAGGGTGTCACACGCAATACACACACAGTCTAACACAACTGACTACCATTCCCCACACCATCCAAACACTCATACTATACCGGCAAACACCTAATTAATTGGCTAGGCTGCCCCATCTTAGTCTTGTGGTGGCACTGTAAAGCCGGGTTAACTGTTCCATGAAACGGTCCTTAGAATCTAAGACAGACACTAACCCTTTCTCGAGTCTCATGCATGAAGCATCATACCAAACCAACATCCTGCCTAGATTTCTATCTCTATGACATACCATTGTGTCTCATATATTTAATATGACAAGTAACCTCTCTATTTCAATCATTTTCTAAGTTTTAAGCATGTCTAAGCACATAAAATGACAATTACCTATTCTAAATAAATCACACCAAGGTTTCAAGGAATAATATGGAAAACTAGTGAAATATACTAAAGTGGGTTTTATATTAAAGACAACATGCATATAATCTAACTAATCTTACTAGATTAGGATCAAAGTGGTCAAGAAAGACTTGCCTTTTTCTTGCTGCTCAGAAATGTCGAAATTTTGTTATTGAAGATTGACAACTAGTTTTGGCGCTGGATCTTAATAGAACAATTTTGAGAGGGTCGCATCATTCCAGCCGTGGCCGACAGAGGCGCGCAGTGTCGCTCAGCAGCGGTGTGACACCCGGTTCCGGAAACCAGAACCAAGTTAATGCATACGTGTGCCCAGGATGTTCATCACACATACACATGTAATCCACAAACTGAATTCAGAATATAACCATGAATAAATAGTGTTTAAGTACTTTATTACATCGACTAATTGTCTCACTCATGATTATCTATCTTATTCTTGCAGAGGAAGTCTCTAAACGACAGCAGAAATAACTAAATGGCAGCGGCTCCATCTTCAACTCCACAGGGATGTTGACGGTAGTTCGCACGCCTAGTACTCCACATGGTCCTCGAAGTACTCTTCCCCTGTTGCTGATGTTTATTTGATAATGCAAGGGTGAGTACTCTTCTCCTATTCAATTTGTTTTGGATCTTAACAAACTTATCTTTTAAGTTATGTGCGGCAGCCTTGGGGATTTTATCCCCCCAAATGTGGGGAAAAATTGGAGAAATTGTGTCGGTACCCTAAGTACCGGGTACCCCCGTGCACAGGAGGAAAAACTCGCCTAAGGACCTCACCCCCTCCACAGGGGTGAGCTCCGAAAGCGCCACGTGCCCAGGGGGGCCGGGTCACCCTCCTCCTCAGAGGCGAGCTCCGGGCCTGCCACGCGGCCAGCGGAGCCGGGCCTCGCCCCCTCCTCAGAGGCGAGCTCCAAGGGTGCCACGTACCCAGCGGGGAAAGGCCTCCCCTCTCCTCAGAGGCGAGCTCCGAGAGTGCCACGTGTCCAGCGGGGCCGGACCTCCCCTCTCCTCATAGGGGAGCTCCGAGGGCGCCACGTGTCCAGCAGGGCCGAACCACCCCTATCCTCAGAGGCGAGCTCCGAGGGCGCCACGTATCCAGCAGTGCCGGACCTCCCCTCCTCCGCGGAGGTGAGCTCCGAAGGCGCCACATGTCCAGCGATGCCGGACCTCCCCCCTCCGCGGAGGTGAGCTCCGAAGGCGCCACGTATCCAGCAGTGCCGGACCTCCCCTCCTCCGCGGAGGTGAGCTCCGAAGGTGCCACGTGTCCAGCGGGGCCGGACCTCCCCTCCTCCGCGGAGGTGAGCTCCGAGAGCGCCACCTGTCCCGCGGGGACGAGGGAAGTGTTGACAGCGCACTTCGACAGATTGGAATTGGCTCATTTCATCTATCTTTTTCCCATTCCCCATCATTTTTATGATTCTTTCACCGTTTCTACTTCTTTTATAATGTTTCTCTATACGAAAAATTTATGCAATGCATGGAAATGAATTTGAGGGTGTTACAAACCTACCCCCTTAAACTGAATCTCGCCCTGGAGATTTGATAGAGTAGAGAATAGATGAGGGAATTCTGCCTTGAGGTCTTCCTCACGCTCCCATGTAGTTTCAGCTTCTGTGTGATGGCTCCACTGTACCTTGCGCCAACGGATCACTTTGTTCCTCGTGACCCTTTATTTACATTCAAAATTTGGATGGGGTGCTCCACATAGGTCAGATACTCTTGAAGCTCGAGCTCATCCATCGGTACTTGTTCTTCCGGTACTCTTAAGCACTTCTTGAGTTGGGATACGTGAAACACGTCGTGTACGTCAGAGAGGTGCGTTGGCAGCTCTAGTTTATAGGCTACTTCTCCTCGCTTGCCCAAAATCTTAAATGGACCGATGTAGGAGGTGCTAATTTGCCCTTGACATTGAACCGTCGTTGGCCTTGGATAGGCGATACCTTAAGGTACACGAAGTCTCCTACTTCGAAGGTCAATTTTCTTCGCCTATTATCCACATAACCTTTTTGTCATGACTGAGCAGCCTTCAAATTTTCTCGTATCGTTTGGACCTGCTTTTCGGCTTCTTGCAGCACTTCGGGTCCAAACACTTGACTCTCTCCGGTCTCATTCCAGAACAGCAGCGTTCTACACCGTCTACCATACAATGCTTCGAAAGGTGACATCTTCAAGCTGGCTTGATAGCTGTTGTTGTATGAGAATTCAGCATAAGTCAAGCTCCTATCCCAACTACGCCCATGTTTCAAGGCGCAAGCCCTCAACATGTCTTCCAAAATTTGATTGGTCCTCTCGGTTTGCCCGTCAGTTTGCGGGTGATAAGCGGAGCTGAAATTCAGCCGTGTACCCATGGCTTCATGCAGCTTCTTCCAGAACCTAGAGGTAAATTGAGAACCCCGATCTGAAACTATCCTCTTCGGAACTCCATGGCGACACACGATTTGCTCCATATACAGCTCGGCTAGTTCTGCGACGCGGTACGTGGTTCTAACAGGAAGGAAATGGGCTGTTTTCATCAATTAGTCCACAATAACCCAAATGGAGTCGTAACCCGACCGAGTACGTTGCAATCCGACAATGAAATCCATGCTAATGTCTTCCCACTTCCACTTGGGTACTTTCAATGGCTGCAACAGTCCAGCGGGTCTTTGATGTTCGGCCTTCACCCGTTGGCATGTGTCGCATAAGGCAACATATTCAGCTATGTCCCTTTTCATACCATCCCACCAATAGCAAGTTTTCAGGTCCTTGTACATCTTTGTATAGCCGGGATGTATGGAATAAGGTGAGTCATGTGCCTCCTTTAATATCGTGTCGCGGATGTGCTTCACAATAGGCACACAAATCCTTTTCCCTAACTAAAGCGTGCCCTTCTCGTCTTACTTGAAATCCTTTTCTATGCCTTGTCGGATTCTTTCCTTGATTTCCTTGATTTTCTCATCCGTTGCTTGGCCATCTCGTATCTCTTGCTCCAGCGAAGCGTTGAGTTCTATCACTTCCATCTTGTTCAAGAACCCGAGATGTAACCGTTCGAACTCCTTGCGCAGCTCAGGCGGTAGCTCCCGAACATGCTCCCTTTCGGCTCAACGCATCAGCTACTATATTGGCCTTTCCGGAATGATAATTGATTCCAACATCAGAATCCTTGATGAGTTCCAACCATCGACGTTGCCTAAAATTCAGATCCATTTGCGTGAATATATACTTGAGGCTTTTGTGATCCGTATAGATCTCACATCGGTGGCCAAGGATATAATGCCTCCAAATCTTCAAGGCATGTACCACGGCTGCAAGTTCCAAGTCATGTGTGGGGTAATTCTGCTCGTGTTTCTTTAGTTGTCTTGACGCATAGGCTACCACTTGTCTATCTTGCATGAGCACACATCCAAGCCGTTGTCTTGATGCGTCACAATATATATCGAAACTCTTGCTCACGTCCGGCAATACCAAAACCGGCGCTGTGGTTAGTCTTTTCTTGAGTTCCTCAATGCTTTCTTGGCACACTGGTGTCCACTGAAATGCTTTTCCCTTCATTGGCAATTCAGTCATAGGCTTCGCTATTTTGGAGAAATCCTTGATGAACCGGCGGTAGTATCCAGCCATCCCAAGGAAACTCTGAATATCTCTCACATTCTGCAGTTGATTCCACTTCAGAACATCTCCCACTTTTCCGGGATCAACCGATACTCCTTTCTCGGAGATGATGTGGCCTAGGAACGATATCTCCTTTATCCAAAATTGACACTTGCTGAACTTGGCATACAATTGATGCTCTCGCAGTTTCTGCAATGTCAATCTCAAATGTTCTTCATGTTCTTCCTCGCTTTTTGAATACACCATGATATCCTCAATGAAAACCACGACGAACTTATCCAAGTACTCCATGAAGAACTTATTCATGAGGTACATAAAGTATGTGGGTGCATTCGTTAACCCAAAAGACATAATGGTATATTCATACGAACCATACCGTGTTCGAAATGCAGTCTTGGGTATGTCGGAGGGCTTAATCTTCAGCTGGAAGTATCCCGACCGAAGATCAATCTTGGAGAAAATTAGGGCACCTTTCATTTGGTCGAATAGGTCCTCTATACGGGGCAGCGGGTATTTATTCTTGATCGTCACCTCATTGAGAGACCTATAATCCATACACATCCTTTGGGTCCCATCCTTCTTGTCTATGAAGAGCACGGGGGCTCCCCATGGTGACGAGCTTGGGCGTATAAAACTCTTTCCTAGCTGCTCCTGAATTTGCTTCTTAAGTTCCACTAGTTCATTAACGGGCATCCTATATGGCCTCTCGCTATAGGTGCAGTTCCAGATACTAAATCAATGGCAAATTCAATGTCCCGGTCAGGTGGCATACCAGGAAGTTCTTCTGGGAACACATCTGAAAATTCTTGAACCACCGGAATGTTTTCCAATGTTGCTTCTTCGACGTGGTTCAACGCTGCCTTCTCAGTTGCCGGTTGGGCTGACTCGAACTCAATACGAGTACCGTGCTCATTTGTCCACTGCACGCTCCTCTCAGCATATTGAATTACTCCGTTGTGCTTGCTTAACCAATCCATTCCAAGTATTATATCAATCCCTTGGGAATCTAAGACAATAAGGTTGGCAAGAAAGTCTACCCCCTTATTTTAAGGTTTAATTTCGGACATACTATATTAGTCCTCATCTCTCCACCGGGAGAATTAACCAACATAGTGTGTTTCATGTGTGATATGGGCATATTATACTTGGCAACATACTTGAATGATATGAATGAATGTCATGCTCCGGAATCAAATAAAATAGTGGTTGGGTTGGAGCTGGCAAGGAACATACCAATCACGATGTCCTCAGCTTGTTGTGCTTCCTCAGCAGAGACATGATTTACGTTGCCACGAGCATACTTATGCTGCCCACGGTTACCTTGATTAGCTCCTCTGTTCGGCCGTAGGTTCTGCTGCGCGTTGCTTGGCTGTCCAAGGCCTTTCTTTGGGCATTGACTTGCAAAGTGTCCTGCCTCTCCGCATGAAAAGCATGCTTTGTTGCCCAAAACAGCAGGAACATTAGGGCGAGGCTGGTTTTGAGCATAGGCGCCTATGTTGGGACGGGGTGCAGTAGGTAAAGGCATACGAGGTGCTTGCATAACAGGACATTGCTGCGGTGGCTGATTAGGGCGAGGTGGGTTTGCAGGGCGGAAAGTTGAAGCGGACGAGCCATACTGCGGTGTAGCTGGGGGCATGAAACGGGGACGTACATTGCTCCCTTGTGGCTGGTATGGCATCTTCCTCTTGCCCTCTTGCTCGATCTCACGGATCTTGCTCTCAACCACTACAGCTTTGTCAATGAGCTTCTGGAAGCTTGCATAATCATTGTTGACCAGTTGTACTTGGATCTCATTTAGAATCCTCTCATGAACAAGTTGATGAGCGGTTTAGGCCCGATCTTCCAAAAGGTAGGTCGATTGAAGTGGAGATCTCGACGTTGATGATCTGAGGCACACGAGCAGACCCGAATACTCCTGCAATCACTACACCACTGCTCCGTTGGTTATCAACCGTGCTTCACACGCTTGATCTCACCAAGAAGGCTATTCCTGCATGTACAACCGAGAACAAAAGCAAGAACGATAAAGATGCAATCTGAAATTGCAAAATTGGAGTCTCACAAACCGTAGAACGGTGAAAGTGTTTAATCTAAGCAAAACCCACCGAATATGGCCAGCGGGTGCAGTATTTAAAGGCTAGGGTTCGTCCATAAAACTCTTAGACGCGTCCCTAATGGACTCATTGTAAAAGCCCAAGAAAAGGGACTTGCAAAAACTTTTCATCACCTCACAACACCACAGTTTTTATTGTGGATATCTTAGGGAAAAATTGTGAAGAGCAAGTAACCTCCATCAAAAGAGTGATTAGAGGGGAAAGCCTTCACTTTCACAAAGTAGGATTTCTACACATGAACATGAGAGGTTGAGCTCACCCCTAGGACTTGAAAAGTCTTGGGAAGGTTCAAGCGAAGTTTCGTGTAAATCCAACACTTTTTGAGGCACTTTTGGATGTATTTGAAAAAGAGGCCAATTTGGATGTAAATTCACATTGAAGCAACTTTCATAACTCAAATTCAAAAGTTAGCTTCATATTCTAAATCAGCACATTTTTCTGAGTTAGCCCACCAATTTTCATCCCCATTAGAGTTCATCTTGTCGGGAGCTAGATTTGCAATAATTCAAAACTGAATTTGAATTTCAGTTTAAACATGAAGCAAATTTAACCCAACAAATTTTAAATATGAGAACTCAAATTCAAACCAATACTTGGGGGCTAAGTCTTTCATTCAATGTTTAGTAGCTGGAGATATTTTCAGCCAAAACAGAGATGAAAAATGGAGAATACATTAGGGGGGAGAGGAGGGCCCACTGGTCAGCAGGCTTAAGGCCGAAGGCAGCTCGGGCGAGTCAGCCGGCAGCCAGCGATCAGCGCTCGACACCTCCTGCTCCCGCGCCCGAGTGGAAGAGGCCACCGCGCAGTGAAAAGGCCGAGTCAACACGCCAGCGCGACCCCCACTCGATTTGTTTCACGGTGCCCCGGCTGCCCCAACGTCCTCCCATCCACAATCGCCTCCGCTCGCAAGCTTTTTCACCGCCGCTCTCTGATCGCCGGCGTCCGAGCAACACAGGCGCTCTCGTGCCCGATGAGCAACACAAGAAAGAACCACCTTGAGGTGCTGATCCTTCTGGTCCCGACCGTTCTTCATTTCGTGTGCTGTCGGGGGAGGATTTCGCCGGGGAAGTTTCGGTAGTCCTAAGACCGAGCCACCACAAAATCCTAAAATTCACGGGTGTTGGCTTATCACCGGGCATACCGAGCTAAACACACGATCTACACCCTGCCACGACCACCTAGGATCAAAAACCAGCAAGAACCATGGGCTAGGGTTGCGGTTATCTGAGTTTTTCGAGCAACGGCCGATATCGGGCCTAGGTTGTAACACCCCAAAATTTTGATTCAAAACCTTAAATCATGTTAAGAGGGGAATTTAAAAATTTTTGGACGTGTTGCATGTTTTGCAAAAATTCAAATTCAAACTGGAATTCAAATTAAACTCAAATCAGAAAAGAAATAGAAAAAAGAAAAAGAGAAAACAGAAAAAAACCGGCCAGTGGGCCGAAACCCACCAGCCGGCCCACCCAGCCCCCGCGCCAGCCCGCAGCCGCGCGCGCTGCTTCCTCACGCTGACAGGCGGGACCCACCAGATCGTCTTCCACCTCGCGCCCGCGCCGGACTCTCTCTCACCGAATCCAAACCGATCGGAATTGCTGCGGATCACAGCCGAATTTCGCTCGGGGGCGACGCGAACTCGATCTAAACCACCCCGCCGCCTTTCCCCGTTTATAAAAACCCCGGCCTCGTTCTGTTTTTCCCACGCGATTGCCGATTTTTACTCCGGTGAGAACCGAGACTTCTCCGGCGAATTCTGGCCGATCTAAGCTCGGAATTTCCGATCTAACTCGTTGGTCTTGATCCACCGCCTCCGGGGAACCTTGCAGGTGCAGAAAACTCGGTGACTTGCGGTGTAAACACAGCGCCGACGAGCTTCGCCGTGGTTTTGCCTCGGACCTCGTCGCCGATCACCTTCCAGGACCTCCGAGCTCAAGAAAACCCCCGAGGTGAGATCCCCGACCTCCCCTCTACCGATCTATGCCATAAAATCACAGTTCTAGGAAGAATTCCCGAAGATCCGAAAGTTTCCGGCGAGATCGCCGCTTCCCGCTGCCGTGCGCCGCCGGCAGCGCCGCCCGCGCTCGATCAGAGCGACGTGGCCGCTTGTGCGCCGTTTATTTTAAATCGCACGGTAGGGTTTAAATCCCCGCGTACCGGTTCGACGTTATAATCTCAGCCGTCGGTTTAAAATCGGACGGTCCACGTTAGCCCCGCGTTATAAAAGCTGGAAATCTTACGTGCTACCCCCTGGGGTTCTCGGGAAATAAGAGCTAGCCCTGGAAACTTCTGATCTAACCCCTGGAACTCCAGAAAATCATGTAAATTCATTTAAAAATCAGTTTTAACCCCTGGACTTAATAAAAATTAGGAAAAACACCTCTGATAAGTGTAGCTAGACCCCTGGGAATTCTGAAAATAATATTATAGACCCTGTAGTGGGGTAAGTTTAACTTTTTAGCCCTGTTTAGTATTTAATTTAGGAAATTGAATATGTGGCTACAACAACAACAACAACAACAACAACAACCAAGCCTTTATCCCAAGCCTGTTGGGGTCGGCTAGACATGAAACCCAATATCAATGAAGTAAAACAGAGGAAGAGATATGAGAACAAGGGGAAAAAAGGAAAAAAAGAAAAAAAAAAGGAAAAAAGAAAAGGAAAAAGAGAAAAGAGAAAAGAAATAAGAAAAAAGGAAAAGAAAAAGAGAAAAGAAAAAAAAAAGAAAAAAACAAGACTACGATTCTGGCACATGAATTGCTACTTTCCATGCGGTCCTATCATGAGCTAAGTCTCTGGATACATTCCAATCTCTCAAATCTCGTTTTACCGCCTCCTCCCAGGTCAACCTTGGTCGTCCTCTACCCCTCCTAATATTTTCTCTACCTCTTAAAATCCCACTGTTAACCGGTGCTTCTGGAGGTCTCCGTTGGATATGTCCAAACCACCTAAGCCGATGTTGGACTAACTTCTCTTCAATCGGCGCCACCCCTACCTTATCACGAATCGCCTCATTCCTTATTCGGTCTCTTCTCGTGTGCCCACACATCCACCGTAGCATGCGCATCTCTGCGACACTCATTTGTTGGACATGTTGCCGTTTAGTTGGCCAACATTCCGCCCCATAGAGCATCGCGGGTCTGATCACCGTCCTATAGAACTTCCCTTTTAGCTTTTGTGGGACTTTCCTATCGCATAGGATTCCAGAGGCTTGTCGCCATTTCATCCACCCTACCTTGATCCTGTGGCAAACATCCTCATCAATATCGCCATTGCTTTGTAACATTGATCCTAAGTATCGGAAAGAGTCCCTTCTAGGTACTATTTGTCCTTGTAGACTAACATTTCCCTCTTCACGACCAACACCACTAAAGTTGCACCTCATATACTCGGTTTTGGTCCTACTAAGTCTAAACCCCTTGGACTCTAAGGTTTGTCTCCATAACTCTAATTTCTTATCAACACCATCTCTAGTTTCATCTACCAGCACTACATCATCAGCAAAGAGCATGCACCAAGGGATATCCCCTTGTATATCCTTCGACACCTCATCCATGACCAAGGAAAAGATGTATGGGCTCAAAGCTGATCCTTGATGTAATCCTACCGTGATAGGAAATGCATCAGTCTCACTATCACTTACGCGCACACTTGTCCTAACATTATTGTACATATCCTTGATAAGGGTAATGTACTTTGTTGGAACTTTATGTTTCTCTAGTGCCCACCACATGACTGACCTTGGTATCTTGTCGTACACCTTCTCCAAGTCGATGAACACCATATGCAAGTCCTTCTTCTGCTCCCTATATCTCTCCATAAGCTGACGAAGCAAGAAAATCGCCTCCATTGTAGACCTCCCAGGCATAAAACCAAACTGGTTTTTAGTGACATTGGTCACTTTCCTCAGGCGGTGTTCAATCACTCTCTCCCAAAGCTTCATAGTATGACTCATAAGCTTAATACCTCGATAATTAGTACAACTTTGAATATCTCCTTTATTTTTGAAGATAGGTACTAATATACTTTTCCTCCATTCTTCAGGCATCTTGTTTGACCGAAAAATGTGGTTGAATAGCTTTGTGAGCCATACTATTGCGACGTCCCCAAGACATCTCCACACCTCAATAGGGACATCGTCAGGGCCGAGGGCCTTTCCTCCTTTCATCCTTTTTAAGGCCTCCTTAACCTCAAACTCTTGTATCCTCCGCACGAACCGCCTGTTGGAGTCATCAAAGGAGTCATCCAACTCAACCATAGTGCTCTCATTCCCATCATTGAATAGCCCATTAAAGTAATCACGCCATCTATTCTTAATCTCTTCATCCTTCACTAGAATGCGGTCAGTCTCATCTTTGATGCATTTAACTTGATTGAGATCACTCATCTTTCTCTCGCGGATTTTTGCTACCTTGTATATGTCTTTTTCACCTTCTTTTGTCCCTAGTCTGTCATATAACTTATCATAGGTTTGTCCTCTTGCCTTACTTACAACCCGCCTTGCATTCTTCTTAGCCTCTTTGTACTTAAGCATGTTGCTTGCGTTTCTATCATTGAATATGTGGCTAGTGTTTAAAAATTAAAAAGTGGGACAAACATATTGTCATAATTAAATTAAAAACTTTCTCAGTATTTAGAAAACTTTGAAGTGAGATAAAAACATATTTTGGGCTGAGTTGAATCTGTTTAATTTATTATTCACATTTGGGGACACAATTTTAAGTAATGAATAGTTTTAGAAAATAGGGAAAATAATTATAAAATAGTTTACATCAGAGGAAAATGTCAAAAATATATTAGTAAATATTTTATATCAGAACCTATTCTGTTTAGATGAGGTGTCTTGTTATTTTCATAATAAAGTTCACATTTAGGCATAGGAAATAAATCTGAAAATGTAGCAACTAGTAAATGATAAATGGAGTTCTAAAATCCAAAGGATTCAGTTTAGGGTTGGTAGAAATTATGAAGACACATATGGAGAAGGAAAATACCTTTCATGCATATTTGGTAGCTAAAAGGTGTAGTAATTGAATATAAGGAATTTATTTAAATTGGAAACTCATATATAAAGTATGCAAGCATAAATGTGAATACAAAAGTAGGAATCATATACATATGATTAAAAGTGTATGCAAGACACAAATCAACACACATAGAGTAACCACAACACATATAATGGTGAATGACTTTCATAAATGTGAATGTGTGGTTTGTATGAAGTGGAAGTGTGAACTATGTCTTATGGATTGTTGTTTTTCTTTTGCTATGTGTGATGGTATGATGTAGAACCTGCTCAAGAGCAAGTTATTCCTTTTCAAGACCAGGACTACCCATTTCAAGAGCAGCGAGAAGGAGGCAAGTGTCCTTGACCACTTTGATCCTATGCTAGGATGCGTAGATAGAATTATTTGCATTGTCAAGATTAAATATGAAACCCATGCTAGGAAGTTTCCCTAGAATTGCATTACCTTGTTTCCTTGTAGCTTGGGTTGGGATTTATTTTATCATGTCATTTATTATTATGCATATGCTTAGCCATGCTTAGAATGGGATACTTGGGATATGAGATCATCAGTTTGTTTGACCATACTCTTGAATGAGATATTGTGAGTTATGTAGAGGTAGGGATCAAGGCAAGTTGGATGTTTTGGTTGTGTGCTGGGTGCACAAGACTCGGGTTTGTGTTTAGTACTTGCCTGGATCCTAAGGACCGGTTCATGGAGCATGTAACCTGGCTTTACAGTGCCAACCACATGCTGAGATGGGGCAGCTTGGCCAATTAATTAGGTGTATCCCCGGCGTAGTATGGGTGTGTTGGAAGGTGCGGCGAGTAGGTGTCAGCTGGACTACCATATGAACCGCAAGGCTCAAGAGGGGGCCACTGCAGCGGGGTTGGAGCCTCTTGTATGCTGTTAGGGGTGAAACCTCAGTGGGCTCACGCTCGTCGGGAATCCCTTTGTAAAGGCTTCGTAGTGATCTCTTGGCTACACACCTGGGAAGTGTGAATGTGGTTCGTAGCCACTGGCATAATGGAGGTTCTTTTAGTCCACCCGGCAACGGGGGATGAAATCACTACATGTGGGTACAGTGGTGCAAACTCTGCAGAGTCAAAACTGTCATGACAGCCGTGCTCACGGTCAAGAGCGGCTTGGACTTATTCATGATTAGAGGAGTGATGGTTTTGGAAGTTGTGAATGTTAAGCAGGGAGCTTAACATTGGAAATGATGTTATGGTTATTTGATTATGATGATGGTATGGGAGCTTGGGACCATTTCACCTGTGTAGTAATGTAGGTGCTTAATAAGCTAAGGTGATAGGTATTAATTGCGTAGTGCTTTAACCATGAGTTCAACCTCTCCTTGTTCTAGCCATGCATGATATAATTTTCCCACACTTGCTGAGTACCATTGGTACTCAACCTTGCATATTTTGTTGGTTTATATTGCTGCTCAGGTCAAGATAATGAGGTGGTGTATAATGACCAAGACTTTGGACCCGAAGATGGTTTCTAGGTTCATGGAGACCCCCGGGCAACGCCTGTGATGAAGCCCTCAAGAATAATATTCCGCTGCTAGTTTATTTACTTGTGACGTACTTATTATTGTCCATTGAGACATTTGCGAATGTAAGACTTATTTATATTCGACACCTGGCTTGTAATAAATGATGCTTCATTATTTGTCATCACATGTATGAGAAAATGATCCTGGCATATATGTGATATTCAGTTGGTTGTTTCTTCGGAAAAACCGGGTGTGACAGAAAGTGGTATCAGAGCCAAGGTTGCCCGTAGGAACTTGGACCTAGGTAGAAATGGACGTATTTAAGGGCCCTATTTTCATAAAAACTATTTTACAAAGGTGTGGATTGAAAAGTGGTATTTAAATGAGTCACTTTCTTCATCTTACCCCAACTTTCATTCAAAATAGGATTTTTGTTGAGAGTTTATCTAACCTAATTTTAAATTCTTTTTGTTTTAGATGGTTCGCATGATTCGCACCGCTCGCAAGTCCACAGGAGGGAGAGTTCCCGTAGTTGCCCTTGCCGAGAGGGAGGAGAGCCGTCCGGTGACGTACCTTTCCTACGGATTGGCAGTAGGAGGCTTATTGCGCCGTCTTCGGCGTATGCTCGAAGCCGCCGGCAATACGGGCAAACTAATCATCCACTATAACTCCACCAGGACCATCCGTGAGAAGAGGGAAGAATGGAGTTCAGAGATGAGGATAATACACGAAAATCAGCTGCTTAAGATCCACCACTCTCCAGCTTGTAGAGCGACACAGGTCGATGCGGAGAAGGATGTCACTTGGGAGGCCATCACCTGCCAGAGTCACATCTATCGTCGCCACCTGGACAAGACGGAGTACATGTATGTCCTCCAACGTGAGAGTGGTACCGCGGAGTACAAGTACCCGCCGGTGCAGCAAGGGACTTCCCATGAGCACATGGACTTGTGCTTGGAGGATGCTTCTATGCTCAGCACTCGACTGCAGGAGTGTCAAAAGGAGCTTCAGGATGTCCGAGACACCCTGAAGGAAATGGAGGCGTTGCTGCGAGCCTGCTTAAGGGCGATAGAAAGAGGAGATGGGAATGAACTGTGTGTCACCGTGAATGATACATGGACTCCTGACTCCCCAGATCGCCGAGCGATCAGGCGTCGTCGCACTTCTCCACCAGCAGCCTCCCCACCCAAAGCAGAGTCAGAAGGCAGCCGAAATGATGAGGAAGATCCCGAGGAGCCAGCTCAAGAAAACGAGTAGTGTAGAGTCCTTCCCTTAGTTAGCAAGATGTCGAATAGTCGAGTCGTTACGATTAGTTAATGGTGTGTTAATGCTTGGTGTGTGACGTGAGTTGTGGAAGCCATGATGCAATTGTCCACAGCCTCGTCTTCAGAATGTTTTGTTTTGGTGTGTGGACCCACATGAAATAATAGTACATTTATTCGGTGTGAGATATGAGCCCTCGTAAAAGTATAACAAAGCCTCAACACTTCAAAGTACAAACAAATGAAAGTAGTAAGATGATACTAAATGCTTTCAAATTAACATTGGTTGATTCTGCCAGATGGCCGGAAGAGGAAAAGGACGTGCTGCCAACCCCGCCAACAACAACGATGAGGCATGCAACCCTCATCTTTCTGGAAGCCAGGACCGGGGTGGTCGCCGTGAAGGAGTTGATCCTCTTCACCAAATGCTGGAGAATCAGAATCAGCTCATCCAGAACTTGACTCAAGTGGTGGCCAACTTGCATCAAGTTCTACCTCCACAAGCTGCACCACGCCAACCAAGGTTGAGTGAGTTTCTAGGAACTCAACCTCCAAAGTTTGCAAGTGCTGCTGAACCTCTGGAGGCAGATGATTGGCTGAAGACCGTTGAAAGCAAGATGAGGATCATCCAGTGCCAAGGGTATGAGAGGGTACTGTTTGCCTCTCATCAATTGCATGGACCTGCTGCTGATTGGTGGACCGCCTACGTGGCCGCCCATCATGACCCTGAGAACATCACTTGGGAAGAGTTCAAGCGTAGCTTCCGCAACCATTACATCCCAAGAGGTGAACTCAAAAACAAGAGGAAGGAGTTTTTGGGACTGCAGCAGGGAAACATGACGGTGAGGGAATACCTCACTAAATTTACTCAACTATCCCGTTATGCCCCACGAGACATAGAGACTGATGAGCAGAAACAAGATTGTTTCGTGGAAGGACTTACCGCAGAAATGCAGTGTGCAATGTCCTCAAATGAGTATGAAAGCTTCCAAAAGATGGTGGACAGAGCGTTTGTGGTAGAAAGGAAGCTGAAGGCCTTGGAAAATGAGAACAAGAGGAAGGCCGGGTGGTCACATCAAGCCTCAGGGAGCAACACTCGCCCACGTCTGATGCAGCCACCTGCAGGGCAGACGAGCCGTGCTGCGGTACCCTATTCAGCACCAAGAGGGTACAACCCGAACTACAGGCCTCCCGCAGCACCAGCACAGCCGCAACGTCAGTTTGTGCAGCAGCCTCGCCCCGCATATCCACCTCGACCAGCAGTGCAAGGACCCCCAAACCAACCCCGAGACAATAAAGGCCAGGCACCTAAGGTTGGGGTGCAATGTTTTAACTGCGGTGAAGTGGGGCACTACGCCCACAAATGCCCAAAGAAGAAGCCCGCGCAGCCACAACAGCAGAATGTAATGAGAGGACGGGTGAACCACGTCACTATGGAGGAAGCACAAGAGGCACCCGACGTGGCAGTTGGTAAGTTTCCTACCAATTTACACCTTGCAACCCTATTGTTTGATTCTGGTGCTACCCACTCGATCATTGCCCAAGGGTTTGTTAAGAAGCATGACCTAGCAACAACACAAATGAACCATATGCTAGCCGTAAACTCTCCGGATGGAGAAATAAGGACAAGACAAGTGTGTCCCAAGGTGAACCTAGACATTAATGGGGTAGTATTTACTGCTAACCTCATAGTGATAGATTCACAAGGGATAGATATTATTTTAGGCATGGACTGGTTAACCAAACATAAGGGAATCATCCATTGCTCGACCAGAACGGTGGAACTAACGCACCCTAGTGGCACAAAAGTAAAGTTTATAACAATACAAGAGCCTAGGAGGGATGTTCAATTAAATCAAGTTGAGGTGAAAGTGGAGGAAATCCGAATTATCAGGGAATATCCAGACGTTTTTCCGGAGGAGTTGCCAGGAATGCCTCCCGATCGTGAAGTGGAATTCGCAATTAAGCTAGTGCCTGGAACAGCCCCGATATACAAGAGACCTTATCGGATGGACTCCAAGCAGCTAGAAGAACTCAAGGATCATTTGAGAGAATTGACGGGGAAGGGGTATATTCGTCCTAGTTCCTCACCATGGGGATCTCCGGTGATATTTGTGCCCAAGAAGGACGGAACCCAAAGGTTATGTGTGGATTACCGTGCTTTGAATGAGGTAACCATCAAGAATAAGTACCCATTACCCCGCATTGAAGACTTGTTTGATCAGTTGAGAGGCGCTTGTGTGTTCTCGAAAATTGATCTCAGGTCGGGATACCACCAACTCAAGATAAGGCAATCTGATATTCCCAAGACAGCTTTCGTATCTCGGTACGGACTGTATGAATACACCGTCATGCCTTTCGGGCTAACTAATGCCCCGACATACTTCATGTATCTCATGAACAAGGTATTCATGGAATATCTGGACAAATTTGTGGTGGTTTTCATAGATGACATTCTCGTCTTCTCCAAAGATGAAGAAGAGCATGAGAAACATCTAAGGTTGGTGTTGCAGAGGCTAAGAGAACACCAACTATATGCCAAGTTGAGCAAGTGTGAGTTTTGGCTGAAGAGAGTTCCCTTCTTAGGACATATAATCTCGGAGGGAGGAATCTCCGTGGATCCTGCCAAAATCGAGGATATACAGAAGTGGAAGACCCCTGGAAATGTCGGGGAAGTTCGAAGCTTCTTGGGATTGGCTGGATATTATCGACGGTTTATTGAGGGACTCTCTAAGATCTCAAGACCCCTCACCAAACTGTTGGAGAAGGGAATCACATTCACATGGACGCCACAGTGCGAGACGAGTTTTCAGGAGCTAAAGAAAAGATTGACAACAGCCCCAGTGTTGGTTATGCCAGATATGCAGAAGAATTTCACAGTGTACTGCGATGCCTCTGGAAACGGGTTGGGATGTGTTCTCATGCAAGAAGGGCATGTCGTGGCTTATGCATCCCGGCAGCTTCGGAAGCACGAGAAGAACTATCCTACAGATGACCTAGAACTAGCCGCAGTGGTACACGCGTTGAAAATTTGGCGACACTATTTGATGGGGAAGAGGATAGAGATATATACGGATCATAAGAGTTTGAAGTACATTTTCACACAGCCAGACCTCAACCTCAGACAAAGGAGATGGTTAGAGCTAATCAATGACTTTGATGTGGGCATCAACTATCATCCCGGGAAAGCAAATGTCGTGGCCGATGCTTTGAGTCGGAAAGTGCAGGTCAATAAGTTGAGCTTAAAAGACATGCCTGCAGAATTGAAGGACGAGGTTATAAGGCTCAACCTATGCCTGGTAAATAGTGGTGAAGCCATCGCCATGGAAGTGGATTCCACACTAGAGCGAGACATACGTGAGGGACAAAAGAATGATGAGAAGATACAAGAAATCAGGCAACTCATCAAGGAAGATAAAGCCCCAGGTTTCAGAGAGGATGAACAAGGGACAGTGTGGCACGGGAAAAGAATCTATGTGCCTGAAGTAAAGGAGATCCGTGAATTGATTTTGAAGGAGGCTCACGATTCCGACTATTCCATTCATCCTGGGAGTACGAAGATGTACCAGGACCTCAAGGGCAGGTATTGGTGGTATGGCATGAAGCGAGATGTCGCGGAACATGTTGCCCTATGTGACACATGTCAGTTGGTTAAAGCAGAACATCAACGACCCGCGGGATTATTGCAACCACTCAAAGTGCCTGAATGGAAATGGGAAGAAATCAGCATGGATTTCATCGTGGGATTGCCTAGGACCCAATCAGGATATGATTCGATATGGGTCATCATTGATAGGCTAACCAAGGTAGCTCATTTCATCCCCGTGAAAGAAAGCTACAGTGGATCCAAATTGGCAGAATTGTACATGTCAAGGATCGTGTGTTACCATGGAGTGCCAAAGAAGATAGTGTCGGATCGAGGGACATAGTTCACCTCAAGATTCTGGCAGAAGTTGCACGAAACCATGGGAACCCATCTGAACTTTAGTTCTGCCTATCATCCCCAAACTGACGGGCAGACGGAAAGTACCAATCAGATCCTTGAAGATATGTTAAGGGCATGTGCACTCAAAAACAATAGGAGTTGGGACAAGAATTTACCGTATGCGGAGTTTTCCTATAACAACAGCTACCAAGCTAGTATGAAGATGTCACTGTTTGAAGCTTTATATGGGAGGAAGTGCAGAACTCCCCTATTTTGGAACCAAACAGGAGAAAGTAAAGTGTTTGGTCCAGAAGTGCTACAAGAAGCCGAGGCGAAGGTGAGGGAAATTCGCAACAACTTGAGGATAGCACAGACACGCCAAAAGAGCTATGCCAATGTACGAAGAAGAGAGCTCATTTTCAACGTAGGAGACTATGTCTATCTCAAGGTGTCCCCTATCAGAGGACTTCATCGGTTCAAGGTGAAACGGAAGTTGTCACCTCGATGCATCGGACCCTTTCAAGTTTTGGAAAGGAAAGGCGAAGTGGCGTATCAACTAGAGTTACCGGTTCATCTATCGGATGTGCACGATGTATTCCATGTGTCACAACTCAAGAAATGTCTGAGGACGCCTGAAGAGGTGTTACCCATGAATGAAGTGGATGTAGCTGAGGATTTGTCTTATGCCGAGCAACCATACAAGATTTTGGAGACAATGGAACGCCTCACCAGAAATAAAAGAATCTAGATGTGCAAGGTGCAGTGGAAGCATCACTCAGAAGAGGAAGCCACCTGGGAGCGGGAAGATGAGCTCAAGGCACAATTTCCAGAATTGTTTTCTTAGAAACACCAATCTCGAGGACGAGATCTCTTTTAAGGGGGGTAGAGCTGTAACACCCCAAAATTTTGATTCAAAACCTTAAATCATGTTAAGAGGGGAATTTAAAAATTTTTGGACGTGTTGCATGTTTTGCAAAAATTCAAATTCAAACTGGAATTCAAATTAAACTCAAATCAGAAAAGAAATAGAAAAAGAAAAAGAGAAAACAGAAAAAAACCGGCCAGTGGGCCAAAACCCACCAGCCGGCCCACCCAGCCCCCGCGCCAGCCCGCAGCTGCGCGCGCTGCTTCCTCACGCTGACAGGCGGGACCCACCAGATCGTCTTCCACCTCGCGCCCGCGCTGGACTCTCTCTCACCGAATCCAAACCGATCGGAATTGCTGCGGATCATAGCCGAATTTCGCTCGGGGGCGACGCAAACTCGATCTGAACCACCCCGCCGCCTTTCCCTGTCTATAAAAACCCCGGCCTCGTTCTGTTTTTCCCACGCGATCGCCGATTTTTACTCCGGTGAGAACCGAGACTTCTCCGGCGAATTCTGGCCGATCTAAGCTCGGAATTTCCGATCTAACTCGTTGGTCTTGATCCACCGCCTCCGGGGAACCTTGCAGGTGCAGAAAACTCGGTGACTTGCGGTGTAAACACAGCGCCGATGAGCTTCGCCGTGGTTTTGCCTCGGACCTCGTCGCCGATCACCTTCCAGGACCTCCGAGCTCAAGAAAACCCCCGAGGTGAGATCCCCGACCTCCCCTCTACCGATCTATGCCATAAAATCACAGTTCTAGGAAGAATTCCCGAAGATCCGAAAGTTTCCGGCGAGATCGCCGCTTCACGCCGCCGTGCGCCGCCCGCGCTCGATCAGAGCGACGTGGCCGCTTGTGCGCCGTTTATTTTAAATCGCACGGTAGGGTTTAAATCCCCGCGTACCGGTTCGACGTTATAATCTCAGCCGTCGGTTTAAAATTTCGGTTTAAAATTGGACGGTCCACGTCAGCCCCGCGTTATAAAAGCTGGAAATCTTACGTGCTACCCCCTGGGGTTCTCGGGAAATAAGAGCTAGCCCCGGAAACTTCTGATCTAACCCCTGGAACTCCAGAAAATCATGTAAATTCATTTAAAAATCAGTTTTAACCCCTGGACTTAATAAAAATTAGGAAAAACACATCTGATAAGTGTAGCTAGACCCCTGGGAATTCTGAAAATAATATTATAGACCCTGTAGTGGGGTAAGTTTAACTTTTTAGCCCTGTTTAGTATTTAATTTAGGAAATTGAATATGTGGCTAGTGTTTAAAAATTAAAAAGTGGGACAAACATATTGTCATAATTAAATTAAAAACTTTCTCAGTATTTAGAAAACTTTGGAGTGAGATAAAAACATATTTTGGGCTGAGTTGAATCTGTTTAATTTATTATTCACATTTGGGGACACAATTTTAAGTAATGAATATATTAGAAAATAGGGAAAATAATTATAAAATAGTTTACATCAGACAAAAAGGTCAAAAATATATTAGTAAATATTTTAGATCAGAACCTATTCTGTTTAGATGAGGTGTCTTGTTATTTTCATAATAAAGTTCACATTTAGGCATAGGAAATAAATCTGAAAATATAGCAACTAGTAAATGATAAATGGAGTTCTAAAATCCAAAGAATTCAGTTTAGGGTTGGTAGAAATTATGAAGACACATATGGAGAAGGAAAATACCTTTCATGCATATTTGGTAGCTAAAAGGTATAGTAATTGAATATAAGGAATTTATTTAAATTGGAAACTCATATATAAAGTATGCAAGCATAAATGTGAATACAAAAGTAGGAATCATATACATATGATTAAAAGTGTATGCAAGACACAAATCAACACACATAGAGTAACCACAACACATATAATGGTGAATGACTTTCATAAATGTGAATGTGTGGTTTGTATGAAGTGGAAGTGTGAACTATGTCTTATGGATTGTTGTTTTTCTTTTGCTATGTGTGATGGTATGATGTAGAACCTGCTCAAGAGCAAGTTATTCCTTTTCAAGACTAGGACTACCCATTTCAAGAGCAGCAAGAAGGAGGCAAGTGTCCTTGACCACTTTGATCCTATGCTAGGATGTGTAGATAGAATTATTTGCATTGTCAAGATTAAATATGAAACCCATGCTAGGAAGTTTCCCTAGAATTGCATTACCTTGTTTCCTTGTAGCTTGGGTTGGGATTTATTTTATCATGTCATTTATTATTATGCATATGCTTAGCCATGCTTAGAATGGGATACTTGGGATATGAGATCATCAGTTTATTTGACCATACTCTTGAATGAGATATTGTGAGTTATGTAGAGGTAGTGATCAAGGCAAGTTGGATGTTTTGGTTGTGTGCTGGGTGCACGAGACTCGGGTTTGTGTTTAGTACTTGCCTGGATCCTAAGGACCGGTTCATGGAGCATGTAACCTGGCTTTACAGTGCCAACCACATGCTGAGATGGGGCAGCTTGGCCAATTAATTAGGTGTATCCCCGGCGTAGTATGGGTGTGTTGGATGGTGCGGGGAGTAGGTGTCAGCTGGACTACCATATGAACCGCAAGGCTCAAGAGGGGGCCACTGCAGCGGGGTTGGAGCCTCTTGTATGCTGTTAGGGGTGAAACCTCAGTGGGCCCACACTCGTCAGGAATCCCTTTGTAAAGGCTTCGTAGTGATCTCCTGGCTACACACCTGGGAAGTGTGAATGTGGTTCGTAGCCACTGGCATAATGGAGGTTCTTTTAGTCCACCTGGCAACAGGGGATGAAATCACTACATGTGGGTACAGTGGTGCAAACTCTGCAGAGTCAAAACTGTCATGACAGCCGTGCTCACGGTCAAGAGCGGCTTATACTTATTCATGATTAGAGGAGTGATGGTTTTGGAAGTTGTGAATGTTAAGCGGGGAGCTTAACATTGGAAATGATGTTATGGTTATTTGATTATGATGATGGTATGGGAGCTTGGGACCATTTCACCTGTGTAGTAATGTAGGTGCTTAATAAGCTAAGGTGATAGGTATTAATTGCGTAGTGCTTTAACCATGAGTTCAACCTCTCCTTGTTGTAGCCATGCATGATATAATTTTCCCACACTTGCTGAGTACCATTGGTACTCAACCTTGCATATTTTGTTGGTTTATATTGCTGCTCAGGTCAAGATAACGAGGTGGTGTATAATGACCAAGACTTTGGACCCGAAGATGGTTTCTAGGTTCATGGAGACCCCCGGGCAACGCCTGTGATGAAGCCCTCAAGAATAATATTTCGCTGTTAGTTTATTTACTTGTCATGAACTTATTATTGTCCATTGAGACATTTGCGAATGTAAGACTTATTTATATTCGACACCTGGCTTGTAATAAATGATGCTTCACTATTTGTCATCACATGTATGAGAAAATGATCCTGGCATACATGTGATATTCACTTGGTTGTTTCTTCGGAAAAACCGGGTGTGACATAGGTCGACGGTGAGGTCCTAGTTCCAACCATTTCCATGGCCAACCGAGCTCATATTCATGCTCAACATGCTACAGCGGAGCTGTAGGAGCAAACCGTTGGAAGAATAAGGCCCTGAGTAGCCCGGGCGACATCGCCGGAGTAAAGAGGAGCTTTGTCACCGTCGCGGCCATAGTTCCGGCCCTTGCCGAGCTACGGTGAGGGCACCAGCGTGTTCTCCGAGTCGAGTTAGGCACAGGCGGCAAGTTTAGTCGAAGGTCGGGCGGTGGAACACCCGGCGGCGATTGCTCCGGCGAAGCGCCGCCGCGGGAGCTGCGGGAGAGCGCGAGGTAGACGAAGGGGGGCCGGGTCCACCGGTCAGCCTCTGATCTCGCGCGGGGATCTGTTTGCGGCCGGGATTCAGTGCGGCAGCACGGGTAAAACCCCGTGGGCCGCGGTGTGGCCGCATTCTGAGTTGGTCGGCTTGAGGAGTGGGCCCCACCCGCAGAATTTAAACATTTTGGGAATTTCCAGTTTTAGTTCAAACTTCAAATGAATAGAACTTTTGCTAGGAAACTCCAAATTCGATGAACCAAATTTTTCTGAACTCAGAATTCTGAGTACTTTCCACAAATACCAATTTCAGCTCATAAAAGTGAATAGTTTCCCACAATTAAATCCCTAAAATTTAAAATCTGGGGAATTTTATCTGGAGAACTACTTTATGAAAAATTCTGAAATTTGGCTGAGAGGTTCACTGGAAAATCCGTGAATCACAGTAAAATTTTCAGAAGCATCCAAGTTCATTTAGTCCCCCTAATGGGGTGATTAAATGAACTGCCCTGAGAAAATAAAAAAATATACAGAAACATTTTTCAGAATTTCTCAAATCTTGATTAGGGCATAACTTTCAGTGGAACTCTTCAAATGACATGAAACCAATTTCATTAGAAACATCTTAAACTATAGTTTCCAGAAATTAATGGTTGGAGCCATGAAAACCCCTGGAATTACTTAGAGGCTAAAATATTGGCCAAATGGGCTTTTATTTGTAGAAGGTTCAAATGAACTTTGTTTCAAATGAAACTTGGTCAAGACTCTGGTTAGGACCCCACCAAGCCACCATAAAAATTTCAGTACCAAAGGGGAGGGCTAGCTAGAGTTATTAGTAATTATGTATTCAAGTTTACACATTGCATTTAAATTGACATGTAGTATTTTATTAACGTGTAGTCGCTGAAGGCGAGGAAGCTCCGGAGGTACTCGACTTCCTTCTTCCGGAAGAAGAACTAACTCCTGACCAGCAGCAACAAAGCAAGCCCCAGTTTGCATTAACTCTTTTATCAAGTTTTGCTTTGTTCACATAACTAGAGTGATGTATGAATGTGCATTAGGTGTAGGATGAATGGAACCCCACTTGCATGTCCAGAATTTTTCCATAAGAGTGAGGGTAGTGTCTAAGATCTCGAGTAGACTGGCTATGCTTAATAATTCCTAGGACTTCGGTACAAGTCGAGTAGTTGGAATCTACTCGCGAGTTAGGGTTGGGACACACGGGTTTGGTTCGAGTGACGTGAGATCACTTTAGTAATGAAAATGAGACTAGGCAGGGGCTAGGGCACAGCAAGAGGAAGTCTTGTGTGCGCAGCCCTGTCCGTGTCGATTGAGGACCGATCCGTGTGCGGCCCTGCTGAACAAGTATTGAACGTACCGAAGGCATATCGGATATATGGGCCCCGATAAACCGATGTAGCCTAAACCTCCGGGCGTCGAGGCATAGCACACCGATTTATAGGTGTAGGTTGAGGGCAGCAAGGTGGAAATCTGCCAACGGGCATAGAGAGATGCTCCGTGTGGGAAACCTCCTGCTTGTTTCGGTGCGACCGGTTCGACGTTTGGGCTGTTGGGTGAAAGGTTGTCCTGTACGACATCGAGTGAGCGTGCTGTGCAGCTCCACGGGTGGGTATACGTGACGTGCTCTTTGAGTTTCCCTGCAGGTGTATATCGAGTCGATTCGCCGTCCCTCGCGGTGACGAGTACCGCTTGTTCACAGCGTCGTAACATAGATAATTTATGGAATGTTATGATTCAATACTTCTGTTATGATATAATTGTATTGCTACATGCGTGCCACCAAATATTGCTTACTAAATTTCAGATTTCCAAACTGTTAACTTGTGGCTAAAAGATGACCTAAGGGTGAACTTGTAAGCGTGTCCATTGGATGCACGGTTACTATCCTATGTCCATTGTACACCTCATGTAGAGTTTCATGCCTAGGTGTGTCGGTTAAGTCTTGTTGAGCCATCGTGCTCACGGTTGCTGCTTAAGTGTTTTTCAGGTGAGGAGCCACCCACGGACTCGGAGTATGAGTCCACCGGCGAGGGTTACCCTCCAATGGGGACCACGGCTGAGTGGGAGCCGTACACGCCGCGCTGAGATGAGGAGTGCAGCTAGTGTTGGTTGCCCTAGGGATGGGAAGCCGGCTTTTGCTAGATAGGAGGGCGTGAGTTGTATAGTGTAGACTTCCACTGTGTAATATAAACAATAGTTTGTAACTGAAGTTTGTACCTGTTTGTACAGTTCAGTTGTTTTTCCCATATAATATATTGTGTTCTTATGACGTGTGCTGTCGGGTGTCGCATCGTGCGGCACCACCCTCTGTGATCCTGGATGAGCGGATCCCGGTCCGCCAAACTTATACGGGATACAAGGCCCAAAAGCCCAATACAGTGGTGCAACACCGGACAGAACTCTGAAATCGACTTGTTTCGACAATTCCCAGAGACTCCTGGCGAATTTTAATATGGGACCAGAACCATTGGAAAGTTTATCTTCTCATCTTTCAATGCATATGTAGAACATCAAAAATGGAGTCCGTATGCATCCTGGGCGTCCGTTTTAAGATGGACTGCTCCTGGACTCTGAGTTGAACTCGAGTCCGAGTTGGCGACTGTTGCCATCAACTTGTGGACGTCCCATCTGGTTCTCCACGTCCCCAGATCCTACTCCCTTTACTTGTTGATCATGTCCATGGTTCCTAATAAAAATTAAATCATTAAATAGCAATCCATTCTCAAACTCACATGGGTAGGAAGTTAGGAACGAGTTCACCTGCTGATTTAGTAACCGTGCCCGTGCTCTTGTGATTGGTCCTTGTATATCAATATGAGTATCCACTGTTGAGATGTCATCATCATCCTCCTCCTCTTGAATCGGAGTCGTCCTTGACTCAATATCATCTTCTTCTCCAAAGTATGGTCGTAAATCTAAAATGTTAAATGTGGGACTAATCCCAAAATCCGGAGGCAACTCAAGCTTATATGCATTGTCATTGATCTTTTCAACAATCTCAAAAGGACCAGCAGCTCGTGGCATAAGTTTAGATTTTTCAAGCGAGGGAATCATTCTTTTCTCAAATGTAGCCATACCAAGTCCCCTGGTTCAAGTTTTACTTCTTTTCTACCTTTACTACCAGAAATTCTATACTTCTCATTCATCCTTTCAATATTTTTCTTTGTAGTTTCATGCATCTTAAGAATGAATTCAGATCGTTGTGTAGCATCCAAATTTATAGTTTCAGAAGGAGGCAAAGGTAATAAATCAATAGGAGCACGGGGATTGAAACCATACACTACCTGGAATGGGCTTACCTTTGTAGTAGAGTGAACTGACCTATTGTAAGCAAATTCTATATGTGGTAAACAATCCTCCCAACCCTTTAAATTTGTTCTTAAAACAGCCCGCAACATAGCGGATAGAGTACGATTTACTACCTCAGTTTGTCCATCGGCTTGTGGGTGACATGTGGTTGAAAACAGTAGCTTGGTTCCCAATTTATACCATAAAGTTCTCCAAAAATGACTTAAAAATTTTGCATCACGATCAGAAACAATGGTATTTGGCACACCATGTAAACGAATAATTTCCGTCATAAATAAATCAGCAATGTGTAAGGCATTATCATTCTTATGACAAGGTATAAAATGTACCATTTTGGAGAAACGATCAACAACCACAAAAATACTATCCCGCCCCCTCTTAGTCCTAGGCAATCCCAAAACAAAATCCATGGAAATATCCTGCCAAGGTACACTAGGAACAGGAAGAGGCATATAAAGACCATGCGGGTTAAGTCGAGACTTAGCTTTATTGCAAGTAGTGCATCATGACACGTAGCACTCAACATCATGTCCCATCTCTGGGCAAAAGAAGTGTGTGGCCAGCACGTCCTCTGTTTTCTTCACTCCGAAATGTCCCATCAAACCTCCTCCATGTGCTTCCTGCAAAAGTAATAGGTGAACGGAACTAGCAGGAACACATAGCTTGTTAGCACGATAGAGGAGGCCCTCCCGTAGTACATATTTATTTCAAGTTCTTCCCTCTCTACAATTTTCAAAGGCATCTTTGAAGTCCAAATCAGTAGGATATAATCCTTTTATTGTTTCTAAACTAAATATTTTATGATCAAGTTGGGATAGCATGGTGTAACGTCTAGACAATGCATCTGCAATAACATTCTCCTTCCCTTTCTTATGTTTAATGATGTATGGAAATGATTCTATGAACTCAATACATTTAGCATGTCGTTATTCTGATTAGTTTGACACTTAAGATACTTCAAAGATTCATGATCGGAATGTATAACGAACTCCTTCGACCATAGGTAATGTTGCCAAGTTTGTAGAACTCGCACTAAGGCATACAATTCCTTATCATAAGTGGAATAATTCAGAGAAGGACCATGCAATTTTTCACTAAAGAATGCAACGGGTTTACCTCCTTGTATGAGAACACCTCCAATACCAATGCCGCTTGCATCACATTCTAGCTCAAATATGTTGTCAAAATCAGGAAGTTGTAGCAATGGTGCTTGTGTAAGCTTTTGTTTGAGAAGATCAAAAGCTTGTTGCTGCTGTTCGTCCCATCGAAACTGTACTCCCTTCTTCGTCAGTTCATGGAGAGGTTCTGCAATGGTGCTGAAATCCCGCACAAAGCGTCGATGAAAACCTGCAAGACCAAGAAAACTACGCACCTGCGTGACGGTCGATGGAGTTGGCCAGCTAGTGATCGCCACAATTTTCGCCTCATCCATCTCAATTCCCTGCAATGAAATGACATGTCCAAGAAACAAAACTCGATTGGTGCAAAAGACGCACTTATCGAGGTTACCAAACAAACGTGCGTCTCTCAAGACACTGAAAACAACACGTAAATGATTAAGATGTTTGTCATATGACTTGCTGTAAATGAGGATATCATCGAAGTAAACCACCATAAATTTTCCAATAAAAGCACGTAAAACCTCGTTCATTAACCGCATAAAAGTGCTAGGTGCGTTAGTTAAACCAAAAGACATTACTAACCACTCGTAAAGTCCAAACTTGGTTTTAAATGCAGTTTTCCATTCATCTGCTAGTGCCATTCTAATTTGGTGGTAACCACTACACAAGTCAATTTTTGTGAAAATAATAGCACCACTCAATTCATCAAGCATGTCATCTAAGCGAGGAATGGGATAACAATATTGAATGGTGATGTTATTAGTCGCTCTACAATCAACACACATGCGCCAGCTACCATCTTTCTTAGGAACCAAAAGAACAGGAAAAGAACAAGGACTAAGGCTTTCACGAATATACCCACGGTTCAAAAGATCTTGAACTTGTTGCTGAATTTCCCTTGTCTCTTCTGGATTCGCCCTGTACGCCGCACGATTTGGAAAACTTGCTCCTGGAATCAAGTCGATCTTATGTCCAATGCCCCTCTTAGGTGGTTATCCAGGGGGTATCTCGGGGGAAACACATCCGCAAAATCCTGCAAAAGGTTAGCAACAGCAGGGGGCAATGCCATGGACACTTCATGAATTGAAAACATGACTTGTTTGCATACTAAAGCGTAGTACATCCCCTTGGTATTAAATAAATCAGCAAGGTCAGATTTAGTTGTGAGCAACGAAGGTGATTTTAACTTAATTACTTGCTGTTTTTCAGAGTCTAGTGATTTTGTTGCCTTATCATCACGTGTTTTACTTTTCTCAAAATGTACAATTTCAGCAGGAGTCATAGGAAGCAAAGTGATTTTCTTTCCTTTATGCATCAGAGTATATTTATTAGTTCTACCATGATGAATAGCATCCGTATCAAATTCCCAAGGACGTCCCAACAAAAGAGAACAAGCATCCATAGGTACGACATCAAATTCGGCAAAATCATGGTAAGAACCAATCGAAAAATGTACCCTTGCTGTTTGTGTTACCCTAACCTTACCGCTGTTGTTGAACCACTGAATGTGGTATGGATGAGGGTGTGCTCTTGTTGTCAACCCAGTTTCTTGACCACATCCGTGTTCACCAAGTTGTTGCAGCTGCCTCCATAAATTATAGTGTGCACACGGCAGTCCTTGACGATGCGAAACATGTGAAAAAGATTGTGTCGCTGTAGCTTGTCATCCACCTCAAGTTTGGAGCTCAAAGCACGCTGCACAATTATGCTTCTATAATTTTCCATTGCTGCAGTACCAAGTACCTCTTCATCTGTGCTATAGTGGTCATCTTTTGCTCCTGCAACGTTAGTAGCAAGAGAATATTCATCTTCAACATCCAAAGTACTATCATACCCGCCATCATCTCGTGCTATGTATGCTCGTTTTCTAGGGCAATCTTTCATCACATGACCAACTCCCTGGCAGCGGTGACACTTAATGTTGGAAGTTTGACTCGTGGAAGGAGTGGAAGACGTAGGCTTGAATGGTGTCGTCTTGCTGCCCTCCGGTGCGTGAGGAAATGGAGCAGTAGATGATGTTCGTTGGCCACCATTGGATGGTGTAGTGGCAGTAGGAAAACTCGAAGATAGTTTAGGCCCGATCTTCCGAAAGGTAGGTCGATTGAAGTGGAGATCTCGACGTTGATGATCCGAGGCACTCGAGCAGACCCGAATACCCCTGCAATCACTACACCACTGCTCCGTTGGTTATCAACTGTGCTTCACACGCTTGACCTCGCCAAGAAGGCTATTCCTGCAGGTGCAACCGAGAACACAAGCAAGAACCATGAAGATGCAATCTGAAATTGCGAAATTGGGGTCTCACAAACTGTAGAACGGTGAAAGTGTTTAATCTAAGCAAAACCCACTGAATATGGCTGGCGGCTGCAGTGTTTAAAGGCTAGGGTTCGTCCATAAAACCCTTAGATGCGTCCCTAATGTACTCATACGGGATACAAGGCCCAAAATCCCAATAAGGTGGTGCAACACCGGATAGAACTCCGAATTCGACTTGTTTCGACAGTTCCCAGTGACTCCTGGCGAATTTTAACGTGGGACAAGAATCATTGGAAATTTTATCTTCTCATCTTTCCATGCATATGTAGAACGTCAAAAACGGAGTCCGTATGCATCCTGGGCATCCGTTTTAAGATGGACTGCTCCTGGACTCCGAGTTGAACTCGAGTCCGAGTTGGCGACTGTTTTCATCAACTTGTGGACGTCCCATCTGGTTCTCCACGTCCCCAAATCCTCCTCCCTTTACTTGATGATCATGTCCATGGTTTCTAATAAAAATTAAATCATTAAATAGCAATCCATTCTCAAACTCACATGGGTAGGAAGTTAGGAACGAGTTCACCAGCTGATTTAGTAACCGTGCTCGTGCTCTTGTGATTGGTCCTTGTATATTAATGTGAGTATCTACTGTTGTGATGTCCTCATCACAAGTATTGCTTCCTTCGATCCGAGTTGACGTCTTCAGGAGCATACCTTGACAGCTGCGTAAACTTGTTGAGGTACTCATTCACGCTCTTCTTTCCTTGTCGGAGACCTTCGAACTCTAGCCTTTTAAGCATCATGACTCCAGCAGGGACGTAATGAGAGCGGAAACTCTCCTTGAATTCAGCCCAAGTGATTGTCTCCTGGTTATCATGAGCATTGCAAAGAGCGTCCCACCAGTCAGCGGCTGCTCCCATAAGTTGGTGCGATGCGAAGAGAACTTTCTCCCGATCATTGCACTGAACAATAGCAAGCTTCTTTTCCATGGATTTCAACCAATCATCAGTCTCCATGGGATCATTAGCTTGTGCAAAAGTAGGCGGTCGAGTCCTCATGAACTCTCCCAATCTGTTGTGAGCCGGTGGTGGTGGTGGTGGTGGCGGTGGGGGTGCAGGAACGTGGTTAGGATTGTAGTTATTGTTGTCTTGCAGCTGTACCAAAGTTTGTATCATAGTTTGCATGAGCTGGTTTTGCATAGCCATTAACCGTTCAAGGTTGTTTGCATCAGCCCCGGGGTTAGCATTTTCAGGTTCTTCAATGTTTCCATCCTCTTGTGGTTCATGGTTACCACGAACGTTCCACTCTTGACGGCTGACGTTTTCCTTCACCATCTACGAGAGAGAGTTGAGTAGAATAGAGAATAGAAGTTTAGATTGATCCCCCCAACTATATGCATCAAGGGTGTATGAACTAAGTAACTTATTTTATAAATTTCAGCCTATATGAGGATGTGAATACGTGCCGAAGCATCTCACATCTCTCTACTATGTGTGGATGTGGACTTTCGCAGAAGCGTCCCACAACTCACACTAGCACGCTATTACGAATTAAACGTTCCTACCACAGCTTATTCATTGGGAATCCTAAACTTAATCATGTGAACTGGTGCTGTTCCCGCCGTGTGACGGGGGTGGTCCATACATGGGCGCATGCCATGGTGAGTCGGCAGTCCATTTAGGGTTAGATGGCGCTGGTGCTCCTAATCACCGGCATCTTTAAATAAGGCATGAGAAACTTTAGAGAAGGAAGGACTAACTTCAAAACTTCAGAAGCTATGAAGCAAGAAAGCAAAAGTGTTGCTGTCCATAAGAAGAGAGAAAGAGGGGCTGAAAATAGCACTTTGCGGTGGCTGCGTTGGCAAGGAAAGTGCAGCAGCAAGCAATTTTTTCTGAAAATAGCAGTTTAGAGGGTGTTCCTATGTGTTTTAGAGTGTCCATTCTACCTAGGCTTGCGTCCTACGGTCAACGTGGCTCTGATACCAATCTATGACACCCGGTTCCAGAATCCAGAACCAAGTTAATGCATATGTGTGCCCAGGATGTTCATCACACATACACATGTGACCCATAAACTGAATTCAGAATATAACCATGAATAAATAGTGCATGAGTACTTTATTACATCGACTAATAGTCTCACTCATGATTGTCTATCTTATTCTTGCAGCGGAAGTCTCTAAACGACAGAGGAAATAACTAAATGGCAGCGGCTCCATCTTCAACTCCACATGCATGTTGACGGTAGTTTGCACGCCTAGTACTCCACATGGTCCTCGAAGTACTCTTCTCCTGTTGCTGATGTTTATGTGATAATGCAAGGGTGACTACATGTCGTACTCAGCAAGTGCGGGAAAAGTATGACATGTAGCTTACAACAAGGTAGGAAATAAAAAGGCTCATTGCAGCAAGCAAATTTTATTTCACGGCATGATAAAAACAGAAACTATTTCTAAGTGATATTTAACCCAACATGACCAAGTAATTCAGCATCATTTTCTCCATCATAATTCACCATTATCAAGTCTCTACCAGCCATTAACCTTTCTCAAGTTCATCTCATACTCATATACCTTCATAACCATCTCATATTCATATAACCGAAGCCAAACTTATTTTCATAACTCAAAACAGTATCAAAACTAATCCCAATGACCATACCATAACCACCGAATATCCATCCCAAGTTTTCCCTCTAATCATGTGAGTTGCCAAGGTGCTTGTGACCATAAGCATGGCTATCATGATAGTTTTACACTCTGCAGAGGTGGCACCACTTTACCCACAAGTTTGTGATTTCGTCACCCGTCGGGCGACTGCAGAACCTCCATTATACCAGTACACAACCATCAGCGTATGGCCAAGAGATCACAAAATAGCCTTTACAAAGGGGCTACTACATGTATGGACTCACTGAGGTTTCACCGGCAGGCTCGAATCACCATTCTCCCACCCACGGGCCCCCTCTTGTGCCATGCAGTTCCCAGGGCAGTCCCTGTTGACTCCCATTCCCCGCGCCATCCACGGTCCATAATCAGCTAGCAACACACCTAATTAGTCAGCTAAGCGACACCCATATTTGGCCTTGTGGTAGCACTGTTTTCCTGGCATGTGCTGGCATGAACCGGTCCATAGATCTACGGCAAGTAAACCCGTGGCTCTTGTTGCTCAAGCATCTCGATGTCTTGGCGCTGTAATTCTTCGTAGATGGCTTCCTGAGCTTGTCCTTCTACTCACGACCACGCACATACAAAATTTTCAGCAATCAAACATCATACACAAACTTTACTCAAGATGCAATGGTGTAGATGAATGCAAATCCTATGGTGCTGTTTTATTAAACCAGTTTGTACGTGTTTTTGCATGTTTTAATGGGATTTCATCGGGTTTTATGATGAGCAAGGGTATAGGAATCAAGTGTGAACATGGTGATGATCTTTACTCAAGATCTAGATCAATGCCACCGTCAAAAACCGATCAAAACGTGACCTGTCCACACGAAAAAGTTTCTGTTCGAAGGAAGCGAAGAAACGGATGCGTAGAAACAGCGATGACGTCGTAAGATGGGTAACGAAGACCTACTTCACTCCCCTTATGATCGTCGGATCTTTTCTGGCGACGGCAAGGCGTGACGGGGCTCGTCGGCGGGCTCACCGGCGACTGAACTCCGGCGAGGGGGGTGCCCAACTCGGCGAGTTGGGGGCTAGGGCCTCCAAGTCATCGACTTGGGAGGGGGGAAAAGGAATGGGGTTACGGCCAAGGGGGGGGGGGTTTGGGTTCTATTTATAAGGGGGGGAGTTCTACTCCAATTGGAGCTCAAATAAGAGTCATATTCAATTTATTTTGAATCTTAACAAACTTATCTTTTCAGTTATGTGCGGCAGCCTTGGGGATTTTATCCCCCCAAATATGGGGAAAGATTTTGGGGAAATTGTGTTGGTACCCTCAGTATCGGGTACCCCGTGCACAGGAGGAAAAACCCGCCTAAGGACCTCACCCCCTCCGCAGGGGTGAGCTCCGAAAGTGCCACGTGCCCAGCGGGGCCGGGCCACCCTCCTCCTCAGAGGCGAGCTCCGGGCCTGCCACGCGGCCAGCGGAGCCGGGCCTCGCCACCTCCTCAGAGGCGAGCTCCGATGGCGCCACGTATCCAGCAGGGCTGGGCCTCCCCTCTCCTCAGAGGCAAGCTCCGAGGGTGCCACGTGTCCAGCGGGGCCGGACCTCCCCTCTCCTCAGAGGTGAGCTCCGAGGGCGCCACGTGTCCAGCAGGGCCGGACCTACCCTCTCCTCAGAGGCGATCTCCGAGTGCGCCACGTATCCAGCAGTGCCGGACCTCCCCTCCTCTGCGCAAGTGAGCTCCAAAAGCGCCACGTATCCAGCGATGCCGGACCTCCCCTCCTCCGCGGAGGTGAGCTCCGAAGGCGCCACGTATCTAGCAGCGCCGGACCTCCCCTCCTCCGCGGAGGTGAGCTCCGAAGGCGCCACGTGTCCAGCGGGGCCGGACCTCCCCTCCTCCGCGGAGGCAAGCTCCGAGAGCGCCACGTGTCCAGCGGGGCCGGGGGAAGTGTCGACAGTGCACTTCGACAGATTGGAATTGGATCATTTTAGCTATCTTTTTCCCATTCACCATCATTTTTATTATTCTTTCTCCGTTTCTACTTCTTTTATAACAATTCTCTATACGAAAAATGTATGCAATGCATGGAAACAAATTTGAGGGTGTTACAAGCGGCGACAACTTTCTTGCAAGAGAAACGCGAACACACGAAAAAACTCACTAATTCTCAACCCTTTCTACCAATTTTGAAAAAGTGAAATACGAGAAACTTACCTAAGGTAACTTTATTGATGTGGAAGAGTCGAAGTACGTCGACTACGGCGAAGAACGGCGGTGGTCGTCGTTGATTGTCGTTGGTGCGTTAGGACTACAGATTCTTGACGAGTTCTTGTCGGATAGCGGTGAGAAGTGGATGTGAGTGAGAGAGGAAAATTGGGGTCTCTCAAGAGTTTAACCAGGAGAGGAAGAGGCAACAATTTTGTGGGCAAACAGGCGCAGGTCGTGGCACGCGGACGCGCGAGGGGCGCGAGTGAGCGGCGCGAGCAGCGGGCGCGACTGTGCGAGGCGTGAGCAGTTTTGTTTTTTTCCACGTGGGGTGTAACTCAATACCAATAATATGATACTGGATTTTTTCCTTCACAACGTAAAACTTAATGTCAATGTGTTTGGCAGCATATTTGACTCGTTGTTTTAGGAGTAAAACAACTTAAGTGGTTTTGCCGTTGTGGACCACTCTTAAACCGGGTATAACGATTCTTGTGCCTGCTCGGTGGCCTCATATGTAATGCAAAGTTGGTATGCATCCTTCATGATGCAGTGGCCACTCATTTGGAGCTTTTCAACAATAAAGCTCCAACTGCGAGTGTTAATAAACTGATGTGGATTTTACTACACATCTCGCAGAAGCTAAGTCTTAGTAACCCATTATCTCAAGGGCGTCTATTCTTACTTAACTTATCATGAGGCCTTAGTCACTTGCATTACTGCAAGACATTCTTACCTCTATGTAACACCCTCATCTCTGGTTTCTGCATGTATTCATATTTCATGTAGAGAAAACATTTTTAAAGAGGTGGGGACAGAGAAATTATCAAATAGATAGCCAGTAAGAGCCGAATCCAGTTCACAGAGAGTGCTGAAGACAACTTCCGCGGCCCGCTGGCCACGTGGCGTGTTCGGAGCTCATCCCTGCGAAGTGGGGAGAGGTCCGCCGCTAAGCTGGCTACGTGGCAGGCTCGGGGCTCATCTCCGCAAAGGAGGAGAGGTCCGACCGTGTGGGACACGTGTTTTCCCCAGAGCTAGTCATCATGGAAATCCGAGGACTGGTCGCGCGGGATACGTGTCGATCTGGGAGCTCACCTCTGAGAAGTCCGGTTCCATTAAACACATATCATCACCGGAGCTTATCTCCAGGAGGCCCGACACTGTTGGACACGTGTCAACCTTGGAGCACGTCTCTGAGGAAAGAAGGAAAGACCGGCACTAACACGTGGCGTGCACGGAGCCACCTCCGAGTAAGAGAGGAGGTCCCGACCGCCAAGATACGTGGCGCACGCGGAGCTAACCTCCGAAGGAAAAGGGAGGTCTTGCTCGTTTGACACGCGGCACAACCGGAGCCCGTCTCTGCGGAAAGGGAGAGACCAGGCCCGGTGGATACGTGGAGCTTCTGGAGCTCATCACCGCAAAGGTGACGGGTTCTGAAGCGATTTTGGAACCTGTACGCGTAAGAATACCGGTACGTAAAGGAAACCGACCTGAATTCCACAATGTTACTTCACCAAATCAACTAAAGATAAGATGTTAGGATCCAACGACGATCTGAATAGGACTCTTATTCGGGATACGATCAGAATAGAACTCTTATCTTCCTGATTATAAATAGAACCCAGAACCTCTGCCCGAAACCACAAACTTCTTTTCCAACTCCTGAGCCGACGACTTAGAGCCCTAGTCCCAAACCGCCGAGTAAACCATCGCCGAAGCGCGGCAAGGAAGATCACCGGAGGAAAGCCCAATGATCTGAGGAGGACCTCGAGACCGAGAAGAACGTAGGGTAGGTCTCTGATACCACCTTACGACATCGTTGTGTTTTCTTTGCATCTGTTTCCTTCGAACAGAAGCCTTCTCGTGGACAGATCACTTGATGATCAGGTTGATCTAAAGACAAGATCATCACCACGTCCACCTTTGATCCGAACACCTCTGTTCATCATAAAATCCATGCAATCCATGCAAGAACACGTACAAACCAATCTAATAAAACTAATCATAGGATAGCATGCATATACATCATCGCATCTAGTTTAAGGTTTGTGCATGATATTGATTGCTGTGAATCTTGCATGCACGTGATCCTACATAGTAGGACAAGCTCAGGGAGCTGTCTACGACGAACTGCAGCAACATGGTTTTGAGATCCAAGAACAACCGGAACCGCAAGAACAAGGCAAGTGCTCCTTGACCATATTGATCCTATGTTTTGGGTAAAACTGATTTGTTTTGCAAAAGGGTGTATTGCTGAGTCAAACACGATGGAAAACCCTTTTTATAGGAGTTTACTAGCTTCGGTTAAACCAACCTTGTCACCAGGGATGTTTATGAGTCAGGTATGGTTTTTACTTTTATGCTTCGCTGAGTCGATGGGATTGGAAAGCGAGATAGATGTGTCTAGCTAACTGCACTCGTAATGATAATGAGAAACTGATGTTGTTAATGAACATGGATCGGAGGGAGATCTAGGCAAGACTGGGTTTGTGAATGAGGTATTATGTGATGGTGGTTTACTTGCCGTAGATCTAAGGACCGGTTCATGCATGCACATGCCAGGATAACAGTGCCACCACAAGGCCAAGTATGGGTGCGGCTTAGCTGAGTAATTAGGTAAGTTGCTAGAGTGTTATGGACTGTGGAAGGCGCGGGGAATGGGGTTCGAGTGAGGACTGCCCTGGGAACTGCATGGCACAAGAGGGGGCCCGTGGGTGGGAGAATTGGAGATTCTAGCCTGCCGGTGAAACCTTAGTGAGTCCATACATCTAGTAGCCCCTTTGTAAAGGCTATTTTGTGATCTATTGGCCATATACCGACGGCTGTGTACTGTTATAATGGAGGTTCTGCAGTCGCCGACGGGTGACAAAATCACAAACTTGTGGGTAAAGAGGTGCAAACTCTGCAGAGTCTAAAACTATCATGATAGCCGAGCTTACAGTCACGAGCGCCTGGCCAACTGCCATGATTAGTTGGGATGGTTATTGGGATGGTTCATGGTTATGGATATTGATTATGGTTATGGTTTGGTTTTGGGACTGTTGAGTCTGGGTGATAAGATAGTTGCATGACTGTTGAGTCATGGCAACGAGATTGGTCTCGGTGTGAGACGAAGTTGTTTATGAGATGAGATGGTAGCGAATACGAGGAGGTATTCGCGAGCAAGAATGAAGTTGGTTAATGTTCGGGTGGAACATGGAAAGTGATGGAGGTATGTTGGTAATTTAATACATGCTGGGATTACATTCATCTAAGGTTAAGTTGCTGTTTTATCATGGTTTTATAAATCTGCTTTTCTGCAAATGAGCCTTTTTATACCTACCTTGTTATGAGCTACATATCGTGTTTTTTCCCACACTTGTTGAGTACATCATTGTACTCAAACTTGCATTATTATTTCATCATCAGCAGCAAGAGAAGACAACTATGAAGACCAAGTGGAGCATTAAGGCGTGTGATCTGTTCTCAACCTTGCCTGTGGAGGGAGTAGAGATGGAGCCACTTCTGCTTAGATTTGCTTCCGCATTAGTTAGATTGCTTCCGCATTAGAATAAAGACTTCCGCTGCATAGAAATAAAGACTTCCGCTGTAAGCATGAGTCCAAGACTCATGAGATATTGTAACAAACTCTGTTATTCGTGGTAATAAATAATCTGAATTCAGTTTGTGGAACATATGTGTATGTGTGATGAACATCCTGGGCACACATATGCATTAGTTCTCGGTTCTGTGGTTTTTCCACAGAATTGAGGGCGTCACAGATTGGTATCAGATCCACGAGTTGACAGTAGGTTACACGCCTAGATAGAAACCTCAGATTGATATTAGAGCCACGGGTTAACAGTAGGTTACACACCTAAATAGGAATCATAGATTGGTATTAGACACAGATTGGTAGTTAAGCCATGTTGACCAAAGGAAGCACCCTAGGACGCTTAGATTGGCTTTAGAACTACCTTGGCATAGGAAACCAGCCTTGAATAGGAGTTGTATGAGCCCTTACAATGATTGTTTGTGATTGTGTGCTTAGTGTGAGTTGTGGGACGTCCCCACACGTTGTCCATATCCACACATAAGTAGAAAGAGGTGTGAGATGTTTCGGCACTTGTTCACATCCTCATATGGGCTAGTATATATATACAGTCTAACTAACCTTGATGCATATAGTTGAAGGGACCTACCTAACCTTCTAACCTTCTATTCTATTTCGTCCTCTCTCACAGATGGTGAGGGGAAACGCCGGCCGAAGGAACATCCGTGACAACCAAGAGGATGACCACGATGAAGTTCCTATTAACCCCGGAGCTGGCGAGAACAACCTGGTAAGGTTGATGGCCATGCAAAACCAGCTTATGCAAACCATGATCCGAACATTGGGTCAGTTGCAGGCCAACAACAACCCCGTTCCGTCACCACCACCACCACCACTGCCGGCTCACAACAGACTGGGAGAGTTCATGAGGACTCGGCCACCCACCTTTGCTCAAGCTAGTGATCCCATGGAGGCCTATGATTGGTTGAAATCCATGGAGAAGAAGCTTGCCATTGTTCAGTGCAATGACCGAGAGAAGGTTCTCTTTGCGTCGCACCAACTTATGGCAGCTGCCGCTAACTAGTGGTATGTCCTATGCAATGCCCATGTCAACCCGGAGACAATCACTTGGACTGAGTTCAAGGAGAGTTTCCGCTCTCATTACATCCCTGCTGGTGTAATGATGCTCAAGAGACAGGAATTTGAAGGTCTCCACCAAGGACAGAGAAGTGTGAATGAGTATCTCAACAAGTTCACGCAACTGTCCCGGTATGCCCCCGAGGATGTCATCTCAGACCAGAGGAAGCAGTACCTGTTCATGAGAGGGTTGAACAATGAGATCCAGGTTCAACTCCTCAACAATGACTACGTAAGCTTCTAGAAGCTGGTTGACAAGGCTATAATGGTAGAAAGCAAGATCAAAGAGATCGAGCGAGAAGGCAAGAGGAAGATGCAATACCAGCCCAAAGGGAGCAACGTACGACCTCGGTACATGCCCCCAGCTACACCATAGTATAGGTCAACCACTCCTACATACCGCCCTGGTCAACCACCACAGCAACAACTCGTTGCACCAGCACCTCGCGTGCCCATGCCTCCTGCGCCCCGACCTAACAATGGCGCTCCTGTTCAAAACCCCCGCCCCAACGTACCTGCTGCCGTAGGCAACAGGGCATGCTTTGCATGCGGAGAAATAGGGCACTTCGTGAACCAGTGCCAGAGGAGAGTCTCTAGACAGCAAGGCAACGTGCCCAAGCAGAACCCGCGACTGAACGGAGGGGACAATCAAGGAAACCATGGACAGCAGAACAATGCTCGCGGCAACATGAACCATGTCTCTGCTGAGGAAGCACAACAAGCTGAGGACGTCGTAATTGGTATGTTCCTTGCCAACTCCAACCCAGCCACCGTCTTATTTGATTCTGGAGCATCACATTCCTTTTTATCATCCAAATATGTTGACAAACATCATCTACCCGTATCCCACTTAGAATGTGCTATGTTAGTAAATTCTTCCGGAGGAGAAATGAGGACTAATATAGTATGTCCGAAAGTAAGCCTTAAAATAATGGGGGGTAGACTTCCTTGCCAACCTCATTGTCTTGGACTCCCAAGGGATTGACATAATACTCGGGATGGATTGGTTAAGCAAGCACAACAGAGTAATCCAATGTGCTGAAAGGAGCGTGCGGTTGACAAACAAGCACGGTATTCATGTCGAGTTTGAGTCAGCCCAACAAACAACCGAACGGGCAATTTTGAACCACGTCGAAGGAACAACCTTGGACAGCATTCCAGTGGTTCAGGAATTTTCGGACGTGTTCCCGGAAGAGCTTCCAGGTATGCCACCTGACCGGGACATTGAGTTTGCCATAGATTTGGTACCCGAAACTGCACCCATAGCCAAGAGACCCTATAGGATGCCCGTCAATGAACTAGTAGAACTCAAGAAGCAAATTCAAGAGCAGTTGGAGAAGGGTTTTATACGTCCAAGCTCGGCACCATGGGGAGCTCCGGTGCTCTTCGTAGACAAGAAGGATGGAACTCAAAGGATGTGCGTGGACTATAGGTCTCTCAACGAGGTAACAATCAAGAACAAATACCCTCAGCCCCGTATAGAGGACCTATTCGACCAAATGAAAGGAGCCCGTGTGTTCTCCAAGATTGATCTTCGGTCGGGATACTTCCAGCTGAAGATTAAGCCCTCCGATATACCCAAGACAACCTTTCGAACACGGTATGGTTCGTATGAATATACCATCATGTCTTTTGGGTTGACAAATGCACCCACATACTTCATGTACCTTATGAACAAGGTTTTCATGGAGTACTTGGACAAGTTCGTCGTGGTTTTCATCGACGATATTATGGTGTATTCAAAAAGTGAGGAGGAGCATGAAGAACATTTGAAATTTACCTTGCAGAAATTGCGTGAGCATCAATTGTATGCCAAGCTTAACAAGTGTCAATTTTGGCTGAAGGAAATATCTTTCCTAGGCCAAATTATCTCCAAGAAAGGGGTATCGGTTGATCCTGGAAAAGTGAGAGATGTTCTGAAGTGGGACCAACCGCAGAGCGTGAGGGATATTCAGAGTTTTCTTGGGATGGCTGGATACTATCGACGCTTCATTAAAGACTTCTCTAAGATAGCAAAGCCTATGACGGAGTTGCTAATGAAGGGAAAGGTCTTCCAATGGACACCAGCATGCCAAGGAAGTTTTGAGGAACTTAAGAAAAGGCTAACCGCAGCACCGGTTCTGATATTGCCAGACGTAAGCAAGAGCTTTGACATATATTGTGACGCATCCAGACAGGGGCTCGGATGTGTGCTCATGCAAGAAGGACAAGTGGTAGCCTATGCCTCACGGCAATTAAAGAAGCACGAGCTTAATTATCCTACACATGACTTTGATCTAGCAGCAGTAGTGCATGCATTAAAGATTTGGAGACATTATATCATTGGTCATCGATGTGAGATCTATACGGATCATAAAAGCCTCAAATACATATTTACACAAACGGACTTTAATTTGAGGCAACGTCGATGGTTGGAACTCATCAAGGATTACGATGTTGGAATCAACTACCACCCCGGGAAGGCCAATGTAGTAGTTGATGCATTGAGCCAAAAGGGAGCATGTCACCAACTCACGGTTCGGGAGCTACCACCAGAACTACGTAAAGAGTTTGAACCGTTACACCTCAGATTCTTGAACAACATGGAAATAATGGAGATCCACTCCTCATTGGAGCAGGAGATAAGAGATGGCCAAGCAACGGACGAGGAGATCAAGGAGATCAAGGAAAGAATCCGACAAGGAATAGAGAAAGATTTCAAAGAAGATGAGAAGGGTACGCTTTAGCTAGGAAAAAGGATTTGTGTGCCTAACATAAAACACCTCCGCGACATGATATTGAAGGAAGCACATGATTCACCCTATTCTATACATCCCGGAAGTACCAAAATGTATAAGGACTTGAAAACTTGTTATTGGTGGGATGGTATGAAGAGGGATATAGCCGAATACGTTGCCCTATGCGACACATGCAAAGGGGTGAAGGCCGAACATCAAAAACCCGCTGGATTGTTGCAACCTTTGAAAGTACCAGAGTGGAAGTGGGAAGACATCAGTATGGATTTCATCGTCGGATTGCCACGTACTCAGTCGGGTTACGACTCCATCTTGGTTATCGTGGACCGGTTGATGAAAACCGCCCATTTTCTCCCTGTAAGGGCCAATTACAACGTTGCACAATTAATCGAGTTGTACATGGAGCAGATCGTGTGCGGTCACGGAGTTCCAAGGAGGATAGTCTCAGATCGAGGTTCTCAGTTTACCTCTAGATTCTGGAGGAAGCTGCAGAAAGCCATGGGTACACGATTGGATTTTAGCTCCACCTATCACCCACAAACTGATGGACAAACCGAAAGGATAAACCAAATTTTGGAGGACATGTTGAGAGCTTGCGCCTTGAAACATGGGCGTAGTTGGGATAGGAGTTTACCGTATGCCGAATTCTCCTATAACAACAGCTATCAAGCTAGCTTGAAGATGTTGTTTTTCGAAGCATTTTATGGTAGACGGTGTAGAACACCGCTGTTTTGGAACGAGATCAGAGAGAACCAGGTGTTTGGCCCCGAAGTACTACAAGAAGCTGAAAAGCAAGTCCAAACAGTACGGGAGAACTTAAAGGCTGCTTAGTCATGACAGAAAGGCTATGCGGACAATAGGCGTAGGAAGTTGACCTTTGAAGTAGGAGACTTCGTATACCTTAAGGTATCGCCTATCCGAGGCCAACGACGTTTCAACGTCAAAGGCAAGCTAGCACCTCGCTACATCGGACCATTTAATATTTTGGACAAGCGAGGAGAAGTAGCCTATCAACTAGAGCTGCCAACCCACCTCTCCGACGTACATGATGTATTTCATGTATCCCAGCTCAAGAAGTGCTTGAGAGTACCAGAGGAACAAGTATCAATGGGAGAGCTTGAACTTCAAGAGGACCTGACATGGGAGCGTGAAGAGGATACCAAGGCAGAATTTCCCCATCTATTCTCTACTAACGAATCTCGAGGGCGAGATTCAATTTAAGGGGGGTAGATTTGTAACACCCTCATCTCTGGTTTCTGCATGTATTCATATTTCATGTAGAGAAAAACATTTTTATAGAAGTGGAGACAGAGAAATTATCAAATAGATAGCCAGTAAGAGCCGAATCCAGTTCACAGAGAGTGCCAAAGACAACTTCCGCGGCCCGCTGGCTACGTGGCGTGTTCGGAGCTCATCCCTGCGAAGTGGGGAGAGGTCCGCCGCTAAGCTGGCTACGTGGCAGGCTTGGGGCTCATCTCCGCAAAGGAGGAGAGGTCCGACCCTGTGGGACACGTGTTGCCCCCGGAGCTAGTCATCATGGAAAGCTGAGGACTGGTCGCGCGGGATACGTGTCGATCTGGGAGCTCACCTCCGAGAAGTCCGGTTCCATTAAACACATATCGTAACCAGAGCTTATCTCCGGGAGGCCCGACACTGTTGGACACGTGTCAACCTTGGAGCACGTCTCTGAGGAGAGAAGGAAAGACCGGCACTAACACATGGCGTGTGCGGAGCCACCTCCGAGTAAGAGAGGAGGTCCCGACCGCCAGGATACGTGGCGCACGCGGAGCTCACCTCCGAAGGAAAAGGGAGGTCTCGCTCGTTTGACACGCGGCACAACCGGAGCCCGTCTCTGTGGAAAGGGAGAGACCAGGCCCGTGGACACGTGGAGCTTCCGGAGCTCATCACCGCAAAGGTGACGGGTTCTGAAGCGATTTTGGAATCTGTACGCGTAAGAATACCGGTACGTAAAGGAAACCGACCTGAATTCCACAATGTTACCGCACCAAATCAACTAAAGATAAGATGTTAGGATCCAACGATGATCTGAATAGGACTCTTATTCGGGATACGATCAGATTAGGACTCTTCTCTTCCCGATTATAAATAGAACCTAGAACCTCTCGCCGAAACCACAAACTTCTTTTCCAACTCCTGAGCCGACGAATTAGGGCCCTAGTCCCAAACCGCCGAGTAAACCACTGCCGGAGGAAAGCCCAACGATCTGAGGAGGACCTCAAGACCGAGAAGAACATAAGGTAGGTCTCCGATACCACCTTACGACATTGTTGTGTTTTCTTTGCATCTGTTTCCTTCGAACAGAAGCCTTCTCGTGGACAGATCACTTGATGATCAGGTTGATGTAAAGACAAGATCATCGCCACGTCCATCTTTGATCCAAACACCTCTGTTCATCATAAAATCCATGCAAGCCATGCAACAACACGTACAAACCAATCTAATAAAACTAATCATAGGATAGCATGCATATGCATTATCGCATCTAGTTTAAGGTTTGTGCATGATATTGATTTCTTTGAATCTTGCATGCACGTGATCCTACATAGCAGGACAAGCTCAGGGAGCTGTCAACGACGAACTGCAGCAACAAGGTTTTGAGATCCAAGAACAACCGGAACCGCAAGAACAAGGCAAGTGCTCCTTGACCATATTGATCCTATGTTTTGGGGAAAACTGATTTGTTTTGCAAAAGGGTGTATGTGCTGAGTCAAACATAATGGGAAACCCTTTTTATAGGATTTACTAGCTTTGGTTAAACCAACCTTGTCGCCAGGGATGTTTATGAGTCGGGTATGATTTTTACTTTTATGCTTCACTGAGTCCATGGGATTGGGAAGCGAGATAGATGTGTCTAGCTAACTGCACTCGTAATGATAATGAGAAACTGATGTTGTTAATGAACATGGATCGGAGGGAGATCTAGGCAAGACTGGGTTTGTGAATGAGGTAGCATGAGATGGTGGTTTACTTGCCGTAGATCTAAGGACCGGTTCATGCATGCACATGCCAGGATAACAGTGCCACCACAAGGCCAAGTATGGGTGCGGCTTAGCTGAGTAATTAGGTAAGTTGCTAGAGTGTTATGGACTGTGGAAGGCGCGGGAATGGGGGTCGAGTGAGGACTGCCCTGCGAACTGCATGGCACAAGAGGGGGCCCGTGGGTGGGAGAATTGGAGATTCTAGCCTGCCGGTGAAACCTTTGTGAGTCCATACATCTAGTAGCCCCTTTGTAAAGGCTATTTTTTGATCTCTTGGCCATACACCGACGGCTGTGTACTGGTATAATGGAGGTTCTGCAGTCGCCGACGGGTGACGAAATCACAAACTTGTGGGTAAAGAGGTGCAAACTCTGCAGATTCTAAAACTATCATGATAGCCGAGCTTACGGTCATGAGCGCCTGGCCAACTGCCATGATTAGTTGGGATGGTTCTCGGTTATGGATATTGATTATGGTTATGGTTTGGTTTTGGGACTGTTGAGTCCGAGTGATAAGATGGTTGCATGACTGTTGAGTCATGTCAACGAGATTGGTCTCGGTGTGAGACGAAGTTGTTTATGAGATGAGATGGTAGCGAATACGAGGAGGTATTCGTGAGCAGGAATGAAGTTGGTTAATGTTCGGGTGGAACATGGAAAGTGATGGAGGTATGTTGGTAATTTAATACATGCTGGGATTACATTCATCTAAGGTTAAGTTGCTGTTTTATCATGGTTTTATAAATCTGCTTTTCTGCAAATGAGCCTTTTTATACCTACCTTGTTATGAGCTACATATCGTGTTTTTCCCGCACTTGTTGAGTACATCATTGTGATCTATATCTGGATTGGATTGCTTAATCCAAAAACATCCCGGTCACTTAAAATACGTAAAGGTGAGCTTTTACTTGAGCAAACTTTAAGATTCTGATACCAGAGGCATATAGAACCTGTTTTGTTTGATCAATCTCTTATTGGTTCTCAAACTTATCACCTTGACTATTAGAGCAGGCAAGAACTTATGCTCATGCATACTACATTTTATTACAACTATTGTAGATATGCATTACGTGATTGTTCTAATACCCCTTACTATATCTTGGTGAATCTTAATTCCCAACACATAGGAAACATCGCCAAGATCTTTATTCAAAAACCTGAGGACAAAACACTTATCTCTAATAGTAGATCTACATTACCGCTTACAAGAGTCATGTCATCCATGCACTAATAAAAGGAAAATAAATTCTCCTCTCTTAAACTCAGTATAAATGTAATTGTCCTCCTTATCACCTTATAAAACCCAAATCTTCTTATACTTCTATAGAAAATGAGATATCACTACTTAGACACTTACTTCAAGTCATAAATGGATTTTCTTCATCAATAACAAATATTTTTCATCCTTTCAATGATAAAACCATTAGGTTGAGTCACGTAGACATTCTCATTTAGATCCCTATTGAGAAATATCTTCGTCACATACCTCCAACATAATTTGTCACTAATGTCATTATTCTTACCTTAAATCTTTCAAGATTTCCTTTGGAGTCATGTTTACTCTTGTAGACCCATAAGTGTCTACTAATTTGGCTCCTTAGAAAATTAATAATTCTTAAATCACTAGAACGAGTGAGAATCACTCATAGCTGTGACACCCTCAATTTTGTATCTGTGCATGCATACATAATTCATATAGAAAAACATTTTAAAAGAATTAGAACGAGAGGAAGAATCATCAAAATGGTGGGGTATGGGAGTAAGATAGCTGAAAAGAGCCAATTCCAGTTAGCCGAGGAGCGCCGACGACACTTCCCACGGCCTGCTGGCCACGTGGCTCTTTCGGAGCTCATCCCTGCGGATGGGGGTGAGGTACGGCACCGTTGGCTACGTGGCAGGCTAGGAGCTCGCCTCTGCGGAAGGGGGCGAGGTCCGGCCCGCTGGTCACGTGTTTCCTCCGGGTCTTGTCGCTGTGGAAAAGCGAGGTCCAGCCCCGAGGGACACGTGTCGCCTCCAGAGCTAGTCTCTGCGGAGAAGCGAGGCTCAGTTCCCGGGGACACGTGTCGAATTCGGAACTCACCCATGTGGAAGGGATGAGGTCCGCCCTACGGGACACGTGGCAGGCTCTTAGCTCGCTTCCGAGAGGTCCGGTCCCGATGGACACGTACCTCCAAGGAGAAGGGAGGTTCGACACTATGGGACACGTGTCATCCTCGGAGCTCACCTCCGAGGAGAAGGGAGGTCCGTCGTTGTTGGACACGTGTTGACCTCCGAGCTCGTCTCTGAAGAGAAAGGAGGTCCGGCGCTGCTGGACACGTGGCATTCTCAGAGCCCACCTCCGAGGAGAGGGGAGGTCCGGCACTGACACATGGCGCACGCGGAGCTTGCCTCTGAGGAGAGGGGAGGTCCGGCACTAACATGTGACGCACGCGGAGCTCGCCTCTGAGGAGTGGGGAGGTCCCACCCGCCAGACACGTGGCGCACGCGGAGCTCACCTCTGAGGGAGGGTGAGGTCCCGCCCGCAAGACACGCGGCGCACCCGGAGCTCGCCCCTGACGAAAAGGGAGGCCCGTCCCCCCGCTGGACACGAGGCGCCTCCGGAGCTCACCACTGCAGAGGCGACGAGATCCTTAAGAGGTTTTTCTCCTGTGCGCGCGGGAATACCTGGTACAGAGGAGACCGACATGATTTCCACGTTGCTACCGCACCAAATCAATTGGAGATAAGTTGTTAAGATCCAAAACAAATTGAATAGGACTCTTATTTGAAATCCAATCGGAGTAGGACTCTTCTTTCGCCCCTTATAAATAGAACCCAAAACCCCCTGGACGCAACCACGTACCTACTTTCCACCTCCCGAGTCGACGACTTGGAGGCCCTAGCTTCCAACTCGCCGAGATCCACCCCTTCACCAGAGTTCTGTCGCCGGTGAGCACCGCCGACGAGCCCTGTCACACATCACCATCACCAGAAAAGAGCCGAAAATCATAATAGAAGTAGAGGTAGGTCTTCGTTACCCATCTTACAACATCATCGCGGTTCCTACACATCTGTTTTCTTCCAGCAGAAGCTTTTTCGTGTGGACAGATCACGTGTTCATCGGTTTTTGATGGTGGAATTGATCTAGATCTTGAGTCAAGATCATCACCACATCCACACTTGATCCTTACACCTTTGTTCACCATAAAACCCCATGCAAGCCATTAAAACGTGCAAGAACACGTACAAACTAGTTTAATAAAACAGCACCATAGGATCTACACCATTGCATCTTAAGTAAAGTTTGTGCATGATGTTGATTGCTATAATTTTGTATGTGCGTGGTCGTGAGTAGAAGGACAAGCTTAGGGAGCTACCTACGAAGGACTACAGCACCATGATTTCGAGATCCGTGAGCAACAAAAGTCACAAGGACAATGCAAGTGCCCCTTGATCATATTAATCCCATGTTTTGGAAATTGTTTTGTTTGCAAAAATGTGTGTGCTTGAGTCAACATGATGGGAAACCCTTTTATAGGAGTTTACTAGTTTTGTTAACCACCCTTGTCGCCGGGAGAGTTGATGAGTCAGGTATGGTCGTTTTTGCTTTTGCTTCGCTAATCCACGGGATATGGGAAGCAAGATAGAATGTGTCTAGCTACTGCACTCATATGAACGATGATAATAAGAACTTGATGTTGATAATGAACATGAATCGGGGGAGATCTAGGCAAGCTTGGTTCGTGGATGTGGTAGAATGATATGGTGGTTTACTTGCCGTAGATCTAAGGACCGGTTCATGCCAGCACGTGCCAGGAAAACAGTGCCACCACAAGGCCAAATATGGGTGCGGCTTAGCTGACTAATTAGGTAAGTTGCTAGATTGTTATGGACTGTGGAAGGCGCGGGGAATGGGAGTCGAGAGAGGACTGCCCTGGGAACTGCATGGCACAAGAGGGGGCCCGTAGGTGGGAGAATGGTGATTCGAGCCTGCTGGTGAAACCTTAGTGAGTCCATACATCTAGTAGCACCTTTGTTAAGGCTATTTTGTGATCTCTTGGCCATACATCGACGGTTGTGTACTAGTATAATGGAGGTTCTGCAGTCACCGACGGGTGACGAAATCACAAACTTGTGGGTAAAGTGGTGCAACCTCTTAAGAGTGTAAAACTATCATGATAGCCGTGTTTACGGTCACAAGCGCCTGTCCAACTCACATGATTAGATGGGATGGTTATTGGTATGGTCTTGGGATTGGTTTTCGGGACTGTTGAGTCTTGGTAGTGAGATTGGTTTTGGGACTGTTAAGACAAGATAATGAGTTTTTGGTCTCGGTTATGAGATGGATATGAATATGAGATGGTTATTATGAGCATGAGATGATGTTGAGAAAAATTAATGGCTGGATGAGACGTGATAAGTGGTAAAATATGATGGAGGTATGTTACTATTTTAATTGGATATATGTTGGGATTTAATTCACTTAAAGATAGTTGTTGTTTTTATCATGTTTGTGAAATAAACTTTGCTTTCTGCAATGAGCCTTTTTATTTCCTACCTTGCTGTAAGCTACATGTCATACTTTTTCCACATTTGCTGAGTACGGCATGTACTCACCCTTGCATTATCATACAAACATCAGCAACAGGAGGAGAATACTTCGAAGATCACGTGGAGTATTAGGCGTGCGAACTACCGTCAACTTGCCTGTAGAGTTGGAGATGGAGCCGCTGCGGTGTTTAGTTGCTTCCGCTATCGTTTAGAGACTTCTGCTGCTAGAATAAGTTAGAGACTTCCGCTGCAAGATTAAGTTAGAGATTGATGTAATAAAGTACTTGAACCCTATTATTCATGGTTATATTCTGAATTCGGTTTGTGGATTACATGTGTATGTGTGATGAACATCCTGGGCACACATATGCATTAGCTGGGTTCCATGTTTTACGGGAACGGGCGTCACAGATTGGTATCAGAGCCACGTTGACTGTAGGATGCAAGCCTAGGTAGAAGTCACAAATTTTTATTAGAGCCACATTGACTATAGGACGCAAGCCTAGGTAGAAGTCACAGATTTGCATTATAGCCACATTGACCGTAGGACGCAAGCCTAGGTACAATGCATAGATTGGCATCAGAACCACCTTGACTGTAGGATGCAAGACTAGGTAGAATGGACACCCTAAAACCCATAGGAACGTTTAAATCATAGAAGCCTGAATAGGAGTGGTGCGAACTTTTTTGATGATTGCTTATGTTTGATTGCTTAGTGTGAGTTGTGGGACGCTTCAGCGTTTTCCATATCCACATATAGTAGAGAGATGTGAGATGCTTCGGCACTTGTTCACATCCTCATATAAAAGTAAATATATTTAGTCCATCCACCTTGATGCATATAGTAGAGGGGGGGTCAATCTAAACTTCTAACTTCTACTCCACCCAACTCTCTCTCATAGATGGTGAGGGAAAACGTCAGCCGACAAAGGAGGAACGTTCGTGGCAACCAGGAACCACAAGAGGATGACCACGTTGAAGTTCCTGAGAATGTTAACCCTGGGGCTGGTGAAAACAACCTTGAACGGTTGATGGCTATGCAGAACCAGCTCATGCAAACTATGATCCAAACTTTGGGTCAGCTGCAAGCCAACAACAACAATCCTAACGCTGTTCCTGCACCACCACCACCACCGCCGGCTCACAACCGACTGGAAGAGTTCATGAGGACTCGACCGCCTACTTTTGCACAAGCTAATGATCCCATGAAGGCCGACGATTGGTTGAAGTCCATGGAGAAGAATCTTGCTATTGTTCAGTGCAATGATCGGGAGAAAGTTCTCTTCGCATTGCACCAACTTATGGGAGCAGCCGCTGATTGGTGGGACGCTCTTTGCAATTCTCATGTTGACCAGGAGACTATCACTTGGGCTGAGTTCAAGGAGAGTTCCCGCTCTCATTACGTCCCTGTTGGAGTCATGATGCTAAAAGGCAAGAGTTCGAAGGTCTCCGCCAAGGCAGGAAGAGCGTGAATGAGTACCTCAACAAGTTCACGCAGCTGTCAAGGTATGCCCCCGAGGATGTCAACTCGGATCAGAGGAAGCAATATTTGTTCATGAGAGGGTTTAACAATGAGATCCAAGTTCAACTGCTCAACAATGACTATGCAAACTTACAGAAACTTGTTGACAAAGCTATAGTGGTTGAGAGCAAGATCCGTGAGATCGAGCAAGAGAGAAAGAGGAAGATGCCATACCAGCCACAAGGCAGCAATGTACGTCCCCGTTTCATGCCCCCAACTGCACCACAGTATGGCTCGTCCGCTTCTACTTTTTGCCCTATTCCACCACCGCAGCAACGTCCTGTCATGCAAGCACCTCGTGTGCCTTTGCCTTCTGCACCCCATCCCAACATGGGTGGTTTTGCTCAAAACCACCCCCGCCCTAATGTTCCTGCTGTATTGGGCAACAAGGCATGCTTTTCATGCGGAGAAACGGGACACTTTGCAAGTCAGTGCCCGAGGAAAGGCCTTGGACAGCCAAGCAACGCGCCCAAGCAGAACCCACGGCCAAATGGAGGAGCTAATCAATGCAATCGTGGGCAGCAGAACTTCGCTCGTGGCAACATGAATCATGTCTCCGCTGAGGAGGCGCAACAGGCTGAGGACGTCGTGATTGGTATGTTCCTTGCCAACTGCAACCCAGCCACTGTTTTATTTGATTCCGGAGCGTCGCATTCATTCATATCATCCAAGTATGTTGCCAAGTATAATCTGCCCATATTACACATGAAATATACTATGTTGGTTAATTCTCCCGGAGGAGAGATGAGGACTAATATAGTATGTCCAAAAGTAAACCTTAAAATAAGGGGGTAGACTTCCTTGCCAACCTTATTGTCTTGGATTCTCAAGGGCTTGATATAATACTTGGAATGGATTGGTTAAGCAAGAACAACGGAGTGATCTAATGTGCCGAGAGGAGCGTGCAGTTGACAAATGAGCACGGTACTCGTATTGAGTTCGAGTCAGCCCAACCGGCAACCGAGAAGGCAACACTGAATCATGTCGAAGAAGCAACATTGGAAAGTATTCCGGTGGTTCAAGAATATTCGGACGTGTTCTCGGAAGAACTTCCAGGTATGCCACCTGACCGGGACATTGAGTTTGCCATTGATTTAGTACCTAGAACTGCACCCATAGCGAAGAGGCCATATAGGATGCCCGTTAACGAATTAGTGGAACTTAAGAACCAAATTCAGGAGCAGCTAGAAAAGGGTTTTATTCGCCCTAGCTCGTCACCATGGGGAGCTCCCGTGCTGTTCGTAGACAAGAAGGATGGGACACAAAGGATGTGTGTGGATTATAGGTCTCTCCATGAGGTGACGATCAAGAATAAATACCCGCTGCCCCGTATAGAGGACCTGTTTGACCAAATGAAAGGTGCCTGAATTTTCTCCAATATTGATCTTCGGTCGCGATACTTCCAGCTGAAGATTAAGCCCTCCGATATACCCAAGACTGCCTTTCGAACACGGTATGATTCGTATGAATATACCGTTATATCTTTTGGGTTAACGAATGCACCCGCATATTTCATGTACCTCATGAATAAGTTCTTCATGGAGTACTTGGACAAGTTTATCGTGGTTTTCATTGACGATATCATGGTGTATTCGAAAAGTGAGGAAGAACATGAAGAACACTTGAGATTGACATTGCAGAAACTGCGAGAGCATCAATTGTATGCCATGTTCAGCAAATGTCAATTTTGGCTAAAGGAGATATCGTTCCTAGGCCACATCATCTCCGAGGAAGGAGTATCGGTTGATCCCAGAAAAGTGGGAGATGTTCGGAAGTGGAACCAACCGCAGAATGGGAGGGATATTCGGAGTTTCCTTGGGATGGCTGGATACTACCGCCTGTTCATCAAGGATTTTTCCAAGATAGCAAAGCCTATGACTGAATTTCTAATGAAGGGAAAAGCATTTCAGTAGACACAAGCGTGTCAAGAAAGCTTTGAGGAGCTCAAGAAAAGGCTAACTACAACGCTGGTTTTAGTATTGCTGGACGTGAGCAAGAGTTTCGACATATATTGTGATGCATCAAGACAAGGGCTTGGATGTGTGCTCATGCAAGAAGGACAAGTGGTAGCCTATGCATCGAGACAACTAAAGAAACACGAGCTGAATTACCCCATACATGACTTGGATCTCGCAGCCGTGGTACATGCCTTGAAGATTTGGAGACATTATATCCTTGGCCACTGATGTGAGATCTATACGGATCACAAAAGCCTCAAGTACGTATTCACCTAAACGGATTTGAATTTGAGGCAACATCGATGGTTGGAACTCATCAAGGATTATGATGTTGGAATCAACTATCACCCCGGAAAGGCCAATGTAGTAGCTGATGCATTGAGCCGAAAGGGAGCATGTCACCAACTCACAGTTCGGGAGCTACCGCCCGAGCTGCGCAAGGAGTTTGCATGGTTACATCTCGGGTTCTTGAACGAGATGGGAGTGATGGAACTCCATTCTTCGCTGGAACAAGAGATACGAGATGGCCAAGCAACGGATGAGGAAATCAAGGAGATCAAGGAAAGAATCTGACAAAGCATAGAAAAGGACATCAAGGAAGACGAGGAGGGTACACTTTGATTAGGAAAAAGGATTTGTGTGCCTAACATGAAGCACATCCGCGACACGATATTAAAGGAGGCACATGACTCGCCTTATTCCATACATCCCGGCAGTACAAAGATGTACAAGGACCTGAAAACTTGTTATTGGTGGGATGGCATGAAAAGGGACATAGCTGAGTATGTTGCCTTATACGATAAGTGGCAACGGGTGAAGGCCGAACATCAAAGACCCGTTGGACTGTTGCAACCATTGAAAGTACCCGAGTGGAAGTGGTAAGACATCAACATGAATTTCATCGTCGGATTACCACGTACTCGGTCTGGTTATGACTCCATCTGGGTTATCGTGGACCGATTGACGAAAACAGCCCATTTTCTTCCTGTTAGAATCACGTACCGCGTCGTAGAACTAGCCGAGCTGTACATGGAACAAATCGTGTGCTGTCATGGAGTTCCGAAGAGGATAGTTTCAGATCGGGGTATCCAATTTACCTCTAGGTTCTGGAAGAAGCTGCATGAAGCTATGGGTACACGACTGGATTTCAGCTCCGCTTACCACCCGCAAACCGACGGGCAAACTGAGAGGACAAACCAGATTTTAGAAGACATGTTGAGAGCCTGTGCCTTGAAACATGGGCGTAGTTGGGATAGGAGCTTGTCGTATGCTGAATTCTCATACAATAACAGCTATCAAGCCAGCTTGAAGATGTCACCTTTTGAAGTATTGTACGGTAGGCGGTGTAGAACGCCGCTGTTCTGGAATGAGACCGGAGAGAACCAAGTGTTTGGACCCGAAGTGCTGCAAGACGCCGAGAAGCAAGTCCAAACAATACGGGAGAACTTGAAGGCTGCCCAGTCACGAGAAAAAGGTTATGCGGACAATAGGCGAAGAAAGTTGACCTTCAAAGTAGGAGACTTCGTGTACCTTAAGGTATCGCCTATCCGTGGCCAACGACGTTTCAACGTCAAAGGCAAGTTAGCACCTCGCTACATTGGGCCAGGTAGCTTATCAACTAGAGCTCCCAATGCACCTCTCTGACGTGCATGACGTGTTTCACGTATCCCAGATCAAGAAGTGCTTGAGAGTACTAGAAGAACAAGTACCAATGGATGAGCTCGAGCTTCAAGAGGATCTGACCTACGTAGAGCACCCTGTCCAAATTTTGGACGTGAAGGAAAGGGTCACGAGGAACAAAGTGATCCATTGGTGCAAGGTACAATGGAGCCATCACACGGAAGCCGAAGCTACATGGGAGCGTGAGGAAGATCTCAAGGCAGAATGCCCTCATCTATTCTCCACTCTGTCGAATCTCAAGGGCGAGATTCAGTTTAAGAGGGGTAGGTTTGTGACACCCTCAATTTTGTATCCATGCATGCATACATAATTCATATAGAAAAACATTTTAAAAGAATTAGAACGGGAGGAAGAATCATCAAAATGGTGGTGCATGGGAGCAAGATAGCTGAAAAGAGCCAATTCCAGTTCACCGAGGAGCGCCGACGACACTTCCCGCGGCCTGTTGGCCACGTGGCACTTTCGGAGCTCATCCCTGCAGAGAGGGGTGAGGTCTGACACCGTTGGCCACGTGGCAGGCTAGGAGCTCGCCTCTGCGGAAGGGGGCGAGGTCCGGCCCGCTGGACACGTGTTTCCTCCGGGGCTTTTCGCTGCGGAAAAGCGAGGTCCAGCCCCGCGGGACATGTGTCGCCTCCGGAGCTAGTCTCTGCGGAGAAGCGAGGCTCAGTTCCCCGGGTCACGTGTCGACTTCGGAACTCACCCCTGCGGAAGGGATGAGGTCTACCCCACGGGACACGTGGCAGGCTCGGAGCTCGCTTCCGAGAGGTCCAGTCCCGATGGACACGTGTCATCCTCGGAGCTCACCTCCGAGGAGAAGGGAGGTCTGACACTATGGGACATGTGTCGTCCTCGGAGCTCACCTCTGAGGAGAAGGGAGGTCCGACGCTGTTGGACATGTGTCGACCTCGGAGCTCGTCTCTGAGGAGAAAGGAGGTCCGGCGCTGCTGGACACGTGGCATTCTCGGAGCCCACCTCCGAGGAGATAGGAGGTCCGACACTGACACGTGGCACACGCGGAGCTCGCCTCTGAGAAGAGGGGAGGTCCCGCCCGCTAGACACGTGGTGCACGTGAAGCTCGCTTCTAAGGGAGAGGGAGGTCCCTCTCGCCAGACACGCGGCGCACCTGGAGCTCGTCCCTGAGGAAAAGGGAGGCCCGGTCCCCCGCTGGACATGTGGCGCCTCCCGAGCTCACCACTGCGGAGGTGACGAGATCCTTAAGCGGTTTTTCTCCTGTGCACGCGGGAATACCTGATACGAAGGAGATCGACATGATTTCCACGTTGCTACCACACCAAATCAATTAGAGATAAGTTGTTAAGATCCAAAACAAATTGAATAGGACTCTTATTTGAAATCCAATCGGAGTAGGACTCTCTTTCACCCCTTATAAATAGAACCCAAAACCCCCTGGCCGCAACCACGTACCTACTTTCCACCTCCCATGTCGACGACTTGGAGGCCCTAGCTTCCAACTCGCCGAGACCCACCCCTTCACTGGAGTTCAGTCGCCGGTGAGCACCGCCGACAAGCCCCGTCACACCTCGCCGTCACCAGAAAAGAGCCGACGATCATAAGAGAAGTAGAGGTAGGTCTTCGTTACCCATCTTACGACATCATCGCGGTTTCTACACATCTGTTTTCTTCGAGCAGAAGTTTTTTCGTGTGGACAGATCACGTGTTGATCGGTTTTTGATGGTGGAATTGATCTAGATCTTGAGTCAAGATCATCACCACATCCACACTTGATCCTTACACCTTTGTTCACCATAAAACCCCATGCAAGCCATTAAAACGTGCAAGAACACGTACAAACTAGTTTAATAAAACAGCACCATAGGATCTACACCATTGCATCTTAAGTAAAGTTTGTGCATGATGTTGATTGCTATAATTTTGTATGTGCGTGGTCCTGAGTTTGAAGGACAAGCTCAGGGAGCTACGTACGAAGGACTACAGCATCAAGATTTCGAGATCTGTGAGCAAAAAAAGCCACAGGAGCAAGGCAAGTGCCCCTTAACCATATTGATCCCATGTTTTGGAAACTGTTTTGTTTGCAAAAATGTGTGTGCTTGAGTCAACTTGATGGGAAACCCTTTCATAGGAGTTTACTAGTTTTGTTAACCACCCTTGTCGCCGGGAAAGTTGATGAGTCGGGTATGGTCGTTTTTGCTTTTGCTTCGCTAATCCACGGGATATGGGAAGCAAGATAGAATGTGTCTAGCTACTGCACTCATATGAACGATGATAATAATAACTTGATGTTGATAATGAACATGAATCGGGGGAGATCTAGGCAAGCTTGGTTCGTGGATGTGATAGAATGAGATGGTGGTTTACTTGCCGTAGATCTAAGGACCGGTTCATGCCAGCACATGCCAATAAAACAGTGCCACCACAAGGCCAAATACGGGTGCGGCTTAGCTGACTAAGTAGGTAAGTTGCTAGATTGTTATGGACCGTGGAAGGCGCGGGGAATGGGAGTCGAGAGAGGACTGCCCAGGGAACAGCATGGCACAAGAGGGGGCCCATAGGTGGGAGAATGGTGATTCGAGCCTGACGGTAAAACCTTAGTGAGTCCATACATCTAGTAGCCCCTTTGTAAAGGCTATTTTGTGATCTCTTGGCCATACACCGACGGTTGTGTACTGGTATAATGGAGGTTCTACAGTCGCCGACGGGTGACGAAATCACAAACTTGTGGGTAAAGTGGTGCAACCTCTTAAGAGTGTAAAACTATCATGATAGCCGTGCTTACGGTCACAAGCGCCTGGCCAACTCACATGATTTGATGGGATGGTTATCGGGATGGTTATTGGTATGGTTATGGTATGGTCTTGGGATTGGTTTTCGGGACTGTTGAATCTTGGTAATGAGATTGGTTTTGGGACTGTTAAGACATGATAATGAGTTTTTGGTCTCGGTTATGAGATGGATATGACTATGAGATGGTTATTATGAGCATGAGATGATGTTGAGAAAGATTAATGGCTAGATGAGACATGATAAGTGGTAAAATATGATGGAGGTATGTTACTGTTTTAATTGGATATATGTTGGGATTTAATTCACTTAAAGATAGTTGTTGTTTTTATCATGTTTGTGAAATAAACTTTGCTTTCTGCAATGAGCCTTTTTATTTCCTACCTTGCTGTAAGCTACATGTCTTACTTTTCCCGCACTTGCTGAGTACGACACGTACTCACCCTTGCATTATCATACAAACATCAGCAACAGGAGGAGAATACTTCGAAGATCACATGGAGTATTAGGCGTGCGAACTACCGTCAACTTGCCTGTGGAGTTGGAGATGGAGCCGCTGCCGTGTTTAGTTGCTTCCGCTATCGTTTAGAGACTTCCGCTGCTCGAATAAGTTAGAGACTTCCACTGCAAGATTGAGTTAGAGATTGATGTAATAAAGTACTTAAACCCTATTATTCGTATTTATATTCTAAATTCGGTTTGTAGGTTACATGTGTATATGTGATGAACATCCTGGGCACACATATGCATTAGCTAGGTTCCGTGTTTTTACGGGACCGGGCGTCACAATAGCTTACTCAAATGAGATGGAATCATCCTCAATTTGAATACCTTAACACGTTTGTTGGTTCATTATAATCAAAAAGAGAATGTTGTCACTCTTCATCATTGTTTGCCATTAATGATGAAGAATCAACTACAATTATTGTGAAAACGATGTCTTGCATTGTTGACACAACAACTGCAAAGCATCGTAAAGAATGACTCTTGGAAATATGATTAGTTACAAGCACCACTTTTCAACGTCAGTGTCTTTAGATGCCAAACTCCCTCTGATTTTGCCGTCTTGTAAGAAGATTGCATGTCTCATTTCTAAATAATAGAAATGAGGAAACTTAATCTTATTTGATAGCTGACAAAAGGATAACTTACTCTCTTATTATCGATCTTACCATCATTTGGGTCTAATATCTTAATAAAAAATCTCACACTCAACAAACAATAGAGTATGAGTTTCTTAGGTCCATAATTAATATGGTGTTTTTAAGCACCAACTTAATTACATCCAATTAAGAACAAGAACTTAATTGGAAAAGTGAAATAACTAGTTATAGATCTTACAATATCCACTCCTTAATTATACTATCTTCTTTTAATGACTTAATAAAAGTCAAGGAAATAGTCACAATTCTTAGACCAGATAATAGTACTCCCTCTTATCTTATAGATCATTCCTACCATAATGCATACAATGCATCGTTCTCAATCTCAAAGAAAATCTGAAAATTCTGAGAGATCAGAATATCTCACTATGAGAGAAACTTTATCCAAAGATCTTACCATCCCCCCTCGAAATATGGCATGAGCATGACATGATTTCGAAAATATTTACAAAACTTTACATACAAAGATATATTCTGCTCGCTTACATAAGATTATTAATATGTCTTAGTACTAAGTGAGTACTTTCTCATTTCATGATAGTCTTTTCTATGCCTTTGTATGAAAATTGATATGATACTTAAAAGAAAGATTAGAATTATATTTGGAAATAATTCTTTCCTTACCAATATGGTTAACATATTTAACAACGCCAAATGTTAAGCCTTACTATTTAACTTCACATGATTTCCATGTCTATTTACTTAAGTTATGAGGCCGTACTGCACATTTCAAGAATTTGCTCTTATAATTCATTATTATTAAATCTTTTTGTAAACAACTACTCTAAAGAGTGCTAGTATAAGTATTTGAAGAGTCAGTGAACTGATTCTCCAATCTTAATGGTTTATTAGTAATAGTGCAATTTTAGGATTACCCCCTTATGGCCTCAACATACTTAGATCTCAAAGATATGAGAGACATATTAAGGGTGTATGGTATACGCCAAAATCTACCTATCAAGGGACTTCATTTCTGAAATCAAAATGAAAGGCATAGGAAAACTTCCATCATCTGAGAGAATAAATTAAGAAATAAATCTGAATCAATCTTAAACATGATTACTGAGTTAATCTTTAACAAAATATGATTGATTAATTAACCATTGGTCAAATTAGTCACACGTATGCTTAATATCTTACTCATAATTGACTTATTTGAGCAAAGAATTATCATGAATAAATGCTTGTAAAATAAAGCATAATAACCAAAAAGAAGTATTATATTTATCTTTCACGTTGGCTACTTGACAAAATACAATATTCAAAAAATCTTGAAACTTAGAAATTTTTCTTCACGTTTGCTACTCGACAAAATTTAGAATAAGAATATAATCAACATATAAACTCCGCCTATATTGTAATGACATAGCCGGTCCCAAGACCGGGTATAGGAGGAGGGGTTGTGGTAGGCTTGACGAGCCAATAACTACACTTAGCAATTCACATGAAAATGAAACCTAATAGAAATTCGTTGGGGCATAACCGTCTTAGCGACACGCCATATCAGAACCCAGGTATGGTGTTTAGTGGGCAAGGGCCGGGTCGCCACCTCCTTAGTGGCACGCCATATCGGAACCCGAATATGGTGTTAATTGGGCAAGGGCAGGATCACCACCACCTTAGCGGCGCTCTACATCATCACCCGAATGTAGTGATAAGTGAGCAAGGGTCTTTGCATCTTACTCGACGGGTGCAAAGCGTAAGGAAGCTAGCCGAGGAACATAGATTTTTGGTGGGTAGTTGGAATGTAGGATCCTTGACGGGGAGACTACGTGAGTTAGTTGATGTTGCCATTAGGAGACGAGTAAATATCCTTTAGTACAAGAAACTAGATGGGCGGATGAAAAGGTGAGAGAATTCGAGAATACCGGTTTCAAGCATTGGTATTCTGGATCGGCTGGGACTAAGAATGGCGTAGGTGTTCTAATAGATAAGAGTCTTAAGGATGGAGTAGTGGATGTTCGAAGACGAGGGGATAGGATCATCTTAATCAAGATAGTTATTGGGGGCATTGTCTTGAACATTATTAGTGCTTATGCCCCACAAGTTGGGCTCAACATGAGTGCTAAGAGGCCATTTTGGGAGGACTTGGAGGATATGGTTAGTAGTGTATCGATAACTGAGAAACTCCTCATAGGAGGAGATCTCAATGGTCATGTGGGTGCAACTAACGTAGGATTGGAGGGAGTACATGGAGGCTTTGGATGCAGCGATAGAAATAAAAAGAGGGTAAGGACATCCTAGACTTTGTCGTAACCTATGATCTGTTGGTACCTAACACCCTTATTAGAAAGAGGCAATCTCACCTAGTGACCTTTAGTAGTGCCAAACACTCTAGCCAGATTGACTTTGTCCTCACTAGGAGAAGGGATAGACGGGAGTGTCTAGATTGTAAGTTGATCCTCGGGGAGTGTGTTGTGACACAACATAATCTTGTAATAGTTAACTTTTTCTTTCACACATGTTCTTTGTGGGACAAGGTGTTAAAATCACAAGAAAAAAGTGGTGGAAGTTGAAAGGAGAATCACAAGAATCCTTTAAAAACAAGGTGATCACAAAAGAACTTTGGGCAGAAAATGGAGATGCAGATAGTATGTGAGTGAAGATGGAACCTTGCATTAGGAAGATAGCTAGTGAGGTGTTTGGTGTGACAAAAGGAAAGAAACTTGTACATAAAGACACTTGGTGGTGGAATGAGGATGTACAAAAGGCCATTACGGAGAAGGAGTGTTACAAGAGTTGGCATCATGATAGAAGCGCAATCAACATGCTGAAGTACAAACAGGCCAAGAAAAATGCAAGGCAGGCTGTAAGTAAAGCAAGTGGACAGGCCTATAATGCGTTATATGAGAGACTAGAGATAGGTGAAAAGGACATAAACAAGATAGCGAAAAATCACGAGAGAAAGATGAGGGATTTCAATCAAGTTAAATGTATCAAAGATGAGACTGACCGCATTCTAGTGAAGGATGAAGAAATTAAGACTAGATGGCGGGATTACTTTAACGGGTTATTCAATGATTGGAATAGGAGCACTATGGTTGAGTTGGACGACCCCTTTGATGACTCCAATAGGCGGTTTGTGCGGAGGATACAAGAGTTTGAGTTTAAGTAGGACTTAAAAAGGATGAAAGGAGAAAAGGCCCTCGGCCCTAATGATGTCCCTATTGAGGTGTGGACATGCCTTAGGGACGTGGCAATAGTACGGCTCACAAAGCTATTCAACCACATTTTTCAGTCAAACAAGATGTCTGAAGAATGGAGGAAAAGTATATTAGTACCCATCTTCAAAAATAAAGGAGATATTCAAAGTTGTACTAATTATCGAGAGATTAAGCTTATGAGTCATACTATGAAGCTTTGGGAGAGAGTGATTGAACACGGCCTGAGGAAAGTGACAAATGTCACTAAAACCAGTTTGGTTTTATGCTGGGAGGTCTACTATGGAAGTAATTTTGCTTCGTCAGCTTATGGAGAGATATAGGGAGCAGAAGAAGGACCTACATATGGTGTTCATTGAATTGGAGAAGGCGTACGACAAGATACCAAGGTCAGTCATGTGGTGGGCACTTGAGAAACATAAAGTGCCAACAAAGTACATTAACGTTACCAAGGATATGTACAATAATGTTAGTACAAGTGTGCACGTAAGTGATAGTGAGACTGATGCATTTCCTATCACGGTAGGACTACATCAAGGATCAACTTTGAGCCCATACATCTTTTCCTTGGTGATAGATGAGGTGTCAAAAGATATACAAGGGGATATCCCTTGGTGCATGCTCTTTGCCGATGATGTATTGCTGGTAGATAAACTAGGGATGGTCCTGATATGAAATTATAGTTACGGAGACAAACCTTAGAGTCTAAGGGGTTTAGATTTAGTAGGACAAAGACCGAGTATATGAGGTGTGACTATAGTGGTGTTGGTCATGAAGAGGGAAATGTTAGCCTACAAGGACAAATAGTACCTAGAAGGGACTCTTTCCGATACTTAGGATCAATATTACAAAGCAATGGTGATATTGATGAGGATGTTTCCACAGGATCAAGGTAGGGTGGATGAAATGGTGACAAGCCTCTAGAATCCTATGTGATAGGAAGGTCCCACAAAAGCTAAAAGGGGAATTCTATAGGACGGTGATCAGACCCGCGATGCTATATGAGACGGAATGTTGGCTAACTAAACGGCAACATGTCTAACAAATGAGCATCGCGGAGATGCACATGCTACGTTGGATGTGCGAGCACACGAGAAGAGACTAAAAAATAAATCAGGCAATTCGTGATAGGGTAGGGGTGGCGCCGATTGAAGAGAAGTTAGTCCAACATCGACTAAGGTAGTTTGGACGTATCCAGCGGAGACTTCCATAAGCACCGGTTAATAGTGGGATTTTAAGAGGTAAAGAAAATATAAGAAGGGGTAAAGAACGACCAAGGTTGACCTGGGAGGAGGCGGTAAAACAAGATTTAAAAGATTGGAATATATCCAGAGACTTAGATCATGATACGACCGCATGGAAAGTAGCAATTCATGTGCCAGAATCTTAGTCTTCTTTCTTTTCTTTTTTTCTTGTTACTCTTATATTTCTTCCTCTATTTTACTTCATTAATATATATATAATTATTAGGATTCATGTCTAGCCGACCCCAACATGCTTGGGATAAAGGCTTGATTGTTACTGTTGTTGTTGTTGTTGTTTTAATATAATCAACATATAAATATTATATTTTATCTTTCACGTTGGCTACTTAACAAAATACAATACTAAAATCTCTTAAAACATATTTTTTGTCTTTCACGTTGGCTAATCGATAAAATTTAACTTAACAATAGAACAATCATATTGTATTTTGTCTTTCACGTTGGCTACTTGACAAAATACAGTACTGAAAAACATCTTAAAACATAGAAAATTTTGGCTTTTATGTTGACTACTTGACAAAATTTACTACGACAAAATAGTTATCATGCCTGCCTAATTATACTTGTAGTTAAACTTTCGTATTAGATCTAATTTAATTAAATAATACTTAATCTGATAACTTATAGTAGCAGCGGAAGCTTATTAAAATCTTACTAAGGCTAATAAATTAATCATCTCATAGCACATACAATACTTAGCGATACTTGAAATGTTACTAAAATCATTTATATGCACATCATGTACATCCAAAAATTAATCAAAGCTTGCTTGCCTTAATAATGATAATGGTTACTTAAATGTTTTTCTAATTAAATCTTCTCATTTGTTTTGATTTAATCAGAAAATCAACTTATTAGGCAATAATTGAAACATAGTAACTTAACATAGCTAACCATTAATTCAACATCACCTTGGGGCAGAAGTAGAAAAATACTTAAGTTCACTTAATAACTCATTAAGTCATAGTAAAATTTATCATAAACATTGGTGAGACGATGAAATTACTATGCAAAACTATGTTTAGTGAGTGTTGTAACTAATTTTTCATGTTGGTTATAAATTGAATTAGAAATAACACAATAAGAGCTTAATACAACGGAAGCATTACTAAACTTCATTAATATGCCTTATATTTAATACTTATTTGTAAATCATAATAATTTTGGATGACATAATTTCCAAATTATAGCAATTTGGAGCTCTTAATTTGGATTCTTCCCAAACATAGTAAATTTCCAAATTGTAGAAATTCGGAAAAAATTCATCTAAAATTACCTAAATCTCCACAACAATAATAATTAACATTATGGGTGAAAATTTACTAATTTTGCAACTGAATATTTGGAATATTAAATATTGATTAATCATAAACTACTTAATTCTCAGCCCATAATAATTTTCTGTACAGCCCAAACTGAATTAGATTAGAATCGAAATAAAATAAAACTAAAGATGGTCCAATTCTGAATTAGCCCAAATCCCAACTTCTAATTTTCTTACCGATTTTTTTCCTTCTCTTGTGGTCCAATATTTAGACTTAGCCCGCAAAAGTGGCCTATGGCCTGCTACCTATCCCTACTTTTCTCTCGGGCTGACAACTAATGGGGTTGTGTAGGAATAGGCGGCCTGCACAACACAAATTTGCTCTCCCCCGCGCCCAGATTATGAGTTCACCACACATCTGCGCTATTTCACAGCCCAACATCATCTATTTTAATTATTGGCCATAGATAGAATGGATGACCAAGATATTAAATTTTTTAAATAAAATCGGGTGAACACTAACTCTAAACCACTTCTCTTCCTCCACGAAAATCCTGAGTGGAGGCGGCCGCCCGAGTCTTTGGCTTCCTGGCATGTCGCTAAGCGGTTCAGCAGGTGAAGCCTTGATTTTTTCTATGCGTTCAGGCAGCGCACAGCATGCCTGGGTCTTGATTTTGTTTTATTTCTTAAACTGTGGCCAAGCACGTGGTGTGCGTAGAGGTGAGCACTGAGCAGAGCTGAGCCCAGGCAGCAGATCGCACAAGCTGGTCTTGCGCTGATGGCTAAGAGGTGTCGCTGCTGTTCCCAGCGGCAGGTGGCGAGACGGAGGTAAAAGTGCACAGGACGGACGGCGTCGCTTTGAACTCGATCTAATAGTGATCTAATTCTTCGAAAACTGATTAGCCATTAGAGCTGGCTCTTGATGCCACTGTATGTTTAATGGGTCTCTAATGGTCAGATCAGTGGGGCCTAATCAACACGTCAATGATGTTTGTATCTATGTAGAAGAATCAAGAATAATTAGTGGAGAGGCTGGCGCCGTACCTTTGATGAGCATACCCGTATTGGAGAAAGAGGACGTCGTTATCTCCCTTGAGGAAGGGCCAGCGAGAACCTCACAGACGGCTGAGTCTTCCCCTCACTGCTACGCTTAATTAGATCAGGTGTTGAGTTTTGTGGAGTCCGTGAATGAGAACCTCATAATCCTCATGTCTAGTTGCCTTCTAAATATATAGCGCAGGTGAGAGAGGGCCTAACATCCAAACAAGCTGGTTGTATGGCTCCGATCAGGACACCTAATATGCCGGACTTGGTCTCTAGGACCATACCCGGTTGGAGATCAATCCAACAAAAACTACTATGAGTGTATGAATGATTGGTTAACTAGATGGTTAATTTTTTATTCAAGTGTATAACTAGAGCACCAGCAAGCATATGATGATAATAAGTCTTTTTTTCTGTTATAAATAAAGAAGACAGCATGTACTATAATTTTGGATTCAAACTACTTTTGGTATTTGTAAAGAATAGAGGGTCCTTAGTAATTTTCTTCGGAATCTAGTAATACGTTAAGCGAATAGAAGGAACAACAATGTCGATGTTGCATATATCACACCTTTTTTCTCAGAAACGCAAGAAAGATGCAGATCATTATATAAGAAGAAAAGAAAGGCCAAAAGCCCATACATCATAAGCTATATCACCAACATTACATGTAGACGATTACAACACACTTGATAGATAACACGCGACCAGGGGTTACAAATGAATGAAGCCAAATATATGAATTTCTGGCAGTGAGGAAGGATAAACCTTTTGCCCCCGCCATCTTCCATAATTCCATTTCCTCTTCAACCTGAGCTAAAGCAACAGCCACAGGCTAGGAGTGACTCCATAAAAAACACATTGATTCCTGTGATTCCAGATAATCCAAGCCTTGACACAGCAAACCTTGCACTGCTCCATTGGCCGTCATCCACCATGCTTCAAAGCAGTGGCGGACCTAGGATTTTACTAGAGGGTATGCCGCATAAAAAAATTTATGCAGACTTCAGTAAAATCATTTAACAATTTGACAAACAATTGTAAAATTTACAATATAATTCGGTATACAGATAGTAAATATCATAATAAGTCTTAAACTTACCAAATTCTTGAAAGTATAGACTATTAGAGACTTATAATACTAGTTGTCCAATTTTTTAGCCATTACTTTCTAAACAATATGAATATATCGATTGTATCGTCTTCATCCATATTGAAGAAAATATCCGATCAATGAATATAACTAGACAATCATCCACAGATTATCACACATCTTATTCATTAACTTTGTTCCACATAAATCATTGCAAAAAATTATTGAAATCTTATTCCTAAACACTTGTTATTGTCCCAGCTATAAGTAATACTAATTTAAGAAGTAAATACACTTGCAAGGTAGGTACAGCCAGGGTCATGCATGATGAGAATCCTTTGTTGGTTAATGGTTAGGCCTAATCAATGGTCCTTCCTATAGAGTTATTAGCAGCATGCTGCTTTGTTCAATTCAGTGTTAGGAGGAGTATTTCATTATGGAAACTTGGGAAGGGAGACCATCCTGGGCACTCAACAGCTTCAATGAATTCTACCGTTATATATACGTTAAGCGAATAGACTTGGTCACTTTGTATTCACATGTCAGAATGAGTATGGAGAAACACATGCCTTGTATCCGGCTGCTCTTCGATCTATTGTCTGTGATCTCAGGGCGCTAGTCTGCTTCATCCATCAGCTACCCAATGACCATTGGTCTCAGAAGCGAGTTATTGAACTCATTCCTTCAGTCGCCAGGCTAGGATTCCAGGAAGCGTAACCTCGTCACTTGAGCTGCTATCTATGGTGGCTGGGCTCAGGGTATGCCATGGCCCACCCGACATACCCTGTAGGTCCGCCCCTGCTTGAAAGGAATTAGTTCCTGGTTGGGGGCAGAGATCAATCCTCCTTAGGAAGTGAAACCAGAATTAGCGTGTAAATACACATGAACAGAGGAGATGATCAATTGTCTCATCCTCCTGATGACATAAAAAAGCATAGATCCATATGATCTAGACCTCTTCGCACCAAAGGGTCAGCTGTCCAGCATTTCTTTAGTTGTACTGTCTACATAAAAGAAGTGACATTTGCGAGGCGCCCACATTTTCCAAATGCGTTCATAAGGACTAAAGAGAGTAGCTCCAATAAAAAAATCCTTGATACACATCTTTCTAGCCAAAAGCTGAAAGCCACCAAAAAATGGTTATCCTCAGCCCTGGGCTGCAACTCAATATCCATTAAGATGTCCCATGGATGCAGAAAATCGATGATGACTCCTACTGCTGCTCTTCCTTGAATATCAGATTTCCATGTCCTATTTGTGAGGGCCTCAGAAACAGTTCTTGAATTAATTTTCTTTCCAGAAATATTGGCATATAACTGAGGAGCCACATCAACTATCCGCAATCCATGAAGCCAGTGATCAGTCCAAAATAAAGTGTGTGACCCCTCACCCATTTCAGTCTGCATTTCCACTGCGAAGAACGCTCAAGCTTTGTTAGGAACCTGAATTGGAAAGTTTCCCCATGGTCGATCACAGGTTCTGTCTTTTTCAACCACAACCATCTCATTCTGAGTGCCCAACTTAACTCTTTGAAACTAGATATGCCCAAACCTCCTAACTCCAGTGGATTGCATACTGTGCCCCAAGCAACCAAACAATGCCCACCTATGACATCTTTTCGGCCTCTCCACAAATAACCCCGTCTAATTTTATCAATTGCTTTGGAAGCTCAGTTCGGCAAATCCATATCCATGGCTAGGTAGATGAGCATACAAGTAAGAACAAAATGAACATGAACTTTTCTACCTGCTCTCATCATCAAATCTGCCTTCCATCCTGGCAGCTGATCAGGAATCCTATCAATTACCGGCTGGATCTGAGCTTTTGTGAGTCCGTGCAGTGAGAGTGGTAGTCTCATATACCGGCAAGGAATAACATTACTATTCTAAACTATGTAATGATGTTACTTAATCAATAAAGTGACATTTTCTCTCAAAAAAAGATACCGGCAAGGAAAATTCGACACACCTCACATGACAGCATGTAAGTTAAAGTGGACATTTCGGCATCTCCGCATCTGATAGGATAAACACTACTCTTCTGCACATCATTGCACAAACCTGACGCCTCACCAAATAAATGTAGAATATCCATGGTCCAGGTTGATATCAGCTGCAGTAGGTCTTAAAAATAATACCACATCATCCTCGTAGAGAGATATGTGATGCTGAAGAGTCCTTCTTGCAAGCGGTTGTAAACAGCCCCTCCTCTGCTGCTTTTACAAACATATGCCCAAGAACGTCTATGATAAGGATAAACAACATCGGTGATTATGGGTCGCCTTGCCACAAGCCTCGACGATGTGCTATGGACTCCCCTGGAATTCCATAGATAGAATCTGGGTTGATGAAGTTGATAGCAGCGCACTAATGGTATCCTGATAAATTTGTCCAAAACCTAGTTTCTGCCTTTGAAGCCTAGTTTCTGATTTTGTTGGTGCAACCGCCTGGCCTTTTCTGTACTAAGACGAAGTTATCTTGAATAAATCTCCCTTTAATGAACGCACTTTGAGACAACGACACCATATTGTGCAGCCTGCCTGCAAACCGATTTGCCAAAAGTTGGTAACTAGCTTATCAAAGCTATTTACCAAACTTATAGGTGGAAAGTCCACATATTCAGCCCCATATCTTTTCAGAATCAGGACAATGTATGCTGTATTCAGGTTGCAAAAAAATAGAAATTTTTCTGTTCCCTATGGCTGTAATAGCAGCCATAATATCACTCCTGATAATATCCCAACATGTCTTGTAATAGCAGCCTGTAAGGCACCCAGCCCTGGGCCCTTATCTGCAGGTAACCTCTTTATTGTTTCCCTGACTTCTTGTTTAGAGAAGGGTGCATCTAGCGCAGTCCACACGTACGGGGATGGAATGTTGTGCACAGGTGTCCTAGCACCTCGCATTCGGCGGTCTAGGGACAAGGCCTATGAGAGGTGACGGCCAGAGTTTTCACGTGGTAGAGAAGTAAGCCTCTAAGGCTCTAACCCTACCTCTAATATTTATATAGCGTACTAATGGGCTTTCAGGCCATAAGCCTATTAGTACCCTAATCCCTCATGGATCAAATAACCGTTGGACCTTTAATCCGGGTTATATTATGATTGCCTGTTGAGCATATCACCAACAACCGGCGGCTCAACGATCAACAAATCACTTGAAGCTGGTACGGATTCCGGGCTCAAAAACCAGGCTGAACATTTGAAGGAATTGAAGTCCGTGTTAATGATGAAGTGTCCGGGTGCACACTCTGAAGCCAAGAAAATGGGTTTAAATTTTGTTCCTCTTTGGAATCTCCCAAGCAATTAGTGAAGCAATCTCACTCTCAATCACCCTCTGATCACTAACAGCAGTCACTATAACAGCCTGAGACATCTCCTCTTTAGCTCTTGCCAAACGGTCACTCCAGCCAATGATGCAGGGAGTATAGGAGGATTCTGACAACCAGAGTTATTCTCCGGCACACATGAGTAGTATGCAGAACTTCATTACCAGCTGAGCTCAGCAATGAACTCCAGCGCTCCATGCCAAATGAACGCCTTTTCCTGTTTCGGCGACGGCGTGTCTGTTTAGCACCTCCACCTTGCACAGCCCCTCCAGCTGTAGAGGTATGACCCTCCATGTCTTCTGGTACTGGCAATAACCACAATGCGTCCACCTCAGTCGAGACTGGAGTGATCCGTCTCCAGACCAAGGTCTTCACTGCATGGGAACCTCGCCGGCCACCATTCCACCCAGGGCAATCATAGGAATGATGAACCCTGGAGTGGCAACAAAAGCAACGGATTTGGTCACGACACTGCACCACGACCGTGCACCGTGGATAAGCAGTTAAAGCACTTGCCAACTAGGTCAGGTGGCACTGGGCGACGAAGATGGGATTGTTGAAAATGACGGCGGTGACTCTTGCGGGATTCCACCCTCTGCCAACCGTTGTGTTCCCTACTGGACCTGAGTCGGGAGCACGAGGAACCAGCCGACCTTCTAGATTGCTCTTAGGGCGATGTGGAACTTATCCATCTTCTCACGCACAACATCCCAGACCATTGAAGTCGAAGAGAGACGTGGCAGCACCATGGTCGGCGAAGAAACCACCTTCAAAGATGAAAGAAGTACATCACGGAAGGATCGAACGGTGCCCAATGAAGAATCATCCACATCAAAAACCACCGCGCTCTCATCAGTCCAAACTCCAATTTTCGTGCTTGGATCGGCCATGGGATACAAGCAGCAACAGAGGTGACCTTTCACGAGGCGAAGAGACACCGTAAGAATCCGTCACAGACTCAATGGTGGGGATGGTCTCTGGTGCCGGGATGGTCACTGGCGAGGAATTGATGGACAGCAGTGTGCATGGAGATCATGGGTGGCACAGTGCTTACTGGATAAGAATCGACAGAAGGTGAAGAGACCATGGATGCCACCAGATTTCAAGTGGCGAAACCAGGGGGGAGGTGGGTGGATAGACACGGGTCTCTGAGTGGTCACTGGTGGTGAGGGCGGCCGCCAACCCTAAACTCCGGCAATGGGAGGGAGGTGCAGTTTCCTGCCACCAGGAGCCAAAGAGACGCCTCTACTATACATGCCAGAAGCCATGGCCACCATCAACCAGGAACTAGAGGGATCATCACGGGGTTGGTAGGTGGCCGCCGGCCCCGGAATGGGCATCGGTGGTAAGGGTGGCCGCCGACACTGGGCGCCAACAATGGGAGGATTCAGGATCTCCAGGATCCAGGAGCCAAACCGTCAAGCAATAACGCTCACAATTATGTGCATATATTACACCTATAGTTAATATATAATAAACTCAAAGGCAAAATTAATATATGACATATGATCCATCAAAATCAAATAGTTATTTTTCTATTACAAGATTAATAATTAGTATTAGAAACTACTGAACCATTCCCCCAAGTGTATTAGCGTTCTATCCAGATCTCAGTGTTGTCAGCCAAACTAATGTTGTTATTGGCAATAAGGCCAGAGTCAAAATTTTATGCATATTACCGAGGTTTACAAAAACTATCAGATAATTTTCACCCTCCGTATCACAATGGACAAATAGTCAAGAAACATCAGAAGTAAGCACAAAGCAGGGGCGGCAACCATAGCTATGTACATCTTTTTTTTTAAGATAATGGAACAACGTTCCAGCTTCTACTTTCCCAAAGGCAACTACACAGCTATTCAGTACATCAACGAGCAATACGCTCCAAACTCAATGTAGGAAAGTACTTGATAGATAAATAACAAACTAAATGGATGGAATCATGGCTATGGTTCAATTCTTTTCGAAAAGTTACAACTGAACTTCACAAAAACTTCCATAATAACCACCTCTAGAATCCAACATCCATTCTTAAGACTTGTTCTTATCTTATCCTTGAGCAACAATAACCATCATTTGGATCCAGTAGGTTGCCTTGAACATTATCCACAAAAAGGTGTTAGATTTATGTCCGTTGAATACCATATCGTTTCTATTCAACCACATAGCACAACAAAGTGCAGCAAAACCTACTAAAATTTATTTTTTGAGTTTAGGCTGGATGCCATGAAGCCAAGAATCAAACATACTCGCTGTGCTAGAAGGTGGTTGAATTCCAAAAGTGATATATATGGTATTCCAAATAAACCTAGCAAAATAACAATCAAAGAACAAATGTTGTATTGTCTCCAACAACTACAGAAACAACACTTCATGCAACCTTGTCATTTTTTTGCTAAGTTATAATTTGTAAGGATTACACCTTTTAAGAGATATATACCAAAGAAAGATTTTAATTTGCAATGGTACTTTGATGGTCCAAAGTGATTCTTTGTTAGGTATGAAACCCTTTTCTATGGACTATTTATACATAGAGTGAACCTTAAAAGTCCATTTTTATGTGACCTACAAACAAAAGTCTTTGCCGAAGGTAATATTAACCAATATAATTTTAGAAAAAAATTTACGCCAATCATCTAACTTTTTATCTTTAAATGACCTTCTAAAAGAAGCCCTAAGGTAGGTAGTGCTTAGCATTTGATATACCGTGGCATCTTTTCTTCTCACAATATTGTATAGGGAACGATATTTAACCCCTAGTAGTTTATCTCCTATCCAAGTAACTTCCTAAAATATTATTAATTTAAGATCCATCATGAACTAACCAAACTCCAAATATTGATCTTTGACCTTCATAAGGTTGTACCAAAAGTCCAAATCTCATGGTTGTTTCCTTACTTGTGATAGTGGTTTAATAGAAAAGTACTTTCTCTTAAGAAGACTTTGCCAAACACCATCCTCATTCATGAGTTTAAACAACCATTTACTCAAAATACGTTTATTTTGGATTTCTAAGTTTTGAATACCCAAACCTACAAACACTTTTGGCCTACAAAGTATACTCCATTTAGTGAGTCGATACTTCTTTTTGTGCTCATCACATTGCCGATCGAATCTATGACAATAATAATCTATTTTTTGGATAACACCTTTTATAATTTCAAAAAAAAAAGAGTGCATATACATAGCTAAGCTAGTTAAAACCGAATTAATCAGTACTGATCTTCCCCCAACAGAAAGGAGTTTTCCTTTCCAACTAAACTTTTCAGAACTCCTCTTCAATATTCAACCAGTCTTTATTACAATGCTTCTGATGATGCACAGGAATACACAAATATTTAAAAGGAAAACCCCAGTAGAGGGACCAAAAAGTTTTGCATATTCATACTCACACTCTTTGGCCTTACCATAGCAAAATAGCTGACTTCTATAGAAGTTGATTTTTAACCCCGATAATTGCTCAAAGATACTTAATAATACTTTAAGATCTTTGGTTTGTAGTATATTGTGATCCATAAACAGAATAGTATCATCTGCATACTGAAGAATGAACAAACCATCATCTACAAGATGAGGGACGACTCCACTAAAGTTTCTATTGGTCTCAGTTCTATTAATTAATATGATAAACATATTAGCTAGTAAGTTAAAATATATCAGCGACAGAGCCACACCCAGTCAAAGACCTTTCTCTGAAAATAATAGCCTAGATCATCATTGATCTTAATACTCACACTGCCACCTTTTACAATTTGATCTATCCACTTGCACAAAACAGGAGAAAAGCCTTTCATCCATAAAACTTGAAGAAAGTCCTAATTAATCTTATCATAAGCCTGCAGCTGCAAGGATGAGGGAACTCTTGGGGGTGGCTTCAGCGGATAACTCTGTCCTTGCCGTGCCCCCTTCACTGCGGACCCGCTATTCGCTCATCCGCGCGTCGACCCGCCTGGGTCATCCCTAGCTCGGAGCGCCGCACAAGAGCGGAAGTCCGGGCGTGCTCCCAGTCTTATGTTGAGGAAGAGGAAGTCGAGAGGCGCGCCGTGTTGGGAGCAAAAAATGGTTGTGATGTTTTGTAGGTATGAGAAGCCGAGAAATGAAGTGAAGAGGGCTTTTTATCTCAAGAATTCAAGGTACAGAATACTTCAGCGAAAAGAACCTACCAGAGACTTGTACTTCAAGGTACAGAATTCAAGGATCATCTTCGGGAAGCCCTTTTATCTTGGAAACTCAAGATACAAGCGCCCGGGTGGGAGCTTGACCCGGGAAGACCGAGTTACCTCGCGGCCGCAAGATAAATCAGCTAAAGGAGATACAAAGGCCGAGCGGACATAGGCATTCTCGGTAGAGCTAAAAACTCTAGAGATATAATAAAGTTAGCATCATGTAATTTTCTACAAGGTCTAGCACGTCATTCGTCTATGCATTTAGATAAGATTGAGTCTTATAGATTAGAGAGGATCTTAGTTTAAACTTAGGAAATCAAATCTTGCAGTTTGTATCGAGCCTTTATAAAGGTAGCTCTTTGCGGAGAAGAAACAGAACAGATCAATTCAATACAACAAGTTTTCATTCATCTACTTCATTTTTCATTTTTTTTTTGTAGTTCGTAGCTCCTTTGTTACTTTGCCGGGGAAAGCATCAGTCCCTATCCATATAAGTGAGATGTATCACGTTCCTCATCTTAGGAACCTCGTTTTATCTAAGTTTCGGTGAGCTAACGCCAAGATTCCTGAAGTACAGGTGACTTGGATCATCTGCTGGCGACTCCAAGCGACTTCACTCTATGTTCCACGAACAGAATTGGCGACTCCGCTGGGGATAGACGTCATTCGCATCGACCAAACACATCTACTACGTGATCGACACGTTCTTGTACCGATCACATCTAGGAAGAGCATCGCCTACATGTCCCAGAGGAAGGCCGACGGCAAAAACCGTTGACGTGAGCAACGTCATCGACGTCCAGCTTGAGGATCTTTCGCAGGAGAAACGTGAACGCATCCAGGAAGAACTAGAGCGGGAGGTCCAGGAGGAACAGATGGTGCGACTTCAAGCCAAGCTTGCTTGCTTCCACAAGATGTGAGGAGGCATCGTCCACAAGGCCGGCATGCGTGAAGCAACAGCTGTAAGGTAAATGCACCGATATCACTCGAAGAACTCGTGCAACTTGTAGATGTATCGATCACCGTGAAGTACAATGCCGATCTAGAGAAGATGGCATCGACGGTAGTGGACAAAATCAAAAACTCGTTCGACACGTTCAAAACCAACGTAGAACACACGATAGATCAGAACCTTAACCGGCACATCCGATCTACCGTGCAGCAAGTACAAGATGAGGCAGTAGGAAAACATGAAGAAGCTAACGCGAGCAGTGCAGCAGGGAACGCAGCCAGCGCGCCATTACCTTGCATGCCGTCTACATACACGCAAGCCAGGCAGCCTACCGTGAACATGCAGCAGCAATACTACCAAACTTTGGCATATAGACCTGCCTTCCAACCACAGGGAGTGGTGTACCACTTGGACCAGTACCCGACGCGTAGTTTTCTCCAATACCCCCACAAGTTGCACCTTGCAGCTTGCCTGAGCCTCCCATGCCACAAAACCATGCACCACAAGATGAGCTTAGTGAACAAGTGACTAAAACACTTAGAGAGCTCAGGGTGGCAACTAGAACAACTATTAGGAACTACCGAAAGCCCTACCCTAACATTATGATAATGACCCGTGTCCCAGAGGCTTTAGGGTGCCAGATTTCGCTAAGTTTAGTGGGAAGGTGTCACACCTTGAATTTTTAGAACCAAATAGAAATCAACCCAAACTAAAATTTTTAGGAGATCTTGAGCATAATTAATTCCTAACTAAAGTTGAGGCATATATATGTATGTAATATGCGTTGTCATCCATAAAAACTCCCCTCATTAAACGATAGACAAGATTATGAAATCAAATCTTGAACCAAAATAATAATAAGGAAATCGAGTACAAGCCGTCTCAAATAGAATTTCCAAGAACATCAACACGTACACGCAACACAAGAATCTAATAGCAATACATTGAATAAAATAAAGGTGAAAAAACATGTGCGTATGTGTGTGTGTCTATATATATATACATATATATAAGTATATATGTAGGTATAGGAATACACATAAATATACATGTATGCATTTGAGTGTGTGTATAACCAACTAAAAAAGCATTTAGAATGAAATGAGTTTAATTGGTCCTGGTGGCATTTGTACGCATGTATGCGTATAAGAGGTGACAACATCTAATTTAAATCCGTAAGAAAATTATGTACGAGAAATATTAAATCACATCGCTAGCGAATTACCCACTTCAAGCCAAAACCAAATTCAAAGCCAAAAATCAGATTCAAATACAGATTAAAAACACAATATAAAAAATGATGAGAACCTTCCTCTCCCTGGGCTGCACCCATCTCTTTTGTTTTCTGTTTTTCCCCAGCCGTGCCCAGCCTGCTCTCTTATTTTTTTTTCTGGCGTGCAGCCCACTCTCCTCCCCCAAGCGGCCCAGCCCCTTCCTTCTCCTCCTCTCCCTGCGTGCAGCCTGGCCCGGCCCAAGTCCTTCACCGCCTCCTTCAACCTCAGACCGAGCCGCCTCCTTCTTCCCTGTGGAAAAACGCGCCACACCACTGCCCGAAAGACCGCTGCCGCCTCTGTCTCCCGAAAAGGCGCCGGCTCCCTGTCCCTATCATGCAGGTCACCTCCCTCCCTCCCCTCTCCTCCTCCTTCTGCGTGCAAGCTCGGCCCGGCTCGAATTCCCCCGCCTCCTTCCTCCTCTCGCCATCTACGCTCGAGCCGCCCTGAACCCGGGAATCCCGGTGACATGACAGCGACATGACGCTCCTGCCGCGCCCCCATGCCACTCCCCACGTCCTGCACGACACCATTACACCACCCTGCCCCAGTTTTCCGGCAGCCCCTGTCAAAACACCGGACGCCAGCCATCAGCCGCAACCGCCTCCCCGAGAAACCTCGCCACCACCTTCTCCCGCTATTTAAGCCACCCCATATTCTGAACTTGGCTGAAAATACCTCCATGAAGCTTCCCACACCCGTTGGAGCCCCATCCGCGCCGAGCTCGTCCAACTAGGCAGCTGAATTGAAGCTTCTTCCCTTTTCTTCCTCAAGTCCGGCGAGCTCCAGTTCTACTCCGGTGAGCCTCCTTGCCTCCTTCTTCCTCTTCGCCTGCGTCCCCATACGTTCACAGAGCCGAGCTACCCCTTAGCACTGGCGCCGAGGTCCCCTAGGAGCCTGGCACCGTGCGCCACCGCTCACAGCCGCCGTGCGCCGTTGCCGGCCATCCCAGACGCCGAACCAACCTAACCATGCAACCCTACAGAAAGCACACGTGCCCATGCACGATCCTAGTGCAAAACTTGTGGAAATCAGGAGTGCACGCGTAGTTCACCGGGCGCCGCCACTGTGGTCATATACGGCGACACGCTGGTGTTACTCCGTCGACCGAACTAGCTGCAAACCGCTTCAAACGAGCTTCCCACATCTTGTAGATCACCGGCAAGCAATCCGTTAGGGAATGCGAAGAAAAAGTTCGGGCGCCGGCTAGCCGTCGGCGATCCACTGCCATGTCCAGCGATGTCTAGCTGCTATCCGGCAACCTTCTCAGCCTAGGACCGTGACCCCTGCCCTCCCCATGCCATGTAGATCACCGGCATGTAATCGGTTGTCCCATGCGAAGCAAAAGTCACCACCCGTCTAGCCGGCGGTGAGCCTCATCGGCCGGCAGCCCATTCCCCACAGGTAGCCTACATGGCACCCACCTAACACCCACGTGACAGGCCACACCAGCAAAGGTGCGCACTTGGCTAAACAGTCATCACCACCCCGCACAACTCGGTCTAGGTGGCGCCCATGTGGCACACACATAGTGTAGGCGTGGCATGACACATAAGCATTTTAGAAGATGTGGCATCCAAGCTTGCACCATGTCATCAAAGTCACACACGTGTGGCAGCCACCTCAGCATGGTGCATGCGTGCCTGCTCAGTCACCTTCCACCTAGGAACCACCTCAGATCAATCTATACTTACACCCCTAAAACAACTTTGTGGACCTAGTCCACCTACACCAGACACACACACCTCTGCGCACCTTCTCGGCCATTAAAAATGAAGAAAACGCGCACATGTAATAACTCGCGGGCACCGCTTTCGCCGGATCCTCTGGCGGGATCTCGCCGACACTTCACAGGGCTTCGCAGCCGCGCACCAACACCAAAGCGTTCACCACATAGAGTAGATCACCAGCACATAGTTGCTTAGATCGTACGAAGAAAAAGTCGTAGCTCTGGCCAGTCGCTGATGAGCTGCTCCGGCCGGCAGCCACCTCGCGTTGTTGATCCTATGTGGTGTCCATGTGACACACATGGCATGACATGTCACAGAAACCTCACATGCAGCAGCCCAGTCAGCGACACACAAGCGCGCCACACATATTTCTGCATGGCAGTAGATGTGGCAGCCACATCATGAAAATGCTTATGTGGCAGTCCAGTCACTCACCACACATATACGCCACCACAGCGTCGTCTACTCCCCTCTCCACTAGAACCAGCCCTGGACTTGGTTCACATAAACCAAATGCACCTGTCGTCCATGGCCCGCCTGTCAGCCACTATGCACTGGGAAATTTCTAAGGCCACCACTGAGTGCACACAAAAAAAAACTTATAAAATACAATTTACGGTGCAAACAATTTCAGAAAATCTGTAAAAATAGGAATAAACTATTAGTGCGTAATAGCATAGAGTAATAGCCCAAATAAATTCTGGGAAATTGTTAATTACTAATAATTTCCTTAAGTCACTTAACTAACTTAGAAAACTTGGAAAAATTAGTGTTTAGCCTTCCAAGTGAGGACATCACCCCAACAATAGGAATAAAAGCCTTTTAGAACGTTATTTGGCCCCTAGAGTCCCATACCAATGCCAATCTCTTAAGATGGGATGTGGTACATGCTTAAGATCATTTAGATAGCCACAAGCTGGTAGAATTCACACCCAAGCTTCCAATAAAATATGCCCTTCACTAAAAATCCTCTAGAAACTCTCTACAACCACACTGCTAGGATTTTGTTTAAATTTCTTGAAGTTTCTTTGGATTTAGCCCTTATTCGTGCAATTACGTACTATAGCATCCTAGGAATTTGACAAGGAACCAGAAGACCGATATTACGAGGAACTTCTAGAAGTTTGTGGAGGCAAGCTCTAACCTCCTTGATCATGATTGCTCCTATGAATTTACAAAATTACCCTGATAGCCTATTTTAATATGCATGTTTTCCATGATTACTTTAAATGTTGTCATAGCTAAGACCCGCTTGACTAGTGGTAGCTTCCCCGTGTGAGTAGTCTGGCTGACACAATGACTTGACGTAGTTACTTGCTCCTCAGTTAACATATCTCGATGACATCGGCTAGCTGTTACACTAGCAAGTAGCATGCTGCCTCTGGCCATCCAAGGCTAGAGTACTTGCTAGGTGATAGCCACGTGCTTGACATGTGAAGTACCACGAACCCCTCCTTGACCTTGTCGACTCTTATTTGATTCCCTAAGGCCATGTCGCCACACTATAATGTGATGACGTGTGTGATTCCTTAAAGGAGAATGCTTAGAAACCCTCGTGATGTTCACACCGTGACTCACTACAATTAATCATAGGATTTGCGAAAAGTGTTGAAAGGTATCTTGGTGGTGTGAGTTAGGAAGTGGGTTGGGAATTTGTGTTATACAACTTGTGGGGGTGAAGTGGGGGAAAAAGGTGTGGTTGAGGCGCGTTATTGTGAATGAGTAGTGTGTGCTTCGGTGTAGTCCACCTACCGTGGATATTGATGTAGCCACCTTGCCAACTTAAGGACCGGTTCACATGACCTCGTCATAGTGATTTCGTACAACCACAGAACCTGTATGGGCAGTACTCCCTCTACCTTCTTGGTGACTTTCACATGAGCCATCTGGCGGCCAGTAGGGCACGGGGGACCAGGAAGAGACACGGGGGAGTCATTAGCCGTGGTCCGGCTGGGAGAGTAATTGCCCAAATACCTTCTGGGTGCGTCTCAAGGTGTGATTGTGGGGTTACTCGGGGAAGATGAGGTGAACGTTATTCTACTCCTTTGATAGGAGAGCATGACCTCTGGGTAAAGTATACAACCTATGCAGAGAGTTAAATCCGGACAACCGTTGTCATGGTCTTGACACACTATGTCCTGAGCTCCTGTTGATTAGTCTTAGAATGTTTCCTTAATGTAGTTGGGTGGCAGGGATTGCCGTGTTTTGGATATTATGGCTGTGTGCCGGAACTAGTAAAGCCATGGGGCTTGAATGTTCGAATAAAACTTAGGGAACTGGCGGGATGGAGTTCAACTCCCCAAGGTCCCACCAACTAAATCAGGATAAGGTTACCTCCTTTTGCTTTGCAAAACCTTCTTTCAAAAGCAACCCTGCATGAATCCTTTCCGGCAACTCTAAACCGTATATCCCTGCCTTGCCACGACCTCCTTGCATGAAAAAAATCCCCTTGAGTAGTGTTAGGTCTTGTTGAGTACCTTCCGTACTCACTCTTGCTTTCTTCACAACCCTCAGTTGCAGAGGAGGAAAGTGAAAAAGACGACAAAGTGTGATTCAATAACGAGTAGTTCTAGTCCTGCGCCCAAGGCTGCCTGAGGGCTAGGCGTCGCCCATTCCGCTGTAGTTCGACATTGTCTTTCTGTTTTAGTGGTCCTGCGAGGCCCATGCACTGTAACCTAAGACTTGCCTGTAAGACCATAACGGTCTAGTTGAGAATACTATAATGTATGGAATTCCATACATTCTGTGGTGCGTACCAACTAGTGATCCAGGGATTCGTACAGGATGCACAAGTGGGCCCCGAGAGAGGTGGGTCCTGACAGAAGGACTCTAAAAGTACTCGAAAACATGTAGGCCAATTCTTGATCCAATGCAACGACGTAGGAATCACTGATGTTCACTGGATTAGATTATTCCCTTTGTCCCTAGTCGGCACGGCCTTTAGTGTGTTTATATCGTTAGCCCCTAATTCTGCCCTCACTTGGCCGTGTCTACAACGAAAATTCCATGAATACTTCTTCACTAGTGAAATAGAGCTAAGATTGTTCCACCTAACCGTGATGAGGCAGAGACACAATGAACTTGTAGATGAATACATCAAACAGTTTAGGGAAAAAGAAACAAATGTTTTACCCTAACCATAGGGGAGAAAGATTTGGCCGATCTAGCGTTTTTTGGGCTTCTACATTATCTTAAGGAGAAGATGGATGGCGTCGAGTTTGGGGACATCAACCAAGTCTTACAATGAACTGTGGCACACGAGAACCGAGCCAGAGAAGCTAAGGTACATGGCTGGTTCAAAGAAATCAACCATAGAGACCGAGAGAAGCAACATGTCAACCAACTCAGGGAAGACTCGATAAGTGAAGAGGACATGGAGGTTTGTGTGGTTGAGTGGATTGAAAACCACAAGAACAAGCTTGTAGATTGTACTTTCTTGAAGCTCAACCTCGGGAAGAAGGAAGAGATGAAGTTCACCTTTGATGTAATGAAGTGTGACAAACTATTCGACGTGCTCTAACAAAACAATGTGATCAAGTTGAAGAATGGCCATGTTATTCCACCATCCAAGCAAATGGCAAACAAAGATATGTAAGTGGCATTACTCTTATTCTCATTCAACTAATGAGTGTAACTTCTTTCTTCAACAGGTACAATCGGCTCTAAACGATGGCCGGTTGACACTTGGTGATAGCCACCGAATGAAGCTAGACACGGATCCTATCCCTGTCCACATGGTTAACCTTGAAGGAAAGAAGATCCTTGTGAGTACCGATCAAGCGTCGGTAACCAAAGGGAAGAATGTGTGTGGCGGACCAGAATCCGCTCATCCAGGATCGCAGAGGGTGGTGTCGCATGATGTGACACCCGACAGGACACATCATAAGGATACATTGTATTACATTGGAAACCAACTGAAATGTACAAAGTAGTACACTACTCAGTTACAAACTATTGTTTATATTACACAGCGGAAGTTAAATTTGTACAACTCACGCCCGCCTATCTAGCAAAAGTCGGTTGCCCAGCCCTAGGGCAACCCACACTAGCTGCACTCCTCAGCTTAGCGCGGCGTGTACGGCTCCCACTCAGCCGTGGTCCCTGACGGAGGGTAACCCTCGCCGGTGGACTCGAATCCGAGTCCGTGGGTGGCTCCTCACCTGAAAAACACTTAAGCAGCAACCATGAGCACGATGGCTCAACAAGACTTAACCGACTCACCTAGGCATGAAACTCTACATGCAGTTTACACAAACATCGGATTGTAATTTCAGCAAATGGACACGCCTACAAGTTCATCCTTATTTCATCTTTTACCCACAAGTTAACAATTCATGAATAAGAAATTTAGTAAGTGATATTTGGTGGCACACATGTAGCAATACAATTATACATATCAGCAGAATTGGATCATAACATTCCATGATTTATCTAAGTTACGATGCAGTGAATAAGCGGTACCCGTCACCGCGATGGATGGCGAATCGACTCGATATACACCTGCAGGGATACCCGAAGAGCACGTCACGTACGCCCACCTGTGGAGCTGCACAGCACGCTCACTCGATATCGTACGGGAGAACCTTTCACCCAACAGCCCAAACGTCGAACCGGTCGCACCGAAACGGACAGGAGGTTCCCTACACGGAGCATCTCTCTATGCCCGCTAGCAGATTTCCACCTTGCTGCCCTCAACCTACACCTATAAATCGGTGTACTATGCCTCGACGCCCGGAGGTTTAGGTTACAACGGTTTATTGGGGCCCATATATCCGATATGCCTTCGGTACATTCAATACATGTTCAGCAGGGCCGCACACGAATCAGTCCTCAATCGAAACAGACAGGGCTGCACACACAAGACTTCCTCTTGCTGCACCCTAGCCCCTGCCTAGTCTCATTTTCATTTCTAAAGTGATGTCACATCACTCGAACCAATCCTGTGTGTCCCCAGCCTAACTCGCGAGTAGATTCCAACTACTAGACTTGTACCGAAGTCCTATGAATGATTAAGCATAGCCTGTCTACTCGAGTACTTAGACACTACCCTCACTCTTATGGCAAACATCTGGTTATGCAATTGGGGTTTCATCCACCCTACACCTAATGCACATATACATACATCATACTAAGTATGTAAACAAAGCAAAACTTTGTAAAATGGTTTAATGCAAACCGGGGATTGCCTTGTTGCTGCTGGTCAGTTGTTAGGGCTTCGTCCGGAAGAAGGAAGTCAAGCACTTCCGGAGTCTCCTCGCCTTCAGCGACTACACGTTAACGAGATACTACATGTCAATTCAAATGCAATTTTTAGAATTGAATAAGCAATTACTATAACTCTAGCTAGACCTCTCCTTTGGTTCTGAAATTTTTATGGTGGCTTGGTAGGGTCCTAACCAGAGTCTTGACCAAGTTTCATTTGAAACAAAGTTCATTTGATCCTTGTACAAATAAAAGCCTATCTGGTCAATATTAGAGCTTCTAAGGAATTCCAGGGGTTTTCATGGCTCCAACCATTAATTTCTGGAAACTAGAATATGATATGATTCTAATGGAATTGGTTTCATGTCATTTGAAGAATTCTAGAGGAAGTTATGCCCTAAACAAGATTTGAGAAAATCTGAAAAATGTTTCTGTACATTTTTTCTATTTCCACAGGGCAGTTCACTTAATCACCCCATTAGGAGGTCTAAATAAACTTGGATGGGTCTAAAAATTTTACTGTGGCCCCAGGATTTTCCAATGAACCTCCCAGCCAAATTTCAGAATTTTACATAAAGTTGTTCTCCAGATAAAATTCCTAACAGTTTAAATTTTAGGGATTTAATTCTGGAAAACTATTAAGTTTCATGAGTTTAAATTGGTATTGCTGGAAAGTACTCAAAAAGTTGAGTTCAGAAAAATTTGGTTCACTGAATTTGGAGCTCCCTAGCAAAAGTTCTATGCATTTGAAGTTTGAACTAAATCTGAAAATTCAAATAAAGTTTAAACTGGCTGGTGGGGTCCCCGGGCTACGTGTCAGCACCTCAGCTAAGCCACACGGGGGTCCGCAGAGTCTTCCGCACAGTCGCACGGGATCCCGGTGCCACAGCAGATCCGGCGCTGTTTAACCCAAGGCTGACACGTGGGACCCACGGGGCTTCGTCTACATCGCGTTCCCGCGGCTCTCCGCCACCCCCTTCACCGGAGAGCTCGCCGCCGGGCGTTCTATTGCCCGACCTTTGACAAAACTCGCCACCTGTGCATATTTCGGTCTGGAGAACACGGTGGTGCCCTCAACGGAGCTCGGCGATGGCCAGAACAGTGCTCGCGACAGTGACAGCGGCCGGAAGCTCATCGGCGACATCGCACTCGGTGTTCTCTATACCTTTTTCGACGCGGTTTGCTTGGGGAGCTCCGCTGACACTTGCTGATCATGGATATGAGCACTGATCCCCGTGAAAATGGCCGCAACTACAACCTCACCTGGGAGGTGCCCTGTTTTCCGCCGCCGGGCCGAAATTCTGACAGAACTAGGGTCCTAGTGCATGGAACTGGTTGCTACTTGATCGAGGAGGTGCGCTAGGTGTTTTAGAGCGTGTGTGAGCTATAGCTTAGCCAGCGGTTGCTTCTGTGCAACCAATTATGTCGTCGACCGGACTCTAACCCTAACACGCTCCGAGGAAGAAAACCATAAATTCTTGCTCTACACCGCCTGAACTGGCGCACGGTTTCCTCCTACAGATTTAGCACAAATAAGCACACCTTTTCTTCTCTGTGGATGGTGCGTGAAACCGCCGGAATCGGCCGGTCGCCGGTGATCAGAGGAAGAGGCGACGAGTTCTTGCACGGCAGCGAAAGAATAGCTCGGGACGTGCTCGTTTTCGCTCGGGAATAGAACGAAGGGTGAAGCAGCTCGGTGTGCTGGCCTTTGAGCCGAAATTTTTCACCATGAGGTGGAAGTCCCAAGCGCTGCTGGTGGCCTCTGCGAGCCGGCGTCGACCGCTCGCGCTACGTCACCGGGTTTGAGTCGGTTTCACCCCGTGTCTAGTCACTGATCAGTGGGTCCTTCTCCCCTCTAATTCCTTTTCTGTTTTTCATTTTTGTTTTCACTGAAAAGATCTCAGCTACTCACAATTGAATGAGAGAGTTAGCCACCAAGTCATTGTTTGAATTTGATTTCCTAAATTTGAAACTGGTTTAGCTAAATTTGCTGCATGTTTGAACTGAAATTCAAATTCATTTTTCAATAATGCAAATTTAGCTCCCGTCAAGATAAATTCCAATGGGGGTGAAATTTGGTGGGATAACTCAGAAAAATACGGTGAGTTTGAATATGAAGTCAACTTTTGAATTCATGTGATGAAAGTTGCTGCAATTTGAATTTGCATTCAAATTGGCCCCTTTTTGAATTGTCTCCAAAAGTGCCTCAAAAGTATTGGATTTGTATGAAGTTTGGCCTGAGCCTTCCCAAGACTTTTTAAGGTCTAGGGGTGATCTCAACCTTTCATGTTCATGTGTAGAAATCCTACTTTTGGGAAATTAGGTTTTTCCCGCTAATCACCCTTTTGATGGTGGTTACTTGCTCTTCTCAAGTGTTCATGAGCTATCCACAAAATGAGCTGTGGTGTTGTGAGGTGATGACATGATCACTTTTGCAAGTCACTTTCTTGGGGTTTTACATCCCTCCTCCCTTAAAAGAATCTCGTCCCGAGATTATAAAAGAAGAGGCAGCGATGTACTAAAAACTCACCCGTGCTGGGACGTCATGAACTCCAGGTAGTTTGAGCGAAGGGATTCCTCGCTCTCCCACGTCACTTCTTCGGCGGTGTGGTTACTCCAGAGTATCTTGTAGAACCACAATGTTCGGCTACGTGTGGTCCGAGCCTTCTCATCAATAATTGCCACCGGATATTCATCATATGTCAAATCCGGTTGCAACTCGCCGATGTCTTCGGTAGGAACCGTAGTCGTATACTTCAGGCATTTTCGCAGTTGTGAAACATGGAAAACGTCATGAACACCAGCAAGAGATGCCGGTAGCTCCAGTCTATACGCCGCTGGCCCACACTTCTCGGTGATAGCATAGGGTCTAATGAATCGGGGAGCGAGTTTCCCCTTCACGCCGAACCGGTGCACGCATTTCATCGGAGATACACGGAGATACACGTGCTCTCCAACTTCAAAGTGCAGCGGCCTACGCCTCTTATCAGCGTACCTTTTCTGCCGGGATTGAGCGGCCTTCAAGTTGGCTTGAATTATCCGAACGCACTCTTCGGTGTCGTTCACCACACCAACCCCGAAGGTGACCCTTTCACCAGACTAGCACCAGTTCAATGGGGTGCGGCATTTACGACCGTAGAGAGCTTCATATGGTGCCATCTTGATACTCGCCTGATAGCTGTTATTGTACGAGAATTCCACCAACGGTAGGTGATCATCCCAGTTCCTACCGTGGCGGATGGCACACGCCCTCAACATGTCCTCTAGTACCTTGTTCACCCTCTCTGTTTGCCCATCTGTCTGAGGGTGATAAGCGGAGCTCCTAATCAGCTTAGTACCCAATGCAGCGTGCAACTGCTCCCAAAAGCAAGACACATATAATGCACCTCGATCTGAGACTATGGTCTTGGGTACCTCGTATAAGCATAGAATTCTCGCTATGTACAGCTCCGCATACTTGCCGGCATTGTAACGTGTATGCACATGAATGAAGTGAGCCGACTTGGTTAATTGGTCAACGATTACCCAAATGGAATCATGCTTGTTGGAAGTCAGGGGTAATCCCACAATGAAATCCATGCTCACATCTTCCCATTTCCATGCCGGGATTTTCAGGGGTTGCAGCAGCCCTGATTTCCTCATATGATCAGCTTTCACTCGTCTACACGTATCACATTCGGATACGTACTGCGCTACTTCTCGCTTCATCCGTGTCCACCAAAATTTCTTTTTCAAATCTTGGTACATTTTATTGTTGCCTGATAAATAGAGTACTTAGACAAGTGAGCTTCATCAAGAATCTTCTTTCTCACCTCTATATTCCGGGGTACGATTATGCGGTCATTAAACCACAGCATCCCCTCATCATCCTTCCGGAAACATTTGATTTCCTCGTTGTCTATCCGTCTCCGGAGATGTGCCATACCCTTATCAACCTTCTGAGCTGCAATGATGTCCTCCCTAATAGTAGGGATGAGAGCAAGGTTGTAGAGCGATCCATAAGGAACCAAGTATAAACTCGTTTCTTCCTCCTCCACCGGTGTAATGGTGAGGTTATGGACATGTGATTTTTGACTCAGCGTGTCGGCAACCACATTCGCCTTGCCGGGGTGGTAATGAATATCAATCTCATAATCTTTGATTAGTTCTAACCACCTCCTTTGCCTCATATTCAGCTCCTTCTGGGTGAAGATGTACTTCAAGCTCTTGTGGTTGGTGTAGAGATGCACCAAATTCCCCAGGAGATAGTGCCTCCACATATTCAATGCCAGTACCACAGCAGCAAGCTCAAGATCATGAGTCGGATAGTGCTTCTCATGGTTCCGAAGTTGGCGTGAGCCATATGCGACCACACGTCTTTCCTGCATCAACACGCAGCCGACCCAATACCAGACGCATCACAATACACGTCGAAGGGCTTGGTTGTATCCGGTTGAGCTGAGACGGGGGCTGTTGTGAGATGCTTCACTAATGCTTGGAACGCTCCTTCACACGCCGTGTTCCAAACATATTTGGTTCCCTTCTTCAGCAATTCTATCATCGGCTTAGCAAGCTTGGAGAAACTTGGAATGAATCTCCGATAGTATCCCGCTAAGCCGAGGAAGCTTCTGACTTCATGGACTGAAGTGGGAGCTTTCCATTTCAGCACTTGCTCAATTTTGCTTGGGTCAACCGCAATGCCTTCCGCTGAGATGATATGTCCCAAAAATGGCACTTGGCTGATCCAAAACTCACATTTGCTGAACTTGGCGTAGAGCTTGTGGTCTCGCAATCATTGAAGAATGATTCTTAAGTGTTCGGCGTGTTCTGCTTCTGTCTTGGAGTAAACCAAGATATCATCAATGAACACCACCATGAACTTGTCCAGCTCCGGCATGAACACCGAGTTCATGAGATACATGAAATGTGCTGGAGCATTGGTGAGACCGAAAGACATGACGAGATATTCATATAAGCCATATCTCGTCGAGAAAGCCGTCTTCGGGATATCCTCCGCCCAAATTTTTATTTGATGATACCCAGAGCGAAGGTCCATCTTGGAGAACACACTTGCACCCACAAGCTGATCAAATAGGATGTCAATGAGGGGCAGTGGGTATTTGTTCTTGATGGTGACGGCGTTGAGCAGCCGGTAGTCCACACACAGCCTCAAGGTTTCATCCTTCTTCTTTACGAACAGCGCCGAGCATCCCCAAGGCGAGGAACTCGGCCTAATGAAACCATTGCTCAACAGATCATTGAGCTGTTCTTTTAGTTCAGCCAGCTCGTTTGGAGCCATTCTGTGTGGTCTCCGTGATATTGGCGTAGTCCTGGGTGCAAGCTCAATCTTGAACTCGACATCCCGCTCAGGTGGCATGCCCGGAAGATCATCTGGAAACACATCGGGGTACTCCCAGACTACGGGGATGTCCTCTAACTTGAGAGCTTCAGCATTATTAATTTCTGAAACTTCCCGGACTGGATTGTCTAGCACCATGGAATGCGGACGGTGGAATGGAGAATTCAAATGAACCGTCCGTGTCCGAGTGTCCAAGACAGCGCCATGGTAGCGTAACCATGACATCCCTAAGATTGCATCAATCTTTTGTCCCGTAAGGATTATCAAGGTGGTGGGATATATCTTCCCACCTAAGCACAGTGGTGCTTTTGGAATCATCATATTTGCTGAAATCTTCCCTCCCGGTGAGCAGATCATATATGTGCAGTCGGTTGGGAAGACTTGCATTTGATGCTTAGCCACATAGGATGCACTTATAAAACTGTGGGTTGCACCAGAATCAAATAAAATGATGATTGCTTGGTCGTTGAGAGTGAACGTACCCGCCAGCATGTTGTCTCCCTCTGGGGCATCCTCATTGTCGAGGTTGCGAACGCTCCCAGTCTGCTGACCAACCTTCTTGACCGGAGGTCGGCCTCGAGCACCTCCCTGGAACTGGGCTTGCCCGCTGCTCTGCTTCCCCTGGGGACAGTCCTTCGAGAAATGGCCCGCCTGGCCACACGTAAAGCATGTGTAGAAGGCGGTCCTCCGCTGATCGGCAGACGGAAACCCGGGGCGCGTTGTTGCGGTGGAAACGCCCGGGGTGTCGTCTGCTGCTGCTGTTGCGGTCGCGGTGGCGGCATCGGCGGTCGTAACGGGGATGGCTGAAAAGAACGACCCCCGAACTGCTGGGGCCGCGCCGGTGGATGCCACTGCTGACCGGATGGTGTCCGATACACCATACGGTATTTCTAGGGAGCGCCACCCCCACTGCAGGGTGGAGTGCTGCGCTTCCACTGCTCAGCCACCAATTCTCGCTGAGCGTCTTCTTGCATAATCGCGGCATTAACGAGATCGTTGAAAGTGCCGCGATTGCATTGGATGAGATGCGTCTTCATCTCGGGGTGTAACCCCCGAAAGAAGTGCTCTCGTTTCTTCTCCTCGGTGGAGACGTAATCCGACGCATATTGCGCCAGATGGTTGAAGGCACGGGAGTAGTCATAGGCACTCCTCCCACCCTGCTTTAGCTCCAAGGACTCTTGGAACTTCCGCTTCATTATCTCGGGAGGGATATGGTAGGCGCGGAACACCTCCCGGAATTCTTCCCACTCCACGGCATGGCCAGCCGGACGTGAGGTGACATAGTTCGGCCACCACACACCAGCGGCACCGCGAAGCTGCTGCGCCACGAACAGAGTCTTGTGCCGCTCCGTACATTGGAGCAGCCCAAACTTGGACTCAATTGTCTGCAGCCAGTTGTCGGCCTCCAGGGGTTCTGCTGCTTCTGTGAACACCGGAGGGTGCATACTCATGAAATCCGAGTACGTCACAGCATGGGGCTCACGAGGCCCCCTCTCTTGACGCCCCCCCCGGTCTGGGACATATTCTGCACGATCGTGAGGAGCAGGTCGGTCTGCTCCTCACGACCACCCACCAGTGCCGCAATCACATCCGCTAGCGTAAGCGGAGGCGGTGGTGGTGGTTGTTGCTGCGGGGTGCTGTCGTAGGCAGGTGGCTGGGAGTCATCAACTCCCTGCTGGCTAGAGCCACCAATCTCATGCGTGGTACGAGTGCAAACCATCTGCAACCATACGACAATACACATCAGTCCCGCAACATACCTCATGCAGTTCCATAAAATAGGCGTAAAACATAATGACAGTAAAACATGCGATACATCTCGTATACGGATAATGTAATAACTTTGCACAAGCTACACCATTACCAGACCAAATACAAGCTAGTTAACTGCAACTTGAGGGACTCCCTCTTTGGAAGTTCCTCTCAACTAGGTTTGGTCACTACGAGACGTTGAAATCGCTTTGTCACCACGTATACTACCCTTTTATCTTCAATACAACGCAAACATGGTCTCTAGCAAAAGAAACTTGAGTAAGACATATATTCAAATCTTTCACTGGTTGAAGATAACCACTCATGAGTATGTTCTACCCCATTGGAAGTACTTAAACCCCTTAGGGTACAACCATTTCTCAAATGAGTTCAACTGTCATTTCTCTATCAGAATGACCAGTTTCTACATATCCCAGATTTTGATCTGCTTCTGGGCATTCTCATGACTCAAGCTGAATACCAAAGTTAAATTTAACTTCATTATCTTTCCAACGAGTATTTATTTGCCCTCAGATCAGCTCTGGTTAAAAGGTTATTGTAATTCAATGTCAACTGAATTTCTGGAATAATTTCAACAGCACCTCCTTTGGAAGTTGCTGTTTTCAACTCTGATTTCAGCTTCATTCCGTGCTGCAATTGCAGAAACTTTGAATTACAAATATGTAACACCTTGGAGACGTTATATCCTTGGCCACCGATGTGAGATCTATACGAATCACAAAAGCCTCAAGTACGTATTCACCCAAACGGATTTGAATTTGAGGCAACGTCGATGGTTGAAACTCATCAAGGATTATGATGTTGGAATCAACTATCACCCCGGAAAGGCCAATGTAGTAGCTGATGCATTAAGCTGAAAGGGAGCATGTCACCAACTCACGGTTCGGGAGCTACCGCCCGAGCTGCGCAAGGAGTTTGAATGGTTACATCTCGGGTTCTTGAACGAGATGGAAGTGATGGAACTCCATTCTTTGCTGGAACAAGAGATACGAGATGGCCAAGCAACGGATGAGGAAATCAAGGAGATCAAGGAAAGAATCCGACAAGGCATAGAAAAGGACTTCAAGAAACACGAGGAGGGTATGCTTTGGTTAGGAAAAAGGATTTGTGTGCCTAACGTGAAGCACATCCGTGACACGATATTAAAGGAGGCACATGACTCGCCTTATTCCATATATCCCGGCAGTACAAAGATGTACAAGGACCTGAAAACTTGTTATTGGTGGGATGGTATGAAAAGGGACATAGCTGAGTATGTTGCCTTATGCGATACGTGGCAATGGATGAAGGCCGAACATCAAAGACCCGCTGGACTGTTGCAACCATTGAAAGTACCCGAGTGGAAGTGGGAAGACATCAGCATGGATTTCATCGTCGGATTACCACATACTCGGTCGGGTTACGACTCCATCTTTGTTATCGTGGACCGATTGACGAAAACAGCCCATTTTTTTCCTGTTAGAACCACGTACCGCGTCGTAGAACTAGCCGAGCTCTACATGGAACAAATCGTGTGCCGTCATGGAGTTCCAAATAGGATAGTTTCAGATCAGGGTACCCAATTTACCTCTAGGTTCTGTAAGAAGCTGCATGAAGCTCTGGGTACACAACTGGATTTCAGCTCCGCTTACCACCCGCAAACCGATGGGCAAACTGAGAGGACAAACCAGATTTTAGAAGACATGTTGAGAGCTTGCGCCTTGAAACATGAGCGTAGTTGGGATAGGAGCTTGCCGTATGCTAAATTCTCATACAATAACAGCTATCAAGCCAGCTTGAAGATGTCACCTTTTGAAGTATTGTAAGGTAGGCGGTGTAGAACGCCGCTGTTCTGGAATGAGACCGGAGAGAACCAAGTGTTTCGACCCGAAGTGCTGCAAGATGCCGAGAAGCAAGTCCAAACAATACGGGAGAACTTGAAGGCTGCTCAGTCAGGACAAAAAGGTTATGCGGACAATAGGCGAAGAAAGTTGACCTTCGAAGTAGGAGACTTTGTGTACCTTAAGGTATCGCCTATCCGTGGCCAACAACGTTTCAACGTCAAAGGCAAGTTAACACCTCGCTCCATTGGGCCATTTAAGATTTTGGGCAAGCGAGGAGAGGTAGCTTATCAACTAGAGCTCCCAACGCACCTCTCCGACGTGCATGACGTGTTTCACGTATCCCAGCTCAAGAAGTGCTTGAGAGTACTAGAAGAACAAGTACCAATGGATGAGCTCGAGCTTCAAGAGGATCTGACCTATGTAGAGCACCCTGTCCAAATTTTGGACATGAAGGAAAGGGTCACGAGGAACAAAGTGATACGTTGGTGCAAGGTACAGTGGAGCCATCACACGGAAGCCGAATCTAAATGGGAGCGTGAGGAAGACCTAAAGGCAGAATTCCCTCATCTATTCTCCACTCTATCGAATCTCGAGGGCGAGATTCAGTTTAAGGGGGGTAGGTTTGTGACACCCTCAATTTTGTATCCATGCATGCATACATAATTCATACAGAAAAACATTTTAAAAGAATTAGAACGGGAGGAAGAATCATCAAAATGGTGGTGTATGGGAGTAAGATAGCTGAAAAGAGCCAATTCCAGTTCACCGAGGAGCGCCGACGACACTTCCCGCGGCCTGTTGGCCACGTGGTGCTTTCGGAGCTCATCCCTGCGGAGGGGGGTGAGGTCTGGCACCGTTGGCCACGTGGCAGGCTAGGAGCTTGCCTCTGCGGAAGGGGGCGAGGTCCGGCCCGCTGGACACGTGTTGCCTCCGGGGCTTGTCGCTGCGGAAAAGCGAGTCCAGCCCCGCGGGACACGTGTCGCCTTCGGAGCTAGTCTCTGCGGAGAAGCGAGGCTCAGTTCCCCCGGACACGTGTCGACTTCGGAACTCACCCCTGCGGAAGGATGAGGTCCGCCCCATGGGACACGTGGCAGGCTCGGAGCTCGCTTCCAAGAGGTCCGCTCCCGATGGACACGTGTCATCTTCGGAGCTCACCTCCGAGGAGAAGGGAGATCCGACACTATGGGACACGTGTCATCCTCGGAGCTCACCTCCGAGAAGAAGGGAGGTCCGACGCTGTTGGACACGTGTCGACCTCGGAGCTTGTCTCTGAGGAGAAAGGAGGTCCGGCGCTGCTGGACACGTGGCATTCTCGGAGCCCACCTCCGAGGAGAGGGGAGGTCCGGCACTGACACATGGCGCACGGGGAGCTCGCCTCTGAAGAGAGGGGAGGTCTCGCCCGCCAGACACGTGGCACACGCGGAGCTTGCTTCTGAGGGAGAGAGAGGTCCCGCCCGCCAGACACACGTCGCACCCGGAGCTCGCCCCTGAGGAAAAGGGAGGTCCGGCCCCCACTGGACACGTGGCGCCTCCGGAGCTCACCACTGCGGAGGTGACGAGATCCTTAAGCGGTTTTTCTCCTGTGCGCGCGGGAACACCCGGTACGGAGGAGATCGACATGATTTCCACATTGCTACCGCACCAAATCAATTGGAGATAAGTTGTTAAGATCCAAAACAAATTGAATAGGACACTTATTTGAAATCCAATCGGAGTAGGACTCTTCTTTCACCCCTTATAAATAGAAACCAAAACCCCCTGGCCGCAACCACGTACCTACTTTCCACCTCCCGAGTCGACGACTTGGATGCCCTAGCTTCCAACTCACAGAGATCCACCCCTTCACCGGAGTTCAGTCGCCGATGAGCACCGCCGACGAGCCCCGTCACACCTCGCCGTTACCGGAAAAGAGCCAACGATCATAAGAGAAGTAGAGGTAGGTCTTAGTTACCCATCTTACGACATCATCGCGATTTCTACACATCTGTTTTTTTTTAGCAGAAGCTTTTTCGTGTGGACAGATCACGTGTTGATCGGTTTTTGACGGTGTAATTGATCTAGATCTTGAGTCAAGATCATCACCACGTCCACACTTGATCCTTACACCTTTGTTCACCATAAAACCCCATGCAAGCCATTAAAACGTGCAAGAACACGTACAAACTAGTTTAATAAAACAGCACCATAGGATCTACACCATTGCATCTTAAGTAAAGTTTGTGCATGATGTTGATTGCTATAATTTTGTATGTGTGTGGTCGTGAGTAGAAGTACAAGCTCAGGGAGCTACCTACGAAGGACTACAACACTAAGATTTCGAGATCCGTGAGCAACAAAAGTCACAGGGACAAGGCAAATGCCCCTTGACCATATTGATCCCATGTTTTGGAAACTGTTTTGTTTGCAAAAACGTGTGTGCTTGAGTCAACTTGATGAGAAACCCTTTTATAGGAGTTTACTAGTTTTGTTAATCACCTTTATCGTCGGGAAAGTTGATGAGTCGGGTATGGTCGTTTTTGCTTTTGCTTCGCTAATCCACGGGATATGGGAAGCAAGATAGAATGTGTCTAGCTACCGCACTCATATGAACGATGATAATAAGAACTTGATGTTGATAATGAACAAGAATCGGGGGAAATCTAGGCAAGCTTAGTTCGTGGATGTGGTAGAATTAGATGGTGGTTTAATTGCCGTAGATCTAAGGACCAGTTCATGCCAGCACATGCCAAGAAATCAGTGCCACCACAAGGCCAAATATAGGTGCGGCTTAGCTGACTAATTAGGTAAGTTGCTAGATTATTATAGACCGTGGAAGGCGCGGGGAACGGGAGTCGAGAGAGGACTGCCCTAGGAACTGCATGGCACAAGAGGGGGCCCGTAGGTGGGAGAATGGTAATTCGAGCCTGCTGGTGAAACTTAGTGAGTCCATACATCTAGTAGCCCCTTTGTAAAGGCTATTTTGTGATCTCTTGACCATACACCGATGATTGTGTACTGGTATAATGGAGGTTCTGCAGTCGCCGACGGGTGACGAAATCACAAACTTGTGGGTAAAGTGGTGTAACCTCTTAAGAGTGTAAAACTATCATGATAGCCGTGCTTACGGTCACAAGCGCCTGACCAACTCACATGATTAGATGGGATGGTTATCGGGATGGTTATTGGTACGGTTATGGTATGGTCTTGGGATTGGTTTTCGGGACTGTTGAGTTTTGGTAATGAGATTGGTTTTGGGACTGTTAAGACATGATAATGAGTTTTTGGTCTCGGTTATGAGATGGATATGAATATGAGATTGTTATTATGAGCAAGAGATGATGTTGAGAAAGATTAATGGCTGGATGAGACGTGATAAGTGCTTAAATATGATGGAGGTATGTTACTGTTTTAATTGGATATATGTTGGGATTTAGTTCACTTAAAGATAGTTGCTGTTTTTATCATGTTTGTGAAATAAATTTTGCTTTCTGCAATGAGCCTTTTTATTTCCTACCTTGCTGTAAGCTACATGTCATACTTTTCCCGCACTTGCTGAGTACAACATGTACTCACCCTTGCATTATCATACAAACATCAGCAACAGGAGGAGAATACTTCGAAGATCACGTGGAGTATTAGGTGTGCGAACTACAGTCAACTTGCCTGTGGAGTTGGAGATGGAGCCGCTGCCGTGTTTAGTTGCTTCCGCTATCGTTTAGAGACTTCCGCTGCTCGAATAAGTTAGAGACTTCCGCTGCAAGATTGAGTTAGAGATTGATGTAATAAAGTATTTAAACCCTATTATTCGTGGTTATATTCTAAATTCGGTTTGTGGATTACATGTGTATGTGTGATGAACATCCTGGCCACACATATGCATTAGCTGGGTTCCGTGTTTTACGGGACCGGGCGTCACAATAGCTTACTCAAATGAGGTGGAATCATCCTCAATTTGAATACCTTAACACGTTTGTTGGCTCATTATAATCTAAAAGAGAATGTTGTCACTCTTCATCATTGTTGGCCATTAATGATGAAGAATCAACTACAATTATTGTGAAAATGATGTCTTGCATTGTTGACACAACAACTGCAAATCATCATAAAGAATGACTCTTGAAAATATGATTGGTTACATGCACCACTTTTCAAGGTCAGTGTCTTTAGATGCCAAACTCCCTCTGATTTTGCCGTCTTGTAAGAAGATTGCATGTCTCATTTCTAAATAATAGAAATGAGGAAACTTAATCTTATTTGATAGCTGACAAAAGGATAACTTACTCTCTTATTATCGATCTTACCATCATTTGGGTCTAATATCTTAATAAAAAATCTCACACTCAAGAAACAATAGAGTGTGAGTTTCTTAGGTCCATAATTCATATGGTGTCTTTAAGCACCAACTTAATTACATCCAATTAAGAACAAGAACTTAATTGGAAAAGTGAAATAACTAGTTATAGATCTTACAATATCCACTCCTTAATTATACTATCTTCTTTTAATAACTCAATAAAAGTCAAGGAAATAGTCACAATTCTTAGACCATATAATAGTACTCCCTCTTATCTTATAGATCATTCCTACCATAATGCATACAATGCATCGTTCTCAATCTCAAAGAAAATCTGAAAATTCTGAGAGGTCTGAATATATTACTATGAGAGAAACATTATCCAAAGATCTTACTATCCCCCCTCGAAATATGGCATGAGCATGCCATGATTTCGAAAATAATTTACAAAACTTTACATACAAAGATATATTCTGCTCGCTTACATCAGATTATTAATATGTCTTAGTACTAAGTGAGTACTTTCTCATTTCATGGAAGTCTTTTCTATGCCTTTGTATGAAAATTGATATGATACTTAAAAGAAATATTAGAATTATATTTGGAAATAATTCTTTCCTTACCAATATGCTTAACATATTTAACAACGCCAAATGTTAAGTCTTACTATTTATCTTCACATGATTTCCATGTCTATTTACTTAAGTTATGAGGCCGTACTGCACATTTCAAGAATTTGCTCTTATAATTCATCATTATTAAATCTTTTCGTAAACAACTACTCTAAAGAGTGCTAGTATACGTATTTGAAGGGTTAGTGAACTGATTCTCCAATCTTAATGGTTTATTAGTAATAGTGTAATTTTAGGATTACCCCCTTATGGCCTCAACTTACTTAGATCTCAAAGATATGAGAGACATATTAAGGGTGTATGGTATACGCCAAAATCTACCTATCAAGGGACTTCATTTCTGAAATCAAAATGAAAGGCATAGGAAAACTCCCATCATCTGAGAGAATAAATTCAGAAATAAATCTGAATCAATCTTAAACATGACTACTGAGTTAATCTTTAACAAAATATGATTGATTAATTCACCATTGGTCAAATTAGTCACACGTATGCTTAATATCTTACTCATAATTGACTTATTTGAGCAAAGCATTATCATGAATAAATGCTTGTAAAATAAAGCATAATAACCAAAAAGAAGTATTATATTTATCTTTCACGTTGGCTCCCTGACAAAATACAATATTCAAAACATCTTGAAACTTAGAATTTTTTCTTCACGTTTGCTACTTGACAAAATTTAAAATAACAATATAATCAACATATAAACTCCGCCTATGTTGTAATGACATAGCCGGTCCCAAGCCCGGGTATAGGAGGAGGGGTTGTGGTAGGCTTCACGAGCCAACAACTACACTTAGCCTTTCACATGAAAATGAAACCCAATAGAAATTCGTTGGGTCATAACCGTCGTAGCGACACGCCATATCAGAACCCAGGTATGGTGTTTAGGGGGCAAGGGCCGGGTCGCCACCTCCTTAGTGGCATGCCATATCGGAACCCGACTATGGTGTTAATTGGGCAAGGGCAGGATCACCACCACCTTAGCGGCGCGCTACATCATCGCCCGATGTAGTGATAAGTGAGAAAGGGTCTTTGCATCTTACTCGACGGGTGCAAAGCGTAAGGAAGCTAGCCGAGGAACATAGATTTTTGGTGGGTAGTTGGAATGTAGGATCCTTGACGAGGAGACTACGTGGGTTAGTTGATGTTGCCATTAGGAGATGAGTAAATATCCTTTATGTACAAGAAACTAGATGGGCGGGTGAAAAGGTGAGAGAATTCGAGAATACCGGTTTCAAGCATTGGTATTCTGGATCGGCTGGGACTAGGAATGGCGTAGGTGTTTTAATAGGTAAGAGTCTTAAGGATGGAGTAGTGGATGTTCGATGACGAGGGGATAGGATCATCTTAATCAAGATAGTTATTGGGGACATTGTCTTGAACATTATTAGTGCTTATGCCCCACAAGTTGGGCTCAACATGAGTGCTAAGAGGCAATTTTGGGAGGACTTCGAGGATATGGTTAGTAGTGTACCGATAACTGAGAAACTCCTCATGGGAGGAGATCTCAATGGTCATGTGGGTACAACTAACGTAGGATTGGAGGGAGTACATGGAGGCTTTGGATGCAGCGATAGAAATAAAAAGAGGGTAAGGACATCCTAGACTTTGTCGTAACCTATGATCTGTTGGTACCTAACACCCTTATTAGAAAGAGGCAATCTCACCTAGTGACCTTTAGTAGTGCCAAACACTCTAGCCAGATTGACTTTGTCCTCACTAGGAGAAGGGATAGACGGGAGTGTCTAGATTGTAAGTTGATCCTTGGGGAGTGTGTTGTGACACAACATAATCTTGTAATAGTTAACTTTTTCTTTCACACATGTTCTTTGTGGGACAAGGTGTCAAAATCACAAGAAAAAAGTGGTGGAAGTTGAAAGGAGAATCACAAGAATCCTTTAAAAACAAGGTGATCACAAAAGGACTTTGGCCAGAAAATGGACATGCAGATAGTATGTGAGTGAAGATGGAACCTTGCATTAGGAAGATATCTAGTGAGGTGTTCGGTGTGACAAAAGGAAAGAAACTTGTACATAAAGACACTTGGTGGTGGAATGAGGATGTACAAAAGGCCATTACCGAGAAGGAGTGTTACAAGAGTTGGCATCATGATAGAAGCACAATCAACATGCTGAAGTACAAAGAGGCCAAGAAAAATTCAAGGCAGGCTGTAAGTAAGCAAGTGGACAGGCCTATGATGCGTTATATGAGAGACTAGAGATAGGTGAAAAGGACATAAACAAGATAGCGAAAAATCACGAGAGAAAGATGAGGGATTTCAATCAAGTTAAATGTATCAAAGATGAGACTGACCGCATTCTAGTGAAGGATGAAGAAATTAAGACTAGATGGTGGGATTACTTTAATGGGCTATTCAATGATTGGAATGGGAGCACTATGGTTGAGTTGGACGACCCCTTTTGATGACTCCAATAGGCGGTTTGTGCGGAGGATACAAGAGTTTGAGGTTAAGTAGGACTTAAAAAGGATGAAAGGAGGAAAGGCCCTCGGCCCTAATGATGTCCCTATTGAGGTGTGGAGATGCCTTGGGGACGTGGCAATAGTATGCCTCACAAAGCTATTCAACCACATTTTTCAGTCAAACAAGATGTCTGAAGAATGAAGGAAAAGTATATTAGTACCTATCTTCAAAAGCAAAGGAGATATTCAAAGTTGTACTAATTATCGAGAGATTAAGCTTATGAGTCATACTATGAAGCTTTCGAAGATAGTGATTGAACACGGCCTGAGGAAAGTGACTAATGTCACTAAAACCAGTTTGGTTTTATGTTGGGAGGTCTACTGTGGAGGCAACTTTTTTGCTTCGTCAGCTTATGGAGAGATATAGGGAGCAGAAGAAGGACCTACATATGGTGTTCATTGAATTGTAGAAGGCGTACGACAAGATACCAAGGTCAGTCATGTGGTGGGCACTTGAGAAACATAAAGTGCCAACAAAGTACATTAACGTTACCAAGGATATGTACAATAATGTTAGGACAAGTGTGCGCGTAAGTGATAGTGAGACTGATGCATTTCCTATCACGGTAGGACTACATCAAGGATCAACTTTGAGCCCATACATCTTTTCCTTGGTGATAGATGAGGTGTCGAAAGATATACAAGGGGATATCCCTTGGTGCATGCTCTTTGCCGATGATGTATTGCTGGTAGATAAACTAGGGATGGTCCTGATATGAAATTATAGTTACGGAGACAAACCTTAGAGTCTAAGGGGTTTAGACTTAGTAGGACAAAGACCGAGTATATGAGGTGTGACTATAGTGGTGTTGGTCGTGAAGAGGGAAATGTTAGCCTACAAGGACAAATAGTACCTAGAAGGGACTCTTTCCGATACTTAGGATCAATATTACAAAGCAATGGTGATATTGATGAGGATGTTTCCACAGGATCATGGTAGGGTGGATGAAATGGTGACAAGCCTCTAGAATCCTATGTGATAGGAAGGTCCCACAAAAGCTAAAAGGGAAATTCTATAGGACGGTGATCAGACCCGCGATGCTATATGGGACGAAATGTTGGCTAACTAAATGGCATCCAACAAATGAGCATCACGGAGATGCACATGCTACGTTGGATGTGCGGGCACACGAGAAGAGACTAAAGAAATCAGGCGATTCGTGATAGGGTAGGGGTGGCGCCGATTGAAAAGAAGTTAGTCCAACATCAACTAAGGTGGTTTGGACATATCCAGCGGAGACCTCCAGAAGCACCGGTTAATAGTGGGATTTTAAGAGGTAAAGAAAATATTATGAGGGGTAAAGGACGATCAAGGTTGACCTGGCAGGAGGCGGTAAAACGAGATTTAAGAGATTGGAATATATCTAGAGACTTAGATCATGATACGACCGCATGGAAAGTAGCAATTCATGTGCCAGAATCTTAATCTTCTTTTTTTTTCTTTTTTTCTTGTTACTCTTATATCTCTTCCTCTATTTTACTTTATTAATATATATATATATATATATATATAATTATTTGGATTCATGTCTAGCCGATCCCAACATGCTTGGGATAAAGGTGTGATTGTTATTGTTGTTGTTGTTTTAATTTAATCAATATATAAATATTATATTTTATCTTTCACATTGGCTACTTAACAAAATACAATACTAAAACCTCTTAAAACATATTTTTTATCTTTCACGTTGGCTAATCGATAAAATTTAACTTAACAATAGAACAATCATATTGTATTTTGTCTTTCACGTTGGCTACTTGACAAAATACAGTACTGAAAAACATCTTAACACATAGAAAATTTTGTCTTTTACGTTGACTACTTGACAAAATTCACTACGACAAAATAGTTATCATGCTTGTCTAATTATACTTGTAGTTAAACTTTCACGTTAGATCCAATTTAATTAAATAATACTTAATCTGATAACTTATAGTAGTAGTGGAAGCTTATTAAAATCTTACTAAGGCTAATAAATTAATCATCTCATAGCACATACAATACTTAGCGATACTCGAAATGTTACTAAAATCATGTATATGCACATAATGTACATCCAAAAATTAATCAAAGCTTGCTTGCCTTAATAATGATAATGGTTACTTAACTGTTTTTTTAATTAAATCTTTTCATTTGTTTCGATTTAATCAGGAAATCAACTTATGAGGCAATAATTGAAACATAGTTAACCATTAATTCAACATCACCTTTGGGTCGAAGTAGAAAAAATACTTAAGTTCACTTAATAACTCATTAAGTCATAGTAAAATTTATCATAAACATTGGTGAGACGATGAAATTACTATGCAAAACTATGTTTAGTGAGTATTCTAACTAATTTTTCATGTTGGTTATAAATTGAATTAGAAATAACACAATAAGAGCTTAATACAACGAAAGCATTACTAAACTCATTAATATGCCTTATATTTAATACTAATTTATAAATCATAATTATTTTGGATGACATAATTTCCAAATTATAGCAATTTGGAGCTCTTAATTTGGATGACTGAATATTTGAAATACTAAATATTGATTAATCATAAACTACTTAATTCTCAGCCCATAATAACTTTCTGTACAGCCCAAACTGAATTAGATTAGAATCGAAATAGAATAAAAATAAAACTAAAAATGGTCCAATTCTGATTTAGCCCAAATCCCAACTTCTAATTTTCTTACCATTTTTTTCTCTTGTGGTCCAATATTTGGACTTAGCCCACAAAAGTGGCCTATGGCCTGCTACCTATGCCTACTTTTCTCTCGGGCTGACAACTAATGGGGTTGTCTAGGAATAGGCAGCCTGCACAGCACATATCTGCTCTCCCCCGCGCCCAGATTATGAGTTCACCACACATCTGTGCTACTTGGCAGCCCAACATCATCTATTTTAATTCTTGGCTATAGATAGAATGGACGACCAAGATATTAATTTTTTTAAATAAAATCGGGTGAACACTAACTCTAAACCACTTCTCTTCCTCCACGAAAATCCTGAGTGGAGGCGGCCGCCCGAGCCACCGGGGCAAGTTACGTGCTGGAGTGCGCGGAACTGCGGAAGGCGAATGTCACCCGGTAGTGGCCTTGTTGAGCGCAGAGCCTTGATCCGGTTATCCCAGCGGTTCGCGCGTGCTGTTAGGCCATGCACGTGAGGCATTGGCAAAACAGGCCGAGGCTCGCGCGCGAGGTGGGGCTTAGTCTGAGGCGACGCTCTTATCGAGAAGGCACAACTCCCGCAGTTGCGCGCTAGGAGGCGGCGTCCTCCTGAGGCTGGACAGCGCCGAGCGCTGGTTGCGGCACCTGAGGACGCGCTGCGCAGTCTTGTGGCGCGGCCTGTGGCGTGTTGCCGGTGGAGGCCCGAGTCTTTGGCTTCCTGGCATGATGCTAAGCGGTGCAGCAGGTGAAGCCTTGACTTTTTTCTATGCGTTCAGGCAGCGCACAGCAAGCCTGGGTCTTGATTTTGTTTTATTTCTTAAACTGAGGCTAAGCACGTGGTGTGCGTAGAGGTGAGCACTGAGCAGAGCTGAGCCCAGGCAGCAGATCGCACAAGCTGGTCTCGCGCTGATGGCTAAGAGGTGTCGCTGCTGTTCCGAGCGGCAGGTGGCGAGACGGAGGTAAAAGTGCACAGGACGGACGGCGCCGCTTTGAACTCGATCTAATAGTGATCTAATTCTTCCACAACTAGATTAGCTATTAGAGCTGGATCTTGATGTCACTGTATGTTTAATGGGTCTCTAATGGTCAGATCAGTGAGGCCTAATCAACAAGTCAATGATGTTTGTATCTAAGTAGAAGAATCAAGAATAATTAGTGGAGAGGCTGGTGCCGTACCTTTGATGAGCATACCCGTGTTGGAGAAAGAGGGCGCCATTATCTCCCTTGAGGAAGGGCCAGCGAGAACTTCACAGACGGCTGAGTCTTCCCCTCGCTGCTACGCTTAATTAGATCGGGTGTTGAGTCTTGTGGAATGTGTGAATGAGAACCTCATAATCCTCATGTCTAGTTGCCTTTTAAATATATAGCGCAGGTGAGAGAGGGCCTAACATCCAAACAAGCTGGTTGTATGCCTCCGATCAGGGCAATCATCCACAGATTATCACTCATCTTATTCATTAACTTTGTTCCACTGAAATCATTGCAAAAAAATATTGAAATCTTATTCCTAAACACTTGTTATTGTCCCAGCTATAAGTAATACTAATTTAAGAAGTAAATACACTTGCAAGGTAGGTACAGCCAGGGTCGTGCATGATGAGAATCCTTTGTTGGTTAATGGTTAGGCCTAATCAATGGTGCTGCCTATAGAGTTATTAGCAGGATGCTGCTTTGTTCAATTCAGTGTTAGGAGGAGTATTTCATTATGGAAACTTGGGAAGGGAGACCATGCTGGGCACTCAACAGCTTCAATGAATTCTACCGTTATATATACGTCAAGCGAATAGACTTGGTCACTTTGTATTCACATGTCAGAATGAGTATGGAGAAACACATGCCTTGTATCCGGCTGCTCTTCGGTCTATTGTCTGTGATCTCAGGGCGCTAGTCTAGTTCATCCATCAGCTATCCAATGACCATTGGCCTCAGAAGCGAGTTATTGAACTCGTTCCTTCAGCCGCCAGGCCAGGATTCCAGGAAGCGTAACCTCGTCACTTGAGCTGCTATCTATGGTGGCTGGGCCCAGGGTATGCCATGGCCCACCCGACATACCCTGTAGGTCCGCCCCTGCTTGAAAGGAATTAGTTCCTGGTTGGGGGCAGAGATCAACCCTCCTTAGGAAGTGAAACCAGAATTAGCGTGTAAATACACATGAACAGAGGAGATGATCAATTGTCTCATCCTCCTGATACCATAAAAAAGCATAGATCCGTATGATCTAGACCTCTTCGCACCAAAGGGTCAGCCGTCCAGCATTTCTTTAGTTGCACTGTCTACATAAAAGAAGTGACATTTGCGAGGCGCTCACATTTTCCAAATGCGTTCATAAGGACTGAAGAGAGTAGCTCCAATAAAAAAATCCTTGATACACATCTTTCTATCCAAAAGCTGAAAGCCACCAAAAAATGGTTATCCTCAGCCCTGGGCTGCAACTCAATATCCATTAAGATATCCCATGGATGCAGAAAATCGATGATGACTCCTACTGATGCTCTTCCTTGAATATCAGATTTCCATGTCCTATTTGTGAGGGCCTCAAAAACAGTTCTTGAATTAATTTTCTTTCAAGAAATATTGGCATATAACTGAGGAGCCACATCAACTATCCGCAATCCATGCAGCCAGTGATCAGTCCAAAATAAAGTGTGTGACCCCTCACCTATTTCAGTCTGCATTGCCACTGCGAAGAACGCTCAAGCTTCGTTAGGAACCTGAATTGGAAGGTTTCCCCATGGTCGATCACAGGTTCTGTCTTTTTCAACCACAACCATCTCATTCTGAGTGCCCAACTTAACTCTTTGAAACTAGATATGCCCAAACCTCCTAACTCCAGTGGACCGCATACTGTGCACCAAGCAACCAAACAATGCCCACCTATAACATCTTTTCGGCCTCTCCACAAATAACCCCGTCTAATTTTATCAATTTCTTTGGAAGCTCAGTTAGGCAAATCCATATCCATGGCTAGGTAGATGAGCATACAAGTAAGAACAAAATGAACATGAACTTTTCTACCTGCTCTCATCATCAAATCTGCCTTCCATCCTGGCAGCTGATCAGGAATCCTATCAATTACCGGCTGGATCTGAGATTTGGTGAGTCCGTGCAGTGAGAGTGGTAGTCTCATATACCGGCAAGGAATAACATTACTGTTCTAAACTATGTAATGATGTTACTTAATCTATAAAGTGACATTTTCTTTCAAAAAAAGATACCGGCAAGGAAAAATCGACACACCTCACATGACAGCATGTAAGTTAAAGTGGACATTTCGGCATCTCCGCATCTGATAGGATAAACACTACTATTCTGCACATCATTGCACAAACCTGACGCCTCACCAAATAAATATAGAATATCCATGGTCCAGGTTGATATCAGCTGCAGTAGGTCTTAAAAATAATACCACATCATCCTCGTAGAGAGATATGCGATGCTGAAGAGTCCTTCTTGCAAGCAGTTGTAAACAGCCCCTCCTCTGCTTCTTTTACAAACATATGCCCAAGAACGTCTATGATAAGGATAAACAACATCAGTGATTATGGGTCGCCTTGCCATAAGCCTCGACGATGTGCTATAGACTTCCCTGGAATTCCATAGATAGAATCTGGGTTGATGAAGTTGATAGCAGCGCACTAATGGTATCCTGATAAATTTGTCTAAAACCTAGTTTATGCCTTTGAAGCCTAGTTTCTGATTTTGTTGGTGCAACCGCCTGGCCTTTTCTGTACTAAGACGAAGTTATATTGAATAAATCTCCCTTTAATGAACGCACTTTGAGACAACGACACCATATTGTGCAGCCTGCCTGCAAACCGATTTGCCAAAAATTTGGTAACTAGCTTATCAAAGCTATTTACCAAACTTATAGGTGGAAAGTCCACATATTCAGCCCCATATCTTTTCAGAATCAGGAGAATGTATGCTGTATTCAGGTTGCAAAAAAATTTAGAAATTTTTCTGTTCCCTATGGCTGTAATAGCAGCCATAATATCACTCCTGATAATATCCCAACATGTCTTGTAATAGCAGCCTGTAAAGCCACCCAGCCCTGGGGCCTTATCTGCAGGTAACCTCTTTATTGTTTCCCTGACTTCTTGTTTAGAGAAGGGTGCATCTAGCGGAGTCCACACGTATGGGGATGGAACGCTGTGCACAGGTGTCCTAGCACCTCACATCCGGTGGTCTGGGGACAAGCCTATGAGAGGTGACGACCAGAGTTTTCACGTGGTAGAGAAGTAAGCCTCTAAGGCTCTAACCCTACCTCTAATATTTATATGGCGTACTAATGGGCTTTCAGACCATAGGCCTATTAGTACCCTAATCCCTCATGGATCAAATAACGGTTAGACCTTTAATCCGGGTTATATTATGATTGCCTGTTGAGCATATCACCAACAACCGGCGGCTCAACGATCAACAAATCACTTGAAGCTGGTAAGGATTCCGGGCTCAAAAACCAGGCTGAACATTTGAAGGAATTGAAGTCTGTGTTAATGATGAAGTGTCCGGGTGCACACTCTGAAGCCAAGAAAATGGGTTTAAATTTTGTTCCTCTTTGGAATCTCCCAAGCAATTAGTGAAGCAATCTCACTCTCAATCACCCTCTGATCACTAACAGCAGTCACTATAACAGCCTGAGACATCTCCTCTTTAGCTCTTGCCGAACGGTCACTCCAGCCAATGATGCAGGGAGGATAGGAGGATTCTGACAACCAGAGTTATTCTCCGGCACACATGAGTAGTCTGCAGAACTTCATTACCAGCTGAGCTCAGCAATGAACTCCGGCGCTCCATGCCAAATGAACGCCTTTTCCCTTTTCCGGCGACGGCGTGGCTGTTTAGCACCTCCACCTTGCACAGCCCCTCCAGCTGTAGAGGTATGACCCTCCATGTCTTCTGGTACTGGCAATAACCACAATGCGTCCACCTCAGTGGAGACTGGAGTGATCCGTCTCCAGACCAAGGTCTTCACTGCATGGGAACCTCGCCGGCCACCATTCCACCCAGGGCAATCATAGGAATGATGATCCCTGGAGTGGCAACAAAAGCAACGGGTTTGGTCACGACACTGCGCCACGACGTGCACCGTGGATAAGCAGTTAAAGCACTTGCCAACTAGGTCAGGTGGCACTGGGCGATGAAGATGGGATTGTTGAAGATGACGGCGATGACTCTTGCGGGATTACACCCTCTGCCAACCGTCGTGTTCCCTACTGGACCTGAGTGGGGAGCACCTTCTGGATTGCTCTTAGGGTGATGTGGAACTTATCCATCTTCTCACGCACAACATCCCAGACCATTGAAGTCGAAGAGAGACGTGGCAGCACCATGGTCGGCGAAGAAACAACCTTCAAAAATGTAAGAAGTAGATCTCGGAAGGATCGAACGGTGCCCAATGAAGAATCATCCACATCAAAAACCACCGCGCTCTCATCAGTCCAAACTCCAATTTTCGTGCTTGGATCGGCCATAGGATACAAGCAGCAACAGAGGTGACTTTTCAGGAGGCGAAGAGACACCGTAAGAAGCCGTCACAGACTCAATGGTGGGGATGGTCTCTGGTGCCGGGATGGTCACTGGCGAGGAATTGATGGACAGCAGTGTGCATGGAGATCATGGGTGGCACAGTGCTTACTGGATAAGAATCGACATAAGGTGAAGAGACCATGGATGCCACCAGATTTCAAGTGGCGAAACCAGGGGGGAGGTGGGTGGATAGACACGGGTCTCGGAGTGGTCACTGGTGGTGAGGGCGGCCGCCAACCCTAAACTCCGGCAATGGGAGGGAGGTGCAGTTTCCTGCCACCAGGAGCCGAAGAGACGCCTCTACTATACATGCCAGAAGCCATGGCCACCATCAACAAGGAACTAGAGGGATCATCACGGGGTTGGTAGGTGGCCGCCGGCCCCGGAATGGGCATCGGTGGTAAGGGTGGCCGCCGACACTGGGCGCCAACAATGGACAAATAGTCAAGAAAACATCAGAAGTAAGCACAAAGCAGGGGGCGGCAACCATAGCTATGTACATCTTTTTTTTTAAGATAATGGAACAACGTTCCAGCTTCTACTTTCCCAAAGGCAACTACACAGCTATTCAGTACATCAACGAGCAATACGCTCCAAACTCAATGTAGGAAAGTACTTGATAGATAAATAACAAACTAGATGGATTGAATCATGGCAATGGTTCAATTCTTTTCGAAGAGTTACAACTGAACTTCACAAAAACATCCATAATAACCACCTCTAGAGTACAACATCCATTCTTAAGACTTGTTCTTATCTTATCCTTGAGCAACAATAACCATCATTTGGATCCAGTAGGTTGCCTTGAACATTACCCACAAAAAGGTGTTAGATTTATGCCCGTTGAATACCATATCGTTTCTATTCAACCACATATCACAACAAAGAGCAGCAAAACCTACTAAAATTTATTTTTTGAGTTTAGTCTGGATGCCATGAAGCCAGGAATCAAACATACTCGCTGTGCTAGAAGGTGGTTGAATTCCAAAAGTGATATATATGGTATTCCAATAAACCTAGCAAAATAACAATCAAAGAACAAATGTTGTATTGTCTCCAACAGCTACAAAAACAACACTTCATGCAACCTTGTCATTTTTTTGCTAAGTTATAATTTGTAAGGATTACACCTTTTAAGAGATATATACCAAAGAAAGATTTTAATTTGCAATGGTACTTTGATAGTCCAAAGTGATTTTTTTGTTAGGTATGAAACCCTTTTCTATGGACTATTTATATATAGAGTGAACCTTAAAAAGTCTATTTTTATGTGACCTACAAACAAAAGTCTTTGCCGAAGGTAATATTAACCAATATAATTTTAGAAAAAAATTATGCCAATCATCTAACTTTTTATCTTTAAATGCCCTTCTAAAAGAAGCCCTAAATGGGGTAGTGCTTAGCATTTTATATACCGTGGCATCTTTTCTTCTCACAATATTGTATAGGGAACGATATTTAACCCCTAGTGGTTTATCTCCTATCCAAGTAATTTCCTAAAATATTATTAATTTGAGATCCATCATGAACTAACCAAACTCCAAATATTGATCTTTAACCTTCATAAGGTTGTACCAAAAGTCCAAATCTCATGGTTGTTTCCTTACTTGTGATAGTGGTTTATTAGACAAGTACTTTCTCTTAAGAAGACTTTGCCAAACACCATCCTCATTCATGAGTTTAGACAACCATTTACTCAAAATACGTTTATTTTGGATTTCTAAGTTTTGAATACCCAAACCTACAAACACTTTTGGCCTACAAAGTATACTCCATTCAGTGAGTGGATACTTCTTTTTGTGCTCATCACATTGCCGATCGAATCTATGACAATAATAATCTATTTTTTGGATAACACCTTTTATAACTTCAAAAAAAGAGTGCATATACATAGCTAAGCTAGTTAAAACCGAATTAATCAGTACTGATCTTCCCCCAACAGAAAGGAGTTTTCCTTTCCAACTAAACTTTTCAGAACTCCTCTTCAATATTCAACCAGTCTTTATTACAATGCTTCTGATGATGCACAGGAATACACAAATATTAAAAGGAAAACCCCAGTAGAGGACCAAAAAGTTTTGCAGATTCATACTCACACCTTTGGCCTTACCGTAGCAAAATAGCTGACTTCTATAGAAGTTGATTTTTAACCCCCATAATTGCTCAAAGATACTTAATAATACTTTAAGATCTTTGGCTTGTAGTATATTGTGATCCATAAACAGAATAGTATCATCTGCATACTGAAGAATGAACAAACCATCATCTACAAGATGAGGGACGACTCCTCTAAAGTTTCTATTGGTCTCAGTTCTATTAATTAATATGACAAACATATTAGCTAGTAAGTTAAAATATATCAGCGACAGAGCCACACCCTGTCAAAGACCTTTCTCTGAAAATAATAGCCTAGATCATCATTGATCTTAATATCACACTGCCACCTTTTACAATTTGATCTATCCACTTTCACAAAACAGGAGAAAAGCCTTTCATCCATAAAACTTGAAGAAAGTCCTAATTAATCTTATCATAAGCCTGCAGCTGCGAGGATGAGGGAACTCTTGGGGGTGGCCTCGGTGGATAACGCCGTCCTTGTCGTGCCCCCTTCACTGCCGACCCGCTCTTCGCTCATCCGCGCGTCGACCCGCCTGGGTCATCCTAGCTCGGAGCGCCGCCCAAGAGCGGGAGTCCGGGCGTGCTCCCGGTCTGATGTTGAGGAAGAGGAAATCGAGAGGTGCGCCGTGTTGGGAGCAAAAAATGGTTGTGATGTTTTGTAGGTATGAGAAGCCGAGAAATGAAGTGAAGAGGGCTTTTATCTCAAGAATTCAAGGTACAGAATACTTCGGCGAAAAGAACCTACCAGAGACTTGTACTTCAAGGTACAAAATTCAAGGATCATCTTCGGGAAGCCCTTTTATCTTGGAAACTCAAGATACAAGCGCCCGGGTGGGAGCTTGACCCGAGAAGACCGAGTTACCTCGCGGCCGCAAGATAAATCAGCTAAAGGAGATACAAAGGCCGAGCGGACATAGGCATTCTCGGTAGATCTAAAAACTCTATAGATATAATAAAGTTAGCATCATGTAATCTTCTACAAGGTCTAGCACGTCATTCGTCTATGCATTTAGATAAGATCGAGTCTTATAGATTAGAGAGAGGATCTTAGTTTAAACTTAGGAAATCAAATCTCGCAGTTTGTATCGAGCCTTTATAAAGGTAGCTCTTTGCGGAGAAGAAACACAACAGATCAATTCAATACAACAAGTTTTCATTCATCTACTTCATTTTTCATTTGTTTTCGTAGTTCGTAGCTCCTTTGTTACTTTGCCGGGGAAAGCATCAGTCCCTATCCATATAAGTGAGATGTATCACGTTCCTCATCTTAGAAACCTCGTTTTATCTAAGTTTCGGTGAGCTAACGCCGAGATTCCTGAAGTACAGGTGACTTGGATCATCTGCTGGCAACTCCAAGCGACTTCGACTCTATGTTCCACGAACAGAATTGGCGACTCCGCTGGGGATAGACGTCATTCGCATCGACCAAACACATCTACTACGTGATCGACACGTTCTTGTACCGATCACATCTAGGAAGAGCATGGCCTACATGTCCCAGAGGAAGGCCGACGGCAAAAACCATCGACGTGAGCAACGTCATCGACGTCCAGCTTGAGGATCTTTCGCAGGAGGAACGTGAACGCATCCAGGAAGAACTAGAGCGGGAGATCCAGGAGGAACAGATGGCGCGACTTCAAGCCAAGCTTGCTTGCTTCCACAAGACGTGAGGAGGCATCATCCACAAGGCCGGCACGCGTGAAGCAACAGCTGTAAGGTAAATGCACCAATATCACTCAAAGAACTCGTGCAACTTGTAGATGTATCGATCACCGTGAAGTACAATGCTGATCAAGAGAAGACGGCATCGACGTGTCGAGGGGGCGCCCGGGAATCGCAGTGGGTGGTGCCGTGCGATGCGGCACCCAACAGCATGCACGAAAAGAGGCTCAAGAACATAACGGAACGATTTTGTTACTCAACATAAGATCTTTTACAACATAAGTACACATGCAGCGAAATGTAAAACTAGCTGGACAATCTACTCACTCTCGACCCTAACTACGCCGAAGAGAAGTCGTTCAGCCCGTGAACGCTTCCTACTAGCTTCACCAAAGAAAGGCAGCGGGTAGGTTTTCGATGAGTTGAACGAACCGTGAGGTACGTCGTCTCACCGAGCAACCCTCTTCATAGCAGGCATCCTACTACCTGCAAAAACAACTCAGAAGCAACCGTGAGCACTAAGGCTCAGCAAGACTTAACCGTCACTCCTAAACATGTAACTCTAAATGCAGGGGTAGTAAGACAGTAGGAACAGGAATTTGCAAAATGCAGCTTGACTAAACTTGATCCTTATATTCAGATTCTTATAGCCTTCATTTTAGTGGTCCTCACGCCTCACAACATCGGAAGTCCACAATCAAACAAGAAACGCTTATCCCGATATTGCTAGCCTAAGGTGGAAATGAAATTTAGTTGGCTCTATATCTACTTCAGTCAAGGTTCCGATACAGTGATTAATCCACAAACAACAAGTTAAGAGACTTAGTTCCTCTTTTTACTAAGTCACGGCGCAGTGGGCAAGTATGCTCAATCCCCTTCCGCGAGCGACGGTGATTCGAATCAATAACAACCCGGAATACACGACACATACACCCGCCTCGAAAGACTCTCTCAAGAGCTCTTTCTTACGTTGTATGCAGCAACCTTTCACACGACACCCCGGCATAGAAAAATGTTTCGCGCCGAGCAGGATGGTCCTCTACGCGGACACGTCGAAGTTGCCCGCTAAAGGATTTACACCTCCCACCTTCTCAACGCTGTTCCCACGCGAAGGATGAGTTTCTATATCACGGTCCATCGAGTTACATCGGTTTCATGGGTCCCATACCCCACTATATATCCGGTACAACTCAATCTTGTCCAGCAGGGCCGCATACATACGGTCCTTAACCGACACGGACGGGGCTACAACCAACCTCCACATTTGCCTTACCATCCCGGTCCAGGCCAAATGTGGTCTCAAGCATTGTCACACCCATCGCAGGTCGAGTCCAACCTTGAGCGCTCCATCCTACAGGAACATCCCCGTCCCCATCTCATATTCATGAGGGTGCTCTTATCATTTATCTCTCGCGAGTAACTCCATTACTCGAACTTTCTCGCGAGTAGCTTTTTACTACTCGACTTCTACCGAGCTAGCTACAACATTAGCCTAGCATCTACGACGAGGCAAAGCCTACACTAAACCTTCTACTCAGGGATGTAATAGCCATGCAAGTGGGTTTCAATCTTCCTAGACATAATGCACAATATCAAGTCTAATAAACATGAGGTGAAGTAAAGCAAAATTTAAAATGGTAACGATATGCAAACCGGGGCTTGCCTTGCTCAACTGTCACATTCGGTTTCTCCGAGGAACAACCGAGTGAATATCACATGTATGCCAGGATCATTTTCTCATACATTTGATGACAAATAGTGAAGCACCATTTATTACAAGCCAGGTGTCGAATATAAATATATCTTACATAGCATGCGTCTCGATGGACGATAATAAGTTCATAATATGTAAACAAAACAACAGCGGAATATAAATCTTGTGGGCTCCGTCACAGGCGTTGCCTGGGGGACACCATGAACCTAGAATCCTTCTTCGGGTCCGAAGTCTTGGTCATTGAACACCACATCATCCCCTTGACCTGAGCAGCAATTTTAAACCAACAAATATGCAAGTTTGAGTACCGTTGGTACTCAGCAAGTGTGGGAAAGTTATGTCATGCATGGCTAGAGCAAGGAGAGGTTGAACTCATGGTTGAAGCACTATGCAATTAATACCTATCACCTTAGCTTATTAAGCGCCTACATTACTACACAGGTGAAATGGTCCTAATCTCCCAATCCATCATCAAAATCAAGTAACCATATCATTGTTTCCAATGTTAAGCTCCCCGCTTAACATCCTCAACTTCCAAATCCATCATCCTCTAATCATGAATAAGTCCAAGCCGCTCTTGACCGTGAGCACGGCTGTCATGACAATTTTGACTCCGCATAGTTTGCAACACTGTACCCACATGTAGTGATTTCATCCCCCGTTGCCGGGTGGACTAAAAGAACCTCCATTATGCCAGTGGCCATGAACCACATTCACACTTCCCAGGTGTGTAGCCAGGAGATCACTACGAAGCCTTTACAAAGGGATTCCCGACGAGCGTGGGCCCACTAAGGTTTCACCCCTAACAGCATACAAGAGGCTCCAACCCCGCTGCAGTGGCCCCCTCTTGAGCCTTGCGGTTCATATGGTAGTCCAGCTGACACCTATTCCCCGCACCATCCAAAACACCCATACTACGCCGGGGATACACCTAATTAATTGGCCAAGCTGCCCCATCTCAGCATGTGGTTGGCACGGTAAAGCCAAGTTACATGCTCCATGAACCGGTCCTTAGGATCCAGGCAAGTACTAAACACAAACCCGAGTCTCGTGCACCCAGCACCAACCAAATCATCCAACTTGCCTCGATCCCTACCTCTACATAACTCATGATATCTCAATTCAAGAGTAAGGTAAATAAATTGATGATCTCATATCCCAATTATCCCATTCTAAGCATGGCTAAGCATAAGCATATAAATAAATGATATGATAAAATAAATCCCAACCCAAGCTACAAGGAAACAAGGTAATGCAATTCTAGAGAAACTTCCTAGCATGGGTTTCATATTTCAATTGACAATGCAAATAATTCTATCTACACATCCTAGTATAGGATCAAAGTGGTCAAGGACACTTGCCTTCTTCCTGCTGCTCTGGTAATGGAAAGTCTTGGTCTTGGAAGGGGAGAACTTGCTCTGGGGCAGGTTCTATTCATGCCAATACTCATAGCAAAAGAAAACAACAATCCATAAGACATAGTTCACACTTTCACTTCATACAAACCACACATACATACCTATGAAAGTCATTCACATTTCTAAGTGTTGTGGTTACTCTACATGTGTTGATTTTTGGCCTACATTCACCTTTAAAAATATGTATATTATTTCTAACTTCTATGTTCAGATTTCTATTTGCACACTATATATGAAGTTCCAATTTTAACAAATTCTTTATATTTAATTATTACATTTCTTAGCCACAAAGTTTGTATAAAAGGTATTTTCCTACTCCAATTAGGTTTTCAGATCTTCTACCAAATCCTAAACTGAAGTTTTTGGATTTGGAGACTTCATTTATCATTTTCTAATTATGCATACCTATTTTCCTATATTTTTCAGATTTATTTTCTATGCCTAAAAGTGAATTTTAATATTAAATAGTAGGGCATATTATCTAAACAGAATAGGTTCTTACCTAAAATATTAAATAATATATTTTTGAACTTCTTCTCTGATTTGAACTAATTTAAATTTATTTTACAAATTTTCAGAATTATTTCCTAACCTAAAAATGTGTTCCTATAACTAATAAATGTGAACAATCAATTAGACAGATTCTTTTCAGCCTAAAAATCTATTTTCAACTCATTCTAAAGTTTTCCAAGTGCTAGGAGAGTTTAAATTTTGAATTTGTACATGTGTTTGCCTTACCATTTAAATTTAAATCCTAGTCACATATTCAAATTTCTAAATTTAATATCATATAGGGTCGAAAAGGTAAATCCACACTTCTGCAGGGTCTAATTTATTATTTCATAAATTTCCAGGGGTCTAACTACACATATCAGAGGGGTTTTGCTAATTTTTATTAAGTCCAGAGGCTAAAACTGATTTTTAAATGAACTTACACGAATTTCTGAAGTTCTAGGGGCTAGATCAGAGGTTTCCGGGGCTAGCTCGTGTTTTCCGAGATCCCCAGGGGGTAGCGCGCAAGAATCCCGGCCTTTATAACGCGGGGCTGATGTGGACCGTCCGATCTAAAATAGACGGCTGAGATTATAACGAGAAGTGGTACGGGTTAGATCTAATAAGAACCGCACGATTTAAAATGGACGGGCCTCAGGGGGCCACGTCGCCCTGGCCGTGCGCGGGCGGCACTGCACGGCGGCGGGAGGCGGCGATCTCACCGGATATCTTCGGATTTTCGTCTATACCTTCTAAAACTTGGATTTCATGGCTTAGAACGGTAGAGAGGAGGTCGGGGATCTCACCTCGGGGTTTTTCTTGAACTCGGAGGCCCTGGAAGGCGGTCGGCGGCGAGGTCCGAGATGAAATAGCGGCGGTGCTCGCCGGAGGTGCGTCTAGGGTGCAAAACATCGGGTTTTCTTCACCTGTGTGACTCCTCGGAGGCGGTGGAACATGATCGGCGCGTTAGACCAGAAAACCCGAGCAAGGATCGAAAGAAAACAGTGATCGAAGCTTCGGTTCTCACCGGAGAGAAAAGTGGAGCGCGCTGGGGAATTCGGCGAGTTTCTTTGCGCGAATTTCACGGGGGGAGGCGGTGGAGGATCGACTCGGTTAAATAGCAGCGTCCGGGGCCGAAGATCGGGCTGTTGGCGCGATTTTTCGGAGATGGTTTGGATTCGGGTGCGAGAAGAGTCCCGGGGTCGGCCGGGCGCGCGGGAGGTGAGGGATGACACGCGGGCCCCGCGTGTCAGTGAGAGGAAGAGAGGGGCGCGGGTTCGGGGCTGGCACGGGGAGATTGGGCCGGCTGGGGTTTTCTTTTTCTTTTTCCTTTTCTTTTCTGTTTTGATTTGAATTTGAATTCCAGTTTGAATTTAAATTTCTGCACCACATGCAATACATCCAAAAATTTTTAAATTCCCCTCTTTAGCAGATTTTGGGGTGTTACATCAACGGTTTTGTTAGAAGCTAGGAGTTAGTCTTCCTCCAGAGAATCCTCCAAACTCGTCACAAGATGGAAATCCTCGCTGCAGAGTCGAGTCCTCGTCGACCGTCGAAGTCACGTGCTATTAAGATGATTTATGCACATGTATTCAGAAGCAATTTAGAAAATGATTCAAAACTGTTGTACCAGTTAACTCACACATAAGAGAGATAAACAACAGCAAGGTTTCTGTTGTTGGATCTAAAACTTAGAGAATATGAAAGCTAGGGTGGAAAGATATACTAGTAATCACCATGTGATTAAGTCCATTATATGAACACTTAAACCTAAAAGATGGTAGCTCAAGTTCCAGAGGTCCAATGAAGCTGAGAATTTAACCACAGCCTCTATGGAAGATATTTAGGCAGTGTGCAAAAATTGAGCTCATGAAATGGCTTCATGTGAGCACAAAAAATCCTTATGTGGTTTCACTAATCTGCCTTTACCCCCTTGATATTAAGCTTTCCTATGCTGAAAAGTAGACTTTTTGTGAAGTAAAAAATGTCCTGAGTCCATAGGAATTGGTTTTACCATTTTTGGAGTTTCCTACGTGGAGATATGGATTTTACAAAGATTGGGGAAAAGCTGAAAATGTCTCTGTTCATTTTTCCCATTTTTCAGAGACAAAAGGAATGAATATATCATTTGACCAAGCAAATGAGGTCCAATGCCTCTGAAATTTTTACTGGAGTTCAAGGAATTTCGGAAGAATTCTCTGTCCAAATTTGGGAATTTTCCAATAAACATAACTCCTGTAAAAAGTCATATAGTATTTTCCTTAAATGAATTAATGAGCCAAATACAGGGATTTTCATAAACATTGGGCTGCACCCCTGGATAGTACTCTTTGAGAGGAATCCAACAAAATTTGTTTCACAATTTGTGGACACTCCTACACAAAGTTATGGCTCTCCAAAGTTTGAACTAAGGTGGGAAAATCTGGAAAATGTTTAAATGCCGACAGTGGGTCCCACCTGTCATCCCTAACCTTCAGACTCGCGCCAAATAGGGCAGTGGCGGCCCCCTCCAGCGAGTTCGCCGGAAAAGCACTTCCCAGCCACCTCCGGACCCCCTGCTGGCCACCCCCCCCCCCCCCATATTTCCCCATGCTGAACACGTTGGTGAGGTCGCTGGCGGCTGAAACTTGCCGGAAAACAGGGCGCACCGGCCACAGCAAACCCTAGGGCTCCAGCGAGGTCTTGCACGGTGAATTCTACACCAAATGGTCGGTTCTTGGGCTCTAAAGCACCATGGGATCATGTAGAAGACCGGCATGAGGGCTAAACAAGCTGGGGAGGGCTCTAAACCTATCGGCACCGTGCGCCCGATAGGGTCCAGCGGTATACCTTAAAAAAGAACCCGGATTCCTCACTATACACTCAATTTCTTGGTCCAACATCTATGGAGGAAGTGTGATAGGCAGTTAACATCCTGTGTGTGAAGTTTGAGACCCAACAAACACGATTTGAGGACGAATTTTACAATTCCTTACCTCAAGGTCCATTTCTGCCGCCCGGGAGAAAAACTTGAAATTCTCCCTCTGTGATCAATGGCTAGCTCTGAGCTTCGGAGGTGAGCAACTAGGCTTGTAGGTGCACCGATGTGGTGGCTTTCTTGGCCGTGATCCCTCCTGGGTTGGGCTGGCCACGGTGATCAGTTTCCGTCCTCCGATGATCAACACGGGAGCAGCAGAAACTTTTCTGTTTCTAGGCGCCGGTGAGCTCGGGACAGTGGAGGAAAGTTGCTAGCCGGCTAGAGCATGCTGGTGCGCTGCTTATTGCTGAAGGAAGCTCGATCATCCAAGCTCAGTTGCTGTGGTTATCGGGAGAACACAGAGAAGCGGTTTCTGCTCGGGAGAGGAAACAGCGAGCGAGTGCTCGGACCGGGAGAAAGCAAAACGGCGCTGTTGCACTCGGTGAGGTGATGAGGACGAGCAGAAGACGATCCAGCAGGAGGTGGCGTCGGTGAACGTGGTCCGAGCAGCTGCTGTCGCGCGCTGAGGAGTCGAGCACGTCGGTTTAGAACAGTCTATGACATGTGGGGTCCACAGCCACAATTCTCCCTCTTATCCCCCAATTCCGTTTAAAATAGCAAACGAGCTCCGAATTTGATCAAACTTGGAGGATAGGTCAAAAGAATTATGAGGAATTCAAATATGAAATCAGATTTTAAAATTGAGTTTGTTTGCTTCAAAATTCAAATCCATGTTTGAATTTGAACGTGCCCTCATTTAATCCCCGGAATAAATAGTATATGAAACCTAAAATTCTCCACATTTGAAACTTAGGCTCTTGAATAAATGAGAAATGCATATATGCTCTCACATATAGGCCTTTGTACAATCTGAATAGGAATCCTTTCAAAAGAATTCAAATTGCATTTAAATTCCCTCCACTCTACTCATAGAGAAGGTGCACATGAGTTAGAGTTTTTGGGAGTCTAATTCTTTCCCCTAGGTTAACATGTGTTGAGCATGGGCTATAGAAATTTTTTAACTCCCTCACATGTTCATATTTGTGTTCATCATTTCATGTGACACAACGATAGTCTTTTATTGCCTTAACTTTGTTTCATAAGTTGAAATCAATCTTTACAAAAGTTAGGGCTGTTACATTCCTCCCCCCTTAAAAGAATCTCGTCCCGAGATTACAAAAAGAAAGAAGAAGGGAGAATGACTACTGGGCATATGGTACAAACAAGTCTGGAAAATTTAAACGGAGAAATTCATCGCTTTCCCACGTGGCTTCATCAGCGGTGTGGTTGCTCCACAAAACTTTGTAAAATCGCAATGTCCGATTTCTTGTGGCGCGAGTATTCTCGTCGATAATCTGTATCGGATACTCAGAATAAGTGAGATCCGGTTGAAGATCCTCAATGTCCTCCGTATGAACTGCGGTTGGGTACTTAAGGCATTTCCACAGCTGAGAAACGTGGAAAACATTGTGAATACCCGAAAGTGACGTCGGTAACTTCAGACGATAGGCCACCGGTCCGCATATCTCAGTGACAGCAAACGGCCCGATGAATCGTGGAGCCAGCTTTCCCTTCACTCCAAAATGATGAACCCCTTTCATCGGAGAGACACGAAGATAAACGTGGTCCCCGATGTCGAAGTGAAGAGGTCGACGTCTTTTGCTTGCATAACTCTTCTGCCGATATTGAGCAGCCTTTAAGTTGGCTTGAATCACTCGCACTCGTTCCTCGGCTTCATTCACAAGATCAATCCCGTAGACTACTCTCTCGCCGGACTCACACTAATCCAGTGGTGTGCGGCACTTCCGGCCATAAAGGGCTTCATACGGGGCTATCTTGATGCTGGATTGATAACCGTTATTATATGAGAATTCTGCTAATGGTAGATGGTCATCCCAATTCTTTCCATGATTGATGACACATGCCCGTAGCATATCCTCCAGAATCTGATTTATCCTCTCCGTTTGACCATTAGTTTGCGGATGATACGCTGAACTACGAATTAACTTGGTTCCCAAGGAAGCATGCAGTTGTTCCCAAAATCTGGATATGAATAATGCACCTCGATCAGAAAAGATGGTGCGAGGAACCCCGTGTAAACACACGATTCTTGAGATGAACAGCTCCGCATACTTCTCTGCCACATATTTAGTATGGACTGGAATAAAATAAGCTGTCTTGGTCAAACGATCGACGATTACCCAAATAGAATCATGCTTGTTGCTGGTCATGGGTAAACCGACTATGAAGTCCATACTTATTTCTTCCCACTTCCCTGCTGGAACTTTCAGCGGTTGAAGTGGTCCGGCATTCCTCATATGGTTGGCTTTAACCCGCCGACACGTATCACACTCAGATACGTACTTCGCAATCTGTCTTTTCATCTGTGTCCACCAGAACTTAGATTTTAAGTCCTGGTACATCTTATTGCTTCCTGGATGAATGGAGTACTTGGATAAATGTGCTTCATCCAATATCTTCCTCTGCAATTTCATGTTTCGGGGTACCACTATGCGGTTGTTAAACCATAGAGTACCCTCTTCATCTTTGCGGAACATCTTCAACTACCGCTGTCCACTCTCCTCCGGATGTGAGACATACCCCTGTCTCTCTTCTGAGCCTCTACAATCTCATCTCAGATCATAGGAATAAGAGCGAGGTTGAACAGCGATCCATAGGGAACTAAGCGCAGGCTTGGTTCTCCTTCTTCGTGTGCAGCAATGGCTAAATGGTGAACATGGGCTTTCTGTAACACCCCAAAATTCTGTTAAGAGGGGAATTTAAAAAATTTTGGACGTATTGCATGTGGTGCAGAAATTCAAATTTAATTTGGAATTCAAATTCAAATCAAAACCAGAAAAGAAATGGAAAAAGAAAAAAACAGAAAACCCCGGCCAGTGGGCCGAAACCGACCAGCCGGCCCATCTTTTTCCACGCCAGCCCGCAGCCGCGCGCTCCCCTCTCTTTCTCACTGACACGCGGGGCCCGCGGTCATCTTCTTCCTCGCGCGATCACGCCAACCACCGGGACTCCTCCGCGCGCCGAATCCAAACCACCGCGGAAACCCGCGTTCCCCCAGCCGAATTTCGGTTCTGGATGACTCCAGCTCGATCCCAACCGAACGCCGCCCTCCCTCGTCTATATAAGCGCCGGCATCGCCCGTTCTTTTCATCCCGATCGCCTGTTTTTCCTCCCGGTGAGAACCAGAGCTTCTCCGGCCGTTTTCTCTCGATCTTCGCTCGGGATTTCTGATCTAACGCCCCGATCTTGTTCCACCGCCTCCGAGGAATCATGCAGGTGCAGAAAACTCGGTAGATTGAGCCCTAGGCACAGCTCCGACGAGCACCGCAGCGGTTCCACCTCGGACCTCGACGCCAACCGCCTTCCAGGGCCTCCGAGCTCAAGAAAAACCCCGAGGTGAGATCCCCGACCTCCCCTCTACCGATCTATGCCATGAAATCCTAGTTTTAGGAAGTATAGACGAAGATCCGAAATTTTCCGGCGAGATCGCCGCCTCCCGCTGCCGCGCGCCGCCGGGCAGCGCCGCCCGTGCACGGTCAGAGCGACGTGGCCGCTTATGCGCCGTCTATTTTAAATCGCACGGTAGAATTAAAACCCGCGCGTATCGGTTCGGCGATCTAATCTGAGCCGTCTATTTTAAATCGGACGGTCCATATCAGCACCACATCATAAAGGCCGGTATTCTTATGCGCTACCCTTGGGGATCTCGGAAAATACGAGCTAGCCTCGGAAACTTCTGATCTAGCCCCTGGAACTTCAGAAATTCATGTAAATTCATTTAAAAATCAGTTTTAGCCCCTGGACTTAATAAAAATTAGGAAAACTCCTCTGTTATGTGTAGCTAGACCCCTGGAAATTTATGAAATAATATAATAGACCCTGTAGTGGGGTGAGTTTACCTTTTTAACCCTATATGATATTAAATTTACGAATTTGAATATGTAATTAGGATTTAAAATTTAAAAGGTGAGACAAACACATTGTAAATTCAAATTTAAACTCTCCTAGCACTTGGAAAACTTTAGAATGAGTTAAAAGTAGATTTTAAGCTGAAATGAATCTGTTTAATTGATTGTTCACATTTATTAGTTATAGGGACACAATTTTAGGTTAGGAAATAATTCTGAAAATTAGTAAAATAAATTTAAATTAGTTCACATCAGAGGAGAAGTTCCAAAATATATTATTTAATATTTTAGATCAGAACCTATTCTGTTTAGATGATATGCCCTACTATTTAATATTAAAACTCACTTTTAGGCATAGAAAATAAATCTGGAAAATATAGGAAAATAGGTATGCATAACTAGACAATGATAAATGAAGTCTCCAAATCCAAAGACTTCAGTTTAGGAATTGGTAGAAGATCTGAAAACCCATTTGGAGTAGGAAATTACCTTCCATGCAAACTTGGTAGCTAAAGAGTGTATTAAAGAATTTGTTTAAATTGGAAATTCATATATAGTGTGCAAACAGAAATCTGAATACAAAAGTTAGAAATAATATCCATATATTTAAAAGTGCATGTAGGCCAAAAATCAACACATCTAGGATAACCACAACACTTAGTAATGTGAATGACTTTCATAGGTATGTATGTGTGGTTTGTATGAAGTGAAAGTGTGAACCCTGTCTTATGGATTGTTGTTTTCTTTTGCTATGTGTGTTGGCATGAGTAGAACCTGCCCCAGAGCAAGTTCTTCCCTTCCAAGATCAGGACTATCCATTCCCAGAGCAGCAGGAAGAAGGCAAGTGTCCTTGACCACTTTGACCCTATGCTAGGATGTGTAGATAGAATTATTTGCATTGTCAATTGAGATATGAAACCCATGATAGGTAGTTTCCCCTAGAATTGCAATTATCTTGTTTCCTTGTAGATTGGGTTGGGATTTGCTTTATTATGTCATTCATTCATATTACTTATGCTTAGCAATGCTTAGAATGGGATAAGTGGGATATGATATCATCAACTTGTTTACCTTATTCTTGAATGAGATATTATGAGTTATGTAGAGGTAGGGATCAAGGCAAGTTGGATGATTTGGTTGGTGCTGGGTGCACGAGACTCGGGTTGTGTTTAGTACTTGCCTGGATCCTAAGGACCGGTTCATGGAGCATGTAACCTGGCTTTACCATGCCAACCACATGCTGAGATGGGGCAGCTTGGCCAATTAATTAGGTGTATCCCCGGCGTAGTATGGGTGTGTTGGATGGTGCGAGGAATAGGTGTCAGCTAGACTACCATATGAACCGCAAGGCTCAAGAGGGGGCCACTGCAGCGAGGTTGGAGCCTCTTGTATGCTGTTAGGGGTGAAACCTCAGTGGGCCCATGCTCGTCGGGAATCCCTTTGTAAAGGCTTCGTAGTGATCTCCTGGCTACACACCTAGGAAGTGTGAATGTGGTTCGTAGCCACTGGCATAATGGATGTTCTTTTAGTCCACCCGGCAACGGGGGATGAAATCACTACATATTGGTACAGTGGTGCAAACTCTGCAGGGTCAAAACTGTCATGACAGCCATGCTCACGGTCAAGAGCGTCTTGGACTTATTCATGATTAGAGGATGATGACTTTGGAAGTTGTGGATGTTAAGCGGGGAGCTTAACATTGGAAATGATGTTATGGTTATTTGATCATGATGATGGGTTGGGAGATTGGGACAATTTCACCTGTGTAGTAATGTAGGTGCTTAATAAGCTAAGGTGATAGGTATTAATTGCATAGTGCTTTAACCATGAGTTCAACCTCTCCTTGCTCTAGCCATGCATGACATAACTTTCCCACACTTGCTGAGTACCCATGATACTCAAACTTGCATATTTGTTGGTTTAAATTGCTGCTCAGGTCAAGGGGATGATGTGGTGTTCAATGACCAAGACTTCGGACCCGAGGAAGGATTCTAGGTTCATGGAGTCTCCAGGGCAACGCCTGTGACGGAGCCCACAAGAATAATATTCCGCTGCTATTTTATGTTATGAACTTATTATCGTCCATCGAGACATATGCTATGTAAGACTTATTTATATTCGACACCTGGCTTGTAACAAATGATGCTTCACTATTTGTCATCACATGTATGAGAAAATGATCCTGGCATACATGTGATATTCACTAGGTTGTTCTTCGGAGAAACCGGGTGTGACAGAAGTGGTATCAGAGCCAAGGTTGCCCGTAGGAACGTGGACCTAGTTAGAAATGGACGTATTTAAGGACCCTATTTTCTTAAAAACTATTTTACAAGGTGTGGGTTGAAAAGTGTTATTTAATGGGGTCACTTTCTTAATCTTACCCCAACTTTTATTCAAAATAGGATTTTTGTTTAAGATCTTATCTAACTTAAGTTTAAATGTTTTATGTTTTAGATGGTTCGCATGATCCGCACCGCTCGCAAGTCCACTGGAGGGAGAGTTCCGGTAGTAGCCCTTGCCTTGAGAGAGGAGAATCGTCCGGTGACGTACCTCTCCTACGGATTGGCAGTAGGAGGCTTGTTGCGCTGTCTTCGACGCATGCTCCAAGCCGCCGGCGATACGGGTAAGCTAATCATACACTACAGCTCCACCGAACTATCCATGAGAAGCGGGAAGAATGGAGTTCAGAAATGAGGATTATCCACAAAAATCAGCTGCTCAAGATCCACCGCTCTCCAGCTTGCCGAGCGACACAGGTCGATGCGGAGAAGGATGTCACCTGGGAGGCCATCACCTGCCAGAGTCACATCTACCGTTGCCACCTGGACAGGACTGAGTACATGTATGTCCTCCAGCGTGAGAGTGGTACAATGGAGTACAAGTACCTGCCAGTGCAGCAGGGGACTTCCCATGAGCACATGGACCTGTGCTTGGAGGATGCTGCTATGCTCAGCACTCGACTGCAGGAGTGCCAGCAGGAGCTTCAGGATGTTCGTGACACCCTGAAGGAGACTGAGGCGTTGCTTCGAGCCAGCTTGAGGGCGAGAGAAAGAGGAGATGGGAATGAACTGTGTGTCACCGTGAATGACACATGGACTCCTGACTCACCAGATCGCCGAGCGAGTTGGCGTCGCCGCACTTCTCCACCAGCAGCCTCCCCACCCAAAGCGGAGTCAGAGGGCAGCCGCAATAATGAGGAAGATCCCGAGGAGCCAGCTCAGTGATACGAGTCGTGTAGAGTCCTTTCCCGTAGTTCAGCAGGTTATCGAGTAGTCGAGTCAATACCTTAGTTAATGGTGTGTTAATGTTTGGTGTGTGACGTGAGTTATGGAAGCCATGGGCATTTGTCCACAACCTCGTCTTCAGGTTGTTTTGCTTTGATGTGTGAACCCCTATGAATTAAGAGTGCATTTATTTTCGCGTGAGACGTGATACCCTCATAAAATATAAATATAATAAGGCCTCAAAAGTTTAAGTTTAAACAAGCAAATTAGGAAGTTAATGCATAATGCTTTAAATTAACATCTGGTTGATCATTATAGATGGCTGGAAGAGTAAAGGGTCGTGGTGCTAACCCCGCCAACAACAACGATGAGGCCGGCAACCCTCATCTTTCTGGAGGACAAGACAGGGGTGGTCGCCGTGAAGGAGTTGATCCCATCCACCAAATGCTCGAAAATCAGAATCAGCTCATCCAGAGCCTGATTCAAGTGGTGGCCAACTTGCACCAAGCTCCACCTCCACAAGCTGCACCACGCCAACCAAGGTTGAGTGAGTTTCTAGGGACTCAACCTCCAAAGTTTGCAAGTGCTGCTGAACCTCTGGAGGCAGATGATTGACTAAAGACCATTGAGAGCAAGATGAGGATCATACAATGCCAAGGATATGAGAGGGTGCTGTTTGCCTCTCACAAATTGCATGGACCTGCTGCTGATTGGTGGACCGCTTACGTGGCCGCCCATCATGACCCTGAGAACATCACTTGGGAAGAGTTCAAGCGTAGCTTCCGCAACCATTACATACCAAGGGGTGAACTTAAAAACACGAGAAAGGAGTTCTTGGGGCTGCAGCAAGGAAACATGACGGTGAGGGAATACCTCACTAAATTCAGCCAACTATCCCGTTATGCACCACGGGACATAGAGACTGATGAGCAGAAACAGGACTGCTTTGTGGAAGGACTTACAGCGGAAATGCAGTGTGCAATGTCCTCCAACGAGTATGAAAGTTTCCAAAAGATGGTGGACAGAGCATTTGTTGTGGAAAGGAAGCTGAAGGCCTTGGAAAATGAAAACAAGAGGAAGGCGGGATGGTCACACCAAGCCTCGGGTAGCAACACACACCCACGTCTGATGCAGCAACCCGCAGGGCAGACGAGCCGTGTTGCGGTGCCCTACTCAGCACCCAGAGGGTACAACCCGAACTTCAGGCCTCCGTCAGCACCAGCACAGCCACAACGTCAGTTTGTACAGCAGCCTCGCCCCACATATCAACCTCGACCAGTAGTACAAGGACCCCCAAACCAACCCCAAGACAACAAAGGCCAGGCACCTAAGGTAGGGGTACAATGCTTTAATTGTGGTGAAGTGGGGCACTACGCCCATAAGTGCCCAAACAAGAAGCCCGCGCAGCCGCAACAGCCGAATGTGATGCGAGGACGGGTGAACCACGTGACCATGGAGGAAGCGCAAGAGGCACCTGACGTGGTAGTTGGTAAGTTTCCTGCCAATTTACACATTGCAACCCTGTTGTTCGATTCTGGTGCTACCCACTCGTTCATTGCCCAAGGGTTTGTTAAGAAGCATGATTTAGCAACAACACAAATGAACCATATGCTAGCCGTAAACTCTCCAGGGGGAGAAATAAGGACAAGACAAGTGTGTCCCAAGGTGAATCTAGACATTAATGGGGTAGTATTTACTGCCAACCTCATAGTGATAGATTCACAAGGGATAGATATTATTTTGGGCATGGATTGGTTGACCAAACATAAAGGAATCATCCATTGTTCGACCAGAACAGTGGAACTAACTCACCCTAGTGGCACAAGAGTAAAGTTCATAACAATACAAGAGCCTAGGAGGGACATTAAATTGAATCAAGTTGAGGTGGAAGTGGAGGAGATCAGGATCATCAGGGAATATCCAGATATTTTTCCGGAGGAGTTGCCAGGTATGCCCCCCGATCGTGAAGTGGAATTCGCAATTGAGCTAGTGCCTGGAACAGCTCCGATATACAAGAGACCTTATCGGATGGACTCCAAGCAGCTGGGAGAACTCAAGGATCATTTAAGAGAATTGACAGCGAAGGGGTACATTCGTCCTAGTTCCTCACCATGGGAAGCTCTAGTGATATTTGTGCCCAAGAAGGACAGAACGCAAAGGTTATGCGTAGACTACCGTGCCTTGAATGAAGTAACCATCAAGAACAAGTACCCATTACCCCGCATTGAAGACTTGTTTGATCAGTTGAGGGGAGCTTGTGTGTTCTCAAAAATTGATCTCAGGTCGGAATACCACCAACTTAAGATAAGGCAAACTGATATTCCAAAGACAACTTTCGTATCTCGGTACGGACTGTATGAATACACCGTCATGCCTTTCGGGCTAACTAATGCCCCTGCATACTTCATGTATCTTATGAACAAGGTATTCATGGAATATCTGGACAAATTTGTGGTGGTTTTCATAGATGACATTCTCGTCTTCTCCAAAGATGAAGAAGAACATGAGAAACATCTAAGGTTGGTGTTGCAGAAGCTGAGAGAACACCAACTATATGCCAAGTTGAGCAAGTGTGAGTTTTGGCTGAAGAGAGTTCCCTTCTTAGGACATATAATCTCGGAGGGAGGAATCTCCGTAGATCCCGCCAAGATCGAGGATGTACAGAAGTGGAAGACCCCTGACAATGTCGGGGAAGTTCGAAGCTTCTTAGGATTGGCTGGTATTATCGATGGTTTATTGAGGGTTTCTCCAAGATCTCGAGACCCCTCACCAAACTGTTGGAGAAAGGAATCACATTCACATGGACGCCGCAGTGTGAGACGAGTTTTCAAGAGCTAAAGAAAAGATTGACAACAGCCCTAGTGCTAGTTATGCCAGATATGCAGAAGAACTTTTCGGTGTACTGCGATGCCTCAGGAAACGGCTTGGGATGTGTTCTCATGCAAGAGGAGCATGTCGTGGCTTATGCGTCCGGGCAGCTCCGGAAACACGAGAAGAACTATCCTACACAAAACCTAGAACTAGCCGCAGTGGTACACGCGTTGAAGATTTGGCGGCACTACTTGATGGGGAAGAGGACAGAGATATATACGGATCATAAGAGTTTAAAGTACATTTTCACACAGCCAGATCTCAACCTCAGACAAAGGAGATGGTTATAGCTAATCAACGACTTTGATGTGGGCATCAACTATCATCCTGGGGAAGCGAATGTCGTGGCAGATGCTTTAAGCCGGAAAGTGCAGGTCAATAGGTTGAGCTTGAAGGACATGCCTGCATAATTGAAGGACGATGTTATAAGACTCAATCTATGTCTGGTGAATAGTGGTGAAGCCATCGCCATGGAAGTGGACTCCACATTAGAGCAAGACATACGCGATGGTCAAAAGAATGATGAGAAGATACAAGAAATCAGAGAACTCATCAAGGATAATAAAACCCCTGGTTTTAGAGAGGATGAACAAGGTACGGTGTGGCACGGGAAAAGAATCTGTGTGCCTGAAGTGAAGGAGATCCGTGAATTGATTTTGAAAGAGGCTCATGATTCCGACTATTCCATTCATCCTGGGAGTATGAAGATGTATCATGACCTCAAGAGCAGGTATTGGTGGTATGGCATGAAGCGAGATGTCGCGGAACATGTTGCCCTATGTGACACATGTCAGTTGGTGAAAGCAGAACATCAACGACCCGTGGGATTATTGCAACCACTCAAAGTGCCTGAATGGAAATGGGAGGAAATCGGTATGGATTTCATAGTGGGACTACCTAGGACCCAATCAGGATATGATTCGATATGGGTCATCATCGACAGGCTAACCAAGGTAGCTCATTTCATTCCCGTGAAAGAAAGCTATAGCGGATCCAAATTGGCAGAATTGTACATGTCAAGGATCGTGTGTTACCATGGAGTGCCAAAGAAGATAGTGTCAGATCGAGGGACACAGTTCACCTCAAGGTTCTGGCAGAAGTTACATGAAACCATGGGAAGTCATCTGAATTTTAGCTCTGCCTATCATCCTCAAACTGACGGACAAACGGAAAGGACCAATCAGATCCTTGTGGACATGCTGAGAGCGTGTGCACTCAAAAACAATCGGCAGTTGGGATAAGAACTTACCGTATGCGGAGTTCTCCTATAACAACAGCTATCAGGCTAGTATGAAGATGTCACCGTTTGAGGCTTTGTATGGGAGAAAGTGCAGAACTCCACTATTTTGGAACCAAGCTGGGGAAAGTAAAGTGTTTGGACCCGAGGTACTACAAGAAGCCGAGGTGAAAGTGAGGGAAATTCGCAACAACTTGAGGATAGCACAGACACGACAAAAGAGCTATGCCAATGTACGGAGAATAGAGCTCGTTTTCAACGTGGGGGACTATATCTATCTCAAGGTGTCCCCTATCCGAGGACTTCGTCGGTTCAAGGTGAAAGGGAAGTTATCACCTCGATACATCGGACCCTTTCAAGTTCTGGAGAGGAAAGGTGAAGTGGCATATCAACTAGAACTGCCGGCTCGCCTATCAGATGTGCATGACGTATTTCATGTGTCACAGCTCAAGAAATGTCTGAGGACGCCTAAAGAGATGTTACCCATGAATGAGGTTGACGTAGCTGAGGATCCGTCTTATGCCGAGCAACCATTCAAGATTTTGGAGACAATGGAACGCCTCACAAGAAATAAAAGAATCCAGATGTGCAAGGTGCAGTGGAAGCATCACTCGGAAGAGGAAGTCACATGTGAGCGAGAAGACGAGCTTAAGGCACAGTGTCCGGAATTGTTTTCCTAGAACCACCAATCTCGAGGACGAGATTTCTTTTAAGGGGGGTAGAGCTGTAACACCCCAAAATTCTGTTAAGAGGGGAATTTAAAAATTTTTGGATGTATTGCATGTGGTGCAGAAATTCAAATTTAATTTGGAATTCAAATTCAAATCAAAACCAGAAAAGAAATGGAAAAAGAAAAAGAAAAACAGAAAACCCCGGCCAGTGGGCCGAAACCCACCAGCCGGCCCATCTTTTTCCGTGCCAGCCCGTAGCCGCGCGCTCCCCTCTCTTTCTCACTGACACGCGGGGCCCGCGGTCATCTTCTTCCTCGCGCGATCGCGCCAACCTCCGGGACTCCTCCGCGCGTCGAATCCAAACCACCCCGGAAACCCGCGTTCCCCCAGCTGAATTTCGGTTCTGGACGACTCCAGCTCGATCCCAACCGAACGCCGCCCTCCCTCGTCTATATAAGCGCCGGCATCGCCCGTTCTTTTCATCCCGATCGCCTGTTTTTCCTCCTGGTGAGAACCAGAGCTTCTCTGGCCGTTTTCTCTCGATCTTCGCTCGGGATTTCTGATCTAACGCGCCGAGCTTGTTCCACCGCCTCTGGGGAATCATGCAGGTGCAGAAAACTCGGTAGATTGCACCCTAGGCACAGCTCCGACGAGCACCGCAGCGGTTCCACCTCGGACCTCGACGCCGACCGCCTTCTAGGGCCTCCGAGCTCAAGAAAAACCACGAGGTGAGATCCCTGACCTCCCCTCTACTGATCTATGCCATGAAATCCCAATTTTAGGAAGTATAGACGAAGATCCGAAGTTTTCCGGCGAGATCGCCGCCCCCCGCCGCCGCGCGCCGCCGGGCAGCGCCGCCCGCGCACGGTTAGAGCGACGTGGCCGCTTATGCGCCGTCTATTTTAAATCGCACGGTAGAATTAAAACCCGCATGTACCGGTTCGGCGATCTAATCTGAGCCGTCTGTTTTAAATCGGACGGTCCACATCAGCCCTGCATTATAAAGGTCGGGATTCTTACGCGCTACCCCTGGGGATCTCGGAAAATACGAGCTAGCCCCGGAAACTTCTGATCTAGCCCCTGGAACTTCAGAAATTCATGTAAATTCATTTAAAAATCAGTTTTAGCCGCAGGACTTAATAAAAATTAGGAAAACCCCTCTGTTATGTGTAGCTAGACCCCTGGAAATTTATGAAATAATATAATAGACCCTGTAGTGGGGTGAGTTTACCTTTTTAACCCTATATGATATTAAATTTAGGAATTTGAATATGTGATTAGGATTTAAAATTTAAAAGGTGAGACAAACACATTGTAAATTCAAATTTAAACTCTCCTAGCATTTGGAAAACTTTAGGATGAGTTAAAAGTAGATTTTAAGCTGAAATGAATCTGTTTAATTGATTGTTCACATTTATTAGTTATAGGGACACAATTTTAGGTTAGGAAATAATTCTAAAAATTAGTAAAATAAATTTAAATTGGTTCACATCAGAGGAGAAGTTCCAAAATATATTATTTAATATTTTAGATCATAACCTATTCTGTTTAGATGATATGCCCTACTATTTAATATTAAAACTCACTTTTAGGCATAGAAAATAAATCTGGAAAATATAGGAAAATAGGTATCCCCGGCGTAGTATGGGTGTGTTGGATGGTGCGGGGAATAGGTGTCAGCTGGACTACCATATGAACCGCAAGGCTCAAGAGGGGGCCACTGCAGCGAGGTTGGAGCCTCTTGTATGCTGTTAGGGGTGAAACCTCAGTGGGCCCATGCTCGTCGGGAATCCCTTTGTAAAGGCTTCGTAGTGATCTCCTGGCTACACACCTGGGAAGTGTGAATGTGGTTCGTAGCCACTGGCATAATGGAGGTTTTTTTAGTCCACCCAGCAACGGAGGATGAAATCACTACATGTGGGTACAGTGGTGCAAACTCTGCAGAGTCAAAACTGTCATGACAGCCACGCTCATGGTCAAGAGCGGCTTGGACTTATTCATGATTAGAGGATGATGACTTTGGAAGTTGTGGATGTTAAGCGGGGAGCTTAACATTGGAAATGATGTTATGGTTATTTGATCATGATGATGGGTTGGGAGATTGGGACCATTTCACCTGTGTAGTAACGTAGGTGCTTAATAAGCTAAGGTGATAGGTATTAATTGCGTAGTGCTTTAACCATGAGTTCAACCTCTCCTTGCTCTAGCCATGCATGACATAACTTTCTCACACTTGCTGAGTACCCATGGTACTCAAACTTGCATATTTGTTGGTTTAAATTGCTGCTCAGGTCAAGGGGATGATGTGGTGTTCAATGACCAAGACTTCGGACCCGAAGAAGGATTCTAGGTTCATGGAGTCCCCGGGCAACGCCTGTGACGGAGCCCACAAGAATAATATTCCGCTGCTATTTTATGTTATGAACTTATTATCGTCCATCGAGACATATGCTATGTAAGACTTATTTATATTCGACACCTGGCTTGTAATAAATGATGCTTCACTATTTGTCATCACATGTATGAGAAAATGATCCTGGCATACATGTGATATTCACTCGGTTGTTCTTCGGAGAAACCGGGTGTGACACTTTCTGACTAAGTGCGTCGGCAACCACATTCGCTTTGTCCGGATGGTAATGAATTTCAAGTTCGTAATCCTTGATCAATTTGAGCCATCTTCGCTGCCTCATATTCAGTTCTTTCTGTGTGAATATGTACTTCAAGCTTTTGTGTTCAGTGTAGAGATGTACTAGATTGCCTAGTAGATAATGTCTCCACATTTTCAACACTAAGACCACTGCAGCTAGTTCAAGGTCGTGCGTCGGGTAATTCTGCTCATGACCCCTGAGTTGTCGGGGTCCATACGCGACCACACGTCCTTCTTGCATTAACACACAACCCAAACCAATGCCGGATGCATCACAATAAACATCAAACGGCTTTGTGGTGTCTGGCTGGGCCAAAACTGGAGCTGTAGTGAGATGCTTCACTAAAGTTTGAAAAGCTTGTTCACATGAATTATTCCAATCATACTTGGTGCTTTTCTTCAACAGCTCCGTCATAGGTTTAGCGACTTTGGAGAAGTTTGGAATGAATCTCCGGTAATAACCCGCTAAACCTAGGAAACTTCTCACTTCATGAACAGATGTTGGAGATTTCCAATTCAGCACTTGCTCGATTTTACTTGGGTCTACAGCGATGCCTTCCGCTGAAATAATATGCCCAAGAAACGGCACTTTGCTGATCCAAAACTCACATTTACTGAACTTTGCATATATCTTGTGATCTCTCAAGCGTTGGAGTACAATACGCAAATGTTCAGCATGTTCTTCTTCTGACTTTGAATAGACGAAATTGTTGTCGATGAAAACCACGACGAACTTGTCTAACTCCGGCATGAACACAGAGTTCATGAGATACATAAAATGAGCCGGAGCATTGGTCAACCCAGAAGACATGACAAGATATTCATAAAGACCATATCTTGTCGAGAACGCCGTCTTAGGTACGTCTTCTGCCCGGATTTTTATCTGGTGATACCCGGACCGAAGATACATCTTGGAGAACACCTTAGCACCCACTAGTTGATCGAACAAAATATCAATGCGCGGTAGTGGATACTTATTCTTGATAGTGACAGCATTCAGTGGACGGTAATCTACGCATAGTCTCAAAGTCTCGTCCTTCTTCTTCACGAAGAGTGCGGAACAGCCCCAAGGTGATGAACTTGGGCCTATAAAACCTTTGTCCATGAGATCATTAAGATGCTCCTTCAATTCTGCTAGCTCCTTTGGTGCCATTTTGTTTGGTCGCCGAGAAATAGGTGTTGTTCCCGGTGCTAGTTCAATCTTGAACTCTACATCACGTTAGGGCGGCATGCCCGGCAAGTCTTCGGGAAACACATCTGGATATTCACATACCACTGGAATATCCTCAAGTTTAGGAGCTTCAATCTGATGCACCTCTGCAACTCGTTGTGATGGATCCACAAGATTCAATATGTTGCAACCATGTATTGGGGAATTCAGTTGGACAGTCCGAGAGCTGATGTCAAAGATAGCTCCATAATGTGTCAACCATGACATCCCCAAGATAATATCAATCCTTTGGCCTTTGAGTATGATAAGGCTCGCATGATAGATGTTCCCACCCAAACATAAAGGTGCCCGAGAGACCATCTCATCAGTTGATATCTTGCCTCCGGGTGAGCTGATATAAAACGGTTGTTTAACTGTGCTAAATGGAATATTATTCTTCAGCACATAGTCTCTGCTAATAAAATTGTGGGTGGCTCCAGAATCAAACAAAATAAAAGTGGGCTGTTCATGTAACATGAACATGCCCGCTAAAACTGGTTCACCTTTTGCAATATCCTCAATAGCAGTGTAATTAACCCTGCCAGCTTTTGAAAGATTCTTCTGTGAAGGTTCACGATGCTGATCTGAGCATTGATGAGACAACACATAAGTGTGGCTCTGCTCAGCTCCACGACGGTTTCGTGCTGCAGAAATCCTCAGCTCTCTACTAACACAAGGTGGAGATAATTCGTGCGTAGCTGGTTGCAGTAGGGTTGCACGAATTATTTCTGACCGCGGCTGTTGAGGTGGAGGCTCATAAGTGATCCACTTCAGCCATGGTTGTGAGAGTTGCACCACTGTCTGAATTTGCCGCACTCGATAGTTCGGACGAACCTCAATATCACTGTCTGGCGGTATACTTCTTTTCAACTCCGCTTAACAACGGAGATGCATGTCTTCCTTAATGATAGCGGCATTTACCAACTCATTGTAAATACCGTTATTGAACAAGGTCACTTGTTCCTAAAGTTTGACATTCAAACCTTGGAAGAAATACTCGCACTTCAATGCTTCCGAGTCTACCATATGAGTGGCGTATTGCATCAAGTCTTCAAACTCCTTGAAGTACTCGTATGCACTCCTTTCTCCTTGCTTTAGCTCCAGAAAATCTTGATACTTTGTTTGAAGAATTCCCGAACAAATGTGACGTGCCCGGAAAACATTCCGGAATTCATCCCACGTCACTCGATGACCTTCAGGAAGAGTAGCGATGTACTCCACCCACCAAGCTCCAGCGGCTCCATGGAGTTATTGAGCGGCAAATAGAGTCTTCTGATATTCATCGCACTCAAGCACATCGAACTTGGCTTCAATACATTGGAGCCAATGAGCCGACTCCAACGGTTCTTTCGCTTCTGAGAAAACCGGTGGTTGTCTTGCTAAGAAATCCAGATAAGTGCTTGGCGGGGGATTTTTCTGTAGTGTCTCCTGTCGTATGCTTTGTCACACCAACAGATCCAGACACTCAGCCATCTTCGTCAAGATTTCCGCCAATCCGGTTGATGATGTCGGCACTTCTTGTCGTGGCGAATTACTTTCACCGTGACTCGACTCACCAACCTCACTCCTGGAATGAGCACGATCCATGCTGCAAGAGTGAGCAATTTACGGTTAAAATTCAAAGTTTAAACTCAACTTGAATTGAAGACATAACCGTAAAAGCATCACATCAATATTGCAGCATTACACAAGCTAACTAGGTTTTCGACAATACTGAAATCTATCAAATGTGAGAAAGTTTGTCCAAACCCTTAATTCCAATAGTAGGACAAACTGAAAAATAACTCAAGAACATGTTATGGAGCTTAGAGAAGTCTAAGACATCCCTGTCCACAACAAGTCTCAAGCTAAATGACAATAAGTACTACTCTGTTCAGAATGACCAATAGGTCTTAATCCCAGAATTTGAATATGACAATCGCAATTTCGTGTCTCAAGTTGAATATCAAAGTTATAGATCACTTCAATATATTTCCAAAGAGTATTCATTTGCCTTCATATCAGTCCTGGATCAAAAGTTGTGATATTTCAAAGTTAACAGAAATCTGGAACAATTTTGACAGCACCTCCTTTGAAAGTAGCTGTTTTGTCCGCAAGCTTTCATAAAATTAAACTCCAAAACTGGAGAAACTTTGAACTACGAAGTCATAGCATATATCACAAGCTTTCCAACGGTGTATTACTTGACCCTTAGAAAATTTTCTACAGGATGTTATGGTCGAAATACAGAAATTTCTAGGGAGCAATTTGTGACTGCCCTGTTTTTGGGCAGTTCACACTCCTCTGAGAATTTCATCCATTCAGAGGGTGATTCTGATCTGGAGTTCTACTGAAGAGTTGTAGAAAACTTCAATAGCTTTCCAGAAACGTATCACTCACCCCAATTGGTTCAACCAAACAAAAGTTATGTCCTGTTCAACTTCAGCAAAATTCTGCCGATAACAGGGGAGGTTTCTCCTAAGTCTTTGTAATTCTATACTCCCAATTGACTCTTAGTTCAATATAGGAGTTCATTAACCTCTAATAGAATCCTAGACTCCAAATTTACTCTTTTTCTTTTCAAACCTTCTTTTTCATGCAGTTCAAAACATGTCACGGTACTACGTTTCCTCACCAAATTAAAATCCTAACCGGCTTTATACCGGCTTATACGTCTCAAGTGGTGGCACTAAAACAATCACTCACAAACGTTTTCTACACGACATGTTCTAACGTGGTTAAGGTACCTGCAGAAAACCACTCAATAATGATGCACACATTGTTTGTCATTTCAGGCAGGTCCATATCATAGTAAAAACATATGCCCCGTATCATTGCCATACGGGCCGTCCTTGAGTCAAGCCACATCTCAAGGTACATGATCGGGTTATTCATCACCCGACGGGGGCTCCACACCTTTGCAATAAAGCACACCGGTGGAAAAGCGCTTTTGTATGCCTCATAGGACATGAAGAGTCCTAGAGAACACACTTCGTGTTACAAACCACACGATGGGGTCTCCTCCTCTTGCCCCTGGGTTTGCACACTAGAGGCTAGTGCATTTCATATGTCTCTAAGACATGAAGATTCTTAGAAAACATATTCACTTCCCGTCCATTGCTGAACGGGACATCTGACACTACTTTCCTCGTATGGGTGAGCTAACCGAAATTGATCCGCTTTTGGTGGCGTTCCTTACCATTCTTACCTCCACGTAGGTGCGTCGTTACAGAATTGAAATACTGAAGGATAACACACTGTTAGCTTGCCACGTTAAGTAACTATGCTAATAATACTCCTTATGTGGGCATACTATACGCTCCTCACTCGTATACTCCTAAGTTTTCAAAAATATGCTCTTTTCATGCGTGCTATTCCCAATGCGGCTCTGATACCACGCTGTCGAGGGGCGCGCCCGGGAATCACAGTGGGTGGTGCCGTGCGATGCGGCACCCAACAGCATGCACGAAAAGAGGCTCAAGAACATAACGGAACCATTTTGTTACTCAACATAAGATCTTTTACAACATAAGTACACACGCAGCGGAATGTAAAATTAGCTGGACAATCTACTCACTCTCGACCCTAACTACACCGAAGAGAAGTCGTTCAGCCCGTGAACGCTTCCTACTAGCTTCACCAAAGAAAGGCAGCGGCTAGGTTTTCGATGAGTTGAACGAACCGTGAGGTTCGTCGTCTCACCGAACAACCCTCTTTATAGCAGGCATCCTACTACCTGCAAAAACAACTCAGAAGCAACCGTGAGCACTAAGACTCAGCAAGACTTAACCGTCACTCCTAAACATGTAACTCTAAATGCAGGGGTAGTAAGACAGTAGGAACAGGAATTTGCAAAATGCAGCTTGACTAAACTTGATCCTTATATTCAGATTCTTATAGCCTTCATTTTAGTGGTCCTCACGCCTCACAACATCGCAAGTCCACAATCAAACAAGAAACGCTTATCCCGATGTTGCTAGCCTAAGGTGGAAATGAAATTTAGTTGGCTCTATATCTACTTCAGTCAAGGTTACAATACAGTGATTAATCCACAAAACAACAAGTTAAGAGACTTAGTTCCTCTTCTTACTAAGTCACGGCGCAGTGGGCAAGTATGCTCAATCCCCTTCTGCGAGTGACGGTTATTCGAATCAATAACAACCCGGAATACACGACACATACTCAAGAGCTCTTTCTTACATTGTATGCAGCAACCTTTCACACGACACCCCGACATAGAAAAATGTTTCGCGCCGAGCAGGATGGTCCTCTACGCAGACACGTCGAAGTTGCTCGCTAAAGGATTTACACCTCCCGCCTTCTCAACACCGTTCCCACGCGAAGGATGAGTTTCTATATCACGGTCCATCGAGTTACATTGGTTTCATGGGTCCCATACCCCACTATATATCTGGTACAGCTAAATCTTGTCCAGCAGGGCCACATACATACGGTCCTTAACCGACACGGACGGGGCTACAACCAACCTCCACATTTGCCTTACCATCCCGGTCCAGGCCAAATGTGGTCTCAAGCATTGTCACACCCATCGCAGGTCGAGATCAACCTTGAGCGCTCCATCCTACAGGAACATCCCCGTCCTCATCTCATATTCATGAGGGTGCTCTTATCATTTATCTCTCACGAGTAACTCCATTACTCGAACTTTCTCGCGAGTAGCTTTTTACTACTCGACTTCTACCGAGCTAGCTACAACATTAGCCTAGCATCTACGACGAGGCAAAGCCTACACTAAACCTTCTACTCAGGATGTAATAGCCATGCAAGTGGGTTTCAATCATCCTAGACATAATGCACAATATCAAGTCTAATAAACATGAGGTGAAGTAAAGCAAAATTTAAAATGGTAACGATATGCAAACCGGGGCTTGCCTTGCTCAACGGTTTTGTTAGAAGCTAGGAGTTAGTCTTCCTCCGGAGAATCCGCCAAACTCGTCACAAGATGGAGATCCTCACTGCAGAGTCGAGTCCTCGTCGACCGTCGACGTCACGTGCTATTAAGATGATTTATGCACATGTATTCAAAAGCAATTTAGAAAATGATTCAAAACTGTTGTACCAGTTAACTCACACATAAGAGAGATAAACAACAGCAAGGTTTCTGTTGTTGGATCTAAAACTTAGAGAAGATGAAAGCTATGGTGGAAAGAGATACTAGTAATCACCATGTGATTAAGTCCATAATATGAATACTTAAACCTAAAAGATGGTAGCTCAAGTTCCATAGGTCCAATGAAGCTGAGAATTTAACCACAGCCTCTATGGAAGGTATTTAGGCAGTGTGCAAAAATTGAGCTCATGAAATGGCTTCATGTGAGCACAACAAATCCTTATGTGGTTTTCACTAATCTTCCTTTACTCCCTAGATATTAAGCTTTCCTATGCTGCAAAGTAGACTTTTTGTGAAGTACAAAATGTCCTGAGTCCATAGGAATTGGTTTTACCATTTTTGGAGTTTCCTACATGGAGATATGGATTTTACAAAGATTGGGGAAAAGCTGAAAATGTCTCTGTTCATTTTCCCCATTTTTCAGAGACATAAGGAATGAATACATCATTTGACCAAGCAAATGAGGTCCAATGCCTCTGAAATTTTCACTGGAGTTCAAGGAATTTCGGTAGAATGCTCTATCCAAATTTGGGAATTTTCCAATAAACAGAACTCCTGTAGAAATTCATACACGATTTTCTTTAAATGAATTAATGAGCCAAATACAGGGATTTTCATAAACATTGGGCTGCACCCCTGGATAGTACTCTTTGAGAGGAATCCAACAAAATTTGTTTCACAATTTGTGGACACTCCTACACAAAGTTATGGCTCTCCAATGTTTGAACTAAGGTGGGAAAATCTGGAAAATGTTTAAATACCGACAGTGGGTCCCACCTGTCATCCCTAACCTCCAGACTCGCGCCAAACAGGGCAGTGGCGGCCCCCTCCGGCGAGGTCACCGGAAGAGCACTTCTCAGCCACCTCCGAACCCCCTGCTGGCCGCCGCCCCATATTTCCCCACGCTGAACACGTTGGTGAGGTCGCCAGCGGCTGAAACTCGCGGGAAAACAGGGCGCACCGGCCACAGCAAACCCTAGGGCTCCGGCGAGGTCTTGCACGGTGAATTCTACACCAAATGGTCGGTTATTGGGCTCTAAAGCACCAGAGGATCATGTAGAAGACCGGCATGAATTCTAAACAAGCTGGGGAGGGCTCTAAACCTATCGGCACCATGCGCCCGATAGGGTCCAGCGGTATACCTTCGAAAAGAACCCGGATTCCTCACTCTACACTCAATTTCTTGGTCCAAAATCGATGGAGGAGGTGTGATAGGCAGTTAACATCCTGTGTGTGATGTTTGAGACCCAACAAACAAGATTTGAGGACGAATTTTACAATTCCTTACCTCAAGGTCGGTTTCTGCCGCCTGGGAGAAAAACTTGAAATTCTCCCTCTGTGATCAATGGCTAGGGCTGAGCTTCTGAGGTGAGCAACTAGGCTTGTAGGTACACCGATGTGGTGGCTTTCTTGGCCGTGATCCCTCCTGGGTTGGGCTGGCCACGGTGATCAGTTTCGGTCCTCCGACGTTCAACACGGGAGCAGCAGAAACTTTTCTGTTTCTAGGCGCCGATGATCTCGGGACGGTGGAGGAAAGTTGCTAGCCGGCTAGAGCATGCTGGTGCGCTGCTTATTGCTGAAGGAAGCTCGATCATCCGAGCTCAGTTTCTGTGGTTATCGGGAGAACACAGAGAAGCGGTTTCTGCTCGGGAGAGGAAACAGCGAGCGAGAGCTCGGACCGGGAGAAAGTAAAATGGCGCTGTTGCACTCGGTGAGGTGATGAGGACGAGTAGAAGACGATCCAGCAGGAGGTGGCGTCGGTGAACGTGGTCCGAGCAGATTCTGTCGCGCGTTGAGGAGTCGAGCACGTCGGTTTAGAACAGTCTATGACATGTGGGGTCCACAGCCACAATTCTACCTCTTATCTCCCAATTCCGTTTAAAATAGCAAACGAGCTCCAAATTCGATCAAACTTGGAGGATAGGTCAAAAGAATTATGAGGAATTCAAATATGAAATCATATTTTAAAATTGAGTTTGTTTGGTTCAAAATTCAAATCCAAGTTTGAATTTGAACGTGTCCTCATTTAATCCCTGGAATAAATAGTATACGGAACCTAAAATTCTCCACATTTGAAACTTAGGCTCTTGAATACATGAGAAATGCATATATGCTCTCACATATAGGCCTTTGTACAATCTGAATAGGTATCCTTTCAAAATAATTCAAATTGCATTTAAATTCCATCCACTCTACTCATAGAGAAAGTGCACATGAGTTAGAGTTTTTGGGAGTCTAATTCTTTCCCCTAGGTTAACATGTGTTGAGCATGGGCTATAGCAATTTTTTAACTCCCTCACATGTCCATATTTGTGTTCATCATTTCATGTGACACAACGGTAGTCTTTTATCACCTTAACTTTGTTTCATAAGTTGAAATCAAACTTTACAAAAGTTAGGGCTGTTACACGACGGTAGTGGACAAATTCAAAAACTCGTTCGCCACGTTCAAAACCGATGTAGAACACACGATAGATCAGAACCTTCACCGGCATATCCGATCTACCGTGCAGAAAGTACAAGATGAGGCAGTAGGAAAACGTGAAGAAGCTAACGCGAGCAGTGCAGCAGGGGTCGCAGCCAGCGCGCCATTACCTTGCATGCCATCTACATACACGCAAGCCAGGCAGCCTACCGTGAACATGCAGCAGCCATACTACCAAACTTTGGCATATGGACCTGCCTTCCACCCACAGGGAGTGGTGTACCACTTGGACCAGTACCCGACGCGTAGTTTTCTCCAATACCCCCACAAGTTGCACCTTGCAACTTGCCTGAGCCTCCCATGCCACAAAACCATGCACCACAAGATGAGCTTAGTGAACAAGTGACTAAAACGCTTAGAGAGCTCGGGGTGGCAACTAGAACAACTATTAGGAACTACCGAAAGCACTACCCCAACATTATGATAATGACCCGTGTCCCAGAGGCTTTAGGGTGCCAGATTTCACTCAGTTTAGTGGGAAGGTGTCACAGCCTGAATTTTTAGAACCAAATAGAAATCAACCCAAACTAAAAAATTTAGGAGATATGGAGCATATATTAATTCCTAACTAAAGTTCAGGCATATATATGTATGTATATGCGTTGTCATCCATAAAAACTCCCCTCATTAAACGATAGACAAGAGTATGAAATCAAATCTTGAACCAAAATAATAATAAGGAAATCGAGTACAAGCCGTCTCAAATAGAATTTCGAAGAACATCAACACGTACACGCAACACAAGAATCTAAATAGCAATACATTGAATAAAATAAAGGTGAAACAACATGTGCGTATGCGTGTGTGTCTGTATATATATATATATATATATATATATATATATATATATATATATGTATATATATATATAAGTATATATGTAGGTATAGGAATACACACAAATATACATGTATGCATTTCAGTGTGTGTATAACCAACTAAAAAAGCATTTAGAATGAAATGAGTTTAATTGGTCCAGGTGGCATTTGTATGCATGTATGCGTATAAGAGGTGACAACATCTAATTTAAATCCGTAAGCAAATTATGTACGAGAAATATTAAATCAAATCGCTAGCGAATTACCCACTGCAAGCCAAAACCAAATTCAAAGCCAAAAATCAGATTCAAATACAGATTCAAAAACACAATATAAAAAAATGATGAGAACCTTCCTCTCCCTGGGCGGCACCCATCCCTATTGTTTTCTGTTTTTCCCCAGCCGTGCCGAGCCTGCTCTCTTTTTTTTTTTCTGGCGTGCATCCCACTCTCCTCCCCCAGGCGGCCCAGCCCCTTCCTTCTCCTCCTCTCCCAGCGCGCAGCCCGGCCCGGCCCAAGTCCTCCACCGCCTCCTTCAACCTCAGACCTAGCCGCCTCCTTCTTCTCTGCGCAAAATGCGCCACGCCACTGCCCAAAAGACCGCTGCCGCCTCTGTCTCCCGAAAAGGAGCCGGCTCCCTGTCCCTATCGTGCAGGTCACCTCCCTCCCTCCCCTCTCCTCCTTCTTCTGCGTGCAAGCTCGGCCCGGCTCGAATTCCCCCGCCTCCTTCCTCCTCTCGCTGTCTACACTCGAGCCGCCCGAACCCGGGGATCCCGGTGACATGACAGCGACATTACGCTCCTGCCGCGCCCCCTGCCACTCCCCACGTCCTGCACGACGCCATTACACCACCCTGCCCCAGTTTTCCGGCCGCCCCTGTCAAAACACCGGACGCCAGCCATCAGCCGCAACCGCCTCCCCGAGCAACCTCGCCACCACCTTCTCCCGCTATTTAAGCCACCCTATATTCTGAACTTGGCTGCAAATACCTCCATGAAGCTTCCAACACCCGTTGGAGCCCCATCCGCGCCGAGCTCGTCCAACTAGGCAGCTGAATCGAAGCTTCTTCCCTTTTCTTCCTCAAGTCCGGCGAGCTTCAGTTCTACTCCGGTGAGCCTCCTTGCCTCCTTCTTCCTCTTCCTCCGGCGTCCCCAGACATTCACAGAGCCGAGCTACCCCTTAGCACTGGCGTCGAGGTCCCATAGGAGGCTGGCACCGCGCGCCACCGCTCACAGCCGCCGTGCGTCGTTGCCGGCCATCCCAGAGGCCACACCAACCTAACCACGTGACCCTACAGAAAGCACACGTGCCCATGCATGATCCTAGTGCAAAACTTGTGGAAATCAGGAGTGCACGCGTAGTTCACCGGGCGCCGCCACTGTGGTCATCTCCGGCGACACGCTGGTGTTACTCCGTCAACTGAACCAGCTGCAAACCGCTTCAAACGAGCTCCCCACATCTTGTAGATCACCGGCAAGCAATCCGTTAGGGAATGCGGAGAAAAAGTTCGGGCGCCGGCTAGCCGCCGGCGATCCACTGCCATGTCCGGCGATGTCTAGCTGCCATCCGGCAACCTTCTCAGCCTAGGACCGTGACCCCTGCCCTCCCCATGCCGTGTAGATCACCAGCATGTAATCGGTTGTCTGCGAAGGAAAAGTCACCACCCCGGCTAGCCGGCGGTGAGCCTCACCGGCCGGCAGCCCCTTCCCCAAAGGTAGCCTATGTGGCGCCCACTTGACACCCACGTGACATGCCACATCAGCAAAGGTGCGCACTTGGCTAAACAGTCATCAGCACCCCGCACACCTCAGCCTAGGTGGCGTCCATGTGGAGCACACATAGTGTACACGTGGCATGACACATAAGCAATTTAGAACACGTGGCGTCCAAGCTGGCACCATGTCAGCAACGTCACACACGTGTGGCAGCATCCTCAGCATGGTGCATGCATGGCCGCCCAGTCACCTTCCACCTAGGCGCCACCTCAGATAAATCTATACTTACCCCCCTAAAACAATTTTGTGGACCTAGTCCACCTACACCAGACACACACACCTCTGCGCACCTTCTCAGCCATTCAAAATAAAGAAAACACGCACATGTAATAACTCGCGGGCACTGCTTTCGCTGGATCCTCCGGCGGGATCTCACCGACACTTCACAGGGCTTCGTGTCCGCGCACCAACACCAAAGCGTTCACCACATAGAGTAGATCACCGGCACATAGTTGCTTAGGTTGCACGAAGAAAAAGTTGCAGCTCCGGCCAGCCGCCGATGAGTTGCTTCGGCCGGCAGCCACCTCGCACCGCTGATCCTATGTGGTGTCCATGTGGCACACATGGCATGACATGTCAGCGAAACCACACATGCAGCAGCCCAGTCAGCGACACACAAGCACGCCACACATATGTCTGCGTGGCAGTAGATGTGGCAGCCACATCATGAAAATCCTTATGTGGCAGTACAGTCACTTACTACACATATACACCACCATAGCCTAGTCTACTACCCTCTCCACTAGAACCAGCCCATGGACCTAGTTCACATAAACCAAAGGCACCTGTCGGCCATGGCCCGCCTGTCAGCCACTATGCACTGGGAAATTGCTAAGGCCACCATTGAGTGCACACACAAAAAAAACTTATAAAATACATTTTACAGTGCAAACAATTTCAAAAAAAAACTATTAGAGCGTAATAGCATAGAGTAATAGCGCAAATAAATTCTGGGAAATTGTTAATTACTAATAATTTCTTTAACTCACTTAACTAAATTAGAAAACTGGGAAAATTTAGTGTTTAGCCTTCCAAGTGAGGACATCACCCCAACAATAGGAATAAAAGCCTTTTAGAACGTTACTTGGCCCCTAGAGTCCCATACCAATGCCAATCTCTTAAGATGGGTTGTAGTACATGCTTAAGATCATTTAAATGGCCACAAGCTGGTAGAATTCACACCCAAGCTTTAAAAAAATATGCTCTTCACTAAAAATCCTCTAAAAACTCCCTACAATCACACTGCTTGTATTTTGTTTCAATTTCTTGAAGTTTCTTTGGATTTAGCACTTATTCGTTCAATTACGTACTATAGCAACTGAGGAATTCGACAAGGAACCAGAAGACCTAGATTACAAGGAACTCCTAGAAGTTTGTGGAGGAAAGATCTAACCTCCTTGATCATGATTGCTCCTATGAATTTACAAAATTACCCTGATAGCCTGTTTTAATATGCATGTTTTCCGTGATTACTTTAAATGTTGTGGTAGCTAAGACCCGCTTGACTAGTGGTAGCTTCCCCATGTGAGTAGTTTGGCTAACACGATGATTTGACGGTAGTTAGTTGCTCCGCAGTTAACCTAGCTCGATGACGTCGGATAGCCGTTACACTAGCAAGTAGCATACTGCCTCTCGCCATCCAATGCCAGAGTACTTGCTGGGTGATAGCCACGTGCTTGACATGTGAAGTACCACGAACCACTCCTTGACCTTGTCGACTCTTCCTTGATGCTCTAAGGCCCCGTAGTCACACCATAATGTGATGACGTGTGTGATTTCTTGAAAGTAGAATGCTTAGGAACCCTCGCGATGTTCGCATTGTGACTCACTATAATTAATTATAGGATTTGCGAAAAGTGTCTTGGTGGTGTGAGTTAGGAAGTTGGTTGGGAATTCGTGTTATAAAAATTGTGTGGAGTGAAGTGGGGGAAAAAGGTGTGGTTGAGGCAGGTTATGGTGAATGTGTAGTGTGTGCTTCGGTGTAGTCCACCTACCGTGGATATTAATGGAGCCGCCTCACCAACTTAAGGACCGGTTCATATGACCTCGTCATAGTGATTTCGTACAACCACAGAACCTTATGGGCAGGACTCCCTCTACCTTCTTGGTTACTTCCACATGAGCCATCTGGCGGCCAGTAGGGCACGGGGGACCAGGAAGAGACACAGGGGAGTCATTACCCGTGGTCCAGCTAGGAGAGTAATTGCCAAAATAGCCCCTGGGTGCGTCTCGAGGTGTGATTGTGGGGTTACTCGGGGAAGATGAGGCGAACGTTACGCTACTCCCTTACTAGGAGAGCATGACCTGTGGGTAAAGTGTACAACCTCTACAGAGAGTTAAATCCAGATAACTGTAAAAGCCTAAGAAAAGAGACTTGCAAAAACATTTCATCACCTCACAACACCACAGTTTTTGTTGTGGATAGCTTGTGAAAAATTGTGAAGAGCAAGTAACCTCCATCAAAAGAGTGATTAGAGGGGAAAGCCTACACTTTCACAAAGTGGGATTTCTAAACATGAACATGAGAGGTTGAGCTCACCCCTAGAACTTAAAAAGTCTTGGGAAGATATCAGGCCAAGTTTCATGTAAATCCAACACTTTTTGAGGCACTTTTGGAGGTATTTGAAAAAGAGGCCAATTTGAATGTAAATTCAAATTGCAGCAACTTTCATCACTCAAATTCAAAAGTTAGCTTCATATTCAAACTCAGCACATTTTTGTGAGTAAGCCCACCAATTTTTACCCCCATTGGACTTCATTTTTTCAAGAGCTAAATTTGCAAGAATTCCAAAACTGAATTTGAATTTCAGTTCAAACATGAGGCAAATTCAGCCAAACAAAATTCAAATGGGAGAACTCAAATTCAAACGGGGCTAAGTCTCACATTAAATTTTGAGTAGCTGTGGAGATATTCAGCAAAAATAGAAATGAAAAAAATTGGAAACAGAATTAGAGGGGAGGCCCACATGTCAGCAGTCTTAACAGAGAAGTTTCCTCGGGGATTTTTCCTTCTCTCGGCCGAGACCGCGCGCCAGCGCACGGGAGCGTCGGTGCCCGACCACCTCGCGCTGCCACCTCCTGGTCTCCTGCCCCAGCTGGAGAGCTGCTCCCGGATCGATCAACCCCGAGGCAGTCGGTCGCCCACAGCACGAAACCACCGAGGCTCGGGTCCTGTACGCACGAACAGAGAAGCCTACACTCGCCGCCGGTTTCGTTCGATCAAGAACCCGGCAAACCACCACGCACAGCGCCTCCCGAGCAGCAAAACCACCACCGGCACTCGTCCTCTACCTCCTCGGCACAAGAACGGTCGAGTTTAGCCCTCCCCAACCCTAGTTCCACGGTTCCGAGCAACAACCGAGAAACCGCCACAGCTCGGCTCACGGTGACAGCCCAACAGAGGGCCTTTCACGGCTGAGAAAGAACGGTCTCGGACGCGTCAGGGACCGGTGGTGCTCGTATCCGAAGCTCAGGCCGTGAACTGGTCCACAGAGCTCGAATTTGAAGAAAGTTCCCCGGCGGGCACGAACGGACCTCCCGACACGGTAAAGTCGAATTCACCCGCCGCCCTTGTTCTTAGGTCATGCAATCTTGCACAAAGGACAGCCACTCATCGACGCTCGTTAGCCCCTCACGGCCCTGGCTTGAAACCGCACGTAGGCCGGGTATTTCTAGGTTTTGTTACGGCAATTAAGGCAGGGAGGCTCGGGCTCACGATGAGACCTAGGATAGAGCCATCTCCGGGCGGCTACACCACTAGGACGAGCTTCCTTAGCACCCACTGGTGCTGTAGCGACGTTCCACCGGTGTTTTGGCGGACTAAGCTGGCCGGGCGACGTGGCCGAAAGGTTGCTGAGCCGCTGCACCGTCGCCGGCTAGGTTAGAGCCACCGCCGGTCGGGGGAGAGGGTTCCAGCATGTTCAGAAGGTGGAACTAGGCCCTGGCGAAGAGGGAGAGCGCGAGAGTTGGCCGGACGGCAAGTAGCACCGTGGCTCCGGCGAGCCCGGCGGCACACGGACGCGGGTACGCGAGGAAGAAGACGACCGGCGGGCCCCACATGTCAGCGACGAGAAGTTTAAAATACGGATCTACTGCGGCCCCGGGATCCAGTGTGGCTGCGTGGAAAGGGGTCTGTGGCCCCGTGTGGCTCAGCTCCAGCAGTGACACGTGTGTGATGGGCCCACGGTCAGAGTTTAAACTTTTCCCCGGGTTATTTAGAATTTCAGATTTAGTTCAAACTTTAGAACCCCATAACTTTTGCTAGGAAGATCCAAATTTAGTGATTCAAAGTGGGTTGGATTCATATTGCATAGCTCTATCCAAATATGCAACCCAATCTGTATGAAACCCATTATTTAATTCCGGAAAATTCTTTGAAGCTTTTCAGCAAAAGAATTTTAGAGGGAGTTTGGTTCATCCAAAAATCCTCAAATTTTGCCAGAATATTCTTTAGGATGTTAGTGAACCCCTGCAAAAGTTTCAGACAATTTGGAGTTGATTTGATTAAGGCAATTCAGATTTGAAGTTGCTGTGTTCAATTGAATACAGAAACATTTTCAGAGAATTTCCAAAACTTGGAAATTCAATTCTGGACAAATCTTAGATCCAAAAATACTAGGAAAATTCATGCAAACTCTATGAGCTATAATTGAAATTTTAGTTCACTAAGTTTAGAATGAACAGGGGTGTTATCTCAGAATTAATTCTTCTTTGCTTATTTGCTAAGAAAATTGTTCTGAACAAACCACTCAATGAAAAGTGCTAATTTTTGGTCCAGAGGGTTTTCTTGTGACAATGAACTCACACAAAAATTCTCAGCCCCATTGGAGCTCTAGATCACCCCTGTTCTGTTTAACCACTTGAGGTGATCAATGTGGAAGAGGGGGATAACCACTTAGCACTTAATCATGTGCTTAGGTCCAAATCAAAACCACTAGCCCCAGTTTCATTTTAAATTATGAAACAGAGTTACAGTTGTTAAAAACTTATTATGAGAACTAATAGCAGAAGCATTACAATAAACTTATGTGCATATCCATTAACATGTAGTATTTCATTAACGTGTAGTCGCGGAAGGCGAGGAGGCTCCGGAAGTGCTCGACTTCCTCCTTCCGGAAGAAGAACTAACTACTGACCAGCAGCAACAAGGCAAACCCCGGTTTGCATTAACCTTCTTTATAATGTTTTGCTTTGTTCACATGTCTAGTGTGAAGTATAAATGTGCATTAGGTGTAGGATGAATGGAACCCCACTTGCATGACCAGAAATTTTCCCTAAGAGTGAGGGTAGTGTCTAAGACCTCTAGTAGACAGGCTATGCTTAATGATTCATAGGACTTCGGTACAAGTCGAGTAGTTGGAATCTATTCGCGAGTTAGGCTTGGGACACACGGGTATGGTTCAAGTGACGTGAGATCACTTTAGTAATGAAAATGAGACTAGGCAGGGGCTAGGGCGCAGCAATAGGAGGTCTTGTGTGCGCAGCCCTGTCCATGTCGATTGAGGACCGATCCGTGTGTGGCCCTGCTGAACAAGTATTGAACGTACCGAAGGCATATCAGATATATGGGTCCCGATAAACCGATGTAGCCTAAACCTCCGGGTGTCGAGGCATAACGCACCGATTTATAGGTGTAGGCTGAGGGCAGCAAGGTGGAAATCTGCCAACGGGCATAGAGAGATGCTCCGTGTGGGGAACCTCCTGCTCGTTTCGGTGCGACCGGTTCGACGTTTGGGCTGTTGGGTGAATGGTTGTCCCGTACGACATCGAGTGAGCGCGCTGTGCAGCTCCACGGGTGGGCGTACGTGACGTGCTCTTTGGGTTTCCCTGCAGGTGTATATCGAGTCGATTCGCCGTCCCTCACGGTGACGAGTACCGCTTGTTCACTGCATCGTAACATAGATAATTTATGGAATGTGATGATTCAATATTGCTGTTATGATATAATTGTATTGCTACATGTGTGCGACCAAAGATTTCTTACTAAATTTCAGATTCCCGAACTGTTAAACTTGTGGCTAAAAGATGAACTAAGGATGAACTTGTAGGCGTGTCCATTTGCTGCAATGTTACTATCCTATGTCATTGTACACCTCATGTAGAGTTTCATGCCTAGGTGAGTCGGTTAAGTCTTGTTGAGCCTTCGTGCTTACGGTTGCTGCTTAAGTGTTTTTCAGGTGAGGAGCCACCCACGGACTCGGGTTACGAGTCCACCGGCGAGGGTTACCCTCCGTCGGGGACCACGGCTGAGTGGGAGCCGTACACGCCGCGCTGAGCTGAGACGTGCAGCTAGTGTGGGGTGTCCTAGGGCTGGGCATCCGACTTTTGCTAGATAGGCGGGCGTGAGTTGTATAATTTAGGCTTCCGCTGTGTAATATAAAAAATAGTTTGTAACTGAAGTTTGTACATATTTGTACAGTTTCAGTTTGTTTTCCCATGTAATGTATTGTGTCCTTATGACGTGTGCTGTCGGGTGTCGCATCGCGCGGCACCACCCTCTTCGATCCTGGATGAGCGGATTCCGGTCCACCGCAATAACCGTTGTCACGGTCTTGACACACTATGTTCTGAGCTCCTGTTGATTAGTCTTAGTATGTTTCCTTAATGTAGTTGGGTGGCAGTGATTGCCGTGTTTTGGATATTATGACTGTGTGCCAGAACTAGAAAAGCCATGAGGCTTGAACATTCAAATAAAACTTAGGGAACTGGCGAGATGGAGTTCAACTCCCCTAGGTCCCACCAACTGAAATCAGGATACGGTTACCTCCTTTTGCTTTGTAAAACCTTCTTTCAAAAGCAACCCTGCATGAATGCTTTTCGGCAACTCTAAACCGTATAGCCCTGCCTTGCTACGACCTCCTTGCGTGAAACACATCCCCTTGAGTAGTGTTAGTACTTTATGAGTACCTTCCGTATTCACTCTTGCTTTCTTCACAACCCTCAGATGCAGAGGAGGAAAGTGAAAAAGAGGACGAAGCATGATTCAATAACGAGTAGGTCTAGTCCTGCGCCCGAGGCTGCCTGAGAGCTGGGTGTCACCCATTCCGCTGTAATTTGACATTGTCTTTCTGTTTTAGTGGCCCTGCAAGGCCCATGCACTGTAACCTAAGACTTGCTTGTAAGACCATAAAGGTCCAGTTGAGAATAATATAATGTATGGAACTCGATACATTCTGTGGTGTGTACCAACTACTGATCCAACGATTGGTACGATATGCACAAGTGGGCCCAAGAGAGGTGGGTCCTGACAGAGTGGTATCAAAGCCGTACTTGGCCGTAGGACGAAACCTTAGAGTTACCCCACACGATTGGATGTCTATTTTGCAAAATACAAGACCATTTGCCAAAAGTCTCTCTCCCTTCTATGTTTCTGGTCTCTTATCTCATTAAAAACTCCATTTTCCTACTTTGATCACTAGTACCCTCTGAACCTATCCTAGGATATGGATGACCCACACTAATGGTTGTCGATAGTCTCCCCGCGACTTGGCTTCCACGACACCTACATGAATCCTCTCTGAAGAATTTAATCATATGAGCCATTGCTGAACCATCGGAAAGGAGTAAGACTCCAACTATCAGAACTAATCGGTGACATCATCAACCCCTACCAGGAGTGACGTTGGGATCATATAAAAAAAACTATGTCGATCTTTCCGTACCTCAGCAATAATCGTAGAACACTAGTATGACTGTAGGTCCCTATGTAGACTAGATTATGTGATAAGTTAGAGTGAGTCACGAGTAGTGCGCTAGGGTAATATAGTATATAGGAGTTTCTAATCTAGCAATGATTGGTGTGATTTGTTGATTTTATTTGGCTTTCAAATTGAGTGGCAACTTGTGTGCTCTAACTCAAATTCAGACCAAATAACCAAACAAAAGAAATAAGTTGTGTGCCTACTAAAGTAAATACATATCAGGTACGTGTATGTATATACGCACGTATACCTATATGTATATCAAATAAAACCCACCTACAAATAAAGGGTGTATATATATGACAAAATATTCGAATCATATACACGGATAATAATAATAATAATAATAATAAATATAAGAAATATATGTATATAAGCATACAAAAAACTAACTAAAAATCTCTCGCAATCCATAGTATGGTTCTTAAGAGATCCATCCGCATTCGAGCTCATCATGCGCGTGCCACACAAGAAGAAGAGGACCACATTCAGTAGGAACGTGCTCCTAGGGACAGAACAACCCCTAGAGGCAGAGCCGTAAGCGTCCGTGGTGGGACTCCACGAGAAACAGTAGTAGAGGTCAACAATCTGGACGGAGTAAGTGACCCCCAAGAAGGAACTGGAGAAGTAAACCAGGAGGATCACATGACACCTCCACCTGCAAAATTGGCTGACATAATGGCCTGGCAGACACAGTTAACGCAAATCATATCCCAAGGGTTGCAAAGACAACAAGGCCACGGAATACCACCTCTATCCAAGATGTCTGAATTCATGAGGCTGAAGACACCAGTTTCTTATGGTGCCAACGAAGATCTGTTAGTAGTCGACGACTGGCTACGGAACATAAATGAAAAGCTCAACATGGCTGCTGCAACAGATCGAGAGCGAGTTCTGTTGGCCACCCACCAGCTAATAGGAGCACCTGGAGAATGGTGGTGTAATTACCATGAAGCAGCCTTAGAGCCGGATGCCATCAACCAGGTAGAATTCTAGAAGGCATTCCGTGACTACCACATACCGCAAGGGGTAGAGGAAATGAAAGCGATGAGTTCAGGTATTTGAGGCAAGGTGCCATGAAAGTCAACCAGTACATTAGGAAATTCACAAAGTTCGCTCGTTATGCACCTGACGAGGTCAGTATAGATAAGATGAAACAATATCATGTTACAAAGAGGTCTAAACAGTGCGATGAGGACGCAACTAGTCACTCACATCCACTCGTATTTCAATGCCCTCATGAACCGTGCAATATTGTTGGAGCATGCTCGCTCCCACATAAGGAGAACGAAAGAGAAGGTTCCACCACAAGGAGACTAAGCTATAGAACCAATTTCAAAATTCTAGCTTCAGCCACCCACAGAAACCTAGGTACCGGCCTATCATGCAATACCGCACCACCGAGACCAATCCACCGACACAACCGTTTCATCAGCTGAACACCAATCGATCATAACATAGCAGTCATAGTGTGACACAAGCACCAAAACAGTTAGGACATGCTCCAACTTTCGGGAACCAGGACATCTAATAGCAAATTGCCCATACAACAGGAAGTCGAATGATGCACCTGCACACCCGGAAGCAAGAACTGTTGGATCTGGAGTTATAAGACATACACCTTCAGTATCTGGTCAACAGGATAGAGCTCAACTATTTGGACGAGATTGCATCAACTATATTGACACACAACACGATAGCGAGTAATTAAACGATTAGCCAGTTGGTAACTAGCCAAACCCATACTTGTCACACACCTGTCCAACCTAGAGCTTTGCATCTATTACCACCTCGAAGTTGGTACTGTAGATGCATTGTTGTAAATCCTGCAAAAAACATATCGGTAATCAAATCAACTATAGCAACTGTCAAGTATCAAAATGAGCGTGTAGAAGTTAGAGCCCTATTTAAGTGGGATAGGGATTTTACCAGACCTAGTAGCCATGTCAGATGGTGTACCCCTATCCCCTTAGCAGATAGTTGGTACCCGTCAAGGAAAGAACATCGTGTGCAAACCACAAGGCCGCCACAGCAAACCAGGATGCAACAATAGTCATCTGCCGACCACGACGGCGCAGAATAGAGTCTACGGTGCTTAGCTGGAGAGCTACGCCCCTAGGCAGAAAGTACCCGTGAAACGTGGATACCCAGACTCATTTTCGAGAAAATTATCAGAGATGCCACGGGCAGAGACACTGGGTTTCCCAAGCTACTAAAAGGAACTACAAGAATCTCGAGGACGAGATTCAGTTTAAGTGGGGTAGATCTGTCACAGCCTGAATTTTTGGAACCAAATAGAAATCGAGCCAAACTAAAAATTTTAGGAGATATTGAGCATATATTAATTCCTATCTAAAGTTGAGGCATATATATGTATGTATATGCGTTGTCATCCATAAAAACTCCCCTCACTAAACGATAGATGAGAGTATGAAATCAAATCTTGAACCAAAATAATAATAGTAATAATAATAAGGAAATCGAGTACAAGCCGTCTCAAATAGAATTTCCAAGAACATCAATACGTACACGCAACACAAGAATCTAATAGCAATACATTGAATAAAATAAAGGTGAAACAACATGTGCGTATGTGTGTGTGTCTATACATACATATATATATATATATATATATATATATATATATATATATATATATATATATATATATATATATATATACAGTAATACACACATATACATGTATGCATTTGAGTCTGTGTATAACCAACTAAAAAATCAATTAGAATGAATTAGTTTAATTGGTCTAGGTGGCATTTGTACGCATGTATGCGTATAAGAGGTGACAACATCTAATTTAAATCAGTAAGCAAATTATGTACGAGAAATATTAAATCAAATCGCTAGCGAACTAAACCACTGCAAGCCAAAACCAAATTCAAAGCATAAAATCAGATTCAAGAACACAATATAAAAAACTGATGAGAACCATCCTCTCCCTGGGCTGCACCCATCTCTTTTATTTTCTGTTTTTCCCCAGCCGGGCCCAGCCTGCTCTCTTATTTTTTTCTGGCGCGCAGCCCACTCTCCTCCCCCAGGCGGCTCAGCCCCTTCCTTCTCCTCCCTTCCCTGCATGCACCCGGCCCAGCCCAAGTCCTCCACCGCCTCCTTCAACCTCAGGCCGAGCCGCCTCCTTCCCTGGGCAAAATGCGCCTCGCCGCCACCCGAAAGACCGCTGCCGCCTCTGTTTCTCGAAAATGCGCCAGCTCCCTGTCCCTAGCGTGCAGCTCACCTCCCTCCCTTCCCTCTCCTTCTTCTCCTGCACGCAAGCTCGGCCCGGCTCGAATTCCCCCGCCTCCTTCCTCCTCTTGCCGTCTATGCTCGAGCCACCCGAACCCGGGGATCCTGGCAACATGACAGCGACATGACACTCGTGCTGTGCCCCCTTCCACTCCCCACATCCTGCACGACGCCATTACACCACCCTGCCCCGGTTTTCCAGCCGCCCCTGTCAAAACACCGGACGCCAGCCATCAGCCGCAACCGCCTCCCCGAGCAACCTCACCACCGCCTTCTCCCGCTATTTAAGCCACCCCTATCCTCTGAACTTGGCTGCAAACACCTCCATGAAGCTTCCCACATCCATTGAAGTCCCATCCGCGCTGAGCTCAGCCAACTAGCATGCTGAATTGAAGCTTCTTCCCTTTTCTTCCTCAAGTCCGGCGAGCTCAAGTTCTACTTCGATGAGCCTCCTTGCCTCCTTCTTCCTCTTCCTCCAGCGTCCCCAGACGTTCACAGAGCCGAGCTACCCCTTAGCACCCGAGCCGAGGTCCCCTAGGAGGCTGGCGCCGCGCGCCACCGCTCACAGCCTCCGTGCGCCGTTGCTGGCCGTCCCGGAGGCCACACCAACCTGACCGCGTGCCCCTACAGCAACCACACGTGCTCATGCATGATCCTAGCACAAAACTTGCGGAAAGCAGGAGTGCACGGGTAGTTCGCCGGGCGCCGCCACTGTGGTCGTCTCCAGCAACATACTGGTGTTAATCCGTTGACTGAACCGGCTGCAAATCGCTCCAAACGAGCTCCCCACATCGTTTAGATCACCGGCAAGCAATCCGTTAGGGAATGCGAAGAAAAAGTTCGGGTGCCGGCTAGCCACCGGCGATCCACTGCCATCTCCAGCGATGTCTAGCCGCCATTCCGGCAACCTTCTCAGCCTAGGACCGTGACCACTGCCCGACCCATGCCATGTAGATCGCCGGCATGTAATCGGTTGTCCCATGCGAAGCAAAAGTCACCACCCAGTCTAGCCGGCGGTGAGCCTCATTGGCCGGCAGCCCCTTCCCCACAGGTAGCCTACGTGCCACCCACCTAACACCCACGTGATATGACACATCAGCAAAGGTGCGCACTTGGCTAAACAGTCATCACCACCCCGCACACCTTGGTCTAGATGGCGCCCATGTGGCGCACACATAGTGTAGGCGTGGCATGACACATAAGCGTTTTAGAAGATGTGGCATCCAAGCTTGCACCATGTCATCAAAGTCACACACGTGTGGCAGCCACCTCAGCATGGTGCATGCGTGTCTGCTCAGTCACCTTCCACCTAGGCACCACCTCAGATCAATCTATACTTACACCCCTAAAACAACTTTGTGGACCTGGTCCACCTACACCAGACACACACACCTCTGCGCACCTTCTCGGCCATTCAAAACGAAGAAAACGCGCACACGTAATAACTCACGGGGACCGCTTTCGCCGGATCCTCTGGCGGGATCTCGCCGACACTTCACAGGGCTTCGCAGCCGCGCACCAACACCAAAGCATTCACCACATAGAGTGGATCACCGGCACATAGTTGCTTAGATCGCACGAAGAAAAAGTCGTAGCTCTAGCCAGCCGCCGATGAGCTGCTCCGGCCGGCAGCCACCTCGCGCTGTTGATCCTATGTGGTGTCCATGTGGCACACATGGCATGACATGTCACCAAAACCACACATGCAGCAGCCCAGTCAGCGACACACAAGCGCGCCACACATATTTCTGCATGGCAGTAGATGTGGCAGCCGCATCATGAAAATGCTTATGTGGCAGTCCAGTCACTCACCACACATATACGCCACCAAAGCGTAGTCTACTCCCCTCTCCACTAGAACCATCCCATGGACCTGGTTCACGTAAACCAAATGCACCTGTCGGCCATGGCCCGTGTGAAATCCCAAAAACTCAAGCAAGTGGAGCTACAAGTCACACCGAGAAAATGAGAGGGAATTTAGACTTTTGAATTTAACGGTGTGAGCTCCAAGTCAAAACTTAAACTTGCAAAAATTTCCGAACACGGAGATCTAAAGCTATCATTGGGTTCTCCACACATCCAATAATAGCCCAGCAAATTTTCAGAGCATTTGAATAGGATTTCCTATTTGTCGGAATTTAAACGGGAAAAATTCAAATTTAAATTTAAATCTCAGTTTCAAATTCCAACTTCACCGAAATTCTAATTTGAGTGCACCATCGTGTTCCTCATATTTCTTTTGGCCTGTCCTCCAAATTTTATCAAATTTGGAGCTCGTTTGCTATTTAAAACGAAATTAGGGGATAAAGGGGAGAATTGTGGGTGGGTGGACCCCACTGGACAGAGACTGAATGGAGTCTCACGCTGTGCTCGGTTTCTCCTCACCGAGAGCTGACACGTCCTGCTCGCCGGTGCTCACCGCCTTGCCAGCTCCTGCTCTGTGGATGAGGATGCCGAGTAAAGCCACCCCATGCCTCTGCCATGAACCGTTCCTCTCCCTCTCCCTCCACAGCCCCTGCACAGACCGAAGCAAGTTCACCTCAGCCAACCCTCTGTTCTCCAGCAACCGAGCAATACAGTCGTCCTCGTGCCCGACGTTCTACACGAAAAAGAGGCGCCCCAGACTGCTCTACACTCAGATGAAAACCCCTCCTCTTTTCATGCACTACAGTGGAAGAATTTCTCTGTTTACTGCAAGTGTGTTCATAGAACCGAGTTGCACAAATCTTCAAAATTCGTCGTGTTCAGTCCATCATCCCTTGTGCCGAGTTGGAAACATGTTCTAGACTCTCCAACGCCCCTCTAGGATAAAAAACCATCGAAAATCATCAAGAATTGGGGCTGTTCTTTGAGAATTTCGGGCTGGCACCAAATTTTGCCCTAGGTCGCCGATGAGCCCCTATTTGCAGCCATTCTTGGGCCGATTTGAGCTCATGCCGGTGATGAGGGATCCCCCACGGTGCTATAGAGCCCAAGAACCGATCTTTTCATGGAGAAATCACTGCACACGACCTCGCCGGAGCCCTAGGGTTAGCTGTGGCCGGTGCGCACTGCTTTCCCGCGAGTTTTGGCCGCCGGCGACCTCACCAATGGGTTCAGCAGGGTGAAAAATGGGGGGCGGCCTGCATGGGGTCTGGAGGTGGCCGGGAAGGTCATTTCCGGCGACCTCACCGGAGGCAGCCGCCACTGCTCTGTTTTGGCGCGTGGCTGGAGGTTAGGGATGACGAGTGGGACCCACTGTCAGCATTTAAACATTTTCCAGATTTTCCCATTTCAGTTCAAACTTTGGAGAGCCATAAGTTTGTGTAGGAGCGTCCAAAAATTGTGAAACAAATTTTGTTGGATTCCTCTCAAAGAGTACTATCCAGGGGTGCAGCCCAATATTTAAGAAAATTCCTAGATTTGGCTCATTAATTCATTTAAGGAAAATATTTTATGAATTTTTACAGGAGTTCTGTTAATTGGAAAATTCCCAAATTTGGGCAGAACATTCATACAATAATCCTTGAACTCCAGTAAATATTTCAGAGGCATTGGACTCCATTTGCTTGGCCAAATGTTGTTTGAATCCTCTATGTCTCTGAAAAATGGGAAAATGAACAGAGACATTTTCAGACTTTTAACCAAGTTTGGAAAATTCATATCTCGGTGTAGGAAGCTCCAAAAATGGTGAAACCAAGTCCTATGGACTCATGAGACTATTAAGTTTCTGAAAAGCCACATTTGGAGCATGCCAAGACACTATAATTGTCATAAGAATTCAGAGAAGCCAAATAGTAAGAAAATTCCCTAGGTCACATATTCCATCAACTTTGTCTGAAATTTTGCAAGCCATACCTCTGTATGATCTATGGACCACTGTAAAAATTTCAGAGCAAGTTGAGATCATCTTCTTTAGTTTTCTGCCAATTATGTCCAGCTTCATACTTATGTCCATTATATAGTTCTTTGCACTTTAGTTCCAAAAACCTCCAATACTCAAAATGTTCCTTTCTCTGTTCCTGCACATAGCCAAACCAAATTCTCAAATATTAGATAGTCTGAACTCTTCTTAAGTCATAAAACACTTTTGTTTTATAATGTTTTTACTTGCAACATAAAACTGTGCATCTTCATGTCGGTAGGAAATACGACGAAGGAGGTCGACGAGCAACTTGACTCAGAGCAGCAAGTTGAGGCTTAACTCATCACCAAGCTACTGACTTAAAAGTAGAAATAAACCTGCAGCAACATAAGGCAAGCCCCGGTTTGCATTTAACAGCTTTTAGTTATATTTTACTTTGTATCACTTCTATTGGTCTAGCATGTATTGTGCATTAGGTCAAGGTGATTGATACTCCAAATGCATGACCCACAAACCCCTTGGAGTACAGGGTAGAATAGGCTACCTTCGTGTAGTTTCTGCTAGGCTAAAGTTGTATAGGATCCGGTACAAGTCGGGTAGTTGGAAGCTACCCGCGAGTTTAGGATGTGGGTACAGCGGGGTATGATTCTAGAAAATGAAAGTTCTGGAATGGAAAACGAGACCGGGCAGAGAGTAGGAGCAGCAGGATGTTGGGCCTGTGTGGCTGTAGCTCTGTTTGTGTCGGTTAAGGACCGATGCGTATGCCGCCCTGCTGAGCAAGTTTGAACAGTACCGGATACATATCGGATATATGGGACCCGATAAACCGATGTAACTCGGGTACTCTCGTGTCGAAACTTATACGGCCGTCCTTTGGGGGTTGGTGTCAGAGGTGTAAACTCGCTAGCGGAGCAACTTCGACGTGTTCCGTGTAGTGGCCCTTCTGATGGGTCGGCGGAACTGGTTCGGCATTGGAGTGATGGGTGAAAGGTTGCTGCATACAACGTAAGAAAGAGCTCGCGTGAGTCTTTCGAGGCGGGTGTATGTGTCGTGTATTCCGGGTGTGTCCTGATTGCAATCACCGTCCCTCGCGGTTATATGAGTACCACTTGTTCACTGAGTTGTGACGTAGTAATACATTCCAGATAAAGTGTGATGAATCATTGCTGATGTGAAGTTCTTAAATTCATTGTATTGCCAACCATGTATGCTGTAGTTGTAGAGCTCATTAAGTTTATTTTCCTCTTTGGGCATCACCACATCAGAGGAAAGCGTTTCTTGTTTGATTGTGGACTTCCGATGTGAGGGCTGCCTAAGGCATAATAATCTGCTGCTATAAACCTGAAAGTAAGGATCAACATTTAGGCGTGTCGTTGTTGCATCATACCTTTCCTATGTTAGTAATCCCTGCACGTAGAGTTCCATGTTTAGGAGTGTCGGTTAAGTCTTGCTGAGCCATCGTGCTCACAGTTGCATTATTAGTGTTTTGCAGGTTATAAAATTTGCTATGAAGATGGTTGTTCGGTGAGCCATCAGCGACTCACCGGAAACCCTGCCGCTGCACTCATCTTTGTGGAAGCTAGTAAGAAGCGTCCGCGGGCTGGACGCCTTCTCTTTTGCATAGTTAGGACCGAGAGTAAGTGTGTATGTATATTCCGCTGCGTGTACCTTCGTGGTACATTATTTTGTAAAATGACACTATCTTGAGAAATAAAAGACTTTGTACTTTATGGTTCTTTTCGTGTATGCTGTTGGGTGCCGCATCGCACATCACCACCTAATGTGTATCCTGGAGTGAGGATCCCGGAAGGGGTTCCCCACAGGCGTGGTATCAGAGCCGCATTGGGAATAGCACGCATGAAAAGAGCTTAATTTCGAAAACTTTGAAGTACACGAGTGAGAAACGTGTAGGATGCCCACATAAGGACTATTATAAGCATAGTTACTTAAGGTGGCAAGCTAACAGTGTGTTAATATTCAGTATTTCAATTCTGTAACGACGCACCTACGTGGAGGTAAGAGGTAAGGTACGCCACCGCAGGCGGATCAATTGCGATAACTCGCCATACGAGTAATAGTATGGAATGATATACCGTGGCTTGACACGGTAGTTAATATGAGTCTCTGAACCTCTCTATGGTTCTGAGAGCATATGAAAACGCTGATCTCCAGCGTGCTTTAGGCAGAAGTGAGAATACCCCATCGTGTGGTAAGCAACATGATAGTATGCAACTCTTGAACATTCAATGTTCAAAGGGCCATACGCAGCGCTCGCCATCGGCGTGCCTCAAAGGTCATGAGGCAGTAGGTGGTATCCGTTGGGTTGATATCATTCCCAACCGTGACGACCCGTTCACGCTCTACTCGGGTTCCCCGTCGTGTGGTGTGAAAACGCGACCATGTACCTTGAGACGTGACTTGACTCAAGGACGGCCCGTATGGCAATGATACGGGGCGTATGTTTTTACTATGATATGGACCTGCCTGAAATGGAAAACCTTTGTGTGCATCACTATTGATTGTTTTTCTGCAGGTACCTTAACCACGAGTAGAACATGTCGTTTAGAACATGTGTGTGAGTGATCGCTTTAGTGCCACCATTTGAGACGTATATGCCGGTGTAATGCCGGTTAGGATTTTGATTTGGTGAGGAAACGTAGTACCGTAATATGTTTTAACTGCATGAAAAAGAAAGTTTTCAAAGGAAAGAGTAATTTTGGAGTCTAGGATACCATTAGTGGTTAATGAACTCCTATATTGAACTAAGAGTCAATTGGGAGTATAGTTTTCATCTCAAATCATTAGTAACAACCTCCCCTGCTTTCAGCAGAATTTTTGCTGATATTGAACAGGGCATAACTTTTGATTGGTTGAACCAATGGAGATGAAGGATACATTTCTGGAAAGGTTTTGGAAGTCTTCTACAACTTTTCTGTAGAACTCCAGAGCAGAACCTCCCTCCAAATGGATGAAAATCTCAGATGAGTGTTAACTGTCCAAAAACAGGGCAGACCAAAAATGCTCTCTGGAATTTTCTGTATTTGGACCATAACCTTTTGTAGAAAAATATCTAGGGGTCATGTGAGACGCCGTTGGAAAGTTTGTGATATGTGCTACGAATTTGTAGTTCAAAGTTTCTACAGATTTGGGGTAGAACTTTATGAAATCTTCCGGACAAAACAGACACTTTCAGAGGAGGTGCTGTCAAAATTGTTCCAGATTTCTGTCAACTTTGAAAGGTCACAACTCCTGATACAGAATTGATATGAAGGCAAATAAATACTCGTTGGAAAGATATTAAAGTTACATATAACTTTGATATTCACCTTGAGACATGAAACTGCCATTTTCATAATCAAATTCTGGGAATTAGGTCAAATGGTCATTCGGAACAGAGCATTGTTCATTGCCCATGTAACTTGAGACTTGTTATGGACATGAAGATTTTTATACTTCTCTAAGTTCCATGACATATGCATTAGTTATCTTTCATCATTCCCTGCTGTTGATTTAAGTGTTTGACAAGCTTGAACAATCATTGGTCACATTTCAGAATTGTCAAAAACCTTGTTTCCTTTATATATGCTGCACAGTTGATGTGATGCTTTTGCGGTTAATAATTTCGAGTTAAAGCTTAGTACACTCTTGGATATTGACCGTAAATTGCTCACTCTTGCAGTATGGATCATACTCATTTTGGGTATGAGGTTGGTGGTTCCAGTCGGGATGGAAATGATTCGTCGCAGCGACGATCACCGCCATCATCAACCGGACTGGCGGAAGTGTTGGGAAGAATGGCAGAGTCTCTTGAGTTGTTGGTGCAGCAAGGCATCCGACAGGAGACCTCCCAGCAAAACCCCACACTGAATACATATCTGGATTTTCTAGCAAGACAACCACCAGTATTCTCGGAAGCTAAAGAAGCCTTGGAGGCAGATCATTGGCTCCGGGTTATTGAAACTAAATTGGGACTGCTTCAGGGTGATGAATATGAGAAGGCTTTATTTGCCGCTCAGCAACTTCATGGATCCGCTGGGGCTTGGTGGTGTGAATATCTTGCTAAGATTGCTGAAGGTCATCGTGTGACATGGACGGAGTTTCGTGAGGCTTTCCGTGCACGTCATATTTGTGAGGGCATTGTCAAAACAAGAATTGAAGAGTTCTATGAACTCAAACAAGAAGGCATGAGTGTCATGAAGTACTTTACGGAATTTAACCGTTTAGTACAATATGCATCCTCTTATGTGCATAATGAGACAATGAAGTGTCATTACTTCTTCCAAGGCCTCGATGTGAAGCTTCGGACAAAAGTGGCACAATGGAATAAAGGAAATTATAGCGAGTTAGTCAATGCCGCTATAATTCAAGAAATAGCTGAACTCGAGCACAAGGAAAGTAAGAGGAAGAGAAAATTATCACTGGCAAGTATGGATTATTATGATCAAGAACAACCGGTGATATATTGCTTACCATCCGGGGTGGAAATTCAGTCCTTTGACGGACCACCTCAGATCCAATACTGTCCATATTCACCCATGGAGGTTCAGCCACTGCTGCAACAGCAGCAATTGAGTATTTGTGCACCCTCACCTCAGCAAAGTGCACAAGACTATCAACCACTTCCATATGGTGAAGATCCTGAGCTCGCATCGTATAACACTTGTAGCGATGTAGAGCATATTCCTCAGGAGGGTCAAGTGACCAAGCAGAGCAGAAGTCATATGTCCTCTGAAGCTGCAAGGAAATTCCATGGTCGGTCAAGGAGAACAGCACTGAAAGTGGGAAATATAAACTATATGGCAGTTGAAGACGTTCCCGTAGGAGAACCCGTGTTGGCGGGCATGTTCAGCCTACGTGATCAGCCCACGCTCGTGTTGTTCGACTCGGGTGCTACACATGATTTTATCAGCAAAGATTATGTGATTAAGCACCAAGTACCATCAACGACCTTGGCCGCATCATATCATATTAATTCACCGGGAGGTAGTAGGACAGCGGGCAGAATTGTTGCTCGAGCGCCTATATGTTTGGATGGGCGGATATATCCTACTACTCTTATCATCCTAGAAGGCTGGCGGATTGACATCATATTGGGAATGGCTTGGTTGACGCATCACCAAGCTATCTTTGATATTAGTTCGCGAACGGTGCAGCTGAATTCAAAGAAGCACGGGCAACACACGTTGATTCTGAGAAATGTTGCACCGGAAGTCACCGCTGTCCACACCGTTGAAGTTAAGAAACTGGAGGACATTCCAGTGGTCCGGGAATATCCGGACGTATTTCCCGATGATCTACCGGGCATGCCGCCCGATCGTGAAGTGGAGTTCAAAATTGAACTAGCACCGGGAACCACGCCCATCTCTCGGAGGCCGTATAAAATGGCACCGAAGGAACTCGCGGAGCTGAAGGAGCAGCTGAATGATTTGTTAAGCAAAGGCTTCATTCGACCCAGTTCATCACCATGGGGATGCTCCACGCTGTTCGTCAAGAAAAAGGACGAGACTCTTAGGTTATGTGTGGACTATCGCCCGCTAAATGCCGTAACTATCAAGAACAAGTATCCTCTACCACGTATCGATATGCTTTTCGATCAACTAGTGGGTGCTAAGGTTTTCTCGAAGATGGATCTTCGGTCCGGATATCACCAGATAAAAATCCGGGCGGAAGACATACCCAAGACGGCATTCTCAACGAGATACGGATTATATGAGTATCTCGTCATGTCATTCGGGCTCACAAATGCTCCGGCCCATTTTATGTACTTGATGAATTCAGTCTTCATGCCGGAGCTGGACAAGTTCGTCGTGGTCTTCATCGACGATATTCTGGTATATTCTAAGTCGGAGGAAGAACATGCCGAACATCTGCATATTGTGCTCCAACGCCTACGGGATCACAAACTATATGCAAAATTCAGCAAGTGCGAGTTCTGGATCAACCAAGTGCCATTTCTTGGGCACATTATTTCTGCGGAGGGCATCGCAGTTGATCCAAGCAAGATAGTCCAAGTTCTGAATTGGAGTTCACCGAAATCAGTTCACGAAGTCCGTAGTTTTCTTGGTTTAGCGGGTTACTACCGGAGATTCATTCCGGATTTCTCCAAGGTCTCTAAACCGATGACGGAACTTCTAAAGAAAGGCAAGAAATATGTGTGGAGTGAAGTATGTGAGGAGGCGTTCAAAGCATTGGTAAAGCACCTCACATCTGCCCCAGTCTTGGTGCAGCCCGATACAACTAAGGATTTTGATGTCTATTGCGATGCATCCGGCATCGGCCTTGGCTGCGTGCTCATGCAAGAAGGGCGAGTGGTCACATATGGATCCAGGCAGCTTTGGAATCATGAGCAGAATTATCCGACACATGATCTCGAGTTAGCTGCTGTGGTTCTTGCTCTAAAGATGTGGAGGCACTATTTGCTTGGGAACTTAGTCCACCTCTACACCGACCACAAGAGTTTAAAATACATCTTCACACAAAAGGAATTAAATATGAGGCAGCGAAGATGGTTAGAGTTAATCAAGGATTATGAACTGGAGATTCATTACCATCCTGGAAAAGCGAATGTGGTTGCCGACGCACTTAGTCGGAAATCACATGTGCATAATCTAACCATGGCTGCAATAGAAGAAGAACCGAGCCTGCGCTTGGTTCCTTATGGGTCATTGTTTAACCTTGCCCTCATTCCTACAATTCGTGATGAAATTGTAGCGGCTCAAAAGAAAGATAAGGGCATGGCCCATATCCGGAAGAGAATAGACAAAGGAGAAGCTAAGTGCTTCCGTAAAGATGAGAATGGTACGCTATGGTTCAAAAACCGTATAGTCGTACCCCGTGACATGAAGCTTCGTAAGAAGATTTTAGATGAAGCTCATTTATCAAAATTTTCCATTCATCCGGGTAGCAACAAGATGTACCAAGATTTGAGAAACAAGTTTTGGTGGACACGGATGAAGCGGGAAATAGCTAAATACGTATCCGAGTGTGATACGTGTCGGAGGGTGAAAGCAGATCACATGAAGAAACCTGGTTTGCTGCAGCCCCTTCATATTCCAGCATGGAAGTGGGAAGATGTGAGTATGGATTTCATTGTCGGACTGCCGCTCACATCTCGAAAGCATGATTCGGTTTGGGTAATCGTTGACCGATTAACCAAGTCAGCACACTTCATACCGGTGAATGTGGGATTCAATGCCAAGAAATATGGGGAGTTATACATTGAACGGATCTTATGCCAGCATGGAGTTCCAAAAACAATAGTTTCCGATTGTGGTGCACTGTTCGTTTCTCGTTTCTGGGAACAGCTGCACGCATCTTTGGAAACCAAATTGCTTAGAAGCTCCGCATATCACCCTCAAACTGATGGACAAACCGAGAGGGTGAATCAAGTCTTGGAAGATATGTTGAGAGCGTGTGCCATCCACCACGGTAAGAACTGGGATGCTTATCTACCATTGGCGGAATTCTCGTACAACAACAGCTATCAAACGAGTATCAAGATGGCACCGTATGAGGCTCTCTACGGCCGGAGATGTCGCACACCGCTGAATTGGTGTGAATCCGGTGAAAGAGTGACATTCGGGATTGACCTTGTCAATGATGCCGAAGAACGAGTTCGGGTCATACAAGCAAATTTAAAAGCTGCTCAATCTCGACAGAAGAGTTATGCAGACCAGCGACGTCGACCGCTGAACTTCAACGTCGGAGAGTACGTATATCTCCGCGTATCTCCAATGAAGGGAGTTCACCAATTCAGTGTAAAAGGAAAGCTCGCTCCCCGGTTTATTGGTCCATTTGCTATCACGGAGAAATGTGGACCCGTAACCTACCGACTTGAGCTACCGACAAATCTCGCTGGGGTGCATGATATATTTCACGTCTCCCAGCTTCGAAAATGTCTCAAGAATACCACTGCTGTCCGCAATGAAGATCTCGAGACATTGCAACCGGATCTCTCTTATGCCAAGCATCCAATCTGGATTATTGATGAAAAGTCTCGGTCGACAAGGAATTGAACGCTCCAATTCTATAAGGTATTATGGAGCAATCATACCGCGGACGAAGCAACATGGGAGAGTGAAGAATACCTCCGTTCAAACTACCCGGACTTGCTGTCCGCTTATATAAGGTAATTCCTTCTCTACCGCTTCGTCTCATCCTTATGAATCTCGGGACGAGATTCTTTTTAAGGGGGGAGGGATGTGAAATCCCAAAAACTCAAGCAAGTGGAGCTACAAGTCACACCGAGAAAATGAGAGGGAATTTAGACTTTTGAATTTAACGGTGTGAGCTCCAAGTCAAAACTTGAACTTGCAAAAATTCCCGAACACGGAGATCTAAAGCTATCATTGGGTTCTCCACACATCCAATAATAGCCCGGCAAATTTTCAGAGCATTTGAAAAGGATTTCCTATTTGTCGGAATTTAAACGGGAAAAAATTCAAATTTAAATTTAAATCTCAGTTTCAAATTCTGACTTCATCGAAATTCTAATTTGAGTGCACCATCGTGTTCCTCATATTTCTTTTGGCCTGTCCTCCAAATTTTATCAAATTTGGAGCTCGTTTGCTATTTTAAACGAAATTAGGGGATAAAGGGGAGAATGTGGGTGGGTGGACCCCACTGGACAGAGACTGAATGGAGTCTCACGCTGTGCTCGGTTTCTCCTCACCGAGAGCTGACATGTCCTGCTCGCCGGTGCTCACCGCCTTGCCAGCTCCTGCTCTGTGGATGAGGATGCCGAGTAAAGCCACCCCATGCCTCTGCCATGAACCGTTCCTCTCCCTCTCCCTCCACAGCCCCTGCACAGACCGAAGCAAGTTCACCTCAGCCAACCCTCTGTTCTCCAGCAACCGAGCTCTACGGTCGTCCTCGTGCCCGACGTTCTACACGAAAAATTGGCGCCACAGACTGCTCTACACTCAGGTGAAAACCCCTCCTCTTTTCATGCACTACAGAGGAAGAATTTCTCTGTTTACTGTAAGTATGTTCATAGAACCGAGTTGCACAAATCTTCAAAATTCGTCGTGTTCAGTCCATCATCCCTTGTGCCGAGCTGGAAACATGTTCTAGACTCTCCAACGCCCCTCTAGGATCAAAAACCATCGAAAATCATCAAGAATTGGGGCTGTTCTTTGAGAATTTCGGGCTGGCACCAAATTTTGCCCTAGGTCGCCGATGAGCCCCTATTTGCAGCCATTCTTGGGCCGATTTGAGCTCATGCCGATGATGAGGGATCCCCCACGGTGCTATAGAGCCCAAGAACCGATCTTTTCGTGGAGAAATCACTGCACACGACCTCGCCGGAGCCCTAGGGTTAGCTGTGGCCGGTGCGCACTGCTTTCCGGCGAGTTTTGGCCGCCGGCGACCTCACCAATGGGTTCAGCAGGGTGGAAAATGGGGGGGCGGCCAGCAGGGGGTCCGGAGGTGGCCGGGAAGGTCATTTCCGGCGACCTCACCGGAGGCAGCCGCCACTGCTCTGTTTTGGCGCGTGGCTGGAGGTTAGGGATGACGAGTGGGACCCACTGTCAGCATTTAAACATTTTCCAGATTTTCCCATTTCAGTTCAAACTTTGGAGAGCCATAAGTTTGTGTAGGAGCGTCCAAAAATTGTGAAACAAATTTTGTTGGATTCGTCTCAAAGAGTACTATCAAGGGGTGCAGCCCAATATTTAAGAAAATTCCTGGATTTGGCTCATTAATTCATTTAAGGAAAATATTTTATGAATTTTTACAGGAGTTCTGTTAATTGGAAAATTCCCAAATTTGGGCAGAACATTCATACAATAATCCTTGAACTCCAGTAAATATTTCAGAGGCATTGGACTCCATTTGCTTGGCCAAATGTTGTTTGAATCCTCTATGTATCTGAAAAATGGGAAAATGAACAGAGACATTTTCAGACTTTTAACCAAGTTTGGAAAATTCATATCTCGGTGTAGGAAGCTCCAAAAATGGTGAAACCAAGTCCTATGGACTCATGAGACTATTAAGTTTCTGAAAAGCCACATTTGGAGCATGCCAAGACACTATAATTGTCATAAGAATTCAGAGAAGCTAAATAGTAAGAAAATTCCCTAGGTCACATATTCCATCAACTTTGTCTGAAATTTTGCAAGCCATACCTCTGTATGATCTATGTACCACTGTAAAAATTTCAGAGCAAGTTGAGATCATCTTCTTTAGTTTTCTGCCAATTATGTCCAGCTTCATACTTATGTCCATTATATAGTTCTTTGCACTTTAGTTCCAAAAACCTCCAATACTCAAAATGTTCCTTTCTCTGTTCCTGCACATAGCCAAACCAAATTCTCAAATATTAGATAGTCTGAACTCTTCTTAAGTCGTAAAACACTTTTGTTTTATAATGTTTTTACTTGCAACATAAAACTGTGCATCTTCATGTCGGTAGGAAATACGACGAAGGAGGTCGACGAGCAACTTGACTCAGAGCAGCAAGTTGAGGCTTAACTCATCGCCAAGCTACTGACTTAAAAGTAGAAATAAACCTGCAGCAACATAAGGCAAGCCCCGGTTTGCATTTAACAGCTTTTAGTTATATTTTAGTTTGTACCACTTCTATTGGTCTAGCATGTATTGTGCATTAGGTCAAGGTGATTGATACTCCAAATGCATGACCCACAAACCCCTTGGAGTACAGGGTAGAATAGGCTACCTTCGTGTAGTTTCTGCTAGGCTAAAGTTGTATAGGATCCGGTACAAGTCGGGTAGTTGGAAGCTACCCGCGAGTTTAGGATGTGGGTACAGCGGGGTATGATTCTAGAAAATGAAAGTTCTGGAATGGAAAATGAGACCGGGCAGAGAGTAGGAGAAGCAGGATGTTGGGCCTGTGTGGCTGTAGCTCTGTTTGTGTCGGTTAAGGACCGATGCGTATGCCGCCCTGCTGAGCAAGTTTGAACAGTACCGGATACATATCGGATATATGGGACCCGATAAACCGATGTAACTCGGGTACTCTCGTGTTGAAACTTATACGGCCGTCCTTTGGGGGTTGGTGTCAGAGGTGTAAACCCGCTAGCGGAGCAACTTCGACGTGTTCCGTGTAGTGGCCCTTCTGATGGGTCGGCGGAACTGGTTCGGCATTGGAGTGACGGGTGAAAGGTTGCTGCATACAACGTAAGAAAGAGCTCGCGTGAGTCTTTCGAGGCGGGTGTATGTGTCGTGTATTCCGGGTGTGTCCTGATTGCAATCACCGTCCCTCGCGGTTATATGAGTACCACTTGTTCACTGAGTTGTGACGTAGTAATAAATTTCAGATAAAGTGTGATGAATCATTGCTGATGTGAAGTTCTTAAATTCATTGTATTGCCAACCATGTATGCTGTAGTTGTAGAGCTCATTAAGTTTATTTTCCTCTTTGGGCATCACCACATCAGAGGAAAGCGTTTCTTGTTTGATTGTGGACTTCCGATGTGAGGGCTGCCTAAGGCATAATAATCTGCTGCTATAAACCTGAAAGTAAGGATCAACATTTAGGCGTGTCGTTGTTGCATCATACCTTTCCTATGTTAGTAATCCCTGCACGTAGAGTTCCATGTATAGGAGTGTCGGTTAAGTCTTGCTGAGCCATCGTGCTCACAGTTGCATTATTAGTGTTTTGCAGGTTATAAAATTTTCTATGAAGATGCTTGTTCGGTGAGCCATCAGCGACTCACCGGAATCCCTGCCGCTGCACTCATCTTTGTGGAAGCTAGTAAGAAGCGTCCGCGGGCTGGACGCCTTCTCTTTTGCATAGTTAGGACCGAGAGTAAGTGTGTATGTATATTCCGCTGCGTGTACCTTCGTGGTACATTATTTTGTAAATGACACTATCTTGAGAAATAAAAGACTTTATACTTTATGGTTCTTTTCGTGTATGCTGTTGGGTGCCGCATCGCATGGCACCACCCAATGTGTATCCTGGAGTAAGGATCTCGGAAGGGGTTCCCCACAGCCCGCCTGTCAGACACTATGCACTGGGAAATTGCTAAGGCCACCACTGAGTGCACACACAAAAAACTTATAAAATACATTTTACGGTGCAAACAATTTCAGAAAATCTGTAAAAATAGGAATAAACTATTAGTGCGTAATAGCATAGAGTAATAGCCCAAATAAATTCTGGGAAATTGTTAATTACTAATAATTTCCTTAACTCACTTTACTAACTTAGAAAACTGGGAAAATTAGTGTTTAGCCTTCCAAGTGAGGACATCACCCCAACAATAGGAATAAAAGCCTTTTAGAACATTACTTGGCCCCTAGAGTCCCATACCAATGCCAATCTCTTAAGATGGGATGTGGTACATGCTTAAGATCATTTAAATAGCCACAAACTGGTAGAATTCACACCCAAGCTTCAAATAAAATATGCCCTTCGTTAAAAATCCTCTAGAAACTCCCTACAACCACACTGCTAGGATTTTGTTTAAATTTCTTGAAGTTTCTTTGGATTTAGCACTTATTCGTGCAATTACGTACTATAGCATCCTAGGAATTTGACAAGGAACCAGAAGACCGATATTACGAAGAACTTCTAGAAGTTTGTGGAGGCAAGCTCTAATCTCCTTGATCATGATTGCTCCTATGAATTTACAAAATTACCCTGATAGCCTGTTTTATTTCCATGATTACTTTAAATGTTGTGATAGCTAAGACCCGCTTGACTAGGGGTAGCTTCCCCGTGTGAGTAGTCTGGCTGACACAATGACTTGACGGTAGTTACTTTCTCCTCAGTTAAGCTCGATGACGTCGGCTAGCTGTTACACTAGCAAGTAGCATACTGCCTCTCGCCATCCAAGGCTAGAGTACTTGCTAGGTGATAGCCACGTGCTTGACATGTGAAGTACCATGAACCCCTCCTTGACCTTGTCGACTCTTACTTGATGCCCTAAGGCCCTGCTGTCACACTATAAGGTGATAACGTGTGTGATTCCTTAGAGGAGAATGCTTAGAAACCCTCATGATGTTCGCACCGCGACTCACTACAATTAATCATAGGATTTGCGTAAAGTGTTGAAAGGTATCTTGGTGGTGTGAGTTAGAAAGTGGGTTGGGAATTTGTGTTATACAACTTGTGGGGGTGAAGTGGGGGAAAAAGGTGTGGTTGAGGCGCGTTATGGTGAATGAGTAGTGTGTGCTTCGGTGTAGTCCACCTACCGTGGATATTGATGTAGCCACCTCGCCAACTTAAGGACTGGTTCATATGACCTCGTCATAGTGATTTCGTACAACCAAAGAACCTGTATGGGCAGGACTCCCTCTACCTTCTTGGTGACTTTCACATGAGCCATCTGGCGGCCAGTAGGGCATGGGGGACCAGGAAGAGACACAGGGGAGTCATTAGCCGTGGTCCGGCTGGGATAGTAATTGCCCAAATAGCCCATGGGTGCGTCTCAAGGTATGATTGTGGGGTTACTCGGGGAAGATGAGGCGAACTTTATTCTACTCCTTTGATAGGAGAGCATGACCTGTGGGTAAAGTATACAACCTATGCAGAGAGTTAAATCCGGATAACCGTTGTCATGGTCTTGACACACTATTTTCTGAGCTCCTGTTGATTAGTCTTAGTATGTTTCCTTGATGTAGTTGGGTGGCAGTGATTGCCATGTTTTGGATATTATGGCTGTGTGCCGGAACTAGTAAAGCCATGGGGCTTGAACGTTCGAATAAAACTTAGGGAACTGGCGGGATGGAGTTCAACTCCCCCAGGTCCCACCAACTAAAATCAGGATAAGCTTACCTCCTTTTGCTTTGCAAAACCTTCTTTCATAAGAAACCCTGCATGAATCCTTTCCGGCAACTCTAAACCGTATATCCCTGCCTTGTCATGACCTCCTTGCATGAAACAAATCCCCTTGAGTAGTGTTAGGGCTTGCTGAGTACCTTCCGTACTCATTCTTGCTTTCTTCACAACCCTCAGATGCAGAGGAGGAAAGTGAAAAAGACGACAAAGTGTGATTCAATAACGAGTAGTTCTAGTCCTGCGCTCAATGCTGTCTGAGGGCTAGGTATCGCCCATTCCGCTGTAGTTCGACATTGTCTTTCTGTTTTAGTGGTCCTGCGAGGCCAGTGCACTGTAACCTAAGACTTGTCTGTAAGACCATAATGGTCCAGTTGAGAATAATATAATGTATGGAATTCCATACATTATGTGGTGCGTACCAACTACTGATCCAGGGATTCGTACAGGATGCACAAGTGGGCCCCGAGAGAGGTGGGTCCTGACAGAAGGACTCTAAAAGTACTCGAGAACATGTAGGCCAATTCTTGATCCAATGCAATGACATAGGAATCACTGATGTTCACTGGATTAGATTATTCCCCTTGTCCCTAAGCGGCATGGCCTTTAGTGTGTTTATATCGTTAGCCCCTAATTCTGCCCTCACTTGGCCGTGTCTACAAGAAAATTCCATGAATACTTCTTCACTGGTGAAATAGAGCTAAGATTGTTCCACCTAACCGTGATGAGGCAGTGACACAATGAACTTGTAGCTGAATACATCAAACAGTTTAGGGAAAAAGAAACAAATGTTTTACCCTAACCATAGGGGAGAAAGATTTGGCCGATCTAGCGTTTTTTGGGCTTCTACATTATCTTAAGGAGAAGATGGATGGCGTCGAGTTTGGGTACATCAACCAAGTCTTGCAATGAACTGTGGCACACGAGAACTGAGCCAGAGAAGCTAAGGTACATGGCTGGTTCCAAGAAATCAACCATAGAGACCGAGAGAAGCAACATGTCAACCAACTCAGGGAAGACTCGATAAGTGAAGAGGACATGGAGGTTTGTGTGGTTGAGTGGATTGAAAACCACAAGAACAAGCTTCTAGATTGTACTTTCTTGAAGCTCAACCTCGGGAAGAAGGAAGAGATGAAGTTCACCTTCGATGTAATGAAGTGTGACAAACTATTCGATGTGCTCTAACAAAACAATGTGATCAAGTTGAAGAATGGCCATGTTATTCCACCATCCAAGCAAATGGCCAACAAAAGATATGTAAGTGGCATTACTCTTATTCTTATTCGACTAATGAGTGTAACTTCTTTCTTCAACAGGTACAATCGGCTCTAAACGATGGCCGGTTGACACTTGGTGATAGCCACCGAATGAAGCTAGACACGGATCATATCCCTGTCAACATGGTTAACCTTGAAGGAAAGAATATCCTTGTGAGTACCGATCAAGCGTTGATAACCAAAGGGAAGAATGTGTATGGCGGACCGGAATCCACTCATCCAGGATCGCAGAGGGTGGTGCCGCACGATGCGACACCCGACAGCACACATTATAAGGATACATTGTATTACAGTGGAAACCAACTGAAATGTACAAAGTAATACACTACTCAGTTACAAACTAGTGTTTATATTACACAGCGGAAGTTAAATTTGTACAACTCACGCCCGCCTATCTAGCAAAAGTCGGTTGCCCAGCCCTAGGGCAACCCACACTAGCTGCACTCCTCAGCTTAGCGCGGCGCGTATGGCTCCCACTCAGCCATGGTCCCCGATGGAGGGTAACCCTCGCCGGTGAACTCGTAACCCGAGTCTGTGGGTGGCTCCTCACCTGAAAAACACTTAAGCAGCAACCATGAGCACGATGGCTCAACAAGACTTAACCGACTCACCTAGGCATGAAACTCTACATGCAGTTTACACAAATATGGGATAGTAATTTTAGCAAATGGACACGCCTACAAGTTTATCCTTAGTTCATATTTTAGCCACAAGGTAACAATTCATGAATAAGAAATTTAGTAAGCGATATTTGGTGGCACACATGTAGCAATACAATTATACATATCAGCAGAATTGAATCATAACATTCCATGATTTATCTATGTTATGATGCAGTGAACAAGCGGTACTCATCACCACGAGGGATGGCGAATCGACTCGATATACACCTGCAGGGATACCCGAAGAGCACGTCACGTATACCCACCTGTGGAGCTGCACAGTACGCTCACTCGATGTCGTACAGGACAACCTTTCAACCCACAGCCCAAACGTCGAACTGGTCGCACCGAAACGGACAGGAGGTTCCCTACACGGAGCATCTCTCTATGCCCGCTAGCAGATTTCCACCTTGCTGCCCTCAACCTACACCTATAAATCGGTGTGCTATGCCTCGACGCCCGGAGGTTTAGGTTACATCGGTTTACCGGGGCCCATATATCCGATATGCCTTCGGTACGTTCAATACTTGTTCAGCAGGGCCGCACACGGATCCGTCCTCAATCAACACAGACAGGGCTGCACACACAAGACTTCCTCTTGCTGCGCCCTAGCCCCTTCCTAGTCTCATTTTCATTTCTAAAGTGATCTCACATCACTCGAACCAATCCCGTGTGTCCCCAGCCTAACTCGCGAGTAGATTCCAACTACTCGACTTGTACCGAAGTCCTATGAATGATTAAGCATAGCCTGTCTACTCGATGACTTAGACACTACCCTCACTCTTATGGGAAACATCTGGTTATGCAATTGGGGTTTCATCCACCCTACACCTAATGCACATATACATACATCATACTAAGTATGTAAACAAAGCAAAACTTTGTAAAACGGTTTAATGCAAACTGGGGCTTGCCTTGTTGCTGCTGGTCAGTTGTTAGGGCTTCGTCTGGAAGAAGGAAGTCGAGCACTTCCGGAGTCTCCTCGCCTTCAGCGACTACACGTTAACGAGATACTACATGTCAATTCAAATGCAATGTTTAGAATTGAATAAGCAATTACTATAACTCTAGCTAGACCTCTCCTTTGGTTCTGAAATTTTTATGGTGGCTTGGTAGGGTCCTAAACAGAGTCTTGACCAAGTTTCATTTGAAACAAAGTTCATTTGATCCTTGTACAAATAAAAGCCTATCTGGTCAATATTAGAGCTTCTAAGGAATTCCAGGGGTTTTCATGGCTCCAACCATTACTTTATGGAAACTAGAATTTGAGATGGTTCTAATGGAATTGGTTTCATGTCATTTGAAGAATTCTAGAGGAAGTTATGCCCTAAACAATATTTGAAAAGATCTGAAAAATGTTTCTGTACAATTTTCTATTTCCACAGGGCAGTTCACTTAATCACCCCATTAGGGGGTCTAAATGAACTTGGATGGGTCTGAAAATTTTACTGTGACCCCAGGATTTTCCAATGAACTTCCCAGCCAAATTTCAGAATTTTTCATAAAGTAGTTCTCCAGATAAAATTCCTAACATTTTAAAATTTAGGGATTTAATTCTGGAAAACTATTAAGTTTCATGAGCTGAAATTGGTATTGCTGGAAAGAACTCAAAAAGCTGAGTTCAGCAAAATTTGATTCACTGAATTTGGAGCTCCCTAGCAAAAGTTCTATGCATTTGAAGTTTCAACCAAATCTGAAAATTCAAATAAAGTTTAAACTGGCTGGTGGGGTCCCCGGGCTATGTGTCAGCACCTCAGCTAAGCCACACGGGGGTCCGCAGAGTCTTCCGCACAGTCACACGGAATCCCGGTGCCACAGCAGATCCGGCGCTGTTTAACCTGAGCCTGACACGTGGGGCCCGCGGGGCTTCATCTACCTCGCGTTCCGCGGCTCCCCGCCGCCCCCTTGGCCGGAGAGCTCGTTGCCGGGCGTTCTATTGCCCGACCTTCGATGAAACTCGCCGCCTGTGCATATTTCAGTCTGGAGAACACGGTGGTGCCCTCAATGGAGCTCGGCGATGGCTGGAACAGTGCTCGCGACGGTGACAGCGGCCGGAAGCTCATCGGCGACGTCGCACTCGGTGTTCTCTACACCTTTTTCGACGCGGTTTGCTCGGTGAGCTCCACTGACACTTGCTGATCACGGATATGAGCACTGATCCCCGTGAAAATGGCCGCAACTACGACCTCACCAGTGAGTTGCCCTGTTTTCCGCCGCCGGGCCGAAATTCTGACAGAACTAGGGTCCTAGTGCATGGAACTGGTTGCTACTTGATCGAGGAGGTGCGCTAGGTGTTCTAGAGCATGTGTGAGCTATAGCTTAGCCAGCGGTTGCTTCTGTGCAACAAATTTTATCGTCGACCAGACTCTAACCCTAACACGCTCCGAGGAAGAAAACAAGAAATTCTTGCTCTACACCGCCTGAACTGGCGCACGGTTTCCTCCTACAGCTTTAGCACAAGTTAGCGCACCTTTTCTTCTCTGTGGACGGCGCGTGAAACCGCCGGAATCGGCCGGTCGCCGGTGATCAGAGGAAGCGGCGATGAGTTCTTGCGCGGCAGCGAAAGAATAGCTCGGGACGTGCTCATTTTCGCTCGGGAATAAAACAAAGGGTGAAGCAGCTCGGTTTGCTGGCCTTTGAGCCAAAATTTTTCACCATGAGGTGGAAGTACCGAGCGCTGCTGGCGGCCTCTGCGAGCCGGCGTTGACCGCTCACGCTACGTCGCCGGGTTTTAGTCGGTTTCACCCCGTGTCTAGTCACTGATCAGTGGGTCCTTCTCCCCTCTAATTCCTTTTTTGTTTTTCATTTTTGTTTTCACTGCAAAGATCTCAGCTACTCACAATTGAATGAGAGACTTAGCCTCCAAGTCATTGTTTGAATTTGATTTCCTAAATTTGAAACTGGTGTGGCTAAATTTGCTGCATGTTTGAACTGAAATTCAAATTCAGTTTTTGAATAATGCAAATTTATCTCCTGTCAAGATAAATTCCAATGGGGTTGAAATTTGGTGGGATAACTCAGAAAAATATGCTGAGTTTGAATATGAAGTCAACTTTTGAATTCAAGTGATGAAAGTTGCTGCAATTTGAATTTGCATTCAAATTGGCCCCTTTTTGAATTGTCTCCAAAAGTGCCTCAAAAGTATTGGATTTGTATGAAGTTTGGCATGAGCCTTCCCAAGACTTTTTAAGGTCTAGGGGTGAGCTCAACCTTTCATGTTCATGTGTAGAAATCCTACTTTTTGGAAATTAGGTTTTTCCCTCTAATCACCCTTTTGATGGTGGTTACTTGCTCTTCTCAAGTGTTCATGAGCTATCCACAAAATGAGCTGTGGTGTTGTGAGGTGATGACATGATCACTTTTGCAAGTCACTTTCTTGGGCTTTTACATCGTGATCATGTACGATGATCTGCGAAAGAAGATGATCAAGCCTCGGAAGACCGTGGTTGGCAAATGGAAGATCAACGAGCCAAGAAAGACAAATCAGTTCAAGCCAACCTCAGAGTATTTAATCACCAAATACATCAGGAGGAGGCAGGCAAGAAGTGTTTTCCACAGGTTAAAAGAGTGCAAGTGTGACGGGTCGAAGATCTTCACCAACAGAAGCTTTGGAAGCACTCTAGGAAAAACAGGGTTCGGGAGGCCTCGACACCTTGAGAATCCAGTGTTTTTCAAGGTAATCCGCCTTCCCAAGGGGCTCAAGGGGCACAACCCGAATATGAGCGTTACCTCGGGAAATCGGTGGATTTCCAAGGTAAAACACCCTCCCGAGCGGCTCGGGAACCTCGGGTGCGGGAGCATCACCCGGGTAAGTGAGAAACCAGCGTTGCAACTTGGAAACCGAAGCAAAAACCAAAGAAAAATGCTGATTCCTCAAGCCAACTTCAGATACACAATGAGAAGACCCAGACCAAAGAAAACCCGAGATCGGGTCACCAAGTGCTGATGATTGGGTCGGTACCTTGCGTGATCCAAGATAAACTAGCCCCTGCCAACTCGACGGATGAAGGCTAGGTTACAAAGCAAGGTTTGGGTAAACGGTCCAAGGTTGGCAGCTCTAATGTGAACATGGGTGTTGGTCCAAGCAAGGCCGAGAGACCCAAGGTCGATCTGAGGCCTCCTAGCAAACAGTCTCGGCTGGTGTCTCCGGAAGGAAGGATCATTGTTGGACCAGGCATCACACCAGCAACCAAGCACAAGATACAAGGGCCAGTTGAATGTGCACAACCATGACAACCCAAGACATCAACCGGTCTGTCCAAAGTAGCTCCAAGATGGCTCAGCAGGTGGGACATGAAGCCAGAGGGGATGAAACAGGACAAGTTCAAGACAGTGGCTCCAGGAATTAATCCAGAACCCTAATGGTGTCCCATAGGGCTTAACAAGACACAAAAGAGACGTGTACAAAGGCTGAGGGCTCTGGAACTTGCTGAGAAGAGGAAGGAGGAGCAGAGAGATAATTGGTTCAAACAAGCACGACCAATGATCACCAAGAAAACTTGGAAAGAGAAGAGGATTGCCCGGGAGGAAGCTGGAGGTGATGAGAATGAAGAAAACCCCACTGGCAAGGATGAAAACCAAGTAGAGGTAAACATGGTGCTTCATTTGCCTTCTGAATTCTGTCTTTCGGATGTTGAAGCGACCGAGCTCGATCTAGGATGTAGGAACATGGTTTTAGAGAAACCAGAACAGCTCAGCCAACACATGAAGCCATTGAACATCCGAGGACAGATAGATGGAACAACATTGGGAAGAATGTTGGTCGATGGAGGAGCAGTGGTCAACATAATGCCCATATCCATGTTTGAAAAGCTTGGATGCCGACAGGGTGACATCATCAAGACCAACACAACCTTGAGTGGGTTTGCTGGAGACCTAATCAAAGCCAAAAAGAATACTGTCTGTGGAGCTCACGGTTGGAAGCAAGACACAACCCACAACAATCTTCATCGTCAACGTGAGGAGTCAGTATAACTTTCTCCTTGGATGAGATTGGATTCATGCCAATGGGTGTGTTCCATCTACACTTCACCAATTTCTCATCCATTGGGTTGGAGACAAGGTTGAAGTAGTTGAAGCTGATAATTCGGCTTGTATAGCAATTGCCGAGTCATCTGATCTTCAATATGGGGATATTAGATGTCTCACAGGTCGAGACTGAACTGACTATGACTTTGTGAGTGTAGGAAGGGACAGGTTTGTGCCCAAATGTGTAAAGCCAACTGACTTCGCTCGGCTCAGCAATGTAACATGAAAATGCAAGATAAACAAGGTCATTTAACTTGGCTGCAGGAGATAACCAAGCAGTATCATTTAGGTAGAAACAATATGGGCGAGTTAGTAGAGGACTTTGATGATGCAGGGAAGCTTGGGCAAGGGTTTTCCTCAATGGACGAACTAGAGGATATAGACCTCAGGAAAGGACCGGCACATCGGCCAACCTTCATCAACAAGAACCTCGGCCATTCCTAGAAGCAAGAGGTAAGCCAACTTCTTAAAGAATATATGGAATGTTTTGCATGGGAATACACCAAGATGCCAGAACTCAGCCCAGAGCTCATGGAACACAAGTTGTCGATCAAGCCAGGCTCTAGACCTCACAAGAAACCGTTCAAACGATTCAACCTGGCTATCATGACAAGATCAAGGAACAAGTGAATCGTCTACTCCAGCTAATTTCATTCGGCTCTGCAGGTATGCCTAATGGGTGTCAAACATAGTCTTGGTAGAGAAGAAAAACACAAGAAAGTTGAGGATATGCATAGACTCCCGAGACCTCAACCGGGCTACGACCAAGGATGAGTACCTCATGCCCATTGCCGACGTATTGATCAACAATTCTTCGAGGCACAAGATGATCAGTTTCTTGGACGACAATGGGGTACAACCATATTTTCATGGCCGAGGAAGACATGTTAAAGACAACCTTTTGTTGCCCTGGGTTGGTGGGATTGTTTGAATGGGTTGTCATGACCTTCGGGTTGAAGAATGCCGGTGCAACATACCAGAGGGCCATGAATCTGATCTTCCACGACATGTTGGGAGATATTCTTGAGGTATATATTGACAATCTTGTGGTGAAGTCGGCTGGATTTCAAGGGCATATGACCCACTTGAGGATGTCTTTTTAGAGGATGAGAAAGTATGGCCTTAAGATGAACCCTCTCAAATGTGTGTTTGGTGTGTCGACTGGACGTTTCTTGTGTTTTATCATGCATGAACACAGCATAGAGGTCGACCCCTAGAAGGTCGAAGCTATCAGAATGACAAAGGAGCTGACATGCAAGAAAGACTTGCAAAGATTACTGGGGGAGATCATTACCTTAGAAGGTTCATTGCAAACTTGGCTGGGAAGATCGGAACCTTCATGCCACTCTTGAAAATCAAGCACGAGCAGGAGTTTACTTGGGGGGCAGAGCAGAAGGAGGCTTTCGAAAGGATGAAAGAATACTTGATGAAGCAACTGGTCTTACGTACACCATAGATGAGGCAGTCCTTCTGACTCTTTGTAGCTGCCCAAAGCCAATCTATCGGGGCCATTTTAAATAGGAAAGCCAAGGTAAGGAGCATTTTGTGGCTTACTTGAGCAAATGACTCCTAGATGCCGAAACCAGCTACACCTTTGTTGAGAAACTTTGTTTATCTTTGTATTACGCGTGTTCCAAGCTTCGACATTATCTTCTTTCCAGTACGTGCTTCGTGACATGTCAACACGATATTGTCAAGCACATGTTGCAACAACCGATTTTGAGTGGCAGGATAGGTAAATGGGCGTACTCGTTAGTGGAGTATGATCTGGTGTTTGAGCCTTTCTGGAGCATGAAGGGCCAGGCTGTGGCAGACTTCATCATGGAGCATGATGTGCAACTCGAGGAGGAATGCATGGTTGAGGTACGTCCTTGGAAGTTGTTCTTTGATGGATCGGTTTGCGACAGGGGTCATGGAGTAGGGTATGTATTGGTTTCACCCACAAATGTGATGTATGAGTTCTCTGTTCGTTTCAACTTCATGTGCACCAACAATCAAGCCGAATATGAGGCCCTGCTGAATGGCTTAGAGCATCTGGTCGACATGGAGATCAAGGACGTCAAAGTTTTTGGTGATTCCATGCTTGTCAACCAGCATATTAGTGGTGAAAGCCAATGTTACGATGGAACTTTGAACGATTATCGTGAATGATGTCTAGATATCATCAAGACTCTGGATACATTCTGCGCCAAACACATACCAAGAGAAGAAAACTGGAGGGCAAACGACTTGGCAAGCAGGCATCGGGCTATGAGGTGAAAATAGGGAAGTTCCACGTAAAAACAAGGCCAACATTGTCCAAGAACGATGGAATCAATATGAAACATAACAATTCGGCTAGTTTTGACGTGTTGGTTGTTGAGGATTGGAGGCCAGCAATCATAGGGTGTATCAAAGACCCAAACACGTGCAAAGACCGGAAGGTTTGGCATCAGGCATTGAGGTACACATTGATCAACGATGAACCATATCGCCGAACCATGGATGGACTTCTGCTAAGGTGTCTAGACAAAAATCAAGCAAAGGAGTCCATGGGAGAAGTGCACGAAGACCTTTGTGGCACGCATCAGTCGGCTCACAAGATGAAGTGGATGATCAAACGAGCCTTTTTGGTGATGGGGTCTGGACTTCATCGGAGAGATTCATCCAACGTCTTCGAAGAAACATCGGTTTGTGTTAGTTGCCACAAACTACTTCACCAAGTGGACAGAAGTTGTGACACTCAAGAACAACACGTACAAAGAGGTAACAACTTATGTCCTTGAGCATATTATCTATAGATTCGGTGTTCCTCAGACCTTAAACACAGACCAAGGAGGGGCTTTCATATTCTCTCAATTCAGTGAGTTTGCCGCAACTTTTAAGATAAAACTGTTGAATTCTTCTCCATATTATGCTCAAACTAATGGACAAGTTGAGGCTAGCAATAAGATACTTATCAATCTCATCAAAAAGAAGATCAGGGAGAACACCAGGTGTTGGCATGAGACGTTGAATGAAGCCTTATACGCTTATAGAGTGTCAAGACATGGTACCATCTAAGTTATTTTAAATTCTTAAACAGAGTTCCAGTTTTAAAACTGTCATTAAATCTTATGAGCAAAAGCTTTTCAATTAAATACATATGCATGATTGAGCTTGTGTATGGGCAAGAGTCCGTGTTACCTGTGGAGATTAAGATGAAGGCGTGTAGAGTTGATCAACAAGATAACCTTTTGGCTGTGGATTATAAAGAATTGATGATGGATAAGTTGTATGAAATTTTTTAGAGCCGAATGGAAGCTTTAAGGGAGATTGAGAAAGAGAAGCTCAAGGTGGCCAAGTATTTAACAAGAGAGTTTGAGAGAAACCGTTCTAAGTTGGGGACTTAGTATGGAGAACGATTTTTCCTCTTACCAACTTGAGACAAGAAGTTTGGCAAATGGTCACCGAGCTGGGAAGGGCCTTTCAAGATTGTGGGTATTGTCCCTGGAAATGCCTACTTTGTGGAGAACTTGCGAGGGGAGAATTTGGGCAAAGCTATCAATGGAAGGTACTTAAAATGATTCTACCTGAGTGTGTGGCAAGAAAGTTAAAACATCTAAAACTTGCAAGGTAAAACAGCCCATTTATCTAGTGAATCGTGGTTTGGAGAGTGTTTTTTGGCATACTATGTTTGCCCAAAAACAGGGGGGCATGTGTTGGGAGCAAAAAATGGTTGTGATGTTTTTCAGGTATGAGAAGCCGAGAAATGAAGTGAAGAAGTTCTTTTATCTCAAAAATTCAAGGTACAGAAGACTTCGATGAAAAGAACTTACCCGAGACTGAAGGATCATCTTCGGGAAGCCTTTTTACCTTGGAAACTCAAGATACAAGCGCCCGGGTGGGGAGTTAGACCAAAGAAGACCGAGTTACCTCGCGACCGCAAGACAAATAAGATAAAATGCAAGATACAAAGGCCGAGCGGAGTTGGGCATTCTCGGTAGAGCTAAAAACTTTGTAAATAAAAAAGTTAGCGTCATGTAATTTTCTAAAAGGTCTAGACGTCATTCGTCCGTGCATTTAGATAAAATATATTCTTAGATATTAGAGAGTATCTTAGTTTAAATTTAATCAAATCTCGCAGTTTGTATCGAGTCTTTATAAAGGAAGCTCTCTGCCGAGAAGAAACACGATAGATCAATTCAATACAACAAGTTTTCGTTCACCTACTTCATTTTTCTTATGTTTTCGTAGTTCATAGTGTAAAAGCCCAAGATTTTACTTGCTATAGTGTTCATCACATCACCACAAACAAGTTCATTTTGTGGATAACTCATGAACACATGTGAAGAGCAAGTAACCACCATCAAGAAGCTGATTAGAGGAAGAACTCACAAATCCAAAAGTAGGATCCCACACATATAAACATGAGAGGCTGAGCTCACCATTAGGCATAAACATTCTTAGGAGTGCTCATGCCAAGTCTCATGCGAGTTCAAACCCTTTTGAGGCACTTTTGGATACATTTGTAAAAAGGGCTAATTTGAATGCAAATTCAAATTTCAGCTACTTTCATCACTTGGATTCAAAAGTTGACTTCATATTCAAACTCAGCACATTTTTTCTGAGTTAGTCCACCAATTTTCATCCTCATTGGAGTTCATCTTGTCGGGAGCTACATTTGAAGTAATTCAAAACTGAATTTGAAATTCAAATTCAAATGTGAATCAAATTTGGCCAAACAAACTCCAATTTGAGGAACTAAAATTCATTCCATGACTTGGTGATGAAGTCTACCATTTAAGTGTGAGTAGCTCAGAAAATATCAGTGAAACAATGAAAAGTTGAGGGGAGAAGGGGGCCCACATGTCAGTCACACCTGCTGAGTGAACCGCCTCTGTTTTCACCGAGAGCCCGCCACCTCCCGACAGTCCACAGCCAACCGACATCGAGCGCGCCACCTCCTGCTCGGATGTCAAGTAGCCGAAGGATAAGAGCGTAGCTCCCTGCCCCGTGAACCGTTTTCCCCTCGCGCTGTTCACAGCCTTTCCTGCAGCTCTGAAGGAAAAACTCACCGCCGCTCGGTTGTCTTCGGTTCCCCGGCGCCCGAGTGCTACAAGCCATCTAGTGGCCAACGCCCTACACCGAAAACGACCGCCATAAGGTGCTTGACACGCCCGTGCAAACCTCTCATCCTCTCATGCATCACCGAGGGAGAATTTCTCCGTTTACAGTATCGGCGTCCATAGAACCGAGCCGCCCAAATATCCAAAATTCATAGTGATCAATCCACCAAAGCGTATGCCGAGCTACACACATGTTCTAGACCTTCCCACGCGCATCTATGATCAAAAATCATCAAAAACCGTCGAGTTTTGGCGCTGTTCTTCAAAAATTCCGATCCGCCACGGGTTTTTGCACTAGGTCGCCGATGAGCTCATGTTTGCAGCCCTTTTGGAGCTGATTTGAGCGTATGACGATGATTAGGGTTCTACCACGGTGCTCTAGGAAAAAGAACCGAAGCTTTTGAGCCATCGTAGCGCGAGTTCAATGTTGCCGAAGTGACGCCGCCGCCGCCGCCTGTCGCCGAAGGGTTTCCGGTGGCCGATGGCCTCGGCCGACCCCACGGATGAGTTTCCCGTGATCCTAAAGTGAGAGGCGGCGAGATTTAGCCCTAGAGGAGGCCGGGAAATCACTTCCATCGAACCTCGCCGGAGTGCGCCTCTGCTCTGTCTGCCGGCGCGTGAGGAAGAAGACAGCCACATGGTGGGGCCCGCAGTCAGAGATTTAAATATTTCCAATATTTTCAGATTTCAGTTCAAACTTCAAATGCCCATAACTTTTGCTAGGATGGTCCAAATTGAGTGAACCAAATTTCGTTGGATTCAGATCTCCGAGTACGATCGAGAAAGTCAAGTTTCAGTTCATGAAACTTATTATTTTCCAGAATTAATTCCCTAATTTTGAAACTGTTTGGAATTTTATCTGGAGATTCCCTTTATGGAAAATTCTTAGATTTGGCTAGGATGTGCATTCGAAAATCCTTGAGTCACATCAAAAATTTCTGATCCATCCAAGTTCATTTAGTCCCACTAATGGTGTGATTAAGTGAACTGCCCTGAGAAAATAGAAAAATGTACAAAAACTTTTTTCAGAATTTTCTCAAATCTTGATTAGGGCATTACTTTCTCTAGGATTCTTCAATTACATGAAACCAACTCTTTTAGAACAATATCAAACTCTAGTTTTCAGAAAGTAATGGTTTGATCCATGAAAATCCCTGGAAATCGTTAGAGGCTCTAGTAATGACCATTTAGACTTTTATTTGTCCAAAACTCAAATGAGTTTTGTTTCAAATGGAATTTGGTCAAGTCTCTGTTTAGGTTCTTACCAAGCCACAGTAAAAATTTCAGAGCAAAAAGGAATGTCTAGCTAGAGTTATGGTCCTTATATGCTAAATTCAACACATTTGCATTTAAATTGACATATTGTTAAATAGATTACGTGTAGTCGCTGAACGCGAGGAAACCCCCGGAGATTTTGGACTTCATACCTCCGGACGAGATACTAACCCTTGACCAGAAGCAACATGGCAAGCCCCGGTTTGCATTTAACAAGTTTTATCAAGTTTTTCTTTATATTCACTTAGTTTGAAGTATGTGTGTGCATTAAGTTTAGGATGGATGACACTCTACTTGCATAACCAGATTATTCCAAAGAGAGTGAGGGTAGTGTCTAAGTCCTCGAGTAGATCATGTGTTGCTTAATGTTTATAGACTTCGGTACAAGTCGAGTAGTTGGAATCTACTCGCGAGCATAGGATTCACCACATATGGGATCGGTTCGAGATGTGAGATCACTTTAGTAAGAAAATGAGACTAGGCAGGGGCTAGGACGCAGCGAGTGGAAGTCTTGTGGGTGTAGCCCTGTCCATGTCAATTGAGGATCGATCCGTGTGCGGCTCCGCTGAACAAGTTTGAATATACCGAAGGCATATTGGATATATGGGGTCCGATAAACTTATGTAACCTATACCGCCGGGCGTCGACGTATAACGCACCAATTTATAGGTGTAGGTTGAGGGCAGAAAGGTGGAAATCCGCTAACGGGCATAGAGAGATGCTCCGTGTAGGGAACCTCCTGTCCGTTTGGGTGTGACCGGTTCAACGTTTGGGCTGTTTGGTGAAAGGTTGTTCCGTACGACATCGAGTGAGCGTGCTGTGTTCAGCTCCGAGTATGGGTGTACATGCCGTGCTATTCGGGTATCCCTGCAGGTGTATAATGAGTCGATTAACCGTCCCTCGCGGTTATGAGTACCGCTTGTTCACTGAGTCGTAATGTAGGCTAATATATGGAATGTTGTGATTCAATACTGCTGATATGAATAACTTGTATTGCTACATGTGTCCCACCAAATATTGCTCACTAAAATTTAGATTCATGAACCGTTAACTTGTGGCTAAAAGATGAATTAAGGATGAACTTGTAGGCGTGTCCTTTGATACAAACTGCCATCCTATCTTTGTTATGACCTGCATGTAGAGTTTCCTGTGTAGGAGAGTTGGTTAAGACATGCTGAGCCATCGTGCTCACGGTTGCTACTATGCGTGTTTGTAGGTGAGGAGTACCCTATGGACTCGGACTATGAGTCCACCGGCGAGGGCTACCCTTTGTCGGGGACTACGGCTGTGTGGGAGCCGTACACACCGCGTTGAGGCTGAGTGGAGATAGTGTGGGTTGTCCGTAGGGCCGGACAACCAACTTTTGCTAGTCAGGTGTCGGCGTGAGTTGTACAAATACTTTCCGCTGCACTAGACTCTAGACATGAGTTGTAACTGAAGGTTGTACTACTTTTGTACAAATTCAGCATGTTTTAATGTAATACTATGTTTCCTTATCGTGTGTTCTGTCGGGTGTCGCATCGTGCGGCATCACCCTTTGTGATCCTAGAATGTACGGATTTTGGTCCGTCGCACATAGCTTAGTTCGTAGCTCCTTTGTTGCTTTACTGAGGAAAGCATCTGTTCCCCTCTGGTAAGTGAGACGTACCACGTTCCTGATCTTAGGAACCTCGTTTTATCTAAGTTTCGGTGCGCTAATGCCGAGATTCCTGAAGTACAGGTGACTTGGATCATCTGTTGGTGACTCCAAGCGACTTCAACTCCTCGGATCCGAGCCCGACCGTGGAGGTCGAGGTTGGGGCGATACCTTGTCACTCCATCTGGTGTGGGCTCTCTTCGTATCATGCTGGTGTTCAGTGGTGAGGACGCACGATCTTCTTATGTTTCTCGTAATGCAAGAGGTTCAAACCAGGCGTCGGCGTTCTGGTCAAGAAACCGGCGGAGGTGATTCGTCTGGCGGCGGTCGCAGGGAGGGAATGGTTGCCCGCTCGTGTAGCCGTCCCTGCGGATCCGGAATTGGCTGGGCCCTGGTTGCTGATTCCATCGGGTCAGCTGCCGGCCCTGCGTCGCTGTTTCCTGCCTGCGCTGACGTCGGGACGACGCCAAGGGGCTCGAGCTCCCCGCCGCCACTTGAGCCCGATGGTGGGGTGACTGGCAAAGGGTTAACTCCGGCTTCATGCGGCCTTTTGGAAGTGAGCCCCTTGCTGACCCTTGGGGAGGTCGGGACTGAGTCCACCCAGGACCGGCCCCTGGCGTTGTTCAGGAGGGGTGCGTCCTCCCCCCTGGGGGCTCGGCCTCCGAGCATGGGTCGCCGGTCGCGGGGTACCACATGGACGGTTTCGGCTCTGCCCACGAGGTTCCCGCTCCCAGCATAGCGGTGCCGGTGCTAGAGGCCGACTGAGATGGCCCCGCCCTTATCCTGGATGCCTCGCCGTCCGAGCTCACGACGTGGGAGCGGGCTTACGAAGATGTCGAGAGCTCTTGCGCCATACAGATTCTTTGAAAAAATGTTATAACCATTATGTCATAATAACATAGTCCTTAACTATTTTTAAGTTGTTGAATATTTATGATCTTATATTTGACTACTATTTTATTATAATGATAGTTTCGAATGAAAATACTTTTTGAAGTTATTAATGCCAAAGATTTTAGAGGTTTAACTAGGTCCTGATAAAAAGGGGGAGTAATTAATTTTGAAGGGAACAGTCAGTGTATGGATGCTTTGTTTAATCATCACGTAGCCATAGTGCATTAATTAATGTTTTTAGCAGTTTTTTACAAGACATTACCTTTGTTACTAAAATGCTGAAAGAATAACATAGAAATCATATCTCACTACTAGAGAATCAGTCTATTGCCTCGCATCGCATTGCAACAACACAAAATTCGTTGTGAGAGTTATGTGTTATTCTCACCATTTTCGTAAATAGTTGCGATATGTGGATAATATTACCAGGAATATCTTCCATTGCGACAATCTTGAATCTCGTTGCAATAGTTAGATGTTATGGCCACTATCTATAAAAGGGTTACAAAATCTTTGCCAATATCACAACAAGATTCTTTTCGTTGTAAGATGTGAGCCTTATTGCCATGAAATTAAAAATGATTGCAATTTACTCAACTGTATTGTCACGAATATCTTTCATTGCCATGGTCGTGTCGTTCGTTGCAAAATATGGCTATATATTGCAACAAAAATCTAAATTGGTGCATTAAAAAAATTGTATTGACACAACAAAATTAGTTAGGATATAGAAGTATATTCCATTGCAACTAAGATTTATATCACGACGAATATTTACTGTTTTCATGGTTTGGTCATTCGTTGCAAAATTTTACTCAATATTACAATTAAAATCTAAAGCATTACATATTTTAAAGACATAGATCAACTCAACCCATGCGCATATACACACCTTACATACAAGCCCAGCAGGTCTGCCCAAGTGCCTGCCCTCTTGTCACTCTGCATCGCTGCATGGAGCCATCATAGGCTCAATGCTGCACTTGCGACCGAACAACATCTCGACAGATCAACCATCATGATTCGTAAATATCGTTATATCACTACAGGGGTGTAGTTAAAATTCATTGGCCAAAAACTTACATTTTTAGTTTAAGTTCATCAATTTTCTCATGTCATATTTTTATTTATTTCAAAGGAAAATAGCTAAATTCATTTGTTAAACAAGGCCCACTTTTCTAAGGATCCACGTGGTAGCCAAACGAGCTTAAGTCTCGATGTGCTAACATGCAACGGCGTGACACTAATCTCTATGTTAACACAATTAGTTGCTCTTCCAACAAAATTGTGCCACTGTGCTGATGTTAGAGCAGTTCACCACCAATGGTGAGACCAGGGATCGAGTGCTGGTTGAGACATTTTTTGTTTTTTAAGTATGCAAATAAATTAAAACAAACAACATGACAATTATTTAATTTCACCGTGGCACTAAAATATGTAAATAATCTCATTCAATGATGACAACTACATCATAATGGTTAGAAGTTACAATATAATAGTAGACTTCTCATTGATATTTTTTTACAAAGAACAACATAAAGGTTCATGTCTTACAATACTGTAGCAAATAAATATGCCCCCCACTGGTAAAGACAAAGTCCAGTTCTTATTATTTCAACAAAAAATTCGTCATCCGATCCTTCGCCTACAGAATCCACAGGTGCAACATGTCCATCGCCAATGTAGGTGTCACCATCATCTTGTTCACCCGTAAAGTCTGACTGTTTCGTTCAAGTGCGATTTCTGCAAGCGCCTTTTCACGGATAGAAGCATCACCACTTACCCTTTCATGTGAGGCCTTCTCAAATTTTTGAACTCTTCATGTGTGCCTAAAATATTAATGTCTTCCACACCCACATACAATGAGTCTACATTGATATCTCCCTCATTTTCTGTATATGCTGCTTGAGGCATGGCAGATAGATTTCTAGGTTTCAATCTAACAACAGTGCACCAATCCGACTTGTTCGCGCCTTTTACATAAACCACCTGCTCAGCTTGTGTCGCTAGAATGTAAGGATCATTTAAGTATCGAAGTTGAGTTGTGTTAATATCGATATTACCATATTGATCCTGCTTGTAGCCTCTACCTTTGTTTTTCTTGGCAGCAGTCACACTCAAAACAGGACCGCTTCCTTTTCATTAGGAAAATCTAGTGAGATTATTTTTAAATCACGCCATACCAGTCCATATTGCCAATACTGTCATCACCTTTCACAACTACACCACTATTTTGTGTAAGTTAGGTTCTTCTCTATGTCAGTCATTCGAAATAGAAAATCATTGATGAAGCATCTATTAAATACACGTGCCATATGGCCGGGTCCTTGAGAAAGGGCATACATGAGATCACTTATTTTTCCTTGTCATAGAGTTTGTTGATCTGCATGCAGTAAAATACAAAAAAGTAGTTAAAATACAAATTTCTTGACAAGTACATGAAGGCATTACAAACAAATACACAAATATATAAGAACTCACTTTACGCTCAAACCAGCATACAAATTGCTCCTTGTGTCGTATCTTAACGTTATGTGGACTAATTTTTTTGGTTAATTGGGTATGCTCACTGGTTGGAAAACAAAAGTGCTTGAATTAGATCAGAAATTAGGAAAATGCATACTGCAATAAGAGAAAATTTACATAACATCTTACTTGACCCATGGAATGGCCTCATCACAGTTTGTTATTATGTAGTGTCTCATTCGCTCCATCTGAAACCTATCAATTAACTCGATAGTATATCCTTTCTTACTTTTAGTTAATGTTGCCAAATATGCTTAGACCAGATGGTGGTTCATTCATAGTGGCACTTTCATGACGCTCTGGACGACTCAGCTTGGTATCAATAGTTTCCAAGAAGCGAGAGCAAAATGTCATGCACTCCTCTAGAGCTGGGAGATGGGCCGGGCCATTTGTGGGCGGGCCGAGGCCTGACGGGCCGGCACGGCCTAGGCACGAATTAGGCCCGGAATAGATATGGGCTGCGCCGGCCCGACACGGTATTTCGGGCCGTGCCGTGCCCGTGTTCGGAGTCTTCGGGCGGCCCGGCACGTAATTGATTTTTGGGCCGTGCTCGGGCCGGGCCGGCCCAAAATTAGCCCATCGGCCCGGTGAGGCCCATTGGTCCGAAATGGCCCGAAATTGCCCAAAATTAGGGTTTAGCTGAGACTGAGACCCGACCTGAAAAACATCCCGCACTTCAGCAGCTCCCGCAGCCCGCCCGCGCCGCCCGCGCCCTCCTGCCCCGCCGGCTCCGCTGGTCCACCCGCCTGCCCGGCTGCCCCGCAAGGCCGCCAGTGGCCCGCCAGCCTGCGCCGCTAGCCCCGCCCGCTGCCGCACGGCCGCGCCGCCTGCCCCGTGCACCGAGCTGCGCAGCGCTGCCTGCCCCGACCCACGAGGCTGCCCCGAGCCCCCGAGCCTGCCCCGAGCAAGCCCTGAGCCAGCCCCGCGCCGCCTGCCCCGAGCCGCCCCATGCCGCGTCGTGCCATGCCGCCCCGCGTGCGCCTCTTGCCCGTGCCGCGCCCCACACCCACGCCGCCCGCCCATCGCCACGCCACACCGTTTGTATTTGACTTACAATATGCTTCCTAATCGAAGAAAAGTGTTGGTATCTCGTCGTGCCCACGGCTCCGGCTCCCAAAGCCGTGGTAATTATGATCATAGCTTGTTGTCCATGCCAGAGGATCCAGATCCACGTCGCCTATCTCCGAGCATGGGAGATTTTGGAATGGATGATGCAAATATAGAGAATGAACCCTATGAGTACGAGGAGGAGGTCAAAGCTGAAGGTGGTGCACATGTAGATGCAGGTTTGGTCCGTTTGGATGATAACTCTGTGTTTGCGCGTATCTACATATGATAATTCCGTTAATTACTCTGTTGTTTAATTAATGCAGGTTTAGGAACGAGAAGCTTCTTTGTCGATGCGCCCCCAAGCAATGAAACTATACAAGCATCCTCCTCCACGCGTGTAACACCCTCAAATTCATTTCCATGCATTGCATACATTTTTCATATAGAGAAACATTATAAAAGAAGTAGAAATGGGGGAAGGAACAATAGAAATGGAGAAAGAATCATAAAAATGGTGGGGAATGGGAAAAAGATAGCTGAAACGAGCCAATTCCAATTTGTTGAAGTGCACTGTCGACACTTCCCCCAGCCTCGCTGGACACGTGACGCCCTCGGAGCTCACCCCTATGGAGGGGGTGAGGTCCGACACTGCTGGCCACGTGGCAGGCCCGGGGCTCGCCTCTGAGGAGAGGGAGGCCTGGCCCCGCTGGACACGTGGCGCCCTCGGAGCTCACCCCTGCAGAGGGGGTGAGGTCCGGCACTGCTGGCCACGTGGCAGGCCCGGGGCTCGCCTCTGAGAAGAGGGAGGCCCGGCCCTGCTGGACACATGACACCCCCGGAGCTTGCCCCTGTGGAGGGGGCGAGGCCTGGCTCTTTTGGCTGTGTGGCAAGCCCGGGGCTCGCCTCTGAGGAGAGGGAGGCCGGGCCCCGCTAGACACATGGCACCCTCGGAGCTCGCCCCTGTGGAGGGGGCGAGGCCCGGCTCTGCTGGCCGCATGGCAGGCCCGAGGCTCGCCTCTGAGGAGAGGGGAGGCCCGGCCCCGCTGGACATGTGGCGCCTTCGGAGCTCACCCCTGCGGAGGCGGGCGAGGTCCTTAGGCGGTTTTTCTCCTGTGCACGGGGGTACCCGGTACTGAGGGTACCGACACAATTTTCCCAAATTTTTCCCACATTTGGGGAATTTCCCCCACATTGCTGCCACACCAAATCAATTGGGGAAAAGTTTTTTAGGATTTTGCTCCAATTAGAGTAGAATCCCCCCCTTATAAATAGAACCCAAACCCCCCCTCCTTGGCCGCAACGCCTTCCCCTTTTCCCCCTCCCAAGTCAGCGACTTGGGGGCCCTAGCCCCCAACTCGCCGTGTTGGACCCCCCCCTCGCCGGAGTTCAGTCGCCGGTGAGCCCGCCGACGATCCCCGTCACGCCTCGCCATCACCGGAAAAGAGCCGACGATCTGTCCTGCCCTAATCTTCCATAGAAAAATTCCCCGCTTCTGCCATTGCTAGGTGGAAGGACCTGCCACAAAAGGGAAGTGAGGTAGGTCTTCGTTACCCATCTTATGACGTCGTCACTGTTTCTATGCATCCGTTTTCGTCGCTCCCTTTGAACAGAAACTTTTTTACGGTGGAATTGATCTAGATCTTGAGTCAAGATCATCACCACGTCCACACCTGATCCCTACACTCTTGTTCATCATAAAACCCCATGAAAGCCCATTAAACATGCAAGAACACGTACAGACTGGTTTAATAAAACAGCACCATAGGATTTGCGTTCATCTACACCATTGCATCTTGAGTAAAGTTTGTGCATGATGTTTGATTGCTGTAAATTTTGTATATGCGTGGTCGTGAGTAGAAGGACAAGCTCAGGAAATCATCTACGAAGAACTACAGCACCAAGACTTCGAGACGCTTGAGCAACAAGAGCCACGGGAGCAAGGCAAGTGCCCCTTGACCATATTGATCCCATGTTTTGAAACTGTTTTGTTTATGAAAACTCGTATGCTTGAATCAATTTGATGGGAAACCCTTTTATAGGAGTTTACTAGTTTTGTTAACCATCCTTGTCGCCGGGAAAGTTGATGAGTCGGGTACAGTCGTCTTTCCTTTTTGCTTCGCTTAATTTACGGGATATGGGAAGCTGAATTAAAATGTGGTTAGCTACTGCACTCATATGAATAATGATGATGAGAACTTGATGATGTTAATAAGCATGGAATCGGGGAGATCTAGGGAATATTGGTTCGTGGATGTTGCTGAATGAGATGGTGGTTTACTTGTTGTAGATCTAAGGATCGGTTCATGCTAGCACATGCCAGGAAAACAGCGCCACCACAAGGCCAAATATGGGTGCGGCTTAGCTGACTAATTAGGTGTGTTGCTAGCTTGTTATGGACTGTGGATGGCGCGGAGTATGGGAGTGGAGAGGGACTGCCCTGGGAACTGCATGGCACAAGAGGGGGCCCGTGGGTGGGAGAATGGTGATTCGAGCCTGCCGGTGAAAACTCAGTGAGTCCATACATCTAGTAGCCCCTTTGTAAAGGCTATTTTGTGATCTCTTGGCCATACACCGACGGTCGTGTACTGGTATAATGGAGGTTCTGCAGTCGCCGACGGGTGACGAAATCATGAACTTGTGGGTAAAGTGGTGCCACCTCTGCAGAGTGTAAAACTATCATGATAGCCGTGCTTCTGGTCACAAGCACCTGGCCAACTCACATGATTAGAGGCAAATTTGGGATGTTTATTTGGTATGGTTATGGTATGGTTATTGGGATTGGTTTCGGGACTGTTTTGAGCCATGAAAATGAGTTTGGTTTTGGCTATATGAATATGAGATGGTTATGAATATTTATGAGCATGAGATGAACTTGAGAAAGATTAATGGCTGGATGAGACTTGATAAATAAAGATTATGATGAGAGAATGTTGCTGAATTACTTGATTATGATGGGATGAATTTCACCTAGAAATAGTTGCTGTTTTTATCATGTTTGTGAAATAAATTTTGCTTGCTGCAATGAGCCCTTTTATTCCATACCTTGCTGTAAGATACATGTCATACTTTTCCCGCACTTTCTGAGTACGACATGTACTCACCCTTTAATTATCACATAAACATCAGCAACAGGAGAAGAGTACTTCGAGGACCATGTGGAGTACTAGGCGTGCGAACTACCGTCAACATGCCTGTGGAGTTGAAGATGGAGCCTGCTGCTGTTTAGTTGTTTCTGTTGTCGTTTAGAGACTTCCGATGCAAGAATAAGATAGACAATCATGATTGAGACAATTAGTCGATGTAATAAAGTACTTAAACACTATTTATTCGTGGTTATATTCTGAATTCAGTTTGTGGATTACATGTATATGTGTGATGAACATCCTGTGCACACATATGCATTAACTTGGTTCTGTTTTTGAAACCGGGTGTCACAGATTGGTATCAGAGCCATGTTTATCGCGGGACACAAGCCTAGGTAGAATGGACACTCTAAAACACATAGGAACACCCCTCTAAACTGCTATTTTCGAAAATTGCTTGCTGCTGCACTTTTCTTGTCAAGTCAGCCACCGCAAAGTGCTATTTTCAGCCCCTATTTTCTCTTCTTTTGGACAACAACACTTTTTCTTTCTTTCTTCATAGCTTCTGAAGTTTTGAAGTATTTTCTTCCTTCTCAAAAGTTTCTCATGTCCTATTTATAGATGCCGGTGATCAGGATCACGACATGCATAAGTACTCGTTCACCACCACGTGGGAGTGCACTTAACCCCATTGAGGTGTTCGATGGACCATATTGGGAGGAGGTGAAGACGGAACCTCATGATGAAGATGAAGTCAATAGCTATATGAATGAGGAAGAGGACCCGGAAGAGGTGTAACCATTTGAAGACGACATGGAAGATGATCCACAAGAACGGCATTGGTACGCACCTCAGGAGGAGTTTCACGCGGGCTTACACCCCGTGGAGCCTCATGAAGCTATGACGGGAGAAGATGAACCCGAGGAGGAGCCACCCCTTGCTGAGACAAATAATGAAGGTGATGAATGGGCCAATCATTCAGATCAAGAATTTCGGTCCGATGGAATAGAAGGAGGACACACATCCAGGGAGCTCAAAGAATTTCTGGATGCTGCAGCTTATTGCCGGAGTATCTCCTCAAGAAAGCCCCTCGTCTTGGACATGAAGAGTGGAAGGCTGACGTAACCATCCTATATAACGGTAGGGTTGTCACTCGACACTTCACACCCACATGGAGAGCTACAAGGGCAGAAGCTATTGATGACGCTGCATGGGAAACACTCACCGGACTGTGCTACGCCTTCCATGAGCAGCTTGAGGGTATCACTTTTGAGCTGCACCCGTGTCAGAAGAGTGACACAAGGGAGATCATTGGACCCCATGTAACCGCCCTTTCCAACCCACAAGCTGCTGACAAGTCACAAAGGTTGCTCGTGGAGTTAGGAAACCGCTACGCAAGCGCACAAGAAGAGATCCGTTACCTCCGCAAGAAGCTGTATTTGCTGGAGAAACAAGAGGAGACTCGCGCCAACGCGGGAGCGAATGGAGCACCAGCGCCTTCTAACTCTACATGGACTGCTGACTCACTGGCGTGCGCCCATGTATGGACCACCCCCGTCACATGGCGGGAACAGCACCAGTTCACATGATTAAGTTTAGGACTCCCATTGAATAAGCTGTAATAGGAACGTTTAAATCGTAGTAGCGTGAATAGGAGTGGTGTGTTGAACTTTTGTGATGATTGGTTATGTTTGTGTGCTGGTGTGAGTTGTGGGACGCTTCGGCGAATGTCCACATCCACACATAGTGGAGAGATGTGAGATGCTTCGGCATGTGTTCACATCCTCATATAGGCCGAAATTAGTAAAGGAAGATATTGAGTTCATACACCGTGATGCATATAGTTGGGGGGATCAATCTAAACTTCTATTTTCTATTCTACTCAACTCTCTCTCACAGATGGTGAGGGAAAACATCAGCCGTCAAAGGAGGAACGTTCGTGGCAACCCTGAACCACAAGAGAATGGCAACGTAGAAGTTCCTGGAAATGCTAACCCCGGGGCTGATGCAAACAACCTTGAACGGTTGATTGCTATGCAGAACCAGCTCATGCAAACTATGATATAAACTTTGGGACAGCAGCAAGCCAACAACAACAATCCTAACCCCGTTCCTGCACCCCCACCACCACCACCAACGCCGGCTCACAACAGATTGGGAGAGTTCATGAGGACTCGACCGCCTACTTTTGCACAAGCTAATGATCCCATGGAGGCTGATGATTGGTTGAAATCCATGGAAAAGAAGCTTGCTATTGTTCAGTGCAATGATCAGGAGAAACTTCTCTTCTCATCGCACTAACTCATGGGAGCAGCCGCTGACTGGTGGGACGCTCTCTGCAATGCTCATGTCAACCAGGAGACAATCACTTAGGCTGAATTCAAGGAGAGTTTCCGCTCTCATTACGTCCCTGCTGGAGTCATGATGCTTAAAAGGCAAGAGTTCGAAGGTCTCCGCGAAGGAAAGAAGAGCGTGAATGAGTACCTCAACAAGTTCAGCAGCTGTCAAGGTATGCTCCCAAAGATGTCAACTCAGATCAAAGGAAGAAATACTTATTCATGAGAGGATTGAACAATGAGATCCAAGTATAACTGCTCAACAATGATTAAGCAAATTTCCAGAAGCTCGTTGACAAAGCTATTGTGGTTGAGAGCAAGATCCGTGAGATTGAGCAAGAGGGCAAGAGGAAGATGCCATACCAGCCACAAGGGAGCTGTGTACGTCCCCGTTTCATGCCACCAGCTGCACCACAGTATGGCTCGTCCGCTTCTACTTTCTGCCTTGCAAACCCACCTCACCTAATCAACCACCGCAGCAATGTCCTGTTATGCAAGCACCTCGTATGCCTTTGCCTCCTGCGCCCCGTCCCAACATGGGTGCCTATGCTCAAAACCAGCCTCGCCCCAATGTTCCTGCTGTTTTGGGCAACAAAGCATGCTTTTCATGCGGAGAGGTGGGACACTTTGCAAGTCAATGCCCGAAACAAGGCCTTGGACAACCGACCAAAACGCACCAAAACAGAACCGACGTCCGAATGGAGGAGCTACACAAGGTAACTGTGGGTAGAAGAACTATGCTCGTGGCAACGTGAATCATGTCTCTGCTGAGGAAGTGCAACAAGCTGATGACGTCGTGATTGGTATGTTCCTTGCCAACTCTAACCCAGCCACTGTTTTATTTGATTCCGGAGCATCGCATTCATTCATATCATCCAAGTATGTTGCCAAGTATAATCTGCCCATATCACACATGAAACACTCTATGTTGGTTAATTCTCCCAGTGGAGAGATGAGGACTAATATAGTATGTCCGAAAGTAAATCTTAAATTAAGGGGGTAGACTTTCTTGCCAACCTTATTGTCTTAGATTCCCAAGGGATTGATATAATACTTGGAATGGATTTGTTAAGCAAGCACAATGGAGTAATTCAATGTGCTGAGAGGAGCGTGCAGTTGACAAATGAGCACGGTACTCGTATTGAGTTCGAGTCATCCCAACCGGCAACCGATAAGGCAGCGTTGAACCACGTCGAAGAAGCAACATTGGAAAGCATTCCGGTGGTTCAAGAATTTTCAGGTGTGTTCCCGGAAGAACTTCCTGGTATGCCACCTGACCGGGACATTGAATTTACCATTGATTCAGTACCTGGAACTGCACCTATAGCGAGAAGGCCATATAGGATGCCCGCTAATGAAATAGTGGAACTTAAGAAGCAAATTCAGGAGCAGCTAGAAAAGGGTTTTATACGCCCAAGCTCGTCACCGGGGGGGGGGGGGGGGGGCGTGCTCTTCATAGACAAGAAGGATGAGACCCAAAGGATGTGTGTGGATTATAGGTCTCTCAGTGAGGTGACGATCAAGAATAAATACCTGCTGCCCCGTATAGAGGACCTATTCGACCAAATGAAAGGTGCCCGAATTTTCTCCAAGAATGATCTTCGGTCGGGATACTTCTATCTGAAGATTAAGCCCTCCGACATACCCAAGACTGCATTTCGAACACGGTATGGTTCGTATAAATATACCGTTATGTCATTTGGGTTAACGAATGCACCCGCATACTTTATGTACCTCATGAATAATGTCTTCATGGAGTACTTGTCCAAGTTCGTCGTGGTTTTCATCGACGATATCATGGTGTATTCAAAAAGCGAGGAAGAACATGAAGAACATTGGAGATTGACATTGAGAAAACTGCGAGAGCATCAATTGTATGACAAGTTCAGCAAGTGTCAATTTTGGCTAAAGTAGATATCGTTCCTAGGCCACATCATCTCCGAGAGAGGAGTATCGGTTGATCCCAGAAAAGTGGGAGATGTTCTGAAGTGAAACATACCGCAGAATGTGAGAGATATTCGGAGTTTCCTTGGGATGGCTGGATACTACCGACGGTTCATCAAGGATTTCTCCAAAATAGCAAAGCCTATGACTGAATTGCTAATGAAGGGAAAAGCATTTCAGTGGACACCAGTGTGCCAAGAAATCTTTGAGGAACTCAAGAAAAGACTAACCACAGCGCCGGTTTTCGCATTGCGTGATGTGAGCAAGAGTTTTGATATATATTGTGATGCATCAAGACAAGGCTTGGATGTGTGCTCATGCAAGAAGGACAAGTGGTAGCCTATGCGTCGAGACAACTAAAGAAACATGAGCTGAATTACCCCACACATGACTTCAAACTTGCAGCCGTGGTACATGCCTTGAAGATTTGGAGGCATTATATCCTTGGCCACCAATGTGAGATCTATACAGATCACAAAAGCCTCAAGTATATATTCACGCAAACGGATCTGAATTTGAGGCAACGTCAATGGTTGGAACTCATCAAGGATTATGATGTTGGAATCAATTATCACCCCAGAAAGGCCAATGTAGTAGCTGATGCATTGAGCCGAAAGGGAGCATGTCACCAACTGACAGTTCGGGAGCTACCGCCCGAGCTGCGCAAGGAGTTCTAACGGTTACATCTCGGGTTCTTGAACGAGATGGAAGTGATAGAACTCAACTCTTCGCTGGAACAAGAGATACGAGATGGCCAAGCAACGGATGAGGAAATCAAGGAAATCAAGGAAAGAATCTGACAAGGCATAGAAAAGGATTTCAAGGAACACGAGAAGGGCACGCTTTGGTTAGGGAAAAGGATTTGTGTGCCTAACGTGAAGCACATCCGTGACACGATATTAAAGGAGGTACATGACTCACCTTATTCCATACATCCCGGCTGTACAAAGATGTACAAGGACCTAAAAACTTGCTATTGGTGGGATGGTATGAAAAGGGACATAGCTGAATATGTTGCCTTATGCGACACGTGCCAACGGGTGAAGGCCGAACATCAAAGACCCGCTGGACTGTTGCAGCCATTGAAAGTACCCGAGTGGAAGTGGGAAGACATCAGCATGCATTTCATTGTCGGATTGCCACGTACTCGGTCGGGTTTCGACTCCATTTGGGTTATTGTGGACCGATTGATGAAAACAGCCCATTTCCTTCCTGTTAGAACCATGTACCGCGTCGCAGAACTAGCCGAGCTGTATATGGAGCAAATCATGTGTCGCCATGGAGTTCCGAAGAGGATAGTTTCAGATCGTGGTTCTCAATTTACCTCTAGGTTCTGGAAGAAGCTGCATGAAGCCATGGGTACACGGCTGAATTTCACCTCCGCTTATCACCCGCAAACTGACGGGCAAACTGAGAGGACAAATCAAATTTTGGAAGACATGTTGAGAGCTTGCACCTTGAAACATGGGCGCAGTTGGGATAGGAGCTTGCCGTATGCTGAATTCTCATACAACAACAGCTATCAAGCCAGCTTGAAGATGTCACCTTTCGAAGCATTGTATGGTAGACGGTGTAGAATGCCGCTGTTCTGGAATGAGACCGGAGAGAGCCAAGTGTTTGGACCCGAAGTGCTGCAAGACGCCGAAAAGCAAGTCCAAACGATACGAGAAAATTTGAAGGCTGCTCAGTCACGACAAAAAGGTTATGCGGACTATAGGCGAAGAAGATTGACCTTCAAAGTAGGAGACTTCGTGTACCTATCTGAGGCCAATGACGGTTCAATGTGAAGGGCAAATTAGCACCTCGCTAAATCGGGCCGTTTTAAGATTTTGGGCAACTGAGGAGAGGTAGCCTATCAACTAGAGCTGCCAACGCACTTCTCCGACGTACACGACGTGTTTCACGTATCCCAACTCAAGAAGTGCTTAAGAGTACCAGAAGAACAAGTACCGATGGATGAGCTCGAGCTTCAAGAGGATCTGACCTATGTGGAGCACCCGTCCAAATTTTGGACGTGAAGGAAAGGGTCACGAGGAACAAAGTGATCCGTTGGTGCAAGGTACAGTGGAGTCATCACACGGAAGCCGAAACTACATGGGAGCGTGAGGAAGACCTCAAGGCAGAATTCCCTCACCTATTCTCTACTCTATCGAATCTCGAGGGCGAGATTCGGTTTAAGGGGGGTAGGTTTGTAACACCCTCAAATTCATTTCCATGCATTGCATACATTTTTCATATATAGAAACATTATAAAAGAAGTAGAAATGGAGAAATTCATAAAAATGGTGGGGAATGGGAAGAAGATAGCTGAAATGAGCCAATTCCAATTTGTCGAAGTGCGCTGTCGACACTTCCCCCCGGCCCCGCTGGACAGTGACACCCTCGGAGCTCACCCCTACGGAGGGGGTGAGGTCCGACACTGCTGGCCACGTGGCAGGCCCGGGGCTCGCCTCTGAGGAGAGGGAGGCCTGGCCCAGCTGGACACGTGGCGCCCTCGGAGCTCACCCTTGCGGAGGGGGTGAGGTCCGGCACCGCTGGCCACGTGGCAGGCCAGGGGCTCGCCTCTTAGGAGAGGGAGGCACGGCCCCGCTGGACACGTGGCACCCTCGGAGCTCGCCCCTGCAGAGGGGGCAAGGCCCGGCTCTGCTGGCCGCGTGGCAAGCCCTGGGCTCGCCTCTGAGGAGAGGAAGGCCCGGCCCTGCTGGACATGTGGCACCCTCGGAGCTCGTCCTTACGGAGGGGGCGAGACCCGGCTCTGCGGGCCCCGTGGCAGGCCCGGGGCTCGCCTCTGAGAAGAGGGGAGGCCCGGCCCTGCTGGACACATGGCACCTTCGGAGCTCACCTCTGCGGAGGGGGGCAAGGTCCTTAGGCGGTTTTTCTCCTGTGCGCGGGGGTACCCGGTACTGAGGGTACCGACACAATTTCCCCGAATTTTCCCCACATTTGGGGAATTTCCCCCACATTGCTGCCACACCAAATCAATTGGGGAAAAGTTTGTTAGGATTTTGCTCCAATTAGAGTAGGATTCCCCCCCCTCATAAATAGAACCCAAACCCCCTTGGCCGCAACCCCTTCCCCTTTTCCCCCTCCCAAGTCGGTGACTTGAAGGCCCTAGCCCCCAACTCACCGAGTTGGACCCCCCCTCGCCGGAGTTCAGTCGCCGGTGAGTCCCACCGGTGAGCCTGCCGACGAGCCCCGTCACGCCTCGCCGTCGCCGGAAAAGAGCCGACGATCTGTCCTGCCCTAATCTTCCATAGAAAAATTCCCCGCTGCTGCCATTGCTACGAGGAAGGCCCTGCCACAAAATGGAAGTGAGGTTGGTCTTCGTTACCCATCTTACGACGTCGTCGCTGTTTCTACGCATCCGTTTTCGTCGCTCCCTTCGAACAGAAACTTTTTCGTGTGGACAGATCATGTTTTGATTGGTTTTTGACGGTGGAATTGATCTAGATCTTGAGTCAAGATCAGCACCACGTCCACACATGATCCCTACACCCTTGTTCATCATAAAACCCCATGAAAGCCCATTAAAACATGCAAGAACACGTACAAACTGGTTTAATAAAACGGCACCATAGGATTTGCATTCATCTACACCATTGCATCTTGAGTAAAGTTTTTGCATGATATTTGATTGCTGTAAATTTTGTATGTGCATGGTCGTTAGTAGAAGGACAAGCTCAGGAAGCCATCTATGAAGAACTACAGCACCAAGACTTCGAGACGCTTGAGCAACAAGAGCCACGGGAGCAAGGCAAGTGCCCCTTGACCATATTGATCCCATGTTTTGAAACTGTTTTGTTTGTGAAAACTCGTATGCTTGAGTCAACTTGATGGGACACCCTTTTATAGGAGTTTACTAGTTTTGTTAACCATCCTTGTCGCCGGGAAAGTTGATGAGTCGGGTACGGTCGTCTTTCCTTTTTTGTTCGCTTAATTTACGGGATATGGGAAGCTGAATTAAAACGTGGTTAGCTACTACACTCATATGAATAATGATGATGAGAACTTGATGATGTTAATAAGCATGGAATCGGGGAGATCTAGGCAAGATTGGTTCGTGGATGTTGCTGAACGAGATGGTGGTTTACTTGCCGTAGATCTAAGGACCGGTTCATGCCAGCACATGCCAGGAAAACAGCGCCACCACAAGGACAAATATGGGTGCGGTTTAGCTGACTAATTAGGTGTGTTGCTAGCTTGTTATGGACCATGGATGGCGCGGAGAATGGGAGTGGAGAGGGACTGCCCTGGGAACTGCATGGCACAAGAGGGGGCCCGTGGGTGGGAGAATGGTGATTCAAGCCTGCCGGTGAAACCTCAGTGAGTCCATACATCTAGTAGCCCCTTTGTAAAGGCTATTTTGTGATCTCTTGGCCATACACCAACAGTTGTGTACTGGTATAATGGAGGTTCTGCAGTCGCCGACGGGTGACGAAATCATGAACTTATGGGTAAAGTGGTGCCACCTCGGTAGAGTGTAAAACTATCATGATAGCCGTGCTTCTGGTCACAAGCACCTGGCCAACTCACATGATTAGAGGAAAATTTGGGATGTTTATTTGGTATGGTTATGGTATGGTTATTGGGATTGGTTTCTGGACTGTTTTGAGTCATGAAAATGAGTTTGGTTTTGGTATATGAATATGAGATGGTTATAAATATTTATGAGCATGAGATGAACTTGAGAAAGATTAATGGCTGGATGAGACTTGATAAATGATGATTATGATGAGAGAATGTTGCTGAATTACTTGATTATGATGGGATAAATTTCACCTAGAAATAGTTGCTGTTTTTATCATGTTTGTGAAATACAATTTGCTTGCTGCAATGAGCCTTTTTATTCCATACCTTGTTGTAAGCTACATGTCATACTTTTCCCGCACTTGCTGAGTACGACATGTAGTCACCCTTGCATTATCACATAAACATCAGCAACAGGAGAAGAGTACTTCGAGGACCATGTGGAGTACTAGGCATGCGAACTATCGTCAACATGCCTGTGGAGTTGAAGATGGAGCCTGCTGCTACTTAGTTGTTTCCGCTGTCGTTTAGAGACTTCCGCTGCAAGAATAAGATAGAAAATCATGAGTGAGACAATTAGTCGATGTAATAAAGTACTTAAACACTATTTATTCATGGTTATATTCTGAATTCAGTTTGTGGATTACATGTGTATGTGTGATGAACATCCTGGGCACACATATGCATTAACTTTGTTCTATTTTCGGAACCGGGTGTCACAACACGGGGTCGCAAAAGTACAGCAACATGTTGGCAACATTTCAAAAAGAATAAGGAATTTCGTGATGGTATGTGGATTGTTATTTATGCTAAATGCAAGTATTGCAAGAAAACTCTCACTGCAGGTTCTAGTGGTGGCACATGCCATTTGAATCGACATTATACGGGATGTATAAAGCGTTAGCTTTGCGAGAAGGTGCAGCGGTTCAAACTCAACTCAACTTTAACCCAGATGGTTCAGTAAGTACTTGGGTTTATAATCCTGAAGTTGCTCGTTCTTAAATTGCTAGGTATATTGCAGTTGATGATCAACCTATTTGCATGGGTGAGAGTGTTAATTTGAAAGAATGGTTCAGCATGCATTTTGTCCATAATATCATAATGTTTCTAGGAAAACTACTAGAGGTGACTTGCTTAAAAGATATCATGATAAAATGGATATACTAAAAGAAGCATTCAAGACTATGCCATTTTCTGTTGTATTGACATCTGATATTTGGTTACCATCACACCAAAGAACAAACTATTCGAGTGTTGTTGCTCATTACATAGATCATGAATATAAGCTTAATAAAAGGCTACTAGGATTGCGGCTCATTGATGAGAACCACACTGGTGAGGCTATTGCATCTCATGTGCATGAGGTTATTAATGAATATAGCATTGGAGATAAGATTGCTTCTATTACTCTTGATAATGCATCGGCTAACACAAGGGCTATGGAAATATTGATGCCACACATAGAAAGCTACATTGGTGGGTATGTTCTCCATCAAAGATGTGTGTGCCACATCATCAATCTCATTGTGCAGGCGGGATTGTCAAAGGCAAGTTCATGTATTGATAATATTCGTAGTGTTATTCGTTATATTTTGAATTCTCCACAGGTTTACAGGAGTTTCAAGGAGTATTGTCGTGTAGAGGGATTGAAACCCAAAATTTTTTCACTTGATATGAAAGTGAGATGGAACTCGGCATACACGATGTTGAAGCAATTAAAAGGGTATGAGGAAATTTTCACTACTTTTATGAATGCTCAAGATGCAGGTTTACTACTTCATGAACAAGATTGGGATACTGCGCGGCGCCTTCGTCGTCTCTTGAAACCTTTTTACAATGCAACAACATTGTTGTCTGGTATTTATTATCCCACATCTCCTCTCGTAATTGAATGGCTTATGACTTTTGCTGAAACTTTTAATACATATGAGTATGATCCAGTGCTATGTCCAATAATTGAAGAAACGAAAGCAAAATACCTAAAATATTTTGATGCTATCCCACATTTGTATTGTTTTGCTCCCATCTTTGATCCACGTAAGAAGCTAGAGCAATTAGAAGGTGCTTTACAATTTATTGGTGATAATCTAGATCTTGATTACTCTGGAGCTTACTCAAATGTTAAATCCGAGATATTTTCAGTTTTTTGTATGTACCAGCAGAAATACGGTCAAACTCGCTCTAGAGGTGAAGTAGCACCAACTGAAAAGAGGAAAAGTATGGCAGCTAACATGTGGAAGAAATTAAAGTCTAAAGAATCTTCAACAACAACGTCCTCTAGGTCCAATTGGAATCCAAATACCGAGTTGTCCCACTACCTTGACATAGATCATGCGGCGCATGATCCAATGCTTCAGGTACATATCTATATTTAGATTTTTCATATAAATTGTAATGTTTGATTTATAATGTTTATGTTTTCTTTTCTTTTCAGGATGATAGTGTTGAGCTGGACCTCTTAGGGTGGTGGAAAGACAATGAACGTCAATTTCCAGTGCTTTAACAATTTGCACATGACGTCCTAGTCGTTCCAGTTTCTAGTATGGCATCTGAAGCCATATTTAGCTCAAGGAGAAGAATTATTGAAGAGAGGAGGTGATTGTTTTAATATATTGACTTACCTTGTTATCTTCTTATGAATCAATATATATTTATCTTATTATCTTGCAGGTCCTCTCTTACACCAAAAATGATTGAGTGCCTTACATGTCTCAAAGATTGGGAGATGGCAGAATCTAGAGATTAACACCGACTTGAAGATCCGGAAATAGTGAAAGCATTAGAAGATCTTGAGCTTGATGAATCCGAATGATGTCAAAGATAATAAAACAAATTGTACTCTTTTCCTTACGGGGGGGCTCACTTTGAGTGTAAGGTTTTTAACGAGGCAGTTTTTAACAAAACTTTAAACTTTAATGAAATATTTCCCCCATACTCTGTGTGCTTTCCTGTGCTTGAAAAATATGCCGTGAGATGGTATATGTTGTGACTTGTGAACTTGTGGTTCATATGTTTGAAAAAACTGCAAATTCTTCATATCATTATATGCAAAAGTATATGTTTTTGAATGTGAAATTCAATGGACACATGTAATTTATTCTACTCAAACCCCAATATTTTTTTCGGATTTTTTGGAATTTTTTCGGTTTTACAGATTTTTTGGATTTGTTTTCGATTTTACAGATTTTTTTGGAATTTTTAATTTTTTGGGATTTTTTTGGATATCCGGGCCATGCTTGGGCCGGGCCTGGCCCGAAATTGGCCCGCCGGGCTGCGTGCCGTGCTCAGGCCGGAGGTTTACTAATTCGTGCCGGCCGGCCCAGCCCGAAATGGCCCATCGTGCTTTCGTACTGCGGGCCGAATCGGCTCGAAGCACAAAATTTCCGGGCCGTGCCAGCCCGTCCCAGCCCGACTCCCATCACTACACTCCTCTGATATATATCCCTCGGCTATTGAACCTTCAGGGTAGGCTTTATTCCACACATAGCCTTTTAGCGTACATAGATTCCTCTCAATTGGGTACATCTAGTTTAGTCACTTCAGCTAGATGGACTGGCAAATGCATCATTATATCAAAAAATGCTGGTAGGAATATCATTTCAAGTTGACAAAGAGTTTCTGAATTAAAATAATCAGTTTATCTAGTTCTTCGACCCCCAACCCCTTTGAAGATATTGAATTGAAGAAGCTACTAATCTCAATCAATCGGACAACATCTTCAGGCAATATGTTTCGTATTGCTAAGAGTAACCATTTCTCTAATATAACATGACAGTCATGGGTTTTGCCACCAGATATCTTACATGCCTCTACATCTACCAACCTCTTGAAACTTGAGGCATAACTGCCAGGCATCTTCACCCCCTCTAGAAATTTGCATAAATATATCTTTACATCTTTACACAAATAGTACAATACTGGTGGCAAGGTGTACTTACCATTCTTGCTCACAGGATGTTGATCCTTGCGTATCCCCATATGTTGCATGTCAAGCCGGGCCTTCTCACCATAGTTTGATTTACCTGATATTTGTAGCAAAGTACCTAATATGCTCTCACAAATGTTTTTCTCAATGTGCATCACATCTAAATTATGCCTGACAAGCAACATTTTCCAGTATGGCAGTTCAAAAAATACTCTTCTTCCTCCAATTGTGCCATCTAGTTTCTTCTTCATGCTGCTTCCTCTTTTTTGTAGTCTTCCCAAATGTCACTTGCTCAAAACTTTCATATTATTGCAGCACTTGTTCACTGGTTAGTGCCACTGGGGACTCCCTAGTTTCCACCTCATTATTGAAGCTAGTCTTGTTCTGGTGCCACCTATGGTTCAAAGGCAGAAAGCGCCGATGTCCCATGTAGCAAGGTTTGGACCCATATTTCAACCATAAATAGTTAGTCTCCTTGTGGCAGTATGGACATGCGAACTTTCCCTTGGTGTTCCAGCCAGATAGCATCTCATATATTGGGAAGTCATTAATTGTCCATAGAAGAAGTGCACATAAAGTGAAATTCTTCTTCGTGTTTACATCCCATGTCTCAACACCACTAACCAAAGATCATTTAGCTCATCAATCATGGGCTGCATATATGCATCGATGTTTTGTCCTAGAGATTTTGGCTCTGGTATCAACATTGACATCATCCAGAATGGATGCTTCAAACACAACCAAGGAGGCAAATTGTAAGGGATCAGTATCACAGGCCATGTAGTTTAATTACTTAAATTAGTTTAATTAATTGATTAATTAGTATATTTTTTATTAGATAGCTGACACGACCCCACTGGTCCTGTCGAGCCAGGATCACGCTGAGGGGTGCTGCGTTGCACAACACCGTATAACACACGTCAAAGGTACAAAGCGGAAGCGGAAGCTTTATTACATAAACAAGTTTATTAACATGTTTACATCAAAATAAGTTTAGTCCACACTCGCGGGCGTAGACTAAGCATCAAGTGCACGTTCAGCCCTCGAACGTGTCCTTGCTAGCACACACACACACTAACTCTGCGGCGTGCACGACTCCCACTCGACGGGGTTCCCCTCCTGGGGTTCCGTCTCCTCTTCGGGAGTCCCTTCCTCATAGAACCCTGCAAAAGCTTCAAACACAAGCAGTGAGCACGAAGGCTCAGCAAGTCTGACCCGTCTCACCTAAACATGGAACTCTACATGAGGGTAATGGGTTGCATGAGGTAAAAATCATTTGCACGGACTCGCCTAATTAGTAGAACCTTACTTTCAAGTTTTAGCAGCAGGTTGTGGAGAACTTTACGCTAAGGCACATGAGAGAGCCGCAATCAAACAAGAAACGCATTTCTCTCATGTACTTTGCCCAAAGTTGAAAAGAACTTTAGTTAGCACTAAGCTACAACATATCATTAACAATCAATATCCAACTTTCAATCAGCAACATTTTAACATGTAACTAGCCTGTTCTTTCTACGTCACGGTACAGTGAACAAGTGGTACTCACTGACCGCGAGGGACGGCGATTATAATCGATTTACACCTGCAGGGTTACCCGAACAACCCGTCACGTACGCCCGTACTCGATGTTGCCTACAACAACCATCACGGACGCCGTACGCGACTACCTTTCACCCGTTAGCCAAATATTGAACCGGTCCCATCGTCCCGAGCAAGAGGTCCCTGCACGCGCATCTCTGTGCCGCCAGCTGATTTACACCTCGAGCTCTCAACCTACCCTCTGAACGACGGGCAATGCCTCAACACCCAGCTACCCGAGTTACATCAGTTTCCCGGTTCCCATATAGCCGGTAGGTCTTCGGTACTGTTCTAGCTTGTTCAACAGGCCCGCACACGGCTCGGTCCTCAATCGACACAAGCGGAGCTACAGCACACAGGCCCCAAAGTCCTGCTGCCCTTACTCTCCGCTCGGTCTCATTTTCTTGCCATGTGTTTCATGTGCTATCTCTACCCGAGCAATGTGCCTCTAGCCTATTCTCGCGAGTAGTTCCAACTACTCGACTTGTACCGAATCCTACTCTATCCTAGCAATGCAGTGGCTAACGGGGTTTGCAATCCTAAACCCCAACCCATGGTTTTCTTGGCTATGCAGTGGGGTTTCCAAACAAGACTCTAATGCACAGAACAAAGGAAACAAGTATGTGCTCAAAACAATAAAAATTTGTAAAAAGGTTAATGCAAACCGGGGCTTGCCTTGCTGCTCTTGGTCGTAGGCTAGCTGTTCCTCCGGAGTCACGAAGTCTAGGACTTCGGGTTCCTCCTCGACCTTAGCGACTACATGATAAGAACAATGTATGTATTAATTAAATGCTTTTGTATTAACTTTGAAGTTGTGAAGTCTATAACCTTTACTAGATGGACCTAATGACTGTGAAACTTTTACTGTGGCTTGGTTACAACCTAAACAGAGACTTGGTCAAGTTTTAGTTGCAGCAAAGCTCATTTGAGCCCTCCACAAATAATTATGTCCTTGACCTTAATTAAAGGCTTTTAGGGTGTTCTAGGTATTTTCATGAAACAAACTATGACTTTCTGAACACTAGATTTTCAGAGGGTTCTAATGGAGTTGGTCTCACTTAATTTGGAAGTCTCTAACTAAAGATATGAGCTAAACAATTTCAGAGAAAATTCTGAAAATGTTTCTGAACATTTTCTATTTTCTCTGGAACAGTTTTATTAATCACACCATTAGGTGGACTAAATGAGCTCAAATGGATCTGAAATTTTTATGGTAGTTCAAGGATATTTTGGTGAACATCTCAGCAAAATTTCAGGATTTTCCTCCAAAGGATTCTCCAGTTAAAATTCCTAACAGTTTAAACTTTAAGGAATTAATTCTGGAGAATTAAAGAATCTCATGAAGTGAAACTTGATTTTCTGGAAAGTACTCAGAGAGCTGAATCCAGCAAAATTTGGTTCACTCAATTTGGAGCTTTCTAGCCAAAGTTATAAGGATTTGAAGTTTGAAGGAAATCTGAAAATCGGGGAAAAGTTTAAACTCGCGCGTGGGCCCAGGGGACACGCGTCGCACGCCGAAGCGACAACACACCGCGGCCCACAAGGCTTTTGCGCGCCAGCACACCCGATCCCGGCCGCAGCCGGATCCCGATTCAAAATATCGGCCGCTGACAGCTGGGGTCCACCCCCTTCTTCAACCTCGCGACACCCGCGCTCCGCCGCCGAGGGACCTCGCCGGAGAGCTCGCCGCTGGCTGCTGTACAGCTCCAAACTTCTTGATTCTGGCCGCCCCTGCCTACTTTTACTTGGGGAACATGATCCGAGGGTCAGCTGCTCATGACAACGGCCGGAGCATGGTCGGCGACGAGCCGCCATATCGGAACGACTTCGGCCATGTCGGCTGACGCTCCTAGTGCCTCAGCTACTTGGGAAATCGGTCGGGGAGCATCAGTGGACCTCAGAGAAGGTCGACATGAACTCGGGGCAGCTCGGGGAAGGCCCGAAATAGGTCCTCACCGTGCGCCCGATACCCCCCGTGCGTTCCGCCATTAGTAGACCTCGAATTACGCCGGGCACAGAAGTTCTCCGGCCCAAAGTTGTGAAGGCAACTTGTGCGTCACCGTGTCTAGTTCGTGTGGGAGTGGCCTGAGGCCCTCTAATCCTTTCTAGAGCACGAATTAAACAGAATTGTACCCGAAGGTCGTTCTGCACACAGAAAGGGGAAAAGTGGAAATTCGCCGCCGGTGAGCAACCACTCGAGCTGTGGCTCGGGGATGAGCAGCACCGGTCACCTGCGCGTCCAAGGGTGTCTTGGCTCGGGCGTGACAACGCCCAGGTTGGGCTGTCCACGAGAGCCCGAGGTGCGGCGGTTTCCAGTTCCGAGTTTGATCTTTCGGCACAGCCGATATCACTCGGTTTCAATCGATTTCTATCAATGGGAAGGATGGAGGATGGTTGCTAGTACCTTGCTGGGACCTTGGGAATGGAAAGAGGGAGCTGCGATCGGCTTGATCAAGCAGGAACTCGAGCGGCGGCGATGGCAGTGGGAAAACAAGTCGTGTGCGTCGGCAGCTCGAGGAATGGCGACTGAAGCACACCGGGGAGGGAATAAATAGCCCGGCGGTCTGGTCTCCGGCTTGGGGCACGCAGCAGGAGCTGGCGCCGGCTGCCCCCTTCGGTGGCGCGCGCGCACAGCTGCCGGGAACCGACTGAACTGTGTTTCAGTCGGTTTGCTTTGAGGCTGAGGCTGACATGTGGGTCCCACTTCTCTTTTAACCTCTGAAATTTATTCCTAACAGCTGTGGTAAACAGTGAACCCTATTCTACCCTTGGCAATTCAAATTATTCACCCAAGAGCCATTTGAATTGATCAAAGTTCAAATGAGGTTTGGTTTGAATGAATTTCAGCACAAATGCAGTTTGAAATTCAAATAAAGTTTGAATTTCTCCCCCTTAGCTCATGTCAAGATCAACTCCAAATGGAGTGAAAATTGGTGTGTGAGCTCACAACAATGTGCTGAGCAAAAATATGCCTTCCACTTTCAAATTCAGTGGGTGAAAACAGTTTGAATTTGAATATGGTTTCAAACTGTCCCCTTCCTAACCATACCCAAAATGACCTCAAAAAGGTTTTGAATTTGGGTGGAACTTGGCATGGACATCCTTAGCAAAGTGTAGGAGTTTTCATATGTCCAGCCCATCTATATCACATGTGGGAAGTACCACTTTTGCAATATGTGAGTTTGTTCCCTAATGAGCATGTTGATAATTGTTACTTGCTCTTTATTTGTGTTCATCATTCTTCCTCAAATGAGGTGTGTGGTGTGGTGATGAACACTGCAAATGAGTGTCAAAAACTGAGGCCCTTACATTCCTCCCCCCTTAAAAGAATCTCGTCCCGAGATTATAAGGTGAAATGAGAGAGAGGACAGTGGAAATTTTACCGAATATGCGATGTGAAAAAGTCGGGGTAGTTAGTGCGAAGGAATTCTTCGCTCTCCCATGTCGCTTCGTCCATGGAGTGATTACTCCATAGAACCTTGTAGAACCACAACGTACGGTTGCGTGTGGTTCGGGCCTTTTCATCAATAATCTGCACCGGTTCCTCCCGATAGGTGAGATCCGGTTGCAGTTCTTCAATGTCTTCCAGCTGAACGGTAGTTGATAGCTTGAGACACTTCCTCAGCTGGGAAATGTGAAAGACGTCGTGCACACCGGAAAGTGCTTCTGGTAATCTTAGCCGGTATGCCACCGATCCACATCTTTCGGTAATCTGGAATGGACCGATGAATCGGGGTGCTAACTTTCCTCTCACCCCAAATCTGTTTACGCCCTTCATTGGAGACACTCGTAGGTATACGTGATCTCCAACTTCGAATTGTAATGGGCGCCTCCTCCGGTCCGCATACTGTTTCTGTCGGGATTGAGCGGCTTTTAGGTTCGCTTGAATTAATCGAACCTTTTCTTCCGCGTTGTTGACAAGATCAATCCCGAAGGTAACCCTCTCGCCAGATTCACACCAGTTCAGTGGTGTGCGGCATCTCCTGCCGTATAGCGCCTCGTAGGGCGCCATCTTGATGCTGGCTTGGTACCCATTGTTGTACGAGAACTCGGCTAATGGCAAGTGATCATCCCAATTCTTGCCGTGGTCGATAGCGCAAGCTCGTAGCATGTCTTCTAGGATTTGATTTACCCGCTCCGTTTGCCCATCCGTCTGCGGGTGGTAGGCTGAACTACGGATCAGCTTCGTCCCCAAGGCAGCGTGTAGCTGCTCCCAAAAACGGGACACAAATAAAGTGCCCCGGTCCGATACGATGGTACGGGGTACGCCATATAAGCATAGGATCCGTGAGATGTACAGTTCAGCGTACTTCTTGGCGTTGTAGTTGGTGTTGACCGGGATGAAATGGGCAACTTTGGTGAGCCGATCGACGATCACCCACACAGAATCATGTTTCTGTAAGGTGGTGGGTAAACCGACGACGAAATCCATGCTCACGTCCTCCCACTTCCAGGCAGGAATGCCCAGTGGTTGCAGCAGTCCCGGTTTCCGCATGTGGTCTGCCTTCACCCGTCGACATGTATCACACTCGGACACGTATTTTGCAGTCTCTTGCTTCATCCGTGTCCACCAAAACTTGCTTCTGAGTTCTTGATACATCTTGTTGCTGCCGGGGTGAATAGAAAACTTTGATAAGTGAGCCTCATCAAAGATTTTCTTCCGTAACTCCGGGTTTCGGGGTACGACGATCCGGTCCTTGAACCATAGGACGCCGTCTCCGTCCTTCCGGAAACAGTTCAACTCCCCACTGTCTACACGTCTCCGCAAATGTGACATGCCCTTGTCATTCTTCTGGGCTGCCGCTATCTCTTCACGGATGGTGGGGATCAAAGCTAGGTTGTAGAGAGCTCCATGTGGAATCACATGTAGTGGTGGTTCGCTCTCTTCCAACGGTGTGATGGTCAGATTATTGACGTGTGACTTGCGGCTTAGCGCGTCTGCCACAACGTTTGCCTTGCCCGGATGATAATGGATCTCTATCTCGTAATCCTTTATCAGTTCCAACCATCTTCGTTGCCTCATGTTCAGCTCCTTCTGAGTGAAGATGTACTTGAGGCTTTTGTGGTCGGTATATAAATGTACGAGGTTACCGAGTAGGTAGTGCCTCCACATTTTCAGTGCAAGTACCACGGCAGCGAGCTCCAAATCGTGAGTTGGATAATTTTGCTCATGGTTCCTAAGCTGTCGTGATCCATACGCAACCACTCTTCGGTCTTGCATCAGCACACATCCGAGCCCAATGCCGGATGCATCGCAGTACACATCGAACGGTTTTGTTGTGTCTGGCTGCGCCAAAACCGGTGCTGATGTTAGGTGCTTGACTAAAGCCTTGAATGCTGCTTCACATGCTGGACTCCAAACATATTTGGTAGCCTTCTTTAGCAGCTCTGTCATTGGCTTGGCAATCTTCGAGAAGTTCGGAATGAACCTCCGATAATATCCCGCGAGTCCGAGGAAACTCCGTACCTCATGAACAGTTCTCGGGGATTTCCAATTCAGCACTTGCGTGATTTTGCTCGGGTCCACAGCGATACCCTCCGCCGAGATGATATGCCCGAGGAAAGGCACTTGCGATATCCAAAATTCGCATTTGCTGAACTTTGCGTATAACTTGTGATCCCGCAGCCGTTGCAAGACTATACGCAGATGTTTCTTGTGATCTTCCTCCGACTTGGAATATACCAGGATGTCGTCGATGAAGACCACGACAAACTTGTCCAGCTCCGGCATGAACACCGAGTTCATTAAGTACATGAAGTGAGCTGGAGCATTGGTGAGGCCGAAGGACATGACCAGGTACTCATAAAGTCCGTACCTTGTCGAAAAAGCTGTCTTTGGAATGTCCTCAGCCCTGATCTTAATCTGATGGTACCCGGATCTTAAATCCATCTTGGAAAAGACCTTTGCTTTGACCAACTGATCAAACAACATGTCGATCCGTGGCAACGGGTACTTGTTCTTGATGGTTACGGCATTTAATGGACGGTAGTCCACGCAAAGCCGCAACGTTTCATCCTTCTTTTTGACAAATAATGCCGAACAGCCCCATGGCGAGGAGCTCGGCCTAATAAAACCCTTCTCCAGAAGGTCCGTGAGCTGAGTCTTCAGTTCAGCCAACTCCTTGGGCGCCATCTTGTACGGCCTTCGGGATATTGGCATGGTTCCCGGTGTAAGTTCAATCTTGAACTCCACCTCTCTATCGGGTGGCATCCCCGGCAAATCATCCGGGAATACATCAGGGAATTCTCGGACCACTGGAATGTCTTCCAATCTGATGGTTGTGGCTTGATAGACACTTGGAAGTTTTATTTCTGGACTGTCCAGAAATAATGAGTGAGAACCGTGCACTTCTGAGTTTAAGTGCACGACTCGAAGGACGGTGTCTAAAACAGCGCCGTGGCGGGTTAACCACGACATCCCTAGGATGACATCGACCTTCTGTCCCTCTAAGATAATGAGAGACGTGGGGTACACTCTACCCGCTAAGCATAATGGTGCTTTGGAGACCATTACGCTTGCTGAAATCTTCCCACCCGGTGAACAAATTAAATATGGACTATCGGTGGGTAGTATTGGCAAGCTGTGTTTAGCAATGAAAGCTTGGCTAATAAAATTATGCGTGGCGCCTGAATCAAATAGTACTATAGCGGGATGCTGGTGGAGTTGGAACATACCCGCAAGGATTGGCTCGCCCTCCGGCACGTCCTCAATGGCAAGCTGGTGGACAGTACCGGGCCTAGGGTTTGCCCGCCGCGCATTAGTAGGGTTCCGGGGTTGATTCCTCCCCGGAAACTGTGGTGCCACTCCGCCGCCTTGCCTCTCCGGGCAACTGCTCGCGAAGTGTCCTGGACGACCACACTTGTAACATGTGGCCGCTGCTGGTGGAGTACTCGGGGGACGAAAGCCCGGCATGCGTTGCGGAGGTGCGAACGCACGCGGCATCGCCCGCTGCTGCTGTTGTTGTTGCTGCTGCTGTCCCGAGGAGTCCTCGGGAGGTGGTTGGGAGGTCTCTCCCCCTTGGCTAGTACCTCCAACATCGGGGTTGGCACGAGTACGCGTCATTCTGAAATTCAACACAGCAGCAATTAGCACATGTCTTACTCAAAATTCCATAAACAGGAGTCAGTATTGAAGCGACGCATGATTAACTTGCACAACATTCACATATATTGATAAAGCATAAACTTTATACAAGATACATTATTCTCGGATCTCCGAGAAGTCGTGCTCATGTCGTCACTACCTATACATACGCTACTGTCTACACGACATGTCACTGATTACAAAAGTTGGGTTACGCTACCCTAGCTGCCCTACTTGGCAACCGTAACCCCCTACTCGGAGTAGAACTCGACCTCCTGTGGGTCGTCCTCCTCCGGTACCTCTGCTGGTGGCTCGGGGTCTACCACCTCTTCTCCCATTCCAGGTTCTCCCATGGCTGGAAGACCCAAGACTACCGGTACGCCCAATACCGGGGGCACGAGGTCCTGCAATGCATGCACCTCGTCCATAGCCTGGTTGTAGTCCTCTTCCCAGCCTTGTCCTTCCTCAATAGCGTCGTCCCGCTCTTGAGCAATGTCCTCATTCTGCTGGGTTAGGGTCTGCACCAGCTCTTGCAACGCCGCAATGTCAACACGGCTCTTCTTCTTTGCCTTCTTCAGACGACGCAACTGATTGTGTTGTTCATTCAGTCGCTTGATCGTCGGAAGGAGCACATTGCGGAGTGCACTGTGAGCACTCTCGAAATGATCTCCACGGCTTGTGCTCTCCTTGAGCTTGGTGGCGAGATGCTCCGCATGAACAGCTTGGCTGTCCATCACAGCGTTTCCCGCCCTCATGTGGAGGCTGAGGTTTGCCTCCGCGGGGTTGTACCTCGGGCAAGTCGGGTCTGTTGCCTCCAGGTACCTTTCTTCCCACACATGCTGAGCTCGTCCCTCCACCGGAACGAGTGCGTATGGAGTTCCCTCCATAGCCTGCACGTGTAGTTGACAGAAACGTGACATAGTGTCACGGGCTGCCACTTGCCACATCCCTTCCGGTTGCCTTCCTCTCACCGTGACGGTGAAGGGCACCCAGCCGGGTGGCGTAGGTCCTGCAGGAACCTCGACATGGATCGTCCACGTCTTGTTCCCCTCTTCGCCTTCTTCCTTGGCGAAGTATTGCGGCATCTGGTTATACCCGAAATATTGGAGCATTTGCCACAATGCTTCCGGGTAGCCGCTACGGTCAGAGCAGTGGGAAACTACCCACCCGTTCTCCAACCGTTTATCTGCTGCCATCTGTAAAAATATATTTGAGAAATGTCAAATATTTATTTAAACAGTAAACCATTGAGTTATAACATAAGATATGTCATTGAACCCTTAACACTTGGAAACATAGTTCAAATTTTTAAACAAATTTGACTGCTGATCTGCTGTTCCCATGACAGCCCTGACCAGTTTCCATAACAATCTGATTTAGGCCAGGTTAAAAGCAAAACCAGTCCTGGAGCTCAACATCAAAGTTAAAGTTAACTTCAATAGCTTTCCAGAAAGTATTTGGTTGGCCTAAGATCTGTTCTGGTTCAAAAGTTATGAGATGTCAAAGTTAACAGAATTTCTGGAAACAATTGGACAGCACCTCCCTGCCTTAGGTACTGATTTGATCCAAGAATTCCAGTTAATTCTGTTCCTAATCTGACAAAACTTTCTGTTACAAAGTTGTAACCCATCTCATAAGCTTCCCAGAACCACCTCATTTTCTATTTTTGGATTTTTATGCAGGAAGTTATGCTTAATTTACAGAGAGTCTACAGAGAGTCTTTGCTCCGTCCTGTTTTCTGGACAGTTTCAACTCTACTGCATTTTTCGAGTGGTTAAGGGATGAAACACCTCTGGAACTCAACAGAAAAGTTGTAAAGCTCCTCCAAAGCTTTCCAGAAATGTATCATACGACCCCAACCTCGAAAGAACTCAACCTCTAACCTCTGATTAACTTCAGCCTTGATTTAGCTGAAAACAGAGTGCTCTGTCCTTAACATCCTATAAGTTGAAAACTTATTAACTTTGAATATCCTGTTCAAGGGAAGGAGTTACATCAAGTTTTACTACTTTGGATCAAAACCTTCAAGTTTTTAAATGAAGTTGTTCATTTTGTTGGGTGTGACGTCGAGGCGTCACCAGATTATGTCGGTACTACGTCCTCACAAAGGAAAAACCTATACCGGACTTAGCCGGCGTCGTTAGTTCAGTGGCACTACTCGTCACTCGCACACGGATACTACACGTCTACCGTTTCGTGGTAAGGCTACCTGCAGAAATTCAACCAATCATCAGACTCGGCTGCACACCGAGCCCGGAATCCATACAGTTGGTACATCCGGCCGTCATCACTCGCCCGGATGTTCTCAAGCCAAACACGCCTTGAGTTACGTGTTCACGTTTCAGACCACGTGACGGGGTCTCCCATGTTGCACCACGCACGCCAGGGACAGACGTTGCTCGAATACCCCAAACGACATGAAGAGTCGTAGAGGATATCAAAGCGGGTCGGGTTACCTGCCACCCGTGGGGCTCCACCCTTCAGCTTGTGCGCACTGGTGGACAGCGCTTACGTGCACCCCCCAAGACATGAACGTCCCGAGATGCACGATTTTCCGACATAACAAATAGGTTACTAAGCCACTTTCTATATACTAATAACATCCTTATACGGGCTACTAACTCGTTCCTCACTGTTTTTTTTGAAAAAGAAGACCTTTGTACTGTGTTAAACCTCAAGCGAGCTCTGATACCACGCTGACACGACCCCACTGGTCCTGTCGAGCCAGGATCACGCTGAGGGGTGCTGCGTTGCACAACACCGTATAACACACGTCAAAGGTACAAAGCGGAAGCGGAAGCTTTATTACATAAACAAGTTTATTAACATGTTTACATCAAAATAAGTTTAGTCCACACTCGCGGGCGTAGACTAAGCATCAAGTGCACGTTCAGCCCTCGAACGTGTCCTTGCTAGCACACACACACACTAACTCTGCGGCGTGCACGACTCCCACTCGACGGGGTTCCCCTCCTGGGGTTCCGTCTCCTCTTCGGGAGTCCCTTCCTCATAGAACCCTGCAAAAGCTTCAAACACAAGCAGTGAGCACGAAGGCTCAGCAAGTCTGACCCGTCTCACCTAAACATGGAACTCTACATGAGGGTAATGGGTTGCATGAGGTAAAAATCATTTGCACGGACTCGCCTAATTAGTAGAACCTTACTTTCAAGTTTTAGCAGCAGGTTGTGGAGAACTTTACGCTAAGGCACATGAGAGAGCCGCAATCAAACAAGAAACGCATTTCTCTCATGTACTTTGCCCAAAGTTGAAAAGAACTTTAGTTAGCACTAAGCTACAACATATCATTAACAATCAATATCCAACTTTCAATCAGCAACATTTTAACATGTAACTAGCCTGTTCTTTCTACGTCACGGTACAGTGAACAAGTGGTACTCACTGACCGCGAGGGACGGCGATTATAATCGATTTACACCTGCAGGGTTACCCGAACAACCCGTCACGTACGCCCGTACTCGATGTTGCCTACAACAACCATCACGGACGCCGTACGCGACTACCTTTCACCCGTTAGCCAAATATTGAACCGGTCCCATCGTCCCGAGCAAGAGGTCCCTGCACGCGCATCTCTGTGCCGCCAGCTGATTTACACCTCGAGCTCTCAACCTACCCTCTGAACGACGGGCAATGCCTCAACACCCAGCTACCCGAGTTACATCAGTTTCCCGGTTCCCATATAGCCGGTAGGTCTTCGGTACTGTTCTAGCTTGTTCAACAGGCCCGCACACGGCTCGGTCCTCAATCGACACAAGCGGAGCTACAGCACACAGGCCCCAAAGTCCTGCTGCCCTTACTCTCCGCTCGGTCTCATTTTCTTGCCATGTGTTTCATGTGCTATCTCTACCCGAGCAATGTGCCTCTAGCCTATTCTCGCGAGTAGTTCCAACTACTCGACTTGTACCGAATCCTACTCTATCCTAGCAATGCAGTGGCTAACGGGGTTTGCAATCCTAAACCCCAACCCATGGTTTTCTTGGCTATGCAGTGGGGTTTCCAAACAAGACTCTAATGCACAGAACAAAGGAAACAAGTATGTGCTCAAAACAATAAAAATTTGTAAAAAGGTTAATGCAAACCGGGGCTTGCCTTGCTGCTCTTGGTCGTAGGCTAGCTGTTCCTCCGGAGTCACGAAGTCTAGGACTTCGGGTTCCTCCTCGACCTTAGCGACTACATGATAAGAACAATGTATGTATTAATTAAATGCTTTTGTATTAACTTTGAAGTTGTGAAGTCTATAACCTTTACTAGATGGACCTAATGACTGTGAAACTTTTACTGTGGCTTGGTTACAACCTAAACAGAGACTTGGTCAAGTTTTAGTTGCAGCAAAGCTCATTTGAGCCCTCCACAAATAATTATGTCCTTGACCTTAATTAAAGGCTTTTAGGGTGTTCTAGGTATTTTCATGAAACAAACTATGACTTTCTGAACACTAGATTTTCAGAGGGTTCTAATGGAGTTGGTCTCACTTAATTTGGAAGTCTCTAACTAAAGATATGAGCTAAACAATTTCAGAGAAAATTCTGAAAATGTTTCTGAACATTTTCTATTTTCTCTGGAACAGTTTTATTAATCACACCATTAGGTGGACTAAATGAGCTCAAATGGATCTGAAATTTTTATGGTAGTTCAAGGATATTTTGGTGAACATCTCAGCAAAATTTCAGGATTTTCCTCCAAAGGATTCTCCAGTTAAAATTCCTAACAGTTTAAACTTTAAGGAATTAATTCTGGAGAATTAAAGAATCTCATGAAGTGAAACTTGATTTTCTGGAAAGTACTCAGAGAGCTGAATCCAGCAAAATTTGGTTCACTCAATTTGGAGCTTTCTAGCCAAAGTTATAAGGATTTGAAGTTTGAAGGAAATCTGAAAATCGGGGAAAAGTTTAAACTCGCGCGTGGGCCCAGGGGACACGCGTCGCACGCCGAAGCGACAACACACCGCGGCCCACAAGGCTTTTGCGCGCCAGCACACCCGATCCCGGCCGCAGCCGGATCCCGATTCAAAATATCGGCCGCTGACAGCTGGGGTCCACCCCCTTCTTCAACCTCGCGACACCCGCGCTCCGCCGCCGAGGGACCTCGCCGGAGAGCTCGCCGCTGGCTGCTGTACAGCTCCAAACTTCTTGATTCTGGCCGCCCCTGCCTACTTTTACTTGGGGAACATGATCCGAGGGTCAGCTGCTCATGACAACGGCCGGAGCATGGTCGGCGACGAGCCGCCATATCGGAACGACTTCGGCCATGTCGGCTGACGCTCCTAGTGCCTCAGCTACTTGGGAAATCGGTCGGGGAGCATCAGTGGACCTCAGAGAAGGTCGACATGAACTCGGGGCAGCTCGGGGAAGGCCCGAAATAGGTCCTCACCGTGCGCCCGATACCCCCCGTGCGTTCCGCCATTAGTAGACCTCGAATTACGCCGGGCACAGAAGTTCTCCGGCCCAAAGTTGTGAAGGCAACTTGTGCGTCACCGTGTCTAGTTCGTGTGGGAGTGGCCTGAGGCCCTCTAATCCTTTCTAGAGCACGAATTAAACAGAATTGTACCCGAAGGTCGTTCTGCACACAGAAAGGGGAAAAGTGGAAATTCGCCGCCGGTGAGCAACCACTCGAGCTGTGGCTCGGGGATGAGCAGCACCGGTCACCTGCGCGTCCAAGGGTGTCTTGGCTCGGGCGTGACAACGCCCAGGTTGGGCTGTCCACGAGAGCCCGAGGTGCGGCGGTTTCCAGTTCCGAGTTTGATCTTTCGGCACAGCCGATATCACTCGGTTTCAATCGATTTCTATCAATGGGAAGGATGGAGGATGGTTGCTAGTACCTTGCTGGGACCTTGGGAATGGAAAGAGGGAGCTGCGATCGGCTTGATCAAGCAGGAACTCGAGCGGCGGCGATGGCAGTGGGAAAACAAGTCGTGTGCGTCGGCAGCTCGAGGAATGGCGACTGAAGCACACCGGGGAGGGAATAAATAGCCCGGCGGTCTGGTCTCCGGCTTGGGGCACGCAGCAGGAGCTGGCGCCGGCTGCCCCCTTCGGTGGCGCGCGCGCACAGCTGCCGGGAACCGACTGAACTGTGTTTCAGTCGGTTTGCTTTGAGGCTGAGGCTGACATGTGGGTCCCACTTCTCTTTTAACCTCTGAAATTTATTCCTAACAGCTGTGGTAAACAGTGAACCCTATTCTACCCTTGGCAATTCAAATTATTCACCCAAGAGCCATTTGAATTGATCAAAGTTCAAATGAGGTTTGGTTTGAATGAATTTCAGCACAAATGCAGTTTGAAATTCAAATAAAGTTTGAATTTCTCCCCCTTAGCTCATGTCAAGATCAACTCCAAATGGAGTGAAAATTGGTGTGTGAGCTCACAACAATGTGCTGAGCAAAAATATGCCTTCCACTTTCAAATTCAGTGGGTGAAAACAGTTTGAATTTGAATATGGTTTCAAACTGTCCCCTTCCTAACCATACCCAAAATGACCTCAAAAAGGTTTTGAATTTGGGTGGAACTTGGCATGGACATCCTTAGCAAAGTGTAGGAGTTTTCATATGTCCAGCCCATCTATATCACATGTGGGAAGTACCACTTTTGCAATATGTGAGTTTGTTCCCTAATGAGCATGTTGATAATTGTTACTTGCTCTTTATTTGTGTTCATCATTCTTCCTCAAATGAGGTGTGTGGTGTGGTGATGAACACTGCAAATGAGTGTCAAAAACTGAGGCCCTTACAATAGCACTCCCGCCCGCCTCCACCCTGCGCCTCCCGCATGGAAAGTCCGGACGTGGAGTCTGTTCTCCGTGGCCTGTGGGCAAAAATAACCGAAACCTAACTAACCGAAACCGGTCCAACCCGAACAAATTTCGGATCTCAAAATATGAAAACTGGATTTTTTTTTATAACTGGACAAACAAATAAATAAAAAAACCGAGCCTTTTTTCTTAACCGGATGCCCACCCTGAAACCGAACAGACACGGATTATATTGTGGTGTGACATAGAGGCCCGCCATTTAAATTATAAAGTTAAAGTCTATGGGAAGCCCATATGTGGCTGAAGACATAAAAACACTCTACAACCCAAAATGATGTTTCATATTGTAAATTGATCTAAATATGATCTATACATGTATAACAAGTAAGGAACATGCATGCTTTGTGACACGACATTGAAAACAATTGATCATTTGATACTTCAAACTGTAGATTGTAACCTAAAGATGGGAAACATATCTTTATAAAAATTGAGATATATATTACCACATAGTAATTACTATTAAGGGACTCTTAATTTTTCTGGTTATTTAAACGCCACTTTGCCCCTCCTCCAAAAATTTCTTTATTTCCCTCTCCAAAAGCTGAACACATGCAAACTGAAAACAATCCCATATTTCCCTCATCCAAAGTTTCCATATTTTCCTCTCCTGAGATTGAACACATGCAAGTTGCCAGGGTCCCATATTTCCCTCTTCCAAAATTTCTCACGAAATATATTAGCCGCCTGATTTTCCCTCCTGCAAAATATTAAACCATCACACCCATCCCATAACTGATCCACGTATAGAGGGAAAGGAGGGACACCCCCCTTAATTTCTGATCTAGTAAAACCGCCATCCCCTTAATTCCCTCTTCCTGTGGACCTGGTCGTGTGGCAAAAGAGGGAGGAGGGACGCCAGAAACAAAATAGGGTCTCCTGCCAGGACGCCGCCTCCTGCTACATAGGGATGAAAAAAGACGGATATGTAAAGGCCTTAGTTTTTGACACATTCAAAGTTTTCATCACCACACACACACCTCATTTGAAGAAAATTGATGAACACATTTGAAGAGCAAGTAACCATTATCAACATGCTCATTAGAGAATAAACTAACAAAATGCAAAAATGGTATTTCCCACATGCATCATCTAGGGGCTGGGCATATGAAAACTCCTACACCTTGCTAGGAATGTCCATGCCAAGTTTCACCCAAATGTAAAACCTTTTTGAGGTCCTTTTGGGTATAGCTAGAAAGAGGGTAGTTTGAACTCAAATTCAAATTCAAACTGTTTTTATCCCATGAATTCAAAAGTGGGAGGCATATTCTTACTCAACACATTTTTGTGAGCTCACACACCAATTTTCACTCCATTTGGAGTTGATCTTGACATGAGCTAAGTGTAGCAAATTCAAACTTTGTTTGAATTTCAAACTGAATATGTGCTGAAACTTAGTCAAACCAACCGAATTTGAATTCTAACCAAGTCAAATGGCTCAGAGGTGAATAATTCAAATCACCATAAGCATTGTAGGGCTTACTGTTTACAACAATAATATGGAGTTAAGTTCAGAGGTCAAAAAGGGGAGTGGGACCCACATGTCAGCCACTGAAGTGATTCAACCGACTGAAAACTTTCTCACTCGGGTCTCCGGGCTTCAGCAGCGATCGCCACCGAGGGGAGGCCCGTGCCACCAGCTGCTTGGCCACGCGCAGGGCGCAGGGCGGTTCTGAGCCTTCTTAAGGCGCTCCTCGCTTCTGCCGAGGTCTCCTCACCCGTTCTCCACCTCGCAAGAACACAGAACCGGAATTCTTCCCTCCGCCGCTTGGAACCGATTGGAGAGCCACGATCACAGCCTCCCCGCTCCCTCCAGAGCTACGACATGGTACTAGGAACCTTCCTTCTTCTTCCCCGTCGCTAGAAATCGGCTAAACTCGGGTGATCTCGGCTATACCGAGAGTTCCGTTCAGTGACCTACATCCGCTGCACTTCGGGCTCCCGTGGACAGCCCAACCGGGAGGTTGTCACGCCCGAGCTAAGGCGTCCCCGGACGCATTGGTGACCGGTGCTGCTCACCCCCGAGCCACCGCCCGAGGGCTTGATCGCCGGCGGTGAATTTCCAGTTTTCCTCTTTCTCGGTACAGACTGACCTTCGGGTCCGGTTCTGTCAAATTCACGCTCTAGGAAAAGTTAGAGGGTCTCAATCTGTTCCTACACAGACTAGACTTGGTAGCGCACAAGTTGCCTTCACAACCCTTAGCCTGAGAACCCCTGTACCTGGCGTATTTCGAAGCTTGCCGATGGTGGATCCGACGGGAAGCATCGGGCGCACGGTGGGAGCCTACTTCGGACCTCCCCCAAGCTGCTTTGAGTCCATGCCGAGGTTCCTGAGGGACCACTGATGCTTTCCGGACGTTTGCTCGGTCGGTTGGGGTGCTAGGGAGGTCGGCCGACACGACCGAAATCCTTCTGGAGCTGTCGATCGTCGCCGACCATGTGCCGGCCATTTTTATAACGAACTGGGCCCGGAATCATGTTCCCAGAGTGTACTAAGGCAGGGGCGGCTAGGATCGTGAAGTTTGGAGCGCCACAGAAGCTGTCGGCGAGCTCTCTGGCGAGGTGTCACGGTGGCCGAACGCGGGCGTCGGGAGGTAGACGAAGCCAGGTGGCCCACGTGTCAGCGGCTCAGATTTAAATATGGGATCGGTCTGCGGCTCGGATCCGGTGTGCTGGCGCGCAAAAACTCCATGGACCCTGGTGTGCCATCGCTCCAGCGCCCAACACGTGTTCCCGTGGACCCACCAGCAGATTTAAACTTTTCCTGATTTTCAGATTTCATTCAAACTTCAAATCCTCATTACTTGGGCTAGGAACTCCAAATCGAGTGAATCAAATTTTGTTTTATTCAGCTCTCTGAGTACTTTCCAGCAAATCAAGTTTCACTTTATGAAAATCCTTATTTGTCCAGAATTAATCCTTTGGAGGAAAATTATGAAATTTTGCTGGGATGTTAACCAAAATATCCCTGAACCACTATAAAAATTTAAGATCCATTTGAGCTCATTTGATCCACCTAATGGTGTGATTAATGAAACTGTTCCAGAGAAAATAGAAAATGTCCAGAAACATTTTCAGAATTTCTCTGAAATTGTTTAGCTCATATCTCTAGCTAGGAACCTTCAAATTAAGTGAGACCAACTCCATTAGAACTCTCTGAAAATCTAGTTTTCAGAAAGGCATGGATTGCTCCATGAAAATCCCTAGAACAAGCTAAAGGCTCCAATTAAGGTCAAGTACATAATTATTTGTGGAGGGCTCAAATGAGCTTTTCTGCAACTAAAACTTGACCAAGTCTCTGTTTAGGTTGTATCCAAACCACAGTAAAAATTTCAGAGTCATTGAGTCCGTCTAGTGAGACCTATAAACTTCACAAGTTTAAATTTCAATCAAATGTATTTAAATTAATACATATACTTGTATCTCATGTAGTCGCTAAGGTCGAGGAGGAACCCGAAGTCTTAGACTTCGTCACTCCGGAAGAGCAGCTAGCCTAGGACCAAGGGCATCAAGGCAAGCTCCGGTTTGCATTAAACCTTTTACAAATTTTTACTGTTTTGAGAACTTACTTGAGTACCATTACTGCTTGCATTAGAGTCTTGATTGAAACCCAAATGCATAGCCAAGAAAGCCATGGGTTGGGATTAGGCTTGAAAACCCCGTTAGCTACTGCAATGCCAAGATAGTGTAGGATTCGGTACAAGTCGACTAGTTGGAACTACTCGCGAGAATAGTCTAGAGGCACATTGCTCGGGTAGAGATAGCAAATGAAACACATGGCAAGAAAAATGAGACCGAGCGGTGAGTAAGGGCAGCAGGACATTGGGGCCTGTGTGCTATAGATCCGCTTGTATCGATTGAGGACCGAGCCATGTGCGGGCCTGTTGAACAAGCTAGAACAGTACCGAAGACCTACCGGCTATATGGGAACCGGGAAACCGATGTAACTCTGGTAGCTGGGTATTGAGGCATTGCCCGTCGTTCAGAGGGTAGGTTGAGAGCTTGAGGTGTAAATTGGCTGGTGGCACTGAAATGCGCGTGCAGAGACCTCTTGCTCAGGATGATGAGACCGGTTCAATATTTGGCTGACGGGTGAAAGGTGGTTGTGTACGGCGTCCGTGATGGTTGCTGTAGGCAACATCGAGTACGGGCGTACATGACGGGTTATTCGGGTAACCCTGTAGGTGTAAATCGATTATAATCGCCGTCCCTCGCGGTCAGTGAGTACCACTTTTTCACTGTACCATGACGTAGAAAGAATAGGCTAATTACATGTTAAAATATTGCTGATTGAAAGATGGACTTTGATTGTTAATGATTTGCTGTAGTCTAGAGCTAACTAAAGTTCTTTTCAACTTTGGGCAAAGTACATGAGAGAAATGCGTTTCTTGTTTGATTGCGGCTCTCTCATGTGCCTTAGCGTAAGGTTCTCCACAACCTGCTGCTGAAACTTGAAAGTAAGGTCCCACTAATTAGGCGAGTCCTTTGCAACTTGTTTTACCTCATGTACCTATCACCCCTCATGTAGAAGTTTCATGTTTACGAGAGACGGGTCAGTCTTGCTGAGCCTTCGTGCTCACTGCTTGTGTTTGAAGCTTTTGCAGGGTTCTATGAGGAAGGGACTCCCGAGGAGGAGACGGAACCCCAGGAGGGGAACCCCGTCGAGTGGGAGTCGTGTTCGCCGCCGTGTTAGTGTGCGTGTGTGCTACCAAGGACACGTTCACAGGCTGAACGTGAACTTGATGCGTAGTCTACGCCCGCGAGTGTGGACCGAACACATTTTGTTGTAAAAATGTTCATAAACCCGTTTATGTAATAAAACTTTGCTTCCGCTTTGTACCTTTGATGTGTGTTATTCGGTGCTGTGCAACACAGCACCCCTCAGCGTGATCCTGGCTCGACAAGACCATGGGATCGTGTCAGCGTTGGTATCAGAGATCGCTTGAGATTTAACGCACTAAAAAGGTCACTTTTTTCAAAAATCCAGTGAGGAACTAGTTAGCAGTCCATATAAGGATGTTATTAGTGTATAGAAAGTGGCATACTAACCTATTTGCTTATGTCGGAAAATCGTGCATCTCGAGACGCTTTATGTCTTGAGGGGTGCACGTAAGCGCTGTCCACCAGTGCGCACAAGCTGAAGGGTGGAGCCTCACGGGTGGCAGGTAACCCGACCCGCTTTAGTATCATCTACGACTCTTCATGTCGTTTGGGGTATTCGAGCAACGTCTGTCCCTGGCGTGCTTCAGGCGATTTGGGAGACCCCGTCACGTAGTCAGTAATGTGAACATGTAGCTCAAGGCGTATTTGGCTTGAGAACATCCGGGCGAGTGATGACGGCCGGGTGTACGAACTGTATGGATACCGGGCTCGGTGTGCAGCCGAGTCTGACGATTGTGTGAGTTATCTGCAGGTAGTCTAACCACAAAACGGTAGATGTGTAGCACCCATGTGCGAGAGACGCTTAGTGCCACTGAACTAACGAAGCCGGCTAAGTCTGGTATAGGTTTTTCTTTGTGAGGACGTAGTACTGACATGCTCTGGTGACGCATCGACGTCACACTCCACTAAATGAACAACTTCATTGTAAAATTTGAAAGTTTTAGTCCAGAGTATTAAAACTTGATGTAACTCCTTCCCTTAATCAGGATATTCAAAGTTAACAAGTTTTCAACTTATAGGTTGCTAAGGACAGAGCACCCTGTTTCCAGCTGAATTCAGGCTGAAGTTAATCAGGGCTTAGAGGTTGAGTTATTTCGAGGTTGGGGTCATATGATACATGTATGGAAAGCTTTGAAAGAGCTTTACAACTTTTCTGTTGAGGTCCAGAGGTGTTTCATCCCTTAAGCATTCTAAAAATGCAGTAGAGTTGAAACTGTCCAGAAAACAGGGCAGAGCAAACACTCTCTGTAAACTCTCTGTAAATTGAGCATAACTTCCTGCATAAAAATCTAAAAATAGAAAATGAGGTAGTTATGTAAATATTATGAGATGGGTTACAACTTTGTAACATAAAGTTTTGTCATACTGGGAGTTGAATTAACAGGAATTCTTGGATCAAATCAGTACCTAAAGCAGGGAGGTGCTGTCCAATTTTCTCCAGAAATTCTGATAACTTTGACATCTCATAACTTTTGAACCAGGACAGATCCTAGGACAAGCAAATACTTTCTGGAAAGCTATTGAAGTTATCTTTAACTTTGATGTTGAGCTCCAGAATTGGTTTTGCATTTAGAATGGCCCAAATCAGGTTGAAATGGAAACTGGTCAGGGATGTCATGTTGGACAGCTGATCAGCAGTCAAATTTGTTTAAATTTGAACTATGATTCCAAGTCTCATGAGTTCAATGACGTGTTTTGTGTTATAACTCAATGGTTTACTGTTCAAATAAATATCTGACATTTCTCAAATATATTTCTACAGATGACAGCGGATAAACAGTTCCAGAACGGGTGGGTGGAATCTCACTGTTCTCACCACAGCGGCTATCCGAAAGCATGAGGCAGATGCTTCAATATTTCGGGTACAACCAGATGCTGCAGTACTTCGCCAAGGAAGAAGGCGAGGAGGGGAACAAGACGTGGACGATCCATGTCGAAGTTCCTGCAGGGCCTACGCCACCCGGTTGGGTGCCGTTCACCGTTACGGTGAGAGGTAGACAACCGGGGGGAATGTGGCAAGTGGCAGCCCACGACACCATGTCGTTCTTCTGCCAACTGCACGTGAGGGCTATGGAGGGAACTCCATACGTGCTCGTTCCGGTGGAGGGACGGGCTCATCATGTGTGGGAAAGGAGGTACATAGAGGCAACAGATCCGAGTTGCCCAAGGTACAGCCCCGCGGAGGCAAACCTCAGCCTCCAAATGAGGGCGGGAAAGGCCGTGATGGACAGCCAAGCTGTTCATACGGAGTGTCTCGCCGCAAAGCTCAAGTAGAGCACAAGCCGTGGAGACCATTTCGAGAGTGCTCACAGCGCACTCCGCAATGTGCTCCTTCTGACGATTAAGCAACTGAATGAACAGCATAATCAGTTGCATCGTCTGAAGAAGGCAAGGAAGAAAAGCCGTGTTAACATCGCGGCGTTGCAAGAACAGGTGCAGGCTCTGACCCAGCAGAATGAGGTCCTTACTCAAGAGGGAGATGATGCCATTGAGGAAGGGCAAGGCTGGGAAGAAGACTACAACCAGACCATGGACGAGGTGCACGCGTTGCAGGACCTCGTACCCCCGGTGATGGGCATACCGGTGGTCTTGGGTCTTCCGGCAATGGGAGAACCCGAGATGGGAGAGGAGGTTGTATATCTGGAGCCACTAGCAGAGGTACCGGAGGAGGACGACCCGCAGGAGGTCGAGTTCTACTCCGAGTAGGGGGTTACCGTTGCCAAGTAGGGCAACCAGAGTGGTGTAACCCAAACTTTTGTAACCAGTGACATGTCGCGTAGACAGTAGCGTATGTATAGGTAGTGACGACATGAGCATGACTTCTCGGAGACCCGAGAATAATGTATCTTGTATAGAGTTTATGCTTTATCAATATATGTGAATGCTGTGCAAATTATTCATGCGTCGCTTCAAATACCTACTGTTTCATATGGAATTTTTAAGTATGACATGTGCTGATCGCTGCTGTTTTTAATTTCAGAATGACTCGTACTCGTGCCAACCCGGACGTTGGGGATTCTAGTCAAGGGGGAGAAACCTCCCAACAGCCTCCCAAGGACTCCTCGGGACAGCAACAGCAGCAGCAACCACAGCAACAACCGCCACCGCCAACGGTTACTTTGGCGGATATTGTAGCAGCAATGGCGGGCTCTCATCAGCAGCATACGGAGTTGCTGCAGACCCTCATTGCCAATACGTCTCGACCAGAGAGGCATCAAGATCGTGAGGAGCGCCAACAGAGCTCCTACTCCGACTTTCTAGCGACTCATGCCCCGGTATTCTCAAGGGCGGATGAACCCATCGATGCGGACAACTGGCTCCACACGATGGAGATGAAGTTCGGGCTGCTCCAAGTGAGTGATCAGCGCAAGACTCAGTTCGCGGTCCAACAGCTCCAGGGATCCGCGAGCGCATGGTGGGGCGAACTACTGTGCTTCACAGCCCACTGACCGAGTTATGACCTTGGCGGAGTTCTGGACGGCCTTCAGGGCCTATCATATACTGCCGGGTCTCATGAAGAGGAAGACACAGGAGTTTCTTCACCTACAGCAAGGGAGCCGGAATGCGCTGAAATACTCCAGGGCATTCAACGATCTCGCGCTTTACGCGTCGTATCACACCGATACCGATGAGAAGCGGTGGGATCACTTCTACCAGGGGCTTAATCCGCTCCTGAAGGACAAACTGGCGATGTTCAATCGCGGCAACCTCAATGACATAATTGATGCTACGGATGTTCAGGAGGACTCCGGTAAGGAGTTAGCGGCGGCGGAAAGAAAGGGAAGCGCGTCGCAAAGCAGCGGAGAAGTAGGCGGTCCTTCTCAGAAATTTCGGATGGGGAATCGCCCACCATCAGGTTCACGCTGGCAGCCACCATAGAGATCGATGCCATTCCGCAGCCGGCCATATTCTTCACCGGCATTCAGGCCGGCACTGCCAGCACCACCTCCGCAACAACAACAGCAGCAGTGGGCGATGCCGCGTGCGTATGCACCTCAGCAGCGCATGCCGGGCTTTCGTCCCCCAAGCACCAGCCAGGCAGCGGCTACATGTTACAAGTGTGGTCGTCCAGGACACTTCGCCAGTAGATGTCCGGAGAGGCAAGGCGGCGGAGTTGCACCGCAACTTCCGGGGAGGAATCAGCCCCGGAACCCTAATAATGCGCGGCGGGCAAACCCTAGGCCCGGCACCGTCCACCAGCTTGCCATAGAGGACGTGCCGCAGGGTGAGCCAATCCTTGCGGGTATGTTCCAACTCCACCAGCATCCCGCCATAATATTGTTTGATTCAGGCGCCACGCACAATTTTATTAGCCAAGCTTTCATTGCTAAACATAGCTTGCAAATACTACCCACCGATAGTCCATATTTGATTTGCTCACCGGGTGGGAAGATTTCAGATATCGTAATGGTTTCCAAAGTACCATTACGCTTAGCGGGTAGAGTGTACCCTACGTCTCTCATAATCTTAGAGGGACAGAAGGTCGATGTCATCCTAGGGATGTCGTGGTTAACCCGCCACGTCGCTGTTTTAGACACCGTCCTTCGAATCGTGCAATTGAACTCAGAAGTGCACGGATCTCACTCCTTATTTCTGGACAGTCCAGAAATAAAACTTCCAAGTATCTACCAATCCACTACCATCAGATTGGAAGACATTCCTGTGGTCCAAGAGTTCCCTGACATGTTCCCGGATGATTTACCAGGGATGCCGCCCGACAGAGAGGTGGAGTTCAAAATCGAACTTGCACCGGGAACCATGCCAATATCGCGAAGGCCGTACAAGATGGCGCCCAAGGAGTTGGCTGAACTGAAGACTCAGCTGACGGACCTGCTGGAGAAGGGTTTTATTAGGCCGAGCTCCTCGCCATGGGGCTGTTCGGCATTATTCGTGAAGAAGAAAGATAAGACGTTACGGCTTTGGTGGACTATCGTACCTTAAATGCCGTAACCATCAAGAACAAGTACCCGTTGCCACGGATCGACATGTTGTTTGATCAGTTGGTCGAAGCAAAGATCTTTTCCAAGATGTACTTAAGATCCGGGTACCATCAGATTAAAATACGGGCTGAGGATATTCCGAAGACAGCTTTCTCGATGAGGTACGGACTTTATGAGTACCTGGTCATGTCCTTCGGCCTCACCAATGCTCCAGCTCATTTCATGTATTTGATGAACTCGGTATTCATGCTGGAGCTGGACAAGTTTGTCGTGGTCTTCATCGACGACATACTGGTATATTCCAATTCGGAGGAAGATCACAAGAAGCATCTGCGTATAGTCTTGCAATGGCTGCGGGATCACAAACTATACGCGAAATTTGGAGTACCCCGTTTTTGCTAGAAATCTTCGTATAGTCTCACGGATCCTATGCTTGTACGGCGTACCCCGTACCATCATATCGGATCGAGCCACTTTATTTGTGTCCCGTTTTTGGGAGCAGCTACATGCTGCATTGGGGACAAAGCTGGTCCGTAGTTCAGCATACCACCCGCAGACGGATGGGCAAACGGAGCGGGTAAATCAGATTCTAGAAGATATGCTACGAGCTTGCGCTATCAACCATGGCAAGAATTGGGATGATCACTTGCCGTTAGACGAGTTCTCGTACAACAATGGGTACCAAGCCAGCATCAAGATGGCACCTTACGAGGCGCTATATGGGAGAAAATGCCGTACACCATTGAACTGGTGTGAGTCTGGCGAAAGGGTTACCTTCGAGATTGATCTTGTCAACAACACGGAGGAAAAGGTTCGGCTGATTCAAGCGAACCTCAAAGCCGCCCAATCCCGACAGAAACAATATGCGGACTGGAGAAGATGCCCCTTACAATTCGAAGTCGGGGATCACATATACTTACGTGTGTCTCCAATGAAGGGCATAAACAGATTCGGGGTGAGAGGAAAGTTGGCACCCCGATTCATCGGTCCATTTCAGATTACAGAAAGATGTGGCTCGGTAGCATACCGGCTGAAATTACCAGAAGCACTTTCCGTTGTGCATGACGTCTTTCATATTTCCCAGCTGAGGAAGTGTCTTAAGCTATCAACTACCATTCAGCTGGAGGACATAGAAGAACTGAAACCGGATCTCACGTATCGGGAGGAACCGTTTCAGGTTATTGATGAAAATTCCCGAACCACACGCAACCGTACGTTGTGGTTCTACAAAGTTCTGTGGAGTAATCACTCCATAGACGAAGCAACATGGGAGAGCGAAGGATTTATTCGCGCTAACTACCCCAACTTTTTCACGTCGCATATCCGGTAATTTTCCACCGTCCTCTCTCTCATTTTCACCTTATAATCTCGGGACGAGATTCTTTTAAGGGGGGAGGAATGTAAAGGCCTTAGTTTTTGACACATTCAAAGTGTTCATCACCACACACACACACCTCATTTGAAGAAAGTTGATGAACACATTTGAAGAGCAAGTAACCATTATCAACATGCTCATTAGAGAATAAACCCACAAAATGCAAAAGTGGTATTTCCCACATGCCTCATCTAGGGGCTGGGCATATGAAAACTCCTACACCTTGCTAGGAATGTCCATGCCAAGTTTCACCCAAATGTAAAACCTTTTTGAGGTCCTTTTGGGTATAGCTAGAAAGAGGGTAGTTTGAACTCAAATACAAATTCAAACTGTTTTTATCCCATGAATTCAAAAGTGGGAGGCATATTCTTACTCAGCACATTTTTGTGAGCTCACACACCAATTTTCACTCCATTTGGAGTTGATCTTGACATGAGCTAAGTGTAGCAAATTCAAACTTTGTTTGAATTTCAAACTGAATATGTGCTGAAACTTAGTCAAACCAACCGAATTTGAATTCTAACCAAGTCAAATGGCTCAGAGGTGAATAATTCAAATCACCATGGGCATTGTAGGGCTTACTGTTTACAACAGTAATATGGAGTTAAGTTCAGAGGTTAAAAGGGAGTGGGACCCACATGTCAGCCACTGAAGTGATTCAACCGACTGAAAACTTTCTCACTCGGGTCTCCGGGCTTCAGCAGCGATCACCACCGAGGGGAGGCCCCCGCGCCACCAGCTGCTTGGCCACGCGCGGGCGCAGGGCGGTTCTGAGCCTTCTTAAGGCGCTCCTCGCTTCTGGCAAGGTCTCCTCACCCGTTCTCCCCATCGCAAGAACACAGAACCGGAATTCTTCCCTCCGCCGCTCGGAACTGATCGGAAAGCCACGATCACAGCCTTCCCGCTCCCTCCAGATCTACGACAAGGTACTAGGAACCTTCCTTCTTCTTCCCCGTCGCTAGAAATCGGCTGAACTCGGGAGATCTCGGCTATACCGAGAGTTCCGTTCAGTGACCTACATCCTCTGCACTTCGGGCTCCAGTGGACAGCCCAACCGGGAGGTTGTCACGCCCTAGGTAAGGCGTCCATGGACATGTTGGTGACCGGTGCTGCTGACCCCCGAGCCACCGCCCGAGGGCTTGATCGCCGGCAGTGAATTTCCAGTTTTCCCCTTTCTCGGTACAGACCGACCTTCGGGTGCGGTTCTGTCAAATTCACGCTCTAGAAAAGGTTAGAGGGTCTCAATCCGTTCCTACACAGACTAGACTTGGTAGCGCACAAGTTGCCTTCATAACCCTTAGCCTAAGAACCCCTGTACCCGGCGTATTTCAAAGTTTGCCGACGGCGGATCCGACGGGAAGCATCGGGCGCACGGTGAGAGCCTACTTCGGACCTCCCCCGAGCTGCTTCGAGCCCATGCCGAGGTTCTTAAGGGACCACTTGTGACACCCTCATTTCGGGCGTCAGCATATATTCATATTTTATGAAGAGAAAACATTTTAAGCAAAGTGGGAACGGAGAAAAATATCAAAAGGATAGCCAATAAGAACCGAATCCAGTTCACAGAGAGCGCCGAAGACAACTTCCACGGCTCGCTGACCACGTGGCGTGTTCGGGACTCATCCCTGCGAAGTAGGGAGAGGTCCGCCGCTAAAATGGCTACGTGGCAGGCTCGGGGCTCATCTCCGCAAAAGGGGAGAGGTCCAACCCTATGGGACACGTGTTGCCCGAAGCTAGCCTCTGCGGAAGAAGCAAAGGCATTTCCGCAGGACACATGTCACCTTCAGAGTTAGTCACCGCGGAAATCAGATGTCCAGTCGCGCGGGATACGTGTCGATCTCGGAGCTCACCTCCGAGAGGTTCGGTTCTATTGGACACATGTCGCCACCGGAGCTTATCTCTGGGAGGTCTGTCACTGTTGGACATGTGTTAACCTCGGAGCTCGTCTCTAAGGAAAGAAGAGAGGAAAGGTCCGGCTCTGACACGTGGCGTGTGCAGAGCCACCTCCGAATAAGAGAGGAGGTCCCGACCGCTAGGATACGTGGCGCACGTGGAGCTCACCTCCGAAGAAGAGGGAAGTCTTGCTCGCTTGACACGCGGCACCACCAGAGCTCGTCTCTGCGGAAAAGGAGAGACCAGGCCCGATGGACACGTGGAGCTTCCGGAGCTCATCACCGAGAAGGTAACGAGTTTTGAAGCGATTTTGGATTCTGTACGCGTAGAAATATCGGTACGGAGAAGAAACCGACCTGAATTCCACAATGATACCGCACCAAATAAACTAGATATAAGATTAAGATTCGACGACAATCTGAATAGAACTCTTAAATCGAAGTCCAATCAGATTAGGACTCTTCTCTTCCCGATTATAAATAGAACCTAGAAACTCTGGCCAAAACCACGAACTTCTTTTCCAACTCCTGAACCGACGACTTAGAGACCTAGCCCCCAACTCACCGAGAAAGCCATCGCTGGAGTTCAGCGAGGAAAATCGCCGGAAGAGATCCCAACGATCGGAGAAGGACCCGAGACCGAGAAGAACGTAAGGTAGGTCTCCAATACCACCTTACAACATCGTTGTGTTTTCTTTACATTTGTTTTTCGATTCCTTTCGAACAGAAGCTTTCTCGTGGACAGATCACTTGTTGATCGGGTTGATCTAAAGACAAGGTCATCGCCACGTCCACATCCGATCCGAACACGCCTGTTCATCATAAAGCCATGAAAGATCATGTACAAACCGACCTAATAAAACCGCATTATAGGGTAGCATGCATATGCATCATCACATCTAGTTTAAAGTTGTGCATAGTATTGATTGTTATGAATCTTGTATGTGTGTGATCCTGTATAGAAGGACAAGCTCAGGGAGCTGTCTATGACGAGCTGCAACAACAAGGTTTCGAGATCCAAGAGCAACCGGAACCACAAGAACAAGGCAAGTGCTCCTTGACCATATTGATCCTATGAATTGGGGAAAACTGTTTTGTTTTTCGAAAAGGTGTGTGTGCTGAGTCAAACATGATGGGAAACCCTTTTATAGGAGTTTACTAGTTTTGATTAAACCACCCTTATCGCCAGGGAAGTTTATGAGTCGGGTATGGTTTTTACTTTTATGCTTCGCTGAGTCCATGGGATCGGGAAGCGAGTTAGATGTGTCTAGCTAACTGCACTCATAATGACAATAAGAAACTGATGTTGTTAATGAACATGGATCGGAGGGAGATCTAGGCAAGCCTGGGTTTGTGAATGAGGTAGCATGAGATGGTGGTTTACTTGCCGTAGATCTAAGGACCGGTTCATGCATGCACATGCCAGGATAATAGTGCCACCATAAGGCCAAGTATGGGTGTGGCTTAGCTGAGTAATTAGGTAAGTTGCTAGAGTGTTATGGACTGTGGAAGGTGCTGGAAATGGGAGTCGAGTGAGGACTGCCCTGGGAACTACATGGCACAAGAAGGGGCCCGTGGGTGGGAGAATTGGAGATTCTAGCCTGCCGGTGAAACCTTAGTGAGTCCATACATCTAGTAACCCTTTGTAAAGTCTATTTTGTGATCTCTTGACCATACACTGACGGTTGTGTACTGGTAAAATGGAGGTTCTGCAGTCGCCGAGGGGTGACGAAATCACAAACTTGTGGGTAAAAAGGTGCAAACTTTGCAGAGTTCTTAAAACTATCATGATAGCCGAGCTTACGGTCACGAGCGCCTGGCCAACTGCCATGATTAGTTGGGATGGTTATTGGGATGGTTATTGGTTATGGCTTTGGATGGTTTGGTTATGGTTTGGTTTTGGACTGTTGAGTCCGGGTGATAAGATGGGTTGCATGACTGTTGAGTCACGGCAACGAGGTTGGTCTCGGTGGGAGACGAAGTTGTTTATGAGATAAAATGGTAGCGAATACGAGATGGTATTCGTGAGATGGAAGCGAATACGAGGAGGTATTCATGAGAATAAGGTTGATTGATGAGTGGTTGTGACATGGAGAGGTAATGAACATAATGGAGATATGATTGGTATTTTAATATAAGTTGGGATTACATTCACTTAAGATAAGTTACTGTTTTATTATGGTTTTGATAAATAACTTTGCTTTCCGCAATGAGCCTTTTTATACCTACCTTGTTATGAGCTTCATATCATATTTTCCCGCACTTGCTGAGTACATCATTGTACTCAAACATGCATTATCATTTCATCATCAGCAGCAGGAGAAGATTACTATGAAGAACAAATGGAGCATTAGGCGTGTGATCTGTTCTCAACCTTGCCTGTGGGGATGAAATAGAGATGGAGCCATTGCTGCTTATATTTGCTTCCGCATTAGTTAAATTGCTTCCGCATTAGAATAAATACTTCCGCTGCATAGAAATAAAGACTTCCGCTGTGAGCATGAGTCCAAGACTCATGAGCTATTGTAATAAACTCTGTTATTCGTGGTTATATATATTCTGAATTCAGTTTGTGGAAAATATGTGTATGTGTGATGAACATCCTGGGCACAAATATGCATTAGTTCTCGGTTTCTTGGTTTTCCACAGAATTGAGAGCGTCACAGATTGGTATCAGAGCCACGGGTTGACAGTAGGTTACACGCCTAGATAGAAATCATAGATTGATATTAGAGTCACGGGTTGACAGTGGGTTACAGACCTAAATAGGAAACACATAGTGGTATCAAAAACCACAGATAGGGGTAGCTAGATTACACACCTAGATACAATCACAGATTGGTATTGGACACAGAATGGTAGCTAAGCCACGATGACCCAAGGAAGCATCCTAGGACGCTTAGATTGTCCTTGAAACTACCTTGACATAGGAAGCCATCCTTGAATAGGAGTTGTGTGAGCAGGATGCTTAGATTGGCCTTGAAAATACCTTGACATAGGAAGCCATCCTTGAATAGGAGTTGTGTGAGCCCTTGCAATGATTGTTTGTGATTGTGTGCTTAGAGTGAGTTGTGGGACATCTCAAAACGTTGTCCACATCCACACGTAAGTAGAAGGAGGTGTGAGATGTTTCGGCACTTGTTCACATCCTCCTATGGGCTAATATATATAGTCCAACTCACCTTGATGCATATAGTTGAGGGAATCTACCTAACCTTCTAAACCTTCTATTCTATTTCGATCTCTCTCACAGATGGTGAGAGGAAACGCCGGCCGAAGGAACGTCCATGACAACCAAGAGGATGGTCACGAGGAAGTTCCTGTTAACCCCGGAGCTGGTGAAAACCACCTGGGACGGTTGATGGCCATGCAGAATCAACTTATGCAAACCATGATCCAAACTTTGGGTCAGTTACAGGCCAACAACAACAACAACCCTGTTCCGGCACCACCGCCACCACCACCGCCGGCTCATAACAGGTTGGGAGAGATCATGAGGACTCGACCACCCACCTTTGCTCAAGCTAATGACCCCATGGAGGCCGACGACTGGTTGAAATCCATGGAGAGGAAGCTTGCCATAGTGCAGTGCAATGACCTAGAGAAGGTCCTCTTTGCATCACACCAACTTATGGGAGTTGCCGCTGATTGGTGGGATGGTATGAAAAGGGACATAGCCGAATACGTTGCCCTATGCGACACATGCCAACGGGTGAAGGCCGAACATCAAAAACCCGCTGGACTGTTGCAACCTTTGAAGGTACCCGAGTGGAAATGGGAAGACATCAGCATGGACTTCATCGTCGGATTGCCACATACTCAGTCAGGTTATGACTCCATCTGGGTTATCGTGGACTGATTGACGAAAACCGCCCATTTTCTCCCTATAAAGGCCAATTACAACATTGCACAATTAGCCGAGTTGTACATGGAGCAGATCGTGTGCCGTCATGGAGTCCCGAAAAGGATAGTCTCTGATTGAGGTTCTCAGTTTACCTCTAGATTCTGGAGGAAGCTGCAGAAAACTATGGGAACACGACTAGATTTTAGCTCCGCCTATCACCCACGAACCGATGGGCAAACCGAAAGGACAAACCAAATTTTGGAGGACATGTTGAGAGCTTGCGCCTTGAAACGTGGACGTAGTTAGGATAGGAGTTTACCCTACGCCGAATTCTCCTATAATAACAGCTATCAAGCTAGCTTGAAGATGTCGCCTTTCAAAGCATTATACGGTAGACGGTGTAGAACACCGCTGTTTTGGAATGAAACCGGAGAGAACCAAGTGTTTGGACCCGAAGTGCTACAAGAAGTTGAAAAACAAGTCCAAACGATACGGGAGAACTTAAAGGATGCTCAGTCACGACAGAAAGGCTATGCGGACAATAGGCAAAGGAAGTTAACTTTTGAAGTAGGAGACTTCGTATACCTTAAGGTATCGCCTATCCGAGGCCAACGACGTTTCAACGTCAAAGGCAAGCTAGCACCTCGCTACATCGGACCATTTAAGATTTTGGACAAGCGAGGAGAAGTAGCCTATCAACTAGAGCTTCCAACGCACCTCTCCGACGTACATGACGTGTTTCATGTATCCCAGCTCAAGAAGTGCTTGAGAATACCAGAGGAGCAAATACCAATGGAAGAGCTTGAACTTCAAGAAGACCTGACTTATACGGAGCACCCTGTCCGAATTTTGGACATAAAGGAAAGGGTCACCCGGAACAAAGTGATCCGATGGTGCAAGGTACAATGGAGCCATCACACCGAAGCTTAAGCCACATGGGAGCGTGAAGAAGACATCAAAGCAGAACTTCCTCATCTATTCTCTACCAACGAATCTCGAGGGCGAGATTCAATTTAAGGGGGGTAGATTTGTGACACCCTCATTTCTGGTGTCAGCATATATTCATGTTTTATGAAGAGAAAACATTTTAAGAAAAGTGGGAACGGAGAAAAATATCAAAAGGATAACCAATAAGAACCGAATCCAGTTCACAGAGAGCGCCGAAGACAACTTCCACGGCTCGCTGACCACGTGGCGTGTTCGGGGCTCATCCCTGCGAAGTAGGGAGAGGTTCGCCGCTAAAATGGCTACGTGGCAGGCTCGGGGCTCATCTCCGTAAAAGGGGAGAGGTCCGACCCTGTGGGACACGTGTTGCCCGAAGCTAGCCTCTGCGGAAGAAGCGAAGGCATTTCCGCAGGACACATGTCACCTTTGGAGTTAGTCACCGCGGAAATCAGAGGACCAGTCACGCGGGATACGTGTCGATCTCGGAGCTCACCTCCGAGAGGTTCGGTTCTATTGGACACGTGTCGCCACCGGAGCTTATCTCCGGGAGGTCCGTCACTGTTGGACACGTGTTAACCTCGGAGCTCGTCTCTGAGGAAAGAAGAGAGGAAAGGTCCAACACTGACACGTGGCGTGTGCGGAACCACCTCCGAATAAGAGAGGAGGTCCCGACCGCTAGGATATGTGGCGCACGCGGAGCTCACCTCCGAAGAAGAGGGAAGTATTGCTCGCTTGACACGCGGCACTACCAGAGCTCGTCTCTGCGGAAAAGGAGAGACCAGGCCCGATGGACACGTGAAGCTTCCGGAGCTCATCACCGAGAAGGTAACGAGTTCTGAAGCGGTTTTGGATTCTGTACGCGTAGAAATATCGGTACGGAGAAGAAACCGACCTGAATTCCACAATGATACCGCACCAAATCAACTAGATATAAGATTAAGATTCGACGACAATCTGAATAGAACTCTTAAATCAAAGTCTAATCAGATTAGGACTCTTCTCTTCCCGATTATAAATAGAACCCAGAACCTCTGGCCGAAACCACGAACTTCTTTTCCAACTCCTGAGACGACGACTTAGAGCCCTAGTCCCCAACTCACCGAGAAAGCCATTGCCGAAGTTCAGCGACGAAAATCGCCGGAAGAGAGCCCAACGATCGGAGAAGGACCCGTGTCCGAGAAGAACGTAAGGTAGGTCTCCAATACCACCTTACAACATCGTTGTGTTTTCTTTGCATCTGTTCTTCGATTCCTTTCGAACAGAAGCTTTCTCGTAGACAGATCACTTGTTGATCGGGTTGATCTAAAGACAAGGTCATCGCCATGTCCACATCCGATCCGAACACCCCTGTTCATCATAAAGCCATGAAATAACACGTACAAACTGACCTAATAAAACTGCATTATAGGATAGCATGCATATGCATCATCGCATCTAGTTTAAAGTTGTGCATAGTATTGATTGTTATGAATCTTGTATGTGCGTGATCCTGTATAGAAGGACAAGCTCAGGGAGCTGTCTACGACGAGCTGCAACAACAACGTTTCGAGATCCAAGAGCAACCGGAACCGCAAGAACAAGGCAAGTGCTCCTTGACCATATTGATCCTATGCTTTGGGAAAAACTGTTTTATTTTGCGAAAAGGTGTGCGTGCTGAGTTAAACATGATGGGAAACCCTTTTATAGGAGTTTACTAGTTTTTGTTAAACCACCCTTGTCGCCAGGGAAGTTTATGAGTCGGGTATGGTTTTTACTTTTATGCTTCGCTGAGTCCATGGGATTGGGAAGCGAGTTAGACGTGTCTAGCTAACTGCACTCGTAATGCCAATAAGAAACTGATGTTGTTAATGAACATGGATCGGAGGGAGATCCAGGCAAGCCTGGGTTTGTGAATGAGGTAGCATGAGTTGGTGGTTTACTTGTCGTAGATCTAAGGACCGGTTCATGCATGCACATGCCATGATAACAGTGCCACCACAAGGCCAAGTATGGGTGCGGCTTAGCTGAGTAATTAGGTAAGTTGCTAGAGTGTTATGGACTGTGGAAGGCGCGGGGAATGGGAGTCGAGTGAGGACTACCCTGGGAACTGTACGGCACAAGAGGGGGCCGTGGGTGGGAGAATTGGAGATTCTAGCCTGCCGGTGAAACCTTAGTGAGTCCATACATCTAGTAACCCCTTTGTAAAGGCTATTTTGTGATCTCTTGACCATACACCGACGGTTGTGTACTGGTAAAATGGAGGTTCTGCAGTCGCCGACGGGTGACAAAATCACAAACTTGTGGGTAAAGTGGTGCAAACTCTGCAGAGTTCTTAAAACTATCATGATAGCCGAGCTTACGGTCACGAGCGCTTGGCCAACTGTCATGATTAGTTGGGATGGTTATTGGGATGGTTATTGGTTATGGTTTTGGATGGTTTGGTTATGGTTTGGTTTTGGGACTATTGAGTCCGGGTGATAAGATGGGTTGCATGACTGTTGAGTCACGGCAACGAGGTTGGTCTCGGTGGGAGACGAATTTGTTTATGAGATGAAATGGTAGCGAATACGAGATGGTATTCGTGAGATGGTAGTGAATACGAGGAGGTATTCGTGAGAATAAGGTTGATTGATGACTAGTTGTGACATGGAAAGGTAATGAACATAATGGAGGTATGATTGGTATTTTAATATAAGTTGGGATTACATTCACTTAAGATGAGTTACTGTTTTATTTTGGTTTTGATAAATAACTTTGCTTTCCGCAATGAGCCTTTTTATACCTACCTTGTTATGAGTTTCATATCATATTTTCCCGCACTTGCTGAGTACATCATTGTACTCAAACTTGCATTACCATTTCATCATCAGCAGCAGGAGAAGATTACTATGAAGAGCAAATGGAGCATTAGGCGTGTGATCTGTTCTCAACCTTGCCTGTGGGGATGAAATAGAGATGGAGCCATTGCTGCTTAGATTTGCTTCCGTATTAGTTAAATTGCTTCTGCATTAGAATAAAGACTTCCGCTGCATAAAAATAAATACTTCCGCTGTGAGCATGAGTCCAAGACTCATGAGCTATTGTAATAAACTCTGTTATTCATGGTTATATATATTTTGAATTCAGTTTGTGGAAAATATGTGTATGTGTGATGAACATCCTGGGCACACATATGCATTAGTTCTCGGTTCCGTGGTTTTCCACAGAATTGAGAGCGTCACACCACTGATGCTTTCCGGATGTTTGCTCGGTCGGTTGAGGTGCTAGGGAGATCGGCCGATACGGTCAAAGTCCTTCCGGAGCTGTCGCTCGTCGCCGACCATGTGCCGGCCATTTTCATAACGAATTGGGCCCGGAATCATGTTCCCCGAGTGAACTTAGGCACGGGAGGCCAGGATCGTGAAGTTTGGAGCACCACAAAAGCTGTCTGCGAGCTCTCCGGCGAGGTGTCGCGGCGGCCGAACGCGGGCGTCGGGAGGTAGACGCAGCTGGGTGGCCCACATGTCAGCGGCCCAGATTTAAATCTGGGATCGGTCTGCGGCTCGGATCCGGTGTGCTGGCGCACAAAAACTCCATGGACCCCGGTGTGCCATCGCTCCAGCGCCCAACACGTGTCCCCGTGGACCCACCGGCAGATATAAACTTCTCCCGATTTTTAGATTTCATTCAAACTTCAAATCCTCATAACTTGGGATAGGAAACTCCAAATCGAGTGAACCAAATTTTGTTGGATTCAGCTCTCTGAGTACTTTCCAGAAAATTAAGTTTCACTTTATGAAAATCCTTATTTTTCCATAATTAATTCTTCAAATTTTAAATTGTTTGGAATTTTAACTGGAGAATCCTTTCGAGGAAAATTATAAAATTTTGCTGGGATGTTCATCAAAATATCCCTGAACTACAATAAAAATTTAATATACATTTGAGCTCATTTGTTCCACCTAATGGTGTGACTAATGAAACTGTTCCAGAGAAAATAGAAAATGTCCAGAAACATTTTCAGAATTTCTCTGAAATTATTTAGCTTATATCTCTAGCTAGGAACCTTCAAATTAAGTGAGACCAACTCCATTAGAACCCTCTGAAAATCTAGTTTTCAGAAAGGCATGGCTTGCTCCATGGAAATCCCTAGAACAACCTAAAGGCTCCAATTAATGTCAAGTACATAATTATTTGTGGAGGGCTCAAATGAGCTTTGCTGCAACTAAAACTTGACCAGATCTTCGTTTAGGTTGTATCCAAACCACAGTAAAAATTTCAGAGTCACTAAGTCCGTCTAGTGAGACTTATAAACTTCACAAGTTTAAATTTCAATCAAATGCATTTAAATTAATACATATACTTGTATCTCATGTAGTCGCTAAGGTCGAGGAGGAACCCGAAGTCTTAGACTTCGTCACTCCGGAACAGCAGCTAACCTATGATCAAGAGCAGCAAGGCAAGCTCCGGTTTTGCCTTAACCCTTTTACAAATTTTTACTGTTTTGAGAACTTACTTGAGTACAATTACTGCTTGCATTAGAGTCTTGATTGAAACCCAAATGCATAGCCAAGAAAGCCATGGGTTTGGATTAGGCTTGAAAACCCCGTTAGCTACTGCAATGCCAAGATAGTGTAGGATTCGGTACAAGTCGAGTAGTTGGAACTACTCGCGACAATAGGCTAGAGGCACATTGCTCGGGTAGAGATAGCAAATGAAACACATGGCAAGAAAAATGAGACCGGGCGGAGAGTAAGGGCAGCAGGACTTTGGGGCATGTGTGCTATAGCTCCGCTTGTGTCGATTGAGGACCGAGCCGTGTGCGGGCCTGTTGAACAAGCTAGAACAGTACTGAAGACCTACCGGCTATATGGGAACCGGGAAACCGATATAACTCGGGTAGCTGGGTATTAAGGCATTGCCCGTCGTTCAGAGGGTAGGTTGAGAGCTTGAGGTGTAAATCCGCTGGCGGCATTGAGATGCGCGTGCAGAGACCTCTTGTTCGGGACGATGGGACCGGTTTAATATTTGGCTGACGGGTGAAAGGTGGTTGCGTACGGCGTCCGTGATGGTTGTTGTAGGAAACATCGAGTACGGGCGTACGTGACGGGTTATTCGGGTAACACTTCAGGTATAAATCGATTATAATCGCCGTCCCTCGCGGTTAGTGAGTACCACTTGTTCGCTGTACCGTGACGTACAAAGAATAGGCTAGTTACATGTGAAAATGTTGTTGATTGAAAGATGGACTTTGATTGTTAATAATTTGCTGTAGTCTAGAGCTAACTAAAGTTCTTTTCAACTTTGGGCAAAGTACATGAGAGAAATGTGTTTCTTGTTTTATTGCGGCTCTCTCATGTGGCTTAGCGTAAGGTTCTTCACAACCTGCTGCTAAAACTTGAAAGTAAGGTCCCACTAATTAGGCGAGTTCTTTGCAACTTGTTTTACCTCATGTACCTATGCCCCCTCATGTAGAAGTTCCATGCTCAGGAGAGACGTGTCAGTCTTGCTGAGCCTTCGTGCTCACTGCTTGTGTTTGAAGCTTTTGCAGGGTTCTATGAGAAAGGGACTTCCGAGGAGGAGACGGAACCCCAGGAGGGGAACCCCGTCGAGTGGGAGTCGTGCACGCCGTCGTGTTAGTGTGCGTGTGTGCTAGCAAGGACACGTTCATGGGCTGAACGTGAACTTGATGCGTAGTCTACGCCCGTGAGTGTGGACCGAACATATTTTGTTGTAAAAAATGTTCATAAACCCGTTTATGTAATAAAACTTTACTTCCACTTTATACCTTTGATGTGTGTTATTCGGTGTTATGCAACGCAGCACCCCTCAGCGTGATCCTGGCTCGACAAGACCGTGGGGTCGTGTCAGGATATGGACGGATAAAATGCTTTTCCATATCCATATCCATATCCATATAAAAATCTCGGAAACGGATTCGGATCAGATGTTATCAGAAACAGATATGGTATCTGATATGTCGGATGTGTCAAAAACGGATTCATTGGGTCGGGGAATTATGGATATCGGACGGGTTCAGATTTTTATTTTGAAAAAAACAATTCACAATTAACATGTAATTCATAGTTCACACACATAATCTATAACACATCAGCATCAAATGCATACATGGTTCATAATACATATTGCTTATGTGGTTCAAACATACATATATATAGTTTGTCATAGTTCATACACATTACAGTACCAATACAGCAAAAAAACAGCACACATGCAGCAACTAGATAGCAACAAAACAACACACATGCACAGCTACGAGATGGTTAGGGTTAGCCGATTTGGGCCATGCCGCTGCTGTACAGTGAGCCGAAAATCATTTGGATATTTTTTGGATTATAATTTGGATATATCCGACGAAATATGGATATCCGACCATTCGGATGGATATTAAGCCATACCGTTTCTGATCCATATCCGATTAAGATTCGATAAAAACGGATATGGACCAGATATTTTTGGATCAGAAACCTGGACGGATCGGAAAATATCCGACCTATTTTCTTCCCTACTGCTACAGCTGCCGTGGAGATCGACTTCACGATGGGTGGTTATGGTGGTGATCACGTTCATTGCTTCTTCAATGATGGGGAGCGGAGGCTATCGGATTGGCATGCCCTACTCGATTCTGTTCCCATCGCCAGGTAATTTCTCTACCTCTGTGCATCATGTTCTGATGCCGAAAGAGACAGCCATCAATAAAGTAGTAGCTTCTAGCCTTCTATGCCATGTATTTTTCTACTATAATCTATATTTATCTACAACCTCTCCTGTCACAGAGTACTTGCTGTTGTAGCTTTTTTGTTGGTAAAAGAAACCCCATCTCTCATCCATGATCCCCTGTTTATTCTATTGTGTTAAGTAATGTTATAGTTGCTACAACACCAATAGTACGGTAGACTCTTCATAGTTCAAACTTCAAACTGATTTTCAGTACCATGAATCTGGAAATAAAACATCAATAAGTGACAGACCATGGCTATGTTTAATTTATTCTCTCCGTTGCCTTTATTGTTTTCATTTTGACAGTTTGGACGACAACTAGAAGCACACCTCAGGCTTTTCAGAAACTGAATTGAGAAACCTTCTTTTCAGATAACAGAGAGTTGTCTGTTATTACAGTTTCTCAGTGTTGTCGCTTGTTACATTCAGTGTTGTCTCTTGTGAAGCTACATGGTTTACATTTTTTGTTCAGTATTGACAATCTGGGCAGTGTCTGTCTACATCATTTACCTAATATGGAACTGACTACATGGCATCTGCTATGATCTTAACACTATATAGAACTTTTTTTAATTTTTCTTTGTTAATTGTAACACAAGTACACTAAATATTATAGCAATACGGTAACTTAACTATTTTCAATATGTATTGTGGCAGGCTGACTGGTGACATGTGGAATCGTACATTTCATTGTAAGGACACAAATCCAAATAAAGAATACATCCATCAGATGGAGATGGACAGAGCTAATATCTCATCTTTCAGCTTGATTTGTATGTGTAAAGGACCAAGTTTTTGGTTTGCTAAAATGTTCATCACCTCACACACCACAGCTCACTTTGTAGCAATCAAATGAACATGATTGAAGAGCAAGTAATCACCATTAATAGAATAATTAGAGAAAGAAGCAACACATTCAAAAGTGGTAATTCCAACATGTCACCTTTAGAGGCTGAGCTATCTATTAAGTCCTAAACATTCTTAGGAATGTTCATTCCAAGTTTCATTCAAATCCAAACATGTTAGGGGTATTTTGGATACAATTATTAAAAGGGATAGTTTAAATTCAGATTCAAATTCAAACTACTTTCATCACACAGATTTAAAAGGTTTCTTCATATTCAAACTCAGCACATTTTTCTGAGCTAAACACCAAGTTTCATCTCATTTGGACTTGATCTTGATGGTAGCTAAATTTGCTCAATTCAAAGCTGAATTTGAAATTCAGTTTCATGTTTGATGCAAATTCATCCCAAACCAGTTTCACACGTTGATTCATTCAAAACCCAAATACCAACTCTGTGGTTTGAGTAAATCAAAGAGGGTATTTGGGTCCCAATTATTTGCAACAGTGTGAAATTCAATTTCAGAGGACAAATTTGAGCTGTGGGACCACTCTGTCAGCCACACAAGCGAGTGAACCGCCTCTCAGCCAAGCTGCTCGGGTCTCTGATGTTTCTCCTGCGGGCGCCACGGCGATCGAGCGTTGCCACCACCTGCTCCCGGATTTTTGCCGCCGATCAGCGCCTGGCCTCCTTTTATCCCCGAGCCCTGAGAGCCCAAGAGATCATTTCCCTCGAACGTTGCTTCGCTTGCACAGAAACTTGGCCGCCACACCTGCCGCTCGGTTACGCCACCACCTTCACCGTCGACAACCCGCTCCCGAGCCGTTCACATCGAACTGAGGCTGGAGAAAGGGTCACACGACCCTGCTCTACCTCCTCGATGCATCACCCAGCTGATTCCGTCTTCCCCGAGCTGTGCCACGACGGGTTTTCACAACTCGGGACAGAGCCAAGTCGCCATCGGGATTCTTCATCGCACGGCCAAACTGTAGCTTTTCTGGCCCGATCAAAAGCGCACAAAGGTTAGAAAACAAGCATAGTTCATCATCCTAGACCCCCTTGACCTCTCTCGATGCTGGTGAGCCGGAATTTGATTTCTTGCATTGGTTGTAGTTGTAAAATCTCCAAAAGTGGTAGCAAGAAAATTCAGCTCATGTACACTTATGAAAAATGAGGGGAATTAAAACTTTGAGTTATAAGGGTGTAAGATCAAAGTGAGGGTTTAGACTTTCCAAAAACTTCCAAACATGGAGATCTGAATGCACAGCTTGGATATTCATAGTCCAAATAGTTAACCTTCCAAATTTCAGCTCATTTGGGGGAGTTTTCATATTTGTTTGGGATTAAAAAGAAAAGCCCTCTAATCTGAATTTTAAATTTAGTTTCAAATTCCAATTCCCTCAATTTGAAAATTGGGTTTCACAAATGTGTTCTCCACCTTTTAATAAGCAGCCATGCCAAAAATTGGAAAATTTGGAGCTGGTTTGCTATATTTTTGACGCAATATAAAGTGGAGAATTCAAACTCCTTTTCAAATTCAAATGATCAAACCACATCCAAATTTCACACCAGAATTCAAACCATTTGAATTCAGTAAATTCAAACCTTAACTTTGGGGTGAAGTAAGGCTTTTAATTCTGAGTTGCTGGATGAAAAATATCAGAGAAAAGTTTACTAAGAGAGGGGGAGGTGGGGCCCAATTGTCAGCCACACACAGCAAACAAACCGACTGTCTTTCCCTCGGACGAGCACAGCGCGCCAGCGCTCGATTTTTACCCGCGCCCGAGGCTCCACCGAGCTGTTCCTCTCTGCCTCCGACGTCGGCGCACGCGTGGCTTATCAGAGCGACCGCCCGAGCGCCCCAGCCCTATTTCTCTTCCCCCTCAGCTCGCGCAGCGCCGCAACAGTTTCATTTGCGCTGAACACCGCCGCCGTTCCTCCCGATCACGCCACAGCTACTGAGCTCAGTTTCTCGAGCGCCCAACAGCGAAGAGCTGCGCTCACCAGTGCTCTATCCATCCAGCCCCTCTCCTTTCCTGTCCCGAGCGTGATCGCTCCGGAAATTGGCAAAGTAACTATGGTCCTCGGGTGAACGTGGAAGAACCGAGGGAGGTCGCCGTGGACAGCGCGCTATGGCTGGTGTCACCGACGCTTCCCTACACAAGAAAGGTGAGTTTGCATGTCCTGATCGTGTAGCCAGAAGCCGTTTAGCGATTGCTAGAACCGGTGGCGAGAATTTCACCATTTCCCCAAACTGTACACCGACGGGTAGTGCTCGGTCTAACCGAAAATTCGTGGTGCACGATCCTTTAGACCTCGAGTAAGCTTGCACAGAGCTTCCCTACTTCCTAGCGCCTCCCCTCGACGAAGAACCAAGCAAAAACATCAAGAAATGAGGGAGCCCTAGCTGTTTTCTTAGTCGCCGGTGCAAAAGCACCTCGCATCTCCGTGGAGCCCCCGGTTGCCGGCTGTTTCACCGGTGGCCAGTACCCTTACGCGCTCCTAAATCGTTCACTGATGTTCTAGAGCCCGAGAACTGATCGTGTGAAGGAGGAATGAGGGTTCCCGACCTCACCGGAGTTCAAAGTCTTGCTGTCACCGGTGCGCGGTGGTTTCCGGTGAGCTACGGCCGCCGGCGACCCTCCCAAAGTGTTCAACACGGTCAAATATGGGGGAGCGGCGAGTTTAGGCCCGAGGAATGGCCGGGAGAGCCGTTTCCGCCACCCTCGCCGGAGCAACCGCCGCGGACTCCTCTGTTTGGCGCGAGGGAGAAGAAAGAACTGACAGGTGGGACCCACCGCTGGGATTTAAACATTTCCAGAATTTCTTAATACAGTTGAAACTTTGGAGGCTCATAACTTTGTGTAGAAAATTCCAAAAAGGGTGAGACCAATTTTGTTGGAATCCTCATGAGGAGTACTTCACAGAGAAATCAATTTTAGGCTATGAAAATGCCCAGGAATTTCTGTAGAATTGTTTTTATTAAATCCTTTGGGGATTTATTACAGGAGCAATTCTTTATGAAATATTCCCAAATTTTGGCAGCAAATCCTTTCCATAGTTACTGATCTCCAGTAAAAATTTGGTCATTGGAGATCATTTGCTAGGCTAAACTGCCTTCTCAAGTTCAGCCTTTATTTGGAAATTCAAATTTAAACAGAAACTTTTCAGAACTCCGGTCTAACTTCAAAAATCCATATATCTCTGTTGGTAGCTCCAAAAATGGTGAAACAAATTTTGTTAGAACCATGGAGACTTACCCTAATCAGATCTTCCACCATTAGCTACGTCAAAGCTCCTGAGTTGGGCTCAAAATTCATATAAGCATTGTACTTGTAGGAATTTTAAAGACTACATTGTGCAATGACATGTCTCCAAATTTGGCTCAAATCATCCTTAGAGAGTCTAGTATCCACTGTAAAATTCCCAAAGCCAATTAAGGACTTTAAATAGCAGTAGCTATGAATAGAATTTCAATTCTTATAAATCCTTAATACTTACACATGTATTTTGCTACATTTCATTTAGTGACCGAAGTTGAGGACGCACCGGAGTCTTTGGACGTCCTTCCACCAGAAGCTGACTTTCCCTTTAACTCGCAACCAGGCAAGCCCCGGTTTACACTTAAGTACCTTTTATAAATCTTTTCATTTGTAGCACTTATGTCTAGGTTGAAATGTATGCATTAGAGTTAGGATGATTGAAACCCCACTTGCATAGCCTTTTTAAATCCTATAAAGGGTTGGGTAGTTTACAAACTCGACGAGTAGGGAATACCATGCTAATGTTTAGGTTCTCGGTAGAAGTCGAGTGGTTGGAAGCTACTCGCGAGATAGTATTTATCACACGGAATGAGAAGAGGTAGAAAATGGCTTGATTTATGAAAATGAGACCCAGCAGGGGGGATAGGATGCAGTGAGCAGAGGTCTCACGTGCTTAGCCCTGTTAGTGTCGGTTGAGGACCGTCCGTGTGCGGCCCTGCTGGACAAGTATCGAACAGTACCGGATGCATACTGGCATATGGGAGCCAGGAAACCGATGTAATTGGTTAACCTGTGTGCTGAGGCTTACCCAACCGTAAATAGGAGTGGGTTGAGGGTAGCAAGGTGTAAATCTGCCGGTGGGCACCACGCTCCACGCGGGGACCTCTTGCCCGTTACAGATGGACCGGTTCGGCATTTGGGTTGCCTTTGAAAGGTTGTTGCATACAACAAAGTTGGAAGGGGTGTGGAATCACGCTTCTGAAAGTGGGTGTATGTGACGTGTTATCCGGGTGTGTCTTGATTGCAATCACCGTCCCTCGCGGTTATTTGAGTACCCGCGTGTTCACTGCGCTGTGACGTAGTAAGAAGTGAAATAAGCCAACTAAAAATGCTGTATTGATCTATTAATATCTTGAATACCTTGATTGCTGTAGTTATAGAGCTAATTAAGTTTATATTCCACTTTGGGCATCACCACATCGGAGGAAAGCGTTGCTTGTTTGATTGTGGACTTTCGATGTGGGGGCTGCCTAAGGCTCATTAAACTGTTGCTATAAAACTGAAAGTAAGGATCAACATGTAGGCGTGTCTTTATTGCAAAGTCCTTTTTCCCATCTTACACATCCTTGCATGTAGAGTTTCATGCCTAGGGTTGACGGTTAAGACTTGCTGAGCCTTCGTGCTCACGGTTGCAATATTTAAGCTGTGTGCAGGTGAGAGTTATGAGGAAGGTTACAAGGACGGGGCGATGCCCCCGTCGGGGTACACGGCCGAGCTGGAGCCCTGCACGCCGCCGTGATCTCCGGTTAATTGCTGCTAGTGTGTAGCGTCCCCGAGCTGGACGGCTGCACTTTTGCATAGTTAGGATGAGAGGCTACTAATGTACATTACTTCCTCCATATAGTTATATTTGTAAAAGACTTCCGCTGCTTTATGTCAAATAAAAGTTTGTATGTTGTTCTTTAATCTTTTCGTCTGTGCTGTTGGGTGCCGCATCGCACGGCACCACCCTATGCGATCCTGGAGTGGGTGAGCCACGGGGTGGTCCCCACAGTAGTGTAGAACCGATAGGACTAAATCGGGAAATTCATCACACACATTGGATCATCTTCAATTCTGATCATGCTATAGCAATTAGGGTTCCTAACGACCACCTAGGACCAAACCCACAAGAAAACCATCCATTCGACGAGCTTGGCGATGTGATTTCGTGGCTGCCGGTGAACTCCACTTTTCCGGCGATTTCAGCTCAACCTGGGTGTAGAATCAGCTTCCACGCACCCTAGTGGTGCTCTACGGTCCTTTCCCTCGTCAAGTTAGGCTTTGAACCGAGTGTTCACCATCAGCGCCAAACCACAAGCTGCCGCCACCGCCGTCGTCGCCGACCTAGTTTCCGGCGATGTTGAGCTCGTCCGAGGGGTTGCCCGGCGGCTGCGCCGTGATCCGAGGAGCACGTAGGTGAAAACCTCATCGAAAATGAGCAAAAGTTGGAGGAGAACGGGTCACGCACCGCCTCTGTCCGGTGCGCGCCACGACCTAGGCGGGAGGTAGAAGAAGGCTCTGCCATGTGGGCCCCCCCATCAGAAATTCAAACATTTCCTTTTTGTATTTTTCCAGATTTCCCTCCAACTTCAAATAATTATAAATTTATGTAGGAATGTAGAAATTTAGTCAAACAAATCTTGTTGGATTCATCTCTCTGAGTGCTATCCAGCAATACAAGTTTGATTCCTTGAGAGTCATTAGTTTTCCAGAATTAAATCTCTCAATTTTAAACTGTTAAGAATTTTAACTAGAGATCCACTGAGTGAGAAATTCTCAAACTTGTTCAGGATATTCCTTTTAATATTCTTGAGTCACATGCCAAATTTCAGATCCATCCGAGTTTATTAAGTCCACTTAATTGTGTGATTAAGTGAACTGCCCCTGAGAAAATAGAAAATGTTCAGAAACATTTTTAGAATTTTCTCAAATCTTCTTTAGACCATAACACTCTCTAGGATAATTCAATTGACATGAAACCAATTCCATTAGACACCTTATAAATTCTAGTTTCCAAAAAGTATAAATTTGCTTCATGAAAATCCCTAGAAATCCTTAGAAGCACTAATAATGGTCTTTCATACATTATTGGTACACGGCTCAATTGTGCTTTGATTCAAATGAAACTTTACAATTCTTCTGTTTAGCTCTTCACCAATCCACAGTAAAAATTTCATAATCAATACTGATGTATAGCTCCAGTTAGAGTCATGACATCTTCACTCAATATAATTGCATTTGAATTTGCATGCATTCTTCATTTCATTACGTATAGTTGCTGAAGTCGACGAAGCCCTAGAGATTCCCGGCTGCATTCCTCTGGAGGATAATTTTGTCGATGAGTCACAGCAAGGCAAGCTCCGGTTTGCATTAATAAGTTTTATAAAAGTTCTACCTTTTATACTTGTTATAGAAGTTAATTGATTGTGCATTAGGTCTTTGATTGAAAACCCAAATGCATGGTTATGAAATCCTAGGGAGTTTGAGTCTAGGCTTCGACCGCCACTGCTATGCTACTGAAAGTGCATCTAGGCTAAATCCCTGTGGGTTTTGATGATTGATGACAACACTTAAGGGACTAATGTGCATTACAAGTGTAAGTATAGGTGATTAAAAGATCGACGTAGATGGATGCACTAAAAAAGGGAAAAGAGGAGAAAAAGGTGAAAAAGCATGAAGAATAGAATTTAGGGTTTAAATTATCTTGTGTTAAGTTTTGTCTTTTAGCATGAGTGTGTTCATAGGTTCAAAGTGTTGAGAATCATCTAAGAGCTCTTAGTCCAAGTTTAGATTAGGTGGAGAGAAGAGTTGAGACAACCCTAAGAACAGGGCCGGACTTGTCCGGGCTGAAAGGCCAGACTAGTCTGTGGTGTTGTGACCGTTTGAATTCATAGGGAGGTGGGTGACCATTTGGTTGGTGAAGTGTGACATAACTGGTGACCGTTTGGTTGGTGAAGTGTGACATCACCGGTCCCACACGCCGGCCTAGTCCGGGGTTAAAGGCAGGACTAGTCCGGACTTTTTTCTGGTGACAATGGATAGTTACTGGGGCCTCTATAAAAAAGAGATCCCCGGGCTTCTAAAGTATCCTTTTCAACTCTAACGCCCGCCATAGTCTTCCTAGAGCTTTCCTAGCCCCTTCTCTTTAATTCTCTGAGCTCTAAGAGTGATTCTTGAGGGTTTGTGAATTTTGGGAAGAGGAGAAAAAGGGGAGTGATTAGCATTGAGCTCTTGGTTGATTCTCTCGCACTGACTGAGTAGTTAAGTTGTTGAGGGTGCTGAATTGTAATTTCTTTAAGCTGAAATCTTGTGGGAGCCTAAATTTGTGAGTCGCCCAACGAATTGTTGTGAAGCCTTTGTGATCTAGTGGAAGAACAAGCCAACCTTTATGGTGGCTTGGTGAGGATAGGGTTGAGAGCAACCTGGTCCTTTGTGGACTCCTCAACATGGACGTAGGCTTCTTGGTGAAGCTGAACCACAGGATAAATCGTGTGCTTTGCTCTTTTCGGTTTGCCTCTCGTTTCTTGCTAGATCATTTTAAAGTTCTTCACATTTATTATTTAAGTCTTGCGATCCACCTAGTTCTAGTTAGTTATTTTCCCGATCAACCTCACCACTAAATTGTTGAGCTATAGTACTTCACTACCTTTCAAATAGATCAGCAAAAACTTCTGATGATCCCCACTTTTGGGTTAAATTTCCTTGTGACCGGACTAGTCCGCACTCTGTGAACTAATCAGTTTTTATTAAGCCAACTTTTAGATATTCCACCTATTCATCCCCTCTTGGCAACTTTCAATTGGTATCAGAGCCAAACTCTCCTAAAAGCTTAACCGCTTGGAGAGGGGATGGGGAAAATGGCAAGGAGTTGCCAATCGTCGACACCACCGGCGCCGGCGAGAACAGCGCTCATGGCAATGAAGGACTCAAGTTCTCGCCCCACAAGACCGTCAACTCAAGCAAGGACAAGCCAAAGTCCCCTCCCTTCGACTTCAAGACCAACGATGAAGATGAAGAAGTGTGGCACCTTGTGGATCTTCTTCAAAGAGCAAAAGACGAATCAAGAAGGAAGAGGAGACTTGTGAAAGAAAAGAAACTCAAGAAGCTCGAAGGGGACTACACACGATATCCTTTCAATTATGAGCGCTTAAATTCTCATACAAATTATTTGTCTATTCCTTTGGGTAAACCTCCACATTTTGATGGCACCAATTATACTATGTGGAAACACAACATGAAATTGCACCATATTTCTCTCAAACCCTACACTTTGGCACATTGTTTGTACAGGTGTAGATATCCCCGTGGAAGATGAAGAGCTTACTCCAGAGCAAGAACAACTCATCCACCGCAATGCTCAAAGCTTCGGCCATGCTCAACTCTTCCTTGAGCCAAGAAGAATTCAACAAGGTGGATGGGTTAGAATAAGCCAAAGAAATCTAGGACACGCTCAAAATTGCCCATAAAGGCAATCGCTCAGTTCGACAAGCAAAGATTGAGATGACTGAGGAGGAGCTTGGAAGATTTGCCATGGAAGATGGCGAGACCCCAACTGACTCAATACTCTCATCAATAAGAGTCGAGCGTACTGTTGTAAGAAGTGGACGGACCATGAAGTAGTCAAAAGCATGATAAGAGCCTTCATGCCTCACAATGTGACCCTTTGCACCCTCATCCGTGAAAGTCCAAACTTCCACAAAATGACTCCGGATGAGGTGCTTGGTAGAATCATCAACCACGAGATGTTGGAGATGGAAGCACGCCACATCAACGACCTTGCCAAGGTTACATCCTCCAAGAAAAAAAGCATTGCTCTCAAAGCATCACCCAAATCCAAAAGTAAAGAGGTACAAGCTTCAAGTGATGATAAAGAAAGTGAAGAAGAAAGCACCGATATGGATGATGAGGAGTTGGCCTTCTTCATCAATAGATTCAAGAGAATGATGAAGAAAAGAAGAGGGCAAAACTATGAGAGAAAGGGGCAAGAACAAGAGCAAGTAAAGAACCAAGAGAGCTTGCTACAATTGCGGCGAGTATGGGCATTACATCGTTAATTGCCCATACGAAAAGGAAGAGGACAAGAAGAAGAAGATCAAGGGTGAAAAGCCTCAAGAGAAGAGGATGTTCAAGAAGAAGAAGGCACATGGGCACGCTCATCTTGGCAAGGAGTGGGATTCCAATGATCAGTCCTCCTACGATGATGAAGCGGAAGTGGCAACCGTCGCCATCAAGAAGCCACCAATGAAGAAGACTCTTGCTAAACAAGGGAGAGTGGAAGAGCCCAAGCCACACATGTCTCATGACAAAGGAGGGAAAGCGGAAGGTAAAAACTAAACTCTCCGTGCGTTCGATTAAAGATGAAGATTTTGATAGTGATAGTAAAAATGAGTATATGTTTGAAGGATTAAGTAAAAGTGCCCTAATTAAAATGAAAAGGCTCTCCAATGAAATTTTAGATTAGGAGGAACTCCTTGAGCAACAAAATGACTTGCTTATCAAGGAGAGGCAAAAGAATCTTGAGCTTGAGAAGCTCCTCAAGCTTGAGAAGGAGAAGAACATGGCGCTTGAACTTGAACTTGCAGAATGCAAGGAGACCTCTTCATGTCTCAAGAGTTGGAATATTGTGCTCCAAGATGAGCTTGTGAGTTTGAATAAAGCTCACAATAATCTTGAGGCACAAATTCACAACTCTCAAGTCAAGTGTTCTCTCTTCCACCACAAAAAGTTCAAACTTGTCTAATATAGATTCAAACAGTAAAATCTACAAATGTGCAAAACTTGTACTTAATTTAAAAAATGAGCTTAATATGGCAAAGAGCAAGAGTACACCTAAGGGTGGCATCTTTGACAAGGAGAATATCAAGTATGCACGTAGTGCATACTCGGTTGCAAGGTCTCCCTTGATCAAAGATGGTCTTGGCTATTCAAGGGAAGGAAAGCAAAATGCAAAAATTTCCAAAAATAACAAGATGCATATTGCCTTTGTCAAGGAAGGATCATACCAGACTATGAACGAATGTCATGTTTCTACCTCTCTTGAAATGGTACAATTTGATAAATATGCTAAAGATGCTAAAATTGCTAAGAATATTTACCTAACTATGTTTCATGATTTTGATGCATCTTATATAATGTTCATCTGACTAGGTACTGGAAGTAGTATTCACAACTCGATATCTTATTAAGGGTTTTTTTAAACAAACTTTATAAGGGTCCAGGGAAATGCCCTTATGAGAGTTCTCAATACACGACTAAGGGAGGCAGTTGATTAAGATTCCTATAAATTATGACAAGCAAATTTGGATATGTTTATGCAAAATATGTTGGGCCACTTCACAAGAGCCCAAAGCCTTGTGTATGGGTACCCAAAACTCTTGTCACTAACCTCAAAGGACCCAACCAAGCTTCGGTACCTAAAACCAAATCCTAAAGTTGTTTTGTAGGCTTACTCCTCTGGCAGTAAAAAGTGGGTGCTACATAGTGCATGCACCAACCACATGATCGGAGCGAAAAAATGTTTGTGGAGTATGAAGAAACCAATGATCCAAGTCAAGGTATATAGTTTGGCGACAATAGCCAAGGGAAGGTACTGTTATGCATGTTGAGTCACTAGATTACAATCTTTTATCCATATCCCAATTATGTGCAAAAGGTTATAATTGCTTATTCACTAACGAAGGTGTGATTGTCACTAGAAGAGTTGATAACTCAATTGCCTTCAAAGGTGTGCTCAAGAGAAAGCTTTATCTCGTGGACTTCTCCGCGGATAAAACTCACCTTGACACATGCTTGATGGCAAAGACCAATATGGAATGGTTGTGGCATCGTAGGCTAGCCCATGTGGGTATGAGGAATCTTCAAAATATTCTAAAAGGAAATCACTTCTGAGGTCTTAATAATGTTGTTTTAAAGAAAGATAGGCCTTGTAGCACGTGCCAAGTAGGGAAACAAGTCGGAGCAGCTCATCCCGCCAAGAATGTGATGACGACAATGAGACCGCTGGAGATGCTTCACATGGACCTTTTCGGTCCCATTGCTTACATAAGTATTGGTGGTAACAAATATGGTTTAGTTATTGTCGATGATTTTTCCCGCTTCACTTGGGTGTTTTATTAGATGATAAGGGTGAATCTCAAGGTGTCCTTACGAGTTTCTTGAGGAGAGCTCAAAATGAGTTCTCTTTGAGAATCAAGAAGATAATAAGCGACAACGGCACCGAATTCAAGAGCACCCAAGTAGAAGAGTACTTAGACAAGGAGGGCATCAAGCATGAGTTTTTTGCACCCTACACACCCGAACAAAATGGGGTGGCTGATAGGAAGAATCAAACTCTAATAGAGATGTCAAGAACAATGCTTGATGAGTACAAGACATCTGATCGGTTTTGGTCGGAAGCGGTCAACATCGCTTGCCATGCCACAAACCGACTCTACCTCCATTGTCTCTTGAAGAAGACTCCCTATGAACTTCTAACGGGTAACAAACCAAATATATCCTACTTTAGAGTCTTTGGTAGCAAGTGGTACATTCTTAACAAGAAGTCTCGAATTTTGAAGTTTGCCTCGAAATCCGATGAAGGTTTCTTGCTTGGCTATGATTCAAACACCTACGCGTGTCGTGTATTCAACAAAACCTCCAGTTGTGTTGAAAATCGCATGTGACGTGGTGTTTGATAAAACTAATGGCTCCCAAAGGGAGCAAGTTGATCAATGTGTGCTAGATGAAGAAGAGGCACCATGTATGGCGTTAAGAAGGGTGGCACTTGGTGACATACGACCACAAGAGCAACAAGACCAAAGTGACCCATCCTCATCACAAGAATTGACCCAAACACAATATCAAGCACAATATCCCCTATATCAAGTACAAGATCAAGATCACCACGTTCAAGACATCAAAGGTCAATATGGTGGCAGCAATCAAGGGGGGGGTAAAGAGGAAGAAGAAGTTGACTCAAGGCCAAGTGTGCCACACCCTAGAGTCCATCAATGTGTTCAACGGGATCATCCCGTTGACAACATACTTGGAGACATCTCTAAGGGGGTAATGAATCGCTCTCGTATGGCTAACTTTTGTGCTCATACTCTTTTATGTCTTCTTTGGAGCCTTTCAGGGTTGAAGATGCCCTACGAGACCTGGATTGGGTGATGGCGATGCAAGAGGAGCTCAACAACTTCAAAAGAAACAAAGTGTGGGAGCTTGTGAAAAGACCAAATGCAAATGTAGTAGGCACCAAGTGGGTCTTTTGCAACAAGCAAGATGAGCATGGAGTAGTGACAAGAAACAAAGCTAGACTTGTGGCCAAGGGATACTCACAAGTCAAAGGTTTGGACTTCAACGAAACCTTTTCTCCCGTAGCTAGACTTGAATCAATTCGTATATTGCTAGCCTATACTACTCACAATGATTTCAAGTTGTATCAAATGGATGTGAAAAGCGTCTTCCTCAATGGACCAATAAAGGAGGAGGTATATGTGGAGCAACCGCCCGGTTTTGAGGACGATAAGTATCCTAACCATGTTTTTAAGCTTCATAAAGCTCTCTACGGCCTCAAACAAGCTCCTAGGGCTTGGTATGAGTGTATTAGAGATTTCCTCATTGACAATGGTTTTATGATAGGAAAGGCCGACTATACACTTTTTACTAAAAACTTGGATGATGACCTATTTGTGTGCCAAATTTATGTTCATGACATAATATTTGGTTCTACTAATCAATCATTTTGTGAAGAATTTAGCAATATCATGACGGAGAGGTTTGAGATGTCAATGATGGGAGAGTTGAAGTTCTTCCTAGGTTTCCAAGTGAAACAACTCAAGGAAGGCACCTTCATATGTCAAACCAAGTATATTCAAGATATGTGTCACACCCAGTTTTTCCGAAGATCAGCTAAGTGACTCACACATGTATGCCAGGATCATTTTCTCATACATGTGACGACAAATAGTGAAACATCATAATATTACAAGCCAGGTGTTCAAATACAAATAAGTCTTACATAGAGTCTCAAAGGACGATGAAATGCTCATAACATGACAGTAAACAAAGCAGTGGAAATATGATCTTGTGGGCTCTGTCACAGGCGTTGCACGGGGGACTCCGTGAACCTTGAACCCTTCTTCAGGACCAAAGTCTTCATTGTTGTACTCCACTTCATTTCTTTGGCCTGAGCAGCAAGTAAACCAACGAAAAGCAAGCTTGAGTACCATTGGTACTTAGCAAGTGTGGGAAATTAATGTTATGCATGCTAGAACAAGGAAAGGCTTAACTCATGGTTAAAGCACTACACATTTAATTCCTATCACCTTAGCTTATTAAGCACCTATAATACTACATAAGTAAAGTAGTCCCAATCCCATAACCCTTCATAAATGTCAAGTTACCATAACTTCATTTTCATTGTTAAGCTCCCTGCTTAACATCCTCAACTTCTCAATTCATCATCCGCTAATAATGAATAAGTCCAAAACGCTATTGACCATGAGTACGGTTGTCATGACAGTTTTAACTCTGTAGAGTTTGCACCACTGTGCCCACATGTAGTGATTTCATCCCCCGTTGCCGGGTGGACTAAAAACCTCCATTATGCCTGTGGCCGCGAGCCACGTTCACACTTCCCAGGTGTGTAGCCAAGAGATCACTATGAGGCCTTTACAAAGGGATTCCCGATGAGTATGAGCCCACTGAGGTTTCACCCCTAACAACATCTAGGAGGCTCCAACCCCCGCTGCAGTGGCCCCCTCTTGAGCCTTGCGGTTCCTATGGTAGTCCAGCTGACACCTATTCCCTGCACTATCCAAACACCCACACTACGTCGGAAATAAACCTAATTAATTGGCCAAGCTGCCCCATGACAGCATCTGGTTGGCACGGTAAAGCAAGGTTACATGCTCCATGAACCGGTCCTTAGAACCTAGACAAGCACTAAACACAAACCCGAGTCTCGTGCACACAGCACCAACCAAAGCATCCAGCTTGCCTAGATTCCTATCTCTAGAATAATTCATAATATTTCATTCAAGGTAAATAATCAAGGTGATGATCTCATATCCCATTTATCCCACTCTAAGCTTGGCTAAGCATGAGAAAATAAACAAATAGCATAATGAATAATTCCCAACCCAGGCTACTGCGAGGACCCGACGGTCTTGACTAGCCCGGATCACGCTGAGGGGTGCTGCGTTGCACAGCACCGGATAACACACAAAAAGGTACAAAGCAGAAGCAAAAGTTTTATTACAATAAACTGTTTCTGAACATTTTTACATCAAAATATGTCAAGTATACACTCATGGACATAGACTAAGCAAAAGAGTTCACGTTCAGCCCGTGAACGTGTTCCCACTAGCACACACACACACTAACACGGCGGCGTGCACGACTCCCACTAGACGGTGTTGCTCTTTTGGGGGTCTGTCTCCTCCTCGGGACCCTCCTCCTAATAACACCCTGCAAACGCTTCAAACACAAGCAGTGAGCATGATGGCACAGCAAGACTAACCCGTCTTACCTACACATGAAACTCTACATGCTGGATTTGCAGTGGATAATGGAATGAAAGTTGCAAAAGACACGCCTAATTAGCTGAACCTTACTTTCAAGTTTTTAGCACAAGTCGTGGAAGAACCTCGTGCTAAGGCACATAAGAGAGCCGCAATCAAACAAGAAATGCATTTCTCTCATGTGCTTTGCCCAAGGTTGAAAAGAACTTTAATTATCTCTAAACTACAACAAATCATTAGCAACCAAAGTATATCTTTCAATCAGCAACTTTTTAACATGACTCTAGCCTATTCTTTCTACGTCACGGTACAGTGAACAAGTGGTAATCACTGACCGTGAGGGACGGCGATTATAATCGATTTACACCTGCAGGGTTACCTAAATAACCCATCACGTATGCACGTACTCGATGTTGCCTACAGCAACCATCACGGACATCGTACACAACCACCTTTCATCCGTCAGCCAAGTGTTGAACCAGTCCCATCGTCTCGAGCAAGAGGTCTCTACGCGCGCATCCTCTGTGCCGCCAGCCGATTTACACCTCAAGCTCTCAACCTACCCTCTGGACGACAAGCTATAACTCAACAGATCGCTACCCGAATTACGTCGGTTTCCCGGTTCCCATATATCCAGTAGGTCTTCGGTAATGTTCTAGCTTGTTCAAAAGGCCCGCACACGGCTCGGTTCTCAAACGACACAAGCGGAGCTATGGCACCCAGGCCCCAAAGTCCTGCTGCCCTTACTCTCCGCTCGGTCTCATTTTTCTTGCCATGTGTTCCATTTGCTATATCTAACCAAGTGGTGTGCCTCTAGCCTATTCTCACGAGCAGTTCCAACTACTCGACTTGTACCGAATCCTACACTATCTTAGCATTGCAGTGGCTACTTTAGGTTTAAAAAACTAAGCTTAAAACCATGGTTTTCTTGGCTATGCATTTGGGTTTTCAAGGAAGACTCTAATGCGTAATTAAAGTAGATACTCAATGTAAGTTCTCAAAACAATAAAGTTTTAAAAAAAGGCTAATGCAAACTGGAGCTTGCCTTGCTGCTGCTGATCGTATGCTAGCTGTTCCTCTGGGGTGATGAAATTCAACACCTCCGGCTCCTCTTCAACCTTAGCGACTACACAATATAAATATGTATCGTATCAATTTAAATGCATTTGAATTTGAAGATGATATTGTGAAGTCTATAACTATAGCTAGACTGAGCTAATTACTCTGAAATTTTTACTGTGGTTTGGATACAACCTACACAGAAACTTGGCCAAATTTCATTTGCAGCAAAGCTCATTTGAGCCCTCCACAAATAAATGGGTATTTGGCCTTAATTGGAGCTCTTAGGGTGTTCTAAGGATTTTCATGGGGCAAGCCATGACTTCCTGGAAACTAGATTTTTAGAGGGTTCTATTGGAATTGGTTTCACCTAATTTGTAGATTCCTAGCAAAAGATATGGGCTAAACAAGTTCAGAGAAAATTTGAAAAACGTATCTGGATATTTTTTATTTCCTCTGGAATAATTTCATTAATCCCACCATTAGGTTGATCAAATGAGCTCAAATGAATCTCAAATTTTTATGATAGCTCAGGGATATCATGAGGAACATCCTGGCCAAATTTCAGATTTTCCACTAAAGGGTTCTCCAGTTAAAGTTCTAAATAGTTTAAACTTTGAAGAATTAATTCTGGAGAAACAAAAGTTTTCATGAATTGAAACTGTATTTGTTTGAAAGTACTCAGAGATCTGAATCCAATAAAATTTGGTTCACTCAATTTGGAGTTTCCTAGCTAAAGTTATGTGGGTTTGAAGTTGAACTAAGTCTGAAAATCGGGGAAAAAGTTTAAACTACTGCCCGTGGGTCCCACGTACAGTACTTCTTGCATTTCTCGCGCCCGCCGCTGTAAAATCCCCAAAAAGTGGTAGCAAGAATTTTCAGCTCATGTACACTTAGGAAGAATGAGGGGAATTAAAATTTTGAATTATAATGGTGTAGGTTCAAAGTGAGGATTCAAACTTCCCAAAACTTCCAAACATGGAGATCTAAATTCATAACTTGGGTCTTCATATTTCAAATATTCAACCTTCCAAATTTCAGCTCATTTGGAGGGGTTTTAGTATTTGTTTGGGATTAAAAGGAGAAGCCCTCTAATCTGAATTTCAAATTCAGTTTCAAATTTCAATTCCCTCAATTTGCAAATTTGGTTCCACAAATGTGTTCTCCCCATTGGAATTAGCAGCCATACAAAAAATTAGCAACTTTGGAGTTGGTTTGCTATGTTTTTGGGACAATACAAAATGGAGAATTCAAATTCCATTTCAAATTCAGATGACCAAACACCATTCAACTTCACACCAGAATTCAAATTATTTGAATTCAACTTTTCAAACCATTACTTTGGGAGGAAGCAAAGGAGTTAATTTGGGGGACAAATGAGAAAATATCAAAGGAGCATTAGGTGGGAGGGGGCCCACTAGTCAGTCACCACAGAGGCAAAAATCTCTGTTTTCACTCGGCTGTTCACGCGCGAGCGCCAGCTCCCGATTAAACCCGCCGGCCGACGTTCCACCGAGCTGGTTCTCGCTGTCCCCGATGTCGGTGCGCGTGTGGGCTATCAGAGCAGCCGCCCGAGTGCCCCAGCCCTATTTCTCTTCCCCCTCAGCTCGTGTGTGCGCCTCAGTTGCTTCCTTCACGCAGAGCACCGCCGCCGGTTTCCTCCCGATCAACCACGGCCTCCCGAGCTCGGTTGCTCGAGCTATCCACAGCAAAGAGTAGCGCCTTGACATGCTCTAGCTCCTCCCAGAATTCCTCCAAGATTTCCGATCAGAAGCTGCTCACAAAGTACGGATTTGTGCCAAAGTGTCAGGGTGCACCGGACCTCACCATTTCGGCTCACCGTCGACAGCCTCATCCGGCCACCCTCTTCCCCAACTTGCTGTACATGAAAGGTGTGTTTGCATGTCCTGATCGTGTACCCGGAGGCCGTTTAGCGGTTGCTAGAGCCGGTGGCGAGAATTTCTCTGTTTCCCGAAACTGTGTGCAGGCGGGTAGTGCTCGGTCTAGCCAAAAATTCGTGTTGCACAATCCACTAGAGCTCGAGCAAGCTTGCACACAACTTCCATACTTCCTAGCGCCTCTCCTCAATGAAGAACCGAGCGAAAACGTCAAGAAATGAGGGAGTTCTAGCTGTTTTCTTCGTCGCCGGTGCAAAAGCACCTCGGGTCACCGTGGAGCCACCGGTTACCGGTTGTTTCACCGGCGTTAGAGGCCATCACTAGCTTCTGCACCGTCCACTGGTGCTCCAGAGACAAAAATCTGAGCGTTTGATGAGGTATGGGGCTCGGTTGACCTCGCCGGAACCCTAGGGGCACACTTTCACCGTCGCGCACCACCCTCCGGGCATCGCCGGCCGCCGGAGACCGTGCCAACGAGTTCAGCGTGCCAACTTAGTAGGGGGCGGCAAGTTTGAAGCCGGGAGATGGCCGGGAAGTTGATTCCGGTGACCCTCGCCAGAGCAACGCCGCGGGTCCTCTGTTTTGGCACGAGGTAGAAGACAGGACTGGCAAGTGGGACCCACTGTCGGGTTTAAACATTTCCAGATTTTCCTAATTCAGTTCAAACTTTGGAGATCCATAACTTTGTGTAGGAAACTCCAAAAAGGGTTAGATCAATTTTGTCGGAATCCTCATGAGGAGTACTTCACAGAGAACCAAATTGCTTGCTATGATAATGCCAAGGAATTTCTGTAGAATTGTTTTTATTAAATACTTTAAAGATTTATTACAGGAGCAATTTTTTATGAAACATTCCCAAATTTGGGCAGAAAATCCTTTTCATAGTAATTGATCTTCAGTAAAAATTTGGGTTTCATTGGAGTTCATTTGCTAGGCTAAATTGCCTTCCAAAATTCAGCCTTTATTTGGAAATTCAAATTTAAACAGAAACTTTCCAGAACTCCTATCCAACTTCAAAAATTCACATCTCTCTGTTGTTAGCTCCAAAAATGGTGAAACAAATTTTGTTAGAACCATGGAGACTCCTGATTTGGGGTCAAAATTCAGAGAAACCTTGTACTTGTAGGAATTTTGGAGACTACATTGTGCAATGACATTTCTCCAAATTTTGCTCAGATCATCCCTAGAGGGTTTAGTCTCCACTGTAAAAATCCCAAAGCCAATTAAGGATCCTAAATAGCAGTAGCTATGAATAGAAGTTTACTTCTTATAAGTCCTTAATACTTATACATATATTTTGTTACATTTCATAATAGTGACCGAAGTTGAGGACGCACCGGAGCCCTTGGACGTCCTGCCACCTGAAGCTGACTTCCCATTTAACTCGCAACCAGGCAAGCCCCGGTTTGCATTTAAGTAATTTTGCAAATTCTGTATTTGTATCACTTATGTCTAGGGTGAATGCTTGAATTAGAGTTAGGCTGATTGAAACCCCACTTGCATAACCTTTTAAATCCTATGGAGGGTTGGGTAGGTTACAGACTCGACGAGTAGCGAATGCCGTGCTAATATGCTTAGGATCTCGGTAGAAGTCGAGTAGTTGGAATCTACTCGCGAGGTAAGATTTTATCACACGGTTTGGTCAGAGTGGAAAATGGCTTAAGAGTGGTGAAAATGAGACCCAGCACAGAGGATAGGAAGCAGTGAGCGGAGGTCTCACGTGCATAGCCCTGTTGGTGTCGATTGAGGACCGAGTCGTGTGCGGGCCTGCTGAAGTATCGAACAGTACCGGATGGCATACTGACATAAGCAGGAAACCGCTGTAATTAGTTAACCTGGGTGCCGAGGCTTACCCAACCGTAAATAGGAGTGGGTTGAGAGTAGCAAGGTGTAAATCTGCCGGTGGGCACAGTCACGCTCCACGCGGGGACCTCCTGCCCGTTACAGATGGACCGGTTCGGCATTTGGGTTACCGTTGAAAGGTTGTTGCATACAACGGAGTAGGAAGGGGTGTGGAATCACGCTTCTGAAAGTGGGTGTATGCAACGTGTTGTCTGGGTGTCTCCTGATTGCAATCACCATCCCTCGCGGTTATTTGAGTACCACTTGTTCACTGTTCTGAGACGTAGTAAGAAGTGAAGTAAGCCAGATGAATGATAATATGCTGTGATAGTATATTAATGTTTTGGAAACCATGTCTGCTGTAGATGTAGAGCTAATTAAGTTTATTTTCCGCTTTGAGCATCACCACATCGGAGGAAAACGTTTCTTGTTTGATTGTGGACTTCCAATGTGAGGGCTGCCTAAGGCACATGAATCTGCTGCTATAAAACTGAAAGTAAGGATCAACCTTATAGGTGTGTCTTTGTTACAAAGCCCTTTTTCCTATCTTACACATCCCTGCATGTAGAGTTCCATGTCTAGACTAGTCGGTTAAGCCTTGCTGAGCCATCGTGCTCACGGTTGCAATATTTGAGCTGTATGCAGGCGAGAGCTATGAGGAGGGGTCCAAGGACGAGGTGATGCCCCCGACGGGGTACACGGCAGAGCTGGAGCCCTGCACGCCGCCGTGATCTACGGTTCCATGCTGCTAGTGTGTAGCGTCCCCGGGCTGGACAGCTACACTTTTGCTTAGTTAGAATGAGAGAGGGTTAATAAAGAATACTTCCGCTATATAATTATGTTTTGTAGAAGACTTCCGCTGTTTTACATTAAATAAAAGTTTGTATGTTGTTCTTTATTCTTTTCGTGTGTGCTGTTGGGTGCCACATCGCACGGCACCACCTTATGCGATCTTGGAGTGGGTGAACCATGGGGTGGTCCCCACACGCGCCGCCCCCTCGCTGGAGCTCAACAAATCTCACTACTCCAGCCACCTCTCGTCCTAATTCTTGCCGCCTGTTAGTATGGGAGGGCGAGAAACCCGTCTGTGGCACGAGCTAGAGCTACCGGCAGCCGGAACACCATCGGCGGCGTCGGCCGATCGACCTAGGCTGCCAAAAGCTTGGATAAACGGTTCTAGAGCACCAGTAGACCTCGAGGATCATCGACATGGCCTCAAACTCGCTCGGGAATGGCTCCAACTAGGTTGTCACCGTGCGCCCGCCTTATGCCGACATGTGCATGCTCGGGAGAACTCAAAATACGCTCTGAGTCAGTTTCAAGCTAGGATCACTGAAAAGAAAATGATCGCCGACTAGAACAGCCTCTGTGTGCAAGATTTGGTGACTTAACAACGAATAAGGAGGAAGAATTTGGAGTTCCCTTACCGGAACGTTGGTTTGTGCACACCGGAAGAACTTCGCCGAATTCGTTGGCGATGACCCACGGCTTGATCAACCGGTTGGACAGAAGCAGCACTGTGGTCTAGCGCTCCTCTGAGTGTCTTCGTTTAGGCGTGAAACCCACCCAGTCGGGCTGTCCACGAGAGCACCTCGTGGCGGTCACTTTCAGGTGCTGCAAATAGCGCCGATTCTAGGGTCGGCAAGCTCGAAGATGGAGCGTTTGCGTGCTGTGGAAGTGTAGGACGAGCACCCGGTGTGGTTTTACAGCTCGGGGAGATATCATGCACTAGAGTTGCTGGTTTCCCGATCGGAACCGAGGTAGCGGCAGTGAGAGCGGCTCTGTTTTTTGCTCGGGGAGAGAACAGCTTCGGGAACTCATGTGGGGAGGAAAAAGATCGCCTGGGAGAGCTCTTGTGACTCACGAGTCAGCCGCCAGCATCGCCTCACGCAACCAGGAGGTGGCGTGGTTGATGGCCCTCGGTGGCGCTCGCTGCTGCAGCCCGAGAAACAGAGCACTGAAGTTTCAGTCGGTTTGCTCGAGTGTGAGGCTGACAGGAGGGCACCACCCCCTAGTTTTAACCTCTAAACTTCAATTTTTCACTGCTCCAAATATTGGTGACCCTCATGCCCTTCTCAATTTGATCAAACAACGAAATAGCCAGTTGAGTTTGAATAATTCAAAGTGTGATTTGATTTGATCAAATTTGCAGCAAATGTAAACTGAAATTCAAATTTGATTTGAATTTAGCCAAAATAGCTCATGTCAAGATCAACTCAAAATGGAGTGAAATTTGGTGTGTGAGCTCACAAAATTGTGCTGAGTATGAATATGTATCCCACTTTTGAATTCATGTGATGAAAGGAGTTTGAATTTGAATTTAAGTTCAAACTAGACTCTTTCTATTTGTACCCAAAAACACCTCAAAAGGTTTTGGATTTGGGTGAAATTTGGCATGAGCATTCCTGACTGTGTTTATGAGTTAAACATGTGCTCTGCCCCTATGTGATGCATGTGGGAAATACCACTTTTGCATTTTGTGAGTTTCTCCTCTAATGACTTTCTTGATGGTGTTTACTTGCTCTTCAAAGGTGTTCACAAGATCACCTCAAATGAGGTGAGTGTGGTGTAATGAATACTTTTAGCAAATGAAAAACTTGGGCCCTTACATTCCTCCCCCTTAAAGGAATCTCGTCCCGAAATTATAAGGTGAAAATGAGAGAGAGGACGGTGAAAGATTACAGTATGTGTGACGTTAAAAAGTCGGGGTAGTTAGCATGAAGAAAGCCTTTGCTCTCCCATGTCGCTTCATCTACAGAGTGATTACTCCATAGAACCTTGTAGAACCACAACGTATGGTTGTGTGTGGTTCGGGCCTTTTCATCAATAATCTGAACTGGTTCCTCCCGATAAGTGAGATCCGGTTTCAGTTCTTCGATATCCCCCAGCTGAACGGTGGTTGAAAGTTTGAGGCACTTCCTCAGCTGAGAAATGTGAAAGACTTCATGCACACCAGAGAGTGTCACCGGTAATTCCAGCCGGTATGCAACTGATCCACATCTTTCCACAATCTGTAATGGACCGATGAATCAGGGTGCCAACTTTCCTCTTACTCCAAATCTATTCACGCCCTTCATTGGAGACACAAATAGGTACCCGTGATCCCTGACTTTGAATTGTAAAGGACGCCTTCTCCAATCTGCATATATTTTTTCGGGATTGGGCGGCTTTTAAGTTCGCTTGAATAAGCCAAACTTTTTCTTCCACATTGTTTACAAGATCAGTCCCGAAGGAGACCATTTCGCCGGACTCACACCAATTCAGCGGTGTGCGGCATTTTCTCCCATATAGTGTGATGAGGACATCACAACAGTGGATACTCACATTGATATACAAGGACCAATCACAAGAGGACGAGCACGGTTACTAAATCAGCAGGTGAACTCGTTCCTAACTTCCTACCCATGTGATTTTGAGAATGGATTGCTATAGAATGATTTAATTGTTATTAGGAACCATGGACATGATCAACAAGTAAAGGGAGGAGGATTTGGGGACGTGGAGAATCAGATGGGACGTCCACAAGTTGTTGAAAACAGTCACCAACTCGGACTCGAGTTCAACTCGGAGTCCAGGAGCAGTACATCTTAAAACGGACGCCCAGGATGCATACGGACTCCGTTTTTGACGTTCTACATATGCCTGGAAAGATGAGAAGATAAACTTTCCAATGGTTCTTGTCCCACATTAAAATTTGCCGGTAGTCGTTGTAAGTTGTCGAAACAAGTTGAATTCAGAGTTCTGTCCGGTGTTGCACCACCGTATTGGGCTTTTGGGCCTTGTATCCCGTAAGAGTCCATTAGGAACGCGTCTAAGGGTCTTATGGTTGAACCCTAGCCTTTAAATACTGCAGCCGCCGGCCATATTTGGTGGGTTTTTTTTAGATTAAACACTTTCACCGTTCTACGGTTTGTGAGATCCCAATTTTGCAATTTCAGATTGCATCTTCGTCGTTCTTGCTTGTTTTCTCGGTTGCACCTGCAGGGATAGCCTTCTTGGCGAGGTCAAGCGTGTGAAGCACGGTTGATAACCAACGGATCAGTGGTGTAGTGATTGCAGGGGTGATCGGGTCTTCTCGAGTTCCTCGGATCATCAACGTCGAGATCTCCACTTCAATCGACCTACCTTTCAGAAGATCGGGACTAAACAACTCATCATTTGGTATCAGATTTCAGGTTGCTCGTGAGGTACTTTGATTTCCCACTAGATTAGTTTTTGTTTTTCATAACTAGAGTCCACAGAAAAAGCCACAAAAAAAACATATCGTGTTACTGGTTCCTAGACTATAGTGCCTGCAAGTTTTTGTTTTTCAGTTTGCATTGTTGAGTTTGCATTCGTGTGGTTGAGTCTTGTTGCTGGTTTAGCTTTGTGTTTTTGGGTCGTAGTTATCATTTTTCTTCCTTGTGTTTTCTTGCTGCTCACCTATTCCACAATCCCTAAACAACAAACCGAGCCACCAAGATCATCGGTTTGCCCTAGCTAGCTGCCTTGCATGAACTCCCGCATCGCCAGCCCTAGAACAGGTGACAAACCATTGTGCCAGTCCTCATTGATTCATCACACAACATCCCATCAGCCGTCGTTTCTAAATTCCATTTGTTTTTCATATCCTATTGCGAGATCTTTTTCAAAACCGAGTTTGAATCAACATAAAAAAACAGTAACTCGGGTAGCCTAACTTAAAACGGCCATAACTTTTGCATAGAAACTCGAAATCAGGTGATTTTTTTCAAATTTATATACTCTAAATTTCGCAACCGATTTTCCACTGCTTCGCTGTGTTCGGCGAAATTCTTTTGGCCAAATTCCCTCGGAAGATAGACTATCCGGCCTCCGAAGTTTCAGCACAAATTTTAAAGAATCTTCCTGATTTTCTATAGGCCACATCTTACATCCAAGTGAGCTGCAAAGTTGTGTGCTTCCTATTTTTGTGCTCTTAAGTAAACAAAAAATATCAGAAAAATAGTGAAGAGAGCACAGATATTAAAGCATTGACAGCACACACTTGAAACAGTTGGCCTATACACTTGTGTTGTACTTGTTGCTTATATCTTCCTGATCTTCTATTTGCCTCTCTACCGCCTTATGTTGTGCTAGGCCTAGAACACTTGTTAACCAGCAACAGTTCCTACATTGAATACTTATTCAACTTTGTTTTGCTGTTAACGATTTTCTTTGCTTATTAGCCACTATTGTTCCGTCCAAGCTCCACTTTTCCTTTTGAGCAGAACAGATACCTTTGCAATCACTCCACGCTTCATTGGTTCTCACCGTCCACCGTTTACCACCTGCTGTGTCGGTAAGAACACTTGTAAGAATGTGGTAAGACGCTTGGGAGAGAGAGAGATTGTTTCCTTCCTTCCACTTTTCACATTGCCACTATCCTTTGTAGTTGATAGGGATAACACCTTTTTATTGTCTTTTGTTTACTACTAATAATGGCAGAAGATAAAAGGGATGATGAATGTGTTCAACATGCTGAGTTGTGTGACATGATGAGGGAAATGACAGATATGTTCACCAAAACCCAAGCATCGACAGAGGCGTCATTGACGACCTTGAATCACCAACTTGCTGATCTTGTTGTTCGGATGGATACTCTTGAGGCGCGGCTGCCTCTCGCTAAAGATCGTGAAGATGATGCTTATAATATGGAAGATCATAACAATCAACCATGACTTCCACGTTATCTACGAGGCATGGGAGGTAATAATCGTTATAATTACAATGATTGTCATAACAATTTTAATCGCCCTCTTGATGATCCTTTTGCTAAAGTCAAATTTACTATAGCCTCTTTTTCTGGTGCTTATGATGTTGAGGCATATCTTGATTGGGAGATGACAGTAGAGCAGAAATTTAATGCCCACCTTGTTTCTGAACAACATAGAGTTCGTCAAGCCACTAGTGAGTTTAAGGATTTTGCTATCATATGGTGGAATGGACTTATTAAAACTAGAACTGATCCTCCAACATAGGATAGATTAAAGGAAGCTATGCGTGTTCGTTTTGTTCCTCCTTTTCAGCGGGACCTTCGCAAAAAATTGCAGCGCTTAGACCAAGGTAACATGTCCGTCGAGGAGTATTATCAAGAGTTACAGAAGGGTATGTTGCGCTGTGGGGTAGTAGAGGACATGGATGATAAAATAGCTCGTTTTTATGGGGGGTTGTGGCATAAAATTCAGGACATTGTTGCTTATAAGGAATATGATACTGTTAACAGATTATTTCAGCTGGCTATGTTGGCAGAAAAAGAATTGCAGGGCCGCCAACAGCAGCAGCACCAACGCATGAGGAGCACATTTACACCGCGTTTGACATCTACAGCATCCAAAACAGAACCATCTTCGAGTTTTCCTACTGCCACTACACCATCCAATGGTGGCCAACGAACTTCATCTACTGCTCCATTTCCTCGCGCGCCGAAGGGCAGCAAAACGACGCCATTCAAGCCTACGTCTTCCACTCCTTCCACGAGTCGAACTTCCAACATTAAGTGTCACCGCTGCCAGGGAGTTGGTCATGTGATGAACTAGCAAACGAGCATACATAGCATGAGATGATGGCGGGTATGATAGTACTTCAGATGTTGAAGATGAATATTCTCTTGCTACTAACGTTGCAGGACCAAAAGATGACCACTATAGCACAGATGAAGAGATACTTGGTACTGCAGCAACGGAAAATTATAGAAGCATAATTGTGCAGCGTGCTTTGAGCTCCAAAGTTGAGGCGGATGACAAGCTACAACGACACAATCTTTTTCACATGTTTCTCATCGTCAAGGACTGCCGCATGCACACTATAATTGATGGAGGCAGCTGCAACAACTTGGTGAACACGGATGTGGTCAAGAAACTTGGGTTGACAACAAGAGCACACCCTCATCCATACCACATTCAGTGGTTCAACAACAGCGGTAAGGTTAGGGTAACATAAACAGCGAGGGTACATTTTTCGAATGGTTCTTACCATGATTTTTCTGATTTCGATGTCGTACCTATGGATGCTTGTTCTCTTTTGTTGGGACGTCCTTGGGAATTTGATATGGATGCTATTCATCATGGTAGAACTAATAAATATACTCTGATGCATAAAGGAAAGAAAATTACTTTGCTTCCTATGACTCCTGCTGAAATTGTACATTTTGAGAAAAGTAAAACACGTGATGATAAGGCAATAAGATTACTAGACTCTGAAAAACAGCAAGTAATTAAGTTAAAATCACCTTCGTTACTCACAACTAGATCTGACCTTGCTGATTTATTTAATACCAAGGGGATGTACTGCGCTTTAGTATGCAAAGAAGCCATGTTTTCAATTCATGAAGTGTCCATTGCATTGCCCCCTGCTGTTGCTAACCTTTTGTAGGATTTTGCGGATGTGTTTCCCCCCGAGATACCCCCTGGATTACCATCTATGAGGGGCATTTAACATAAGATCGACTTGATTCCAGGGGCAAGTTTGCCAAATTGTGCGGCGTACAGGGCGAATCCGGAAGAGACAAGGGAAATTCAGCGACAAGTTCAAGATCTTTTGAACCGTGGGTATATTCGTGAAAGACTTAGTACTTGTTCTGTTCCTGTTCTTTTGGTTCCTAAGAAAGATGGTAGCTGGTGCATGTGTGTTGATTGTAGAGCGATTAATAACATTACTATTCGATATCGTTATCCTATTCCTCGCTTAGATGACATGCTTGATGAATTGAGTGGTGCCATTATTTTCACAAAAATTGACTTGCGTAGTGGGTACCACCAAATTAGAATGGCACTAGGAGATAAATGGAAAACTGCATTTAAAACCAGGTTTGGACTTTATGAGTGGTTAGTAATGCCTTTTGGTTTAACTAATGCACCTAGCACTTTTATGCGATTAATGAACGAGGTTTTACGTCCTTTTATTGGAAAATTTGTAGTGGTTTACTTTGATGATATCCTCATTTACAGCAAGTCATATGATGAACATCTTAATCACTTGCGTGCTATTTTCAGTGTCTTGAGAGATGCACGTTTGTTTAGTAACCTCGAAAAGTGCATCTTTTGCACAAATCGAGTTTCGTTTCTTGGATATGTCGTTTCATCACAGAGAATTGAGATGGATGAGGCAAAAATTATGGCAATTACTAGCTGGCCAACTCCATCGACCGTCATGCAGGTGCGTAGTTTTCTTGGTCTTGCAGGTTTTTATCGACGCTTTGTGCGGGATTTCAGCACCATTGTAGCACCTCTCCATGAACTGATGAAGAAGGGAGTGCAGTTTCGATGGGCGAACAGCAGCAACAAGCTTTTAATGTTCTCAAATCAAAGCTTACACAAGCACCATTGCTACAACTTCCTGATTTTGACAAGACATTTGAGCTGGAATGTGATGCAAGCGGCATTGGTATTGGAGGTGTTCTCATACAAGGAGGAAGCACATGGAGGAGGTTTGATGGGACATTTTGGAGTAAAGAAAACTGAGGATGTGCTGCCCACCCACTTCTTTTGGCCAAATATGAGACGCGATGTCGAGCGCTACGTGTCACGATGCACTACTTGCAATAAAGCTAAGTCTCGACTTAACCCACATGGTCTTTATATGCCTCTTCCTGTTCCTAGTGTACCTTGGCAGGATATTTCCATGGATTTTGTTTTGGGATTGCCTAGGACTAAGAGGGGGAGGGATAGTATTTTTGTGGTTGTTGATCGTTTCTCCAAAATGGCACATTTCATACCTTGTCATAAGAATGATAATGCCTCACACATTGCTGATTTGTTTATGACGGAAATTATTCGTTTACATGGTGTGCCAAATACCATTGTTTCTGATCGTGATGCAAAATTTTTAAGTCATTTTTGGAGAACTTTGTGGTATAAATTGGGAACCAAGCTGCTGTTTTCAACCACATGTCACCCACAAACCGATGGATAAACTGAGGTAGTAAATCGTACTCTATCCACTATGTTGCGGGCTGTTTTAAAAACAAATTTAAAGGGTTGGGAGGATTGTTTACCACATATAGAATTTGCTTACAACAGGTCAGCTCATTCTACTACAAAGGTAAGCCCATTCCAGGTAGTGTATGGTTTCAATCCCCATGCTCCTATTGATTTATTACCATTGCCTCCTTCTGAAACTATAAATTTGGATGCAACGCAATGATCTGAATTCATTCTTAAGATGCATGAAACTACAAAGAAAAATATTGAAAGGATGAATGAGAAGTATAGAATTTCTAGTAGTAAAGGTAGAAAAGAAGTAAAACTTGAACCAGGGGACTTGGTACGGCTACATTTGAGAAAAGAACGATTCCCTCACTTGAGAAAATCTAAACTTATGCCACGAGCTGCTGGTCCTTTTAAGATTGTTGAAAAGATCAATGACAATGCATGTAAGCTTGAGTTGCCTCCCGATTTTGGGGTTAGTCCCACATTTAACATTTCAGATTTATGACCATACATGGGGGAAGAAGATGATCATGAGTCGAGGACGACTCCGATTCAAGAGGGGGAGGATGATGAGGACATCACAACAGTGGATACTCACATTGATATACAAGGACCAATCACAAGAGGACGAGCACGGTTAATAAATCAGCAGGTGAACTCGTTCCTAACTTCCTACCCATGTGATTTTGAGAATGGATTGCTATTGAATGATTTAATTGTTATTAGGAACCATGGACATGATCAACAAGTAAAGGGAGGAGGATTTGGGGACGTGGAGAATCAGATGGGACGTCCACAAGTTGATGAAAACAGTCACCAACTCGGACTCGAGTTCAACTCGGAGTCCAGGAGCAGTACATCTTAAAACGGACGCACAAGATGCATACGAACTCCGTTTTTGACGTTCTACATATGCATGGAAAGATGAGAAGATAAACTTTCCAATGGTTCTGGTCCCACATAAAATTCGTCGGGAGTCATTGGGAGTTGTCGAAACAAGTTGAATTCGGAGTTCTGTCCGGTGTTGCACCACCGTATTGAGCTTTTGGGCCTTGTATCCCGTAAGAGTCCATTAGGGACGCGTCTAAGGGTCTTATGGTCGAACCCTAGCCTTTAAATACTGCAGCCGCCGGCCATATTTGGTGGGTTTTTCTTAGATTAAACACTTTCGCCGTTCTACGATTTGTGAGATCCCAATTTTGCAATTTCAGATTGCATCTTCGTCGTTCTTGCTTGTGTTCTCGGTTGCACCTGCAGGGATAGCCTTCTTGGAGAGGTCAAGCGTGTGAAGCACAGTTGATAACCAACGGATCAGTGGTGTAGTGATTGCAGGGGTGTTCGGGTCTGCTCGAGTTCCTCGGATCATCAACGTCGAGATCTCCACTTTAATTGACCTACCTTTCGGAAGATCGGGACTAAACAACTAATCATAGTGCCTTGTAAGGCGCCATTTTGATGCTGGCTTGGTACCAATTCTTACCGTGGTTGATAGCACAAGCTCGTGGCATATCTTCTAATATCTGATTCACCCGCTCGGTTTGCCCATCCTTCTGCGGGTGTTACACTGAACTACGGATCATCTTCGTCCCCAAATCAGCATGTAACTGCTCCCAAAAATGAGACACAAATAAAGTGCCCCGATCCGAGATGATAGTACGGGGTAGGCCGTATAAGCACAGGATCCGTGAGATGTACAATTCAGCAAACTTCTTGGTGTTGTAATTGATGTTGACCGGGATAAAATGGGCAACTTTGGTGAGCTGGTCGACGGTCACCCACACGGAATCATGTTTCTGAAATGTAGTGGGTAAACTGACAATGAAGTACATGTTCGCATCCTCCCACTTCCAGGCAGGAATGCCCAGCGGTTGTAGCAGTCCCGGTTTTCTCATGTGTTCTGCCTTCACCCTACGGCATGTATCACACTCGGACACGTATTTTGCGATCTCCCGCTTCATCTGTGTCCACCAAAACTTGTTTCTGGGTTCTTGATACAACTTGTTGCTGCCGGGGTGAATAGAAAACTTCAACAAGTGAGTATCATCAAAGATTTTCTTCCGTAACTCCGGGTTACGGGGTACGACGATCATGTCCTTTAACCACAGAACGTCGTCTCCATCTTTCTGGAAACACTTCAACTCCCCACTGTCTACACGTCTCCGCAAATGCGACATGCCTTTGTCATGTTTCTGAGCTGCCGCTATCTCTTCACGGATGGTGGGGATAAGAGCTAAGTTGTAGAGAGCTCCATGTGGAATCACATTCAATGATGGCTCGCTCTCTTTCAACGGATTGATGGTCAAATTATTGACGTGTGACTTGCGACTCAGTGCATCCGCCACTATGTTTGCCTTGCCGGGGTGATAATGGATCTCTATCTCGTAGTCCTTTATCGACTCCAACCATCTTCATTGCCTCATGTTCAGCTCCTTCTGAGTGAATATGTACTTGAGTCTCTTGTGATCGGTATATAAATGTACGAGGTTACCGAGTAGGTAGTGCCTCCGCATTTTGAGTGCAAGTACCACGGCAGCGAGCTCTTCGTCATGAGTTGGATAATTTTGCTCATGGTTCCTGAGCTGCCGTGATCCATACGCGACCACCCTTCAGTCTTTCATCAGCACACATTTGAGACCAATGCCGGATGCATCGCAGTACACATTGAACGGTTTTGTTATGTCTGGCTGCACCAAAACCGGTGCTGATGTTAGGTGCTTCACTAATGCCTTGAATGCTGCTTCACATGCTGGACTCCAAACATATTTGGTATCCTTCTTCAGCAGCTCGGTCATAGGCTTGGCAATCTTCAAGAAGTTCGGAATGAACCTCCAATAATATCACGTGAGTCCGTACCTCGTGAACAAACCTCGGGGACATCCAATTCAGCACTTGTGTGATCTTGCTCGGGTCTACAGCGATGCCCTCTGCTGAGATAATATGCCCGAGAAAAGGCACTTGCGATATCCAAAATTCGCATTTGCTGAATTTCGCATATAGCTTGTGATCCTGCAACTGTTGTAAGACTATACGCAGATGCTTCACGTGTTCTTCCCCCAACTTGAAATATACCAATATGTCATCGATGAAGACCACGACAAACTTGTCCAGCTCCGGCATGAATACAAGTTCATCGAGTACATGAAATGAGCTGGAGCGTTGGTGAGGCCGAAGGACATGACCAGGTACTCATAAAGCCTGTACCTCGTCGAGAAATCCGTCTTTGGAATCCAACAAAATTTGTTTGAAAGTACTCAGAGATCTGAATCCAACAAAATTTGGTTCACTCGATTTGGAGTTTCCTAGCTAAAGTTATGTGGGTTTGAAGTTGAACTAAGTCTGAAAATCGGGGAAAAATTTTAAACTACTGCCCGTGGGTCCCACATACAGTTCTTCTTGCACCTCTCGCGCCCGCGTGCGCGCACGCGCCGCCCCCTCGCCGGAGCTCAACAAATCCCGTCTGTGGCACGAGCTAGAGCTACCGGCGGCCAGAACACCGTCGGCGGCATGCGGCGGCTTTGGTACAACATCGGCGCCGTCGGCCGATCGGCCTAGGCTGCTAACAGCTCGGCTCAATGGTTCTAGAGAACCAGTAGACCTCGAGGATCATCGACATGGCCTCAAACTCGCTCAGGAATGGCTCCAACTAGGTTCTCATCGTGCGCCCGCCTCATGCCGACATTTGCATGCTCGGGAGAGCTCGAAATACCCCACACTAATTCGGTTTCAAGCTAGGATCACTAAAAAGAAAATGATCGCCGACTAGTCCAGCCTCTGTGTGCAAGATTTGGTGACCTAACAACGAATAAGGAGGAAGAATTTGGAGTTCCCGTACCAGAACGTCAGTTTGTGCATGCCGGAAGAACTTCGCCGAATTTTTCAGTGACGATCCACGGCTTGATCAACCGGTTGGACAGAAGCAGCGCTGTGGTCTAGCACTCCTCTGAGTGTCTTCACATGGGTGTGAAACCGACCCAGTTGGGCTGTCCACGAGAGCACCTCGTGGCGGTCACTTCCGTGTGCTGCAAATAGCGCCGGTTCTAGGTTTGGGAAGCTCAAAGATGGAGCACTTGCATGCTGTGCAAGTTTAAGGCAAGAACCCGGTGTGGTTTTACAGCTCGGGGACAGTTCATGTGCAAGAGTTGCCGGTTTCCAGATCGGAACCGAGGTAGCGGCGGTGAGAGCGGCTCTGTTTTTGCTCGGGGAGAGAACAGCTTCTAGAACTCGTGAGGGGAGGAAAAATATCGCCCGGGAGAGCTCTTGTGACTCACGAGTCGGCCGCCAGCATCGCGTCACACAACCAGGAGGTGGTGCGGTTGATGGCCCTCGTTGGCGCTCGCTGCTGCAGCCCGAGAAACAGAGCACCAAAGTTTCAGTCGGTTTGCTCGAGTGTGAGGCTGACAGGAGGGCCCACCCCTAGTTTTAACCTCTAAACTTCAATTTTCACTGCTTCAAATATTGGCGACCCTCATGCCCTTTTCAATTTGATCAAACCACAAAATAGCCAATTGAGTTTCAATAATTCAAAGTGTGATTTGATTTTATCAAATTTGCAGCAAAGGTTAACTGAAATTCAAATTTGATTTGAATTTAGAAAAAATATCTCATGTCAAGATCAACTCCAAATGGAGTGAAATTTGGTGTGTGAGCTCACAAAATTGTGCTGATTATGAATATGTATCCCACTTTTGAATTCATGTGATGAAAGGAGTTTGAATTTGAATTTAAGTTCAAACTAGCCTCTTTCTATTTGTACCCAAAAACACATCAAAAGATTTTGGATTTGGGTGAAATTTGGCATGAGCATTCCTAACCAAGTTTATGAGTTAAACATGTGCTCAACCCCTATGTGATGCATGTGGGAAATACCACTTTTGCATTTTGTGAGTTTCTCCTCTAATGACTTTCGTGATGGTGTTTACTTGCTCTTCAAAGGCGTTTACAAGATCTCCTCAAATGAGGTGAGTGTGGTGTAATGAACACTTTTAGCAATTGAAAAACTTGAGCCCTTACAGCTACAAGCAAACAGATAATGAAAATCTAGGGAAACTTCCTAGCATGGGTTTCATAGTTAAATTGACAATGCAAATAATTCTAACTACACCTCCTAGCTTAGGTGCAAATTGGTCAAGGACACTTGCCTTCTTCCTGCTGCTCCGGGAATGGAAAGTCTTGATCTTGGAAAGCGAGAACCGGCTCTGGGGCTGGTTCTACTCATGCAAACATACACATAGCAAAAGGAAACAAAACTCCATAAGCAACCATCCACACATACACTCAAGCAAGTCATACATACATACACATTGCTTCACTTTATTAGTTACAACATGTGCATAAGAATGTATATTCCAACCCTAAACAGGATTTAAGATTTCCTAATCAACTTTCAAACTGAAACTTTATGTTCAATAACCTTATATGACATTTCCTAAGTGTATATATATTTTTCTCATATTTTTAGATTTATTCCTATGCCTAAAAGTGAATTTCAGCATTAAAACAGCAAAATAAACACATACACAGAATATATATTGCTCCAAAATACCAAAACAGAACACTTTGAGGCTTCCTAAATGTTTAGATCATTTTAGATTCATTTTTCCATATATTTCAGAATTGTTTTATGCCTAATAATGAATTTTCAGCATTAACACAGCAAAATAAACCCATCTACAGAATATATACTACTCAGAATACCAAAGTAGAGTATGCAGAGATTTCCTAAAAGTTAGAAATCATTTTTGGGGTCCACTTTTGCATTTTTGTGTATAAGTTGCTGCTGTAATTAATTCCTATGGATCTCCAGCATTCAAAACTGCCTAATTTGTTTTGTTTTTGAGCCTAAGGTGAAATTGTGGACAAATACAGAATTAATTTATTTTTCTCTAACACTAATACCAGGTCCTAAATTCTTAATTCAGTGCTAACTACATTTAAAATGGATTTCAGGGACTGTTTTTGCATTTCCTACTATTTTCCTAAATCCAGCAAATTCCAGGGGCTATATCCAATTTCTACACGTGTTTGCATAGTATTCAGGAAGTCCAGGGGCTAGATCAAAAAATCCAGGGGCTAGTGCTGGCTTTCCGAATACCCCAGGGGGTAGCGCACTAAATTCCCGGTGGGAATCAGCGCTTTAAGCGTGGGTCGTCGGATTTAAAATAGGGGCCCAGATTAGATCGCCGAAGGGCTACACACCCTTTTAATTTCTGCCGTGTGATTTAAAATGGATGCACCAAATTGCGCCACGTCACTCCGGCCTGGGAAAAACACAACGCACGGCGGCACCCGGTGGCGGAGGCGACGATCTCGCCGGCGAGGTCTCGGATCTTCGTATACACACGCTAAGACTCGGATTTCTCGGCATAATTCAGCAGAGGAGAGGTATGGGAGCTCACCTAGGCTAATTTCTTGGACCTGAAGAATTCGGAAACTGGTCGGCGACGAGGACAGGCGGTGGTGACTTGCTGTGCTCGTCGAAGTGGCAGCTGGGACGGTGATTCCTTCGGGTTTTCGGGTCGTGAATCTTCCCTGTGGTCCAGAGATGGCGTACTGATGATTAGGGTGGATCAAAACCGAGTAATTTGAGGGTTTCACCGGCGAGCGGCGGCGGCTTCTTACAGGCGAGCGTCGGGATGGTTGTTTCCAGCGACGTTTCTCCCCGGGGTCGGCGTCTATGGCTTGTGTGCGGTGCTGCGGAGATGTGAGGCTGGTTAGATGGCAAGAAACGGCGCTGTACAGAGAAGAATTCGGAGTTTCGGCGGCACATTACCGAGAGTGATGGCGAGAGCATGCGAGGAAGAGGATTTGGGGCCGTGTATCGCTTAAATCAGGGAGGAGGATGGCTGGGGAAGTTGAGATCGTGCGGTTTGTGCATGGAGAAATTGGAATCATGGACGAGCACACAGAAACCGGGCGGGCGACGTGGATTCTCGGCGCGGGAAGAGTGCGGGAGACTCGGTGACTGTTGGGAGATAAGGAGCTTACACCTGGGGCCCGCACTGCAGTAAGAGGAGGTGGGGAGAAGGAGTGCGGGCTTGTTGGACTGCTCAGGAGTGTTTCGGGCCAGGAGCTGTTTTCTCTTTTCTTTTCTTTTTTCCTTTTCTGTTTCTCTTTCCAATCCAATTCTGGTTTGAATTTCCAAATCTTTTGAACATTCAAAACATTCACTTGCTTGCAAATTCGACTTTACAAATGTTAGGATGTTACAATATACTTAAGAAGTTTGACATGGAGAAGGCCAAGCCCATCAAAATGCCAATGGCGACAAATGGACACCTCTACCTCAACCAAGACAACCCTAGCGTGGATCAAAAGGTATACCGTTCTATGATTGGATCCCTTCTTTACCTTTGTGCATCTAGGCCCGATATTATGTTAAGTGTATGCATGTGTGCAAGGTTTAAAGCCACTCCTAAAGAATGTAATGTAACAGCTGTAAAGAGAATCTTGCGTTATTTAGTTCATACACCTAACCTAGGGTTGTGGTATCCCAAGAGGTCTAAGTTCAATCTCATCCGATACTCCGATGCTGATTATGCCGGATGCAAAGTAGATAGGAAAAGTACCTCCGGTACTTGTGAATTCTTGGGCAGGTCCCTAGTATCATGGTCATCCAAGAAACAAAATTTCATTGCCCTATCCACAGCCATAGCAGAGTTTGTCGCAGCCAAAATTTGTTGTGCATAACTTCTTTGGACGCGACGAACTCTAAGGGACTATGGTCTCAATATGAACCATATTCCACTCCTATGCGACAATGAGAGTGCTATTAAGATTGCCTACAACCCAGTAGAACACTCTAGGACCAAACACATTGACATCCGGCACCACTTCCTGAGAGATCACTCAATAAAGGGGGACATCATTATTTACAAAGTTAGAACCGGAAAACAACTAGCCGACATCTTCACCAAGCCACTAGATTAAAAACGCTTTTGCGAACATAGGAATGAGCAAAATATCCTTGATTCTCGAAATGTGGCTTGAGATGTTGCACATCTGATTGTTAGTCATTTAATCTCTTCAAAACTAAGCACGTTTTCAAAAAACTATCTCTCAGTTTTCTTTAAAATATTTTTGATTATTATCTCCTTGAATCATGGTCATTGTATGATTGTTTGTGTGCTCTACTGGCCATGTTCATTAAGAATGCTTGTGAAAATTAGTCCATATGGATCATTCCTTGCAAATCTCTTCGTATATTTGATAGTTGGGTGTCAAGGGCCGGACTAATCTGCCCAAGGGGCGGACAAGTCCGACGTCCTAGAGAAGTCCGGACAGGTTCAGACAAGTCCACATCGGACTAGTCCGCCCTGTCACCAGACTTATCCGGACAACCAAATTACTGCGGACCTCGTCCGGCGACCGGACTTGTCCGATATCTCCCACCAGACTAGTCCGGACTTTTGGGACTTAACCCAACCGCCAGGCCCGAGTCCCTCCATTCCATCCACAACACATCTCAACGCACGCCCTCCCTCAAATTGGCTCCCATTGGAAATTTTTGAGGAATTCCACCAAAACTTTCAAACGATTCGAATCCTCTATCCTTTGGAGCCTCGATAAGTCAATCTCCGTACTTCTCCGCTCTTCAATCCAGCGATTTCTTTGGATTTGAACCGTCAAGGTGCATTCTTGGGGCAAAACCAAATCTCTTCAAATCCCTCAATTCTAGGTTGTTTCTCCCATACACTAGGTTGTATTGTGCTTCATCAACACACCGTTATTCTTTCCTAAGGTTATTGTGAACCATTGATTAGATTAGTAGAAAAATCACCTAGTAAGGGTTTAACCCTGGGTGGTCCGGACTAGTCCGGATAAAAGACAGACAAGTTCGTTCTTGACCGGACTAGTCCGGTCAAAAACCGGATAAGTCCGGCCAAACCTAGAGTTAACCCCTAACTTAGTGTTTCTGCTGCACCTCTATTGCGATAATCTTCTGTCCGAAACTCATACCTTCATTTAATTGTTCTTCTAGCATGTCTCAACACGACAACTCTCCATCCCTCTCCGACCCGGAGCGTGAAGTGGCTCGACAAGAGCTTTACCGCTGTCGGGAAGAGGAGGACGCGGCAATTGAACAAGAGCTAGCTCGTCGTGAAGCTAGAACAAAAGAGCGACACGAGCAAGAGGCAGCACAATCTCAAGCAGCAGAAGTGCAATCTAGACGAATGAAGAGGTAGCCTCCGTACACTACAATAATGTGGCACACTTACGACAGCCAGAAACCATCGTAAATAAAGGAAAACCTTTGTAACTTAGTTATTTATGATGGTTTTATATTATTTATGACGGTTTCTGGCTGTTTCAAGTTTTTGGTCATAAATAATATTATTTACGATAGTTACCGTCATAAATAAATAACTTACTATGGCTAGAAACGGCCGTCGTAAGTAAACGGGCATCACCCATTGTCGCACCACGTGGCTGGCTGGGCCACTTACCTACGACGGCTGGGGTCCCTGGCCGTCGTAAGTCAGTTAGGTTAACTTATGACGGCCAGGGCAAGGCCGTCGTAAGTTAATTAGGTTAACTTACAACGACCCTATACAGCTGGTCGTCGTAAATAAGGTTTTTAATTTTTTAAAGAAAAATAGAAAACAGCTACCCTGGCATGATGGACAGCTCATAAAACATTATAATCATCCATCATATACATAATAAGACAGATAATCATCCAAAATCTAAAACAAAAGGGGCTAAAAACTCCCCCTTCCACTGTCTCCTCCACTCACTCCTCCACTTTCTCCGGAGCCGAAGAATCCGTCTCCTTGCCCTCCTCTCGGTGCCGGTAGCTGCGGCGGTGGAGTTTGAGCGTCCGTTGCCTATCTCTACAATTCAAATAAATAGATAAAAGTGAGTTTAACCTTGTACAGCTCTCTCCCCACTACTGTCACTCCCTCTCTCTCCCTCCCTCGCACTCTCACTTTCTCCCTCGCCCTCTCCCTCCCCCTCTCTCTATGAATCCCTCTCTCTCTCTCTCTCACCCCCTATCTCTACCACTCTATCTATCTCTCCCTCCCTCTTTCCCTTTTCACTCCCTCCCTCTCCCTACCCCTATCTACCACTATCTCTTACTCTCATCCCCTCCCCCCTCTCACTCTCACATTCTCCCTCGCCTCTCCCTCCCCCTATCTCTACCACTCTGTCTCTCTCTCCCCCCCTCTTTCCCTTTTCACTCTCACCTCTCTCCCTCCCCCTCTCTACCACTATCTCTTACTCTCACTCTATCCCTCGCCCCCCTCACTCTCAATCTCTCCCCTCAACTACACTAAGTTTTTCGTAGATTAGAAAATGACAAATAAAAAACATATTACCTGGACATCTGAATGTGCATGTGGTGGGGGCACTTGTGGCGGGGCAAAATCTGACATCTGCCACGTCAGGATCGGGATCTACTGCCCACTCTGTTGAGCTAAGGTCAGTAATTGCAAAATATCAAAATAAATAAATTAATGCAATGTTAGGAATATAAATTAATTTATATTCGAATACTTACCTCCATCGCCACCTGCATCCGAGCCATGTAGTTTGCCATGAAGGCGGCCCGCTGCTCCTGTGCGGCCCGGAAAAAACTTTCGTTAATATAAATGTTGCATTATATGCCGGTAAGCATCAATGTTACGATAAAAAAAATACTCAAAATATTTGTCCATCCCATCTATATTAGCATACATGTAGAGTAAAGCGGTCGTTCTTTCATCTGCGGTACAATTGTAGCTCCGACTACCACCAACAGTAGTGCCCTTCGTTGCAAAAATAAAGAGATCACTACAAGGTGGATGTTCATCCATATTGTATCGCATAGCCAAAGTATTTACATTGTGTTGCTCTGCAAAGTAAACACTTAAAAAGTATCCTACTTCCTTAAGGGTAAAAGCTTCAGCGATGCACCCTTTCACCCTTGCTTGGTTGCCAACCATTGGCTTCAGATATCTAAGTGCTCTTTCAATGTGATACATCAATCTATATTGCACAGGACCGTCCACTTTAGCCTCAGAAGGAAGATGGATAAGGAAATGTTGCATTGGATTGAAGAAGCCTGGAGGAAAAAATTCCATCTTACATAACAGTACCGGTATCTCGTTCTCCAACTTATTCATCATCTCTACCGTGATTTCTTTAGCACATAGCTGTCTACAGATGTAGCTAAGCTCGGCTAGCACCTTCCACACCACATCATCAAAATAGCCGCGAAACATAACAGGTAGGAGTCTTTCCATAATTATGTGATAATCATGACTTTTCAATCCAATGAGCTTTCTCGTCTTCACATTCACTACTCATTTCAGATTAGCTGCGTAACCATATGGAAATTTCAAACTTTTCGACCATTTCATGACTTCTTTATTTTCTTTAGATCGAAGACAGAAAGAAGCACGTGGCTTACCACTGCTTTCGGAGAGCTCAAGAGTTGGATGGTTACAAAGCTCTGTCAGATCCTTACGAGCCTTTATATTGTCTTTCGTCTTACCCGTCATATCCATGCATGTGTTTATTATACATTCGCCCATGTTACGCTCCTGATGCATAAATCAATGTTGTGCATTAAAATCAAGGACTTCACATACAGGAGTACATCCAACTAAGGTCTTCCCATGTTGGAGGCTACAGATTAAAGAGGGAGAAAACATCGTTAATTTATACTTCTATTGGGACATAGGTCCTAAATCCCACCCAAGAGTGACCGAGATGAACGTGCTTCTGACGAGACGCCAGATCCAAATCCAGACAAAATTTCGGCAGCATAACCCTACTGTTCTCCAACTGCACGCCCGATAATGGTGCAGCAGAGAACATCAGGGTTACGCTGTCGAGATCTCGTCCGGATTCAGACCCACGTGTCGTCGTAGGCACGCCTCGTCGATCACTCTTAGGCTGTCCAAAAAGGGACAATTTCCAAGCTACCCGGCTCACATGTGTAACGCATGTGAGACGGGCCGGTTCAAAACGGATGATGCATATTCTAAAGGTTTATGTTACTCATTCATTTTTGAGTCATTTATGAGAGAGAGAGAGAGAGAGGAAAGAACGAAAGATAGAGAGCGAGGGGGGAAAGAATAGGGGTGACCGTCAGCTCGTTGGGTCTGCGTCCATGCGACCTAATACTTCGGCATGTCCAGGATCTCAAGAACAACGGGAGACGACAAAGACAAAGCCCGCCGGCCTTTCGTTGGGGGGGGGTCCTTGTACCCTTCTGTGACAGGTCACGGCGGTTGAGCGGTCAAGCGTTGGAGGGAGGTCAGTCGGGCGCCGGGTCCGGACCAACAGCTCTTGTCGAGCGTCTCTCCGCGTCCTTGGGTGCTCGAAGCTCCGTGTATGTCTCGTGTACACCGTCGTTTTCCAACGTGTGCTTCGCATCTGCATCGGCACCGTTCGCCTCAAAGCCCGGCTCGATAGATGTCCTACTATTAATTATGGTATTACATGCTCTCTTGATGGTGTATATAGCTAAACATCGTGAAGCGAATAATTATCACTCAATTTTCATGCAAGTAATTAATAAACAAAATATAGTTATTAAAAAATGACTCAAAGAGGGCGTGAAGTCTGGCGGCGGCAGCGGGGTGGGCTGCCAGGAGCCAAGAGGGGGCCCGCTGGTGGCCAAAGGGGCAGCGGGGGCCAGGGACAGCGCGGCGGCTTGGAGTCGAGCGAGGGCAGGGCGCGGCGGCGGCCGCGGGCAGTAGCGACGGCAGGGACCGGGGGTGGCGGCCGGCGGTGGAAGCGGCGCCAGCGGACGGCGGGCGCCGATGGAGGCTGTGGCAGAGGACAGCTTGGGGGAAGGGCTGAGAGGCGGGCTCATGCTCAGGGGCGTGAGGCATCGGCGGTGGCGGCGCGAGGGGCTGGACGCCTAGGCATCGCCTTGAAAACACTAAATCGCCTAGGGGCTGGGGCGGCGAGGCCGGGGTGTAAAGCAAAAATTAAATATCTAAATAACTAACATCAATCAATTACTAAATTAACTTAATTAAACAACTAATTGATCAATTAAACAACTAATGAATCCATTAACTAAATTAAATTACTAAAATCAGAAACAATTTCTAAAATAACTAAAATCAATCAATTACTAAATTAACTTAATTAAACAACTAATCAATCAATTAAAAACTAATGAAACAATTAAACAACTCAAATAACTAAAATCAGAACCAATTTATAAATTATCTAAAATAACTAAAATCAATTTATTACTAAATTAACTATATTGCACAACTAATGCATCAATTTTGAACCATGTTCACCTTATCCAAGTAGGATGCGGCGCGGTGCTGCGGCGGGGTCGGCGGAATCCAGTGCGCCAACCGGGTTGGCGGAATCCGGTGTGGCGGCGACCGTGGCGGTGGAGGCCGGGGTAGCTGCGGCCGGGGCGGCGGCTTCTGGGTCGGCTGCGACCGGGGCTGCGGCGGCCGGGGAAGCTGTGGCCGGGGCGGCGAGGTGCTTCGGGCGGAGTCTGGCGGCGGCGGGCTCGGGGTCGGTGTGGGCGTGAATGCCCGCGCTGACCCCGGGCCCGTGGGGTATATAGATACTATTTACGATGGCCAGTGCCTTAGCCGTCATAAATAAAATGTTACTTACAATGGCCTATTTAATTAGGACGGCCCTAGGGTAGGCCGTCGTAAGTAGAGAGTAACTTACGACGGCTCTGACCAGGTCGTCGTAAGTTAGTATCAACTTACGACGGCCAGATTATGCCGTAAATACCGTTGTTTACAACGGCTAACTCTAAGGCCATCGTAAATTATGTTAGCCATCATAAATGGTGCTTTTCCTGTAGTGGTGGGAGAAAAGGAAAGGGCCCAAGCGGCCGATAAAGGAAAAGGACCCATGACTGAAGGTGAAACAGCCAAGGGCAAAGGCAAGGCCCCAGTCAAGAAGGTGCCCACTAAAAGGGCAGCACCAAGGAAGAAAGGACTTGTCAGTAGGGGGCTAGTTATCAGAGATCGTCCCGTGGGGTCAAGTGCTCCCCCATGAGGCCCCATTGGTCCCTTGGTCATGACTCCTCCAATGAATAACACCAACCGGCAACCGGAGCTCTCGAGCAACATCTTCCACGGGAAAGACTTTGAGAAGGTGAGGAGACTTAGGGAAAAGGATCCCTACAAGTATGAGAAGGCCACACCGGATCATCGCTTCTGGTGTGATTTCCATTGCAATTACTATTGCCTTGTCTACTTGAGGATGAAGACGCTGGTTGCTGATGCTAAGTGGGTCAATTGGCCCTATATGGAGAAGAAAAATCATCAATCTTTCAAAGCAGTTGTACAAGCAGCTGAGCATATTGGTCTCAAGGAACTTTTTGGCTTTCAATATGACTGTAACACAGAGGTGGTAGCTCAGTTTTACACCACGTGTTGCTTCTCCACCTTTGGAGACAGAAAGATCTCATGGATGACAGATGGAGTCTAATACTCCGTCCTATATGATGAGTTTTGACGGATTCTCAGACTTGAGGAGTTTCTAAGACATGAGTTGACCATTCACAACCTCACCGCGATATATTTGGGGGAGATGGAATTCGTGTACGAGGTTGGCTTTTACAATCCCCCACAACCAAGATCCTCCGACCATTCTTTAGTGTGCTAAACCGGATCTTGAGAAAGACTCTAGCACCTAAAGACGGGGATGCGGGGATGATCCAAGGCCACCTACGCCACCTGCTGAAGCTAATCTATGAAGATGAGAAATTCAATATATTTGATTACATATACAACGATATCTTCAACATATCCCACACCCCAACCGCTCGTGTGGATATGCTCCATTCATTATGTGCCTCATTGAAAAGGTGTCGGGATTGGAGTTTGTGAAGGATGTCAAGTATAGAAACCTTCACCCTCAAATTCCTCCTATCGTGCCAAAGATTGGTGGAGCTTCTAGGAGGGGTGCCCCCAATGCACCTTCTCCTCCACCCGCTCCTGCCTCTTCCTCCTCCGGCGATTCTTCAAGTGCTATCCTCAAATTCTTGAAGTCTATCTTTACCTCTTGCCGCAAAGTTGAAATCAAAACTCAGAAGATGGCTAGGAGGCAAGACAAATACCTCAAGAAGCTCTCTGAAAAGGCGGATATTGCTATGTCCCTAGTGGCTTCCGATGACGAGGAGCTAACACCTTTCCCGGTGGTGGGGGTGGTCCCTCTAGTTATGCCCCCACCGTTGAGGATGAAGAGGAAGATCGAGATGATGAGGAGGACGATGAAGTCGTGTGATTATGTGATACTCAGGTTAACACATGAAGGAGAATCATTGGGTTCCACGGAAAAGAACCAAGTTAATTCGCACCGTCCGATCTGAAAACAGGTGCACTGCACCAGCCTCAACGTCATGTGTAATTCTATACCAATCTGTCACGTTACAGGGGGGCATAATATAATAGTGTGAAATCTTATCAAGTCTACTTTCCAACGCGACAAACGGTGTATCATTTGGAGTTCCCAAGATGGAGTTATGGCCAAATTACTAAAGGCTGCACAGAAGAGGAGCTGACGCGCGAGGAGCAAAGACTATTTCGTGAATTGCTCACTAGTTGGCCCTCCACTTCAAAACGTGGTGACTTAAGTTCACACCTAGCTGCGAGGGTTGTTCCTAGTATAAATAACACCCTTGTGCTCCTGGAAAAACAACCAATGAACATTTGATAAATAGTATAATTCTGAGTGCCTTGCACACCTTTGTTCTTCCCGGTTCTTCATGGACTTGTGATGTGATCCCTCAGGGGTCCCCTAATTCGTGCTCTAGGCTACCGAGCCTTTTGTGTGGATTAGTTTCCGTTTTGTGGTTCTACGGTCATTCGGAGATTGAGTCGAAATCCTCAAGGTTTCGGTGCCTCTCTCCCCATCTCTTGGTCGCAACCAATTATGGCTGGTATAAAGCAAGTTATCTTGGATTGTGGTTCTGTGGTCCTTCGGAGATCGAGTCGAAGTTCTCAAAGACTTCGGTACCTCTCTCCCCGTCACTTGGTCGCATCCAACCTTGGCAGGTATAAAGCTAGTTACCCCGCGGTTTTCAGCTAGTTACCATTGTTCGTTCCGCTGTCCGATCTTTCCATTTGCCCTTCATCGTACCTACTGCCGTGAATATCGGGCCACCCACCTGGATACACCATATATTTCGTATCAAATTTCGGGTTTACACGGTAGGTACGATCCTCATATCATCCATTTTTTTTCATCATTCTTTCTGTTATCCATCTCGTGTTTTTTCGTGTCATACATATAGTCCACTAAATCACCACAAAAAGTAACCGAACCTTTGTGTAGTACCGCTGATCTTGTGTCATTTGCATCATTTCTTGTTGCCATATCCATCTACATTGTGTTGGTCAGCCCGAATTATGTTTGCATAAAAAAATAAGAAAAAAGAGAAATATTTAAAGGGCTGCAAGATTATAATCATTGTTGAAAGAATTTTCAGATTGGGCAACAAAGTTTTACTCATCTTTTGACTTGGTTTATGATACTTGATTTACGGTGCTACAAGCCTTTCTTGTTCAGCCATCCTAGCTCCACAAAAATACCGTAACCAGATCCCTCGACTCATAATCCTTTAAACCGCTTAATCATAACAGGGATACTACCACATTTTGCACACTCGCAGTCCTTAAGAACGGGTAAGAACTTTGGTAAGCAAGAGGTGAGATTATGTGATTCCACAAAAAAATTACTTACCATTTCCCCTCCACTGTTCTAACATGGCAGGATCTGGTTCGAGCGTTCATGGTGGTAACACTGGAAGGCAAGAACCACCGATTGCAAGAGCTGAACTACGCCAACTCGAAGACTCACTATTGGGCGCCATGGAGAGGATATTCAATGAACGTCTCCCTCCAGCTGCTGGCAGGGCTCCATGACATCATAATGAAGAATTTGGTGATGAAAATTCTGGTTTTCGGAACCATTTCCAAAATGAACATGGTGGCCATGATGGTGGTAGGCGTGTGTTGGTCACAATGATCAGCGTGGAAGAAGAATGCAAGGACGTGGCCACGGCAACCATGTGCACTTTGATGATGAGCAGGAATTAGATGAGAACTCATACGATGGGTATGAGGCAAATGATAACCCTTTTGCAGATCAAGGACCTTTTGCACATCACCATGATCATCGTCAAGATGCTGGTTATAATGGAGAACGTCGTCGTCAACACAATGAGCATGATCAGGACACCATTGCTCGTGTCAAACTAAGTGTCCAAAGTTTTCAGGAAAAGAAGATGCAGATGCATATCTAGAATGGTAGGAGCAATGTGACCAAATATTTAGAGTGCATAATCTCTCCGATCGACGGCGTGTAAACCTTGCCTCCGTCCAATTTTCAGGTTATGCTCTCACTTGGTGGAATCAAATACAAGAAAATCAACTTGTGTTGGGACGTGATCATATCAACACATGGAATGAGATGAAGCAAGTGATGAGAAGACGCTTTGTACCATCCAGTTATCAACATGACCTTCGTAACAGGGTGCAGCAATTGAGACAAGGTTCCAAATCAGTTGATGAGTATTACAAGGAAACGGAGTTGCTGCTGATTCGATTGTTATTAGAGAAGATGAAGAATCAAAGATGGCAAGATTTCTGCATGGTCTTAATGCTGAAATCTATGGTTTTGTTGAGATGTTTCCATACCACAATTTGCAGAGCCTTGTGGATCAAGCTATGCGCACCGAAATAAAATTTCAGAAAGCTCGACGAAGTTGATCCTATGGTGGTCGATCTTTTCCTTGGAACCGGCAACAACCCGGTACATATTTTGTTGAGGGGAAATCTCAAGGCGGTGCAGCTAAGTCTTCTCCATCCATTGGTACTGCAAAAACATTAGTTTCAGATGCTTCTTCGCCTACAATTCAACAAGAGTAATGACATCGCACTACTAGTACAGCAGCCCCTTCTGTTGCATCAGCTGCGCGTCCTCTTCAAATGGCCGAAGCATTGTGTGTCAAAGTGCCAAGGGCGTGGACATGTTGCTTCTGAGTGTCCTACTCGAAGGACTATGATTGTGAATGGACAAGGAGAATGGGAATCTGAAAGTGAACCATAAGATGCATCTTGCTATGATGAAGAAATTAAAGATAATGAGAATGAAATCCAACCCGAAGGAGATGATAATTGCTTCATTTCTCGTCGAGTGCTTAGTGTCACGGCTGTAAAAGAAGATAATGGACAGCGCCACAATCTTTTTCATACCAGAGGCATGATCAAAGACAAAGTATGCAAAATTATTGTTGATAATGGCAGCTGTAATAATATTGCAAGTTAAGAATTAGTGTAGAAAACGGGGTTCAAACAGCAGTGTCATCCTAACCCATACAAGATGTAGTGAATTAATGATAGTGGGAGACTACGTGTCACAAACACCGTAAGTGTTCCTTTCTCTATTGGGAAGTATATAAAGACCTAGTGGAATGTGACATCATCCCCATGCACGCTTGTAAGCTATTGTTAGGACAACCATGGCTATATGATCGTGACGTTCAGATTTGTGGTCATGCTAACATGCTTATCTTCATGCACAATGGAGAGCGTCTCACTCTACTTCCATTGACACCAGAGGAAATTGTGAAGGATGATCTGAAAAGAAAACAGCGAGAGAGTGAGAATCACTTGCGAGTGACCCACAAACATAGTGAGGGAGTGCTTCCACGGCCAAATAAAACTCCACGGCCGCATAGAACTGAGCCAAAGGGAAAAGAGGGTTTAGTGATGATAGCTACAAAAGGGGGATTTAAAAGAATTGAGTGAATCCAATGCCACATTCTATGTACTCCTGTACTAGGACAATTTTCTTACCACTAATGATTTCTCCTCTACATTGCCACACGCTGTTTTTATGTATTGCAGGAATATGAAGACGTATTTCCGGAAGATGTACCACAAGGGATGCCACCAAAGAGGGGAATTGAGCATCAAATTGACCTTCTTCCTGGTGCTCTGTTTCTTAACCGTGCACCACACCGCACAAACCCGGAGGAAACAAAAGAAATTCAGTGCCAAGTACAGGAGCTCATCAACAAAGGGTATGTAAGGGAAAGTCTCTCACCTTCTGCAATTCCTGTTCTTTTAGTTCCAAAGAAAGATGGTTCATGGAGGATGTATGTTGATTGTCGAGCCATAAATAACATTATAATAAGGTATAAACATCCCATACCTAGACTTGATGACATGATTGATGAGCTTAGTGGTGCTATCATATTTACAAAAATTGACTTGAGAAGTGGCTATCACCAAATCCGAATGAAAGAGGGAGAAGAATGGAAAACAGCTTTTAAAACCAAATTTGGCTTATATGAATGGTTGGTGATGCCTTTTGGATTGACAATTGCTCCTAGTACTTTTATGAGATTGATGAATCATGTTCTTAGCTAGAGCCTTTATTGGAAAGTTTGTTGTTACTTTGATGATATTTTAATTTACAGCAAGTCTCTTGATGAACACGTGGAACATATAAAATGTGTGCTTGCTGTTTTGAGAAAAGAATGCTTGTTTGCTAACCTTGCAAAGTGCATATTTTGCACCGACAAGGTAGTACGAGCTGTTCTAAAGAAGAACTTGAAACTATGGAAAGAAAGTTTGCCGCATTTGGAATTTGCTTACAACAGGGCAGTACACTCAACAACAATTTTTGTCCATTTGAGATAGTATATGGTTTCAAACCCACTGCTCCTGTCAATCTTCTTTCTTTGCCTTTACAGGAACTTGAGAACTTTGATGCAAGCAAGCGTGCTGAATTTGTCAGGAAACTTCATAATCAAGTGTGTGCAAACATAGAGAAAATGACAAAATTCTATGAGAGGTGTGTCAAGAAGGGTCGCAAGAAAGTGGATTTGCAATAGGAGATTTGGTTTGGGTGCACTTACGCAAGGAACGATTTCCTGCACATCACAATTCTAAATTACAGCCCCAAGCAGATGGTCCTTTCAAAGTACTTCAAAAGATCAATGACAATGCTTATGAGATTGACCTTCCAACTACATGGCGTAAGTACAACATTTAATGTGGCTGACCTGTCTCCTTACTTTGGAGAAGAAGAGTTGAGGACGACACTCTTTTTTAAGAAGGGAAGGATGATGTGGACATCACAGCAAAGGACACACATAAAAAATCCTACAAAGGACCGATTACACGAACTCGTGCTAAGAAACTTGAACAACAGGTCAATGCTTTCCTTTATACATTATATTTTAATATTAATAAGAATAATATGCTACCTAAGTTGTGTGATTACGTGATACTCAGGTTTACACATGAAGGAGCGTCATTGGCTGTCACAGAAAAGAACCAAGTTAATTCGCACTGTCCGGTCTGAAAACGGGTGCACTGCAGCAGCCTCAACTTCATGTGTAATTCTGTACCAATCTGTCATGTTCCAAGGGCATAATACACATGATGTGAAATCTTATCAAGTGTACTTTCCAACGCAACAAATGGTGCGTCGCTTGGAGTTCCCAAGCTGGAGTTATGGTCAAAATTACTAAAGACTGCGTAGAAGGCGAGCAGACGAGCGAGGACTAAAGACTACTTCATGAATTGCTCACTAGCTGGCCCTCCACATCAAAAAGGGGTGACTTCAGTTAACATCTAGCTAAGAGGGTTGTTCCTAGTATAAATAACACCCTTGTGCTCCTGGAAAAACAACCATTGATCATTTGATAAACAACATAATTCTGAGTGCCTTGCACACCTTTGTTCTTCTTGGTTCTTCATGGACTTGTGAAGTGATCCCTCAGGGGTCCCCTAATTCGTGCTCTAGGCTACCGAGCCTTTTGTGTGGATTAGGTTCCGGTTTGTGGTTCTGCGGTCGTTTGTAGATCGAGTCGGAATCCTCAAGATTTTGGTGCCTCTTTCCCCATTGCTTGGTCGCCACCAACCTTGGCTGGTATAAAGCTAGTTATCTTGGATTGTGGTTGTGTGGTCGTTCGGAGATCGAGTCAAAGTTCTCAAAGACTTCAGTGCTTCTCTCCCCATCACTTGGTCGCATCCAACCTTGACAAGTAGAAAGCTAGTTACCCCGCTGTTTTTGGCTAGTTACCATTGTTCGTTCTGCTGTCCGATTTTTAGATTTTCCCTTTGTCACACCCGGTTTTCCATAAGGAACACCGAGCATATACTCACATGTATGCCAGGATCAATTGACTCATACATGTGCCGACAAGAGTGAAATATCATTGTATTATAAGCCAAGTTAAACGTACACCATAATATTACATCATATTACATAAAATATCAAATAATAGTATCAATACACTATAACACGACAGCGGAAGACTACGGCGTGGATGCTCCAGTTCCACAGGCGTTGCCCGGGGGTTCCGCCAACCTAGAACAACTCCTCGGGATCGAAGTCCTCCTCATCAAAGTCTACGTCTTCATTTACACCTGAGCAGCATATGATAACCAACGAAAGCAAGTTTGAGTACCATAGGTACTCAGCAAGTGTAGGAAAGAATGTTATGAAGGCCAACAACAAGGAAGGCTAACATGGTTAAGCACTATGCATTAATCCTAAGCCTTAGCTTTGATTAGCAACCTATCTTACTAAGTGATAATCCCACCATCATTATAGTTAAGTCACTAATGTTAGGTTACACCACCCAACAACCTCTTTCCGCCCACATCCATGTTTCTCTAATCATGGACAAGTCCAAGCCGCTCTTGACCGTGAGCACGGCTGTCATGACAGTTTGGTTCTCTGCAGAGATTGTACCACTTTACCCACAAGTAGTGATTTCATCCCCTGTTGCCAGGTGGACTAAGAAACCTCCCTGATATCCGTGGTTGCAAGCCACATTACACACTTCCTTTGGTGTGCGATCAGGAGATCACTACATAGCCTTTACAAAGGGCCTACCGACAAGTACAAGCCCACTGAGGTTTCACCGCTGTAGTTCCTGGGAGTAACCCTCCCCTACAGAAGCCCCCTCTTGAGCCTTGCAGTTCCCAGGGCAGTCAAAAATGGACTCCCATTCCCCGCACCATCCAAACACTCATACTATACCGGCAAACTCCTAATTAATTGGCCAAGCTGCCCCATCTCAGTCTTGTGGTGGCACTGTAAAGCCGGGTTAACTGTTCCATGAACCGGTCCTTAGAATCTAAGACAGACACTAACTCATTCCCGAGTCTCGTGCACGAAGCACCAACCAAACAACCAGTCTGTCTAGATTCATAACCACATGACACACACACTTGTGTCTTTCATATAGTCCACAAGACTAGTATCAACTATGTTTCATTCATTTCTAGAATTCTAAGCATGGCTAAGCACATAAAATGATAACCATTAAGTCATATCTAGTCCCTCCATGGTTTTGCAAGGAAAGATAAAACAATGTAACTATGAAAACATCCTACACTGGGTTTCATATTAAAGACATCATGCAAATAATCTAACTATTCATCCTAGAATAGGAGCAAAGTGGTCAAGGAACACTTGCCTTTTTATTGCTGATCAGAAATGTCAAAATTTGCCGTTGAAAATCGACAATTGGTTTTGGGGCTGGTTCTTAATTCAACGATTTTGAGAGGGCCGCATCATTCCGGCCGTGATCAACGGAGGCGCACGGTGTCGCTCGGCGGCAGCGATGACTGTCTCGACAAAGAAACACGAACACATGGAAAAACTCACTAATCCTCAACTTTTCTACCAAATTCGGAGGAGGAAACCACGAGTAACTCACCTAGTGCGGTTTCTTTGATCGAAACAGCCCCAAAATGCGTTGAACGGCGGCGGTGATCGTCGGACTTCATCGCAAGAGCGCTAGAATCAAGGACCTTCTACGTTTTTTTCTTGTTGGAGAACATCCTAATGAGAACTTGTTTGTGTGTGGGAGAAAGAGAATTGGGTGTCTTTGGGGTGTTTAAGTAGGAGGGCTGAAGGGAGCGGTTGTGGGCAGCGGTTGTTTCTTTTCTTTTTTTTTCCCACGTGGGTCGTGACAAACTACCACCCTTAAATGGAATCTCGCCCCGAGATTCGGAAGGTTTAAGGTTTTAAAAATTTTGTTGAGCAAAATGGTTTTGTTAAGATGTGCAAGAAAGACTTAATCAAAATTCGTATGATGAGGAAAGGATGGTTAAGATCATATTGTTTGTCCTCCATTGATGGTTAGGTGTCAAACTACGTTTTCTACACGGTAAGGAAATATAGACTTAATAATATAAGATACACACTACTTAGAAGCACGCATATAGCATCAAAGCTTCGTGCCAATCTTCAGTGACTTCGAGCTCGCTTCCTATAATCATTGGTCCTGCATTTTTATTTGTGATAGTCTTCCGTGGCGATTTTTTTTTTGCCAGTGATGATCTATAATATGGATTATCTAATCGTGCTAAAAAATGCTAAAATATGATGGGCTACCCCCTTAAATAAAAAAAATACTAGTTTGTAATGCATCAAACAACAATTTTTTTAACTCATTATGGTCAAGGCATGATCAATCACTCGTTGATCCAAATGGAACCTAAGCGAGTGGTGCATAATTTTTTCTACAAGTTCTTTTTTCTCTTTGAGTTGTCTTCGTACGTTAATCTCCAAAAATAAAATTCTATTGATTTGAAAAATTACAAAGTTAGAAAAAAAATTATGGGAAGCTAGATGAGGTTGGATTTGAAGAAAAAAATTATATCAACTAGTAAACAACGAAATTTTTAAAATAATTTATATTAAAATAGTAAAATATTTATTACGTCCATTTCTCACTAGGCTCGCGTCCTACGGGCAACCTTGGCTCTGATACCACTTTGTCACACCCGGTTTTCCATAAGGAACACCGAGCATATACTCACATGTATGCCAGGATCAATTGACTCATACATGTGCCGACAAGAGTGAAATATCATTGTATTATAAGCCAAGTTAAACGTACACCATAATATTACATCATATTACATAAAATATCAAATAATAGTATCAATACACTATAACACGACAGCGGAAGACTACGGCGTGGATGCTCCAGTTCCACAGGCGTTGCCCGGGGGTTCCGCCAACCTAGAACAACTCCTCGGGATCAAAGTCCTCCTCATCAAAGTCTATGTCTTCATTTACACCTGAGCAGCATATGATAACCAACGAAAGCAAGTTTGAGTACCATAGGTACTCAGCAAGTGTAGGAAAGAATGTTATGAAGGCCAACAACAAGGAAGGCTAACATGGTTAAGCACTATGCATTAATTCTAAGCCTTAGCTTTGATTAGCGACCTATCTTACTAAGTGATAATCCCACCATCATTATAGTTAAGTCACTAATGTTAGGTTACACCACCCAACAACCTCTTTCCGCCCACATCCATGTTTCTCTAATCATGGACAAGTCCAAGCCGCTCTTGACCGTGAGCACGGCTGTCATGACAGTTTGGTTCTCTGCAGAGATTGTACCACTTTACCCACAAGTAGTGATTTCATCCCCTGTTGCCAGGTGGACTAAGAAACCTCCCTGATATCCGTGGTTGCAAGCCACATTACACACTTCCTTTGGTGTGCGATCAGGAGATCACTACATGGCCTTTACAAAGGGCCTACCGGCAAGTACAAGCCCACTGAGGTTTCACCGCTGTAGTTCCTGGGAGTAACCCTCCCCTACAGAAGCCCCCTCTTGAGCCTTGCAGTTCCCAGGGCAGTCAAAAATGGACTCCCATTCCCCGCACCATCCAAACACTCATACTATACCGGCAAACTCCTAATTAATTGGCCAAGCTGCCCCATCTCAGTCTTGTGGTGGCACTGTAAAGCCGGGTTAACTGTTCCATGAACCGGTCCTTAGAATCTAAGACAGACACTAACTCATTCCCGAGTCTCGTGCACGAAGCACCAACCAAACAACCAGTCTGTCTAGATTCATAACCACATGACACACACACTTGTGTCTTTCATATAGTCCACAAGACTAGTATCAACTATGTTTCATTCATTTCTAGAATTCTAAGCATGGCTAAGCACATAAAATGATAACCATTAAGTCCTATCTAGTCCCTCCATGGTTTTGCAAGGAAAGATAAAACAATGTAACTATGAAAACATCCTACACTGGGTTTCATATTAAAGACATCATGCAAATAATCTAACTATTCATCCTAGAATAGGAGCAAAGTGGTCAAGGAACACTTGCCTTTTTATTGCTGCTCAGAAATGTCAAAATTTGCCGTTGAAAATCGACAGTTGGTTTTGGGGCTGGTTCTTAATTCAACGATTTCGAGAGGGCCGCATCATTCCGGCCGTGATCAACGGAGGCGCACGGTGTCGCTCGGCGGCAGCGATGACTGTCTCGACAAAGAAACACGAACACATGGAAAAACTCACTAATCCTCAACTTTTCTACCAAATTCGGAGGAGGAAACCACGAGTAACTCACCTAGTGCGGTTTCTTTGATCGAAACAGCCCCAAAATGCGTTGAACGGTGGCGGTGATCGTCGGACTTCATCGCAAGAGTGCTAGAATCAAGGACCTTCTACGTTTTTTTCTTGTTGGAGAACATCCTAATGAGAACTTGTTTGTGTGTGGGAGAAAGAGAATTGGGTGTCTTTGGGGTGTTTAAGTAGGAGGGCTGAAGGGAGCGGTTGTGGGCAGCGGTTGTTTCTTTTCTTTTTTTCCCACGTGGGTCGTGACACCCTTCGTCGTACCTACTGCCGTGAAGATCGAGCCACCCCCTGGGTTACACCCTATTAGTACCACTTGTTCACTGTATCGTGACGTAGATAAAGAGAAAAGGTGTCATGGATTGAACTGCTATTTGAGTAATACTTGCAATGCTAATGATGTGCTTTAGAATAAAGCAAATGAAAGTTTATTTTCAACCTTAGGCAGGGGACATAGGAATAATGCATTTCTTGTTTGATTACGGAAATTCCTATGTTGCTTAAAACAAGGTTACTACCTTACATGATGCTAAAAGCTGCAAATAGGATCCAAGTAATTAGGCGAGTATTTATGCAAAGTGATCTTCCCTTATATGCCGAAATTCCAGCATGTAGAGTTGCATGTTTTAGCGGCGTCGGGTTAGTCTTGCTGAGCCCTCGTGCTCACTGCTTGTTGTTGAAGCATTGTTGCAGGAGAGTACGTAGGAGAGGAGGTTCCCGATGAAGAGACGGATGCCCTAGCTTCTACCGTCTAATGGGAGCCGTGCATGCCGCCGTGTTGAGTGTTGTGTGTGTTCTAGTGGGAACACATTCACGGGCTGAACGCTAACTCTTTTGCTTAGTATATGCCCGAGAGTGTAGACTATAAACATATATGATGTAAATTATGTTCCAAAACTCTTTGTAATATAAGAATTTCGCTTCCGCTGTTTAAAATGTATTGTGTTTATACGTGTGTTATCCGGTGTTGCATAATACAACACCCCTCAGTGAGATCCTGCGATGTCGGGACCCCCGGTCCTCACAATATGAAATCAAAGTTTGGGTACGGTGGTAAGGACTTCTTGTACTATAAGAAGCGTTGTGGCAGGGATGTAGCAATGCTCTAGTTGATTGATTTTAATGTGGATGTATAATCAATGATACAAAACAATTAATGAATGAAAAGTTAGATTGTTATTGACTAGGGATCAACCTAAAGAGCTGCAGGTCTTCATAACGCCCATGAAGCGACCAAGGGAGACAAAAAAGTATTGAACCATGTAGAAAGGAACCAATTGATGCATACAAGGTTTGGCTACTCGTTTTGCAAGACAATGCGAATGAACAAGATGGTGCGGATGAACTAGATGAACAAGCACACTCAGGTATTTTGTAGTGCTTCAATCATCACAATTAATAAAATTATTGTGTACTGTAACTAGAAATTGCACTAACATATTTATGGTTCATAGAATTCAAGGATGACTACAGGGTGGAAACAATTAATACCTACAAGGAGTGGTTGAGGCAGCGACGGGAACTTGCAGATATCTGTAATTTCATTCTTTCATTGATTACTAAAATCAATTTATCAATTGCAGATTCTGAGATAAATAATTAATGCTTCCTTTGGCTGCAGTATCGTACGTACAAGAGGATATGGATAGTGTGAATACACATATAAAAGACGAAAATCATGAAATCAACCCCTTACCAAGAGTGACCAACTCATGCTTGTCTTCCCAAAAATAAAGAAAAGGGTAACTTATTGTAGCCTCAGATATAATTTGTTGCTCAAACGTACCTTGTTTAATGTGTCTGATCAATTTATTCTTAATGATTGAATAGGAGGTGGCAAGAACAATGGACGGGGTACGTTGAAAGGTTTATCAGTAGCCACCAAGAGAATAAAGAGCGGAACTCAAAAACTCCATATTGATTTTTCAAAAAAAGTTTGGAGGTCCCATAAGACCAAATGCTCGTGCGTTCATCGATGAGGTGGTAACGTTTACAAGAAAAAGGGCTCCACTCATAGGAGTGAGAAGCTCAAAGGATATAATGAAAAAATATCAAAAATTCTATAGCAAATGATATTCTGGTATGTATGATGATTTATGTCGCTAAGCATATTAAACCTCTAATTTTGCAAGTGTTTCCCACCATCTCTCCATGTTTACCATTACAATAGAATAAGTGGGTCACTGAAAACACTACAAATGCAAAGGAAAAAATATTGGACATTGAGTCACAGAGATATAGAGGATGGCGATCAACATTCAGTTCTACATACAATGCCTACAATACTTATCATGAGAGAATAAAAAAGAAACCTTAAGATATATAGACATTGTTGATTGGCACTACTTGATATTGTACTTTGGAACTGAAACATTCCAGGTTTGATAGCATTTACTTTATTTTATCAAATACACATATAAAAAAGAATGATTCATTCATTGCAGTTATAATGCATTTATCATTGACATCTTTTGCAGAAGATTAGCCAAAAGAACTCTGGAAATCGTCAGCAACAAAAGACCAAGCACCTCATGGGATCAAAACCATACTCCCTATATAGCTATGAGCGGGTAATGTTGTGTTAAACATCTGGTTCTACATTAATTAATTAATAGGTATTCGTATCATACATTCTCTGCATCTTAGAGGGACCCAGGAACTGCTGAAGAGCCAAGTGATTTGAATCTTTTCCAGTTGACTCACATGAAAAATGGGGAATGGTCAAACACTGCATCTAGGGATGTCTATGTGAGTACTACTACGTTTAGGTGTTAATTATGTTACTTCAATTATGTTCATAATTGAGTTAATAAATCCAATTGTATTTCATCATTTAGGACAATGCAACTACAAAAATTGCTGAGACGGAATTACAGTCTGAGAGATTGCTGATAACAGAAGAAAACATTATTTTCCAATCAACGTACAAGGAAAGCTTAGGATGCAAAATATCAAAACCTCATAGTCATGGATACTTGGCAAAGTATCCGACACGAAGACAAATGATAAATGACCACATTGAAGAACAAGCCCATGCTTCAGCTGCAGTCCAGCAAAGAAATATTGAACTCCAACGCAAGATTGAAAAGTTAGAAGAACAACATGCTAATGAAGTTGCTGAAATGGAGGAAAATAGGCGGCTGATTGGAGAGGAAGAGCAGAAAGCAAGGGAAGCATTTCAAGAACAACTCAGGGAAGAGATGCGCTTGATGCTAGCACAACCAAGAGAGGAAATATCACAACAGGTAATAAACGTGGGAATTTAACTATGATGATTTATAAACTATATGAGAGCTAATTGGTTTCCAATTCTCTTGGTTTGCAGACTAACGCAGAAAGCAACATCTCAAAAGAACTTGTAACTATTCGCAAGACTGGATTTCTTAAACTAACCAAAAACATACTGTCATTCTGTCTGCAACTTATATTCATTCACATCAACTAAGGAGTGCTGCAAAAGGTCGTGTGGGGGCAAGGAATTAAACAATACCGATGTGAACAAACTATGTCGAAGCTTAATATCGATAGACTATTTATGTTATATTAATGATAGTTTTGATGTTCCAGTGACATTTTTTCTTAGAGTTTTAGGAATGACTCCTTAATTATGTATCCTTGTTGGATAATAATAATTAATGGTAGTTTAAAATACTATTATTGGAGGTGCAATATTTCATATTATATAATTATTTTGCAATAATATCTATAATAACATAATTTCAAATGCAAAACACATTAATGCTTAATTTCTTATTCTAATATATGTAAACTCTGGTTTTAAATTCGTTGTTGGAAGGTTTAATTGCCATGATGTCATTTCGTTGCGACACAACCATTTACCACAAACACTCTTTGAAGCTACAATAGCTAATTGTCACAAAATTCAATATGTTGCAACATAATTGCTTGTCATGAATTAATTTTTGTTGCAAACAAACTTATTGCCATAAAACGGCAATAGAACCTATTGCCACAAAATATTGTGTGTTGCAATTGGGCTTGGAGCAACAAAATAATTTGCGTAGCAATAGAGCATACTGCCATAAAATCTTATGCGTGGCAATAGAGTCTGCAGCAACGGAATAATTTGTATGGCAATAGTGCCTGCTGCAGTAAAACATTGTGCATGATAATAGGACTTGATACGACGAAATATTATGCGTGACTATAGGGCCTATCGCCACAAAATAATTTGCATGGCAATAGAGCCTGATTGCTACAAGCCTACAATGATGGTTGAATGCAAATACATTCTGATGCAATGTCTAAGTGTGTGGCAATACGGACTATTGCCATAGATTCGATGGATGCAAGTACTAAGGATCGCAACGCTTCATTTTGTGACAATTACTACAGGTATTGTGACAAAATATAATTTCGTTGTCCAATCCTTTTGCCACGCGGCTACTTGTAACGGCTGCCAACAAAAGTGGTGTTGTGGTAATTGGATGATATTGCAATAAATATGACCATATTGCAACGATATGTCATTGTTGCAATCAACTGATTTTTTAGCAGTGTCTCTTCAATTCTGTCTCGTTCAAGTAATCGTAGTTTTGACAACTACATCATAGTTTTCTGAAAATTTACACACTTTTATCGGTGAAATAATTACCACGTTAATGTCACAATGACATATTTACGTAACCTAGAGGATTCTGTTTCGATTATTTGTCGAATCCTGAGAATTCTAGGTGTCGTCAACCTGCAGTTTTCTTGCTTAATCTGATTAAAAGTGACAAAATAAATCCATAGCGAAGTATTCCTTTACTAACTTCTTATGCGTATATGTTGCATGAGGCCCAACTGATGAGCACTGAGCATACACTATGCTCTATGAGAAGCAAGAGGACTTGTTTCTCTCAATCTTTCTTTGGCCAAAAGATCTGGCATGCGGACTGTTGGTTGATGGACGATGCTTAGAGATATCCTGGCGTGCATGGAGATATTCTATCGTTGAGTTTATTTAGATCATATCTATTATCGTGTGTATAGTTGAGATTAAATCTGATCGGTTGCATCCGATCTTATCTGTAATTCTCATCTCTATAAATAGAACGGCCTGGTCATCGGCGACTTCATCCTATTCAGCCTAAACTAGCTTCACGTTCAACAAGGACTACTAAGAAATGTTACTTCGTGATTGACCTGTAGCATACTCCAAAGAATTTTGTGTTATGCTGGTTTTTGTAACGTGTTCTTGTCAGGATGGCCCACTGTCAAATTGGGAGGCCTTCGCAGTTTGCTAAATATTTCATGAATGAAGAAAAACAACCATCAACAATGACACAAATAAATGTTTTTAAGGTGAACTGTTCAGTATCGTACTCATGAAACAAATCAACGTATAGTTGTACATGCGAAAAAAATTAATTGAGTGACATGAGTTATATGATATAGGTATATTTAATTACAAAGAAGGATAACATAATGGAAACGTGAAGTCATAAACTTATTAAGGGAGAGTAATGGAATTTTATTTGCACTTACGGGAACGAAAACAGATGCACAACGACGGAAACACATGAACCGTAGTGTTTGACGGCCTTTTTCAGCGCCGACCACACATCGCGGCTGACAGGGTAGACGGGATCGAACCATCGAAGAACGTATCCACCAGACATTCTCTCCCTATGCTGGACCTGGCCATTCCCGTACCCAATGTTGGACACAGCACGCCGAGCAGCCAATGATGATTACAAGCTGCAGAAGAACGACACGGTGTATTTTGTCTTTTGTTTCTCCGTTGAGCTTCCCTAGCTAAACTGTAGCTACTAGTCCTCTTGTGTCAATTTGTGGTTCAACTAACACCTATATATCCTATTTATACTCATACTCAAGTATAGACACAAAGATCAGTAAGGAGAATATATAATGCTAACAGATCTTACAACGGCCGACAAAAGTAGATCGCGTTTTCGTGAGCCCCGGCCGACGAAAATAGATTATATTTTCGTGAGCTTGGACAATGACCGATGAAAATATACCATACTGTCATGAGCTGGCGTGCAGCGCACGAAAATATGTTTGTTTTCGTGGGGGCCGACGAAATTATGTTAGACCGATGAAAATAAGTTGTTTTCCTGTAGTGTAAAGGATCAAACACACAATAAGTGCTGCAGTGTCATCGCTGATGGCTACATCAAAATTACTTCATTGGTAGAGGGCACATTGTGGACCCCTCAGATGGAAATAAACGGTGTAGTAAAATTTTATTAACATGAATTTCATTTTCAGGGTGGTGTAATTCTTGTAACATTATTTTAAAATCCCTCGTCCCAATCAAGACCAGATTTTTGTATATGCTATATGTTTGGTAGTTGAATTAATCTTGATGGAAACTTGTTATAGCTCATTATCCACGTAGCCTGGAAAAAGTTCTTGTTGCGGATATTAATTCACACATGACTACAAATTTAAGGCACTAAAGAAGAAATCATTTATGACCAACAGATTCGACGCCCATGTCATTAAATTACAAAAAATCAAAGGCATGCAACGACCATATATATATATATATATTGGTGCCCCATCCATACCAAACCTTATCATGGCCTGCCTCTGCAGCATCCACATTTAGCATATCTTTCTCGCTACTCGTTATCAATTTCATGCTAGAAAGCAGCATATGCACTTTCTTGATCTAGAAAGTTTAAATCTGATAAAGTACAAAAACCACCATGCTTACTGTCAAACCGAAGTTTAGGACAAAATAAAAAGAAAATAATGTGAATATAGTTCAATTCCATCAAACATATTAGGAAACCAAGATAATAAGATATATGTAGCCATCAAAGACACAATAGCTAAAACCAATGGATAGACCACAGGATCCTGCTGGTAATCTCAACCTTGTGCTTATTAACCGGATGCTTATTGGACTATCCAATCTTTTCTTTTCCTTTCCTGAAACAGGGATCATTGATGATGAAGATAATCACACATTGACACACAAATTAAAGGAAAGCCACATGATTGGATTGAGTAGTTGGCAGATTACCTAGTACTGTTGCTTGTTGATGCGCCTTGTCTATTGGTTGTCGATGGTGTAACAGGTCCAGTTGCTCGAGGGCGACTGGTGTCAGGTGAGCAAGGGTTAAAGTTAATAAGGTGGCTGATGCTCGTGTTTCTAGGCCTCATATAGTTAGCTACACCACCTCTCGTCATACTGTGTGATATCATGTTCACATAATGTGGCAGTACTGGCGTCCAGTTCGCAAAGGCACTTCTTCCAGACTGAAACGGTGAAACAGCACTACCATTGACCGATCCATGAGGCATCTGATCCAGAAACATAGATTGATGGTATGAGTTAACGGGAACAGCTCTCCGAGTCCTCCATGGCCCTGAAGGACTTAATCGGCCATCTCTCGCGGTAAAGGGAACTGTAGTATCATATGCCATGTTGCGTGAGCAGCCATGCGTCCTGTAGTCTTGCATGAAAGTATGTTTTATTTCAGAGGACGGGGCTGGAAAAATAACTTTACCAAACAGCATAAAACATCCAGGCGGACTAGCAGCATCCTTGGTAATTTCAGGCATTTTAGTTTGATACTGCAGATTTTTCTGGAACTGGGTTGAATGATGAACCATTTCAATCTTTCCACCTAAATTGAAGTTTGCCTGTCCTCTGTCATCTGCTGCATCATCCACTGGAGCAGGATGAGGTATATTTAAATCAAACTGAGTTGTCCGATGATGTTTATTGTCACCCATTGAAGCCTGGCCATTAGAAGAGTACACATCTACTGAATCCATATCAAGAGGTATATTCAGATCTACGTCAAATTTAAAATCAGAGGATTTTGCATTGACTTCATTCAAGGCAGCAGCACCTGAGGTTGATGACAATTGGCATATTCTGGGTGCTTCATTTGCGATCTGTTGTGGAGGTTTGGTAGCCTCATTTCCTTCTGAATCTAGGATATTATCATTCCTTTCTGCCTCCATTGAATCAACTATGGAACCCAAAACAATATCACTTAATTCTCTTGAAGCAACACAATGTTGAGGATTTGTCTTGTCTTTTCGGACACTACTACTATTTTGGTTTGTGTCTCTCTCCGTTGCTCCTATATCATTCTCTTGCTGCAGCAATCCAGTACCACTTAATTCAACATCATTATTAACAATGCCACATTGTTTGCCACACTTAGAATTTTCCTTGTTGGACTGCATCTTGCTATCATCACATTCCTTTGAGACAGAATAAAGCCCTAGGTTTTCCATGCCACTTCTGTTACGTTCACCATCACTAATACTTTCTTCTAGCTCATTAGCGCAACTCTCAACACCCAACTTCCTTCTAATTGAATCCTGTCCACTTAACCCTCTGATAGGATAATTTTCTCCATCGCCATAATCTGCATCAGTAGCAACCAGTGATTCATCACCATCCAACATAGAGCAAGACTCGGTGCTGCAATTTGTAGAGTCCTTGCAAACGGAAATGTCATTTGTGCCGCTTGTCCATTCGTGTTCGCCTTTTTTTATTTTCTCTACAGAGGATTCTTCCTCATTAAAATTCTTCAGATCTGGCCCCTCTGCCTTGGTAGAAGTCAAGCTAAAATCTATATTGGAGGTATTGATAGGAGCATTTGTTCCTTGATGCGGTGGAGCAATCATTTCACAAGCTACAACACTTCTCTGGGACTGCGCCAAGCTACCTTTTGAGCTAAGTTTACGTGGAACGTCTTGAACCATAGTCGAAGTAGCAAGAGTGCCATCTGTGTTTTTCAAAAAAAAAATTATGGAACACTAAATACATGAAAAATAGACATGGTTGAAAAATTTGCATATGTGATGAAATTATATGCATAGAGTTAACTGTAATATGCCCAAAGAGAAACTGCAAACAGCTGAAATACCAATGACTTTATGAAAATTGTATACAAATGTTCTGATTTCAGTTATTTTATTTTCATCCTTGTGAAACAAATAAGCTCATGAGCGTGATACATGATTTTGTTTTCATGGTAGAATATAACGTACTACACTAGCATATATGAACATTTCATTTCACTCATAGTGTATTTAGATGTTCACTTTTTTATTCCTTCATCGGATTTCTGTTTTAAATATGAAGGAGGATATGATTGTGGATTTCTATCTATAATGAAATTATATGCATAGTTTACTGTAACATTCCCAGGAAAAAAATACAAATAGCTGAAACAAGTATGATTTCTTGAGGGCTTTATATAAATGTTCTAATTTCACTTATTTACTTTCTGTCCCTTGTAAAACAAATAAGACCATCACGCTTGTGATGATACTGTTGTATAATAGCAATTTCTGCATAGCATGTTGATCGAGAGAGTGTGATGGTTCGTGTTTTTCAGGAAGATAGGAGCACGCAAGACTTCTCTGGTTTCCCTGTTTCTCACGTACTGATTACAACCGATGTTACAAGAAAATAAAAAACGCCTGGACCCTGGATATGTGCTAACTCACGATCCACAATTAACGCTAAAAACCTTGTGCATGAACCGCACGTTATTTCCGATCAAAACTCTCCCTGCATGGCTGGCCATTAGACGCCCTCACCGCAACCAACGTGCATGGCGTGAGCTCTAGATTCCTACTTACTTGCTGCTTGAGCCACGACCGGGTTAAAGTCCAACAGACTCCCCCTTAAGCCAGTTGTGGCTCAAAATTCCAGACACCCAACAAATGCCTCATGGTTGCAAATTTCCCCATCGGTAAAGCTTTTGTCAAAGCATCTCCCCTCTGTTATTCAGTTGGAATGAACTCAACTGAAATATGTCCATCTTGGACACATTCTCTTACAAAATGGTACCTTATGCAGATGTGTTTGCATCTTCCATGAAATACTGTGTTTTTCATCAATGCAATAGCTGAGCGATTATCCACAAAGAGCTTCACCTCAGGGAACTCCCTTCTTGTCAGTTCACTTAGTAAACTTTTTAACCACACAGCTTGTCATGCAGCCATTGTTGCAGCCATGAATTCTGTCTCACATGATGACATTGCTAGTGTCCTCTGCTTTTGTGAATTCCAGGTGATCAAGCTCTTGTTCAGATAGAAAACCATCCCTCCAGTGATTCTTCTGTCATCCTTGTCACCTGCTAAATCACTATCTGAATACCCTGTGAGGATCATCGGCTCACCACTCCCTTTTGGATACCACAAACCATACTGCAGTGTTCCTTTCAAATATCTCAAGATATGCTTCACTGCCTTGAGATGCAGAACAGTAGACTTGTCCATATATCTGCTCGCTACCCCTACTGCAAATGAAGGTCTGGTCGAGTGTGCAGTAAATACCTTAAACAGCCAATAGCTTGCCAATATTCAGTGGCATCAGTAGGTGTTCCCTCAGGATCTTTGGGCAAATTCTGCTTGTGCTCCGTCGGTACTTTTACTGATTTGCATTCTCCCATCCCAAACTGCTCCAAAACCTTCCTGGCATATGTAGTTTGCTTGATGACAGTTCCCTCCTTTTGTTGATGCACTTCTATCAGGTAGAGACTGAGTAAACCAAGGTCACTCATTTCAAATTCAGACTGCATTTGCTGCTTGAAGTCACTGATGATTTTTGTGCTAGCTGTTGGACCTAATCCTGAGCGTGATATGTACTGAAGGAATAACGGAAACAATCTCACGTGGGAAGATCCATGCAAGAGTTCTGATCGACGTGGGAGTGCATGCAGGGTGCATGAAGAACGTGAGAAGTGGAGATTAGTTGGTTCCGGGTAGTGTGTGTTTGTTAGAGAGCTGAGGCACTGTTGTTTGTTTTTCTGTTTTGAACAACCGATGTAAGCGCGTGAGTTAATAACAATAAGAGCTAGAGATCCGGTTTGGACTCTGAGCACCCAACTTCTGCTTGTTCATCGTGAGAAAAACACATGAGCGCCACCGAGTTCTTCTTTCATCTGGCATCAGAGCTGGAGTTATGATCTTCTCCTGAGTTCCATCCACCAAACATCATGGCATCCGACTGGGAGAATGGTGGCGTGCCGTACCAGTTGCCTCTGTTGACGGCGATGAACTACTTGACGTGGGCAATCAAGGTGCAGGTGGTGATGGAGGCGGAGGAGACTTGGGAGGCGATAGAGACGACGCCTGGCTTCGGGGGACTTGATCCGAGGAAAGACAAGAGGGCTCGGGCGCGTCTTCATCAAGCCTTGCCGGAGAACCTGATCTTGCAGGTAGCAAAGTACAAGACGGCGAAGCAAGTCTGGGATTCCCTCAAGTCCCAGTTTGTTGGCACGGAGCGTGTCAAGGAGGCAAGGATGCAGACGTTGAAAGGAGAATTCGATGCGCTGTGAATGAAGGAGGGAGAGCCCCTCGATCAGCTTGTAGGGAGAATATCGGCAATGTCGGTTCGCTACATGAACCTTGGTGGTTCGTTGGAGAATTATGCTCAGGTGAAGAAGTTGCTTGACTCTGTGCCGGAGCGGTTTGTGCACTGCATCGCCGGCATGGAGCAGTTCTGTGATTTGGGTGCGATCACGTTGGAAGAAGCACTCGGGCGTTTGAAGGCCTATGACGAGCGGATCAGTCGTGCAAACGGTGGCAGTACCGGGAACGGAGATGGGCAGTTGCTCCTCACACGTGCCGAGTGGGAGGCACGGTACAAGAAGGACAACGGCGACAATGCATTCCGAAGCAAGTCGTCGGAAAGTGGCGGTCGTGGCTAGGGTGGTCGAGGACGCGGTAGAGGGCGCAGCCATGGTGGATGTGGTGAAGCGTCGACCAAGGGAGGTGGCACCGGATTGGGTGGCAAAACACGTGACAAGAGTCGCATTCGGTGTTTCAACTGCGAGAAGTTTGGACACTATGCAAGCGAGTGTCGAGCGCCTAAGGAGGAAACCAATCTAGCGAAGGAAGAAAACGAGCCCGCTTTACTGCTCGCCGTGGAAGAGGTAAATTCGAGACCCCTCTCAGAAGTGCAACACAATAATGTTCTTTTCAGTGAAGAAGCAGTTTGTTCGGAACTGATGCTGGCAAATGAAGGAAATTCTATGGGAGATGTTTGGTACTTGGATAATGGTGCAAGTAGTCATATGACAGGTGAAAAATCTAAGTTCGAGGAGCTTGATGAAGGTGTCACTGGTATAATCCGTTTTGGAGACAGCTCAACTGTTGAAATTATGGGTAAGGGCTCTATACTCTTTGCCTGCAAGAATGGAGATCAGTGGTTTATAGAAGAGGTGTATTACATTACAAGACTCCAGAGCAACCTTGTGAGCCTTGGGCAATTAACTAAACTTGGCCACAAAGTTGTGATGGGGGGTGATCAACTGGAAGTGTTCAAGAAGAACCCTCAACGACTGATTATGAAAGTGAAGCGGTCTCAGAACTGGCTGTATCGCATCAGTTTGAAGCTTGCAGAGCTGGTGTGTCTATTGGCAAAAATGGAGGACTCGGCTTGGCTTTGGCATGCTCGGATGGGGCATGTGAATTTTCAGAGTCTCAAGATGATCGCTGAGAAGGAAATGGTGGCAGGGGTACCACTGATCAAGCATCCTGATCAGTTGTGTGAGGGGTGTCTTGTGGTAAAGCAGACGAGAAGATCTTTTCCCCTCATATCACAGTATAGGGCTAAGGAACCGTTGGAACTCCTGCACATTGATCTGTGTGGTCCGATCACACCCAAGATGATTGCCGGTAACAGGTATTTTATGTTGATCGTGGACGATTTTTCTCGCTGGATGTGGGTTCATCTTATCAAAACCAAGGATCAGGTCAGTTCGGTGTTTGAAAAGTTTAAAACACTGGCTGAAAATACAAGAGACCGACGTGTCAAAACAGTGAGAACAGATGGAGGTGGGGAGTTTCTGTCAGCCAAGTTTACAGGTTTCTGTAAGGCTGCAGGGATCCAAAGACACTATACTGCACCATATACGCCGGAACAGAATGGTGTGGTTGAGAGAAGAAATAGAACTGTTATGTCGATGGCACGATCACTGCCCAAGAGCATGAACATGCTGGGAAGATTTTGGGGGGAGGCGATAAGGCACTCGGTTTATCTGTTGAACAGGCTACCAACAAAGGCGATGGGTAATCAAACCCCATTTCAAGCTTGGAATGGAAGAAAACCACATCTCGGACATATCCAGGTGTTTGGATGTGTGGCACACGTTAAAATGGTGATGCCTCGTCTAAAGAAGTTGGATGACCGCAGCAAGAAGATGGTGTACCTCAGTGTGGAGGAAGGCTGCAAGGCACATCGTTTATTTGATCCTAGTCGTGGTAAACTGGTTGTGAGCAGGGATGTTGTTTTTGAAGAGAACACCAAGTGGACGTGGGAGGAAGATGGTGGATCAGTGGAGTTCATCATCGAAGAAGAAGTACTAGGTGAACCAACTGAACTACCTAGACCATTGGAAGGAGAACAAGCACATGAGGAGGAACTAAACAATGTGCCAGGAACTCCGGGAAGTGCTATACCATCTCCATCTACTCCTGCATTGGGAAGCATTGGCAACATGCAAGGCACGCCACCTTCTGCAGTATCTCAGGCAAGGGAGGTTGTTTCAGAAGTGACTCCTCCGAACGTTCAGGCTGAGGAATTGTCAACGGGTTCATTGTCACGTACTCAAGGTAACGTGCCAAGAGCAAACTAAAAGTCTATATCTGAAGGATGGAGCAGTGAAGATGGTCCGATTCGTTACAAACCTCTGGCTGAAATTCTTGAGAAGGTTCCGGTTGTAGAACTCACGTATGAAGAGTCAGATGATGGGGCTCTGTTAGCAGAAGCAGAAGAACCATTGTGTTTCAATGATGCAACTGGCCATCATGAATGGGATGAAGCCATGAAGAGAGAAATTGAATCAATTGAAAAGAATGGAACTTGGACATTGTCAGAATTACATGCTCGTCATAAACCCATCGGTGTGAAGTGGGTTTACAAGCTGAAGAAGGACTCTTCGGGACAGATTATCAAGCACAAGGCCAGACTCATAGCGATGGGATATGTTGAAATGAATGGCGCTGCCTGCCCTCAAAGGAGCAGATCCTCTCATATTTATAGAAGAAGCAATACATGGCAGGTTACATGCGTGGCTTGTAGCACACGACCAGACAAGGAGACACAGCTCCAAATATAGATGATGCTCTTCTAAGAATAGTTATGCACTTCTATGAATAAGTATTCACTTCTATATTTAACACAGACAAGGAGACACAGCTCCAAATATAGATGATGCTCTTCTAAGAATAGTTATGCACTTCTATGAATAAATATTCACTTCTATATTTAACACCCCCCCTCAATCTGGACGGTGTGCAACTAAGTTCAGATTGCGCCTAAGATTGCAGAAGGCAGTGACCGGCAAAGGCTTGGTCATGATGTCGGCTATTTGATCCTTGGAGGAGATAAAGCGAACCTCTAATTGTCGAGATGCCACGCGCTCCCGGACAAAATGATAGTCCACTTCAACATGTTTGGTGCGCCGATGAAATATCGGATTTGCCGATAGATAAGTAGCCCCGATGTTGTCACACCATAAACTTGGCGGTCGATGTTGAGAAATCCCGAGTTCGCGCAGCAATACTTGAATCCATATAACTTCGGCGGTAGCATTAGCAACCGCCTTATACTCGGCCTCCGTACTTGAGCGAGAGACAGTAGGCTGTTTGCGAGAGCTCCAGGAAATGAGATTGCCTCCAAAGAAAATGGTATAACCACCGGTGCTGCGCCTATCATCCGGATTGCCAGCCCAATCCGCGTCTGAAAAAGCACTGAGTAATGAGGACTCAGTTTTTGTGATGCAGAGACCCAAGTATGAAGTGGCATGTAGATAACGCAAGATGCGTTTGACTGCCGCCCAATGAGTAGTTGTTGGCGCCGAAAGAAATTGACAGACACGATTCACACAAAATGAGATATCCGGTCTAGTCAATGAGAGGTATTGGAGAGCGCCAACGACACTCCGATAGCGTGTAGAATCTTCGGTGGAGAGAGGATCACCACTTGCTAACATCAACTTATCCGTAGGGAGCATGGGGGTGGAGACAATATTTGAGGAGGCCATGTTGGTGCGCTTCAAAATATCTTGAATATATTTATGTTGTGTCAATATGAGGCCGGTTGAAGTATGATGCACTTCTATACCAAGAAAGTAACTCAGGGGACCGAGATCTTTTACCGCAAAGTCAGCTTGAAGGTGGGCAAGAAGACGATTTGTAGCCGATGATGAGGAACTGACAATGATAATGTCATCCACATAGATGAGAATATACATCTGAATGCCCCCTTTATTAAAGATAAATAAAGACACATCGGCTTTAGAAGCATAGAAGCCCAACTGTAATAGCTTGCCACTAAGACGTGAAAACCAGGCTCTTGGGGCCTGTTTAAGGCCATATAATGACTTGTCCAGCTTACAAAGATAAGTAGGATGATCTGAGTCAATAAAACCAGGTGGTTGTTTCATATAAACATCTTCATTGAGATGACCATGAAGAAATGCATTCTGAATATCAATTTGCCGAAGAGACCAACCACGAGAGACAGCAAGAGATAAAAGAACTCGAATAGTAGTAGGTTTGACCACAGGGCTGAATGTATCATCATAGTCAACACCATACTGTTGTTTGAAGCCCTTTGCAACCAGGCGGGCTTTATAGCGATCAATCGAGCCATCAGCCTTACGCTTCAACTTGAATATCCACTTACAATCAATGACATTGAGGCCGGCACGTGGCGGAACGAGATGCCAAGTGTTGTTCTGGAGAAGGGCTTGAAACTCCTCATTCATTGCGGACCTCCAAAGTGGATGAGACTTGGCATTGGTATAACAAGTTGGTTCTTCATCAGAGGTACGGACTGCTGAATATGTCACCGTGCCATCGGTACGGACTTTAGGTTGCTTAATATTGTTGCGGAGACGAGTGCCGTACCGATGAGCGGGAGCTGCTGGCACGGCTGCACCAGATTGGATGGCTGGCGCGGGCCGTACAGGCGAGGGATCCCACGAGGCAGACGGCTCGCGAGGTGAGCCGACAAGTGGCAGCTCAGTCGAAACCTCTGTCGGGTGGTGAGAAGACACGGGTGCGCGCTCATCTGAAGGTGGGTCGCGGGCGCAGGGAGTGGAGGGCGGAGACCCCGAGGCCGCCTGGTCCACACGGGGCACGGAGGCCGTAGCACCTGCGTCAGCAGGGAATGTCGGCGCTGAGCCCGTAAGAGGTTCAGGCGACAGGCGCCTGTGATCTTCGGCATCAGAGAGAGCTGCAGGCACAGGGTTAGCAGGCAACGAATGCACATTGTTAGTGTTCAAACTAAAACTGCTACGATTTGGTTGGGTGGTTGGAATATTTTGTGGTTGTTCAACGTTGGATGAAGGATTAGTGGCAAAGGGAAATTTAGCCTCATCAAAAACAACGTCACGAGAAATATACACGCGACCGGATTCCACGTCAAGGCACTTGTAGCCCTTGTGATGTGAGCTGTACCCAAGAAACACACAAGCCTTGGATCTAAATGAGAGTTTGTGTTGATTATACGGTCTCAAATTGGGCCAACACGCACAACCGAAGATGCGAAGCATATTATAATTGGGTGGGGCTTTGAACAAACGTTCTAGAGGACATAAATTATCAATTACGCGGGTTGGCAATCTGTTGATGAGATAAGCAGCAGTAGCAAACGCTTCATCCCAAAACTTTATAGGCATTGATGCATGAGCTAAGAGGGCAAGCCCGGTTTCAACAATGTGGCGATGTTTGCGTTCGGCCGAGCCATTTTGTTGATGGGTGTGGGGGCAAGATACATGATGAGAAATGCCAAGAGAACGAAAAAATTGATTGTGAATTTTTTGGTACTCCCCACCCCAATCGGATTGAACACATTTGATTTTAGTATCAAGAAGGCGTTCTACATGAGCTTGGAATTGCAAGAAAATACGCTGAACCTCAGTTCTATCTTGCATCAAGTAAACCCAAGTGAATTTGCTGTAGTCATCAATAAAACTTATGTAATATCTATAACCACCAACAGATTTAGGGGCAGGACCCCAAACATCTGAAAAAATAAGTTCTAAAGGAGATGTAGAACGATGAATAGCATTATTGTAAGGAAGTTGGTGGCTCTTGCCTAATTGACAAGCATTACATATGGTGTGACTCGACTCTTTAGAACATGGGAGATTATTCAAACTTAAGATAGACCTAACAACTTGGGTAGAGGGGTGGCCAAACCGAGCATGCCATTGATCTGTAGACGTCTTGACATGGATGAGGGCTTGTTTGAAGGACTCAATGTCGGAGAGTTTGATGGGATAGAGACCGGATTCACATCTTCCTTCCAGAAGTACTTGCCTCGTTGCTATGTCCTTTATGAGAAAATGATACGGATGAAATTCAAAAAAGACATGGTTATCACGTGCTAATTTATGAACGGAAAGAAGATGTTTGGAAATATGTGGAACGTGAAGAACATTTACTAGTGCAAGGGATCTAGTAGCAGTATTAATTGAACAAGAACCAATATGCATAATTTGCAAACCTGCCCCGTTGCCAACTTGAACGGTTTCACCACCATGATATTGTTCGCGGAGGGCTAGGCGATCTAGATCACTAGTGATGTGATCAGTAGCCCCGGTGTCGGTGTACCAGTTGGGGTCGACCTTGTAAGAAGTAGTGGTAGCAGCAGCGGCAAAGGGTTGTTCCTCCTGATAGGACTCGTCCATGCGGTGCCAACATTTTATCGCCGTGTGGCCCTCACGGCCGCAGATCTGGCACGACGGACGCTTCGGCCTGTCGTAGCTTGGAGCAGATCGACCACCGCGGCCCTGGAACGGTGCAAGCCAACGTCCACGGCCACGGCCAGGCGGTGTACCGCGACCGCGTCCACGCGGCGCTTGTCCCCCGCGGCCAGCGAAGTTGGCTGAGGCGCCAATATTAAGTCGCGTCTCGGTCTGGTTCTGGAGCTGACGAGCCTCGAATGCCAGGAGGTGGGAGTAGACGTCGTCGAGGGAGAGAGCTTCGGTCTTGGTCGTAATAGATGTGACGAACGGATCGTAATCCGATCCGAGACCGGCCAGGAGATATGCAACAACTTCATCATTGCGGAGAGGGGCATCAGCAGCAGCAAGTTCACTGGCGAACCCCTTAATCTTGCGGAAGTAGTCAGCAGCAGACAAATCCCTCTTCTTCGTGGTGGCGAGGTCGATGCGAACTTGGACAGTTCGGGCTTGCACGGCAGAGGAGAACATGCGCTGCAACGTGTCCCAGGCTTCTTTGGCGGTGGAGGCAGACACCACATCAAGAAGTAGCTCCTCGGTCATGGAGGAGAGAAGTCCACTAAGGAGTTGCTGGTCCTGATCATACCACCTGCTGTGAGCCGGATTTGGAACAAGCTCGGCACTTTCGGCAGTGGAAGACGGGACGAGTTTAGGGGGCTCAACAATGGACCCATCGATGAATCCGATCAGTTTGGTACTTCTCAGATATGGGAGGAGTTGCGCGCGCCACAGAATGTAGTTAGTTTTGTTGAGGCGAATGGTAACGGCATGGTGGATAGGGACAAAGGTAGATGACATGGTGCTGTTCATGGCGTCAGAGGTGGTGGCGGGGAAGGAGGAGGAAGAATTGGTGGTGGTCATTGGAAAGAAGAATTATGGCTCTGTTACCATGTTGAAATGAATGGCGCTGCCTGCCCTCAAAGGAGCAGATCCTCTCATATTTATAGAAGAAGCAATACATGGCAGGTTACATGCGTGGCTTGTAGCACACGACCAGACAAGGAGACACAGCTCCAAATATAGATGATGCTCTTCTAAGAATAGTTATGCACTTCTATGAATAAGTATTCACTTCTATATTTAACACAGACAAGGAGACACAGCTCCAAATATAGATGATGCTCTTCTAAGAATAGTTATGCACTTCTATGAATAAATATTCACTTCTATATTTAACAGGATATATTCAGAAGCAAGGGATCGACTTTGATGAGGTGTTTGCTCCTGTGACAAAACTTGACACGGTTCGTGTCCTGTTGGCTCTCGCTGCTGATAAAGGTTAGGAAGTGCATAACCTAGATGTGAAGTTGGCATTTTTTCATGGAGACTCAAAGGGGAAGTCTATGTTTCACAGACAGAAGGATTCATTGTGAGAGGTAAGGAAAATCTTGTTTTGAAACTGAATAAAGCCCTGTATGGCTTGCGGCAAGCACCGAGAGCCTGGAACCTAAAGCTAGATAGCAGTCTGAAAAGACTCGGGTTCATAAGATGTACACAAGATCAGGCAGTGTACAAGAGAGGGGAAGGAAAGAAAGGAGTGATTCTCGGTGTTTATGTAGATGATCTGGTGATAACTCGAGGAAACCCAGAGGCCATCAGGGAGTTTAAGTGTCAAATGATGGCAGAATCTGATACGAGTGATCTTGGACTACTTTGTTTCTATCTGGGAATAGAAGTAAGTCAGCATGATGGTGGTATACCTATCAAGCAAAGCGCTTTTGCAAAAAAAAAAGTTTTGAATCAACTTGGAATGGCCGAGTGTAAACCGGTGAAGATTCCCATGGAACAAAAAATAAAGTTGACAAGAGATGCTGATGGAGAAATTGTTGATCCCACTGAGTATCGCAGGACAATAGGCTGCTTAAGGTATCTTCTTCATACCCGTCCGGATTTATTATTTGCTGTTGGTGTTATGAGCAGATTCATAGAGAGACCAACAATAATGCATCAAAGGGCAGTTAAACAATTCTGAGATATCTGAAGGGAACTATTAATTATTGACTGGTGTATGCCAATGGAGATGGGAAGCAGGAGATCAGTGGATACTCTGATAGTGATTTAGCCGGAGATCAAGAGGACAGCAAGAGCACGGGAGGTATGGCATTCTTCTTGAACAAGAGTTTGATTTCCTGGAATTCACAGAAGCAAAGAACTGCGGCGTTGTCTTCGTGCGAAGCTGAGTTTGTAGCTGCAGCTATGGCAGCATGTCAAGCATTGTGACTGAGTAACTTACTCAGTGAATTGAAAAAATAAAGAACCGGAAGTGGTGAAGCTATTTGTCGATAATAAGTCTGCCAGTGCTTTGATCAAGAATGCGGTTTTCCACGGGCGTAGCAAACATATTCATACAAGGTATACTTCATTCGTGATTGTGTCTGGGAGGGGCAACTCAATGTTGAATATGTTTGTTCTCAAGAACAGAGAGCAGATGTGTTGACAAAGGCATTGTCAGTTGGGAAGATGGGCGCCATGAGGCATTTGTTAGGTTTTCGAAATTTGGAATCACTCCAGGATTAGGGGGGAGTATGTTGGACCTAATCCTGAGCGTGATATGTGCTGAAGGAATAATGAAAACAACCTCACGTGGGAAGATCCATGCAAGCGTTCCGATCGACGTGGGAGTGCATGCAGGGTCCATGAAGAACGTGAGAAGTGGAGATTAGTTTGTTCCGGGTAGTGTGTGTGTTTGTTAGAGAGCTGACGCACTGTTGTTTGTTTTTCTGTTTTGAACAACCGATGTAAGCGCGTGAGTTAATAACAAGAAGACCTAAAGATCCGGTTTGGACTCTGAGCACCCAACTTCTGCTTGTTCATCGTGAGAAAAACACACGAGCGCCACCGAGTTCTTCTTTCACTAGCACCAGTCACTATCAAATCATCTACATATACTCCAAGAAGTATGCTTGCATGTCCCTCACGTCTCTTAAAAACTGCCTGGTCTTGAGCACACTTGAGAAAACCCAAAATTTTCAGACTTCTGTCAAGCTTCATATTCCAGGCCCTTGGCGCCTGATTTAATCCATACAGAGCCTTTTTCAACTTCCGCACGAAGTGTTCCTTGTTCTTCACTGAAAAACCTTCTGGTTGATCAATATAAACTTTCTCCTCCAAGTCAACATGAAGAAAGGCTGATTTAACATCAAGGTGATGCACTTCCCAGTTTTGGTTAGCTGCAAGGGCAAGGAGCACTCTGACAGTATCAAGTCTTGCAACCGGGGAAAAGACCTCCTCATAATCTGTACCTTGTCTTTGAACATATCCCTTTGCTACTAATCTAGCATTGTGCTTGATCACAGCACCGGTAGAATCCCTTTTCAGCTTGTAGACCCATTTTACACCAATGGACTTGTGGCCTGGAGGCAACTCAGTAAGTGTCCATGTTTAATTTCTTTCTATGGAGTCAATCTCCCTTTTCATGGCCTCTTCCCAAGCAGGATGTCCATCTGCTTCTTTGTAACACACTGGCTCATCTTTTTCTGCCAACAATGCTTCACCTTCTGAATCCCCATAATCAAGATCAACCACAGGTGCTCTCTGCAATATTTCAGTCAAGGGTTTGTATTTGATAGGGCCATCTTCGGTTCTCCAGCCCTCTGAAGGAGGTGATAGATTTCTTGTTGGTGCTCTACTCTGAATATGTGATGAATGTTCAGTCGACCACCCTCCCTCCTGGTGGTGTATTCAGAGCCGGTGCACCACTGGCTGCACATGGAAATGGAAGTGCAGCGTGGGGTGAACCCTGCACATTTACATGGCTCTCCACACAACTGGTATCTGTGGCGTTGCAGCCCCACTGACTTGTGATGCAGGCGCATCTTCAGGCTGTCCCCCGTGCACTTGATTGCCACCCAAGGGACCAGTAAGTCCTCCAGCTCCTTCATGCAGTTCCTCTTCAATTTCAAAATCTGCATGACCTTCATCTGCACCCCATTCCCACTCAAGACTCTCTTCAAAGACCACATCATGACCTACAGTGAGTTTTCCACGCCGAGGGTCAAAGAACCGATGTGCCTTGCAACCTTCTTCAACACCAAAGTACACCATCTTCTGACTTCGATCGTCTAGCTTTTTTAGATGAGTTGCCACAGTTTTAACGTGTGCCACACATCCAAAAACTCGTAGATGACCGAGATGAGGCTTCCTCCCATTTCACGCCTCAAATGGTGTTCGCTCCCCCATAGCTTTGGTTGACAAACGGTTCAGCAAATAAACTGCATGTCGGACTGCCTCTCCCCAAAATCTCCCCGGGACTTTTATACTCTTGAGCAATGAACGAGACATCGACATGACTGTTCTGTTCCGCCGTTCCACCACACCGTTCTGTTGCAGGGTATAAGGTGCAGTGAGGTGTCTCTCAATTCCTGCACGTTCACACAATGCAGAAAACTTTGCTGAAAGAAATTCTCCCCCTCGGTCAGATCTCACAGTCTTGATGCGTCTGTCTCTGGAATTTTCAGCAAGACTGAACTTTTCAAATGCAAGACAGGCTTGATCTTTAGTCTTGAGCATATATACCCACATCCACCGTGAGAAGTCATCAACAACTAACATGAAATTTGTTGCCGGCGACTGTCCACGGTGTGATCGGGCCACATAGATCAATATGCAAAAGTTCCAATAGTTCACAAGCTCTGAACTGCGCCAAAGCTGGGAATGACCTCCTTGCCTGCTTTGCCATGAGACATCTATGACATAACTGATCAGGGTGCTCGATCAGTGGTACACCTGCCACCATATTTTTCTCAGCAACCATTCTAAGCGCCTGAAAATTTACATGCCCCATCCGAGTGTGCCAAAGCCATGCAGGATCTTCCATCCTAGTCATCAAACACGCTGGACGATCTTGTTTCAAGGTAATACGATAAAGATGGTTTCTAGACCTCTTTACCTTCATGATCAGCCGTGGAGGATCCTTTTCATACACCTCAAGTTCATCATCATCCATCACCACCTGGTGTCCATATTCTGTGAGCTGGCCAAGACTCACAAGATTACTTTGAAGCCTTGGGATGTAGTAGACTTCCTGCAGCAGCCATTGATCACCGTTTTTACAAGCAAAAGTATGGATCCTTTTGCCCATGATCTCCACGGTGGAGCTGTCTCTGAACCTTATCACACCAGTCACCCTTTCATCTAGCTCTTGAAACTTTGACTTGTCCCCCGTCATGTGACTACTAGCCCCATTGTCTAGGTACCAAATATCACCGGCAAGGTTTCCCCCTTCGGACAGAAACAATTCTGGGCATATTTTCTCTTCATTGAGAAATACCGCATCATTTTGAACCCCGACCTTGAGTAACGTCTACTCCTCTGTCACTGGAAGGAGTAGCGCGGGATCAACCTCTTCTTTTGTCAAGTTTGCTTCTTCCTTCTTGGGTGCCTTGCACTCACTAGCAGTGTCCAAATTTGTCGCAGTTCAAACACTGAATGTGGCTCTTATCTCGTCCCTTGCCACGCGAGCTAGGACGCGAGCCAGAATTCCCGGCATTCCCGCCTCTGAACGACGACTCACCACGGCCACCTTGTCTGCGGCCTCTACCACGTCCGCGACCACTCCGGCCATAGCCAAAACCCTCTGGACACTTATTCTTCGCCGATGCTTCACTTGTCTCCCATTTGTACCGAGCCTCCTACTTGGCACGAGTGAGGAGTAGCTGCCCATCTCCGTTCCCGGCACTGCTGCCGGATGCACGACTGATCCATTCATCATAGGCCTTCAGACGCCCGAGTGTTTCTTCAAACGTGATCGCGCCCAAATCACAGAACTGCTCCATGCCGGCAATGCAGTGCACAAACCGCTCCGGCACCGAGTCAAGCAACTTCTTCATCTGAGCGGAATTCTCCAATGAACCACCAAGGTTCGTTTAGCGAACCGACATTGTCGATATCCTCCCAGCAAGATGGTTAAGGGACTTTCCCTCCTTCATCCGCGGTGTGTCGAATTCTCCTTTCAACGTCTGCAACCTTGCCTCCTTGATGCGCTCCGTGCTGACAAACTGGAATTTGAGGGAATCCCAGACCTGTTTCTCCGTCTTGTACTTGGCTACCTGCAAGATCAGGTTCTCCGGCAAGGCTTGAAGAAGGCGCGCCCGAGCCCTCATGTCTTTCCTCGGATCAACTCCCCCGAAGCCCGGCGTCATCTCTACCGCCTCCCAGGTCTCCTCCGTCTCCATCAACGCCTGCACCCTGATCGCCCACGTCAAATAGTTCGTCGCCGTCAACTGAGGCAACTGGTACGGCATACCGCCATTCTCTCGATCGGATGCCATGGCGTTTGGTGGATGGAACTCAGAAGAAAATCACAACTCCGGCTCTGATGCCAGATGTTGATCGAGAGAATGTGATGGTTCGTGTTTTTCAGGAAGATAGGAGCACGCAAGACTTCTCTAGTTTCTCTGTTTCTCACGTACTGATTACAACCGATGATTACAAGAAAATAAAAAACGCCTGGACCCTGGATACGTGCTAACTCACGATCCACAATTAATGATAACAACCTTGTGCATGAACCGCACATTATTTCCGGCCAAAACTCGCCCTGCATGCCTGGCCATTAGACGCGCTCACCGCAACCAACGTGCATGTCGTGAGCTTTATATTCCTACTTGCTGCTTGAGCCACGACTAGGTTAAAGTCCAACATAGCAGGTGTTGTTTAAATAACAAGGAAATACAGTAACCACTTTAACTTTTCATCATGATTTTTTTAAAACTTCTTGCATTTACTGGGTAAGAGAACTTTTTGTCATTTAATATATATATTGCATCTAGCCTCATGTTCACATGTGCTCTATAATTTGCAGTAACAGGTATGTTGAGCGCCTGCTGAATGAAAAGCAAAATGAAGTAAATTACGGCTCAACAAACCACTATGAACGCTATGAATGATATATTACCTAGATGGTAAAAAATTTTATAGAAGTGTATAACTAGGACACAAGCTAGCATGTACTATAAGTTTGGTTTCAAACTACTCTTGGTGTGTCGAAATAATAGAGGGCCCTTAGTAATTAATTTGGTTTGTATACAACAAGCGAATAGAACGAACTGCAATGTGCATGTTGCATATATTACACCTATAGTGAATGTATAATATATCCTACTGCAAAAATAATATATCACACTTGGCATATATATCATCCATCATAATCAAATAGTTATTTTCCAATACAAGATTAGTAATCAGTATTAGAAATTACTGAGCCATTCTCCCCGAGTGTAGCGGTCTCTATCCAGATCTAGTGTCGACAGAAAAACTAATGTTGTTATTAGCAATAACGATAGCGTCAAGTTTTCATGCAAATCGCTGAGGTTTACAACTATCAGATTATCTTCACCATGAAAAACAATAGAAGCAAGCACAATGAAGGGGTACTATCAGCACAAGCTTATGAAGAACTTCACAAGCTTAATCTTGTGTTACAAGATACATATGTTCATGGAAGGGACTGTTGGACTTATTTATGGGCAAAAAATATTCATCAAAGAAATTGTACAATATGCCTTTCTAGTCGATATCCCCACCACAACCCTTTATTCATTTTTGGAAGGCTAGATGTAATAACAAGTTGAAGGTTTTCTGTTGGCTGTTGTTGATGGACAGGATCAATACAAGAAATATTATTGGAAGAAAGAAACAAAAATTGTTGAATAATGATTTCACTTGTGTGTTTTGACAAAAAAATATGCAGAAAAAACAACTATGCATCTATTCTTTGACTGCACATTTGCAGTCAAAGCATGGAAATGGATTGGTATCAATTGGAATCATCGGTTGCCCTTTTTTGATATGATCATACAGGCTAAGAAGGAATTCAAGAGTTTTTTCTTTATGGAAATTAAAGTATGATAATCAGTTGTTGGGTCATCTGGCTTCAAAGAAACAACAAAATCTTCAATAATAAAGATCCCAATTTTAATGATTGTCGGTATATATTTAAGGAATGCAGATTGCAAGCTTTTAGATTTAGAGAAGATATAAAAATATCTTGGGAATGTTGGATTGACAACCTTTTGTATTAAATTAAACTGGCCATATTACCACTTTGTACAGTTCTATCTTTTAGTAATATTTAACAGTAGGATCTTCCTACTGTTCTATCTTGTTCAAAAAAAGGGGGGTAACCATAGGTACGTACATATCTTATGAAAACGAATATCATGTAGAAGTAGTGCTGAGGTTTATGGTGCTGTAGTTCATAAATGGTAATAAACACTTGGTCCATATATAGGAAGCAAATTTTATAACGGCACAGAAGTATATGGCATGCGTGTTATTCTGGCAGGTTTTGCATGTCCTTACCTGGTGATAGACTACATCCTTCAGAAGCAGAAATAGTAGCTGGGCATACCATTGTTTCAATAACACTCAAGCTTATATTAGCAATGTCGCTCTTGTCTCCTGCATTTATATATTATCATGTAAATTTTAATAATCATAAGAAGCTTGTCTAATCAATGTCATATGAACTGGCAAGTGTACAGGTGTTGACCTTGGACCGGACTACGCCCCTGAGAGATGGAAGGCATGACACTCGCAGAAACCATAACTTCAGTCCTGCTCATGCTGCTACTCAGGGTATCACAATTGGCTCCTGAAACATAAAAATCAGAGACATTCATAGAGATTTGCTAACTACTTAAACAAGGATGCAGGAATAGGTGTTATATTTGACATGTTAAAATGTATTCACCTTGTGAGGCATTTCGCTTGTGATTGGAAAAAAATGCCGATTGGCATGCAATCGTTTGAGTCATGTTTGTTTTGCTATTGTCAATATCATCACCGACTCCTACAACAGGAAAATCACACTGACTTGATAAGCACATGTGTATTTAGGAATGTCTCATATACCGATAAATTTACATGTGCTCATCTCGTGGCAGACTACAACTGCTAAAAGCCGGGAAAACCATCTTTTTTGTGCTACTATTACCGAGGTTATCACAGACTCCTACAACTGGAAAATTGCAATGACTAGATAAGCACATACATATGTTTATGCATTATACTAGAAGTTTCACTTGTGCTCACCTTCTGACGCATTAAATCCACTAGCACCTGGGAAAACCACCTTTTCTTTCATGCTTGAGCTGGTATTCTCAAGATTGTCACCATTTGCTCCTAAAACTGGAAAACCACGTAAATTTGAGAACCACAGAAACATTTCACATGGGTGTTAAACTGGAAATTAAAGTAAAACTGTGTTAACCTGAGTGAGGATTTTGTGGGAAAACTATAGTTTCAGTCATGCTTGTACTACTACTGTATAGATCACCAGTGGCTGATTTCATTGGAAAATGACCGAGATTTGATGAGGATATAATTGTATCTGCAGGCACAATATGTTATTATATATAGTATCAAGTTTACCTGTACCACCATATGAGGTATTGCAAAGGTCATCACTGATTCCTACAACTGGAAAATTACAATGACCAGATAAAGACATACACATGTCTCCAGGCATCGTTATAGCAGCAATTTTACATGTGCTCACCTTGTGACAAATTACATCCACTAGCAGCTGGGCAAACCTCCTTTTCGGTCATGCATGAGCTGTTATTGTCAAGATCATCACTCTTGGCTCCTAAAACTGGAAAACCACAGAAAATTTGAGAACCACATAAACATTTCTCCTAGATGTTAAACCGGTGAGTAAATGTGTATTCACCTGAGGGAGGATTTGCTGGGGAAACAATCATTTCAGGTATGCTTGTGTTACTAGTGCCCGGATCACCAACAGCTGATTTAGCTGAAAAATGACAGAGATATGATGAGCGTATAATTACGTCCACAGGCAAAAAAGTATGTTTATTATAGGTACAAGTTTATATGTACCACCACCTTGTGAGGTAGTATATCCGCTGGAGAAAGCAAGCACAGTATCCGGGCAGGCCACCATCTCAGTTATGCTCGTGCTAAGATCACAAATGGCTCCTATAGCTGGTGTGTTTTGTAAATCTTTCTGTTTCTTCTCTTTTTCATACTTCGCAAGGCCCTGGCACCAATCCAGTCGAGTCTTCTTCCTAGTGACATTACCCACTTCCTCAACATTGGTTGAGGGGTTCTTACTATGCCAACTTTTTCTAGCAGATTTCCAACCATTAAGGGTGTTCAAAATATTATGTTGGTCATAGCTCTGCCTCAAGCTCACATCATCATCATCAGAGCCTTTCTGGGGGTGCTTATCTGAAATTTTTCTCTTTACATGGGATCTTAAACCCGTATTTGGATGGGATGCAAGAGACGATGCTTGCACCGGGATCTTGTTTGGTTGGAGCTGAGGCATTTTCATCGGCTCCCTTGAGTTGTTATTCAGTCTCATGCTCACATTGCCATCATCAGAACCTTTAAGGGCGGGCTGATCTGGCTTTTTTTTCACCTGGAATTCTCCTACTCTCTTATTTGGAGGCGATGATAGAGACGATGCTGGCATTGGGCTCTTGTTTGGTCGAGCCTGAGTCATTTCCAAAGAGTTCCTTGAGTTGTTATGGGGCTTCGTGCCCACATTAATAAGAGAATGTTCAAATGGGGGCTGATCTGACTTTGCAATTGATGCATGGGATCTTGACACCTTTGCAGGAGATGGAGGTGGTGGTGTCGAGCTCCTCTTTGGTTGAATTTGAGGCGTGCCACTCTGAGAATCCCTACGCAACTGTGGAAGGAGAGACCTAGGCCGACCTATATGCACAGATTATAAAATAGAAAATGTCCTAAAAAACATTAAACAGTGTACAAGCACGAAATTCAGAAGAATATGTAGAGTACACAATAAGTATTTCAGAAACGATACAATACCTAAACTTAATCTAACGAACAAGTAAGGCTCAGGTTCTCTTTTCTATTGTTAAAACAAAGGGAAGAAATTAAGATGAACTATTTTCGTGTTTGCACCTAATGGCCATGAGGGGGCGATTGACGAGGAGACCTCTTCTCCATGGCTTTCAGACGACTGCTGCACTCGTCCTTTGTTGGCTGCATTCCTTGAACTCATGGGAAACCTTTTTTCCTTGTTGGGCGGATCCTTCTCCTTCCCCATTGCTATCTGTCAAGAAAGCAAGAAAAAATAGGAAAGGCAGTAGATTTCTTGGATCCTTGGAACTGAGATAACAGGAGTTTGCTAGATGGTAGAGATGTGGTGGGAGCTAATGGAGTTATTACATTTGTATTTGGGAAGTGGAAGGATGTGAAAGAGGCTGCCTTGCTGCAAACTCATTGATTTGGAGATCTCTAATATCCTGCTAATATTTAAAGAGGAGGATATAGCTGTATGCCTTAATTACAAGCAGCCCTCAGGAATCAAAATATTTATCGTGTTCTTGCCATATCTGAGCCTTTGGGTTTTGGATTCATTCAAGTCGATTTTCTTGTGAGACTAGAGCACTAAAAAGCTACTAAAAGTGTCATTGACAGCTTTGGCTGGTTTTAAATGCCAGCTAAGGTAATTGTACTTTATGGACCTGAAGCTTTTATATTTAAAGAGTAGCATGAATACTGCTAAAATTTTAGGTAGCATGAGACACATGCATGGTGCAAAGTGACAGATAAGGAACCAGAGTATACGAAAAATGTAAAGAAAATTGGAACTACATGCTGCTAAATTTAACGCTTATCAAACCACTAGTGGCAAATTTGTCCACTAGATGACAAGAAAATTAACGGACTGTTTGTTGCTTACAAACCAAGTAACCCATGCATGAACGGGAGGCTCCTACTAGATATTTCTCTAAACAAAAATCATTCCATAAAGGGGAAATAAAAAAGAACGTACAACAGGGACTAAGAGCATCTTCTAGAGAGCCCTATAAAAATATCCTCTAAAATCAATTTTTAGGAGCGACAAAAAAATCTGTAGTACTTTTTTCTTCTCTTCTCCAATAGTTTTTGTTAAGGTAGATGCAAAAAACACTTTTAATTGAGCTATGTCAGCATTTAGAGCTATAACAACAATATTTCTATATATTGAGAGAACAAGAATTCAAACTTCTTTTTCCCGGATGTTTATGGTGAATAAAAATATTAGGGGTACTATTAGGAGCCTATTAGAGGTGTTTTCCTGACTAAACCCCAGTAATTTTAATTTAGGGGGTGTTTTGGTTCGTATTTTGAAGATACTCGCGTGACACTAATTTACATTCAGTACTTATCATTCTTCCAAACAACTCCCCCCTCACCTAAAGAATTCTCCACCAAATCCGAAAGAGATAGCAGTGGCATTCAATAGACTGCGCACAACCAATCACCGGATCCTCATCGTGTTCACTACATTATATTGTTAGCTAACAGCTGCTGGATAGTTTGTTTTTCCCGTTTCTAATAATCTGAGCTGTGACTCAGTCCAGTAGTAATCATTTCTTTCGGCACCGCCTTGACCCGATCATGTGGATGCATGGTGTAACGGACGAAGCGGTTTCGTGGCCAACGTGCAGGAGCGATCGGCGAATCACATGCCCGATGTACCAGCTTGCAAGCACCGAGTTTATTGAAATGTTTTGTTAATAAAGAGAAGAACTTATGCTGCTTGCAGTGTGGAACAAAATTCTATCGTCTCGATTCCTCTCCAGTTGACGGTGAGCTTCAGATCGAGAGAGCTTGCCACTGACAAGTGGCATCAGAGCGAGGTCTCACATCCGGACCTGTGATGGAGGAAGTCGACGGGAAGAAGAAGGGTGAAGACGTCGTCGACGATGGCAAAGGCTCACCCAGGGCGACTGGCGGCATCAGGCAGGAGCTGATGATGGTGCGCCAGTTCGTACCGGCCATGTCGTGACCCTCCAATGCGCCGACATTGACACGTACGAACTACGACGAGTGGAGTCTTCTGATGGAGGTTGGCTTGCATGCGAGAGGCCTGTGGCGGGTGATCGAAGGAGGAGAATATCCCGACGACGAGTATGGCTACCGCAACGACCAAGGAGCGCTCGAGATGATCTACAGGTCAGTTCCCTCTGAGATGCTCCCGACGTTGAAAAAGTACAAGACCTCGAGGGAGGTCTGGGAGGTGATCAGAACCCTACGCACTGGCTCCCAGCGAGTGCGCGGTGCCAAGGCTCAGACCCTCCGGACGAAGTACGACCAGCTGATACACAAGCCCGGTGAGACCATTGATGAGCTGGCCATCCGCTTGCAAAGTTTGGCATCTGTAACACCCTCATTTCCATCATCATGCATTGCATCCATTATCATGTAGAGATCACTTAAAAAGGGACGAGAAATGGGACAAAACTCTGGCTGCACCTCCCTAAATTAAATCCCCGTGGCCGCACCTTAGAGATAAAGCTTCTAGAAGAATCTTGGAGATAAACCTTAGAGATAAAGCTTCTAGAAGAATTTTAGAGATAAAGCTTCTTGAAGAATTTTAGAGATAAAGCTTCTAGAAGAATCTTGGAGATAAACCTTAGAGATAAAGCTTCTAGAAGAATCTTAGAGATAAAAGTTAGAGATAAAGCTTCTAGGTAAAACTTAGAGATAAATCTTCTAGATAAGCTTAGAGATAGAGCTTAGAGATAAAGTCTTGGAGATAAAACCCCCTAGCTGGCTGCATCTCTTAGAGATAGAGTCCTTCTCCTCCAAACCGAGTAGGAGATTGCATCTCTTGGAGATAGAGTCTTTCTCCTCCTCCAAACTGAGTAGATCTTCCCCCATATAAATAAAACCTTCCCCCCTCCGCCGCCACCTCTGCCAAAACCAAGCCTATCGCCCCCCCCCCCTGCTGCCAGGTCGCCGCCCCACTGCTGCCACCTTTGCCATCGTCGAAGCTCTGCCCCGCCACGCCGTCGCCGGAGAAGAAGACCCCAGCGCTCTGCCCTTGCCACAGCTCTGTTCTGCCGTAAGGAGAAAGCCCAGCTGTTGCCATTGCAAGGAGAAGGCCATCAGTAGAGGAGGAGAGGAGAAAGAAGAGAGGTAGGTCCCGTCACCCCTCTTACCACATCGCTGCTGTCGTCACAAAACCCGTTACACCACACCCTAAGACCAGGAGCTACTGCACGTAAGTAGATCACGCTCTGGTCTACGTTTTGATGGTGGAATTGATCTACTACCCGAGCTAGGATCATAGCCACATCCACACTGATTTCCAGCAGCACCATTCATCGTAAAACCCCACAACAACTTGCTAGAACTCGCAAGAACCTCTTTGTATGTGTTGTTCTTGAGTGGCACAGCTTTTGTACACTTGGTCAAGTAGTTCATGGAAACTAATACAAAGCGGTGTTTCTTCGATGATGCTGGATGGATCTCCCCGATGAAATCCAGACCCCACCCTTGAAAAGGCCAGGGCTTCACAATGGGATGAAGCATGCTAGCTAGTACTTGTTGTATATCTCCGAACCTCTAGCAAGCCTCACATCCTTTGTAATACTTGAAACAATCCTCCTGCATTGTTGGCTAATAGAAACCAACTCATTTGAGCATCCACTTCATCTCGTGGACAGACTGACATGTGCCACAAAGACCTTCATGCACTTCTCCCATGGCCTCCTTCGCTTGCTCTTTGTCTAAACATTTTGTAGGATCGAAGAGCACGTGAAAAGCTACCATAGGAGGGTGAATGGTAGATTTAAACTTTTTAGCGGAAGCAACAAAAACCCCCTCGGCAGAAAATCAATCTGTTAAATAAACCATGTATGCGACTGATCTAAATGTGTTCAACCATGACAAAAGTGGTATATATTATATAGAATCAAGTTACGAAGACACGACAACAAGAATCACGGAAATCCATCAAGAAAAACTCAAGTTATAATTGAAAGATCAAACGAGGGTCAATCTGTTCTACTTGAGTAAAAACTAGATCTGCAACACTGCAAAGAAACTTGTGTAGATCAGAAACTACAAATCCAATGACCATGAAATTTTCAAATATGAAAGATAATCAAGTTGTGAAGACAAAAAAAAAGAAATCACATCAATTGCATCTGTAAAACTCGAGTTATGATCAATACACCGAAGCACTGTCGTGCTGTCCAGAAACTCGACGAGAAAGACTTGACAAAAACAAGTCGGACCAACAAGGCACAAAAGCTCCTCTAAATTTCGAATTTTATTGATCAAAACATAAGAGGAACAGCCCAAGGTCATCTTACCACGAGCTCTGGCCTCCCTTGCGTATATAACCAGCCCGGAGGCCAACCCAATTCAATCTAGGACTCTAATCCTACTCAGTTTCTGAATCGAAACTTTCATAACTGCTCAAGACTCTTCTATACGCAGATAGAAGCAATCTTAAGACTTCCAAACACCTTAGGAACGTATCCCACATTCCTAAAACAACTCAACTTCGTGTCCCACACAAAATCCTATCATAACTCAAATCTTTCCATATTTGAGCCATAACCGACTCAGCCGCAGCCTGAGTCCACAATCCAGCCGGTTGGACCTTTCCTACCAATTCTTTACGTCCACATCTCTTCATCGCGCCTTGGAACCATGTTGCCACGTACATATACTCCTTGCACACGTGCAAACACCTTCCAACGATGTCCACAATACCTTCATATGCATTTTTCTTGATCCAAACATGCTGCGCGACCTCCCGATCAACTCAACCACAATTCCTCCCGAACTTGGTTGTTGAACCTCATCTTCTCCCTAAGACTAGTTCAATGGATCCTGTCACCACCCATATCTTGAACTCAAGCAACACCTTCACATTAATAAATAACCAATACTTTCGAGCACAAGTCCGCGACTTGACTCACGTTAGTTCCGAAAACCACAACACCTTATGTGAACACCTCACAGAAGCATGTTGCAAACCATAGCAAAATGTTAACCACCATAAACAGCCATAACACTTCAAAAACTTAGTAAAAGAATACTAAGCAAACTTTCCATAGATGTAAAGCAAGTTCGAAACATTTGCATGTAAAAACAGAACCATTGCGATTTAGCTCCGGACCTTACCAAAGCTAACCGGACCTTTAGCCGGAGCTTACCAAAGCTAGCAGAACCTAGCACCGGAACTTACCAAAGCTAGTCGGACCTACCGCCAGAGCTAACCAAACACATGTCGGACCTAGCCATAGCAAGTCGTACCTTACGTCCGATCTTGTCGGAGCTCGGACCTAGAGTCGGACCTTGACAAAAAGAGTGTTTTGGCAGAATTCAAAAGAACACATAGATCTCACACACCTCAGCAAGAGTCCATCTATGGTTTGGCGGTATAGATTATCGTTGATCAACGTATACCTCAAAGGTTGACGCCGAATCTTCCTGTCTTTGCACACATTTGGGTCTTCGATGCATCCTATGATCGCTGGCCTCCAATCTTCAACAACTAACACGTCAAAACTGGCCCAATTGCTCTGTTTTACCTTGATTCCATCGTCCTTGGACAATTTCGGCCTTGTTTTTACGTGGAACATCTCTTTTTTCACTTTGTAGCCCAATGTCTGCTGTGCCAAATTGTTTGCCTTCTTGTTTTCTTCTCTTAGTATGTGTTTGGCACAGAATGTATCCAGAGTCTTGATGATATCCAGACATTGTTCTCGGTAATCATTCAAAGTTCCATCATAACATTGGCTTTCACCACTCACCTGTTGGATGACAAGCTTGGAATCACCGAAGGCTTTGACGTCTTTGATCCCCATGTCAACCAAATGCGCTAAGCCATTCAGCAGTGCCTCATATTCGGCTTGGTTGTTGGTGCACATGAAACTTAGATGAACAGGGAACTTGTACACCGCACTTGTAGGTGAAACCAACACGTACCCGAACCCTTGACCCCTGTCGCGAACTGGTCCATCGAAGAATAGCTTATAGGGGCGTACCTCAACCATGCATTCCTCCTCAAGTTGCACATTGTGCTCCACGATGAAGTCTGCTACAACTTGGCCTTTCACGCTCCGGAGAGGCTCGAACACCAGGTCGTATTCCACAAATGAGTACGCCCATTTACCTATCCTGTCACTCAAGATCGGTTGTTGCAACATGTACTTGATAATATCGTGTTGACATGTCACAAAGCACGTACTAGGAAGGAGATAATGCCGAAACTTGGAACACGTGTAATACAAAGATAAAAAAAGTTTCTCAAGGCATACCTGGTTTCGACATCTAGGAGTCGTCTACTCAAGTAAGCCACAGAATGTTCTTTACCTTGGCTTTCCTGAGTTAAAACAACCCTGACAACTTGACTTTGTGCAGCTACATAGAGTCGGAAGGGTTGCCTCATCTGTGGTCCATGCAAGACCGGTGGATTCATCAAGTACTCTTTGATCCTCTCGAAAGCCTCCTTCTGCTCTGCTCCCCAACTAAACTCCTGCTCGTGCTTGAGTTTTAAAAGAGGCATGAAGGTTCCGATCTTTCCAGCCAAATTTGCAATAAACCTTGTTAGGTAATTGATCTTTTCCAGCAAACTTTGCATGCCTTTCTTGCATGTCGGCTCTCCTATCCTTTTAATAGCTTCAAATTTCTTGGGGTCGACTTCTATCCCGTGTTCATGCACGATAAAGCCCAAGAAACGTCCAGCCGACACGCCAAATGCACACTTGAGAGGATTCATCTTAAGTCCATACTTTCTCATCCTCTCAAAGGATATCCTTTAGTTGGCTATATGCCCTTGGAATCCATCCGACTTCACCAAAAGATCATGGATATACACCTCAATGATGTCTCCCAACATATCGTGGAAGATCAGATTGATAGCCCTCTGGTATGTTGGACTGGCGTTCTTCAACCTGAAGGTCATGACAACCCATTCAAACAATCCCACGAACCAGGCAAAAAAAGGTTGTCTTTGACGTGTCCTCCTTGACCATGAAGATCTGATTATAGCCCACATTGCCATCCAAGAAGTTGATCATCTTGTGTCCCGAAGCATTGTTGATCAACACGTCGGCAATGGGCTTTGGATACTCATCCTTGGGCGTAGCCCGATGCATATCCTCAACTTTCCTGTGTTTTTCTTCTCTTCCGAGATTATGTTTGACACCCATTCAGCATACCTGCAGGGCCGAATGAACTTAGCTTGGAGTAGACGATTAACTTCTCCCTTGATACTGTCGTGTATGGTTGGGTTGAATCGTCTGAATGGTTTATTGCGAGGTCTAAAACCTGGCTTAATCGGTAGCTTTTGCTCCACAAGGTCTCAACTGAGTCCTGGCATCTCGATATATTCCCATGAAAAGCAATCCACATATTCGTTAAGGACTTGTCTTACCTCTTGCTTCTAGGAACATCCGAGATTTTTGTTGATGAAGATTGGCCGATGTGCTGATCCATCCATAAGGTTTATCTCCTCTAGTTTGTCGGCCAAGGAAAACCCTTGCCCGAGCTTCCCTAGGTCGTCGAGGTCCTCTACTAACTCGCCCATATCGTTCTTGCCTAAACGATATGGCTCGGTTTTCTCCTGCAGCCAAGTTAAATGACCTCGTTTATCTTGCATTCTCAAGTTACATTGCTGAGCCGAGTGATATGAGTCGGCTTTACACATACGAGCACAAACTCGTCCCTTCCTATGCTCACAAAGTCGTAATCGGTTAAGTTCTGACCTGTGAGACACCTAATATCCTCATGCTGAAGATCAGATGACTCGACCATCACCACACAGGCCGAATTATCAGCTTAAATCACTTCTATTTCGTCTCAAACCCACTGGACAAGACATTAGTGAAGTGTGGAGGGAACACACCCATTGGCATGAATCCAGTCTCTTCCAAGAAGTAGGTTGTACCGACTCCTCACGTTGACAACAAAGAAATTTGTGGGTATTGTCTTGCTTCCCATTGTGAGCTCCACGGACAATATTACCTTAGCTTCGGTTGGGTCTCCAGCAAACCCACTCAAAGTTGTGTTGGTCTTGATGAGGTCATTGTCTCGATACCCAAGTTTCTCAAACATGGATATAGGCATTATGTTCATCCCTGCTCCTCCATCGACCAACATCTTTCCAACTGGTGTTCCATCGATGTGTCCTCGGATGTACAAGGGCTTCATGTGCTGGACGAGCTGTTCTGATTTCTCAAAAACCACGTTCTTAGCTCCTAGATCGAGCTCAGCCACCTCACTATAGGAAACATCATAATTAACGAGGGTGAAAAACCATCGTAAATAAGCACATTACCGTCGTAATTAAGCTATTTGCAACGGTATTTACTTATTTACGACGGTTTGTAGCTGTCAAAAATAAGTCATCGTAAATAAGGTTATTTACAACGTTTACCGTTGTAAATAAGTTTGTTTACGACGGTTGGATTTAGCCGTCGTAAATAAGTCCCACGGGCCACGTGGCACAGCGGGAAATGTATTTACGACGGTAGAGTCACCCCGTCGTAAATAACAGAAGCATTATTTACGACGGTAGAGTCACCCCGTCGTAAATAACAGAAGCATTATTTACGACGGTATAGAGTACCGTTGTAAATAACAGGCGCTTATTTACGATGGTACTGTAAAAGAAACCGTCATAAATAAGGTTTTTTATTTTTTTTAAAAAATAAAAAATGTTGACTGCTGGCTCTATGGACAGTCCACTGGCTCGTTGGCTAGCACACATGCAGTCATATACACGATACACGATCACAATCATAGAAAGTATATCACAAGTCCATCACAAGCAATCACATAGCACTATACACACCAAGCTACACAGTACTACCACGGCCACTACCTCCGAAGCCCGCAAAATCATCCTCGAGCCGTCTACCCACTCCTGGCACGTGCGGTGATGGAGTGCAAGCCTCCGTCCCTGATGCCTGTCATGTTCAAGCATATATTATTAGAATTAAGCAAGTTGAACTAGTTTTGACTTTATTTGAGCAAGTTTAACTATATAAGGCTATATTTGAGCAAGTTCAAAGTGTTTGGTTATATTTGAGAAAGTTCAACTATGTTTGTCTACAATAAAGCAATGTTAACTAAGTTTAGTTATATTTGAGTAAGTTTAGTTATAATTGACCAAGTATGTCAAAATAAACTCAAGAGAGGTTCGTTTTTACCTGAGCTCCTGTAGTCGGCACCTGTGGCTGCTCTGGCTCGACCACCGGTGGTGGCTCTCACTGTGGAAGCTCAGCCTGTTGTCCAGCCATCATAGCTTGCGAACACAAACTATAAGCACATTTTTGTATTCGTAACTTTGAAACATATACATATTTGAATGACAACTACTTACCGTCATTGCCTCCTAAAACTGTAGCATGTACGAGTTGAGATACAAGTCCCTGGCCCTAGTGGCTGCGGCCTGTCGCTCATCCTGGACACTCTGGAGCTCAAGCAAGCTAGACCGGCTGCAAGAACCAGCCTGCTGAGAGGAAGAGGACCTGGAGGGTCGTGCCTGCCTGGAGTCGACCACTCCTTGGAAGATGTCGAACCTACATAAAGAAGAAAGTTTATTAGATTTTCATCGACCACACCAACAAAGTCGTAGATAGTAATTGTAGAAGATGAAAACTCACTGGCCGTGAGGTTTTCCGCGTCCACTTGGGTACGCGGCTTCTGGGATGATTGTTCGCGCGCTCTACCAATCATACTCCTCACCGCAAATCCTCCGTGCCTCCTGCCCATACCTGGTCTATAAATAAGAAAACAAAAGAACATCAGCCATATTTGATTAAGAGAATTAAATACATGTGATGAGACAACTCACAAGTGCCTCTATCGCCGAACATCAGCTCGTCATAAGCACGTCCTCGATCACTCTCAGGCTGTCCAAAAAGTGACAATTCCGGACCTGCACGCTTCACATGCCTATCACATGTGAAACGTGCAGATTCGAAACTGTGAGGACCCCGCCGTCCCGATCACTCACGGGGACGGGGCACCTCGCCCGGAAATCGCATTGGATGGTGCCGTGCGATACGGCACCCAACAGCACACATAATAAAGCATCATATTACATAAATTAAACGGAAGCTTACAAAGTGTAAATTTTACAAATACTCCTCAAAATATTCTACAGCGGAAGACTATTACAACTCACGTCTCAAACCTATGCTAAGCAACAGAGAAGGTGTCCAGTCCACGGACCCTTCTCGCTAGCAACACTATCACCATAGCAGCGGCCGGGGTTGTAATGGGTTCACCACTCGGAGAGCTCCGAGTCTCATCAGACACCCGTACTTAGCAGCGTACAGTTATTACCTGCAAAACAACTTGTGCAGTATCTATGAGCACGAAGCTCAGCAAGACTGACCCGTCACCCTAATAATGAAACTCTACATGATGAAAATAGAGGGCCGAATATAGAAGTTTACATAAAAGATGATCTGGAGCTAAAGGAAAATCCTTACTTCGAGTTTTAAGCAACTTTTATAGTCCTCACGCAATTTACATCGAGACTCCACAATCAAACAAGAAACGCTTCATCTCGATGTCACTTGCCCGAGGTGAAAGTAACTTTAGTGAGCTACCCTAGACTCATACAGACCTTGCGCCATTACCGTAGAGACTCCACAATCAAACAAGAAACGCTTTGCCTCGACGCTACTAGGCCAAGGTGGAAAGTAAATTTAGTGAAGTATTGATCTTTCCTCATCTCCATTATGGGGATTACTCACGAAGCATTATTAACTTTTCCTAGTTTATTACTACGTCACGACGCAGAGAACAAGTATGCTCACTACCGCGAGCGACGGTGATTGCAATCAAAAACACCCGGCTGACATGACACGTACGCCCGTACTCAACGTTGCACACAGCAACCGTCACTGACGTTGTACGTGGCAACCTTTCATACGACACCCAAATGTCAAACCGGTCCCATCGACTGGGATTAAGTCTCTCTATTGCAAACCCTCGTAGAGCAGACTTCTCTATCCTTTCTGCATCGGCATCAGACGGTGAGGTATGCCTCGACACCCAGGTTAACATCTTACGTCGGTTTCCTGGGTCCCATATAGCCAGTGTGCATCCGGTACACAACTCAAACTTGTCCAATGGGCGGCACACGAGAACGGGCCTTAATCGACTCAGACATAGACTAGGTTCACAGGACCACGTCCTTGATCCTCCCATCTGTTGCCCGGTCTCCATTCCCAACTATGAGGATCAATTCTCAACTCTTCCGATTGATCCCCCTTAACCCCGTTTCATGAGTAGGAATTTGCCCACTCGAGTTATGCCTCTTTTAATCCACTTTTGTTGAGATCAGCAGTTATAATTAATTGATAACATATCTGTCACACCCGGTTTCTCCGAAGAACAACCGAGTGAATATCACATGTATGCCAGGATCATTTTCTCATACATGTGATGACAAATAGTGAAGCATCATTTATTACAAGCCAGGTGTCGAATATAAATAAGTATTACATAGCATATGTCTCGATGGACGATAATAAGTTCATAACAAGTAAATAAAATAGCAGCGGAATATTATTCTTGTGGGCTCCGTTACAGGCGTTGCCCGGGGGACTCCATGAACCTAGAAACCTTCTTCGGGTCCAAAGTCTTGATCATTAAACACCACTTCATTATCTTGACCTGAGCAGCAATATAAACCAACAAATATGCAAGGTTGAGTACCGATGGTACTCAGCAAGTGTGGGAAAGTTATGTCATGCATGGCTAGAGCAAGGAGAGGTTGAACTCATGGTTAAAGCACTACGCAATTAATACCTATCACCTTAGCTTATTAAGCACCTACATTACTACACTGGTGAAATGGTCCCAATCTCCCATCCCATCATCATAATCAAATAACCATAACATCATTTTCAATGTTAAGCTCCCCGCTTAACATCCTTAACTTCCAAAGCCATCACTCCTCTAATCATGAATAAGTCCAAGCCGCTCTTGACCGTGAGCACGGCTGTCATGACAGTTTTGACTCTGCAGAGTTTGCACCACTGTACCCACATGTAGTGATTTCATCCCCCGTTGCTGGGTAGACTAAAAGAACCTCCATTATGCCAGTGGCCACGAACCACATACACACTTCCCAGGTGTGTAGCCAGGAGATCACTACGAAGCCTTTACAAAGGGATTCCCGACGAGCATGGGCCCACTGAGGTTTCACCCCTAACAGCATACACGAGGCTCCAACCCCGCTGCAGTGGCCCCCTCTTGAGCCTTGCGGTTCATATGGTAGTCCAGCTGACACCTATTCCCCACACCATCCAACACACCAATACTACACCGGGGATACACCTAATTAATTGGCCAAGCTGCCCCATCTCAGCATGTGGTTGGCACGGTAAAGCCAGGTTACATGCTCCATGAACCGGTCCTTAGGATCCAGTAAAGTACTAAACGCAAACCCGAGTCTCGTGCACCCAACACCAACCAAAACATCCAACTTGCCTTGATCCCTACCTCTAGATAACTCACAATATCTCATTCAAGAGTATGGTAAAATAAACTGATGATCTCATATCCCAAATATCCCATTCTAAGCATGGCTAAGCATATGCATAATAATAAATGACATGATAAAATGAATCCCAATCCAAGCTACAAGGAAACAAGGTAATGCAATTCTAGGGAAACATCCTAGCATGGGTTTCATATTTTCAATTGACAATGCAAATAATTCTATCTACACATCCTAGTATAGGAACAAAGTGGTCAAGGACACTTGCCTTCTTCCTGCTGCTCTGGGAATGGGTAGTCCTGATCTTGGAAAGGAAGAACTTGCTCTGGAGCAGGTTCTACATCATACCATCACACATAGCAAAAGAAAACAACAATCCATAAGACACAGTTCACACTTCCACTTCATACAAACCACACATTCCCATTTATGAAAGCCATTCCCATTCCTATGTGTTGTGGTTACTCTATGTGTGTTGATTTTTGGGCTTACATGCACTTTAAAACATGTGCATATGATTTCTACTTTTGTATTCATATTTATGTTGCATACTATATATGAGTTTCCAATTTAAATAAATTCCTTATATTCAATTGATACACCTTTTAGCTACCAAGTGTGCATGGAGGGTATTTTCCTACTCCAAATGTGTCTTCAGACCTTCTACCAACCCTAAACTGAATTCTTTGGATTTTGGAAACTTCATTTATCATTTTCTAGTTATTCATACCTAGCTTGCTATATTTTCAGATTTATTTCCTATGCATAAATATGAACTTTATTATGAAGATAGTAAGACACCTCATCTAAACAGAATAGGTTTTGGGTCTAAAATATTAAATAAAATATTTTTGAACTTCTCCTCTGATGTGAACTATTTTACATTTATTTTACTAATTTTCAGAATTATTCTCTACTTAAAAATGTGTCCCTATAACTAATAAATGTGAATAATCAATTAGACAGATTCATTTCAGCCAAAAATATATTTTTATCTCACTCCAAAGTTTTCCAAGTACTAGGAAAGTTTTTAATTTGAATTTACAATGTGTTTGTCCCATATTTTAAATTTTAAATACTAAACACATATTCAAATTCCTAAATTTAATATCACATAGGGTTAAAAAGGTAAACTCACCCCACTACAGGGTCTATTATATTATTTTAAGAATTTCCAGGGGTCTAACTACACATAACAGAGGGGTTTTCCTAATTTTTATTAAGTCCAGTGGTTAAAACTGATTTTTAAATAAATTTACATGATTTTCTGAAGTTACAGGGGCTAGATCAGAAGTTTTCGGGGATAGCTCATATTTTCCGAGAACCCCAGGGGGTAGCGCGTAAGAATTCCGGCCCTTATAACGCGGGGCTGACGTGGACCGTCCGATTTAAAACAGACGGGTGAGATTATAACGTCGAACCGGTACGCGGGGATTTAAATTCTACTGTGTGATTTAAAATAGACGGCGCACAAGCGGCCACGTCGCTCTGATCAAGCGCGGGCGCACTGTCCGGCGGCGCACGGCGGCGGGAGGCGGCGATCTCGCCGGAGAGTTTCGGATCTTCGTCAATTCTTCCTAGAAATGTGATTTTATGGCATAGATCGGTAGAGGGGAGGTCGGGGATCTCACCTCGGGGGTTTTCTTGAGCTCGGAGGTCCTGGAAGGCGGTCGACGACGAGGTCCGAGCTGGAACAGCGGCGAGGCTCGTCGGAGCTGTGTCTAGGGCGAAATCTACCGAATTTTCTGCTCCTACGTGATTCCCCGGAGGCGGTGGATCAAGATCAGCGCGTTAGATCAGAAATCCCGAGCGAAGATCGAGCGAAATTGGCCGGAGAAACTCGGGTTCTCACCGGAAGGAAAATCGGCTGATCGTGGGTGCAAATCGGGACGATGCCGGGGTTTATATAGCCGGGGGAGGGCGGCGTTCGGTTGTGATCGAGTTTGCGTCGTCCAGGAACGAAATTCGGCTGGGATACGCGAGGATCCGGGGCGGTTTCGATTCGGAGGTGAGAAGAGTCCGGCCGGCCGAGCGCGGGCGCGAGGAGGAAGAAGGGTTGGCGGGCCCCGCGTGTCAGTGGGAAAGAGGGGAGGGCGCGCGGCTGCGGGCTGGCGCGGGAATAAATGGGTCGGCTGGTGGGTTTCGGCCCACTGGCCGGGGGGTTTATTTTTTTCCTTTTGTTTTTCTTTTTCATTTCTGTTTTGAGTTTAATTTGAATTCCAGTTTGAATTTGAATTTTTGCAACACATGCAATACGTCCAAAAAATTTTAAATTCCCCTCTTAACAGGATTTTGGGGTGTTACAGCTCTACCCCCCTTAAAAGAAATCTCGTCCTCGAGATTGGTGGTTCTAAGAAAACAATTCCGGAAATTGTGCCTTAAGCTCATCTTCTCGCTCCCAGGTGGCTTCCTCTTCCGAGTGATGCTTCCACTGCACCTTGCACATCCGGATTCTTTTATTTCTTGTGAGGCGTTCCATTGTTTCCAAAATCTTGTATGGTTGCTCGGCATAAGACAAATCCTCAGCTACGTCAACCTCATTCATGGGTAACACCTCTTCAGGCGTTCTCAGACATTTCTTGAGCTGTGACACATGGAATACACCGTGCACATCCGATAGGCGAGCCGGTAATTCTAGTTGATACGCCACATCGCCTTTCCTCTCCAGAACTTGAAAGGGTCCGATGTATCGAGGTGACAACTTCCCTTTCACCTTGAACCGACGAAGTCCTCGGATAGGGGACACCTTGAGATAGACATAGTCTCCCACGTTGAAAACGAGCTCTCTTCTTCGTACATCGGCATAGCTCTTTTGTCGTGTCTGTGCTATCCTCAAGTTGTTGCGAATTTCCCTCACTTTCGCCTCGGCTTCTTGTAGTACTTCGGGACCAAACACTTTACTTTCCCCTGTTTGGTTCCAAAATAGGGGAGTTCTGCACTTCCTCCCATACAAAGCTTCGAACGGTGACATCTTCATACTAGCTTGATAGCTGTTGTTATAGGAGAATTCCGCATACGGTAAGTTCTTGTCCCAACTCCGATTGTTTTTGAGTGCACACTCCTTCAGCATATCCTCAAGAATCTGATTGGTTCTTTCCGTCTGCCCGTCAGTTTGGGGATGATAGGCAGAACTAAAGTTCAGATGGGTTCCCATGGTTTCGTGCAACTTCTGCCAGAACCTCGAGGTGAACTGTGTCCCTCGATCCGACACTATCTTCTTCGGCACTCCATGGTAACACACGATCTTTGACATGTACAATTCTGCCAATTTGGATCCGCTGTAGCTTTCTTTCACGGGGTTGAAATGAGTTACCTTGGTTAGCCTGTCGATGATTACCCATATCGAATCATATCCTGATTGGGTCCTAGGCAATCCCACTATGAAATCCATACCGATTTCTTCCCATTTCCATTCAGGCACTTTGAGTGGTTGCAATAATCCCGTGGGTCGTTGATGTTCTGCTTTCACCAACTGGCATGTGTCACATAGAGCAACATGTTCCGCGACATCTCGCTTCATGCCATACCACCAATACCTACTCTTGAGGTCCTGGTACATCTTCATACTCCCAGGATGAATGGAATAGTCAGAATCGTGAGCCTCCTTCAAAATCAATTCACGGATCTTCTTTACTTCTGGCACACAGATTCTTTTCCCGTGCCACACCGTTCCCTGTTCATCCTCTCTGAAACCAGGGGCTTTATTTTCCTTGATGAGTTGCCTGATTTCTTGTATCTTCTCCTCATTCTTTTGACCCTCGCGTATTTCTCGCTCTAGTGTGGAGTCCACTTCCATGGCGATGGCTTCACCACTATTCACAAGGCATAAATTAAGCCTTATAACCTCGTCCATCAATTCTGCAGGCATGTCCTTCAAGCTCAACTTATTGACCTGCACTTTCCGACTTAAAGCATCTGCCACAACGTTTGCTTTTCCAGGATGATAGTTGATGCCCACATCAAAGTCATTAATTAGCTCTAACCATCTCCTTTGTCTGAGGTTGAGATCTGGCTGTGTGAAAATATACTTTAAACTCTTATGATCCGTATATATCTCTGTCCTCTTCCCCATCAAGTAGTGCCGCCAAATTTTCAACGCGTGTACCATTGTGGCTAGTTCTAGGTCATGTGTAGGATAGTTCTTCTCGTGCTTCCGAAGCTGCCGGGATGCATAAGCCACGACATGCCCTCCTTGTCCTGAGAACACATCCCAACCCATTTCCAGAGGCATCGCAGTACACCGTAAAGTTCTTCTGCATATTTGGCATAACTAGCACTGGTGCTGTTGTCAATCTTTTCTTTAACTCCTGAAAACTCGTCTCGCACTGCGGCGTCCATGTGAATGTGATTCCCTTCTCCAACAGTTTGGTGAGGGGTCTCGAGATCTTAGAGAATCCCTCAATAAACTATCGATAGTATCCATCCAATCCCAAGAAGCTTCGAACTTCCCCGACATTTTTAGGGGTCTTCCACTTCTGTATATCCTCGATTTTGGCGGGATCCACGGAGATTCCTCCCTCCGAGATGATATGTCCTAAGAAGGGAACTCTCTTCAGCCAAAACTCACACTTGCTCAACTTGGCATATAGTGGGTGTTCTCTCAGCTTCTGCAACACCAACCTTAGATGTTTCTCATGTTCCTCTTCATCTTTGGAGAAGATGAGAATGTCATCTATGAAAACCACCACAAATTTGTCCAGATATTCCATGAATACCTTGTTCATGAGATACATGAAGTATGCCGGGGCATTGGTTAGCCCGAAAGGCATGACGGTGTATTCATACAGTCCGTACCGAGATACGAAAGCTGTCTTGGGAATATCGGTTTGCGTTATCTTAAGTTGGTGGTATCCCGACCTGAGATCAATTTTCGAGAACACACAAGCTCCCCTCAACTGATCAAACAAGTCTTCAATGCGGGGTAATGGGTACTTGTTCTTGATGGTTACCTCATTCAAGGCACGGTAGTCCACGCATAACCTTTGGGTTCTGTCCTTCTTGGGCACAAATATCGTTGGAGCTCCCCAAGGTGAGGAACTAGGACGAATATACCCCTTCTCCATCAATTCTCTCAAATGATCCTTGAGTTCTCCCAGCTGCTTGGAGTCCATCCGATAAGGTCTCTTGTATATCGGGGCTGTTCCAGGCACTAGCTCAATTGCGAATTCCACTTCACGATCAGGAGGCATACCTGGCAACTCCTCCGGAAAAACATCTGGATATTCCCTGATGGTCCTGATCTCCTCCACTTTCACCTCAACTTATTTTAATTTAATGTCCCTCCTAGGCTCTTGTATTGTTATAAACTTTACTCTTGTGCCACTAGGGTGAGTTAGTTCCACCATTATGGTCGAACAATGGATGATTCCTTTATGTTTGGTCAACCAATCCATACCCAAGATAATATCTATCCCTTGTGAATCTATCACTATGAGGTTAGCAGTAAATACTACCCCATTAATGTCTAGGTTCACTTTGGGACACACTTGTCTTGTCCTTATTTCTCCACCTGGAGAGTTTACTGCTAGCATATGGTTCATTTGTGTTGTTGCTAGGTCATGCTTCTTAACAAACCCTTGGGCAATGAACGAGTGGGTAGCACCAGAATCAAACAACGGGGTTGCAATGTGTAAATTGGCAGGAAACTTACCAACTACCACGTCGGGTGCCTCTTGCACCTCCTCCATGGTCACGTGGTTCACCCGTCCTCGCATCACATTCTGCTGTTGCGGCTGCACGGGCTTCTTCTTTGGACACTTATGAGCGCAGTGCCCCACCTCGCCACAACTGAAGCATTGCACCCCAACCTTAGGTGCCTGGCCTTTGTTGTCTTGGGGTTGGTTTGGGGGTCCTTGTACTGCTGGTCGAGGTTGATATGTAGGGCGAGGCTGCTGTACGAACTGACGTTGTGGCTGTATTGGTGCTGCCGGAGGCCTGTAGTTCGGGTTGTACCCTCTTGGTGCTGAGTAGGGTACCGCAGCACGGTTCGTCTGCCCTACGGGTTGCTGCATCAGACGTCGGCGGGTGTTGCTCCCGGAGGCTTGGTGTGACCACCCGGCCTTCCTCTTGCTTTCATTTTCCAAGGCCTTCAGCTTCCTTTCTACCACAAATGCTCTGTCCACCATCTTTTGGAAGCTTTCATACTCGTTGGAGGACATTGCACACTGCATTTCTGCGGTAAGTCCTTCCACGAAACAATCCTGTTTCTGCTCATCAGTCTCTATGTCCCGTGGGGCATAACGGGAGAGTTGAGTAAATTTAGTGAGGTATTCCCTCACAGTCATGTTTCCTTGCTGCAACCCCAAGAACTCCTTCCTCTTGTTTTTGAGTTCACCCCTTGGTATGTAATGGTTGCGGAAGCTACGCTTGAACTCTTCCCAAGTAATGTTCTCAGGGTCATGATGGGCGGCCATGTAGGCGGTCCACCAATCAGCAGCAGGTCCATGCAATTGATGAGAGGCAAATAGCACCCTCTCATACCCTTGGCACTGTATGATCCTCGTCTTGCTCTCAATGGTCTTTAGCCAGTCATCTGCCTCTAGAGGTTCAGCAGCACTTGCAAACTTTGGAGGTTGAGTTCCTAGAAACTCACTCAACATTGGTTGGCGTCGTGCAGCTTGTGGAGGTGGAACTTGATGCAAGTTGGCCACCACTTGAGTCAGGTTCTGGATGAGCTGATTTTGATTTTTCAGGCATTTGGTGGATGGGATCAACTCCCTCACGGCGCCCACCCCTGTCTTGGCTCCCAGAAACATGAGGGTTGCAGGCCTCATCGTTGTTGTTGGCGGGGTTGGCAGCGCGACCCTTTCCTCTTCCGGCCATCTAGCATGATCAACCAAATGTTAATTTAAAGCATTACGTATTATCTTACTACTTTCACTTGTTTTTACTTTGAAGTGTTGAGGCTTTGTTATACTTTCTGAGGGTTCATGTCTCACACAAAAATAAATGCACTATTATTTCATGTGGGTTCACACACCAAAGTAAAACAATCTGAAGACGAGGCTGTGGACAATTGCTCATGGCTTCCACAACTCACGTCACACACCAAGCATTAACATACCATTAACTAAGGTAACGACTCAACTATTCGACATCTTGCTAACTAAGGGAAAGACTCTACACTACTCGTATCCCTGAGCTGGCTCCTCGGGATCTACCTCATTATTGCGGCTGCCTTCTAACTCTGCTTTGGGTGGGGAGGCTGCTGGTGGAGAATTGCGACGACGCCTGATCGCCCGGCGATCTGGGGAGTCAGGAGTCGATCATTCACGGTGACACACAGTTCATTCCCATCTCCTCTTTCTCTCGCCCTCAAGCAGGCTCGAAGCAACGCCTCAGTTTCCTTCAGGGTGTCCCGAACATCCTGAAGCTCCTGCTGACACTCCTGCAGTCGAGTGCTGAGCATAGCAGCATCCTCCAAGCACAAGTCCATGTGCTCATGGGAAGTCCCTTGCTGCACTGGCGGGTACTTATACTCCGTTGTACCACTCTCGCGTTGGAGGACATACATATAATCAGTTCTGTCCTGGTGTCGATGATAGATGTGACTCTGGCAGGTGATGGCCTCCCAGGTAACATCCTTCTCCGCATCGACCTGTGTCGCTCGACAAGCTGGAGAGCGGTGGATCTTGAGCAGCTGATTTTCGTGGATAATCCTCATCTCTGAACTCCATTCTTCCCTCTTCTCACGGATGGTCCTGGTGGAGCTATAGTGTATGATTAGCTTGCCCGTATTGCCGGCGGCTTGGAGCATACGTCGAAGACGGCGCAACAAGCCTCCTACTGCCAATCCGTAAGAAAGGTATGTCACCGGACGGCTCTCCTCTCTTTGGGCAAGGGCAACTACGGGAACTCTCCCTCCTGTGGACTTGCGAGCGGTGCGAATCATGCGAACCATCTAAAACAGAAAGCATTTAAACTTAGGTTAGATAAACTTTTAAAAAAAAATCCTATTTTGAATGAAAGTTGGGATAAGATGAAGAAAGTGACTCCATTAAATAACACTTTTCAACACACACCTTGTAAAATAGTTTTTAAGAAAATAGGGCCCTTAAATACGTCCATTTCTACCTAGGTCCACGTTCCTACGGGCAACCTTGGCTCTGATACCACTTCTGTCACACCCGGTTTCTCCGAAGAACAACCGAGTGAATATCACATGTATGCCAGGATCATTTTCTCATACATGTGATGACAAATAGTGAAGCATCATTTATTACAAGACAGGTGTCGAATATAAATAAGTCTTACATAGCATATGTCTCGATGGACGATAATAAGTTCATAACAAGTAAATAAAATAGCAGCGGAATATTATTCTTATGGGCTCCGTTACAGGCGTTGCCCGGGGGACTCCATGAACCTAGAAACCTTCTTCAGGTCCAAAGTCTTGATCATTAAATACCACTTCATTATCTTGACCTGAGCAGCAATATAAACCAACAAATATGCAAGGTTGAGTACCGATGGTACTCAGCAAGTGTGGGAAAGTTATGTCATGCATGGCTAGAGCAAGGAGAGGTTGAACTCATGGTTAAAGCACTACGCAATTAAAACCTATCACCTTAGCTTATTAAGCACCTACATTACTACACACGTGAAATGGTCCCAATCTCCCATCCCATCATCATAATCAAATAACCATAACATCATTTTCAATGTTAAGCTCCCCGCTTAACATCCTTAACTTCCAAAACCATCACTCCTCTAATCATGAATAAGTCCAAGCCGCTCTTGACCGTGAGCACGGCTGTCATGACAGTTTTGACTCTGCAGAGTTTGCACCACTGTACCCACATGTAGTGATTTCATCTCCCGTTGCCGGGTGGACTAAAAGAACCTCTATTATGCCAGTGGCCACGAACCACATACACACTTCCCAGGTGTGTAACCAGGAGATCACTACGAAGCCTTTACAAAGGGATTCCTGACGAGCGTGGGCCCACTGAGGTTTCACCCCTAACAGCATACAAGAGGCTCCAACCCCGCTGCAGTGGCCCCCTCTTGAGCCTTGCGGTTCATATGGTAGTCCAGCTGACACCTATTCTCCGCACCATCCAACACACCCATACTACGCCAGGGATACACCTAATTAATTGGCCAAGCTGCCCCATCTCAGCATGTGGTTGGCACGGTAAAGCCAGGTTACATGCTCCATGAACCGGTCCTTAGGACCCAGGCAAGTACTAAACACAAACCCGAGTCTCGTGCACCCAACACCAACCAAAACATCCAACTTGCCTTGATCCCTACCTCTACATAACTCACAATATTTCATTCAAGAGTATGGTAAAATAAACTGATGATCTCATATCCCAAATATCCCATTCTAAGCATGGCTAAGCATACGCATAATAATAAATGACATGATAAAATAAATCCCAACCCAAGCTACAAGGAAACAAGGTAATGCAATTCTAGGGAAACATCCTAGCATGGGTTTCATATTTTCAATTGACAATGCAAATAATTCTATCTACACATCCTAGTATAGGAACAAAGTGGTCAAGGACACTTGCCTTCTTCCTGCTGCTCTGGGAATGGGTAGTCCTGATCTTGGAAAGGAAGAACTTGCTCTGGAGCAGGTTTTACATCATACCATCACACATAGCAAAAGAAAACAACAATATATAAGACACAGTTCACACTTCCACTTCATACAAACCACACATTCCCATTTATGAAAGCCATTCCCATTCCTATGTGTTGTGGTTACTCTATGTGTGTTGATTTTTGGGCTTACATGCACTTTTAAACATGTGCATATGATTTCTACTTTTGTATTCATATTTATGTTGCATACTATATATGAGTTTCCAATTTAAATAAATTCCTTATATTCAATTGATACACCTTTTAGCTACCAAGTGTGCATGTAGGGTATTTTCCTACTCCAAATGTGTCTTCAGACCTTCTACCAACCCTAAACTGAATTCTTTGGATTTTGGAAACTTCATTTATCATTTTCTAGTTATTCATACCTAGCTTGCTATATTTTCAGATTTATTTCCTATGCCTAAATGTGAACTTTATTATGAAAATAGTAAGACACCTCATCTAAACAGAATAGGTTTTGGGTCTAAAATATTAAATAATATATTTTTGAACTTCTCCTCTGATGTGAACTATTTTACATTTATTTTACTAATCTTCAGAATTATTCTCTACTTAAAAATGTGTCCCTATAACTAATAAATGTGAATAATCAATTAGACAGATTCATTTCAGCCAAAAATCTATTTTTATCTCACTCTAAAGTTTTCCATGTACTAGGAAAGTTTTTAATTTGAATTTACAATGTGTTTGTCCCATCTTTTAAATTTTAAATACTAAACACATATTCAAATTCCTAAATTTAATATCACATAGGGTTAAAAAGGTAAAGTCACCCCACTACAGGGTCTATTATATTATTTTAAGAATTTCCAGGGGTCTAACTACACATAACAGAGGGGTTTTCCTAACTTTTATTAAGTCCAGGGGCTAAAACTGATTTTTAAATGAATTTACAAGATTTTCTGAAGTTCCAGGGGCTAAATTAGAAGTTTCTGGGGCTAGCTCGTATTTTCCGAGAACCCCAGGGGGTAGCGCGTAAGAATTCCGGCCTTTATAACGCGGGGCTGACGTGGACCGTCCGATTTAAAACAGACGGCTGAGATTATAACGTCGAACCGGTACGCGGGGATTTAAATTCTACCGTGCGATTTAAAATAGACGGCGCACAAGCGGCCACGTCGCTCTGATCGAGCGCGGGCGGCGCTGCCCGGCGGCGCACGGCGGCGGGAGGCGGCGATCTTGCCGGAGAGTTTCGGATCTTTGTCAATTCTTCCTAGAACTGTGATTTTATGGCATAGATCGGTAGAGGGGAGGTCGGGGATCTCACCTCGGGGGTTTTCTTGAGCTGGAGGTCCTGGAAGGCGGTCGGCGATGAGGTCCGAGCTGGAACAGCGGCGAGGCTCATCGGAGCTGTGTCTAGGGCGAAATCTACCGAGTTTTCTGCTCCTGCGTGATTCCCCGGAGGCGGTGGATCAAGATCAGCGCGTTAGATCAGAAATCCCGAGCGAAGATCGAGCGAAATTGGCCGGAGAAACTCGGGTTCTCACCGGAAGGAAAGTCGGCTGATCGTGGGTGCAAATCGGGACGATGCCGGGGTTTATATAGCCGGGGGAGGGCGGTGTTCGGTTGTGATCGAGTTTGCGTCGTCCAGGAACGAAATTCGGCTGTGATACGCGAGGATCCGGGGCGGTTTCGATTCGGAGGTGAGAAGAGTCCGGCCGGCCGAGCGCGGGCGCGAGGAGGAAGAAGGGTTGGCGGGCCCGGTGTGTCAGTGGGAAAGAGGGGAGGGCGTGCGGCTGCAGGCTGACGCGGGAATAAATGAGCCGGCTGGTGGGTTTCGGCCCACTGGCCGGGGGGTTTATTTTTTTCCTTTTCTTTTTCTTTTTCATTTCTGTTTTGAGTTTAATTTGAATTCCAGTTTGAATTTGAATTTTTGCAACACATGCAATACGTCCAAAAATTTTTAAATTCTCCTCTTAACAGGATTTTGGGGTGTTACAATATCCTACATTAAACTCCAGGGTTTTCTGGGTCATACATTTGAAGTTTCATACCATCTAGATGTAATGCAATAAATAAAATGCTAGACGTATGAAGTGAATACAAATAAAAACTTGTAAATTTGATGCAAACCGGGGCTTGCCTTTTTTTTGCAGGGGCTAATATATATAACTCAGCTAATGAAGATCACTTGGCTTTATCTCTTCCCTCCTTCCTTTGATCTCCACTCCAATGACTTGAAGTACTTCACGTAGATGCTACACGTAATGCATATGCACAATTGTTTAATTGTAAAGACTTTGCTACAAGCCCTAATAACAAGTTTCCAAAAACTGGAACTCTGTTTAAGAATTTAAAATGGCACTGGTGCTAGTGGTTTAGGTTTGGATCTAAACACATGATTAGTGCTAAGTGGTTTCCCCCTCTTCTATATTAATCACCTTAAGAGGTTAAACAGCACTGGGGTGATCCAGGGCTCCAATGGAGCTGAGAATTTTCAGGTGAGTTCCTTGTCACAAGAAAACACTCTGGGCCAATATTTGGGATTATCTAATGAGTGGATTACTCAGAATAATTCCCTAAGCCTTTAGGCAAAAAGGAATTAATTCTGAATAAACTTGCATGTTCATGCCAAACTTAGTGAACTAAAATTTCAATTATAGTTCATAGTACTTGCATGAATTTTCCAAAGATTTTTGGAGCTAAGAACCTCCCAGCAATGAATTTCCAAGTTCTGGAAATTCCCTGAAATGTCTCTGTATTCAATTGGATACAGCACCTTAAATTCTGAATTGCTCTGATCAAATAAACTCCAAATGGTCTGAAATTTTTACATGAGTTCACTATTATCCTAGAAAATATTCTGGCAAAATTTGAGGATTTTTGGATTAACCAAACTCCCTCTAAAATTCTTTTGCTGAAAAGTTTAAAGAATTTTCCAGAATTAAATAAAGAGTTTCATACAAATTGGGTTTTATATTTGGATAGTACTCTATCAGAGGAATCCAACAAAATTTGTTTCACATTTTTTGGATTCTCCTATCCAAAGTTGTAGCTATTCAAAGTTTGAACTGAAAACTGAAATTCCCCAAAATGTTCAAATACTTGCTGTGGGTCCAGGGGACAGGTGTCACTAGCCGGGGCAAGCCACACGGGGCTACTGGGTATTTCCCGTGCGGCCACACCAGATCCCAGCACCGCAGCAGATCAGAAATTTGAAACACCGTCGCTGACAGATGGGACCCACCGGGTCGTCTTCTACCTCCGGCCCCCCGCGCCCGCGCGCCGCCGGGCTCGCCGGAGTTCGACGGATTCCGGTCTCCCGGCCATCCCCGAGCCCTCCCTCACCGCTAGGGCCTAATTTCACGTGCTGAACAAGATGGGACCCTCTCCCCCGACCGGCGGTGGCTCTAGCCTAGCCGGCCATAGTGCGGCGGCTCGGTACCAGTTCGACGCCGTCGCCCTGCCAACCCAGCCTGCCAAAACACCGGTCGAACGGTGCTATAGCATCAGTGGACGCCAAGGAGGATCGTCCGGGTGGTGAAGCAGCCTGGAAATGGCCCTAACCCAGCTTTCATCGAGAGCCCGAACCGCCCCACCATAACCGCCGTCGGAAAAGTGGGAAATACGTCGTGCACAATGGTTTTCAGGCGTGGGTTGCAAAAGGGCAAATGATCGCCGGCTAGCCCAGCTCATGTGTGCAAGATTTGACAAGCTATAGAGGACTGGAGAGCGAGAATTTTGGCGGCAATTACCGGATGCTCTGTTTGAGGTCGCCGGGACAAAATCTCCAAATTGGCCGCCGATCCTTCACGGTTTGCTCCAGGCTTTGGAGGAGAGCAGCACCACGATGGCGCGCTCCCGTGGCCGGGCTTGCTCGGACGTGACAACCCTTGTTGAAGGCTGCCCGCGTGCGCCCGGTCGTCGGCTGGCTGTGGGTCGCCGCGGATGAGGCGTTTAAAGCTCGAAACACACCACGGATGGCTAGCTCTCACGCTCAGAAGGTGCGGAACGATGGCACAGTGTCGTTGTGCAGCTCGGGGAGGCGCTGTGGTACGGTTTAGCTGGCTCCCGATGGCTTTCCAGAGGCGGCGGTAAGCGCCGGTTTCTGTTCGCGTGTGAGAAGCACAGCGAGCGCGCGATCAACATGAGGAAGGCAACATGCTGCAGTTGGCTCCGAGGTAAAGATCAGGCCTGCGCGAAATGGGAGCAGGAGGTTGAGCCTTGGGCGATGGAGCGGTCGCTCGGTGTCGCCCGGAGGCAAGGCCTCGGTGGAGTGAGGAACAGAGAGCAAATACTTAGGGATTAAGTCTACTCATTCCTATGACATGTGGGCCCCACTAGTCAGTACCACTTCTCCTCAAAAGATCTCCAAAGTTTGACAATTATCCAACCCAATTGTTTGAAAGTTGGAACTGAGCTGCATTTGAATAGTTTGGGCAGATTCCATCCAAATTCAAATGTCTATTTGAATTCCTTGCACATTTAACTCCATTTGGAAAAATGGGCAGCAAACCTTTTCAAAAATTAATGAAACTTTGCCTCCCCACTAATTTGGACCTAAGGAATCCAAATATGCAACTTGATTCTTGTGTTAGTTGCTGCAAACAAGAGTTTGAACACAACAGTTTTGAATTCCCATTGTGTCCTTCCCTCATTTGAAGTTTGAGTTTAACATTTAGTTCAAACTCTTATCTTTAAACCCTCCCATTGCACTTGAGTTCTTCATTTCTGCGGTTTTAATCCACATGAGGTCCATCCATGCAGTAACCCTAGATTTGTTTAGAAGAATCTCACCTATGTTATCATATGTGGAAAAAGTTTCAACTAAGCCCCTTTTTCATACACATGACTCCAACATTTGTGCAACTCATGTTTCTTTGTATTCACATTTTTGGGACCTTTACAGAAACGGGTAATCAATTACTATATGTTACATTAAACATTTACTATAGGTAACCTAATTAACAACAACCTAAACAAGTAATTAACAACAAGAATCTAATTAACCTAATTAATCTATTTCTGATTTGTTTAACTAATTAACAACAACTAATTTAAACAACCTCGGGGGCGGCCGGTGGGGGCAGCGTCCGGGGGGGCGGCGGGGGCGGCCAGTGGCGGGGGTGGAGGGGGCGGCGTTGGGGGCGGCTGGGGTGGCATCGAGGGAGGTCGACGGGGGCGGCGTCGAGGGCGGTCGATGGGGGCGGCGTCAGAAGCGGCCGGCGGCGGTGGGCGGCGTAGACGGCGGCGGTGGGAGGAGAGCGGTCGCACGCGGGGGAGGGGAGCGAAACTAATTTAAACAAGAATCTAATTAACAACCAATTTAAACAAGAATTTAATTAACCTAATTAATCTAAACAACCTAAACAAATAATTAACAACAATTAACCTAATTAACAACAACCTAAACAAATAATTAACAAACAAAATCTAATTAACCTAATTAATCTATTTATGATTTGTTTAACTAATTAACTAATTAACAACAACTAATTTAAACAACCTCGGGGGCGGCTGGCGGGGGCGGCGTCGGGGGCTGCCCGCGGCGGGGGCGGTGTTGGGGGCGGCCGGCGGGGGCGGCATCGGGGGCAGCCGGCGGTGGGGGCGGCGTCGGGGGTGGCGGGGGCGGCTGACGGGGGCAGCCGGCGGCGGGGGCGGCTTTGGGGGCGGCGGCGTAGGTGGCGGCGGCGAGGGCGGCGGCGGGGGCGGCCGGTGGCCCGGGCGGCGTGGGGCGCGGCCGGCGGCAGCGGGCAACGTAGGCGGCGGCGGCGGGAGGAGAGCGGTAGCGCGCGTGGGAGGGGAGCGAAACTAATTTAAACAAGAATCTAATTAACAACTAATTTAAAGAAGAATCTAATTAACCTAATTAATCTAAACAACCTAAATAAATAATTAACAACAATTCACCTAATTAACAACAACCTAAACAAATAATTAACAAATAAAATCTAATTAACCTAATTAATCTATTTATGATTTGTTTAACTAATTAACAACAACTAATTTAAACAACCTCGGGGGCGGCCGGCGGGGGTGGCGTCGGGGGCGGCGTCGTGGTCGGCCGGCGGGGGTGGCGTCGTGGGCGGCCAGCGGCGGGGGCGGCGTCGGGGGTGGCGGGGGCGACATTGGGGGCGGCCGGCGAGGGCGGCGTCGGGGGCGGCCGGCAGCGGGGGAGGCGTCGGGGACGGCCAGCGGTGGGGGCGGTGTTGGGGGGCGGCGGCGGGCGGCGTAGGCGGCGACGTCGGGGGCGGCCGGCAGCGGGGGCGGCGTCAGGGACGGCCGGCGGCGGGGCGGCGTCGAGGGCGGCCGGCGGTGGGGGCGGCGGCGGGCGGTGTAGGCAGTGGCGGCGGGAGGAGAGCGGTCACGCGTGCGGGAGGGGAGCAAAACTGCTCCCCTCCCGCACGCGCGGCTTGTACATTTATGTACTTATTTACGACAGTTCCCGATACCATCGTAAATAAGAGACTTATTTACGACGGTTAGGTCAACCATCATTAATAAGTGACTTATTTACGACGGTGTATTTTCACCTTTGTTAATATTGTTATTAGCGACGGCACCGTCGTAAATAATTTTCCCCCTCGTTAATTGACTAGTTTCCTGTAGTGCCTCAACTTCCGGAAGACAGAATTATATGGTAAATGAAACACCATATTTACCTCGACCTGGCTTTTATCCTTGCCCGTGGTGTTTTCTTCGTTCTCATCATCTCCAGCTTCCTCCTGGGCAATCCTCTTCTCATTCCAGGTCTTCTTGGTGATCATTGGTCATGCTTGGTTGAATCAATGATCTCTTTGCTCCTCCTTCCTCTTCTCAGCAAATTTCAGAGCCCTCAGCCGTTGGAAACACCTCTTTTGAGTCTTGGTGAGCCCTGTGGGACACCATTGGGGTTCTGGCTTTGTTCCTGTAGCCACTGTCTTGGTGAGCCCTGTGGGACACCTCCCAAACCCGGTTTTCCCGAGAGTGCTCCCTAAGCTTCTATTCGTGAAGATCTTCGACATGTCACACTTGCAATCTTTCAGTCTGTGCAAGACACTTCTTGCCTGCCTCTTCTTGATGTATTTGGTGATCAAATACTTCGAAGTTGGCTTGAATTGGGTCGTTTTTCTTGGCTCGTTAAGCTTCCGTCTGCTGATTTGGGGTTTCGAGGCATGATCATCTTCTTTCACAGGTCATTGGACACGATCACGTTCTTTCCTTTGGTTGTCGATGCCTGATCGGTCCTCAAAAAGATCTTCTTTCCTTCAATGTTAACCATGTTGACAGAGAAAGGATCCGTGTCTAGCTTCATTTGGTGGCTATCACCGAGTGTCAACCGGCGATCGTTTTGAGCTGATTGTACCCGCTGACGAAATAAATTGCACTCATTAGCTGAATGAGAATAGGAATCATGCCACTTACAATATCTTATGTTGGCTATCTGCTCGTGTGATGGTATTACATGTCCATTCTTGAGCTTGATGACCCAATTTTTCAAGAGCACGTCGAAAATCTTGTCACACTTTGTTACATCGAAGGTCAACTTCATCCCCTGCTTCTTCCCGGGGCTGGGTTTCAAGAAAGTGCAAGCCAAGGGCTTATTCTTGTGGTTTTCGACCAACTCAGCCACACAAACCTCTATATCCTCATCACTGGCCGAGTCTTCCCTGAGTTGATTGACGTGTTGTTTCTCTCAGTCCCTGTGGTTAATCTCCTTGAACCGGTCATGTACCTTAGCTTCTCTGGCTTGGTTCTCATGAGGCACAGCCCACTGCAGGACTTGGTTAACATCTCCAAACTTGACGCCATCCACCTTCTCTCTGAGATACGGTAGAAGTCCTCCAAACGCTAGATCGGCCAAATCTTTCACCCCTATGATTAGGCTAAAACATTTGTTTCTAGTTTCCCTAAACGTTTGATGTATTCAGCTACAAGTTCATTATGTTTCTGTCTTATTGCGGTTAGATGGAACAATCTTAGCTCGCCCTCACCAGTGAAGAAGTATTCGTGGAATTTATGCTCTAAACATGGCCAAGTTAGGACAGAGTTAAGTGCTAGTGAAGTGAACCAATTAAAAGCCGTGCCCGTTAGGGATAAGGGGAACAATTTGATCCGGTGTACATCTATGATTCCTATGTCATTGCACTGGATCAAGAATTGGCCTACATGTTCTTGAGTAGTTCTTGAATCCCCCCCACTAAACTTAAAGAAATCCGACTTCCTAAAGCCTCTAGGATACAGGACATTATCATAGTGGTTGGGATAAGGCTTGCGATAGTTTTTGATGGTTGCCCTGGTCGCTACCCAGAGTTCTCTAAGCGTTCTATCCACTTGATCTCTAAGCTCGTCGTGCGGTGGGTTGTTTTGTGGCACGGGAGGTTCAAGCAAGTTGCAAGGTGCAACTTGTGGGGCTGGTGAATGAAAGTACACGTCAGGTACTGGCCCGATCAGTACACCACTCCCTGTGGGTGGAATGGCAGGTCCATATGCCACCGTTTGGTAGTATGGCTGCTGCACATTCACGGTAGGCTGCCTGGCTTGCGCGTACGTGGGTGGCATGCAAGGTGACAAAGTTCTGGCTACGTTCCCTGATGTACTACTCAAGTTAGCATCCATGTGTTTGCCTACTGCCTCATCTTGCACTTTCTGCACGGTAGATCGGATCTTTCAATGAAGCTTCCGATCTATCGTGTGTTCTACGTCAGATTTGAACGTGTCGAATGAATTCTTGAGTTTTTCAACTACCGACGATGCCATCTGCTCTAGATCGGCATTGTACTTCATGGAGACCGATACATATAAAAGTATAACGAGTTCTTCGAGTGATATCGGTGCGCTTACCTTGCGTGCTGTCGCCTCGCACATGTCGGCCGTTTGGACGATGCCTCCTCACGTCTTCTGGAAACAAGCAAGCTTAGTTTGCAAACGTGCCATCTTCTCCTCCTGGATCTCCTGCTCCAGCTCTTCTTGTATGTGTTCACGGTATTCCAGTGTGAGATCTTCGAGCTGGACGTTGATGATGTTGCTCACGTCGACTGCCGTCGGCTTTCCACCTAGACGCATCAGCCATAATCTTCCCGGTTGCGGTCGGTACAAGAGTGTGCCGATCACGGAGTAGATGCGTTTGGTCGATGCGAATGACGTCTCTCCCCAGTGGTGTCGCCAATTCTGTTCGTGAAACAGATGATGGAGTCGCCAACAGATGATCAGAGTCACCTGTACTGCGGCAAATTTCAACGTTAGTCACCGAAACTTGGATAGATGCAAGGTTCCTGCGTTAGGAACGTGATAAGCTCACTTACGTGGAGAGGGATGAATGCTTTTCTCGGCAAAGCAACAATGGTCGAAAACTAATCTACAAACTACAAAAACATGAAAAGAAAATAGATTGAATGAAGTTTTTGTATTGATCAACTTGATTGGTTGGTGCTTTTCTTCGGCAGAGAGCTGCATTTATATAGACTCAATACAAACAAGAAGATCTGATCTCCTAAGTTCAAACTAGACTCAAATTATCTCTAAAGCGTGGATGAATGTCATGCAAAAGACTTCTAGAATGCTGACACAACGCTATCTAATATTTACAATGTTTTTTTTTCCCCCGAGAATGGCTAAGTCCTACTTGGCGTTTGTATCTTGCGGTTTAGCTGGTTTATCTTGCGGCCGTGAGATAACTCGGTCTTCTCGGGTCGACCTCCCACACAAGCACTTGTATCTTGAGTTTCCAAGGTAAAAGGCTTCCCGCAAATGATCCTCCAGTCTTGGGTAGGTTCTCTTGCTGAAGTCTTCTGTACCTTGAATCTTCTAGATAAAAGGCCCCTTCTACCTTGTTTTTTGGCTCCTCCCACCTGAAAAACTCACAACCATTTTTCACTCCCAACATGAACATGCTGGAATCAAGTCACAAACTTGTGACAACCTCCACACATGTTCAAACACCTCCACCATTCCTTGGAACCATGTTGCCACGTCCATGCACTCGTTACACACATGCACACCTACCAAACACGTTCAACCTTCACATTTCATCGTCCAAACATGTTGGAATCACATCACAACCTTGTTTCATCCCTGCACTTGTGCCAATGACTTGACTCTCGTTAGTCCACACCACAACACTTTGCATGACACACTCACACAAACGTGTTGCTAACATCCAAACCACCATAACCGCACCAAAACTCAGTTAGTGAGCACCAAACATACTCTCCGAAACATCAAAAATAACTTTAACAATTCTCATGTCAAACCACACGTTAAGCACCATGTGAATGCTCAAAACCTTATATGAAACTCATTCTAACACTTCATTGCCAATGTATTCCCCACAAGATCTTACAATCTCCCTCTTGATAAATGCATTAGCAACACCATAAAGAACTGAACATTGGTTCATTCACATTTCATGAAAAGTTATGACAAAAAGAAAAATTCTCCCCCGTTGTAAAGAAACTCTCCCCCTTAACAAATTCTTCCCGTAAGGATGTTACTCCCACTGGGTAGAACGTGTAAAACACTTGTGAATGTGCAATGTGTGATCAAATTTCTCCTTCTTTGACAATGTATTCAACAAAATACAAAGGAGGTAAAGGTTTCCCTTGATGAAACGAGCCTATTCATTTTAGCTTCCATAGTTCTTGTAAGGGCCTAAGTTTTTGCACACACTCAAAGTGTTCATCACACCACACACACCTCATTTGAGGAAAGATTATGAACACATTTGAAGAGCAAGTAAACACCATCAACATGGTCATTAGATGATAAACTCACAAAATGCAAAAGTAGCATTTCCCACATGCATCATATAGGGGTTGAGCATATGAAAAACTCCTAAACTTTGCTAGGAATGCTCATGCCAAATTTCACCCAAATCCAAAACCTTTTTGAGGTATTTTTAGGTATAATTAGAAAGAGGCTAGCTTGAACTCAAATTCAAATTCAAACTCCTTTCATCCCATGAGTTCAAAAGTGGCATTCATATTCACACGCAGCACATTTTTAGGAGCTCGCACACCAATTTTCACTCCATTTGGAGTTAATCTTGGCATGAGCTATTTTGGCTAAATTCAAATCAAGTTTGAATTTCAACTAAACCTTTGCTGCAAATTTGATCAAGTCAAATTCCACTTTGAATTATTCGAATTCAATTGGCCATTTTGAAGTTTAATCAACTCACCAAGGGTACTAGTGTCTCTACTGTTTAGAGCCGTGGGGAAAATTAAATTTCAGAGGTTAAACAAAGGTGTGGGGCCCTCCTGTCAGCCTCTTAGTTAATCTACCGATGGAAGAATATCAGTTCCTCAGTTTCCCGGGCCGGTGCTGCGGTCGCCACTGAGCCAACGCCGGCACCAGCAGCTGCTTCCGGTGTTTCCCCGCGCTGGCTCGCTCGCCCGGTCCTTATCTCCACAGCCGAGCGCCATAGTCCGAGTTCTTCACTCGCTCCTCATCGCTCACGAGCTCGATCGCCAGCTCCCGTGTAAACACACCCGGACACCGCCACCCTCCATTCCCGATCGCTCAAGCTAGCTAAGCCTCGGTTGCTCAAGCGGTCTACACGAAAAAGCTTTGCCCACACGTGCTCTACCGTGCTGTCACAGCACACCGAGGGTTCCCTGTGGTGTTTGGCAGCAAATTGAGGATTTTCACCGAGCTCTCACGAGTACCAGCGGAACTCCACTTCGGGTCGCTGTCGACAGAGCGCCACAGCCGTAGGCGTCATCCACTTGCTACACAAGAAAGGTGCGCTATACTTCCTAGATGGTGTAGCTGCAATCCTTGTAGCAAATGATCAACCATGTGTAGATAATTTCCAAGAATCCCGAAACCTAGAGGAAACTAGCCGAGCTCGGTGTAAACCAGAATTCGGGTTACACGGTTCCCCAACACTCGAGCCAGTTTACACATAGCTGGTACATGTCCTAGTGCGCCTCCTCGAAGAAGAACCGAGCAAAACCATCCATAATCGGCCGAGTTCTAGCCATTTTTTGTGCCGCCATGGGAAAAGCGCCTCGGGTCATCGGTGAGGTCGGTGTTGCGGCCATTTCCACCGTTGGCAAAGCTCATATCCTTGATTCTTGAGGGCTACCGGTGCTATCGGAGAAGACGGTTGAGCATTTGGGGATTTCCCGAGCTCACTACACGTTGCCGGAGTTGCTCCGCCTCGCTGTACCATTGGGGGCTGTTTTCTGGTCACCGGCGATCACCGCCGAGCTCACGAGTGTATTCCTCATGTCGGACTAGGCCCTAGCGGCGAGTTGCGTGAAGTTTGGCGCAAGAAATCGGCCGGCGGCGAGGTTCGCCGGAGTGCGCCGCCGCGGGACAGCCAGGGGGTCGGGAGGAAGACGAAGCGGTGGGTCCCAGTGGTCAGCCACTGTACAGAGCGCGCGCATGCCGTATTTAAATTAAACAAAGCGACGGTCCCACTGTCAGCAACTCAGGCAACGCGGGAAGGAATTTCCGTTGGAAAATAATTCCGGATTTAGCTCCAACTTCCTAAACTCATAACTTTGGCTAAGAAGCTCCAATTTGAGTGAACCAAAATTTGTTGGATTAAGCTCTCTGAGTATTTTCCATCAAATCAAGTTTCACTCTATGAAAATCTTTATTTCTCTAGAATATATTCTTCAAAGTTTAGTCTTTTTAGAATTTTAACTGGAGAACCCTTTGGAGGAAATTCTGAAATTTGGCCAGGATGTTCACCATAATATCCTTGAGATACCATAAAAATTTCAGATACATTTGAGCTACTTTTATCCACCTAATAGTGTGACTAATAAAACTGTTCCAGAGAAAAGGGAAAATGTCCAGAAACATTTTCAGATTTTCTCTGAAATTGTTTAGCTCATATCTTTGACTAGGAGTCTTCAAATTAAGTGAAACCAACTCCATTAGAACCCTCTGAAAATATAGTTTTCAGAAAGTCATGTCTTGCTCCATGAAAATCCTTAGAACACCATAAGAGCTCCAATTAAGGCCAAATACACAATTATTTGTAAAGGGTTCAAATGAGCTTTACTGCAAATGAAATTTGGATAAGTCTCTGTTTAGGTTGTATCCAAACCACAGTAAAAATTTCAGAGTCATTGGGCCTGTCTAGCAATACTTATAGTCTTAACAAATTCAAATTCAAATGCATTCAAATTGATACATATATGTATTTATCTCATGTAGTCGCTAAGGTTGAGGAGGAGCCTGAAGTCTTAGACTTCATCACTCCGGATGAATAGCTAGCCTACGACCAACAGCAGCAAGGCAAGCTCCAGTTTGCATTAACCTTTCTATAAATTTTACTATTTTGAGAACTTACTTTGAGCACCCACTTCAATTTTGCGGTAGAGTCTTGTTTGAAAATCCAAATGCATAGCCAAGAAAACCCGGGGTTGGGTTAGGTTTTTAAACCTCGCTTAGCTACTGCCATACCAAGATAGTGTAGGATCCTGTACAAGTCGAGTAGTTAGAACTGCTCGCGAGAATAGGCTAGAGGCACACTACTTGGGTAAAAATAGCAAATGGAACATATGGCAAGAAAAATGAGACCGAGCAGAGAGTAAGGGCAGCAAGACTTTGGGGCCTGGGTGCCATAGCTCCGCTTGTGTTGATTGAGGACCGAGCCGTGTGCGGGCCTGTTGAACAAGCTAGAACAATACTGAAGACCTACAGGATATATGGGAACCGGGAAACCGATGTAATTTGGGTAGCTAGGTATTGAGGTATTGCTTGTCGTCCAGAGGGTAGGTTGAGAGCTTGAGGTGTAAATCGGCTGGCGACACTGCGGATGCGCGCGCAGAGACCTCTTGCTCGGGACGATAGGACCGGTTCAACATTTGGCTAACGGATGAAAGATGGTTGCTGTAGGCAACATCGAGTACGGGCGTACGTGACGCTTTATTCGGGTAACCCTACAGGTGTAAATCGATTATAATCGCCGTCCCTCACGGTCAGTGAGTACCACTTGTTCATTGTACCATGACGTAGAAAGGACAAGCTAGAGTCATGTAAAAGTTGCTAATTGAAAGATATACCTTGATTGTTAATGACTTGTTGTAGTTTAGAGCAAATTAAAGTTCCTTTTAACCTTGGGCGAAGCACATGAGAGAAATACGTTTCTTGTTTGATTGCGGCTCTCTTGTGTGCCTTAGCGTGAGGTTCCCCACAACTTGCTGCTAAAACTTGAAAGTAAGGTCCAACTATTTAGGCGATTCCTTTGCAACTTATTTTCCCATTTATCCTGTAATCCATCATGTAGAAGTTTCATGCATTGGAAAGACGGGTCGGACTTGCTGAGCCATTGTGCTCACTGCTTGTGTTTGAAGCTTTTGCAGCGTGTTATGAGGAAGGGACTCCCGAGGAGGAGACGGAACCCTAAGAGGGAAACCCCGTCGAGTGGGAGTCGTGCACGCCGTCATGTTAGTGTGCTTGTGTGCTAGCGGGGACACGTTCACGGGCTGAACGTGAACTCGGTGCGTAGTCTACGCTAGTGAGTGTAGACTGAACATATTTTGTTGTAAAAATGTTCGTAAACTCGTTTATGTAATAAAACTTTGCTTCCGCTTTGTACTTTTTATGCGTGTTATCCGGTGTTGTGCAACGCAGCAATCCTCAGTGTGATCCTGGCTCGACGAGGCCGTGAGGCCGTGTCAGTTCTTCACAAGAATCAAGTCCCTATTCAAATCTGTTATGCGCATAATATGACATATACATATATAACAAATCTCATTCAAGTCATACTATCAAGTAACTACTACTACCACATCAATCAAATAAATAAAATAGTCTAAGCCATGCTACAGATCAAATGTAATTTCAATTTAAGCAAGCCATGATCTCACTAACTCAACTATTTCAAACTTTAAAGCATGACACATATTGCTATATATTTATTATCTTTCAATAAAAATAACATGTAGCAAGAGATTATATGCAACATCAGCCTTATGCTAACTAGCTAATCCAAGTCTATTTTTGCGTGCCTCCTCCTCCTCCTAAATCATTTATGGACTGTAGTACAACGAAGAGGGTGGCCGATGTCGAAACTGCTACCAGAATTTGGAGACTATTTTCCACCTCTTTGCTTGATGTCCTCTGGCTGTACAAGTTTGATTTAGCAACTGGATTGCCTAACATAGCTTTCATCTAGCAACTTGAACACCTGTTTTTTTTTCAGGACAGGTTAAAAACCTGTTCGAAGGTGTGTGTGCCAGTTGAAAGAAAGCTCTCCGATCACTCATTATGTTAATTTTATGGACAATTTGGAGTGAACGCGACATGCTTATTTTCCAAGCAAAAGAGCAAACTGTTGCTGAAATTCTGACGAAGCTGAAAAGACGACATCGGATTCTGGTGTGCAGCTGGCTCCAGTCATCTGGTGCCTGACCTTTTCTGTAATCATGCTCTTTAGACACTGCTCTACCCATCCTGCGTTACTTCTCGTGCATGCACATAGGAGTGTTTCTTCAATCCTTCTTGTAATGAAAATGCCGGTTTTAACGCCAGTTCTTTCCTAAAAAAAAAAAGAAATCAAGTCAGTTCCATCCGCAGCTCCATCCCCAGCTGAGGTGCCTGTGTTTGAAGCGTCTCGCGCAACTTCGGCGATCGCGCTAGCCTTGCTCCGTGTAGTGTTCCATATCTGCCACACCCCTAGCTATCTTCACGTCTGCGGCATCATGCTTGTGTTCGCACACATCTTCATCGCAGCTGCAACCGGCCTCGTTCGCAAGGCGAATTCGCACCCACACCCTGCACCTGTCGGATCTCAAGTGGGTTTTGAGTGCCCGTCGGATTTGACTTTTTCATGAATATAATTTAACGTTTAATAAACAAATCTAAGAAAATCATCCGTTTTGGATAGAAATGCAGCAAAAAATATCAAGTTTCTTATAGAGATTGTAAATATAGACTCTAATAAGCAAGATGAAACAAATAAATTAGAGAAAAAATTGAATTTAATTTTAAAGTTACAAACATAAGACATTTCGGGTGCCCGTCGGGTATCCGCGGGTGAAAAGCCAAATCTGCACCTGCGAAAAGTCGGGTCAGGTGCGGGTTAGATCCACGGGTCAAAAGTACCACCCGCGCCCGCACCCGTTGGGTGTAAAACCCGTCGGCTACCCAAACCTGCGGGTGGGATTGCCATCCCTACATCCGCCCTGGCTACAAAGGCTTACTTCACCAACAGCGCCCGTCCTGAGATTCGGATGGTACGGGCGAAACTAAAAGTGGGACCCCTCAAATTTTTTGAAGTTGGAATATTCCACCTCTATTTCATCCGAAACGCAGATCATAGACAAGGTTACAATGTAGCAAGCAGGTAATTAGATTCTAATCCTGCAACTATACCTTAGCCACAAGATTCTAAATGGCTAGGTAGAACGCTAGATCACTTAAAGTAAACCAAAACATTACATACGTCCTCAAATTGTCACAAGGACCCCTCCAATATAAACAATAATTCTCATTTTTTTCAAAATTTGTCTCCGATTAAGAAAAAAATGGAACCGTCTGTAAATATTGGAATAATTGTTGGAGACAGAAATGATGGATATGAATCAATATTATTCCAATTTCTTCCCGAAGCATCCCAAGAAAAATCCAGAATTGGATTAAACTTTGTTAACAAAAGAATAATTTATATATATAGACACTTTCTAATGAAGCTATTATCATCATAACATATATTGAATCATGAATTTTCTTGAAAAGGGATATATTAGAAAACCCATAAAGCTAGGCCTATCTATTTCAAAAGTCCAAGCAATTTAGGTGGGCGTGAGTGTAATAGGATCTTACCATTGAACTTTGACCTTTTTTCTGCCTCCCACCCCCCTCATTGTCGAAATGGAAAGAACATCCATCAACGATACCAAGCTACTCCCTCTATCAAACAAGTCTATTTTCGGAGTTGGTCAAAATCAAACTAATTTAACTTTGACAAAGTTTATAAAAAGTCTTAATTTTATAACATCATATTAATACTATTAGATTCATCATGACTTATTTCCATAATTGTCGGTGTTTCGGACTTCCGACTAGTAATCAAATGTACCGTGCGATCTACCTCGAGGTGGCCTAGCTAAGAACGCAAGATGGTTTATCCTGGTTCGGGCAAGAATGCCCTACATCCAGCCGGGGTATCTCGCTTGTTCTTACTCAAGAATGGGGGTTGTTCTTACAAGTGCGAGAGCCTGCCCCTTCGAATCGGCAGGTCTCTTTATTTATACTTTGTTTCTCTATTTCTCCGTATCGTGGTGGGGAGGCAAGTTGTGGGCATAGGAGTGGCTTGTCCCGTCGTACACTCGACAGGGTACTCGATGGAGTCACCATATCCGTAGCCTGCTGCTGCACCTGCTCCCGTCTCATCGTCGGGGGGTAGTCCATACCGAGGCGCACGCGTGCCCCATGTTCCACTCCTCTTCGATCCTGTCGGAGGTGACGGGCATTCAATGCTGAAGCTAGGGGGTGCTCGATTACCCTTCCACTCGGTTGAGGCGGCGCCTGCTTCGCATTGAAGGCCACTCGCTCCTACCGGAAGTCGAGCTAGGGTCCTCTCTTCGAGGCCGCTTTGAAGGCGCGCCTTGTGTGCTACCAAGGGGTCGGCCCCGGGCTCCTCGTCCTTCCTTCTTTCTAGACTGGGCTTGGGCCTACTCCGTCGTCCTTTGTGGGATGCCCTTGAGCTTTTTACCCGGGGGTCTGAGTGCAGACCCCGTCAATAGCCCCCAGGCCCCTGACCGACCTTGGTGATCGGTAAGGGAGTAAACCTCAATCGGCCTTGCTCCTGCATAATAAAAAAAACAACAAACAAAAAGAGCCATTAGTACTTGACTTATTTAGATAGCCGCGACATGTGAACCTCCAGCAGTCAGTCACGACCATTGGTCGTCCCCACTGTGGTCCTGCGTCAAGCCCCCGGGTCCCTCTTCCGAGGGGTCGGGTTGTCGTTCATGGCGAGTTCGCCTCGCCCCCCATCCGCGAGCAGTTCGTGGTTCAGAGGGGTTGGGTCGATCGGGGGCTTGCCTCGATGGCCGAGCCCCCAAGCTCGGTAAGCTGCCTAATGGGTGGAGCCGAGTGAAACCCATTCGTCATGTTCATTTTGGATGGCCGGAACAATTGGCCCTGCTTCGCGCCTAGGGGATTTCTGGTCGAGGCTTCAATGCTCGTGTTTCATTGAATCCCTACTCGAGGCGTGCGTGTGGTTCCTGAGCTCATCATTGGCTCGGGCGGCTCGCTGCCGACCGTTCGTGGGGTTACCTCGGCGCTTGCGGTGCTGGAACTCGACTACAAGCTTAGAAGCGTCGGGAGGATTCATCCTTCACGAAGTTGTCTCTATCGTGGAGTGCTTCACGTCGCTTGCCCCTCGCTCAAGATCGTCCCGAGCGGCTCCTGAACCATCCGCTAGCCGACCTTCAAACTCGCCGTTCCCTGTTCCCCGGACAGAGCGTCCTCATCGTGCGGGTCGTACGCTGTTCTTTGGCAGCGGGAGAGGTACTTTCCTTTCCTTCTTGCTGTATTGTGTTTCTCCTGGTTCGGTTTTCTGATCCGCGCCTTTGCGCAGGAGTCCCGTACGGGCGTGGGAGGTTCTCCCGAGTGTCACGGCTCCACCTAAGGGTCCGGTGAGGAGGTCCGCCTTACCGGTGACTGAATCGACAAAGGAAAAGCCTGCCCAAGCTTTCGGTTCGATGGTTGTTTCAGGTCCCGCTATCATCGAAGGTGAAATGGTGGTTGTGGGTGTCATTTCCCGACCGAGGATGCTGGAGCGCTTGCCCGCCATGGGCGTGGGGGTCGATGACCGGGGCCAGAAGGGGACCTGGGTTCCCTGTGCTTCCAGCTCAGCGGCGTCCAGTCGAGTCTTCTAGCGGAGCGCGGCCGTCTGGACGTCGTGCTTGGGCAATTGCGGGAGGTGGCTCCAAGCGGTCTGGTGAGCTTTTTTCTTCTCTCCTTGCCATCATATATTCTTGAGTTCTGACGAAGGGTCTCTCCCTTGTCGTTAGGAGCTGTTTCGTCGAGTTGCTGAGGAATCCCGACGTTTCCGCGAGAGCGAGGATCATCGTCGCCACACATAGGCCGAGCTAGCAGAGGTGCAAGCTGAGCTCGATAGGGCCCGGGCCGTTGCAGAGAAAACAGCTCAGGAAGCTGAAGCCGCGATTGAGGGGGCAGCATCGTCGTCTGTGGAGCTCGCCCGCCTTCGTGCAGTAGCTGAAACCACACAAGGGGGTGTGGCTCAGGCCGCGGAAGAGCTGTCAGCCTACAGCCGGGAGATCTAGGAAGCCCTGGTCGTCATGGAGAAGACGAGGGACCAAATCACAGGTTTGTCCCTTCTTCTCTTTCTTCTTTCAACTTTCCACAATCGCGTTGGCTTGATATCTTTGTGGTATGTCTTGTTGTAGAAACGCAGGGGCGCATTGTCGTTGTTGGAGACTTGGCTCTGGCTCAGAGGGAGGATGTCGAGACTCTTCGTGCTTGTCTCTCTACTGAGGAGCGAACATTGGGGAAGGCTTGATGCCTGGCAGTGGTGACTTGTGACCTGATGTCAGGTTCGTTGTTGGCCACTACCTTGGTGCACTTCTCCTCCCCGGAGTCGTGGCACCGACAAGTCACCCAGCGTTCCACGGTGCTTCAGTCGAAACTCACCAGCCTCCAGGGCGTCGGCCGGTCGATATGTGACCTAGTGCCCGGCGATCGGTCTGGAGTCGAGCTCTCTGGTTGGCTGGCTGGCCAAGGCGCTCGGCACGGTGGATGGTCGGTGACAGGATGTCAGGGAAGCCGGGGTCTTCTTGGGGGCCCGAGTAGCGTTAGGGGTCATGCTGTCTCACTACCTTGCCCTTGATCTTCATCTTTTACGTGGCATTCGTGAAACGGTAGCGGAACCTGGAGGGGCTAGGACTGCGGTTACTCTGGCTGCACTCTCCCTGGACGAGCTCATCCTGGAGGAGGCGATCGAGGATGAGGCGGACAAGAAGCGGAGGATGAATGGACCCTCTTCGTAGTTAGGGTTCCTCCTGAATGTGGCCTAGAGGGGGGTGAATAGGCCTTTAAAGAATTCCTGCACACTTAATAAAGTTGTTAGAAATTTGACTGACCGGACTAGTCCGGTTGTGTGGGCGGACTAGTCCGGTGTGCTGAATTGTTTGAGTTGATTAAGTGTGTCTCACAAGTTTTATCTTATAGCAGTGGAATAAGGACAACAGTTTTTATAACTTAAATTTATAGTATGGATGCACGTGCAAACTTGTAAAGAACTCAAACGATGACTAGCAAACTAGTAATCTAATGTGTCAAGATGTAAACCAAATGAGAGACAAAAGACACGAATTTTTACCGAGGTTCGATCTCACCAAGAGATCTACGTCCTCGTTGAGGAAGCTCACACAGAGCCGGGTTCTCAACCCTTTTCCTCTTCAAGTCACCACACAGGCCGACTTGACTTCACTATCAAGTGTAATCACCGTTTTTATGGGGCTACCTCACACGTTGAGGGCTCCCACAAGAATTACAATGAGAAGTTGATCAAATACACTCAAAAAGATTACAATTCAGAATATGAGTGTAGAGAGATCAAACCCCAAGAGCTCACAACGAAGGAACGACGATCTCCCAATCCCAAATCCAAGTATTTTATTGATCTTCACCTTTTTGCACCTTAGATGTGTGGGGAGATGTGTTTTTGGGCTCTTGGGACAGGTGGCGGCGCTAGGGTTTCAAGTTTTGACAGTATGAGTCGTGTCTGGTTGGGGAAAAGCCAAAGGACCTCTTTTTATAGGCTTTTCCAAAAAGTTTCCGTTGTTAAACCTACTACCGGACTAGTCCGGTATATGATCGGACTTGTCCGGCCTACTTCCAGTGGGTTAACCGGACTAGTCCGGTCCACAAACCGGACTTGTCCGGTACTATGTGAGATGGGTTTTCAGAAACTTTAGTGGACTAGTCCTGTTGCTGGATGGACTAGTCCGTAGTACTCTAAGGAGGACAACAGAGACATGACCGGACTAGTCCGGTCTAAAACCGGACTTGTCCGGTTGCGTTCCAGTGAGCTGACCGGACTAGTCCGATTCACAAGGCGGACTAGTCCGGTGCACTATGTTTGTGTCTTTCAGAAAGTTAAACGGACTAGTCCGGTCCATGAACGGACTAGTCCGGTTTTCAGTGGATTTTAGTTGATTTTTAAACCCCTTACCCCTACGCAAAGTCATGAGCTCTTGGGATGTGTCTCTCTCACACACCACCTATACATTTATATCTACTTTGCTTCTCTAAATTTCACTAACTTCTTCCTTTTCGGGCACCACTCTATTTTTCACCTTTTTGTGTGTGTGCCGAGCCAGTTCACTTTGTTTATCCTATAATCATCTTAATAGTTTCATTAGGATCTCATATGTTCGTCATCAATTAGCCAAAACCCACAAGGGATATCCTAGATGCACTTACAATCTCCCCCTTTTTGGTGATTGATGACAACCATTTGAGATATCACAATTGAGAATAAAAGGTTGATTTTCATAAGGTGCGTACACATGAGAACAATAAAGAATTCACAAAAAACTTCTCACATATGTACACACCTTATGGTGGGGTGCCTCACAGGTGTGTGATAAACAAAATGTGCTAAATTAAAGACAACCAGTAGTGAACATGTAAGTGGGCATTAGAGCATAGTACTTCACACATAGGAAAAGAAATAGTGCATTACAAGATTAGGTACATGTCCTTGATCACACAAGATCTTAATGACTAATACTAGATAGAAAAATAGTCCAAGTCTAATCTCAATCTTCCATCTCAATCTCTCCCCCTTTGGCATCAAGACACCAAAAAGAGAAAAATTGAGGGAAGTCACTCATCGCTGCCTCCTCCGTCAGTCTCAGTCTGATCTTCATCTTCATCATCCACGGGAGCAGGATCTTCCTCTGAGTCCTCGGAGGCAGGCGGTGATCCAACAGGCTCAATCTCAAGCTTTGCACAGATAGACTTGATATTTGCATTGACGTACTGTTGATGTCTCTTCCTTGCAAGCTTTTCTTTGCGTTGCCTGTCTTCGATCTTACGGCAGCAGGCAAAGATAGAGGAGAGCATCTTGAGGATGCCGCTAGATGATTCTTGGGCAAGTGGAGAGCCAGGAGGAGCAGCTGCAGACCTATTGTCATCATGAGCTTGCTTTGATCTCCTCTCCACTGGTGGAGAGGACGGGGCAGCTAGAGACGGAGGGAGAGTGTACTCGGTGGGTTTTTGCGGCTTCAACCCTGTATGCTTGACATCCTTGACAAACTCGAGTCCTGTCACCTTCTCAATCATGTACATGATATACGGTGCGTATCCACAGGACCTATTGGGGGTAATTGAGATGTTCACAATGTCATTGTAGATATACTCAAAGACATTGAATGGTCTCCTCCCGCTAATGACTTTCATGAGAGTTCTCAAGGTTCATTGTAAAGTTCCTGCATCTCCATCCTTCGGAGCTATCGTCTTTCTCAAGACTCTATTTAGAACCACAAAGAAGGGCTTTAGATATTTGATGGTTGGAGGGACATATGGCATCCTTGTGTCATAGAGAAATTCAAGTTCCTCCTTCTCCAGGGGTTTCAGATTATGAATGACCAGTTCATGATCCAAAGTGTTTTGGAGGTGAAGAATCCTAGCAAATTCATCATAAGTGACATTGTACCTTGAACCATGAGTCATCCAAGTAAGACTGTCTCCATCATCCCGAGCAAAGTAGAGAGTGGAGTAAAACTGAGTAATGACTTCATTGTTCCAGTCATACTCAAAGGATAGCAGGTCCGTCAGACCGTGCCTCTCTAAGGCCTCCACCATCTCACGAAATGCGGGATACTTCTTCGACTTTAGGTAGTCAACATTCAGCCATTGACTCTCTACTACGGGATTCTTCATCTTCATGTACACGTGCTCGTAGTAGTCTGCATGGAAGTTGCTCCAGAACCTAGGATCAGAACATTGTTTAGGTCGTCCATACACTTCAATCTTTCTAAAGTTATCAGCTAGCTCATTCCCTTTTCCAGTGAAATCTTCACTTGAAGGCTGCCTGTTGCGATGAACGGGATTTTTCAATTTCAAGGGCCCAATGGGGCCACTAGCAAGTCCCTTCCCTTTATTGAGAACTCTTCTTGGCCCTGATGAGCCCTCAGCAGCATCTTTCCTTTGAGGCCTTTTGATAATGACTTTTCTCTTCTTAGGAAGATTGTCGTCGGAGGGTGGAGAGTGAGCATTGACGTCATGTCTCTTCTTCATCACTCCCTCCTTAGCTCTCCTCACTCTTTCACGTTGAACTTCTTCGTCAATGTGAAAAGAGCTGTCATCTGATCCTGAAGACATGATGCCTGACAAGGAGTTTAAGGATTAGATGCAAACGGACACCTTATCGACTTCAAATGGGAATGTAGGAGTTCAGCTGTCAGAGACCGGACTTGTCCGGTTTCAGAGTGTGGACTAGTCCGGTGGACCGGACTTGTCCGCATCTGGACGCCGGACTAGTCCGGCCTAGCATAAGAACCCTAACTTGAGTGTTTTATTTGAAGCAAATCTCCTATCCATGGATACAAGGGTAGGAAAGTGGTAGAAATACATCTATTTATGCAATGTACATCCTTTTGAAATCAAAGGAAACTAGCTAGAGCTAGAAAAATTGAGATTTTGGGTTTTGGGGGGATTTACCAAGATTTGAAGATTCGCGTTGAAGGAGTGGAAATCAATCCGGATGTGTCCGGAAAGTAGGATCCCCTCGTCGAGAAGAGGCTTTTTCACGGAGAAAACTCCGAGTTTGAGGGCTCAACTCGAAAATCACTTTGAGAGCTAGGGTTTAGGAGAGAGGGTGTTGCAAAGTGATTATGAGTGGAGAGGGAGGCGTTTGGTCCGGCTGACTGCTTCTATATCCGACTGACCGGACTAGTCCGGTCCTGGTAGCGGACTAGTCCGGTACCCCTGAGTTTAACCTAATTGTTGTCTGTCCGGACTAGTCTGGTTGGGAATCGGACTAGTCCGTTTTCAACAGACTTGATATATATATAGATAACTAATAGTGATCCAAGGACAACAATTTAGCAAGTAGTCTTGGTGATTACGACCAGTATACAATCAACAATCAAACAATGGTCATAATCCACAAGATTTATTCATTAAGAATAGTTTTCTGAGTACAAAGGAGAGTTGGAGCATTTTTGACAGTACGGAGGAACAATTTTAGTTGCAACCAGGTATGCAATGTTTCAAGCCACATTTTGAGAGTCAAGAATGTTTAGCTCATTTCTTAGTTCACAGAACCTTTTCTCATCTAATGGTTTGGTAAAAATATCTGCAAGTTGTTTTTCAGTCCTAACATGTGAAATAGCTATGTCACCTTTTAATGAATGATCTCTAAGAAAGTGATGACGGATGTCTATGTGCTTAGTTCTTGAGTGCTCTACCGGGTTGTGTGCAATTTTTATAGCACTTTCATTATCGCATAGAAGCGGGATATGACTTAGATTGTAGCCGTAGTCCCTAAGAGTTTGTTGCATCCAGAGCAGTTGCACACAGCAACTACCGGCTGCAACATACTCTGTTTCCGCTGTGGAAAGAGCAATGGAGTTTTCCTTTTTAGATGACCAAGAAACTAGGGACCTACCAATAAATTGACAAGTCCCTGACGTGCTCTTTCTATCGACTTTGCATCCCGCATAGTCAGCGTCGGAGTACCCTATCAAGTTAAACTTGGATCCTTTGGGATACCAAAGGCCCAAGTTGGGTGTGTGCACAAGATACCTTAGGATTCTTTTTACAGCAATTAAGTGACACTCTTTGGGTGCGGCTTGAAACCTTGCACACATGCAAACACTAAGCATAATATCTGGCCTAGATGCACATAAGTATAGTAAGGAACCAATCATGGACCGATATACCTTTTGGTCCACATTTGGACCATCTTCATTGAGGTCGAGATGTTCGTTGATGGCCATGGGTGTCTTGATGGGCTTGGCTTTGTCCATATTGAATTTCTTGAGAATGTCTTGTGTATATTTAGTTTGGCTTATAAATGTACCTTCTCTTAGTTGCTTCACTTGAAATCCCAAGAAGAACTTCAATTCACCCATCATTGACATCTCGAACCTGTCTGTCATTATTTTGCTAAATTCTTCACAGAAGGACTTGTTAGTGGATCCAAAGATAATGTCATCAACATAAATTTGACATACGAATAAATGATCATCAAAATGTTTAGTAAAGAGTGTATAGTCAGCTTTACCAATTTTGAATCCATTTTGAATCAGAAAATCTCTAAGGCACTCATACCAGGCTCGAGGAGCCTGTTTGAGGCCATAGAGAGCCTTACGCAGTTTATAGACATGGTTGGGATACTTCTGATCTTCGAACCCCGGTGGCTGCTCCACATAGACTTCCTCCTTTATCGGACCATTCAGAAAGGCACTCTTGCTTTATTTCTTGTCACTACTCCATGTTCATCTTGTTTGTTCCGAAAGACCCATTTGGTTCCAACGATGTTCGCCCTTGGTCTTTCCATCAGCTCCCACACTTCATTTCTTTTGAAGTTGTTCAGCTCCTCTTGCATCGCAATCACCCAGTCTGGATCCCTTAAGGCTTCTTCTACCCTGTGAGAAGCTCATATGGAGTTTTCTTCAGAAGTCGATGAAGGTACAACCGATTTGTGGCATGACAAGCGGTATTCACCGCTTCTGCCCAAAACCGGTCTGACGTCTTGTATTCATCCAATATTGTTCTCGCCATTTTGATCAATGTTCGGTTCTTCCTTTCGGCCAACCCATTCTGTTGAGGAGAATAGGGTGCCGATAATTCATGCTTTATACCTTCTTCATTGAGATATTCTTCAACTTGGGTGTTCTTGAATTCTGTCCCATTGTCACTTCTGATATTCTTTACTGTTGATGAGAATTCATTTTGAGCTCTTTTCAAGAACTTCTTGAGGATTCCTTGAGTTTCTGATTTATCATACAAGAAAAATACCCAGGTAAATCTTGAAAAATCATCAACAATTACTAAACCGTATTTGTTACCGCCGATGCTGATGTACGCAATTGGACCAAAGAGATCCATGTGGAGAAGTTCCAGCGGTTTAGCGGTGGTCATCACATTCTTGGCGGGGTGTGGTGCTCCAACCTGTTTTCCTGCTTGACAAGCGCTGCACGGCCTGTCTTTTTCAAAAACCACATCCTTAAGACCACGGATGTGACCACCTTTTAGAAGTTTCTGCAGATTTCTCATTCCAACATGGGCTAGCCGTCTATGCCACAGCCATCCCATGTTGGTCTTAGCAACCAAGCAAGTGTTGAGTTCGGCTTTATCTTTGTTGAAGTCAACAAGATAAAGCTTTCCCTTCAACGATCCCTTGAATGCAATCGAGCCATCGCTTCTTCTAAAGACGGTCACACCCTCATTAGTGAATAAACAGTTGTAACCTTTGTCGCATAGTTGAGATATTGATAAAAGATTATAATCTAGAGAATCTACATGTAAAACATTAGATAAGGTGTGTTGAGAGGATATTTCAATGTTACCACTACCAAGGACCTTTCCTTGGCTGTTATCTCCAAAGTATATTCCTTCACTTGGATCCTTGTTGCACTCGTATTCCACAAACATACTTCTCTCTCCGGTCATATGATTTGTGCATCCGCTGTCTAGCACCCACTTAGATCCACCGGAGGAGTAAGCCTGCAAAACAGAATTATTTCTGGGTTTTAGGTACCCAAGCTTGCTTGGGTCCTCTCAGGTTAGTCACAAGAGTCTTGGGCACCCACACACAAGTTTTTAAGTTCTTGTGGCGTGGCCCTGTATATTTAGCAATGACTTTTCCATACTTGTTTTTCATGAGAACATAAGAAGCATCAAATGTATGGAATAATGTTTGTAGCTCAGATTCATGGGATTTTTCTTTAACAAAAATGATTCTATTCTTAGCATGATTAGAGGTAGACATGTGTCTATTCCTGTCGAAGCCAAGTCCATCTTAGACATTGGAAGGTCTAGTGATCATATATGCACTTCTTGCATTTTTGATCTTCTCCTTATCAAAGATGTCGTTTTGAGAAGAATGCATGTCATGTGGGGTTAAAGCATTAGAAATTACATTCTTCTTACTAGAGCAAGTGCAGGTTCTTACTGTTGTCGAGCGCATATCTTTGGAGGAAGAGCTCTTGGAGGAAGAGGAGTCACTTTGTTTGAGGGACTCAACTTGCACCTCAAGGATTTTGTTAACTTTTGACAAGTTAGCAAGTTCTTCCTTGATTGCAATGTGCGAGTTCTCTAACTTTGAGTAAGTTTCCTTACTCAAGGTTAGCTCTAACTCAAGTGACTCATTCTTCTCTCTTTCAAGCTCAAGAAGCTTTTCAACTTCTTGATATCTCTTCCTCTCAAGGATGAGCATATCTTCTTGTCGGTTGACAAGTTCCTCCTTTTCAAAGATTTCGTTCGACAACATTTCCATTTTCTTTAAAGCAATTTTACTTAGCCCTCTAAATAATTCTTCATTATCACTAGAGCTATCAAAGTCATCAATGGAGGAATTTAGTATAGGAGGAGTAAGTCTAACCTTTTTCTTGCCTTCCTTAGCCATAAGACAAGTGTGGATGTTCATGTCCCGTCCTCCCATGTTCGGAAAGAGTGTGGCTCTCGTAGTTGGTTTCTTGACTGCGATTCTGGCCACCTCTTCTTCTTCATCGGAGGAGGACTCGTCGTTTGAGTCCCACTCCTTCCCAATGTGAGCTTGATGGGCTTGTCTTCTTTTTCTGAAATTTTTCTTTTCTTGAGATCTTGTTTCCTTCTTCTTTTTGTTTTCCTCATAAGTACAGTTCACCATGAAGTGACCATACTCTCCGCAGTTGTAGCAAGTGCGTCGAGCCTTGGATTTTCCTTTATCCTTGCTTTTGCCTTCATGTGAATTGTTGCCGTGTCTTCTCTTCATCATGCGTTTGAACTTTTTGATGAAGAGTACCATTTCTTCGTCATCAAGATCGGTGCTTTCATCGCTTGTATCTCCATCGTCTTGGTCTTCACGAGTTTCTTTGAGTTTGGGTCTGCACGTTGCTTTGAGGGCAACTTCTTTCTTTTTAGAAGAGGTGAGCTCGGCTAAGTCTTTGACGTATTGAGCCTCTTTCTCCATCATTTCATGATTTATGATCTTTCCCAATAACTCATCGGGAGTGATTTTGTGAAACCCGGGGATTTCTCTAATCATTGAGCAAAGTGTGACGTTTCTTGGCATGAAGGCTCTAATCATTCTTTTGACCACTTCGTGATCTGTCCATTTCTTACTTCCATACGCACGAATTCTGTTGATGAGTGCTTTCATCCGGTTGTACATGTCTTGAGGTGATTCGCCTTCTTCAATAGCAAATCTTCCCAACTCTCCTTCAAGCATTTCGATTTTGGCTTCACGAACTGACCTATTTCCTTCGTGAGTTGTCTTGAGGGTATCCCAGATTTCTTTTGCACTTTCTAACCCATCGGTCTTGGTGAATTCCTCTCTGCTTAGTGATGATGTGATCACGGCGACGGCTTGTGCGTTTCTGTGAATCTCCTATTCTTGTTCTGGGGTGAGTTCATCATCCGTGTCCGGAATATCGATGCCTGTGCAAACAATGTGCCACAGACTAGGGTTCATGGATATCAGATGCATCTTCATGTTGTACTTCCACATGGTGTAGTCACTTCCATCAAACTGTGGAGGCCTTCCCATAGGAATAGAGAGATAATGATTATTTGAATTGAGTCGGTTGTAGTTGTAATGATACCGGGAGTAGTCGTGATGACCACTCCCCATCGTCTTTTCTTCCTCTTTTCCTTTTTGTGCCAGCAGTTTCTTTCTCAGGAGTGCTTTTAGCTGCCTCACTTCTTCATCGTCATGTGGGTTTTCTTTCAGCACATCGAAGGCTTTGGCTTCTTGCTCCTCATCGTTGTTGCTCGTCTTCGGGATATCGTTGTTCTTCTCAGAGGCCATTGATCTCTTCGAGATGTGAGTCTCGTTGATGGAGAACTTGGCTCTGATACCAATTGAATGTGGCCTAGAGGGGGGTGAATAGGCCTTTAAAGAATTCCTGCACACTTAATAAAGTTGTTAGAAATTTGACTGACCGGACTAGTCCGGTTGTGTGGGCGGACTAGTCCGGTGTGCTGAATTGTTTGAGTTGATTAAGTGTGTCTCACAAGTTTTATCTTATAGCAGCGGAATAAGGACAACAGTTTTTATAACTTAAATTTATAGTATGGATGCACGTGCAAACTTGTAAAGAACTCAAACGATGACTAGCAAACTAGTAATCTAATGTGTCAAGATGTAAACCAAATGAGAGACAAAAGACACGAATTTTTACCGAGGTTCGATCTCACCAAGAGATCTACGTCCTCGTTGAGGAAGCTCACAAAGAGCCGGGTTCTCAACCCTTTTCCTCTTCAAGTCACCACACAGGCCGACTTGACTTCACTATCAAGTGTAATCACCGTATTTATGGGGCTACCTCACACGTTGAGGGCTCCCACAAGAATTACAATGAGAAGTTGATCAAATACACTCAAAAAGATTACAATTCAGAATATGAGTGTAGAGAGATCAAACCCCAAGAGCTCACAACGAAGGAACGACGATCTCCCAATCCCAAATCCAAGTATTTTATTGATCTTCACCTTTTTGCACCTTAGATGTGTGGGGAGATGTGTTTTTGGGCTCTTGGGACAGGTGGCGGCGCTAGGGTTTCAAGTTTTGACAGTATGAGTCGTTTCTTGTTGGGGAAAAGCCGAAGGACCTCTTTTTATAGGCTTTTCCAAAAAGTTTCCGTTGTTAAACCTACTACCGGACTAGTCCGGTATATGATCGGACTTGTCCGGCCTACTTCCAGTGGGTTAACCGGACTAGTCCGGTCCACAAACCGGACTTGTCCGGTACTATGTGAGATGGGTTTTCAGAAACTTTAGCGGACTAGTCCTGTTGCTGGATGGACTAGTCCGTAGTCCTCTAAGGAGGACAACAGAGACATGACCGGACTAGTCCGGTTCACAAGGCGGACTAGTCCGGTGCACTATGTTTGCGTCTTTCAAAAAGTTAAACGGACTAGTCCGGTCCATGAACGGACTAGTCCGGTTTTCAGTGGATTTTAGTTGATTTTTAAACCCCTTACCCCTACGCAAAGTCATGAGCTCTTGGGATGTGTCTCTCTCACACACCACCTATACATTTATATCTACTTTGCTTCTCTAAATTTCACTAACTTCTTCCTTTTCGGGCACCACTCTATTTTTCACCTTTTTGTGTGTGTGCCGAGCCAGTTCACTTTGTTTATCCTGCAATCATCTTAATAGTTTCATTAGGATCTCATATGTTCGTCATCAATTAGCCAAAACCCACAAGGGATATCCTAGATGCACTTACACCTCCTTGGGTTTTTCTTTCACTTTTGTAGTTTGCGGGGGGCATTGGCTCATCCTTTGTGAAATGAAGAGAAATTTTTGGTGTTTTGGCTGTGTTTGGATCTCTGGTGGATGGGTGGACCCCGATCACCGTGCGAGGGTTGGTTTGCTCCTTCCCTTGCGTGGTGCTTCTTCATGCGTATACTTTTTTTGTCGGTAGTCTGCTGGTCGACCCGTTTGTCCTCTAACGGGGGCGCCGAAGTCATCTGCTGCGCTCATATGGCTCTGAGCGTTGCGCTATCTCCCTTACCCTGGGGTCGGCCATGTGGTTGTATGGAAAGGGCTTTTTCTGATGGCCCCTCTGATTCAAAGTCGAGGGGGCTCCTTAGTCAGGTCGTGCCGGTGGCCCGGGCCATAGGCCCTTCTTGTCTGTTGAGCCTTGTTCGGACCATGGCTTCGCTCCGGGTTGTCGTTGTCCCTTGGCCATAGGTCACGCGGCTCGATTTCAGGAAGGGAAGGGAGCCTAGACACTTTTTCCGTTATGCCCCGTTCGGACCATGGCTTCGTTCCGGGTTGTCATTGTCCCATGGCCATAGGTCGCAAGGCTTGACTTTAGGAAGGGAAGGGGCCTGGGCATTTTCTCCGTTATGCCTCGTTCGGGCCATGGCTACACTTAGGGTTGTCGTTGTCCCTTAGCCATGGGTCGCACGGCTCGTTTTTGAGAAGGAAAGGGGCCCGGGCACTTTGTCTGTTGTTCCTCATTTGTACCATGGCTTCGCTCCATGTTGTTGTTGTCCCTCGGCCATTGGTCGCGCGGCTTGATTTCGGGAAGGGAAGGGGCCCATGCATTTTTTCCGTTACGCCTCGTTTGAACCATGGCTATGCAATGGGTTGTTGTTGTCCCTTGGCCATGGGTCGCGCGGCTCGGTTTTGAGAGGTAAAGGGGCCCGGGCACTTTGTCCGTTGTGCCTCATTCGGACCATGGCTTCGCTCCATGTTGTCGTTATCCCTCGGCCATACGTCACGCGGCTCTGGATTTGATAGGGTTCGATCAGCTGGCGCGAGTCTTCGGTTCTCGCACATAGTTTGACAGGAAAAAACAACGCCCCCTTCATATCGTTTGGACCATGGCCTCGTTTAGGGTTTTTGTTTTCCCTTAGTCGTGGGCCGCGCAACTCGACGAGGGGACCGTTGTTTTAATGCGAGCCTCCGAGGCTTTGCGCGTGGGGTTTGCGTGGTGCTGAAGGTCGAGGCCAGCTTCGTTGTGAAGGGAAAAGGTGTTGCGTTGCTAAGAGCTCCAAACGCAAAAGATAGATAGGCCTCGATGTCTATATATTAACTCAACCCAACTAGGGGGGATTTACAAGTATAATTTTAGTGGTGCCTAGCCTATGCTTCCGAGCGGCGCCCCTCCTCTAGTTATGGGGTAGTGCAGATGTCATCCGTGCCGCCTTCGCCGAGCCCCCAGGGTGGACGTTAATCATCCTCGTGTCCTTCGGTGGACTGATTGGATGCTGGTCAGGAGGGGTTCTTGCTGTTGCTCGACAAGCCGAGCTGGGTGCCACTGCTGTGGCCGCTGCCTGTTCACAACCATGTTGCTCGCACAGCAAGGCATGCCAGAACTTTGCCTCCAACATTGAGGTACATATAGTTTAGGATATCCAAAAACTTCACGTAGGCCGGCCTTCCCATGATTGTGTGATAGGTTCCTTCAAAGTCGGGGACCTCGAAGGTAAGGGTATCCGTGCGGAAGTTGGACTCGTCCCCAAAAGTGAAGGGGAAGTCAATCTTCCCCAACGGCACAGTCTGTTAGCCGGGGATGACTTCGTGGAAAAAGGCTCGGGTCGGATGGAAGCTCGTGCGTGGGATCCCCATGGCGTCGAGGGTCCCAACATAAAGTATGTTGAGGCTACTACCTCTATCCATCAGTACTCTGGTTAGGCGCTTTGTGCCTATGATCGGATCCATATCAGGGGAAACGTCCAGGTTGTGGAATGAGGTCGGGGTGGTCCGATCGGTCAAAAGTGAAGACCACTTTGGACCACTGCAAGAATGTTGGGATGGCGAGAGAAACGATACTGACCTCTAGAGTTGTCAGCTTCTGCCTGCGGTGGCTCTCGTAGGTCTGACTATGGCCGAAGATCATGAGACAACCCTCCGGCGTAGGAAAGCTTGGTTTGTCGGGCTCGGGGCTTGTCTTGGCGGGTTCCTTTCCTTTGTCTACTGCCACGTCCGTCTCCGTGCTGACGAAGCATTTTAGCAGGGCGTAGTGTTTAAGGGGGTACCTTACCGGATAGGCTTGGTTAGTGCACGCTTCTTGAGGAGCTACTCGAAGTAGTCGATCAGCCCCATGGCCGGTCTCTTGCCTTCGCGGTGTTCCACGGCCACGACGTGGTCTGAACCACTGTTGGTCGGGAATGGTCGTCTGTCGTCATTCGTTCGCCTCCTCTTGTCGCCATGGGGCGGCTCTTTGCTCCCCGTGTCGGGGTTCTTCGGCTTTCATTTGTTGAAGATGGCCCCGACTTCCTCCTCGCCGGAGGCATGGCTCATGGTGATGTCGAGGAGGTCCCACGTGCTTCTTGGCTTGACGCATCCAAGCTTGTGTACGAGGGCCTCGCAGGTTGTCTTTGATAGGAAGGTCGCGATGTCATCCGCGTCAACGACATCGGGGATCTCATTACACTTCTTCGAGAAGCGCCGAATGTACTGTCGCAGGGTCTTGTCCAGTCTCTCCGGCAACCCTTGAGGTCCCAGGAGTTGTCGGGACGCGAGTAGGTAACCTGGAAGTTTCCCACAAATATTTCCCTGAGATCGGCCTAGTTTCGGACGTTCTCGGGGGGGGGGGGGGAGTGGGAGGTACTCGAGCCATGCGTGCGCTGGCTTGGCTAAGTAGATGGGGAGGTACTGGATGAAGAAGCCATCATCCTCTGCTCCGTCGGCTCGACAGGCGAGGTGGTAGTCCTCCAACCATACGCCAAGGTTGGTTTCCCCGTCTTATTTCTGATGCTGATTGGGGCCCGAAATCTTTGCAGGAAGGGAGCGATGCGTATTGCCTTTCCGATGGCTTTTGGGCCCGTGGGACTAGGGCTTAGGCTCCATCCTCTCCTGCGGTCACAGTGGCTGACCTGGCAAGGCCTTTGGGGCCAGAAGTTGGAAGGCGACCCCGAGGGGCCTTCTTTAGTTTGTCGCCTGGCTTTGAGAGTCCAATGGAGGTTGCAAGCTTCCATACGCTCGCGTACCGAGTTGCGCAAGGGCATTGATGACCCAGACTTTCGGGTTGGGTTGCTTGTCTTGGCGTGTGGGTTCCGGTGCAGTTCGTCCCACGTCAGTCGAACCTTCGGCTTTGGCTGGGGGCTGACGAGCCTCAGGCTCGGGCGAGGGAGCACTCAGTTTGCTAAGCGGTTTCTGAAGCCAAGAGCGCCTGAATATCCAAATAAGCCCTCCGAGTTTCAGGGTTAGTGGGCTCTGACATGCCGCGTAGGATGGCAGCGGTGGCTGCCACGTTTTGGCTGGCCCTTTGAAAGTGTGGGGCCCGATAGTCGTTGATGATGTCGGCCTGGACCTGTCGAGCATGGAGGCGCGCCGCGTTCGAACCCGAGCTGAGACCGGGTCGTGCTCGTTGGACCCTTGAGGTGGCGCGTTGCGCCGCGATCTGGTCGGCCAACTCACGGTGTCGTGACTCTGATGACTTAGGGCCATCTCGAGGCTCGTGCTATTCGATGTTGCCAGTGGCGAGGCGTTGGTCATTTCGGTAATGTGGCACTTGCGGGGGGGGGGTGCTCGCCGCCTTCAGAGTCATCGCTGGAACTGGGGTCGAACTCCAGGATGTGGTGAAGGGACGTCAGGGCGTGCCGATCATCCACACGAACATTGACGACGGAGCGTCATTCGCGGCACCCGAGTTGGTGGAGAGTCAGAGGGTTCCCAAGCTGTTGGTGAAGAAATCCAGGTTCTCGAAACGGAGGGCCTGGTGGTGATCTCGAAGTCGCCGAAGGACATCATTGTGCCAGGTGCAAGAGTGGGTCGTGTGGACGCCATCGAGGTGGTGGAAACGGAACTTCCGTCTATCGGTGTTTCGGACTTCCGACTAGTAGTCGAATGTACCGCACGTTTTACCTCAAAATGGCCTAGTTAAGAACGCAAGATGGTTTATCCTGGTTTGGGCGAGAATGCCCTACGTCTAGCCGGGGTATCTCGCTTGTTCTTACTTAAGAATGGGGGTTGTTCTTACAAGTGCGAGAGCCTGCCCCTTCGAATCGGTAGGTATCTCTATTTATATTCTCGTTCTCTCTTTCTCCGTATCGTGGCGGGGAGGCAAGTTGTGGGTGCAGGAGTGGCTTGTCCCGCAGTATGCTCGATAAGGTACTTGATAGAGTCACCATATCCGTAGCCTGCTACTGTACCTGCTCCCGTCTCGTCATCGGGGGGTAGTCCATACCGAGGCGCACGCCCGCCCCGCGTTCCACTCCACTTCGGTCCCATCGGAGGTGACGGGCATTCAATGCCAGAGCTAGGGGGTACTCGATTACCCTTCCACTCGGCTGAGGTAGCGTCTGCTCTGCATTGAAGGCCACCTGCTTCACTCCTACCCAAGGTCGGGCTCGAGTCCTCCCTTCGGGGCCGCCTTGAAGGTGGACCTTGTGTCCTACCTAGGGGTCGGCCTTAGGCTCCTCGTCCTGCCTTCTTCCGAGCTCAGGCTTGGGCTGTCGTCCTTTATGGGATGCCCTTGTACTTTTTCTCTGGGGTCTAAGTGCAGAACCCCGTCAATAACATACTTATTTTGTGTGCTGATGTTAATAGTTTTTTCTGTAAATTTAATCAAAATTATAGTAGTTTGACTTCGATCAACTTTAAAAATAAACGTTTAATGGAATAGGGTACTCCCTCCGTTTTGAATTATTTGACACTAGTTAGTTCAATTTTAAATTAGCCAGCATCAAATAATTCGAAACATTAGAAGTACTAAATAAGCAGCAACCAATCGTGGATGTGTATGACAAGACATTACACACCTGCAACATTCTCATGTGGTTCGTAATACTGTATGTCACTCGCTCCGGCGAAAAAGGTATAAATTTCCCTGGTGCACACTCACCACGGTCTAAAATTATTATTACCTTTAAATCAGAAATATTTGGCTGGAATATTACACATAAATCAAGCTAGGCACCGCTAGCTTCGCCACTGCAGAGTGTATGGGATGAAAACATTCCCTCAACTAACATTCCCTGTACCTATGGAGCAGATCATAGGGATCCGTACTCTCATTGTCGGCAGGCTAACAGTAAGTCCACTGTCCACGTATATTCTCAGAGAATCGACGGAGCAAGCTATGGAGCAGTTTCATACAGCCGATTCTTCTTTACCCGTACACGGTGCATGGATTCTTGCACGTGATTAGTGGCTTCTACGCAGGGCATTCATTATCAATTAAGCTGAACCATAGAGAAACTAGATACAGAGAAATAGCGCCAATCAAGCAGCAGCAATGTCATCACTTGTCAGGGATAAGCAAGCGGCATCAGTAGGGCAGCTCAGCTTCAACGCCCAATGCACTGACATCAACGTGGCAGATCATAGTCATTCCTTCTGAGAAAATACAGATTTTAGATAGTACCGGCCAAGCCAACAGAATCATTCGTAGTATACTGATGCCAAGCCCAGTAACCTATTCAACAGCTATCTTTATTCTCGTCTATTTTCTCCTGCATGTCCCGCTAACAGGGAATGAAATCTTACAGAAATGGAACTTGCATGAACATCACGAAAAGAACATCCATCTTTGTATTACGCCTTGTAGTGCTCTGCGCTCAAGTCACCCCATCTGACTTTGTACTTTGCTGCGAGATAGTGAGCACCAACAGGTCCACGGCTCCCGTAAGGGTAGAGCTCAGGAGCGATCCGCTTCTCTTCCAACTCCTTCAGAAGGGGTGTGAAGAGAGACCATGCAGCATCTAACTCATCAGAGCGGATAAAAAGCCTTCGCTCCCCTTCGATTGCATCAAGCAATAGTCTCTCATAAGCATCTGGTATCTCCTTGGAGTACCTAATTCAAGTAATAGACAAAGGTATGGGTAATTTGTGTAGAAACTAGAAAAATAAGAGTGGTACTAGTAGCATGCGAGCATGCTTTGATGAATTCATAAGCTAACGCCTCCTTGGGACTACAGCAAAAAAGGTTAGGGAACAGGATAACCAGAACAAAATCCTTTCAGGTTATCACTAGGGCCCATCTAAACCCACAACACCACCAAAAATTACATATTAAACACAAATGTAATAGAAGGTTGCTGACAGATGTTTGAAGTATAACTTTTCAAACAAAAGCGATGGGAGATGGGAAAAAATCTTCCAGGATTACTAAGACATAAAAATAGCCGAGCTACTTATAAGACTCCGGGTATGCAGACACAAGCAAAAGTTGGACATGCATAACAGAGGACCACAAACATCAGAAAAAGACTCTAAATGACATGTTCTTTCAAATTTGACCTTCACTTAAAACCAGTTCCATCAAACATTTTAAAGCTTACTAATCAATATGTTTAAAAGTATGGGTACTATATTACTAGTTTTTTCAGGGAGAAGCCAGAACAATTATTCACTGGAATCATTAGGCACTAATTACCAACTCCGCCTATGTCTTTCTAGGTATAGCCAGTCGCAGGCCAGGGTAAAGGAGGAGGGTTGTGATAGGCTTGGCGAGCCAGCATCAAAATCAGCCATTCCTATGGATATGAAACCCAGTTTGGGTTTCATATCTAGCATACCTCTGTTTGAGACAAAGGTTTTGTTGCTGTTGTTGTTGTTGTTGTTGTAATCATTAGGACTAATCCCTTTTGAGATGGGTTCATCTCCCACCTACAAGTAGAGTCGGAGTCCGCTGACCCTGATGCTTACATGTGTTAATGATAAAAATAGCTCCCAGGTTAAATCAAGGATCAACAATCCTCTAAACTGGAAGGTGGACTGTATGAGCCAAAAAAGGAACATAATTGATACTGCACATCCTATGTCAACCTAAATAAACGAATTATAAAAAAAGCAAGCACTAGAGTTAATAATTGTGTCCATTTGTCTTTGTGAGAAGATAGGAATTACTGTTAACATAGAAAAGGATACTGATTCCATTTACAAATGTAACATTGCAGGAAAATAGTATTACCTTGCTGCGTAGTGGAGGTTCAAATTACTTCTATCGAGTCGCATACCAAGGCCAGGAATCTTGTTGTTAATCTTTAGGTAAATAGCTTCATCTGGTTGGACACGTATCACGAGCTCATTAGTAGCCCTATCAAGATCAGTGCCAAAACTCCCTTTGTAGAGATTTCCAGGCACATGTCGGAACTGTACTCTTATTTCTGCCCTGAAAGTTTTTTAGTAAGAATACAAGTCAGGATATTTGGTACAGAAAATGATTCGACAAGAGACCTTGAGAACAAAAATTTTGTATTGCAAGACAAAATCTATTTTAATACAAAATGTGTAGACATTCATATTTACTCATTAAAAAATTTCAACATGCACAATTCATGCTTTATCAAGTAACAGAATTTGTTGGTGTTAACAAGAGATTTTAATGTAACATCCATAGTTATTAAGGAGGTAAGGCGACATAAGGCGACCTGCCCCCTTTTCATCTTTTAAGCGGTAAGGCGTAAGGCGAGGCGACGCCTTACTAATAAGAATAAAATCTCAAATATAGTAGCATTTACTAGAAAAAATTGTCAATTAAAAAGAAAAAAAGACTACATGTGCTTGGCCCATCCAGCCCACTACCAGCCCAACAGCACATATTTACCCTAACCCTAGTCACCCCGCCGCTCCCACTTTCACAGCGCGAGTGTCTGCTCCCGCCGCCGCCTCCGCTTCTCTGCACCAGGCCGCCGCCTCCTCCGCTTCTCTACGCCAGGCCGCCTCCTCCTCCTCTGCGCCCGCGCCCGGCCGTCGCCGCCTCCTCCTCCGCGCCCGGCCGCCGCCGCCTTCTCTGCGACCGGCCGCCGCCTCCTGTGCGTGGAGCACGGGCGCCGCCGCCGCCTCCTCCGCGCCCGGCCGCCGCCGCCGCTTCCTCTACGCCCGGCCGCCGCCGCCTCCCCTGTGCGCGGGCGCCGCCGCCGCCTTCACCCGCCTTACGCCGGGATCTAAGGCGAAGGGACGCCTTACGATCCCCAGGCGCCTTACCGCTTAAGCGATGCCTTAATAACTATGGTAACATCGTAAGGATATACTTGAGACATACCGTTTTGTATGCAAAGCTTTTCCAGCCTTCATAAGAAAAGGAACCCCATCCCATCTAGCATTATTTATGAAAAGTGCAGCTGCAGCAAATGTTGGAGTAACACTATCCTTGGGCACTGTCTTATCATCAGTATATCCAGGGTATGTTGTATCACCCTTTGGCGACGCTTAAGCGGCGCCTTAACAACTATGGTAACATCATAAGGATATACTTGAGACATACCGTTTTGTATGCAAAGCTTTTCCAGCCTTCATAAGAAAAGGAACCCCATCCCATCTAGCATTATTTATGAAAAGTGCAGCTGCAGCAAATGTTGGAGTAACACTATCCTTGGGCACTGTCTTATCATCAGTATATCCAGGGTATGTTGTACCACCCTTTGTGTGACTTTTATACTGTCCTATTACTACATCTTCAAGTTGCAAGGGCTTCATGGACCGCAAAACTTTAACCTGTCATATAGTATGGAACTAATGTGATATGGTCAACAACAACAACAACCAAGCCTTTATCCCAAGCATGTTGGGGTAGGCTAACTAATGTGACATGGTCCTTGAACAAAATTAAAGAATTTATGTATCAAAACATGATGCATAAGAACAGCAAAGATTAAAAGGTTCATAGCATTCTGCTTTAGGATATAGAGAAATGTCATTGTAAGTGGATGACAAAAGGTGGCCCGTCCTGCCTGAGTGCCAGTAGTTTTTTTTAAGGAACATTTAAAAATATAAATTGCATGTCTCAGTTCATAACTTCTCTCTTATTGTTGTGGGAATATCATACAGACCTTCTCATTTCTTATGTCCTCTGCTTCCAGGCTTATAGGGGTTTCCATTGCAAATAGGGCCAATATCTGAAGAAGATGGTTCTGCATTATGTCACGGATAATACCGTAGCCATCAAAGTACCTGAAATAAACTAACTAAATAAGAGAAAGCAGTAGAGAACAAGCATGGATGAACTAAAGAACCAGCAAAATCATACCCTCCACGTCCTTCAGTGCCAAAGTCTTCTGAGAATATAAGTTGCACATTTCTTATATATTGCCTTGACCAAAGGGGCTCAAAAACAAGATTTGAGAAGCGGAGGACGGACAAATTTTCCACCAGTTCCTTGCCCAGATAATGATCAATCCTGTTAAACGAACAAAAAGGTGTACATTATTCATAAGATTTTCACAAGGAATTGTTACATAATATTTTATTTATTAATGTGTTGCCTTTTTCTTTTAAATCAGTGGACTGCTTTGACACTTGCAAGGAATGAGAAATATATGTGCACTAGCAGAAAATGTTTTACAAATCCGCACAGATTCAACTAAATTCTTATGTTACCTGAAGATTTGGTCCTCCACAAGGTATTGCTTCAGACCTCTTGTTAATGCAGCAGAAGACTCTGAGTCCCGGCCAAAGGGCTTTTCAACAATTACCCTTGTCCAACCATTCACGGAAGATGTTGACTTGCTAGCACATTTGACAACGTCCAAGAATATATTAGGAGGTATCGACAAGTAGAAAAGACGGTTAGAAACTCTGGAACCCTGCAGATAAAGAACAAGACTGTCATCAGATTATAGGCACATTAATTTCCAAAACTGAAATCAAAAGTTGTGAGATTAAGTTTTCTTTTGTACAGATTCTAGTAGCATCACCAGTTTGCATTTCTAACGGTAATATATGCTACATGCTTAGATCGGTCAGATCATATGTTCCAATCTACCTCTGTACATTGTATGTGCGAAAAGTTTCTTCTGAAAATATTCTCTCAGGGGTGTTGATGTTTTTTGCGAATATATTTTTAAGGATCACAGTATGAGTGTATGTACAGTTTAAAGAGGAGTTTTAACAAGATGAAAACACATCATTACAAATGGGAAGACAATAAGTCCATAGTTGTTAAACAGAAGACATCTGAGAGAATAATACAAGAGCAAAAAATGAGATATGAAATGAAATAATGATGACTGGCAGATGAGCATGCATAGTCACTGTTTTTATGAAAGAAAAACCTGTTCAGATAAATAGAAGTAAGGACAACATAAAGGTTAAAAGTAAAACAGTGGTGCATTCTGGATGACTTGATGAGAGAATATGAACCTCATGCTCCTTTAGCTTCTTATCTAACTCCATGAAATGCTCCTCAGAATCATATTGGCCTGAGTGATAGAAGCATCTTTTGAGGAACTCTTCCATTTTCTCACTGCAGTTCTCCCTGTAAAGACAGTATTGCTTCAAGCAGAAAAAATAAAACTGTGCATATGTAGGGAGTTTCATTTAGCGAAAAGAAAACTTATTATTAGAAATCCTAAGTCACCTTTTATCTATTCTGCAAGTGAGCGTTTTGCTGACCATGTGTCTCAATTCAGCATCTGTCATCTTGCTCCGAGCATAACCAAAGATAGTGAAATGCTGCAGAAGTGAAGATTAGAGTTTCAGATATTTAAATACGAATCTGCAGACTTCATCATAGTGAGATATACGCAGACATGCCTCTGGAAGACAATCTTCGTAGTAGAGAGCAAAGAGGGCAGGAAATATCTTCTTCTTGGCAAGGTCACCAGATGCCCCGACAACGGTGATACTAACAGTAGAGTCATCATTTTTTGAAACAGCAGTCAAATCTTGAAATTCATCCAGGGTGATTTCCGCGGGTGCACCATTTTGTGCCTTTGGTGGGGTCTCAGGTGTGACTGTGTTCTCCACTGCGGCGTCCATGGGAAGTTTCACTGATGATTAAATGTAAGGTGAGTAAGAACAGTTATGTATATCAAAATCTTCACCACGTGAAGCAGTCACTATGCGCTGGAACTATTAAATGAATTTTACGGAAACACTATAATGTTTGCTCATGCTATCAGGGTGAAGCGAAAGATGGAAACTAGAAATGCAAATATCAGAGAAAGGATGCAGCACATCAATCAAATAATGAAACTTTAAAGCACGAAAGCAATTGGCATATTACTCACGCATTAGCGTTACGAGCTGACAAGCCTTCTTGAACAGTGGTCCTATGATGCCAGCAACGTTTACTGCAGTTTTCAGTTTATCTAAGTCCAGTCGCCGCGGTAAAAACAGAAAGAAACTATTTCAATCCTAGGCTTATCCATTCTCGGCAATTTGAATCTCTGGGTAAAGCAGCTTTAGCCCATTTCTAGACAGTGTAAGACATCTGGAATTTTATCAAAGCATCTGCAGTACACAGCCACGAGTGGTACTATGTATGTCCCTACTCCCAACTCATTGACTTGTACGCACAAAAAGAATTCCCGCAGAACTGGAAATCATTCCCTGGCCCAAATTCAAATCGAACAAGAAGAGGGACGAGCACAGGAAGAGCCCACCAACACGCACCTCCCTTTGGCGCGACGGCGTCGATGCGCCACCCTGCGGCGGTGGCGGACCTCCCGAAGCCGCATCTGGCGAAGGAGACCGCGGGCGGGGCCGGGGCCGGCGGCCCTGCGGCGCGGCGGGCGGAGATGGTGGTGGCCCCCGCGGGGCAACGCATGCAGGAAAGCGCCATGGGCGTCTGTCGCGTAGCGGCTTCCTTGGTCCGGAGGAGCCGAGGCGGGATGGCGGAGCGGAGGAGGAAAAGGCGGGGGGGTTTATCGGGAGTATCGAAGGGAGGAACAGGGGAGGCGCCGCGTTGCGGGCTCTTGAGATCGCCCAAGGGCTGCGCACTCCACCACAACAAGGGCGCCGTGGAAATAATGATAAAAAATACGAGGATGGCTTCCTTGGCCGCTCGGGTGGGTCAAAAACGCAGGAGCTGTTAGTGGCCTCTTCGCCCCTTGGCGGCTGCCGTGGGGCCAGGCGTGCGCTGGGTCCCGTCGGTATGTAAACGCTGGACACCATTTTTTAGGCTGTCTCCAACAAAGAAGCCTAAAAAATGAGGCATCATTTATTATTTTAGGCCTTGTTGCTCTGTTTCTAGTGTAGCCTATATTACAACTTCTCCAACAGTTAACTCATTTTAGGTTCTCTTCAAAAGTTTTTATTTTCATGCCGCCAAAAGGTTGTCCGCTCGCCAGCTCGTTGAACTTCGCCACCGCCTCAGACTCATGGTGAAGGTCGTCTAGGACGGTTTGGTATCCGACGGGGTGTTCTTGTTGAAGGCGTTGTCGGTGGAGAGCGAGGACAAGTGTGACAGCCTTGGAGAGGCAAACAGGACATGAGCAGCAGTGCTCTTGTTGCCGTCGATCTCCTGGACCTTCGATGTTAAGAACAGGCCAAGAATTGGATGAACTGTTGAACGCTCTGCATGAAACAAAGGATCACGAAAAATGGCATTGGATTTTTCTCCTCCAATTATTTGGATCAGGAAATTAAAATATTCTATAGAAATCTGTCTGTAGAAATGAAGTAATTTTGGTGAATTCACAGACTGAAACTTGAGCTATCTTATCCTAGAGGACGGGCAGCCACAGTAGTAGCAGGTAGCAAAGAATGGTCAAGTCTTGCGGGCTCCTTGTCCATGGAGAAGTCTTGCAAGCTTCTTGCATGTCGGTGGTCGGCCCCGGACATGGCGCGTCAAGAGGGCGTACTCGAGCTTGTTGAGCAGGATGTAGTTGCTGGAGAAGGGGGACAGCTTCAGGTGGCCGTAGAAGTGCACCTCGAGCAGGCCCTCGGCCTCGGAGCAGAGGTGGATGAGGAGGGCGATGGATTTGGCGACGGCTGGCGTTGGATTTCAGAGGAGCCTGCGGGATGGGCAAAGAGGAACTAAGAATATGGCTTCCATCTTCAATCGGTTGGAATGGGCTACGAAACATGCGTCTCTATTTTTGGGGCATTGATAAGCAGCAACCCAAAATGGGTTTCACGAATGGGCTATTTGTTGGAGGTCGTTTAGGCTGTCATTCAAGACCCAAATGGGCTTTGGGCTGCTATTTGGGGGTGCCTGTTGGAGATAGCCTTACTAAGCTGAACAACTAAGTTGATGAAGCTTGTCTATGGGACTTGAGGTGCAGTGTCCTGTTTTTTCGCTTATAATCTGCTTATCAGTATAAGTGAAAATTTCATTCTAACGCTTTTATTAAATTATCTCTCGTCATGTCACCTTTGACGCGTCCTCTTTTCACTTTGTGAAAATCTCTAACCCTTATTCATCTCACTTTGACTTTTTTCTGATATTGATCATTCTTCGGTACCCCTTAGCACTGAATGTTTTGTAGGTACTCAGTCAACATGGATCTTCGCCGGACTTTTGAGCGTCCGACGGTCAGACCGCCCGCCCTACAGTGGTCCGACTAGAACCCACTAGCGGTCAGACCGCCCCTGCATACAGAGGCCTGTTTAGCCCCTGTCAATTCGGCTCCAACTCTAACAGAGGCCTGGCGGGCCTCTCTTACCCTCGTGGTTTGATCGCGGCGCATGGCGATTCGACCGCCACGCCCAACAGAGGCTAGGAGGGCTTCTGTTCTCCCCATGGTCAGACCTCGGCCCATGTGGCAGTCACACCGTGTCGGTGTTTCGGACTTCCAACTAGTAATTGAATGTACCGCGCATTCTACCTCGAGGTGGCCTAGCTAAGAACACAAGAAGGATTATCCTGGTTCGGGCAAAAATGCCCTACGTCGAGCCAGGGTGTCTTGCTTGTTCTTACTCAAGAATGGGGGTTGTTCTTACAAGTGCGAGAGACTGCCCCTTCGAACTGACAGGTCCCTCTATTTATACTCTCTCTTTCCGTATCGCAGTGGGGAGATAAGTTATGGACGCAGGAATAGCTTGTCCTGTCGTACGCTCGATAGGGTACTCGATGGAGTAGCCGCATCAGAGCCTGTTGCTCCTGCTCCCGTCTCATCATCGGGGAGTAGCCCATACCGAGGCGCACGCGTGTCCCACGTTCCACTCCCCTTCGGTTCCGTCGGAGGTGACGACATTCAATGTCGAGGCCAGAGGGGTACTCGAGTACCCCTCCACTCGGCTGAGACGAAGCCCGCTCCGCATTGAAGGCCATCTAATTCTCTCATACTCGAGGTCAGACTCGGGTCCTCTCTTATAGGCTCGAGCTCCCTTCCGAGCTGCCTTGAGGATGGATCTTGCATCTCGCCCAGGGGTCGGCCCCGGGCTCCTCGTCTCGCTTCCTCCCTAGCTTGGGCTCGAGCCCGCTTCGTTGTCTCTCTCGGGAGGTCCTCTTGCTTCTTCCCCGAGGGTCTCAGTGTAGAACCACGTCAGTATCCCCCGACCCCCTGATTGACCTCGGTGTTTGGCCAATGGGTTAATCTCGATCGACCCTACCCCTATGTAATCAAGGGCAACAAACAAAAAAAGGGTCATTAGTACTTGCATAATTTGGATAGTCGTGACGTATGAACCTCCAGCAGCCGGTCACGACCATTGGTCTTCCCCGCTGGGGTCCTAAGGCGTGCCCCCAGGTTCCTCTTTTGAGGGACCAGGTTGTCGTTCATGGCGAGTTCGCCTCGCCTGCCGTCCGCGAGCCGTTCATGACTTGAAGGGGTGGGGCCGCTCGGGGGCTTGCCTCGATGGTCAAGCCCCCGAGCCCGGTGAGCTGCCTAACAGGTGGAGCCGAGTGAAACCCATTCGTCCTGTTCAATTTGGGTGGTCGGAACCATTGGCCCTGCTTCGCGCTGAGGGGCTTTCTAGTTGAGGCTTCGGTGCCCGTGTTTTATTGAATCCCTGCTTGAGGCGTGGGCACGGTTCTCAAGCTCATCGCTGGCTCGGGTGGCTCACTGTCGACCCTTCATGTGGTTACCTCGGCACTCGTGGTGCTGGGACTTGACTACAAGCTTAGAAGCATTGGGAGGATTCATCCTGCCCGAAGTTGTCTCTTTCGTGGACTTCTTCGCGTCGCTTGCCCCTCGCTCGGGGTCGTCCCGGGTAGCTTTTGAGCCATCCGGTGGCCGACCTTCAAACCTGGGACTTTCAAGCTTATTAATGTGGGCTAGAGACTTACCTTCCTTCCGCAGTCATGTCAATCGTCGTGCTCTCCAACTTCGCCGGGGTTGAGGAGGCACTGCTCGACTCGAATCCCATGACACATTCGTGATTTCACATCATGAAGCCCAACGGTTATGGCCCGGTGGACCCCTTGTGCCTTTTTGGGCGGTTTCGCCAAGGGGGAACCAAGGAGGCATTGCTCGACTCGATTCCCTTGCAATCTATTCGGTTTTAATCTTGTGGTTGATTGACGTTAAGGTGGCAGTTCCCTCGAGGCTGTGGCAGACATGAGGGGCCACCTATCACCTGAAAGTTGTCGGCCCACGGACGCTGTTCTACCCACCTTATATTTTTTCCTTGCCCCAGATTTTTTCGCATTCGCCTGCTTTGTGTTCACCAATCTATCCTCTTCACCTTTCTATCTTGCGTAGCGCTCTGTATTCTTCCTGCCTCTTTTGTCTCTACCCCGCCGCCGCTCCTTTATCTCGGTGTCTCCGCCGTAGGGGAAAAGGATAAGTTTCGCTCCCTCTTGTGTGGCGCATTCTCCCACCTTGCCTAGCAACGCCTTCGTGGTGGAAGTCAGAATTCCGGCAGGGACGCAACACTTCTCTCCGGGAGATGGGGCTGTTGTCGGAGTGTGATTCCTGTGGAATCCACATCCCTAAGGAGGAGCAATTTCCCGTTCCGCGGGCCAGCGAGGTTATGTCGGTGGGAGCGTTTCACTTGCGTGGGCTGGGTATGTCGGCACAACATTTCTTTCGTGGCTTGCTGAAGGAGTACAGGCTGGAGCTCCATCATTTGATGTCGGACAATGTTCTTCAAGTGTCGCTCTTCATCGTCTTGTGTGAAGAATACATGGGAATGGATTCTCACTTCGGATTGGGGAGATTTTTATTCCGTGTGCGGGCATCGTCTAATCAAGCCCCACTCCCGTTCGTGGGGGGCGTTGTCATCGAGCCGCACCGTGGGTGATCGGATTTCATCCACGTGCGCCTGCCTCCTCTCCCGATCAGATGGGAGCGCCAGTAGTTCTGCATTAGGAATGACACTCCCTCTCTTCCGCCTTTGTCAGGCAGGTCTCCTCAGGAGCAAGATTCTTGGAAGTGGGGGACCCCGAGGAGGGAGATGGGGATACTCGACCCAATTCTTAAACAAGTCCGGGAGCTGAGGAGGAGGGGCCTTTCAGACGCCCATCTCATTCAGACCGTCATTCGGCAGAAGGTGCTGCCTCTCCGGGTCCTCCACCACACTCTGAACTTCTACAGGGGGCCGGACGATCCGTGTTGGGGGTCGGTCGAGGAGCTTCCCAGGAGGAGATGTCTCAACATTTCCATGTGATCTTGGGGTCGAGCACCAGCGAGCCTGGTTCCCCCGGGCCACCTCCTCTCAGCGTAGCTTCTCCAAATACCTATGGGTCATGGGGCATCGTTAGCCTGCCGAAAGCCCCCAAAGACCAAGAGAGGCGGGCATCACGGGCCATCTTGGAGGCTGCCAAGAAGCAGAAGAGGGATGAGGCCAAAGATCGCCAGTTTCAACGTGAAAAGCATAGGTGTGCGGCTGGTGAATCCACCCTTGAGTTGTCATCGGAGGACGACACGACGAAGAGCAAGGGTAGCCCGGCTGAGGCTCTGGCTCCTGCCACTTAGGTGGTGGCGAAGCGGGTGGTCGAGTCCTCTCATGACCAATGGTGGAAGGACAGAGCAAACATCGACCTCGTCAAACGTCCTTGCGTGGAGCCCGACGCCATCCTTTTGGGGGCCAAGGCACCGGGTGCTCGGGTTGCTAGAGGGCCCTCACCCTCCGAGGGATTACGATGGACAGGTGGTCAAGCGTTGGAGGAGGGTTGACCGGGCGCCAAGCCTAGACCAACGGCTCTTGTTGAGTGCAGCTCTACATCTTTGGATGCTCGAAGGACAAAAGCGGCGAATCCGGCTTTTGCTCCGCTGCTCGCTGTTCCTCGTTCCCCGAACAACGCTTCTTCATCGTGCGGGTCATGTGTTGTTCTTTGATAGTGGGAGAGGTACTTCTCTTCCCCTCTTGTTGTATTATCTTTCTCCCGATTCGGTTCTATGATCCGCACCTTTGCGCAAGAGGCCTGTCCGCGCCCGGGAGGCTCTCCCAAGCACCATGGCCCTGTCCGAGGACCCTGCGAGGGGGCCCGCCTTGCCGATGACTGAATCAACGAGGGAGAAGCCTGCCCCGGCCTCCAGTTCAGTTACCGTCCTGGTCCCCACTATCGCCGGAGGTGAATTGGTGGCTGTGATTGCCATTCCCCGACCGCTGATGTCGGGGTGCTTGCCGGCCAGGGCTGCAGGGGTCACCGGTGCCAAAGCCGGTGGTGTCCCGGGGTCGGATGATTGGGGGTGAGTAGGGAACTTGGGATCTCCATGCTCCCAACTCGTTGGCATCTAGTCGAGTCTCTTGGTGAAGGGCAGTCGTCTGGATGTCGTGCTTGTACAACTGAGGGAGGTAGCTCCGAGTGGTCTGGTGAGCCCTCCTCTCCTTTCCTTGTCATTGTAGATTCTTGGGTACTGACGAGAAGTCTCTCCCTTGTCGTTAGGAGTTGTTTCGCCGAGCTGCTGAGGACTCCCGGCGTCTCTACGAGAGCGAGGATCATCATCGCCGTGCGGAGGCTGAACTGGCAGAGGTGCGAGCGGAGCTAGAGAGGGACCATGTTGTTGCGGAGGAAACATTTTAAGAAACTAATGCTGCAATCAAGGGGGCATTATCGTCAAGGGGGCACCATTTGTCCTTTCTTCTCTTTCTTCTTTTGACTTCCCACATCCACGCTGGCTTGACATCTTTGTCATATGTCATGTTGCAGAAACGCAGGAGTGCATTACCGTAGCTGGAGATTTAGCTGAGGCTCAGAGGGAGGATGTCCAAAGTCTTCGTGATTGTCTCTCTACTGAGGAGTGAACATTGGAGAGGGCTCGACACCTGGTGGGGGCGACGTGCGACCGGATGTTGGGTCGGATGTTGGCCACTACTTCCATAGACGTCGTTCCCCAAAGTCACGGCTTCGGCAAGTCACCCAAGCTTTGCGGCGCTTCAATCAGAGCTTGCCAGCCTCCAGGACGCCGGGTGGTCGATATGTGGCCTAGTGCTCCGTTACCTGTCCGGAGTCGGGCTCTCCGGTTGGCTAGTCAGGGCGCTCGGCGCGGTGGATGGTAGGCTGCGGGATGCCCTTGAAGCCCGGGTCTTCTGCGGGGGCTGAGTAGCGTTAGGGGTGGTGCTGTCTCACTACCCCTCCCTTGATCTCCATATTGTCCACGACTTTCATGAGCCGACGGTGGATGCTGAAGGGGCTAGGGCTGCGGTCGCTCCGGCTGCACTTTCCTTGGCCGAGCTCGTCCCTGAGGAGGCAATCAAGAATGAGGCGGACAGAAAGCGGGGGATGAGTGGTCCCTCTTCGTAGTTAGGATTCCTCCCCGGGCTTTTATTTTGCTTTTGTAGTTTGTGAGGAATATTGGCTCTACTTTTGTGAAATGAAGAAAACTTTTAGTTTTTGACTGTGTTTGGATCTCTATTGGATGGGTAGCCCCCGAGCACCGTGCGAGGGTTGGTCTGCTCCTACCATCGCGCGGTGCTTCTTCATGCGTATACTTCTTTTTTGTTGGTAGTCTACAGGTTGACCCATTTGTCATCTATGGGGTTCGGATGGCTCTAGGCGTTGTGCAATCGCCCTTACCCTGGGGTCGGCCTCATGGCTATTTGGGGAAGTCTTTGCAGACGACCCCTTTGATGCAGAGCCTAGGAAGTTCCTTAGTCAGTTCGTGTCGATGGCCCAGGCGATAGGCCTTTCTTGCCCATCGTGCCTAGTTTGGATCATGGCTATGCTTTGGGTTGTCGTTGTCTCTTGGCCATAGGTCGCATGGCTCGGCTTGGGAAGGAAGGAGCCCGGGTACTTTTTAGTTATGCCTTGTTCGGACCATGGCTACTGACGGGGTTTTGTGTTTGGACATCGGGTGAAAGTGCATCTAGGCAAAATCCCCGTGGGTTTTGATAATTGATGACAACACTTAAGAGACTAATGAGCATTACAAGTGTAAGTACAGGTGATTAAGAAATCAACGAAGATGGATGCACTCAAAAAGGGAAAAGAGGAGAAAAAGGCAAACACACAAGAAGAGTAGAATTTAGGGATTTAAATTCTCCTGTGTTGAGTTTAGCCTTTAAGTATGAGTGTGTTCATAGAGTCAAAGTGTTGAGAATCATCTAAGAGCTCTTAGTCCGAGTCTAGGTTGAGTGGAGTGAAGATTTGAGATAGCCCTGATGTAAGTGCATCTAGGAACCCCCGTGGATTTTGGATGATTGATGACGACAAATTCAGATACTAATGAGCTGAGATGGTCATAAGCACAGGACATTTCCAAGGCGGACACCTAAACACTCAAAAAAGGAAAAAGATGAAGAACATCGTCGAAGACTCGAAGAGTAGAAATTAGGGTTTCAATTGAGTCTTTAGTAGGCTAGCCGTGTAAAAGAAAGAGTGTGTGTGTCAAGTCCATTGAGATCATAGAAGAGAGCTCAAAGCGTTAGAAGTGTCAAATCCTTAGTGGAGAGAGGTAGAGAGGTAATGTTGGGCAGGCCGGACTTGTCCGAGGAAGAGGCCGAACTAGTTTCGGAAGTCCTACGACTTAGTCCGTTTTGGGGCAGACTGAGAGTTCCTTACTGAGATCAGACCTGTCCATTTTGGGACGAACTAGTCCGTTTCTCTCTTGGTGAGAGTGTTTTGGGGCTAAGTCCTGGTAGACCGGACTTATCCGCCTCAGTGGCCAGACTAGTCCGGGCTAGCTAGACTTGTCCGTTTTCACATGGACTAAAGTTCCTGTGTGAGTTCGGGCTAGTCCGTTCTAAGGCGGACTAGTCCGTATGGGTGTGAGATGAGAGCTCCCACGGCAAAGTCTTGGTAGACCGGACTTGTCCGCCTTAGTGGTCGGACTAGTCCGGGTCCTCCAGACTTGTCCGTTCTCACCCGGACAAATAGTTCCTATGTGAGATCGAACTAGTCTGGTGTGAGGCGGACTAGTCCGGAATTTCGGTAGGTGGCAACGGTTGGCTTCGGGACTTCTATGAAACGAGATGCCCCGACTTCATTTAGAGTGACCTGGAACCCTAGCGCCGCCACAGCGATCCTGGAGCCCCCCTAAGCCTTCTCTCTTGCCTACTCACCCTCTAGAATCAATTCTTGAGTGGATTTGGGTGTGTGAGGAGAGGAGAAGGAAGAACTTCATGTTTAAGACTCTCGGAGTGATCTCGTGCACTTGGTATGACCTGTGGCTTGTAAGATCGGTGGAGTTTTGTGGACGTGATCAAGTGGGAGCCTTAGATTGTGAGCAGCCCCATCACTTTGTAAGTTCACCCTTGAGATAGTGAAGAACCGGGTTGGCCTTAGTGGCGACTTGGTGAGGGAAGGATTGTAAAACCCAGTCCTTTGTGGACTCCTCAACGGGGACGTAGATACCTGAGTGGAATCGAACCTCGGGCAAAAATCTTCGTGTCATTTTACACTTACATTTCATTGATAATTAGAATTGCTTAGGGTTCGTTCGATCATTTCACTCTTATAATATTTCAGGTTACAATCTTGCAATCCACCTCAATACTTGTCATATTTGTTATATTAGATTGCTAGATAGTTTATCTGCGTTTCGTTAAACTAAAATCTGAAGAAAAAACCATAAAAATCACCTTTTAGGCTTTTCCAGCAGGTTGATCGGACTAGTCCGCCCCTGAGCTAGACTAGTCCGGTCCCTGTGTTCTAATCTTGTTTAATTAAGTCATTTCAGGAATTTTAGCCTATTCACCCCCTAGGCAATTTCACCTGAGAATAGGGTCAAACTTGTCCGGGCTGGAAGGCCAGACTAGTCCGAAACATTGGAGGAATCCGATGTAGGACGAACCAAGAGGTTCTGTATGTCAAACTTGTCCGTTTGGGGACGGACTAGTCCGTGGATAGTGTTTCAGAGCTCCTGAGGAGCTAAGTCCTGAAGGACCGCACTAGTCCGCCCTTTGAGGTTGGACTAGTCCGAGGACTTAGACTAGTCCATTTCCAACCGGAACAAGAGGTTCTGTGTGAGATCGGACTAGTCCTCTGTGAGTCAGACTAGTCTGTTTGAAACTTGGAAATAGCTGTAGGGACTAAGTCCTGGATGGCCGGACTTGTCCGCCCCTTGAGGCTGGACTAGTCCGATGGACCAGACTTGTCTGTTCTCAACCGGAACAAATGTTTCTGTGTGAGATCAGACTAGTCCGTTGTGGATCGGACTAGTCCGTAGTGTTGTGATCATTTGAATTCAAAAGAAGGCGGGTGACCGTTTAGTTGGTAGGATATGACCGTTTAGTAGATGAAGAGTGATGTCACCGGTCCCCGCAGGCCGGACTAGTCTAGGGTTAAAGGCCGGACTATTTCGGACCTTTTATGGTGGCAACGGCTAGCTCCCGGGACCTCTATAAAAGGGGGTGCCCGGGCCTCAATGTAAGTGACAAGATTCCTAACGCCGAAATAACCTTTCTAGAGCTTTTTTAGCCCCCTCTCTTCAATTCTTGGAGCCCTAAGAGCGATTCTTGAGGGTTTGGGAGTTTTTGGGAAGAGGAGAAAAAGGGGAGTGAGCAGCATTGAGCTCTTAGTTGATTCTCTCGCACTAAGTGGGCAATGTGTTGTTGAGGGTGCTGATTTGTATGTGCTTTGAGCTGAAATCTTGTGGGAGCCTCAAGTTGTGAGTTGCCCCACGAATTGTTGTGAAGTCTTTGTGATATAGTGGAAGAACAAGCCAACCTTTGTGGTGGCTTGGTGAGGAAAAGGTTGAGATCAACCTGATCCTTTGTGGACTACTCAACATGGACGCAGGCTTCTTTGTGAAGCTGAACCACGGGATAAATCGCGTGTTCTCTTTCTTTAGTTAAATTTCTCTGTAATCGGACTAGTCAGCCCTCGGAACTGGACTAGCCCACACTCTATGAACTGATCAGTTTTACTAAGCCGTATTTCAGATTTTCCGCCTATTCACCCCCTCTAGTGAGGGGGACCCCGGCACCCGTGTCATGGAGCCGTGCCACTCACCCGGGAATCGCATTGGGTGGTGTCATGTTATGCGGCACCCAACATCACACATATAAAGAAACTGTATTACATAAATCAAAAGCGGAAGCTTACAAATGTTCTTTATAAATAATTTACATCAAATAGATACAGCGGAAGACTACAATCAACTCACGTCGAGTAACTCATGAGCACTTTAGAGGAGGTTCAACCCGTAGACTCCTCTCGCTAGCAACACGAAAACATGGCAGCGGCTTGATTCTCCATGTGTTACCTGACTCGAAAGTTTCCGAGTCTCACTGAACAACCTTCTTTATAAGCGTCGCTGTTAACCTGCAAAACCACTCATATAGCAAGAGTGAGCACAAAGGCTCAGCAAGACTTAACTGTCTCTCTTAAAGCATGCAACTCTACATGAAGGTAACTTAAGAAATAAACACATAAGTTGCATAAAGACTCGCCTACACGTTCATCCTTAACTTTCCGATTTTTAGCCATCATAGTAGTGACCTTGCGCCTAGTAACATTGGAACTCCACAATCAAACAAGAAATACTTCATTCCAATGTTACTTGTCCCAAGGTGGAAATTAACTTTAGTTTGCTCTATCTCTACTTCAAACAAGGTTTTAATGCAATTCCAATAATCATAGCCGCAATTAAAACTTGCAAACTGTTCTCACACAACTTGCTTACTACGTCACAACACAGTGAGAAAGCGGTACTCATAACCGCGAGGGACAGTGATTCGAATCAAACACTGCCCAGATAACTCGACACATATGCCCGTCTCTGAAGACCCAAATCTGGCGTCCTTCATTACATCGTATGTGGCAACCTTTCGCAGGACACCCGACTGTAGAATTGGTCGCTCCGTCTCAGGCTCATAGGTCTAACGAGACGATGTGGTATGCCTCTACAATCCAGTTAACCTGGTACATCGGTTTCCTGGGTCCCATATAGCAGTAAGCATCCGATACACAACTCAATACTTGCTCAGCGGGGCAGCACACGCTTCGGTCCTTAACCGACACAGGTAGAGCTACTCGACCAAGACCTCATCTTAACGCTGCCTAACCCTCCTGCCCGGTCTCATCTTCGGAAATATAAAATTTAGTTTGCCTCTTTTAAACCTTGCCCCTGTGATCCCAGACTATAGCTCGCGAGTAGATTCCAACTACTCGACTTCTACCGGATGTCATACCCTATTTAGCACGGCAACCTTCTACAGCGGAGAAATTCTTCTACCCTTGACTCCAGGGTTCATTTGGTCATGCATTTGGAGTATAAAGCATACTTGACCTAATGAACATACAAACTCTAACCATAGTAGTGAACAAAGTAAACCTTTATAAGCAACTTAAATGCAAACAGGAGCTTGCCTTGGCTTTGCAGGTGACTAAGTAGCTATTAAGTTAGTGAAGACCACTTGTGGCTTGATCACTCGCTTTCCTTCCTCTTTGATCTCCACTTCAATTGCTTCACAATCTTCATGTAGAGGCTATACGTTATGAATATGCGTATGTGTTTAATTGTAAAGCTTTTGCTAACAAGTTATAAAGACAAGTTTAAAACTGGAACTCTGCTTAAGAATTTACAATGACACTGGTGCTAGTGGTTTTGGTTTGGGTTAAGCAACATGATCAAGTGATAAGTGCATTTCATCACTTGTGTGTTACTCATCTAAGAGGTTAAACAGGACAGTGATGATCCAAAGCTCCCAAGGAGCTGAAAATTTTCATTTGAGTTCTTTGTCACAAGAAAATCATCTGGACCAAAATTCAGAATTTTTCAATGAGTAGTTCACTCAGAACAATTCCCTAAGAATTTATGCAAAAATGAATTAATTCTGAATAAATTTGCACTTTCATGAAAATCCAAGTGAACCACAATTTCAAAACTATCTCAGGGATGATGCATGAATTTTCCTAGGAATTTTGGAACTAGGAATTGCCCAGAACTGAATTTCCATGTTTTGGAAATTCTCCGGAATTGTTTCTATATTCATTTGAACACAGAAACTTGAAATCCGAATTCTCCTAACCAAATCAACTCCAAGTGAGCTGAAATTTCTATAGGAGCTAACTAACATCCTATAGAATGTTCTGGCAAAAGTTGAGGATTTTTGGATGAACCAAACTTCTTATAGAATTCTTTTGCTGAAAGATTTTAAAGAATTTTCCAGAATTAAATATTGACTTTCATACCAATTGGGTGGCATATTTGGATAGAGTTTTTAAATCTGAACCCAACCCAATTTGAATCACTAAATGTGGAGCTTCCTAACAAAAGTTATGAGGTTCTAAATTTTGAATTGAATTTGGGGATTCAAATAAACCGGGAAATGTTTAAATCCTGCGTGTGGGTCCAGAGCACACGTGTCACTCGCTGGAGTCAAGCCACACGAAGCCACAGGTTTATTTCTCAAGCTTTCGCAGATGATCCAAGTCCACTGACGATGCCACACCGGTTTTGTTTCCATGGACAGCAGGCCCGGCGCCATTGTCTTCAACCTCCAGACTCCCGCGCGACCCCGCCGCCGGAGCTTGTCGGAGTACATCGGAACTCGGTCCTCCGTCCATCTCCTGTGCTCAAACTTGCCGCCAGCCCCTAATTTCGTGTGCTGAACATGTGGGGAGGGTTTCCCCACACCGACATCGGCTCTAACCGAGCTCGCGACGGTGCGGCGGCTTAACCGAGCTTCGGCGACATAGCGCCGACGTGCTAGCCTGCCAAAATCTCGGTGGAGTGGCTCTACAGCACCAGTGATGGCTCGGGAAGCTTGACATGGGCACAAACTAGCTCGGGAACGGCGGCTACTAAGGTTTCACCGGGTGCCCGAGGCGTTCCGTCATGGTTGAGCTCGGGAGAACTTGAAATGGGCCACTAACACTGGGTTTCAAGCTAGGATTGTGAAGGAGATTGAAGCGCCAACGGGTCTAGCCCATTTGTGCACAATTTAGTGAACTAAGGACTAGAATTGAGTGGGAATTTTGAGGTTTCATACCGAGAGGTCCGTGGAGGTGCACTGGAAGAAAAACACCGAATTCGCGCACAACAATTCTCAGCTTGAGCTGAGGTTTGGGGAGCAGGAACGTGAAGTCCCGGCGCGTCTCGGAGGGTGCTCGCTCGGCCGTGAAAAGCCTCGGTATGAGCTTTCCATGGTGACCCGAGTTGAACTTTCGCCGGTGAGCTTCGTTTCTTCGCGCCAATTGTTGATTTGTGCGGACCACGAGCTAGGAACGTCAGAGTTGTGGGGCTAGCGTGGTAGAGCACACACGGGCGTTGCTTTCTGTGTGGCAAGCGCGAGCAACCGTGGCTCGGTTGGGGTCCGGCGATCGGGAGACGCCGAACGGCCGAGGCGGTCGTGTTGTCGCGGGAGCAGCCCACCGAGGGCGAGAGCGAGTTGGGAGAGAAGAAAAAATGACTTTGGTGCGCGATTTTTGTTGAGTATTGGACCGAGTACGAAGGAAGCAGGAGGTGGAGTTGGATCGGCTGCACTTGGAAGGTAGCGCGCGTGTATGAATTGCCAGGTCCGAGGGAAACACAACCGAGAAGACCTAGGCAGCAAGTTTAAACACCTCAATGACTATTGGGCCCCACTCATTTCCTCTCTCAAAATATCCCCAATTTTTGGCATATTGCAAACTTAAGTTATGAAGAGCTACAATTTGAAATCTGATTTGGAAATTTGACAAGATGTACTTTAGTTTCAAATTTGAATTCAAATTTCAATAAAATTCACAAGCCTCTTTGATATACCTATCAAAGTACCTCCAAATTTTCTCAAAACTTGTTTTCCTCATAATTTGGACCTGAAGAATTTGAATATGCCATCTGATTTTTGAGTTGGCCACTGCAAATAAGAATTTTTAACCAACAGTTTGAATTTCCTTTTTGGAAATGGCCTCCTTTTCCTTGGAGTGAACCATTTAGTTCAAACTGAATTTAAAGTCCTCTTGCACATGACAACAATTACATGTTTAGAAAAGTTTTTGCAAGTCCCATTTCTTGAATTTAAACTAAACTTTATTCATCATTCGAGTCTTGCCTTTATAAGTTTTTGGGACTTTTACATTCCCCCCCCTAAAAAGAATGTCGTCCCAAGATTCACAATTAAGAATAATGTGGGAAGGACGACTATTTTACATAAGCCTCTAATAGCTTCGGATGATTGAGTTGTAAATATTCCTCGCTTTCCCATGTAGCTTCCTCGGACGTGTGATTTTCCCATAGCACTTTGAAAAATCGCAGCGTCCGGTTTCTTCTCTCGTGAGCCTTTTCATCAATTATCCGGTTTGGACGCTCAACATATGTATGGTCCGGCTTCAAATCTGCGATGCCTCCCGTGAGAATCTCCGTTGGAACTTTCAAACACTTCCGCAACTGAGATATGTGGAAGACGTTATGAACTCCGACTAATGCGATCGATAACTCCAAATGGTATGCCACGGGTCCACATCTTTCGATGATGGTGAAGGGACCGATAAAACACAGAGCTAATTTTCCTTTCACTCCAAATCGGTGAATTCCCTTCATAGGAGATACGTGGAGATATACGTGGTCCCTAACATGGAAGTCCAGAGGACGACGTATCCTATCCATATAGCTCTTTTGTCTGGACTGAGCGGCTTTAAGATTTGCTTGAATAAGTCTTACCCTCTCTTCAACTTCATTTACGAGATCAATTCCGTAAATAACTCTCTCGCCATATTCACACCAGTTCAAGGGTGTGCGGCACTTCCGGCCATAGAGAGCTTCATACGGTGCCATCTTGATACTCGCTTGATATCCATTGTTATAAGCGAATTCCGCCAACAGTAGATGATCATCCCATCCTTTACCGTGGTGAATGGAACATGCTCGGAGCATATCTTCGAGAACTTGGTTCACCCTCTCCGTTTGCCCATCGGTTTGAGGATGATATGTAGATCTTCTAATCAATTTGGTCCCCAGTGAGGCACGTAGCTGCTCCTAGAAACGAGCAACGAACAACGCGCCTCGATCGGAGATGATCGTCTGGGGAACTCTATGTAGGCACAGTATTCTTGCAATATACAGCTCCGCATACTTCTTGGCATGGAATCCCGTATGTACCGGGATGAAATGTTCTGATTTGGTTAACCGATCAACGATCACCCAAACCGAGTCATGTTTATTAGCCGTGAGAGGTAGTCCAACAATGAAATCCATACTAATATCCTCCCACTTCCATGCTGGAAAACTTAGCGGTTGCAAGGTTCCCGCTTTCTTCATGTGGTCGGCTTTAACCTGCCGACACGTATCACATTTTGATACGTATTTAGGAATTTCTCGCTTCATCCGGGTCCACCAAAATTTAGTCTTCAATTCCTGGTACATCTTGTTGCTGCCCGGATGAATAGAAAAATTGGATAAGTGAGCCTCATCCAAAAATTCCTTCTGCAGCCTCATATCACGGGGTACGACTATCCTGTCCTTGAACCATAAGGTATCTTCATCATCTAACCGGAAACATTTCATCTCCCCGTTCTTCAATCTTCTTTTAATATGAGACATGCCCTTGTCTCGCTTTTGAGCTTTCATAACCTCCTCCTTTAATGTGGGTATGAGAGCTACATTATGTAGAGCTCCATATGGAACCAAGTAGAGACTCGGTTCTTCCTCCTCTATCAGCGTAATGGTCAGATTATGAATATGAGATTTCCGGCTGAGTGCATCGGCAACCACATTTTCCTTGCCCAGATGATAATGAATTTCAATCTCATAGTCCTTGATTAGCTCTCATAGAGACGAAGGTGCCTCGTCTGTCGATGAGATGGTAACTATCGTTTTTGGTGGAGTAGACTTTGACGATCCGACTACGAACGTGTGAAGACGTCGCGCCTTAGCAATCGCTAAACAAACTTCAAGAGGTTATTGACCACGCTGGAGCACGATCAACCTGACCATGAGGGTCTATTTCCTGCAGGCAAATGAAGAACAAGCAAGAAACTGGGATTGTAATCTGGATATTGCGAATTCAAGAAGAAAACTTTATTGATGAAACTGGGGTTCTGAAATGTCCCGGTCGTTGGACACAAACGAGGTACGTGAGTTGCAGCTGTGGAAAACTTTAATCTAAATAAAACCCGCCCTCTCAAGGAGCTCTTTGCCAAATTAAATAGGGGAGGGAAGAGGGAAATTCGTCCAACAACAAAGGTAGGACGTGATCTCCCTTATTCCCTTCCTTTTTCTGAGATAGACTACCTTTTAATAGGGAAAGAAAGAGGGAAATCCATCAAGCAGCAAGGCAGGATATGATTTCCTCTATTTCTTTCCTCATTATAGCACATCTATATTTAAATGGGGGAAGAAATAGGGAAATTTTGTCCAGCAGCAAAGTTGGATGAGATTTCCCTTATTTCTTTCCTTATTTGTCTAAATCTCTCTTAATTACATGGCCCCAGCCTCAAGATTTGGTGCACAGTACCATATTCATCCACTTGACTTTATTCTGGTCCACCGGCTTGTATATTTCGTCCATGTCCTTGTATGTCATCAAGGTGGCTTCAAAGTGCTAAAAACTCCACTAGAAACTCCGCTCTGGTTCCTTTCTCACGCGCCTTCATCTCCCTGCTTGATGATGCTCCCATGTTCATTCCTCTTGTCCATGCTAGGCCCTTAATTTGTAAGAAACACAAATGTATCCAATTTAGTCAGCATCATATTCTCATAAATATTAGAAACATTACCAAGAAACGAAAGTACCTGATAATTTAACTAGTGTGCGCGAGCTCTAGTAATTGGTCTCATATGTGTGGTAGCAGGGGCTATGGGTGTAACTGTGGTAGTGATGTCCTCATCAAGCTCCAACCATCGCCGTTGCCGCATATTCAACTCTTTTTGAGTGAATATGTACTTCAAGCTTTTGTGGTCGGTGTAGAAATGAACCAGATTTCCCAATAGGTAATGTCTCCACATCTTCAAAGCTAGCACCATGGCAGCAAGCTTGAGATCATGAGTTGGATAATGTTGTTCATGATTCCGTAATTGCCGTGATCCATATGCGACCATGCGTCCTCCTTGTATGAGTACACAACCAAGTCCGATGCCGGACGCATCACAATAAACATCAAAAGGCTTGGTTGTATCCGGTTGAGCTAGAACCGGGGCTGTTGTGAGGTGTTTCACCAACGCTTGAAAAGCTTCCTCACATGGCTTGCTCCAATCGTATTTGATGCCCTTTTTCAGTTGCCCCGTCATAGGTTTAGAGATTTTTAAGATGCCCGGGATGAACCTCCGATAATATCCCGCCAAACCTAAGAAGCTACGAACTTCATGCACTGATGTTGGAGACTTCTATTTCAGCACTTGTTCAATCTTACTCAGATCAACAGCAATGCCTTCCTCTGAAATAATATGTCCAAGAAATGACACTTGGTTGATCCAGAATTTACATTTACTAAACTTTGCATAGAGCTTGTGATCTCTCAGTCGTTGGAGCACAATATGCAAATGTTTAGCGTGTTCCTCCTCTGATTTGGAATAGACCAATATATCATCGATGAATACCACGACGAACTGATCCAACTCCGGCATGAACACCGAGTTCATAAGATACATAAAGTGAGTCGGAGCATTGGTCAACCCAAATGACATGACAAGATACTCATAGAGTCCATACTTGTCGAGAATGCTATTTTCGGGATATCCTCCGCTCAAATCTTGATTTGATGATATCATGACCTTAAGTCCATATTGGAGAAGATTTTAGCACCCACTAGTTGATCGAAGAGAATATCAATTCTTGGTATTGGATACTTGTTCTTTACCGTCACAACATTTAAAGGACGATAATCGACGGATAGCCTCAGCGTCTCATCCTTCTTCTTCACAAATAAAGCCAAGCAACCCCGTGGTGATGAACTTGGACGAATAAACCCCTTGTCCATCAGATCTTTGAGTTGCTCCTTCAGTTCAGCTAATTCATTCGGAGCCATTTTGTATGGTCTCCGAGAGATCGGTGTGGTTCCCGGTACCAATTCTATTTTGAATTCCACCTCGCTCAGGTGGTAAGACTGAAAGATCTTCGGGAAACACGTCCGGATATTCACGGACTACCGGAATATCTTCTATCTTACAAGCTTCGACATTACATACTTCCGGGACTTTGGAAACAGCTTTGCCGAGATACAATGTATGACGCCCGTGAAGTGGAAAGTACAAACGAACACTCCTGTCCTCGATATCCAGAACAGCCCTATGGAAAGTTAACCATGATATTCTCAATATGGCATCAATTCCTTGATCTTCAAGAATAATGAGGGTGGTAGGATAACATTTTCCACCCAAACAAAGTGGTGCTCTAGAAACGACTTCATTCGTCGATATGTATCCACCTGGCAAATGAATAAGTTAAAAACCTTTTGTGAAAATTGTGGAGATCTGATCTCGGATCACTGTCGCCTTGCTAATGAAGTTATGAGTTGCACCAGAGTCGAATATAATGACAACTAGCTTGTCATTTAAGGTGAACCTGCCCGCAAGAACTGGACGTCCTTTGGGCATATTATCGACTGACACATAATTAACAGTTCCCACTTTAGACATGACTTTTCTTTGCTGTCCAAGATCACTCTTTGGAACTGGACCCGCAGACATCATGTTGCTGCTCGGTTCAATTGCTTTATTGACGGTGTGTTCATTGTCAATTTGAAGTGGGATACTACTCGGTTCAGCTGAGAAATCACCCTGATCATATTCAATATCTTGAGGGAAATAACCTTCTGGTGCACCTTGTTGGTACTGGGGTGCACAAGAAATAGTTTGCTGCTGCGGTGGAGGTAAATAAAACCTCTGTGGAGTATAAGAGTCGTCATACTCCAAGAATCACTGCACCTTTTGTGGAACCTCTCGACCGGAAGGTGAACGGATTACCAACCGATATTTCTGAGGCAGATAATTGCATTCATCCTGTGATGAGTCCCTCTCACTCTTTTCTTTAAGATACAGATTGGAATAATATTCCTGAGTGATAGCACAGCTAACAAACTCATCAAAATTCTCTTGGCTAACTTGAGCCAACTCACATCGCAGCCTAGCAGTCAGCCCTCGGTAGAAATGATAACACTTTGTGGCTGGTGATTTCACATAATCAGGAACATATTGAGCTAGGCGATTAAATTCCTTCACATACTCAATAACACTCATTTACCCTTGTTTTAGATTCAAGAATTCATCACGACTTGTTTGCATTACGCCCGCAGGAACGAAACGAGCACGAAATGCATCCTGGAACTCCGTCCATGTGACACGATGCCACTCTGGTTGGATAGCGAGGTATTCTGCCCACCATGCTCCAGCAAGGCCGTGAAGCTGCTGAGCGGCAAATAGACTCTTCTGGAATTCATCACATTGAATCAACACAAAGTTGGACTCAATGACACGTAACCATTGATTTGCTTCACAATGGTCAGCCGCTTCGGAGAATACCGATGGTTGTGTCGCCAAGAAATCCAGATAAGTGCTCGGGGTTGGCATGTTATGTTGAGCTTCTCTATTTATTCCTTGCTGAACTAGAGTTTGGAGAGTTCCATTCATCTTCGCCATAATTTCTGCCAATCCGGTTGGCGATGGCTCTTGTTATGAAGTCGAGTCATTCCCACCTCGACTCGAACCTCCAATCTCCATTTGAGAATGTGCACGTACCATACTGCACAAAACAAAATTTTGAGTCAATCAAAATTCTATCCCAGTAGTAAGTAAAGATAAGCAAAACATGAACATGTCATGAACTTTATGAAAGCATAACCACATTCATGTTTAAACAAATCTTAAGTACGATAAACTAATCAGCTTGACTACTCTGACTAGTCACACAAACTCCAAAATTTACTCAAATTAACTACAGATTCTTGACTTGAATCCAACACCAAAGTTTTAGTAAACTTCAGTATATTTCCAATGCTTATTCATATGCCTCTAGATCATTTATGGATCAAAAGTTATGATTTTTCCAAAGTTGACAGAATTCCTGGATAAAATTTACCAGCATCTCCTTTGTATGTGGTTAACTTTATCACAGTTGTATATAGAAATACAGTGAAAATCTGTAGAAACTTTGAACTACAACAATGTTGCACATTTCATAACCTTTCCAACAGCGTATCATAGGCTCCTTAAGGATTTTTATACAGGAAGTTATGGCTTAAAAACAGAAAGGTCCAGAGAGGTTTTGCTGCTGTCCTGGTTCTGAACAGTTTGCGTTCAACTGGACTTTTTACCAACTTAACGTGTGCTTTTGCTCTGGAGGTCTGTATCATACACCTTAATTAGTTAAATCTACTCATAGGTATGCTCTGTTAAAGTCCAGCAGGAATTCCTGCCAGAAAATAGAGCACTCTATTTTTGAAATCTTTGAAGCCTAATCATTCTCTCATTTGAATCTTAGATCAAAATAAGAGTTCAGTAACTAATATTTGTTTCAAAATTCCATTTTTAGTTGAAAGTTAGTTCATGAATCATTTCTTCATAGGAAAGAGGTTATTAAGTGTAGTACGGTGTCGATGCACCGTAAGAATCATGTTGGTACTACGTAGCCTCACCAAAAGAAAATCCTAACCGGATTATACCGGCATATACGTCTCAATCGTAGCACTAACCGGTCTCTCGCACACGTGTACTACACGGGATACATACATGGTTAGTACCTACAGAAGAACACTCAATAGTGATGCACTCAAAGGTTGTTTGTCATTTCAGGCAGGTCCATATTTGAAAGTAAATACATACGCCCGTATCATTACCATATGGTCGTCCTTGAGTTAAGCCACGTCTCAAGGTACGTGGTCGTGTTTTTACACCACACGACGGGGAACCCGAGTAGAGCGTGAACGGGTCGTCATGGTTGGGAATTTTATCAACCCAACAGATACCACCTACTGCCCTGTAGGGCACGCTGATGGCAAGCGCTGCGTATGTCCTTCTAGGCTATTTCCAGAAGAACACACTATCGTGTTACCGACCACACGATGGAGTTTCCACTTTCTTGCCTAATGCACGCCAGGGACCAGCGTTTTATATGAACTCAAGAACATGAAGAGTCCAAGAGTTTCATATTAACGTCTCACACCAAGCTGCGAGACCTATCGCTGAACCACTTTCCTCGTCAGGGGAGCTAACCAAAATTGAACCGCTTTCGGTGGTGTTCCTTACCATGCTTACCTGAGCGTAGGTGCGTCATTACATAATCAACATTCAGAATTATAACAAGTATGTTAATCATGCCACTTTAAGTAACTATACTACTATAGTCCTTATATGGGCCTAATACCGTTTCCTCACCGTATCCTAAGTTTTTATCATAATACGACCCTTATTCCGTTCGCTATTACCAATGCGGCTCTGATACCACGCTGAGGGGGACCCTGACACCCGTGTCACGGGGCCATGCCACTCGCTCGGGAATCGCATTGGGTGGTGCTGTGTTATGTGGCACCCAACATCACACATATAAGGAAACTGTATTACATAAATCAAAAGCGGAAGCTTACAAATATTCTTTGTAAATAATTTATATCAAATAGCTACAGCGGAAGACTACAATCAACTCACGTCGAGTAACTAATGAGCACTCGAGAGGAGGTTCAGCCCACGGACTCCTCTCGCTAGCAACACGAAGACATGGTAGCGGCTTGGTTCTCCGTGTGTTACCTGACTCGGAAGTTTCTGAGTCTCACCGGACAACCTTCTTTATAAGCGTCGTTGTTAACCTGCAAAACCACTCATATAGCAAGAATGAGCACATAGGCTCAGCAAGACTTAACCGTCTCTCCTAAAGCATGCAAATCTACATGAAAGGTAACTTAAGACATAAACACATAAGTTGCATAAAGACTCGCCTACACATTCATCCTTAACTTTCCAGTTTTTAGCCATCATAGTAGTGACCTTGCGTCCAGCAACATTAGAACTCCACAATCAAACAAGAAATGCTTCATTCCAATGTTATTTGTCCCAAGGTGGAAATTAACTTTAGTTTGCTCTATCTCTACTTCAAACAAGGTTTTCGTGCAATTCTAATAATCATAGCCGCAATTAAAACTTGCAAACTGTTCTCACACAACTTGCTTACTACATCACAACACAGTGAGCAAGCGGTACTCATAACCGCGAGGGACGGTGATTCAAATCAAACACTGCCCGGATAACTCGACACATACGCCAGCCTTTGAAGACCCAAATCTGGCGTCCTTCATTACATCGTATGTGGCAACCTTTTGCAGGACACCCAACTATAGAACCGGTCGCGCCGTCTCGGGCTCATAGGTCTAATGAGACGATATGGTATGCCTCTACAATCCAGTTAACCTGGTACATCGGTTTCCTGGGCCCCATATAGCAGTAAGCATCCGATACACAACAAAATACTTGCTCAGTGGGGCTGCACTCGCTTTGGTCCTTAACCGACACAGGCAGAGCTACTCGACCAAGACCTCGTCTTGTCGCTTCCTAACCCTCCTGCCCGGTCTCATCTTCAGAAATATAAATTTTAGTTTGCCTCTTTTAAACCATGCCCGTGTGATCCCAAACTATAGCTCACGAGTAGATTCCAACTACTGGACTTCTACCGGATGTCATACCCTATTCAGCACGGCAACCTTCTACAGCAGAGAAATTCTTCTACCCTTGACTCCAGGGTTCATTTGGTCATGCATTTGGAGTATAAAGCATACTTGACCTAATGCACATACAAACTCTAACCATAGTAGTGAACAAAGTAACACTTTGTAAGCAACTTAAATGCAAACCGGAGCTTGCCTTGGCTTTGCAGGTGACTAAGTACTATTCAGTTAGTGAAGACCACTTGTGGCTTGATCACTCGCTTTCCTTCCTCTTTGATCTCCGCTTCAATTGCTTCACAATCTTCACGTAGAGGCTACACGTTATGAATATGCATATGTGTTTAATTGTAAAGCTTTTGCTAATAATTTCTAAAGAAAAGTTTAAAACTGGAACTCTATTTAAGAATTTACAATGACACTGGTGCTAGTGGTTTGGGTTTGGGTTAAACAACATGATCAAGTGATAAGTGCATTTGATCACTTGTGTGTTACTCATCTAAGAGGTTAAACAGGACAGTGATGATCCAAAGCTACAATGGAGCTGAAAATTTGTATGTGAGTTCTTTGTCACAACAAAATCATCTGGACCAAAATTCAGATTTTTTCAATGAGTAGTTCACTCAGAACAATTCCCTAAGCATTTATGCAAAAAGGAATTAATTCTGAATAAATTTACACTTTCATGAAAATCCAAGTGAACCACAATTTCAAACTTATCTCAGGGATCATGCATGAATTTTCCTAGGAATGTTGGAACTAGGAATTGCTCAGAACTGAATTTCCGTGTTTTGGAAATTCTCTGGAATTGTTTCTGTATTCATTTGAACACAGAAACTTGAAATCAGAATTCTCCTAACCAAGTCAATTCCAAATGAGCTGAAATCTTTACAGGAGCTAACTAACATCCTAAATAATTTTCTGGCAAAATTAGAGGACTTTTGGATGAACTAAACTCCCTCTAAAATTATTTTGCTGAAAATCTTTAAAGAATTTTCCGGAATTAAATAATGACTTTCATACCAATTGGGTGGCATATTTGGATATAGTTATTCAATCTGAACACAACCCAGTTTGAATCACTAAATTTGGAGCTTCCTAACAAAAGTTATGAGGTTCTAAAGTTTGAATTGAATTTGGGGATTCAAATAAACCGGGAAATGTTTAAATCCTGCGTGTGGGTCTAGGGCACACGTGTCACTCGCTGGAGTCAAGCCACACGGGGCCACAGGTTTATTTACCACGCTGTCGCAGATGATCTGAGTCCACAGACGATCCCACACCGGTTTTCTTCCCACTGACAGCGGGCCCGGCACCATCGTCTTCAACCTCCGGACTCCCGCGCGACCCCGCTGCCGGAGCTCGCCGGAGTACATCGGAACTCGGTCGTACGTCCATCTCCCGTGCTCAAACTTGCCGCCAGTCCCTAATTTCATGCGCTGAACACGTGGGGAGGGTTTCCCACACCGACGTAGGCTCTAATCGATCTCGCGACGGTGCGGCGGCTTAACCGAGCTTTGGCGACGTAGCGCCGACGTGCTAGCCTGCCAAAATCTCGGTGGAGTGGCTCTACAGCACCAGTGATGGCTCAGGAAGCTTGACATGGGCACAAACTAGCTCGGGAATGGCGGTTACTAAGGTTTCACCGGGCGCCCGAGGCGTTCCGCCATGGTTGAGCTCGGGAGAACTTGAAATGGGCTGCTAACACCGGGTTTCAAGCTAGGATTGTGAAGGAAATTGAAGCGCCAACGGGTCTAGCCCATTTGTGCAAAATTTAGTGAACTAAGGACTAGAATTGAGTGGGAATTTTGAGGTTTCATACCGAGAGGTCCGTGGAGGTGCACCGTAAGAAAAGCGCCGAATTTGCGCACAACGATTCACGGCTTGAGCTGAGGTTTGGGGAGAAGCAACTTGAAGTCCCGACGCGTCTCGGAGGGTGCTCGCTCAGCCGTGAAAATCCTCGGTACGAGCTGTCCGCGGTGACCCGAGTTGAACTTTCGCCGGTGAGCTTTGGTTCTTCACACAATTGTTTATTTGTGCGCACCACGAGCTAGGAACGTCGGAGTTGTGGGGCTAGCATGGTAGAGCACACAAGGGCGCGGGAGCAGCCCACCGAGGGCGAGAGCGAGCTGGGAGAGAAGCAAAAATGACTTTGGTGCACGGTTGGTGTTGAGGATTGGACCGAGTACAATGGAAGCAAGAGGTGGAGTTCGATCGGCTGCACTCGGGAGGTGGCGCGCGTGGATGAACTGCCGGGTCCGAGGGAAACACAACCAAGAAGACTTAGGCAGCAAGTTTAAATACCTCAATGACTATTGGGCCCCACTCATTTCCTCTCTCAGAATATCTCCAATTTTGGCATATTGCAAACTTCAGTTATGAAGAGCTACAATTTGAAATCTGATTTGGAAATTTGACAAGATGTACTTCAGTTTCAAATTTGAATTCAAATTTCAATGAAATTCACAAGCCTCTTTGATATACCTATCAAAGTACCTCCAAATTTTCTCAAAACTTGTCTTCCTCATAATTTGGACCTGAAGAATTTGAATATGCCATCTGATTTTTGAGTTGGCCAATGCAAATAAGAATTTTTAACCAACAGTTTGAATTTCCTTTTTGGAAATGGCCTCCTTTTCCTTGGAGTGAACCATTTATTTCAAACTGAATTTAAAGTCCTCTTGCACATGAAAACAATTACATGTTTAGAAAAGTTTTTGCAAGTCCCATTTCTTGAATTTAAACTCAACTTTATTCATCATTCGAGTCTTGCCTTTACAAGTTTTTGGGACTTTTACATCTAGGCAACTTTCAATTGATATCAGAGCCTAACTCTCTTAAAAGCTTAAGTTCTTGGAGAGGAGATGGGGGAAAACGGCAAGAAGGACTTACCGCCCGTCGACACCACCGGCGCCTTTGAGAACAGCACCTACCACAATGAAGGACCTAAGTTCTCGCCCCACAAGGCTGTCAACCCAAACAAGGATATGCCAAGGTTCCCTCCCTTCGACTTGGAGACCGATAACGAAGATGAAGAAGTGAAGCGTCTTGCAGATCTTCTTCAAAGAGCAAAAGATGAAGCTAGAATTAGGAGGAGACTTGAGAAAGAAAAGAAACTCAAGAAGCCCAAAGAGGACTACACTTTGATATCCTTTCAATTATGAGCGCTTAAATTCGCACAAAAATTATTTATCTATTCCCTTGGGCAAACCTCCACATTTTGATGGCACCAACTATACAATGTGGAAACACAACATGAAATTGCACCTTATTTCTGTCAACCCTACACTTTGACACATTGTTTGTATAGGTGTAGATATCCCCGTGGATGATGAAGAGCTTACAATGGAGAAAGAACAACTCATCCACCGCAATGCTCAAGTGGCGGCCATGCTCAACTCTTCCTTGAGCCAAGAATAATTCAACAAGGTGGATGGGTTGGAACAAACCAAAGAAATATGGGATACACTCAAAATTGCGCATGAAGGCAACCGCTCTGTCCGAGAAGCAAAAATTGAGATGATTGAGGGGGAGCTTGAGAGATTTGCCATGGAAGAGGATGAGACCCTTCAAGAGATGTACAACCGACTCAAGACTCTCATAAACAAGATTTGAGCATACGGTTGTAAGAAGTGGACAGATCATGAAGTAGTTAAAAGGATGATAAGAGCCTTCATGCCCCGCAATGTGACACTTTGTACCCTCATCCGAGAGAGTCCAAACTTCTACAAAATGACTCTAGATGAGGTGCTAGGCAAAATTATCAACCATGAGATGATGGAGATGGAAGCACGCCACGTCAACGACCTTGCCAAAATTACATACACCAAGAAAAATGGAATTGCTCTCAAAGTATCACCCAAGACCAAGAATAAATAGGTACAAGCCTCAAGTGATGATAAAGTAAGTGAAGAAGAATGCACCTATATGGATGATGAGGAGTTGGTCTTCTTCATCAAAAGATTCAAAAGAATGATAAAGAAAAGAATAGGGCCAAACTATGAGAGCAGGGGTAAGGAAAAAAGCAAGTCAAGAACCAAGAAAGCTTGCTACAATTGTGGTGAGTATGGGCATTACATTGTTAATTGCCCATACGAAAGGGGAGAGGACAAGAAAAAGAGGAACAAGGATGAAAAGTCGCATGAGAAGAGGATATTCAAGAAGAAGAAGGCACATGAGCACGCTCATGTTGGCAAAGAGTGGGTCTCCAATGATGAGTCCTCCTCCGATGATGAAGCGGAAGTGGCAACCGTCGCCATCAAGAAGCCAACAATGAAGAAGACTCTCCCGCCTAACAAGGGAGAGTGGAAAAGCTCTAACCACACATGTCTCATGGCAAAGGAGAAAAAGAGAAAGGTAAAAACTAAACTCTCCCCGCGTTTATTAAATACGATGATTTTGATAGTGATAGTGAAATTGAATATATGTTTGAAGGACTGAGTAAAAATGCCCTATTTAAAATGAAAAAGCTCTTTGATGAAATTTTTAGATAAAGAGGAACTTCTTTAGAGACAAGATGACTTGCTTGTAGAGGAGAAGCAAAAGAATCTTGATCTTGAGAAGCTCCTAGAGCTTGAGAAGGAGAAAAATATGGCGCTTGAACTTGAACTTGCGGAATGCAAGGAGACCTCTTCGTGTCTCAAGAGTTCGAATGTTGTGCTCCAAGATGAGCTTGTGAGTTTGAACAAAGCTCACAAGAATCTTGAAGCACAATTCGCAACTCTCAAGTCAAGTGTTATCTCTTCAGCCTCAACAAGCTCAAACTTGTCTAATTTAGAGTCAAACACTAAAATCTGTAAATGTGCAAAACTTGTACCTAATTTAAAAAATGAGCTTAACATGGCAAAGAGCAAGAGTACACCTAAGAGTGGCATCTTTGACAAGGAGAAGATTAAGTATGCACGTAGTGCCTACTCAATTGCAAGGTCTCCCTTGATCAAAGATGGTCTTGGTTATTCAAGGAAAGCAAAGAAAATGCAAATATCCCTAAGAATGACAAAATGCATATTGCCTTTGTCAAGGAAGGATTATACCAAACTATGAATGAATGTCATGATTCTACCTATACTAAAATGGCAAAATTTAATAAATGTACTAAAGATTCTAATAGTGCTAAAAATAACAACCTAACTTTATTTCATGATTTTAATGCATTTTATGTACTAATGGAAAGCAAATTTGGGTATGTCCATGTGAGGCCCGGCCCGGGAATCGCAGTGGGTGGTGCCGTGCGATGCGGCACCCAACAGCATGCACGAAAAGATGATAAGAACATAACGGAACCATTTTGTTACTCAAGATAATTTCTTTTACAACATAATGTACACACGCAGCGGAAATTTAAATTTGCTGGACAAACTACTCACTCTCGACCCTAACTATGCCGAAGAGAAGTCGTTCAGCCCGTGAACGCTTCCTACTAGCTTCACCAAAGAAAAGCAGGGGCTAGGTTTCCGATGAGTTGAACAAACCGTGAGGTTCATCGTCTCACCGAACAACCCTCTTCATAGCAGGCATCCTGCTACCTGCAAAAACAACTCAGAAGCAACCGTGAGCACTAAGGCTCAGCAAGACTTAACCGTCACTCCTAAACATGTAACTCTAAATGTAGGGGTAGTAAGATAGTAGGAATAGGAATTTGCAAAATGCAGCTTGACTAAACGATCCTTATATTTCAGATTCTTTTAGCCTTCATTTTAGTGGTTCTCACGCCTCACAACATCGGAAATCCACAATCAAACAAGAAACGCTTATCCCGATGTTGCTAGCCTAAGGTGGAAATGAAATTTAGTTGGCTCTATATCTACTTCAGTCAAGGTTCCAATACAGTGATTAATCCACAAACAACAAGTTAAGAGATTTAGTTCCTCTTCTTACTAAGTCACGGTGCAGTGGGCAAGTATGCTCAATCCTCTTCCGCGAGCGACGGTGATTCGAATCAATAAGAACCCGGAATACACGACACATATACCCACCTCGAAAGACTCTCTCAAGAGCTCTTTCTTACGTTGTATGCAGCAACCTTTCACACGACACCCCGACATAGAAAAACGCTTCGCGCCGAGCAGGATGGTCCTCCACGCGGACACGTCGAAGTTGCCCGCTAAAGGATTTACACCTCCCGCCTTCTCAACGCCATTCCCACGCGAAGGATGAGTTTCTATATCACGGTCCATCGAGTTACATCGGTTTCATGGGTCCCATACCCCACTATCTATCCGGTACAGCTCAATCTTGTCCAGCAGGGCCGCATACATACGGTCCTTAACCGACACGGACGGGGCTACAGCCAACCTCCACATTTGCCTTACCATCCCGGTCCAGGCCAAATGTGGTCTCAAGCATTGTCACACCCATCGCAGGTCGAGACCAACCTTGAGCTCCATCCTACAGGAACATCCCCGTCCCCATCTCATATTCATGAGGGTGCTCTTATCATTTATCTCTCGCGAGTAACTCCATTACTCGAACTTTCTCGCGAGTAGCTTTTTACTACTCGACTTCTACCGAGCTAGCTACAACATTAGCCTAGCATCTACAACGAGGCAAAGCCTACACTAAACCTTCTAATGAGGGATGTAATAGGCATGCAAGTGGGTTTCAATCATCCTAGACATAATGCACTCAAGTCTAATAAACATGATGTGAAGTAAAGAAAAATTTAAAACGGTAACGATATGCAAACCGGGGCTTGCCTTGCTCAACGGTTTTGTTAGAAGCTAGGAGTTAGTCTTCCTCCGGAGAATCCGCCAAACTCGTCACGAGATGGAGATCCTCGCTGTAGAGTCGAGTCCTCGTCGAACGTCGATGTCACGTGCTATTAAGATGATTTATGCACATGTATTCAAAAGCAATTTAGAAAATGATTCAGAACTGTTGTACAAGTTAACTCACACATAAGAGAGATTAACAACAGCAAGGTTTCTGTTGTTGGATCTAAACCTTAGAGATGATGAAAGCTAGGTGAAAAGGGATACTAGTAATCACCATGTGATTAAGTCCATTATATGAACACTTAAACCTAAAAGATGGTAGATCAAGTTCCAGAGGTCCAATGAAGCTGAGAATTTAACCACAGCTTCTATGAAAGCTAGATAGGAAGTGTGCAACAATTGAGCTCATGAAATGGCTCAAGGTGATCACAATAATTCCTTATGTGATTTTCACTAATCTGCCTTTAGCCTCTAGATATTAAGCTTTCCTATGCTGCAAAGTAGACTTTTTGTGAAGTACAAAATGTCCTGAGTCCATAGGAATTGGTTTTATCATTTTTGGAGTTTCCTACATGGATATATGGATTTTACAAAGAATGGGGAAAAGCTGAAATTGTCTCTGTTCATTTTCCCATTTTTCAGAGACATAAGGAATGAACACATCATTTGACCAAGCAAATGAGGTCCAATGCCTCTGAAATTTTTACTGAAGTTCAAGGAATTTTAGAGCAATGTCCTGTCCAAATTTGGGAATTTTCCAATAAACGGAACTCCTGTAAAAATTCAGAAATTTTTTTCTTAAATGAATTAATGAGCCAAATTCAGGGATTTTCATAAACTTTGGTCTGCACCCCTGGATAGTACTCTTTGATAGGAATCCAAAAAAATTTGTTTCACAATTTTTGGACATTCCTACACAAAGTTATGGCTCTCCAAAGTTTGAACTAGAGTGGGAAAATCTGGAAAATGTTTAAATGCTGACAGTGGGTCCCACCTGTCATCCCTAACCTCCAGATTCGCGCCAAACACACCAGTGGCTGCCCTCTCCGGTGAGGTCGCTGGAAAACCAGTTCCCAGCCGCCTCCAGACCCCCTGCTGGCCGCCCCCCCCCCCATATTTCCCCACGCTGAACACGTTGGTGAGGTCGCCGGCGGCTGAAACTCGCCGGAAAACAGGGCGCACCGGTCACAGCAAACCCTAGAGCTCCGGCGAGGTCTTGCACGGTGAATTCTCCACCAAATGGTCGGTTCTTGGCCTCTACAGCACCAGGGGATCATGTAGAAGACCGGCATGAGGTCTAAACCAGCTGGAGATGGCTCTAAACCTATCGGCACCGTGCACCCGATAGGGTCCAGCGGCAAACCCTCTAAAAGAGCTCGGATTGCTCACTCTACACTCAATTTCTTGGTCTAAAATCGATGGAGGAGGTGTGCTAGGCAGTTAACAACCTGTGTGTGAAGTTTGAGACCCAACAAACACGAATTGAGGATGAATTTTACAATTCCTTACCTCAAGGTCCGTTTCTGCCGCCCGGGAGAAAAACTTGAAATTCTCCCTCTGTGATCAATGGCTGGGGCTGATCTTTGGAGGTGAGAAACTAGACTTGTTGGTGCACAGATGGGGTGGCTTGCTTGGGCGTGATCCCTTCTGGTTTGGGCTGTCCACGGCGTCCAGTTTCGGCTCCTTCAGTTTCAACTCGCGAGCAGCAGAAGCTTTGCTGTTTCTGGGCGCCAGCAAGCTCGGGACGGCGGGGTGAAGTTGCTAGCCGGCTAGAGCACGCTGGTGCGCTGCTATTTGCTCTGGGGAGCTCGGGCAAAGGAAGTTCGGTGGTGGCTGTGTGATCGGGAGGAACAGAGCTGTCGCTGAGTTCTTCTCGGGTGGCAAACGCACGGGAGCGAGGCAGATTCTTCTCGGGTGGCAAACGCACAGGAGCGAGGCAGACTGAGGAGGAAGCGAAGAAACGTTGTTGCACTCGTGCTGTCATGATCAGGACGAGCAGAAGGTGAGCAACCAGGAGCTGGCGTCGGCCGGCCGAAGGTGGCGCGCGTGCGCTGTCGCGTGCGTGCCACCGAGAGAAATAGAGGCGGTTCACTGCACCGGGTCTATGACATGTGGGTCCGGCCTCTTTTATTTGATTTCCCCGCTGTGCTTTGAGATTCCCACGCAAACGTTGTCCAAATATCACCAAATTTGGAGAATAGGTCAAAAGAATTATGAGGAACTCCAATCTGAAATCAGATTTTGAAATTGAGTATGTTTGGTTCAAAATTCAAATTTAAGTTTGAATTTGAACGTGCCCTCATTTAATCCTCGGAATAAATAGTATATGAAACCTAAAATTCTCCAAATTTGAAACTTAGGCTCTTGAATACATGAGGAATTCATCTATGCTCTCACATATGGGCCTTTGTACAATCTGAATAGGAATCCTTTCAAAAGAATTCAAATTGCATTTAAATTTCCTCCACTCTACTCATAGAGAAGGTGCACATGAGTTAGAGTTGTGGGAGTCTAATTCTTTCCCCTAGGTTAAAATATGTTGAGCAAGGGCTAGAGGAAATTTTTAACTCCCTCACATGTCCATTTGTGTGTTCATCATTTCATGTGACACAATTATAGCCTTTCTTCACCTTAACTTTGTTTCATGAGCTGACATCAAACTTTACAAAAGTTAGGGCTGTTACAGTCTATGCAAAATATGTTGGACCACTCCACAAGAGCCCAAAGCCTTGTATATGGGTACCCAAAACTCTTCTCACTAATCTCAAAGGACCCAACCAAGGTTGGGTACCTAAAACCAAAGCCTAAACTTGTTTTGTAGGAATACACTTTCGGCGGTACAAAGTGGGTATTAGATAGTGGCTGCACCAACCACATGACTGGAGCGAGAATAATGTTTGTAGAGTATGAAGAAACCAATGATCCAAGTCAAGGTATTTATTTTGGTGACAATAGCCAAGGAAGGGTACTAGGTATGGGCAAAATCTCCATTTCTCCACAACACACCATTTCAAATGTCATGCATGTTGAGTCACTATATTATAATCTTTTATCCATATCTCAATTACGTGTCAAAGGTTTTAATTGCTTATTCACTAACGAACGCGTGATTGTCACTAGAAGAGCAGATAACTCAATTGCCTTCAAAGGTGTGCTCAAAGGAAAGGTTTATCTTGTGGACTTATCTGCGGATAAAACTCAACTTGACACATGTTTGACAGCAAACACTAACATGGGTTGGTTGTGGCATCGTAGGCTAGCCCATGTTGGTATGAGAAATCTTCAAAAACTTCTAAAAGGTAATCACGTCCGAGGTCTTAAGAATGTTGTTTTTTAGAAAGATAGACCTTGTAGCGCGTGCCAAGCCGAGAAACAAGTTGGAGTAACTCATCCCGCCAAGAATGTGATGACGACAACAAGACCACTAGAGATTCTTCACATGGACCTCTTTGGTCCTATTTCTTACATAAGCATTGGCAGTAATAAATATGGTCTAGTTATTGTCGATGATTTTTCTCGCTTCAGTTTGGTATTTTTCTTGCATGATAAGGGTGAAACTCAAGGTGTTGTTAAGAGTTTCTTGTGGAGAGCTCAAAATGAGTTCTCTTTGAGAATCAAGAAGATAAGAAGCGACAACGGTACCGAATTCAAGAACACCCAAGTAGAAGAGTACTTGGACAAGGAGGGCATCAAGCATGAGTTTTCGGCACCCTACACACCCTAACAAATGAGTGGCCGAAAGGAAGAACCGAACTCCAATAGAGATGTCAAGAAGCTTGATGAGTACAAGACATCCGCCCGGTTTTGGGCAGAAGCGGTTAACACCGCTTGCCATGCCGCAAACTGTCTCTACCTCCATCGTCTCTTGAAGAAGACTCCCTATGAACTCCTAACGAGTAACAAATCGAATATCTCCTACTTTGGAATCTTTGGTAGCAAGTGCTATATTGTAACACCCCAAAACCTGTTAAGAGGGGAATTTAATTTTTTTGGACGTATTGCATGTGGTGCAGAAATTCAAATTTAAATTGGAATTCAAATTCAACTCAAAACAGAAAAGAAAACAAAAAAGAAAAAGAAAAAAACAAAAACCCCGGCCAGTGGGCCGAAACCCACCAGCCGGCCCACCCGCCCCCGCGCCAGCCCGCAGCCGCGCGCTCCCCCTCTCTCTCACTGACACGTGGGACCCGCGTGTCATCCCTGACCTCCCGCTCCCGCCAACTACCCGGACTCCTCCGTGCGCGGCCGATCGCAACTAACCCGGAAAACCGCGCTTTCCCAGCTGAATTCTAGTCCCGGACGACTCCGACTCGATCACAACCGACACGCCGCCCTCCCCTGTCTATATAAACGCCGACATCATCCCGTTTTTCCCTCACGATCGGCTGTTTTTCCTCCCGGTGATAACCGAAGCTCCGATCAATGTTTTCTCTCGATCTCTGCTCAGATTTTCCGATCTAACATGACGATGTTCCACCGCCTCCGGGGAGTCACGCAGGTGCAGAAAACTCGGTGGTTTGCGCTCTAGGCACAGCTCTGACGAGCACCGCAGCGATTCCATCTCGGACCTCGTCGTCGACCGTTTTCCAGGACCTCCGAGCTCAAGAAAAACCCCGAGGTGAGATCCCCGACCTCCCCTCTACCGATCTATGCCATGAAATCCCAGTTTTAGGAGGAATAGGTGAAGATCAAGTTTTCCAGCGAGATCGCCGCCTCCCGCCGCCGCGCGCCGCCGGGCAGCGCCGCCCGCGCACGGTCAGAGCGACGTGGCCGCTTATGCGCCGTTTATTTTAAATCACACGGTAGAATTAAAACCCGCGCGTACCGGTTCGATGATCTAATCTGAGCCGTCCACTTTAAATCGGATGGTCCACATAAGCCCCGCATTATAAAGGCCGTGATTCTTACGCGCTTCCACCTGGGGATCTCGGAAAATACGAGCTAGCCCCGGAAACTTCTGATCTAGCCCCTGGAACTTCAGAAATTCATGTAAATTCATTTAAAAATCAGTTTTAGCCCCTGAACTTAATAAAAATTTGGAAAACCCCTCTGTTATGTGTAGTTAGACCCCTGGAAATGTAAGGGTCTCAGTTTTTGACACATATTTGAAGTGTTCATCACCACACCACACACCTCCTTTGAAGTGACTTGATGAACACAAATGAAGAGCAAGTAACCACCATCAACATACTCATTAGAGAACAAACTCACACATTGCAAAAGTGGTATTTCCCACATGTGATATAGGTGGGCTGGACATATGAAAACTCCTACTCATTGCTAAGGATGCCCATGCCAAGTTTCACCCAAATTCCAAACCTTTTTGAGGTCATTTTGGGTATAGTTAGAAAGAGGGCAGTTTGAAACCATATTCAAATTCAAACTGTTTTTATCCCATGAATTTAAAAGTGGGAGGCATATTCTTACTCAGCACATTTTTGTGAGCTCACACACCAACTTTCACTCCATTTGGAGTTGATCTTGACATGAGCTAAGTGGGACAAATTCAAACTTTATTTGAATTCAAAACTGAACTTGTGCTGAAATTCGCTCAGACCAAACCCAATTTGAACTCTATTCAATTCAAATGGCTCATGGGTGAATGATTTGAATCACCAGGGGTATTATGGGGCTCACTTTTTACAACAGTGATTAGGAGTAAATTTCAGAGGTTAAAACCCCAGGTGGGACCCACATGTCATAGAGGGAAGAAGGAGAAACTTGCACCCAAAGTCAGAGTCTCGGTGGGAAATTCCACCGAGCAGCTGTCGGCTGTGCCACCGAGCAGCTACCGGCGCCACCAGCTGCTTCCCTCTCCGCGCGCTGGCGCCCAGGGCGGCTTGCTCGCGCCCCCACGTGACCGGCACCGCCTCAGCCGAGCAGGAGTCGGCCGGCTTTATCTTCTCGCAGGCAGACCCGAGCAGCGACATTGTTTCTTGCCGCCGCTCTCTGCTCAATCGGGAAAACCAGCAGAACAACCTCCTCCTTCGTTCCTGAGCTACTAGACAGCCACCGAGGTCGCACTCCACCTTCCCAACCCCAGAAACCCCGAGCTCTGACCTCCTTTTCCCGAGAGCGATCGCCACAGCGGCGACTCAACCACAGCCGAAAGTCAGGCGCCGTGGACAGCGTTCCACAGGCGTTTTCACGGTCCAGCGAGAGAGGCAACAGGATCGCGCGACCACCGTGCTGCTCTCCTCCAAGTTTGGAAGCCAACCGTGAAGAATCCGCAGAGAATTTCCAGTTTTTGCTCTGGCGACCGTAAACCGAGCTTCCGGTACGGTTTCTTTAAATTCTCGCTCTATGATCTTTCGGAGGTTATCAATTTTTGCACATAGATGCTGGACTAGCCGGCGATCAAATTCTTTTCTGCATCCGTGGTGTAAAACTGTCTAGGAGTAACGAATTTCGAGCTCGATCGAGGGCGGCCATGGCGGGCACGATCGGTCACACGGTGCCGACCGACTTGCCGCCATCCCTAAACCCTTTTGACACCTTGTCGAGCTTCCTAGAGGTACACTGATGCTGTAGGACCGTTTGTTCGAGGTGTTGGCGGGTTAGGACCCACGGTCGACAGCGCCGAACCTCAACCGAGGCCGCGGCACGTCGCCGAGCTATTTCCGGTCACCCCCAGCCCGACCTGACATCACCGACGTGTTCCTCGACGTCGACAACCCCCTGGCGGCGAGTTTCAGACTATGGGAGGTCCGGCAGCGGCGAGCCGGCGAGCCCGAGTCTGCTCTGGCGAGGTCGGCAGCGCGGGCGCGAGAGAACGGCGGGAGGAAGACGAAGCCGGCTGGTCCACGTGTCAGCGGCTGAAGAATTTAAATCGGGATCAGGTGTGGCCAGGGATCGGCTGTGCTGGCGCGCAAATACCCTGTGAGCTCCGGTGTGCCGGACACCTCCGCGCTTGACACGTGTGGTATCCCCGGTGTGCCGGGCACCTCCGCGCTCGACACGTGTCCCCGCGGGCCTCGAGAGTTTAAACTTTTTCCCCAATTTTCAGAATTCTTCCAAACTTCAAATCCTCATAATTTTGGCTAGAAAGCTCCAAATCGAGTGAACCAAATTTTGTTGGATTCAGATCTTTGAGCACTTTTCAGCAAATCAAGTTTCACTTCATGAAAGCCCTTAATTCTCCAGAATTAATTCCTCAAAGTTTAAAATGTTTGGAATTTTAACTGGAGAATCCTTCGGAGGAAAATCCTGAAATTTTGCTGGGATGTTTACCAAAATATCCCTGAACTACCATAAAAATTTCAGATCCATTTGAGCTCATTTGATCCATCTAATGGTGTGATTAGTGAAACTGTTCCAGAGAAATTAGAAAATGTTCAGAAAACATTTTCAGAATTTTCTCCGAGATTGTTTAGCTCATATATTTAGTTAGGAACTTCCAAATTAAGTGAGACCAAATCCATTAGAACCCTCTGAAAATCTAGTTTTCAGAAAGTCATAGTTTGTTTCATGAAAAGCCCTAGAACACCGTAAGAGTTCCAATTAAGGTCAAGGACATAATTAATTGTGGAGGGCTCAAATGAGCTTTGCTGCAACTAAAACTTGACCAAGTCTCTATTTAGGTTGTAACCAAGCCACAGTAAAAGTTTCACAGTCATCGAGTCTGTCTAGTGGGACTTATAAGCTTCACAAGTTTAAAACTCAATACAACTGTATTTAAATTAATACATGTATTACTTCTATCATGTAGTCGCTAAGGTCGAGGAGGAACCCGAAGTCCTAGACTTCATAACTCCGGAGGAGCAGCTAGCCTACGACCAAGAGCAGCAAGGCAAGCTCCGGTTTGCATTAACATTTTTGCAAATTTTTATTGTTTTGAGCACATACTTGGTTACTTTATTCTTTGCATTAGAGTCTTGTTTGGAAACCCAACTGCATAGCCAAGAAAACCATGGGTTGGGTTTAGGATTGCAAACCCCGTTAGCTACTGCATTGCTATGATAGAGTAGGATTCGGTACAAGTCGAGTAGTTGGAGCTACTCGCGAGCATAGGCTAGGGGCACTCGACTCTGGTAGTGGTAGCACATGAAACACATGGCAAGAAAATGAGACCAAGCGGAGGGTAAGGGCAGCAGGACTTTGGGGCCTGTGTGCTGTAGCTCCGCTTGTGTCGATTGAGGACCGAGCCGTGTGCGGGCCTGTTGAACAAGCTAGAACAGTACCGAAGACCTACCGGCTATATGGGAACCGGGAAACTGATGTAACTCGGGTAGCTGGGTATTGAGGCATTGCCCGTCGTTCAGAGGGTAGGTTGAGAGCTTGAGGTGTAAATTGGCTGGCGGCACGGAGATGCGCGTGCAGAGACCTCTTGCTCGGGACGATGGGACCGGTTCAATATTTGGCTGACGGGTGAAAGGTAGTTGCGTACGGCGTCCGTGATGGTTGTTGTAGGCAACATCGAGTACGGGCGTACGTGATGGGTTGTTCGGGTAACCCTGCAGGTGTAAATCGATTATAATCGCCGTCCCTCGCGGTCAGTGAGTACCACTTGTTCACTGTACCGTGACGTAGAAAGAATAGGCTAGTTACATGTTAAAATGTTGCTGATTGAAAGATGGACTTTGCTTGTTAATGGTTTGTTGTAGTTTAGAGCTAACTAAGGTTCTTTTCAACTTTGGGCAAAGTACATGAGAGAAATGCGTTTCTTGTTTGATTGCGGCTCTCTCATGTGCCTTGGCGTAAGGTTCTCCACAACCTGCTGCTAAAACTTGAAAGTAAGGTTCCACTAATTAGGCGAGTCCTTTGCAAATGATTTTACCTCATGTACCCATCATTCCCTCATGTAGAAGTTCCATGTTTAGGAGAGACGGGTCAGTCTTGCTGAGACTTCGTGCTCACTGCTTGTGTTTGAAGCTTTTGCAGGGTTCTATGAGGAAGGGACTCTCGAAGAGGAGACGGAACCCCAGTAGGGGAACCCCGTCGAGTGGGAGTCGTGCACGCCGCAGAGTTAGTGTGTGTGTGTGCTAGCAAGGACACGTTCGAGAGCGGAACGTGCACTTGATGCTTAGTCTACGCCCGTGAGTGTAGACTGAACTTATTTTGATGTAAACATGTTCATAAACTTGTTTATGTAATAAAATTTCGCTTCCGCTTGTACGTTTGACGTGTGTTATACGGTGCTGTGCAACACAGCACCCCTCAGCGTGATCCTGGCTCGACAAGACCGTTGGGTCGTGTTAGCGTTGGTATCAGAGCTCGCTTGAGGTTTAACACAGTACAAAGGTCTTCTTTTTCAATAATCCAGTGAGGAACGAGTTAGTAGCCCGTATAAGGATGTTATTAGCATATAGAAAGTAGCATAGTAACCTATTTGTTATGTCGGAAAATCGTGCATCTCGGGACGTGTATGTCTTGGGGGGTACACGTAAGCGCTGTCCACCAGTGCGCACAAGCTGAAGGGTGGAGCCCCACGGGTGGTAGGTAACCCGATCCACTTTGATATCCTCTACGACTCTTCATGTCGTTTGGGGTATTCGAGCAACGTCTGTCCCCGGCGTGCGTGGTGCAACTTGGGAGACCCCGTCACGTGGTCTGAAACGTGAACACGTAACTCAAGGCGTGTTTGGCTTGAGAACATCCGGGCGAGTGATGACGGCCGGTTGTACGAACTGTATGGATTCCGGGCTCGGTGTGCAGCCTAGTCTGATGAATGTTTGAGTTTTTGCAGGTAGCCTTACCACGAAACGGTAGACGTGTAGCATCCGTGTGCGAGTGACGTTTAGTGCCACTGAATTAACGAGGCCGGCTAAGTCCGGTATAGGTTTTTCTTTGTGAGGACGTAGTACCGACATAATCTGGTGACGCATCGATGTCACACCCCATTAAATGAATAACTTCATTTAAGATATGAAGGTCTTGATCTAAAGTAGTAAAACTTGATGTAACTCCTTCCCTTGAACAGGATATTCAAAGTTAACAAGTTTTCAACTTATAGGATGTTAAGGACAGAGCACTCTGTTTTCAGCCGAATCAAGGCTGAAGTTAATCAGAGGTTAGAGGTTGAGTTCTTTCAAGGTTGGGGGTCATATGATACATTTCTGGAAAGCTTTGGAAGAGTTTTACAACGTTTCTGTTGAGGTCCAGAGGTGTTTCATCCCTTAACCACTCGAAAAATGCAGTAGAGTTGAAACTGTCCAGAAAACAGGACAGAGTAAAGACTCTCTGTAGACTCTCTGTAAATTAAGCATAACTTCCTGCATAAAAATCCAAAATTAGAAAATGAGGTAGTTCTGGAAAGCTTATGAGATAGGTTACAACTTTGTAACATAAAGTTTTGTCAGATTAGGAAGAGAATTAACTGGAATTCTTGGATTCATTCAGTACCTAAAGCAGGGAGGTGCTGTCCAATTTTCTCCAGGATTTCTGTTAAATTTGACATCTCATAACTTTTGAACCAGGACATATCTTAGGCCAAGCAAGTACTTTCTGGAAATCTATTGAAGTTAAATTTAACTTTGATGTTGAGCTCCAGAATTAGTTTTGTCTTTAACATGGCCTAAATCAGGTTGAAATGGAAACTGGTCAGGGCTGTCATGGGAACAGCAGATCAGCAGTCAAATTTGTTTAAAATTTGAACTATGTTTCCAAGTTCTATGGGTTCAATGACATGTCTTATGTTATAACTCAGTGGTTTACTGTTTAAATAAATATTTGACATTTCTCAAATATATTTTTACAGATGACAGCAGATAAACAGTTGGAGAACGGGTGGGTGATGTCCCACTGTTCTCACCGTAGCGGCTACCCGGAAGCATTGTGACAAATGCTCCAATATTTCGGGTACAACCAGATGCCGCAATACTTCGCCAAGGAAGAAGGCGAAGAGGGGAACAAGACGTGGACAATCCATGTCAAAGTCCCTGCAGGACCTACGCCACCCGGTTGGGTGCCGTTCACCGTCACGGTGAGAGGAAGACAACCGGAAGGGATGTGGCAAGTGGCAGCCCGTGACACCATGTCACGTTTCTGCCAACTACACGTGCAGGCTATGGAGGGCACTCCATACGCGCTCGTTCCCGTGGAGGGACGGGCTCAGCATATGTGGGAAGAGAGGTATCTAGAGGCAACGGACCCGAGTTGCCCAAGGTACAACCCCGCGGAGGCAAATCTCAGCCTCCAGATGAGGGCAGGAAATGCCGTGATGGACAGCCAAGCTGTTCATACGGAGCATCTCGCCACAAAGCTCAATGAGAGCATGAGTCGTGGAGACCATTTCGAGAGTGCTCATAGCGCACTCCGCAATGTGCTCCTTCCGACGATCAAGCGACTGAATGAACAACACAATCAGTTGCATCGTCTGAAGAAGGCAAAGAAGAAGAGCCGTGTTGACATCGCGGCGTTGCAAGAACTGGTACAAAATCTGACCCAGCAGAATGAGGAACTTACTCAAGAGCGGGATGACGCTATTGAGGAAGGGCAAGGCTGGGAAGAAGATTATAACCAAGCCATGGACGAGGTGCATGCTTTGCAGGACCTCGTACCTCCAGTATTGGGTATACCGGTGGTCTTGGGCCTTCCAGCAATGGGAGAACCCGGGATGGGAGAAGAGGTGGTAGATCCAGAGCCACCAGCAGAGGTACCGGAGGAGGACGACCCACAGGAGGTCGAGTTCTACTCCGAGTAGGGGGTTACAGTTGCCATGTAGGGCAGCTAGGGTAGTGTAGCCCAAATTTTGTAATAGGTGACATGTCGTGTAGACAGTAGCGTATGTATGGGTAGTGACGACATGAGCACGACTTCTCGGAGACCCGAGAATAATGTATCTTGTATAAATTTTATGCTTTATCAATATATGTGAATGTTGTGCAAATTAATCATGTGTCACTTCAATACCTACTGTTGCATATGGAAATTTTAAGTAAGACATGTGCTAATTGCTGCTGTTTTGAATTTCAGAATGACGCGTACTCGTGCCAACCCGAACATTGGGGGTACTAGTCAAGGGGGAGAGACCTCCCAACAGCCTCCCGAGGACTCCTCGGGACAGCAGCAGCAACAGAAACAGCAAACACCGCCACTGCCAACGGTTACATTGGCCGACATCGTCGCGGCAATGGCGGGTTCGCATCAGCAGCACACGGAGCTGCTGCAAACTTTAATTGCGAATACGTCTCGCCCAGAGAGACGTCAAGACCGGGAGGAGCGTCAACAGAGCTCCTACTCCGACTTCCTGGCTACTCATCCCCCGGTATTCTCAAGGGCGGATGAACCTCTTGACGTGAACAACTGGCTCCGCGCCATAGAGATGAAGTTCGGGCTGCTCCAGATAAGCGAGCAGCGCAAGACTCAGTTCGCGGTCCAGCAGCTCCAAGGATCCGCGAGCGCGTGGTGGGCCAACTTCTGTACTTCACAGCCCACTGACCGAGTGATGACCTGGACGGAGTTTCGGACGGCATTCAGGGCCTATCATATACCGCCAGGTTTGATGAAGAGGAAGACGCAGGAATTCCTACACCTGCAACAAGGGAGCAGGAACGCGCTGGAATACTCCAGAGCGTTCAACGATCTCGCGCTCTACGCGTCGTATCACGCAGATACCGACGAGAAGCGGCGGGACTACTTTTACCAGGGGCTTAACCTGCTCCTGAAGGACAAGTTGGCGATGTTCAATCGCGGCAGCCTCAACGACATCATTGATGCTGCGATTGTTCAGGAGGACTCCGGCAAGGAGTTGGCGGCTGCAGAGCGAAAGAGAAGCGCGCCGCAAAGCAGCGGAGAAGGAGGCGGTCCTTCTCAGAAGTTTCGGATGGTGAATCGCCCACCATCAGGTCCACGCTGGTAACCACCACAGCGGTCGATGCCGATCTGCAGTCGACCGTACTCTTCACCGGCATTCAGGCCGGCACTGCCAGTACCACCGCAACAACAACAGCAGCAGCGGGCGATGCCGCGTGCGTTTGCACCTCAGCAACGCATGCCAGGCTTTTGTCCACCGAGCACTCCACCAGCAGCGGCCACATGTTACAAGTGTGGTTGTCCAGGACACTTCGCGAGCAGTTGCCCGGAGAGGCAAGGCGGCGGAGTGGCACCGCAGTTTCCGGGGAGGAATCAACCCCGGAACCCTACTAATGCGCGGCGGGCAAACCCTAGGCCCGGCACCGTCCACCAGCTTGCCATTGAGGACGTGCCGGAGGGCGAGCCAATCCTTGCGGGTATGTTCCAACTCCACCAGCATCCCGCTATAGTACTGTTTGATTCAGGCGCCACGCATAACTTTATTAGCCAAGCTTTCATTGCTAAACACAGCTTGCCAATACTACCCACTGATAGTCCATATTTAATTTGTTCGCCGGGTGGGAAGATTTCAGCAAGCGTAATGGTTTCCAAAGCACCATTATGCTTAGCGGGTAGAGTGTACCCCACGTCTCTCATTATCTTAGAGGAACAGAAGGTCGATGTCATCCTAGGGATGTCGTGGTTAACCCGCCACGGCGCTGTTTTAGACACCGTCCTTCGAGTCGTGCACCTAAACTCAGAGGTGCACGGTTCTCACTCATTATTTCTAGACAGTCCAGAAATAAAACTTCCAAGTGTCTATCAAGCCACAACCATCAGATTGGAAGATATTCCAGTGGTCCGAGAGTTCCCTGACGTATTCCCGGATGATTTGCCGGGGATGCCACCCGATAGAGAGGTGGAGTTCAGGATTGAACTGGCACCAGGAACCATGCCAATATCCCAAAGGCCGTACAAGATGGCGCCTAAGGAGTTGGCTGAACTGAAGACTCAGCTCACGGACCTTCTGGAGAAGGGTTTTATTAGGCCGAGCTCCTCACCATGGGGATGTTCGGCATTGTTTGTGAAGAAGAAGGATGAGACATTATGGCTTTGCATGGACTATCGTCCATTAAATGCCGTAACCATCAAGAACAAGTACCCGTTGCCACGGATCGACATGTTGTTTGATCAGTTGGTCGAAGCAAAGATCTTTTCCAAGATGGATTTAAGATCCGGGTACCATCAGATTAAGATAAGGGCTAAGGACATTCCGAAGACGGCTTTCTCGACGAGGTACGGGCTCTATGAGTACCTGGTCATGTCCTTCGGCCTCACCAATGCTCCAGCTCACTTCATGTACTTAATGAACTCGGTATTTATGCCGGAGCTGGACAAGTTTGTCGTGGTCTTCATCGACGACATCCTGGTATATTCCAAGTCGGAGGAGGATCACAAGAAACATCTGCGTATAGTCTTGCAACGGCTGCGGGATCACAAGCTATATGCGAAATTCAGCAAATGCGAATTCTGGATATCGCAAGTGCCTTTTCTCGGGCATATCATCTCAGCGGAGGGTATACCTGTAGACCCGAGCAAGATCACTCAAGTGCTGAATTGGAAATCTCCGAGAACTGTTCACGAGGTATGGAGTTTCCTCGGACTCGCGGGATATTATCGGAGGTTCATTCCGAACTTCTCGAAGATTGCCAAGCCAATGACCGAGCTGCTGAAGAAGGCTACCAAATATGTTTGGAGTCCAACATGTGAAGCAGCATTCAAGGCTTTAGTCAAGCACCTGACATCAGCACCGGTTTTGGCGCAGCCAGACACAACCAAACCGTTCGATGTGTACTGCGATGCATCCGGCATTGGGCTCGGATGTGTGCTGATGCAAGACCGAAGAGTGGTCGCGTATGGATCACGGCAGCTTAGAAACCATGAGCAAAATTATCCGACTCACGACTTGGAGCTCGCTGCCGTGGTACTTGCACTGAAAATGTGGAGGCACTACCTACTCGGTAACCTCGTACATTTATATACCGACCACAAAAGCCTCAAGTACATATTCACTCAGAAGGAGCTGAACATGAGGCAACGAAGATGGTTAGAACTGATAAAGGATTATGAAATAGATATCCATTATCATCCGGGCAAGGCAAACGTAGTGGCAGATAAGCTGAGCCGCAAGTCATACGTCAACAATCTGACCATCACACCGTTGGAAGAGAGTGAACCACCACTACATGTGATTCCACACGGAGCTCTCTACAACCTAGCTTTGATCCCCACCATCCGTGAAGAGATAGCGGCAGCCTAGAAGAATGACAAGGGCATGTCACATTTGCGGAGACGTGTAGACAGTGGGGAGCTGAAACGTTTCCGGAAGGACGGAGGCGGCATCCTATGGTTCAAGGACCGGATCGTCGTACCCTGTAACCCGGAGTTACGGAAGAAAATATTTGATGAGGCTCACTTGTCAAAGTTTTCTATTCACCCCGGCAGCAAAAAAATGTATCAAGAACTCAGAAGCAAGTTTTGGTGGACACGGATGAAGCGTGAGACTGCAAAATACGTGTCCGAGTGTGATACATGTCGAAGGGTGAAGGCAGACCACATGTGGAAGCCGGGACTGCTGCAACCACTGGGCATTCCTGCCTGGAAGTGGGAAGATGTGAGCATGGACTTCATCGTCGGTTTACCCACCACCTTGCAGAAACATGATTCTGTGTGGGTGATCGTCGATCGGCTCACCAAAGTTGCCCATTTCATCCCGGTCAACACCAACTACAACGCCAAGAAGTACGCTGAACTGTACATCTCATGGATCCTATGCTTATACGGCGTACCCCGTACCATCATATCGGATCGGGGCACTTTATTTGTGCCCCGTTTTTGGGAGCAGCTACATGCTGCCTTGGGGACGAAGCTGATCCGTAGTTCAGCATACCACCCGCAGACGGATGGACAAACTGAGCGGGTAAATCAGATCCTAGAAGACATGCTACGAGCTTGCGCTATCAACCACAGCAAGAATTGGGATGATCACTTGCCGTTAGCCGAGTTCTCGTACAATAATGGGTACCAAGCCAGCATTAGGATGGCACCTTACGAGGCGCTATACGGGCGGAAATGCCGCACACCATTGAACTGGTGTGAGTCTGGCGAAAGGGTTACCTTCGGGATTGACCTTGTCAACAACGCGGAAGAGAAGGTTCGACTGATTCAAGCGAACCTAAAAGCCGCTCAATCCCGTCAGAAACAGTATGCGGACCGGAGAAGGCGCCCATTACAATTCGAAGTTGGAGATCACGTATACCTACGGGTGTCTCCAATGAAGGGCGTAAACAGATTTGGGGTGAGAGGAAAGTTGGCACCCCGATTCATCGGTCCATTCTAGATTACCGAAAGATGTGGATCAGTGGCATACCGGCTGAAGTTACCAGAAGCACTTTCTGGTGTGCACGACGTCTTTCACATTGCCCAGCTGAGGAAGTGTCTTAAGCTATCAACTGCCGTTCAGCTGGAGGATATTGAAGAACTGCAACCGGATCTCACTTATCGGGAGGAACCGGTGCAGGTTATCGATGAAAAGGCCCGAACCACACGCAACCGTACGTGTGGTTCTACAAGGTTCTATGGAGTAATCACTCCATCGATGAAGCGACATGGGAGAGCGAAGAATTTCTTCGCGCTAACTACCCCGACTTTTTCACGTCGCATATCCGGTAATTTCCACCGTCCTCTCTCTCATTTTCACCTTATAGTCTCGGGACGAGATTCTTTTAAGGGGGGAGGAATGTAAGGGCCTTAGTTTTTGACACCTAGTTGAAGTGTTCATCACCCCACACACACACACCTCATTTGAGGAAAGATGATGAACACAAATGAAGAGCAAGTAACCACCATCAACATACTCATTAGAGAACAAACTCACACATTGCAAAAGTGGTATTTCCCACATGTGATATAGGTGGGCTGGACATATGAAAACTCCTACTCATTGCTAAGGATGCCCATGCCAAGTTGATCTTGACATGAGCTAAGTGGGACAAATTCAAACTTTATTTGAATTCAAAACTGAACTTGTGCTGAAATTCGCTCAAACCAAACCCAATTTGAATTCTATTCAATTCAAATGGCTCATGGGTGAATGATTTGAATCACCAGGGGTATTATGGGGCTCACTGTTTACAACAGTGATTAGGAGTAAATTTCAGAGGTTAAACCCCCGGGTGGGACCCACATGTCATAGAGGGAAGAAGGAGAAACTTGCACCCAAAGTCAGAGTCTCGGTGGGAAATTCCACCGAGCAGCTGTCGGCTGTGCCACCGAGCAGCTACCGGCGCCACCAGCTGCTTCCCTCTCCGCGCGCTGGCGCCCAGGGCGGCTTGCTCGCGCCCCCACGCGACCGGCACCGCCTCAGCCGAGCAGGAGTCGGCCGGCTTTATCTTCTCGCGGGCAGACCCGAGCAGCGACATTGTTTCTCGCCGCCGCTCTCTGCTCAATCGGGAAAACCAGCAGAACAACCTCCTCCTTCGTTCCTGAGCTACTAGACAGCCACCGAGGTAGCACTCCACCTTCCCAACCCCATAAACCCCGAGCTCCGACCTCCTTTGCCCGAGAGCGATCGCCACAGCAGCGACTCAACCAAAGCCGGAAGTCAGGCACCGTGGACAGCGTTCCACATGCGTTTTCACGGTCCAGAGAGAGGCAAGAGGAGCGCGCGACCACCGTTCTGCTCTCCTCCAAGTTTGGAAGCCAACCGTGAAGAATCCGCAGAGAATTTCCAGTTTTTGCTCCGGCGACCGTAAACCGAGCTTCCGGTACGGTTTCTTTAAATTCTCGCTCTATGATCTTTCGGAGGTTATCAATTTTTGCACATAGACGCTGGACTAGCCGGCGATCAAATTCTTTTCTGCATCCATGGTGTAAAACTGTCTAGGAGTAACGAATTTCGAGCTCGATCGAGGGCGGCCATGGCGGGCACGATCAGTCACACGGTGCCGACCGACTTGCCGCCATCCCTAAACCCTTTTGACACCTTGTCGAGCTTCCTAGAGGTACACTGATGCTGTAGGACCGTTTGTTCGAGGTGTTGGCGGGTTAGGACCCATGGTCGACAGCGCCGAACCTCAATCGAGGCCGTGGCACGTCGCCGAGCTATTTCCGGTCACCCCCAGCCCGACCTGACACCACCGACGTGTTCCTCGACGTCGACAACCCCCTGGCGGCGAGTTTCAGACCATGGGAGCTCCGGCAGCGGTGAGCCGGCGAGCCCGAGTCTGCTCCGGCGAGGTCGGCGGCGCGGGTGCGAGAGAACGGCGGGAGGAAGACGAAGCCGGCTGGCCCACGTGTCAGCCGGCTGAAGAATTTAAATCGGGATCAGGTGTGGCCGGGGATCGGCTGTGCTGGCGCGCAAATACCCTGTAAGCTCCGGTGTGCCGGACACCTCCGCGCTCGACACGTGTGGTATCTCCGGTGTGCCTGGCACCTCCGCGCTCGACACGTGTCCCCGCGGGCCCCGAGAGTTTAAACTTTTTCCCCGATTTTCAGAATTCTTCCAAACTTCAAATCCTCATAATTTTGGCTAGAAAGCTCCAAATCTAGTGAACCAAATTTTGTTGGATTAAGCTCTTTGAGCACTTTTCAGCAAATCAAGTTTCACTTCATGAAAGCCCTTAATTCTCCAGAATTAATTCCTCAAATTTAAACTGTTTGGAATTTTAACTGGAGAATCCTTTGGAGGAAAATCCTGAAATTTTGCTGGTATGTTCACCAAAATATCCCTGAACTAGCATAAAAATTTCAGATCCATTTGAGCTCATTTGATCCACCTAATGGTGTGATTAGTGAAACTGTTCCAGAGAAAATAGAAAATGTTCAGAAAACATTTTCAGAATTTTCTCTGAGATTGTTTAGCTCATATCTTTAGTTAGGAACTTCCAAATTAAGTGAGACCAACTCCATTAGAACCCTCTGAAAATCTAGTTTTCAGAAAGTCATAGTTTGTTTCATGAAAATCCATCGAACACCCTAAGAGTTCCAATTAAGGTCAAGGACATAATTAATTGTGGAGGGCTCAAATGAGCTTTGCTGCAACTAAAACTTGACCAAGTCTCTATTCAGGTTGTAACCAGACCACAGTAAAAGTTTCACAGTCATCGAGTCTGTCTAGTGGGACTTATAAGCTTCACAAGTTTAAAACTCAATACAACTGCATTTAAATTAATACATGTATTACTTCTATCATGTAGTCGCTAAGGTCGAGGAGGAACCCGAAGTCCTAGACTTCGTAACTCCGGAGGAGCAGCTAGCCTACGACCAAGAGCAGCAAGGCAAGCTCCGGTTTGCATTAACCTTTTGCAAATTTTTATAGTTTTGAGCACATACTTGGTTACTTTATTCTTTGCATTAGAGTCTTGTTTAGAAACCCAACTGCATAGCCAAGAAAACCATGGGTTGGGTTTAGGATTGCAAACCCCGTTAGCTACTGCATTGCTATGATAGAGTAGGATTCGGTACAAGTCGAGTAGTTGGAGCTACTCGCGAGCATAGGCTAGGGGCACTCGACTCGGGTAGTGGTAGCACATGAAACACATGGCAAGAAAATGAGACCGAGCGGAGGGTAAGGGCATCAGGACTTTGGGGCCTGTGTGCTGTAGCTCCGCTTGTGTCGATTGAGGACCGAGCCATGTGCGGGCCTGTTGAACAAGCTAGAACAGTACCGAAGACCTACCGGCTATATGGGAACCGGGAAACTGATGTAACTCGGGTAGCTGGGTATTGAGGCATTGCCCGTCGTTCAGAGGGTAGGTTGAGAGCTTGAGGTGCAAATCGGCTGGCGGCACGGAGATGCGCGTGCAGAGACCTCTTGCTCGGGACGATGGGACCGGTTCAATATTTGGCTGACGGGTGAAAGGTAGTTGCGTACGGCGTCCGTGATGGTTGTTGTAGGCAACATCGAGTACGGGCATACGTGACGGGTTGTTCGGGTAACCCTGCAGGTGTAAATCGATTATAATCGCCGTCCCTCGCGGTCAGTGAGTACCACTTGTTCACTGTACCGTGACGTAGAAAGAATAGGCTAGTTACATGTTAAAATGTTGCTGATTGAAAGATGGACTTTGCTTGTTAATGGTTTGTTGTAGTTTAGAGCTAACTAAAGTTCTTTTCAACTTTGGGCAAAGTACATGAGAGAAATGCGTTTCTTGTTTGATTGCAGCTCTCTCATGTGCCTTGGTGTAAGGTTCTCCACAACCTGCTGCTAAAACTTAAAAGTAAGGTTCCACTAATTAGGCGAGTCCTTTGCAAATGATTTTACCTCATGTACCCATCATTCCCTCATGTAGAAGTTCCATTTTTAGGAGAGACAGGTCAGTCTTGCTGAGCCTTCGTGCTCACTGCTTGTGTTTGAAGCTTTTGCAGGGTTCTATGAGGAAGGGACTCCCGAAGAGGAGACGGAACCCCAGGAGGGGAACCCCGTCGAGTGGGAGTCGTGCACGCCGCAGAGTTAGTGTGTGTGTGTGCTAGCAAGGACACGTTCGAGGGCTGAACGTGCACTTGATGCTTAGTCTACGCCCGTGAGTGTAGACTGAACTTATTTTGATGTAAACATGTTCATAAACTTGTTTATGTAATAAAATTTCGCTTCCGCTTGTACCTTTGACGTGTGTTATACGGTGCGTTGCAACGCAGCACCCCTCAGCGTGATCCTGGCTCGACAAGACCGTGGGGTCGTGTCAGGAAATTTATGAAATAATATAATAGACCCTGTAGTGGGGTGAGTTTACCTTTTTAACCCTATATGATATTAAATTTAGGAATTTGAATATGTGATTAGGATTTAAAATTTAAAAGGGTGAGGCAAACACATTGTAAATTCAAATTTAAACTAGAAAATATAGGAAAATAGGAATGCATAACTAGAAAATGATAAATGAAGTCTTCAAATCCAAAGACTTCAGTTTAGGATTTGGTAGAAGATCTGAAAACCCATTTGGAGTAAGAAATTACCTTCCATGCAAACTTGGTAGCTAAAGAGTGTATAAAAGAATTTGTTTAAATTGGAAATTCATATATAGTGTGTAAACAGAAATCTGAATACAAAAGTTAGAAATAATATACATATGTTTAAAAGTGCATGTAGGCCAAAAATCAACACATCTAGGATAACCACAACACTTAGTAATGTGAATGACTTTCATAGGTATGTATGTGTGGTTTGTATGAAGTGAAAGTGTGAACTATGTCTTATGGATTGTTGTTTTCTTTTGCTATGTGTATTGGCATGAGTAGAACCTGCCCCAGAGCAAGTTCTCCGCTTCCAAGACCAAGACTTTCCATTCCCAGAGCAGCAGGAAGAAGGCAAGTGTCCTTGACCACTTTGTTCCTATACTAGGATGTGTAGATAGAATTATTTGCATTGTCAATTGAAATATGAAACCCATGCTAGGAAGTTTCCTTAGAATTGCATTACCTTGTTTTCCTTGTAACTTGGGTAGGGATTTGCTTTATTATGTCATACATTCATATTACTTATGGGATAATTGGGATATGAGATCATCAGTTTATTTACCATACTCTTGAATGAGATGTTATGAGTTATGTAGAGGTAGGGATCGAGGCAAGTTGGATGATTTGGTTGGTGCTGGGTGCACGAGACTCGGGTTTGTGTTTAGTACTTGCCTGGATCCTAAGGACCGGTTCATGGAGCATGTAACCTGGCTTTACCGTGCCAACCACATGCTGAGATGGGGCAGCTTGGCCAATTAATTAGGTGTATCCCCGGCGTAGTATGGGTGTGTTGGATGGTGTGGGGAATAGGTGTCAGCTGGACTATCATATGAACCGCAGGGCTCAAGAGGGGGCCACTGCAGCGGGGTTAGAGCCTCTTGTATGCTGTTAGGGGTGAAACCTCAGTGGGCCCACGCTCGTCGGGAATCCCTTTGTAAAGGCTTCGTAGTGATCTCCTGGCTACACACCTGGGAAGTGTGAATGTGGTTCGTAGCCACTGGCATAATGGAGGTTCTTTTAGTCCACCCGGCAACGGGGGATGAAATCACTACATGTGGGTACAGTGGTGCAAACTCTGCAGAGTCAAAACTGTCATGACAGCCGTGCTCACGGTCAAGAGCGGCTTGGACTTATTCATGATTAGAGGATGATGACTTTGGAAGTTGTGGATGTTAAGCAGGGAGCTTAACATTGGAAATAATGTTATGGTTATTTGATTATGATGATGGGATGGGAGATTGGGACCATTTCACCTGTGTAGTAATGTAGGTGCTTAATAGGCTAAGGTGGTAGGTAATAATTGCGTAGTGCTTTAACCATGAGTTCAACCTCTCCTTGCTCTAGCCATGCATGACATAACTTTCCCACACTTGCTGAGTACCCACGGTACTCAAACTTGCAGATTCGTTTGTTTAAATTGCTGCTCAGGTCAAGGGGATGATGTGGTGTTCAATGACCAAGACTTCGGACCCGAAGAAGGATTCTAGGTTCATGGAGTCCCCCGGGAAACGCCTGTGACGGAGCCCACAAGAATAATATTCCGCTGCTATTTTATTTACATGTTATGAACCTATTATCGTCCATCGAGACAGATGCTATGTAAGACTTATTTATATTCGACACCTGTCTTGTAATAAATGATGCTTCACTATTTGTCATCACATGTATGAGAAAATGATCCTGGCATACATGTGATATTCACTCGGTTGTTCTTCGGAGAAACCGGGTGTGATAGAAGTGGTATCAGAGCAAAGGTTGCCCGTAGGAACGTGGACCTAGTTAGAAATGGACGTATTTAAGGACCCTATTTTCTTAAAAACTATTTTACAAGGTGTGGGTTAAAAAGTGTTATTTAATGGGGTCACTTTATTCATCTTACCCAACTTTTATTCAAAATAGGATTTTTTGTTTAAAATCTTATCTAACTTAATTTTAAATGCTTTATGTTTTAGATGGTTCGCATGATCCGCACCACTCGCATGTCCACCGGAGGGAGAGTTCCCGTAGTTGCCCTTGCCCTGAGAGAAGAGGACCATCCGGTGACGTACCTCTCCTACGGATTGCCAGTAGGAGGCTTGTTGCGCCGTCTTCGACGTATGCTCCAAGCCGCCGGCAATACGGGCAAGCTAATCATACACTATAGCTCCACCCGAACCATCCGTGAGAAGCGGGAAGAATGGAGTTTGGAAATGAGGATTATTCATGAAAATCAGCTGCTTAAGATCCACCGCTCTCCAGCTTGTCGAGCGACACAGGTCGATGCGGAGAAGGATGTCACCTCGGAGGCCATCACCTGCCAGAGTCACATCTACCGTCGCCACCTGGACAAGACTGAGTACATGTATGTTCTCCAGCGTGAAAGTGGTACGACGGAGTACAAGTACCCACCAGTGCAGCAGGGGACTTCCCATGAGCACATGGACCTGTGCTTGGAGGATGCTGCTATGCTCAGCACTCGACTGCAGGAGTGTCAGCAGGAGCTTCAGGATGTTCGTGACACCCTGAAGGAGACTGAGGCGTTGCTTCGAGCCAGCTTGAGGCCGAGAGAAAGAGGAGATGGGAATGAACTGTGTGTCACCGTGAATGACACATGGACTCCTGACTCCCCAGATCGCCGGGTGAGCAGGCGTCGCCGCACTTCTCCACCAGCAGCTTCCCCACCCAAAGCGGAGTCAGAGGGCAGCCGCAATAACGAGGAAGATCCCGAGGAGCCAGCTCAGTGATACAAGTAGTGTAGAGTCCTTTCCCTTAGTTTAGCAGATGTCGAGTAGTCGAGTCATTACCTTAGTTAATGGTGTGATTATGTTTGGTGTGTGACGTGAGTTGTGGAAGCCATGGGCAATTGTCCACAACCTCGTCTTCAGGATTGTTGTGCTTTGATGTGTGAACCCCATGAAATTTTAAGTTTAAAGAAGCAAATTGGGAAGTTAATACGTAATGCCTTAAATTGACATTTGGTTGATCATGATAGATGGCCGGAAGAGGAAAGGGTCGTGGTGCCAACCCCGCCAACAACAACGATGAAGCCGGCAACCCTCACCTTTCCGGAGGGCAAGACAGGGGTGGTCGTCGGGAAGGAGTTGATCCCATCCACCAAATGCTTGAAAATCAGAATCAGCTCATCCAGAGCCTGACTCAAGTGGTGGCCAACTTGCACCAAGCTCCACCTCCACAAGCTGCACCCCGCCAACCAAGGTTGAGTGAGTTTCTAGGGACTCAACCTCCAAAGTTTGCAAGTGCTGCTGAACCTCTGGAGGCAGATGATTGGCTAAAGACTATTGAGAGCAAGATGAGGATCATACAATGTCAAGGGTATGAGAGGGTGCTGTTTGCCTCTCACCAATTGCATGGACCTGCTGCTGATTGGTGGACCGCTTACGTGGCAGCCCATCATGACCCTGAGAACATCACCTGGGAAGAGTTCAAGCGTAGCTTCCGCAACCATTACATACCAAGGGGTGAACTTAAAAACAAGAGAAAGGAGTTCTTGGGGTTGCAGCAAGGAAACATGATGGTGAGGGAATACCTCACTAAATTCACCCAACTATCCCGTTATGCACCACGGGACATAGAGACTGATGAGCAGAAACAGGACTGCTTTGTGGAAGGACTTACAACGGAAATGCAGTGTGCAATGTCCTCCAATGAGTATGAAAGTTTCCAAAAGATGGTGGACAGGGCATTTGTTGTAGAAAGGAAGCTGAAGGCATTGGAAAATGAAAACAAGAGGAAGGCGGGATGGTTACACCAAGCCTCGGGTAGCAACACCCACCCACGTCTGATGCAGCAACCCGCAGGGCAGACGAGCCGTGCTGCGATACCCTACTCCGCACCGAGAAGGTACAACCCAAACTTCAGGCCTCTGTCAGCACCAACACAGCCACAACGTCAGTTTGTACAGCAGCCTCGCCCCGCATATCAACCTCGACCAGCAGTACAAGGACCCCCAAACCAACCCCAAGACAACAAAGGCCAGGCACCTAAGGTCGGGGTGCAATGCTTTAACTGTGGTGAAGTGGGGCACTACGCCCATAAGTGCCCAAAGAAGAAGCCCGTGCAGCCGCAACAGCAGAATGTGATGCGAGGACGGGTGAACCACGTGACCATGGAGGAAGCGCAAGAGGCACCCGACGTGGTAGTTGGTAAGTTTCCTGTCAATTTACACATTGCAACCCTGTTGTTCGATTCTGGTGCTACCTACTCGTTCATTGCCCAAGGGTTTGTTAAGAAGCATGATCTAGCAACAACACAAATGAACCATATGCTTGCCGTAAACTCTCCAGGTGGAGAAATAAGGACAAGACAAGTGTGTCCCAAGGTGAATCTAGACATTAATGGGGTAGTATTTACTGCCAACCTCATAGTGATAGATTCACAAGGGATAGATATTATTTTGGGTATGGATTGGTTGACCAAACATAAAGGAATCATCCATTGTTCGACCAGAACGGTGGAACTAACTCACCCTAGTGGCACAAGAGTAAAGTTCATAACAACCCAAGAGCCTAGGAGGGACATTAAATTAAATCAAGTTGAGGTGGAAGTGGAGGAGATCAGGATCATTAGGGAATATCCAGATGTTTTTCCGGAGGAGTTGCCAGGTATGCCCCCCGATCGAGAAGTGGAATTCGCGATTGAGCTAGTGCCTGGAACAACTCCGATATACAAGAGACCTTATCGGATGGACTCCAAGCAGCTGGAAGAACTCAAGGATCATTTAAGAGAATTGATAGGGAAGGGGTACATTCGTCCAAGTTCCTCACCATGGGGAGCTCCAGTGATATTTGTGCCCAAGAAGATGGGACCCAAAGGCTATGCGTGGACTACCGTGCGTTGAATGAGGTAACCATCAAGAACAAGTACCCATTACCCCACATTGAAGACTTATTTGATCAGTTGAGGGGAGCTTGTGTGTTCTCGAAAATTGATCTCAGGTCGGGATACCACCAACTTAAGATAAGGCAAACCGATATTCCCAAGACAACTTTCGTATCTCGGTACGGACTGTATGAATACACCGTCATGCCTTTCGGGCTAACTAATGCCCCGACATACTTCATGTATCTCATGAACAAGGTATTCATGGAATATCTAGACAAATTTGTGGTGGTTTTCATAGATGACATTCTCGTCTTCTCCAAAGATGAAGAAGAACATGAGAAACATCTAAGGTTGGTGTTGCAGAAGCTGAGAGAACACCAACTATATGCCAAGTTGAGCAAGTGTGAGTTTTGGCTGAAGAGAGTTCCCTTTTTAGGACATATAATCTCGTAGGGAGGAATCTCCGTAGATACCGCCAAGATCGAGGATGTATAGAAGTGGAAGACCCCTGAGAATGTCGGGGAAGTTCGAAGCTTCTTATGATTGGCTGGATACTATCGACGGTTTATCGAGGGTTTCTCCAAGATTTTGAGACCCCTCACCAAACTGTTGGAGAAAGGAATCACATTCACATGGATGCCGCAGTGCGAGACGAGTTTTCAAGAGCTAAAAAAAAGATTGACAACATCCCCAGTGCTAGTTATGCCAGATATGCAGAAGAACTTTTTGGTGTACTGCGATGCCTCTAGAAACGGGTTGGGATGTGTTCTCATGCAAGAGGGGCATGTCGTGGCTTATGCGTCCCGGCAGCTCTGGAAACACGAGAAGAACTATCCTACACATGACCTGGAACTAGCCGCAGTGGTACACGCGTTGAAGATTTGGCGGCACTACTTGATGGGGAAGAGGACAGAGATATATACAGACCATAAGAGCTTAAAGTACATTTTCACACAGCCAGATCTCAACCTCAGACAAAGGAGATGGTTAGAGCTGATCAACGACTTTGACGTAGGCATCAACTATCATCCTGGGAAAGCGAACGTCGTGGCAGATGCTTTAAGCCGGAAGGTGCAGGTCAATAGGTTGAGCTTGAAGGACATGCCTACAGAATTGAAGGAAGAGGTTATAAGACTCAACCTATGCCTGGTGAATAGTGGTGAAGCCATCGCCATGGAAGTGGACTCCACATTAGAGCAAGACATACGCGATGGTCAAAAGAATGATGAGAAGATACAAGAAATCTGACAACTCATCAAGGATAATAGAGCCTCTGGTTTCGGAGAGGATGAACAAGGTACGGTGTGGCACGGGAAAAGAATCTGTGTGCCTGAAGTGAAGGAGATCCGTGAATTGATTTTGAAGGAGGCTCATGATTCTGACTATTCCATTCATCCTGGAAGTACGAAGATGTATCATGACCTCAAGAGCAAGTATTGGTGGTATGGCATGAAGCGAGATGTCAAGGAACATGTAGCCCTATGTGACACATGTCAGTTGGTGAAAGAAGAACATCAACGACCCGCGGGATTATTGCAACCACTCAAAGTGACTGAATGGAAATGGGAAGAAATCGGTATGGATTTCATAGTGGGATTGCCTAGGACCCAATCAGGATATGATTCGATATGGGTCATCATCGACAGGCTAACCAAAGTAGCTCATTTCATCCCCGTGAAAGAAAGCTACAACGGATCCAAATTGGCGGAGTTGTACATGTCAAGGATCGTGTGTTACCATGGAGTGCCAAAGAAGATAGTGTCAGATCGAGGGACACAGTTCACCTCAAGGTTCTGGCAGAAGCTGCATGAAACCATGGAAACCCATCTGAATTTTAGTTCTGCCTATCATCCCCAAACTGATGGGCAGACGGAAAGAACCAATCAGATCCTTGAGGATATGCTGAGAGCATGTGCACTCAAAAACAATCGGAGTTGGGATAAGAACTTACCGTATGCGGAGTTCTCCTATAACAACAGCTATCAGGCTAGTATGAAGATGTCACCATTTGAGGCTTTGTATGGGAGGAAGTGCAGAACTCCCCTATTTTGGAACCAAACAGGGGAAAGTAAAGTTTTTGGACCCGAGGTACTACAAGAAGCCGAGGCGAAAGTGAGAGAAATTCGCAACAACCTGAAGATAGCACAGACCCTACAAAAGAGTTATGCCGATGTGCGAAGAGAGCTTATTTTCAAGGTGGGAGACTATGTTTATCTCAAGGTGTCCCCTATCCGAGGACTTCATCGGTTCAAGGTGAAAGAGGAGTTATCACCTTGATACATCGGACCCTTTCAAGTTCTGGAGAGGGAAGGCGAAGTGGCATATCAACTAGAACTACCGGCTCGCCTATCAGATGTGCATGACGTATTCCATGTGTCACAGTTCAAGAAATGTCTGAGGACGCCTAAAGAGATGTTACCCATGAATGAGGTTGACGTAGCTGAGGATATGTCTTATGTCGAGCAACCATTCAAGATTTTGGAGACAATGGAACGCCTCACAAGAAATAAAGGAATTCGGATGTGCAAGGTGCAGTGGAAGCATCACTTGGAAGAGGAAGCCACCTGGGAGCGAGAAGACGAGCTTAAGGCACAGTTTCCGGAATTGTTTTCCTAGGACCACCAATCTCGAGGACGAGATTTCTTTTAAGGGGGGTAGAGCTGTAACACCCCAAAACCTGTTAAGAGGGGAATTTAAAATTTTTTGGACGTATTGCATGTGGTGCAGAAATTCAAATTCAAATTGGAATTCATTTCAACTCAAAACAGAAAAGAAAACGAAAAAGAAAAAGAAAAAAACAAAACCCCCGGCCAATGGGCCGAAACCCACCAGCCGGCCCACCCGCCCCCGCGCCAGCCCGCAGCCGCGCGCTCCCCTCTCTCTCTCACTGACACGCGGGACCCGCATGTCATCCCTGACCTCCCGCTCGCGCCAACTACCCGGACTCCTCCGCGCGCGGCCGATCGCAACTAACCTGGAAAACCGCGCTTTCCCAGCCGAATTCTGGTCCCGGACGACTCCGACTCGATCACAACCGACACGCCGCCCTACCCCGTCTATATAAACGCCGGCATCGTCCCGTTTTTCCCTCACGATCGGCTGTTTTTCCTCTCGGTGAGAACCGAAGCTCTGATCACCGTTTTCTCTCGATCTCTGCTCAGATTTTCCGATCTAACGTGACGATCGTGTTCCACCGCCTCCGGGGAGTCACGCAGGTGCAGAAAACTCGGTGGTTTGCGCTCTAGGCACAGCTCCGATGAGCACCGCAGCGATTCCATCTCGGACCTCGTCGCCGACCGTTTTCTAGGACCTCCGAGCTCAAGAAAAACCCCGAGGTGAGATCTCCGACCTCCCCTCTACCGATCTATGCCATGAAATCCCAGTTTTAGGAGGAATAGGTGAAGAAAAATTACATACACCAAGAAAAATGGAATTGCTCTCAAAGCATCACCCAAGACCAATAATAAATCAGTACAAGCCTCAAGTGATGATAAAGTAAGTGAAGAAGAAAGCACCTATATGGATGATGAGGAGTTGGTCTTCTTCATCAAGAGATTCAAAAGAATGATGAAGAAAAGAAGAGGGCCAAACTATGAGAGCAGGGGTAAGGACAAAAGCAAGTCAAGAACCAAGAAAGCTTGCTACAATTGTGGTGAGTATGGGCATTACATTGTTAATTGCCCATACGAAAGGGGAGAGGACAAGAAAAAGAGGAACAAGGATGAAAAGTCGCATGAGAAGAGGATACTCAAGAAGAAGAAGGCACATGAGCACGCTCATGTTGGCAAAGAGTGGGTCTCCAATGATGAGTCCTCCTCTGATGATGAAGCGGAAGTGGCAACCGTCGCCATCAAGAAGCCAACAATGAAGAAGACTCTCCCGCCTAACAAGGGAGAGTGGAAAAGCTCTAACCACACATGTCTCATGGCAAAGGAGAAAAAGAGAAAGGTAAAAACTAAACTCTCCCCGCGTTTATTAAATATGAAGATTTTGATAGTGATAGTGAAATTGAATATATGTTTGAAGGACTGAGTAAAAATGCCCTGTTTAAAATGAAAAAGCGCTTTGATGAAATTTTTAGATAAAGAGGAACTTCTTGAGAGACAAGATGACTTGCTTGTAGAGGAGAAGCAAAAGAATCTTGATCTTGAGAAGCTCCTAGAGCTTGAGAAGGAGAAAAACATGGCGCTTGAACTTGAACTTGCGGAATGCAAGGAGACCTCTTCGTGTCTCAAGAGTTCGAATGTTGTGCTCCAAGATGAGCTTGTGAGTTTGAACAAAGCTCACAAGAATCTTGAAGCACAATTCGCAACTCTCAAGTCAAGTGTTATCTCTTCAGCCTCAACAAGCTCAAACTTGTCTAATTTAGAGTCAAACACTAAAATCTGTAAATGTGCAAAACTTGTACCTAATTTAAAAAATGAGCTTAACATGGCAAAGAGCAAGAGTACACCTAAGAGTGGCATCTTTGACAAGGAGAAGATTAAGTATGCACGTAGTGCCTACTCAATTGCAAGGTCTCCCTTGATCAAAGATGGTCTTGGTTATTCAAGGAAAGCAAAGAAAATGCAAATATCCCTAAAAATGACAAAATGCATATTGCCTTTGTCAAGGAAGGATTATACCAAACTATGAATGAATGTCATGTTTCTACCCATACTAAAATGGCAAAATTTAATAAATGTACTAAAGATTCTAATAGTGCTAAAAATAATAACCTAACTTTATTTCATGATTTTAATGCATTTTATGTACTAATGGAAAGCAAATTTGGGCATGTCTATGCAAAATATGTTGGACCACTCCACAAGAGCCCAAAGCCTTGTATATGGGTACCCAAAACTCTTCTCACTAATCTCAAAGGACCCAACCAAGGTTGGGTACCTAAAACCAAAGCCTAAACTTGTTTTGTAGGCATACTCTTCCGGCGGTACAAAGTGGGTATAAGATAGTGGCTGCACCAACCACATGACTGGAGCGAGAATAATGTTTGTAGAGTATGAAGGAACCAATGATCCAAGTCAAGGTATTTATTTTGGTGACAATAGCCAAGGAAGGGTACTAGGTATGGGCAAAATCTCCATTTCTCCACAACACACCATTTCAAATGTCATGCATGTTGAGTCACTATATTATAATCTTTTATCCATATCTCAATTACGTGTCAAAGGTTTTAATTGCTTATTCACTAACGAAGGCGTGATTGTCACTAGAAGAGCAGATAACTCAATTGCCTTCAAAGGTGTGCTCAAAGGAAAGGTTTATCTTGTGGACTTCTCTGCGGATAAAACTCAACTTGACACATGTTTGACAGCAAAGACTAACATGGGTTGGTTGTGGCATCGTAGGCTAGCCCATGTTGGTATGAGAAATCTACAAAAACTTCTAAAAGGTAATCACGTCCGAGGTCTTAAGAATGTTGTTTTTTTAGAAAGATAGACCTTGTAGCGCGTGCCAAGCCGAGAAACAAGTTGGAGTAACTCATCCCGCCAAGAATGTGATGACGACAACAAGACCACTAGAGATTCTTCACATGGACCTCTTTGGTCCTATTTCTTACATAAGCATTGGCGGTAATAAATATGGTCTAGTTATTGTCGATGATTTTTCTCGCTTCAGTTGGGTATTTTTCTTGCATGATAAGGGTGAACCTCAAGGTGTTGTTAAGAGTTTCTTGTGGAGAGCTCAAAATGAGTTCTCTTTGAGAATCAAGAAGATAAGAAGCGACAACGGTACCGAATTCAAGAACACCCAAGTAGAAGAGTACTTAGACAAGGAGGGCATCAAGCATGAGTTTTCGGCACCCTACACACCCGAACAAATGAGTGGCCGAAAGGAAGAACCGAACTCTAATAGAGATGTCAAGAAGCTTGATGAGTACAAGACATCCGCCCGGTTTTGGGCAGAAGCGGTTAACACCGCTTGCCATGCCGCAAACTGTCTCTACCTCCATCGTCTCTTGAAGAAGACTCCCTATGAACTCCTAACGAGTAACAAATCGAATATCTCCTACTTTGGAGTCTTTGGTAGCAAGTGCTATATTGTAACACCCCAAAACCTGTTAAGAGGGGAATTTAAAATTTTTTGGACGTATTGCATGTGGTGCAGAAATTCAAATTTAAATTGGAATTCAAATTCAACTCAAAACAGAAAAGAAAATGAAAAAAAAAGAAAAAAACAAAACCCCCGGCCAGTGGGCCGAAACCCACCAGCCGGCCCACCCGCCCCCGCGCTAGCCCGCAGCCGCGCGCTCCCCTCTCTCTCTCACTGACACGCGGGACCCGCGTGTCATCCCTGACCTCCCGCTCGCGCCAACTACCCGGACTCCTCCGCGCGCGACCGATCGCAACTAATCCGGAAAACCGCGCTTTCCCAGCCGAATTCTGGTCCCGGACGACTCTGACTCGATCAAAACCGACACGCCGTCCTCCCCCGTCTATATAAACGCCGGCATCGTCCCGTTTTTCCCTCACAATCGGCTGTTTTTCCTCCCGGTGAGAACCGAAGCTCCGATCACCGTTTTCTCTCGACCTGTGCTCAGATTTTCCGATCTAACGTGACGATCGTGTTCCACCGCCTCCGGGGAGTCACGCAGGTGCAGAAAACTCGGTGGTTTGCGCTCTAGGCACAGCTCCGATGAGCACCGCAGCGATTCCATCTTGGACCTCGTCGCCGACCGTTTTCCAGGACCTCCAAGCTCAAGAAAAACCCCGAGGTGAGATCCCCGACCTCCCCTCTACCGATCTATGCCATGAAATCCCAGTTTTAGGAGGAATAGGTGAAGATCCGAAGTTTTCCGCCAAGATCGCCGCCTCCCGCCGCCGCGCGCCGCCGGGCAGCGCCGCCCGCACACGGTTAGAGCGACGTGGCCGCTTATGCGCCGTTTATTTTAAATCCCACGGTAGAATTAAAACCCGCGCGTACCGGTTCGATGATCTAATCTGAGCCGTCCACTTTAAATCGGACGGTCCACATCAGCCCCACATTATAAAGGACGGGATTCTTACGCGCTACCCCCTGGGGATCTCGGAAAATACGAGCTAGCCCCGGAAACTTCTGATCTAGCCCCTGGAACTTCAGAAATTCATGTAAATTCATTTAAAAATCAGTTTTAGCCCCTGGACTTAATAAAAATTAGGAAAACCCTCTGTTATGTGTAGTTAGACCCCTGGAAATTTATGAAATAATATAATAGACCCTGTAGTGGGGTGAGTTTACCTTTTTAACCCTATATGATATTAAATTTAGGAATTTGAATATGTGATTAGGATTTAAAATTTAAAAGGGTGAGGCAAACACATTGTAAATTCAAATTTAAACTCTCCTAGCACTTGGAAAACTTTAGAATGAGTTAAAAATAGATTTTTAGCTGAAATGAATCTGTCTAGTTTATTGCTCATATTTATTAGTTATAGAAACATATTTTAGGCTAGGAAATAATTCTGAAAATTGGAAAAATGAATTTAAATTAGTTCACATCAGAGGAGAAGTTCCAAAATATATTATTTAATATTTTAGATCAGAACCTATTCTGTTTATATGATATGCCCTACTATTTAATATTAAAACTCACTTTTAGGCAAAGAAAATAAATCTGGAAAATATAGGAAAATAGGAATGCATAACTAGAAAATGATAAATGAAGTCTTCAAATCCAAAGACTTCAGTTTAGGATTTGGTAGAAGATCTGAAAACCCATTTGGAGTAAGAAATTACCTTCCATGCAAACTTGGTAGCTAAAGAGTGTATTAAAGAATTTGTTTAAATTGGAAATTCATATATAGTGTGCAAACAGAAATCTGAATACAAAAGTTAGAAATAATATACATATGTTTAAAAGTGCATGTAGGCCAAAAATCAACACATCTAGGATAACCACAACACTTAGTAATGTGAATGACTTTCATAGGTATGTATGTGTGGTTTGTATGAAGTGAAAGTGTGAACTATGTCTTATGGATTGTTGTTTTCTTTTGCTATTTGTATTGGCATGAGTAGAACCTGCCCTAGAGCAAGTTCTCCCCTTCCAAGACCAAGACTTTCCATTCCCAGAGCAGCAGGAAGAAGGCAAGTGTCCTTGACCACTTTGTTCCTATACTAGGATGTGTAGATAGAATTATTTGCATTGTCAATTGAAATATGAAACCCATGCTAGGAAGTTTCCTTAGAATTGCATTACCTTGTTTTCCTTGTAACTTGGGTTGGGATTTGCTTTATTATGTCATACATTCATATTACTTGTGCTTAGCCATGCTTAGAATGGGATAATTGGGATATGAGATCATCAGTTTATTTACCATACTCTTGAATGGGATGTTATGAGTTATGTAGAGGTAGGGATCGAGGCAAGTTGGATGATTTGGTTGGTGCTGCGTGCACGAGACTCGGGTTTGTGTTTAGTACTTGCCTGGATCCTAAGGACCGGTTCATGGAGCATGTAACCTGGCTTTACCGTGCCAACCACATGCTGAGATGGGGCAGCTTGGCCAATTAATTAGGTGTATCCCCGGCGTAGTATGGGTGTGTTGGATGGTGCGGGGAATAGGTGTCAGCTGGACTACCATATGAACCGCAAGGCTCAAGAGGGGGCCACTGCAGCGGGGTTGGAGCCTCTTGTATGCTATTAGTGGTGAAACCTCAGTGGGCCCATGCTCGTCGGGAATCCCTTTGTAAAGGCTTCGTAGTGATCTCCTGGCTACACACCTGGGAAGTGTGAATGTGGTTCGTAGCCACTGGCATAATGGAGGTTCTTTTAGTCCACCCGGCAACGGGGGATGAAATCACTACATGCGGGTACAGTGGTGCAAACTCTGTAGAGTCAAAACTGTCATGACAGCCGTGCTCATGGTCAAGAGCGGCTTGGACTTATTCATGATTAGAGGATGATGACTTTCGAAGTTGTGGATGTTAAGCGGGGAGCTTAACATTGGAAATGATGTTATGGTTATTTGATTATGATGATGGGATGGGAGATTGGGACCATTTCACCTGTGTAGTAATGTGGGTGCTTAATAGGCTAAGGTGGTAGGTAATAATTGCGTAGTGCTTTAACCATGAGTTCAACCTCTCCTTGCTCTAGCCATGCATGACATAACTTTCCCACACTTGCTGAGTACCCACGGTACTCAAACTTGCATATTCGTTGGTTTAAATTGCTGCTCAGGTCAAGGGGACGACGTGGTGTTCAATGACCAAGACTTCGGATCCGAAAAAGGATTCTAGGTTCATGGAGTCCCCCGGGCAACGCCTGTGACGGAGCCCACAAGAATAATTTCCGCTGCTATTTTATTTACATGTTATGAACCTATTATCGTCCATTGAGACAGATGCTATGTAAGACTTATTTATATTCGACACCTGGCTTGTAATAAATGATGCTTCACTATTTGTCATCACATGTATGAGAAAATGATCCTGGCATACATGTGATATTCACTCGGTTGTTCTTCGGAGAAACCGGGTGTGACATATATTCTTAACAAGAAACCTTGAGTTTCGAAGTTTGCCTCGAAATCCCATGAAGGTTTCTTGCTTGGTTATGATTCAAACACTTACGCCTATCGTGTATTCAACAAAACCTCCAGTTGTGTTGAAATCACACGTGGTGTAGTGTTTGATGAAACTAATGGCTCCCAAAGGGAGCAAGTTGATCAATGTGCACTAGAGTAAGAAGAGGCACCTTGTATAGCATTAAGGAGAATGGCACTTGGTGACATACGACCACAAGAGCTACAAGTTTCAAGTGACCCATCCTCGTCACAAGAAGTGACCCAAACACAAGATCAAGCACAAGATCTCCTATATGAAGAACAAGATCAAGATCACCATGTTCAAGACATCGAAGGCCATGATGGTGGTAGTGATCAAGGGGGAGATTAAGAGGAAGAATAAGTTCACTCAAGACCAAGTGTGCCACACCCTAGAGTCCATCAGTTTGTACAACGGGATCATCCCGTTGACAATATACTTGGAGACATCTCCAAGGGGTAATGACTCGCTCTCGTATGGCTAACTTTTGTGCTCACTACTCCTTTGTGTCTTTTTTGGAGCCTTTCAAGGTTGAAGATGCCCTACGAGATCCGGATTGGGTGATGGCGATGCAAGAGGAGCTTAACAACTTCAAAGTGGGAGCTTGTGGAAAGACCAAATGCAAACGTAGTAGGCACCAAGTGGGTCTTTAGCAACAAGCAAGATGAGCATGGAGTAGTGACAAGAAACAAAGCTAGACTTGTGGTCAAGGGATACTCACAAGTCGAAGGTTTGGACTTCGACAAAACCTTTGCTCCCGTAGCTAGACTTGAATCAATTCGTATATTATTAGCCTATGCTACTCACAATGATCAATTTGTATCAAATGGACACGAAAATCGTCTTCCTCAACAGGCCGATCAAGGAGGAAGTGTATGTGGAGCAACCACCCGGCTTTGAAGACGATGAGTATCCTAACCATGTTTTTAAGCTTCACAAAGCCCTCTACGGCCTCAAACAAGCTCCTAGAGCTTGGTATGAGTGTCTTAGAGATTTCCTTATTGACAATGGTTTTAGGATAGGAAAGGCCGACTATACACTTTTCACGAAAAACTTGGACAATGACTTATTTGTATGCCAAATTTATGTCGATGAAATAATATTAGGTTCTACTAATAAATCTTTTTGTGAAGAATTTAGCAAAATCATGACGGAGAGGTTTGAGATGTCGATGATGGGAGAATTGAATTCTTTCTATGTTTACAAGTGAAACAACTGAAGGAAGGCACTTTCATATGTCAAACCAAGTACACTCAAGACATATTTAAGAAGTTTGACATGGAGTAGGCCAAGCCCATTAAAACGCCAATGGTGACAAACGGACACCTCGTCCTCAACCAAGACAGCCCTAGCGTGGATCAAAAGGTATACCGTTCCATGATTGGATCCCTTCTTTATCTTTGTGCATCTAGGCCCGACATTATGTTAAGTGTATGCATGTGTGCAAGGTTTCAAGCCGCTCCTAAAGAGTGTCATCTAACAGCCGTGAAGAGAATCTTGCGTTATCTAGTTCGTACACCTAACCTAGGGTTGTGGTATCCTAAAGGCTCCAACGTCAATCTCATCGGATACTCTGATGCTGATTATGCTGGATGCAAAGTAGATAGGAAAAGTACCTCTGGAAACCTGTCAATTTTTTGGCAGGTCCCTAGTATCATGGTCATCCAAGAAACAAAATTCCATTTCCCTATCCAAAGTAGAAGCGGAGTATGTTGCAGCCGGAAGTTATCGTGCACAACTTTTTGGATGCGACAAACTCTAAGAGACTATGGTCTCAATATGAACCATATTCCACTCCTATGCGACAATGAGAGTGCTATTAAGATTGCCCATAACCCTGTTGAACACTCTAGGACCAAACACATTGATATCCGACACCATTTCCTGAGAGATCACTCAATAAAGGGGGGTATAGTTATTTCACATGTTAGAACTGAAAAATAACTAGCCGATATATTCATCAAGCCACTAGATGAAAAACACTTTTGCAAACTTAGAAATGAGCTAAATATCCTTGACTCTCGGAATGTGGCTTGAGATGTTGCACATCTGATTGTTAATTGTCTAATTTCTTCAAAACTGAGCATGCTTTTCAAAAACCGTCTCTCTCAATTTTCTATCAAATTATTTTTGATTATCATCTCTTTGAGTAATGGTCATTGTATGATTGTTTGTGTGCTCTACTGGCCATGTCATTGAGAATACTTGTAAAAAATTAGTCTATATGGATCATTTCCTGCATATCTCTTCATATATATGTGTGACACCCTGTTCCAAAAATAGAACCAAGTGAATGCATATGTGTGCCCAGGATGTCCATCACACATACACATGTATTCACAAACTGAATTCAGAATATAACCATGTACGAATAATGTTTAAGTACTTTATTACATAGACTAAATGTCTCACTCATGAATGTCTAACTCATTCTTGCAGCGGAAGACTCTAAACGACAGCGGAAAATGACTAAAACAGCAGGCTCCAATTTCAACTCCACAGACATGTTGACGGTAGTGCGCACGCCTAGTACTCCATATGTTCCTCGAAATATTCTTCGCCTGTAGCTGATGTATATGTGGGAATGCAAGGGTGAGTACATGTCGTACTCAACAAGTGCGGGAAAAGTATGACATGTATCTTACAACAAGGTAGGGAATAAAAAGGCTCATTGCAGCATGCAAATTTTATTTCACAAACAAGGTGAAAACAACAACTCTTTTTAGGTGAGTTAAATTCCATCATAACCAAGTAATTCAGCAACATTTTCTCATCATAATTCACCATTTATCAAGTCTCAACCAACCATTACTCATTCTCAAGTTCATCTCATACTCATAAATATTCATAACCATCTCATATTCATATAACCAAAACCAAACTCATTTTCATGACCCAAAACAGCCCCGAAACCAATCCCGATGACCATACCACAACCATACCGAATAAACATCCCAAGACTTGCCTCTAATCATGGAAGTTGGCCAGGTGCTTGTGACTGGAAGCACGTCTATCATGATAGTTTTATGCTCTATCGCGATAGTTTTATGCTCTATCAAGACTAGTCCAGTCAGGGACAAGACAAGTCCGGCCAAACTTTGAGTTAACCCCTAGCTTAGTGTTTTTGCTGCACCTCTATCACTATAATCTTTTGTTCTCAACTCATATCCTTGCTCATTTGTTCTTCCAGCATGTCTCAACACGACAACTCTCCACCCCTCTCCGACCCAGAGCGAGAAGCAGCTCGACAAGAGCTTTACCACCGTTGTGAGGAGGAGGACGCGGCACTTGCGCAAGAGCTAGCTCGTCGTGAAGCTCGAACCAAGAAGCGACACGAAAGAGAGACAGCTCAAGCTCAAGTTGAAGAAGAGCGCTCTAGCCGAAGAAAGAGGATAGTATCCTTAATTGAAAAAGAAAGGGCCCAAGCGGCCGACAAAGGAAAAAGAGTCATGAATGAAGGAGAAGCAGCAAACAGAAAAGGCAAGGCCCCGGTTCAGAAGGTGCCCGTCAAAAAGGCAGCACCAAGGAGAAGGGCACCTGCTAGTGGGGGGGTCGTCATTCGAGACCATCCCGTGGGGTCATGTGCTCCCCCACAGGGTCCCATTGGGCCCTTGGTCATGACACCTCCCATGAATAACCCCAACCGACAACCGGAGCTTTCAAGCAACATTTTCCATGGGAAAGGCTCTGAAAAGGCGAGGAGATTTAGGGAAAAGGATCCCTACAAGTATGAGAAGGCCACACCCGGATCATCGTTTTTGGTGTGACTTCCATTGCGACTACTATCGCCTTGTATACTTGAGGATGAAGACGCCAGTTGCTGATTCTTAGTGGGTGGATTGGCCCTATATGGAAAAGAAAAATCATCAAGCCTTCAATGTAGTTGTACAAGTCGCTGAGCATCACGGTCTGAAGGATCTCCTTGCCTTTCAATATGACTGGAACACAGAGGTGGTGGCTCAGTTTTACACCACATGCTACTTCTCCACCTATGGGGACAGGAAGATTTCATGGATGACGGATGGATTCCAATACTCCGTCCTATATAGTGAATTTGCATGGATTCCTAGACTTGAGGAGTCCCTGAGCCATGAGTTGATCATTCACAATCTCATGGTGATAGACCTGGGAGAGATGGAATTCGTGTACGAGGTTGGCTTTTATAATCCTTCTACAACCAAAATCCTCCGTCCATTCTTTAGTGTGCTAAACCGGATCTTGAGAAAGACTTTAGCACCTAAAGAAGGAGATGCGGGAATGATCTAGGGCCACCTCCGCCACCTGTTGAAGCTGATTTGTGAAGATGAAAAAATCAATGTGTTTGACTATATCTACAGTGACATCTTCAACATATATCACAACTCCAATCGCTCATGTGGTTATGCTCCGTTCATCATGTGCCTCATTGAGAAGGTGTCGAGACTGGAGTTTGTGAAGGACATCAAGCATAGACCCCATATTGTGCCAAAGATTGGCGGAGCTTCTAGGAGGAGCGCTCCCGATGCACCTCCTCCTCCACCGGCTCCTGCCTCTTCCTATTCTAGAGACTCTTCCAGTGCCATCCTAAAATTCTTGAAGTCTATCTTCTCCTCTCGCCGAAAAGTTCAAGTCAAAACTCAGAAAATGGCCAAAAGGCAAGATAAGTACCTGAAGAAGATCTGTGAGAAGGCGGACATTGCTATGTATCCAGAGGTTTCTGATGACGAGGAGCTCACACCCTTCCCGGATCTCACGGAGGCAGAGGCTGCTCTTCTTAGGGGTGTGTAGGATCGAAGAGCACGTGAAAAGCTACCAGAGGGGGGTGAATGGTAGATTAAAACTTTTCACAGCGGAAACAACAAAAAACCCTCAGCAAAAAATCAATCGGTTAAAGAAACCGTGTCTGCAAGTGTTTTCAAACGTGTTCAACCGTGACAAATCAAGTAGATAGGTATAGAATCAAGTCACGGATCTAATGAAACAATAATCACTTGAAAACACAAAGTAAAACTTGAGATACGATCAAAACATTAAACGAATATCAATTTGTTCTACCCGATATAAAACAGATCTACAATGCTGCAAAGAAACTCGTGTATCTCAAAAACTACAGATCCAAAGCTCGTGAAAATTTTACAGATGATATATAATTGAGTTGTGAAGACAACCCAAAAAGAATCACGTCAATCGGATCTGTAAAACTCAAGTTATGAATGAAACACCGAAGCAACATCGGTCTTTCCAGAAACTCAGCGAGAAAGACTTGACGAAAAACAAATCGGACGAACAAGGCACAAAAGTTCCTTTAGAATACGAATTTTGTTTATCAAAACACAAGAGGAACAGCCCCAAAGTCGTGCTCCACGAGCTCTGGCCCCCCTTGCTTATATAACCAGTCCTAAGGCCAACCCAATTCAAACTAGGACTCCTACTCCTACTTTGATTCAAACTCTAACTTTCCAAAACTGCTCAAGACTCTTCTATAGGCAGATAGAAGCAATCTTAAGACATCCAAACACCTTAGGAACGTCCCAAACATTCCTAAAACAACTCTACTTCGTGCCTAATACGAAATCCTATCATAACCAACTCAAATCTTCCATATTTGAGCCATATCCGACTCAGCCTCAGCCTGAGTACGCAATCCAGCCGGTTGGACCTTTCCGACCAATTCTTTATGTCCACTTCTCTTCATCACGCCTTGGAACAATGTTGCCACGTCCATGCACTCCTTGCACACGTGCAAACACCTTCCAATGACGTACACGCAACCTTCATATGCACTGCCCTTGATCCAAACATGCTGCGCGGCCTCCCGATCAACTCAACCACAGCTCCACCCGAACATGGTTGTTGGAACCTCATCTCCTCCCTGAGATTAGTCCAAGGATCCCATCACTAGACATGTCTTGAACTCAAGCAACACCTGCACATGAATAAACAACCAATTCTTCCGAGCACAAGTCCTCGACTTGACTCACGTTAGTTCGAAAACCACGACACCTTACATGAGCACGTCACATAAGCATGTTGCAAACCATATCAAATGATAACAGCCATAACCACCAAAACACACCAAAAACTTAGCAAATTAATACTAAGAAAACCTTCCCATAAAGCAAGTTTGAAACATTGCGAGTTAAAAGCAAAAACAAGACGCTGCAGTTCTACGAGTTGAACTTCACAGGAGCTCCCTAAAAACAAGCTCCGGAGCTCACAGAAGCTCTCCGGACCTTGCATGAGCTCTCCGGACTTTGCGTCGGACCTTGCCAACACTTGGCGGACCTAACAAAGAACTTGTCGGACCTTGCCACAGAAGAATGTTTTGACAAAATTCAAAACTTTAAATGTTAATGCTAACTTTTATCCTAATTGCCAATGTATTCAACACACATAGGTCTCACAATCTCCCCCTTGATGAATGCATTGGCAACACCAATTAAAATCCGAACATTGGCTTATGAAAAGTTTTGAAGAGCTTTGAAAACTTATTTCTCCCCTTTTATTAATTTCTCCCCATTTTTAAAATCAGAGAAGGAAGAAAGTGTATAACATATGCAAAGTGTAAAAAAATCTCTGCTTATACATATTTCTCCCCCTTTGACAATGTATTCAGCAAGGTTCAAAGGAGAAATTTTTAAATGTTATGAGCATATTATAACATATACATACAAAACAAAGCTCATCCAAGTCATACTATCAGGTTACTTACACTATCACATCAATGAGATACATAAAGTAGTGTAAGCCATGCTAGAGATCAAATGTATTTTTCAGTTTCAGCAAGTCATGATCTCCCTTACTCAACTATTTCAAAACCTGAAAACATGACACTTGTTGCTGCATTTTTATTATTCATAATCATTTAAGGCACAAAGTTGATCATATGATATTTGCAAGAGATTATATGCCGCATCAGCCTTATTCTAACCAACCAAGCCAAGCCTATGTCATTTGACAATCAGAAGCTTAAGGACATGGTTTTAGTCATACACAATTCCTTCCAAGTTCATATCTTAGTGCAATGATAAGCAATCTCAAAAGAAGAAGTGCGATGCATGCATATTCTCTTGATCTTTTCTCAATTTTTTATGATTAAAAGCACTTGTGAGCACGCAATAAGTTCAAAACGGCAAGAAAATTCGATCATGACCAGATTAAGTGTAAGTAATTATTCCAATTACTAGTCATGGCAAAAACTACAAAATGTATAACATGAGTAATGTAGTAAGAACTTTCAGCCTGTAAAAGGAATCACAAAGTCATATATGTATGAAATACTATGCTCATATTATTTAAGTTTCAGATTCACACATAGACTTTCAAAGTTTCAAAAACTCCCCCTCAATCATGAGGATGCATAACCCCTATTTCACTACGAATGAAACAAAAACGAGTGAAATCCAAAGGTTTTGTAAAAATATCAGCCAATTGTTGTTCGGTATCGACATGGTGAAGCACAATGTTTCCTTTTTCAACATTATCACGAAGAAAGAGATACCTAATGTCAATGTGCTTAGTTCTAGAGTGTTTCACGGGGTTTTTAGCAATACAAATTGCACTAGTGTTATCACAAAACAGTGGAACACTATCTAAATCAACCCCATAGTCCTTAAGTGTTTGAAAAATCCAAAGAATTTATGAGCAAGCGCTAGCCGCAGCTACATATTCAGATTCGGCCGTGGATTGTGCAATTGAACTTTGTTTTCTAGAGGACCAAGCAACAAGTGAATTACCAAGAAAATGACAAGCACCCGAAGTACTTTTCCTATCAATCCTACAACCCCCAAAATCAGCATCCGAAAAAGCTTTCAAAGAAACGGTTGAGGAAGAAGGAAGAAAAATGCCAAATTCTTGAGTTCATGTAGGTACCTGAGAATCCTTTTGATGGCTTGGCGATGTGAAGCACGTGGAGAAGATTGAAAACGTGCACAAAGACATACGCTGAATTGTATGTCCGGTCTTGACGCCGTGAGATACAAAAGTGATCCAATCATACTTCTGTATTCTTTTTTATCGACCGGTTCACCATCTTCGTCAAGTTCAAGTGTTGTTGCAGTTCCCATTGGTGTCTGAAGAGGCTTGCATTTGTCCATGTTGAAGCGCTTAAGAAGGTCCTTTGTATACTTAGTTTGATGCACAAAAGTTCCTTCTTTTGTTTGCTTGATTTGCAGCCCCAAAAAGTATGTGAGTTCTCCCATCATACTCATCTCAAATTCTGAACTCATCATAGCTGAAAACTTGGACACGAGATCATGAGAAGCACAACCAAAGATAATATCATCCACATACACTTGAACGAATAATGAGTCATTGCCATGCTTAAGTACAAAAAGAGTTTTATCAACCTTGCCCATGGTAAGCCCCTTTTCAAGTAAGAATGTTTTTAACCTATCATACCATGCTCTAGGGGCTTGTTTTAGACCGTACAAGGCTTTGGACAGTTTGTAAACATGATTAGGAAAATTTGGATTTTCAAAACCCGGTGTCTGCTTAACATAAACCTCCTCCTCTATGTAGCCATTAAGAAAAGCACTTTTAACATCCATTTGATATAACATGAAACCTTTAGATGCAGAAAATGCTAATAAAATTCTTATAGCTTCTAATCTAGCAACAGGAGCAAATGTTTCATCAAAATCTAGACCTTCAATTTGAGTGAAACCTTGAGCAACCAACCTAGCTTTATTCCTAACCACAACCCCATCCTCACTTTGCTTATTTTTAAATACCCATTTAGTTCCAATTAATGTGTGACCTTGAGGTGGAGGTACAAGTTTCCAAACATTATTTCTTTCAAAATTTTCTAACTCTTCTTGCATGGCATTAATCCAAGATTCATTAGTGAGTGCGTGTGATATATCCTTGGGTTCAAAATAAGCAACAAAAGCAGAATGAGCATGAGAGTTTGGATCGCAAAACCTGGACCGAGTGACTCGTTCATGCAAGCTTCCAATGATTTGTTGTGGAGGATGACTTTTGAGTACTCGGAGGGGAGTAGACACTTCACAAGCACCTTCTTCTTCATGTTCGGACCTTTGATTAGGAGAGCTTGTTGATTGAGGAAGGTCCGAACCAGCAGTAGTGACTGTTGGTGCTGGTTGTGGTGCAAAATCAGCAGCTTGATCGTTATTTACTTCCGAGTTTTCAGGCAGCAGCACCACTTCTTGATCTTCTTCAATAAAAATACTCCCCCCTGCGGATATGGATCCGGACCTGCAATATCGGAGCTAGTACTTGGGCTAGATTCATCAAAAGAAACCTCGCAAGTCTCCACAATTTTGTTAGTGTCAAGTAAAAGCACACGGTAGCCTCTAGTATGAGATGGATACCCAAGAAACATGCCATCAACAGATCTAGCTTCAAATTTATCAAGATTACCATGTTTCTTAACAAAGCATTTGCAACCAAAAACCCTAAAGTGTGTAACACTAGGCCTATGTCCAAACCGGAGCTCATATGGGGTTTTTCCAAGCTTAGCACGCAAGAAAACACGATTTGAGACATAACAAGCGGTTGCAATTGCATCAGCCCAAAATTTCCTAGGAGTTTGATATTCATCAAGCATAGTCCTAGCCATCTCAACTAAGGTCCTGTTCTTTCTTTCTACGACACCATTTTATTGTGGTACATAGGGTGAAGAGTATTGATGATCTATTCCATTTTCAGCACAAAAGTGATCAAAGGATTGGTTTTTAAATTCAGTTCCGTTATCACTTCTAATTGCTTTTAGTGATCCTGGGTGATCAATAGATAATCTAAGAAATAAAGTTCTAAAATGACTAAAAGATTCATTCTTAGATGCCATAAAATAAACCCAAGAATATCTGGAATAATCATCAACAATCACAAGCACATACCATTTACCTCCGAAGGATTGAACACGTGCCGGACCTACTGTGTCAAGATGTAAAAGTTGTCCCGGTTCAGCTGTCATGGTCATTGTGAGAGGAGCATGTGAACCTGCAACAAACTTAGCATGTCTACAAGAAGAGCACACAATATCATTGTCCTTTTTAAGCTTCGGCAGCCCACGTATGCGATCGAGAGCACTAACACGAGTGAGATGATCAAAGCCTATGTGACCAAGTCTACGATGCCAAAAATATAGACCCTTTGTATCATTAGCAACTAGCCACCGATGCTTAGAAGTTGACAAATCAAAATCAGCTTTAAAAACTCTTCCAAACCTAGACATGTTAAACAAAAGCTCACCTTTTGAATCTACAACCTTGCAGCAATTTTTAGCAAAGCTAACCTCTAGATTTTCATCTAGCAATTGTGAAACCGAAAGCAAGTTGTATTTCCAATTTTTAACAAGTGCCACATCTTTCAAAGTGTAGAGATTGTTTACTCTAACCGGACCTTTAGCAATTATGGGAGTAGAAGAGTTATCGGCGAAAGTAACATTTTCTACACGTGACACAAAAGAGAGAGAGGAGAACCATTCTTTGTTACCGGTCATGTGGCGTGAGCAACCTGAATCCACAATCCAAATGTTCTCCTTCCTCAAACGTGAAACCTACACAGCAGCACAATACGTCGATGACTCAATACTGGGGTTAGTTAAAAGACTTTTAGGAATCCAGTACTGAGTCACACGACGTCCAACAGGAATAACACGCGAAAGCTGACAAGGTACAACAGGTTTATGAGCCAAACATCAAAAATTTTTGTTCCCAACTACTGACTTAGAAGATGTGTTATATGTAGCACAAAAAACAGTAGGTCCGGGAGCAAGTTTTTGACTCATTACAGCAGGTTGCAAGCTCCGAACATTCGGTCTAGCAGATTTTGCTTGGTTGTTATGTGATCTAGCAAGTATTCTTTGTTTCTTATCGTGTTTAGCTAGTCTATAACAAAAATCCATGCCATGACCATCTCTACCACAGTAGGTACAATGAAAAATAACCTTATTATCATGTCTAGATGAGCAAGCAACACGTTTATTAGAACCCGAATGGGACAGTACTCCTGCAGATTTGAAAATCACCTCTTTTTTTCTAGGAGCTGTTTGAATCAAACCGTTTCCTAATGACTTTACAACTTTAGGTGGGTGTGCCTTAGCATGAGCATGAGAATTAAAATCTAAACCAGTTTTATCATTACAAGACTTGGAAGAATTCAGCAGCAAGTTTAGGTTCTTATTTGCATTAGAAAACCGATCTAGTGTCCTATGCATGTCATCAAATTTATTGGACAGATCAAAGCAGTTTTCACATGAAGTTTTTCCTTTTAGTTTACAATTTGAACAATATTTAACTTCATGCACATGTAAAGTATTGTTCAAAATAGAAATCTCATTCATAGCATCATTTAATTTCTTATTCAGATCATCACATGAAGAACAATGCAAATCAATTGTAGAACAACAAGCATCTTTCAAATTTTTATCATTAAGTGCAGCAAGCTCTTTGTTCTTTTCAATTTCAAGTTCAAGTTTATCAAGTGTAGATGCGTTTGCACTTCTTAAAGAGGATAATTGTTCATAAATCAAATCACATGACGAACAAGAATCATCACTAGGAATCAAAGTTTTTAAACGATTAATTTCAGATTCTAGTGATTCAATTTTAACAGCATTGTTCCTAAGTTTTTTATCCTTTTTCTTTAATATAACAGTGGCACGAGAAATAGCATCACACATTTCTTCGCAAGTGGGACATACCTCTTCATCGTCGCTGTTGTGTTCTGCCTCCTCGGAGCTTGAACTTGACTTGCTCGCCATGCAGCACATATTTGCCATAGCTTCTTCATCTTCATCACTACCGGTGTCCACATCACTTGAGCCGAAATCTTGAAGTGCAGAGATCATACTATGCACTATGTTGAGCATTGATAAATCTTTCTTCTTCTTCTTATTCTTTGCAAACGATTTCTTCGGCCTTGTTTGCTTTTCTTCACGTGAAATCGGACCTGAAAGGTTAGGGCACTCCGTACGAAAATGTCCTGTCTTACCACATTCAAAACATCGTTGAGGTCCGGAGCTTTCTCTCCTTCTAGTTCTCACATTTTGCAATGCTTTTGAGAACCGAGTAGAGATGAGTGCAAGCTCCTCCTCTGGAAACTCTTCAATCTGTTCAAGGGTTAGAGAGGACAGCAAAGAGAGTGCACCACTAGATGATGATTGACTAGAACTAGACATGTCACGTTGCGAAACAAATGCAATAGACTTGTTGGGTTTTTTACGTGAGATGATGTCAATTTTATGAGTTTTCAATTTAGAATAAAGCACGTCTAAAGTAAGAGAACTCATGACAGTAGATTCACGAATAGATGTAACTTTCATCTCCCAAATTGACATATCTAATGCTCCTAACAATTTTCTAGCATTTTCAGCATCTGAAAAGTTAACATTGACACTACGCAAGTTGCTGAGAATTTTATTAAAGCGAGCAAAAAGGTCGTCAATTGACTCACCGGGTTGCATCTCAAAACGCATGTATTCTTTCTTGAACATATCTTGCCTTACCTCCTTGATCGTATTGGATCCTTCATGGTAGTCACAAAGAGCTTCCCAAACATCATATGCAGATCGGAGGTGTGCAACACAGTCGAAGTCGCTTTGAGTCAATTCTTGGATGATCAAGTTGCGAGCCTTTTTGTTGTTGTCAACATCTCTCATGTTCGCAGCCGTAACTTGATCGTTGGGTGGTACATCGAAGTTCCGGTAGACCTTTTCCCATATGGCGAAGCCTTGCGCCTGTATGTAGGCCTCCATCCGTGCCTTCCAAACCTGAAAATCGATGCCATTGAACACACAAGGTTTTGTGGAGTACTTCTCCATGATGGTTAGTCAAAACACGTGCAAATCACAAAGATTAGAGCACCTTGGCTCTGATACCGATTGTAGGATCGAAGAGCACGTGAAAAGCTACCAGAGGGGGGTGAATGGTAGATTAAAACTTTTCGCAGCGGAAACAACAAAAAACCCTTAGCAAAAAATCAATCGGTTAAAGAAACCGCGTGTGCAAGTGTTTTCAAACGTGTTCAACCGTGACAAATCAAGTAGAGAGGTAGATAATCAAATCACGGATCTAATGCAACAAGAATCACTTGAAAACACGAAGTAAAACTTGAGATACGATCAAAACATTAAACGAAGATCAATCTGTTCTACCCGATATAAAACAGATCTGCAACGCTACAAAGAAACTCGTGTATCTCAAAAACTACAGATCCAAAGCTCATGAAAATTTCACAGATGATAGGTACTTGAGTTGTGAAGACAACCCAAAAAGAATCACATCAATCGGATCTGTAAAACTCGAGTTATGAACGAAACACCGAAGCAACATCGGTCTGTCCAGAAACTCGGCGAGAAAGACTTGACGAAAAACAAATCGGACGAACAAGGCACAAAAGTTCCTTTAGAATACGAATTTTGTTTATCAAAACACAAGAGGAACAGCCCCAAAGTCGTGCTCCACGAGCTCTGGCCCCCCTTGCTTATATAACCAGCCCTAAAGGCCAACCCAATTCAAACTAGGACTCCTACTCCTACTTTGATTCAAACTCTAACTTTTCAAAACTGCTCAAGACTCTTCTATAGGCAGATAGAAGCAATCTTAAGACATCCAAACACCTTAGGAACGTCCCAAACATTCCTAAAACAACTCTACTTCGTGCCTAACACGAAATCCTATCATAACCAACTCAAATATTCCATATTTGAGCCATATCCGACTCAGCCTCAGCCTGAGTACGCAATCCAGCCGGTTGGACCTTTCCGACCAATTCTTTACGTCCACTTCTCTTCATCACGCCTTGAAACAATGTTGCCACGTCCATGCACTCCTTGCACACGTGCAAACACCTTCCAACGACGTACACGCAACCTTCATATGCACCGCCCTTGATCCAAACATGCTGCGCGACCTCCCGATCAACTCAACCACAACTCCTCCCGAACTTGGTTGTTGGAACCTCATCTCCTCCCTGAGACTAGTCCAAGGATCCATCACCAGCCATGTCTTGAACTCAAGCAACACCTGCACATGAATAAACAACCAATTCGTCCGAGAACAAATCCTCGACTTGACTCACGTTACTTCGAAAACCATGACACCTTACATGAGCACGTCACATAAGCATGTTGCAAACCATATCAAATGATAACAGCCATAACCACCAAAACACACCAAAAACTTAGCAAATTAATACTAAGCAAACCTTCCCATAGCAAAAACAAGACGCTGCAGTTCTACGAGTTGAACTTCACGAGAGCTCCCTAAAAACAAGCTCCGGACCTCACAGAAGCTCTCCGGACCTTGCATGAGCTCTCCGGACCTTGCGTCGGACCTTGCCACAAAAGAATGTTTTGGCAATATTCAAAACTTTGAATGTTAATGCTAACTTTTATCCTAATTGCCAATGTATTCAGCACACATAGGTCTCACAGGGTGGCCCCTCTGGTGCTGCTCCCGCCTTTGAGGAAGTAGAGGAAGATCAAGATGATGAGGAGGAAGATGAAGAAGCAACCAAAAGCGATGAAGATCGTGGTGAGGAGAGTGAGAGCGATGACGACTAGACTTAGGTTCTGTGTGAGATCGGACTAGTCCTCTGTGAGTCGGACTAGTCCGTTTGAAACTTGGAAATAGCTGCAGGGACTAAGTCCTGGATGGCCGGACTTGTCCGCCCCTTGATGTCAGACTAGTCCTGTGGACCAAACTTGTCCTTCTCAACCGGAACAAATGTTTCTGTGTGAGATCAGACTAGCCCGTTGTGGATCGGACTAGTCCGTAGTGTTGTGATCATTTAAATTCAAAAGGAGGCGGGTGACCGTTTAGTTGGTAGGATATGACCGTTTAGTAGGTGAAGAGTGATGTCACCGGTCCTCGCAGGCCAGACTAGTCCAGACCTTTTCTGGTGGAAACGGCTAGCTCCCGGGACCTCTATAAAAAGGGGATGCCCGGGCCTCAAAGTAAGTGACAAGAACCCTAACACCGAAATAGCCTTCCTAGAGCTTTTCTAGCCCCCTCTATTCAATTTTTGGAGCCCTAAGAGCGATTCTTGAGGGTTTGGGAGTTTTTGGGAAGAGGAGAAAAAGGGGAGTGAGCAGCATTGAGATCTTGGTTGATTCTCTCGCACTAAGTGGGCAGTATGTTGTTGAGGGTTCTAATTTGTAAGTGCTTTGAGCTGAAATCTTGTGGGAGCCTCAAGCTGTGAGTTGTCCCACGAATTGTTGTGAAGTCTTTGTGATATAGTGGAAGAACGAGCCAACTTTTGTGGTGGCTTGCTGAGGAAAAGGTTGAGAGCAACCTGGTCCTTTGTGGACTTCTCAACATGGACGTAGGCTTCTTTGTGAAGCTGGACCACGGGATAAATCGCGTGTTCTCTTTCTTGAGTTAAATTTCTCTGTGACCGGACTAGTTCGCCCTCGGGACCGTACTAGTCCGCACTCTGTGAACTAATCAGTTTTATTAAGCCGTATTTCAGATTTCCACCTATTGACCCCCCTCTAGGCAACTTTCACCGGGGAAAAACCCGAGGGCATCCTACGAAGGATGACGACGCAGGCCCGAGCCAGAGCTTAGGAGGAGACAACACGATGAGCCTGGGGCCGACCCCTGAGCCGGATACAATGCCCGACTTCCAAGCGGTCCTGAAGGGTGTCCAAGCCCCAAAGGAAGAACCCGAGCCCGACCTCGGGTAGGAGCGAAGTAGGTGGCCTTAAATGCGCAGCAGGCGCCGCCTTGGTCGAGTGGAAGGGTAATCGAGTACCCCCTGGCTCCTATATTGAATGCTCGTCAACTCCGACGGGACCGAAGAGGAGTGGAACATGGGGCACGCGTGGTGCGCCTTGGTATGGACTATCCCCCCCCCCCCCCCCGACAATGACAGGAGCAGGTGTGGCAGCAGGCTACGGATACAACGACCCCATCGAGTACCCAGTCGAACGTACAATGAGACAAGCCATACCTGCGCCCACAACTTGCCTCCCCACTGCGATACGAAGAGAGGGAGAGAAAGAGAGTATAAATAGGAGAGGCCTGCCGGTTCGAGAGGGCAGGTTCTCGCACTTGTAAGAACAACCCCCATTCTTGAGTATGAGCAAGCAAGACACCCCGGCTGGACGTAGGGCACTCTTGCCTGAACCTAGATAATCCTTTGTGTGTTCCTAGCTAGGACACCTCGAGGTAGAACATGCGGTACATTCAATTACTAGTCGTAAATCTGAAACACTAACAGTTGGCGCACTAGGTAGGGGGACTACCGCGTGTGTCGTTCCCACCACCTCGATGGCTTCCTCACTACCAACTATCACACGCAGTGCGATGATGTCCTTCAGTGACTTCGAGTTCAGTGCCATCACAGGCGGCAAGGGAGCGCCTGACTTCGCCCTCGCACACCAGGCCCTCTGTTTTGGGAGCCTGGACTTCTTCACCAATAGCTTCGGCACCCTCTGACTCTCCACTAAATCGGGTGCCGCGTACGACTCTCCGGCGTCAGTGTTCGTCGGGATGATCGGGCATGCCTCGATGTCCTTCCACCACATCTTGGAGTTTGACCCCAGCTCCAGCGATGACTCCGAAGGCGGTGAGCACCTCTCCCGTGAGTGCCACGTTGCTGAAATGGCCAATGCCTTGAAGCTAGCGACACTGACCAGCGCGAGCCCTCGGGGCGACCCTGAGTCATCAAAGGCGCGACACCGTGAGTCGGCTGAACAGCTCGTTGTGCAACACGCCACCTCAAGGCCCACCGAGCTCGACCCAGTCTCAGATCGGGTTCAAATGTGGCACGTTTCTGTGCTCGACAGGTCCAGGCCAAAAGCATCAGCGGTCGCCGGGCCCTGCATTTCTAAAGGGCCAGCCAAAATGTGGCAGCTGCAGCTTCCATACTACACGGCATGCCAGAGCGCGCCAACCCCAAAACTCAGAAGGCTCATTTAGACCTTCAGGCGCTCTTGGCCTTAGTCACCGCTCAGCAGGCTGAGAGCTCCCTCACCTGAGCCCGAGGCTCGTCAGCCCCCAGCCAGAGCTGCGTAAATTATCGTCCATTGAATGATGTCACTATCAAGAATAAGTATCCACTACCGCGCATCGATTGTCAGTACTCTCAAGACCGGGTACCCCGTGTAAGAGCAAAGAGAAGACGTACGCCAGCACGTACGTATAAGACAGAGACCCAGCCTGCAGGCTGGGCCCAACCTCCAGCTAGGGAGCTCTCATGAGAAGGTGTGTGCCCTAGGCCTCGAACCCAACCACCTGTTAAGGAGGGCTCCGAGGCTGCCACGTGTCTACAAGCTCTGAGCCTCACTACCGGCCGAGGATGGCTCCGGAGCCGCCACATGTCCGATGGTGCTGGGCCCGACCTCCCGCTAGGGAGGGCTCTGGAACTGCCACGTGTCCGGAACCTCCGAGCCATGTCTTCCGCCAGAGAGAGCTCCGGATATGCCACGTGTCCTACGGCTCCGGGCCCGAGCTCCAGCATGGGAGGGCTCTGGTGCTGCCATGTGGGCAACAACTCCAGGTGTCCCTTCCCGTTAAGGAGAGCTCCAGAGGTGTCACGTGTCCTACGGCTCCGGGCCCGACCTCCAGCATCAGAGGCTCCGGTGCTGCCACGTGTCCAACGACTCCGGACCCCTCACTACTCCGCAAGACAGCTCCGGTGATGACGCATGTCCCGGGGGCCAGCCACCAGGACGCCGTGCCGACATCAACGGGCAGATAGCCAAGGAGTGAATAGGAAGGTGCACTGTCAGACCGAGCATTCAAGGTTCGCGCCTTCCCCAGAAGCATGGCGCACGCCTCCGTCGTCTGTTCACCATTACGGTGAAAGACAGGGCGGTGAGGCGTGACGGCGGAACATTGCCGCCCAGCGGCACATTCCTGCTCAGCAGGGCGAGAAGATGTGGCGATAAGACAGGGACTTCATCATCATCGTCTACCCGGTCAGAGGCGCCCGGCGTGTCAGGCGACGCGCCTTAACTCCTCCAACAGCGACGTTGCATGTAGCTGTAAATACCCTTGCTCATGTATAGGGTATGGACAGACGCGGGGCCACCTGTCGGGTCCCGGGCCACATTGTAACTGCCCCGGCCATGGGCTATAAAAGGACCGGGGCAGCCTCCGGGCAAGGGGTTCGAACCCCAACCAACTCACTCTCTCACGCGCAAGTTCGCAACCCTGCAATCCCACACACTCATAGGCGCAAGCAATACAACAATCACACCGTGGATGTTGGGTATTATGCTCCGGTCGCCCAAACCATGTAAATCCTCGTGTTCGTCCTCGCCATCGTGCTACGACGCTCGGAACCACTAAGCCCCTCCTAAAAAAGAACCTCCGCGGGCTGCTCTAGGGCAGACTGGGGGAAGTGTCGCAGGAAAACAGTTCGACATTTGGCGTGCCAGGAAGGGGGCTTCTGGTTTTTGAAGCTGTTCGTGAAAAACACGATGGTGAACATCCACTCTATCGGAGGCTCTTCCCGCCCCTCACGCCGCCAGCAGCAGAGGCAGCAGGAAGCCTTATCCCGCTCCGGAGCGGGACTGACTATGCCGGTGGCAGCCGCTACAGCGACGGTGCCCGTTGCCACCCGGAAGCCTTCGGTGGTGACGGCGTCGCAAGCACCGACTGAAGCCATTCCGGAGAGTGCGCTGCTGGCAGCTTACACGCTCCTCCACAACCCCCCGAGCGCGGGAGCTTGCCCGTCCGCTGCAGAGCAGTGGCACAACAACGTTGACCGCCGTGCTCAACTCGCCATGCCACCGAAGACAGCGACAAGAGACAGTACAACTGCTGGCCCGCACCCAAACGAGGGATTACAGGACGGCAGCAACCCACTCGATGGCGACGTCCAGGCTCCCAACCGCAGACCTCAGAGCCGAGCTGGACCACCGCCGCTGTTAGAAAAAAGATATCCGCGTCACCATCGAGCGACAGCGTGAGCGACGTCGCAACCTCAAGGAGGAGTATGGTACCCCGGGTGCCATGCGCCCCATCTACGCGGGCCAGAACTCCGTCTCCCCAGGATCAGTGGGAGGCTGCATGACTCTAGCCCCTTCACATGGTGGTGTGGCCACGCAAGTTCCGACCGCACTTGCCGGAGAAGTTCAACGGGACAGTCAACCCCATCGAGTTCCTGCATATCTACTCCACGGCCATCCTAGCCGCAGGAGGGGATGAGGCCATCATGGCCAACTACTTCCTCGTGGCCTTGACCGGGTCAGCCCGGTCATGGCTCATGAACTTGCCCCAGCAGTCTATATCCTCCTGGGAAGAGCTGTGTCGTCAGTTCATGGCCAATTTCGGGAGTTCCTACACCCGACTGGGCACGGAGGCCGACCTCCACGCCCTGCAACAGCAACCGGGAGATTCGCTGCACTCCTTCATGTAGCATTTCTCCCAGGTTAGGAACACCATCCCCCGCATCCCCAACGCCTCCGTCGTCGTCGCCTTCCGGCAGGGCGTCCGGGGCAAGAAGACGCTCAAGAAGTTGGCCACGCACGACGTGCAAGATGACACGACCCCATCGGCCTTGTCGAGCCAGGATCACGCTGAGGGGTGCTGCGTTGCACAGCACCGGATAACGCACATCAAAGGTACAAAGCGGAAGCAAAGTTTTATTACATAAACCAGTGTATGAACATTTTTACAACAAAATATGTTCAGTCTACACTCACGGGCATAGACTATCGAGTTCACGTTCAGCCCGTGAACGTGTCCCCGGTAGCACGCACACACACTAACACGGCGGCGTGCACGACTCCCACTCGATGGGGTCCCCCTCCTGGGGTTTCGTCTCCTCCTCAGGAGTCCCTTCCTCATAGAACCCTGCAAAAGCTTCAAACACAAGCAGTGAGCACGAAGGCTCAGCAAGACTGACCCGTCTCTCCTATACATGGAACTTCTACATGATGGATGATAGGTTACATGAGGTAAAATAAGTTGCAAAGGACTCGCCTAATTAGTGGAACCTTACTTTCATGTTTTTAGCAGCAGGTTGTGGAGAACCTTACGCTAAGGCACATGAGAGAGCCGCAATCAAACAAGAAACGAATTTCTCTCATGTACTTTGCCCAAAGTTGAAAAGAACTTTAATTAGCTCTAGGCTACAACAAATCATTAACAATCAAAGTCCATCTTTCAATCAGCAATATTTTTAACATGTATCTAGCCTGTTCTTTTGACATCACGGTACAGTGAACAAGCAGTACTCACTGACGGTGAGGGACAGCGGTTATAATCGATTTACACCTGCAGGGTTACCCGAATAACCCGTCACATATGCCCGTACTCGATGTTGCCTACAGCAACCATCACGGACGCCGTACACAACCACCTTTCACCTGTCAGCCAAATGTTGAACCGGTCCAATCGTCCCGAGCAAGAGGTCTCTGCACGCGCATCCACAGTGCCGCCAGCCGATTTACACCTCGAGCTCTCAACCTACCCTCTGAATGACCAGCTATGCCTCAACACCCAGCTACCCGAGTTACATCGGTTTCCCGGTTCCCATATAGCCGGTAGGTTTTCGGTACTGTTCTAGCTTGTTCAACAGGCCCGCACACGGCTCGGTCCTCAATCGACACAAGCGGAGCTATAGCACCCAGGCCCCAAAGTCCTGCTTCCCTTACTCTCTGCTCGGTCTCATTTTTCTTGCCAGGTGTTTCATTTGCTATTCTTACCCGAGCGATGTGCCTCTAGCCTATTCTCGCGAGTAGTTCCAACTACTTGACTTGTACTGAAACCTACTCTATCTTAGCATTGCAGTGGCTAACGAGGTTTTCAATCCTAATCTCAACCCATGGTTTTCTTGGCTATGCATTTGGATTTTCAAACAAGACTCTAATGCATGCAGTAAGGGTACTCAAAGTAAGTTCTCAAAACAGTAAAAATTTGTAAAAGGGTTAATGCAAACCGGAGCTTGCCTTGCTGCTCTTGGTCGTAGGCTAGCTGCTCTTCCGGAGTGACGAAGTCTAAGACTTCGGGTTCCTCCTCAACCTTAGCGACTACATGAGATAACATGTATATATTAATTTAAATGCATTTGAATTGAATTTAAATTGGTGAAGACTACAAGTCTCACTGGACCGACCCAATGACTCTGAAATTTTTATTGTGGTTTGGATACAACCTAAACAGAGACTTGGCCAAGTTTTAGTTGCAGCAAAGCTCATTTGAGCTCTCCACAATTAATTATGCACTTGAAATTAATTGGAGCTTCTAGGGTGTTCTAGGGATTTTCATGGAGCAAGCCATAACTTTCTGAAAACTAGATTTTCAGAGGGTTCTAATGGAGTTGGTCTCACTTAATTTGAAGGTTCCTAGCTAAATATATGAGCTAAACCATTTCAAAGAAATTCTGAAAATGGTTCTGGACATTTTCTATTTTCTCTGGAACAGTTTCATTAATCACCCCATTCGGTGGATCAAATGAGCTCAAATGGATCCGAAATTGTTATGGTAGCTCAGGGATATTTTGGTGAACATCCTAGCAAAATTTCAGAATTTTCCTCCAAAGGGTTCTCCAGTTAAAATTCGAAACAGTTTAAACTTTGCAGACTTAATTTTAGAGAAATAAAGATTTTCATAGAGTGAAACTTGATTTGCTGGAACGTACTCAGAGAGCTGAATCCAACAAAATTTGGTTCACTTGGTTTGGAGTTTCCTAGCCAAAGTTATGTTGATTTGAAGTTTGAACAAAATCTGAAAATCGGGAAAAGTTCAAACTGCTGCGCGTGGGACCGCTACGTGTCAACTTCTCAGCGGTTTTCACACGGGCCACAGAATCTTTCGCGCGCAGCCGCACCCGATCCATGCCACAGCGAATCCCGGGGTTTAAAATATCGGCCGCTGACGCGTGGGGCCGGGGGCTTCGTCTACCTCCCGCCTCCCGCACTCGGCCGCCGTGACACCTCGCCGGAGAGCTCGTCGGTGGCCTCTGTGGTGCGCCAAACTCCATGATCCTGGCCGCCTCTGCCTAAATACACCCGGGGAACATGATGCTGGGCTCAGCTCGTCATGAAAATCACCGGCACATAGTCGGCGATGAGCGGCGGCTTCGGAAGGACTTCGGCCGTGTCGGCCGACCTTCCTAGCACCCCAACCGACCGAGCAAAAGGCCGGAAAGCATCAGTGGTCCCTAAGGAAGCTCGGCATGGGCTCGGAGCAGCTCGGGAGATGTCCGAAGTAGGCTCTCACCGTGCGCCCGATGCTTCTCGCATGATCCACCGTCGGCAAGCTTTGAAATACGCCATGTACAGGGGTCCTCAAGCTAGAGGTTGTGAAAGCAACTTGTGTGCCACTAAGTCTAGTTGGTGTAGGAACGGATTGAGACTCTCTAAACCTTTCTGGAGTGTGAATTCGGCGGAGCCGCACCCGAAGGTTGGTCTGCACCGAGTGAAAGGGAAACGGAAATTCGTCGCCGGCGATCAAGCACTTGGGCTGTGGATCGGGGGTGAGCAGCACCGGTCCCTAACGCGTCCAGGGACGCCTTAGCTTGGGCGTAACACCCTCCCGTTTGGGCTGTCCACGGGAGCCCGAGGTGCGGCGGACATAGGTCCCCGAAAAGAACTCTCGGCCTGGTCGAGATCGTCCGAGTTCAACCAATTTCCAGCGATGGGGAAGGAGAAAGAGAGCCCTTCGTACCGTTTTACAGCTTGGAGGGGATGGAGAGGCTGTGGTCGTGGGCTTCTCCGATCAACCGAGAGAGAGCGCCGGCGAGAGCTGTTTTTCTAGCGCGAGGGAGCAGAGGATCAGCCGAATACTCCTCTCACTGGCTCGGGCTCGGGGATAAGGTGGGGGCGACGTCGGTCGACGCGGCCAGCCCGAGCAGGAGCTGTCCCGGCGATCAGCTCGGTGGCACCCTCGGAGGAAGCCCGAGAAACCGAGTGTTGAATCTTCAGTCGGTTGAATTTGCTTCAGTGGCTGACATGTGGGTCCCACCCGGGGGTTTAACCTCTGAAATTAACTTTTCTCCACTGCTCTAAACAGTAGAGACCAAATTAACCTCAGACATTTGAATTATCTACCCCTGGGCCATTTGAATGGGATAGAATTCAGATTGGTTTTTGTTTGACTAAATTTCAGCACATATGCAGTTTGAAATTCAAATAAAGTTTGAATTTGCTAAACTTAGCTCATGTCAAGATCAACTCCAAATGGAGTGAAAATTGGTGTGTGAGTTCACAAAAATGTGCTGAGTAAGAATATGTCTCCCACTTTTGAATTCATGAGATCAAAACAGTTTGAATTTGAATTTGAGTTCAAACCACCCTCTTTTTAGTTGTACCCAAAAGACCTCAAAAAGGTTTTGGATTTGGGTGAAATTTGGCATGGACATTCCTAGCAAGGTGTAGGACTTTTTCATATGCCCAGCCCCTATATGATGCATGTGGGAAATGTCACTTTTGCATTTTGTGAGTTTATTCTCTAATGAGCATGTTGATGGTAGTTACTTGCTCTTCAAATGTATTCATCAAGGTTCTTCAAATGAAGTGTGTGTGTGGTGATGAACACTTTGAATATGTGCCGAAAACTTAGGCCCTTACACAAGACGTCTCGGAGCTCCTCAGCCTGGCGGACAAGTGTGCCAGGGTCGCGGAGGACCGCAACTGGCACATACCGCCTGGCAAGGGGAGTGAGTCCGCCAGGTAGGGCTCTGGCGGCAAGAAGAAGAAGACCGACGGCAAGGACAAGCCGCTGGCCAGAGCCCACAATGCAGCAGCAGTAGCAGCTGCAGGGGGCCGGGGGCCGCACACCAAAAAGCGCCCGTGACAGCTATCCGAAAGCGACGACGACGACCAGAGGTGCCCGGTCCACAACACCAAATGGCACAGCGCCAGCGAGTGCTGGGAGATCAAGAAGCTGGCGGAGCACTTTCGGGAGCTCCAACAGAAGCGCCAGGATGGCGCACCCTTCCGCCAGCGGGAGGGCAAGCAAAAGGCTAACCCAGAGGTCGGCAAAGATGAGGAGATGGAGTTCCAAGATGCCAAGTGGGCGTTGAAGGTCATTTGTGACCAAGGAGAGGGCTCCGACTCCGACTGCAGCTTGGACGAGCGCCAAAAGACGCTCCATATGATGTACGGGGGGTCATGGGACATCACGTCCCGATGAGACGTCAAGACCCTCCGGTGGGAGGTCATGGCAGTAGCGCCCTCCCCCAAGCCGGCTCCCTACCGCAAGTGGATGGAGACGGAGATCAGCTTCACCGCCTCCGACTGCCCGAAGAACATGGCGGGAGACGGGCATCTGCCGCTCATCATCTCCCCGACCATAGCCAACGTAAAGCTCTACCACGTGCTGGTCGATGGAGGAGCGGGCCTCAATCTCATCAGTCTTGCAGCCTTCCAGAAGCTGCAGATCCCGATGGAAAAACTGGCCCCGTCGCGCCCATTCTCTGGAGTGGGCCTGGGGTCCATCCTTCCACGCGGTAGCATCTCCCTCCCAGTGACATTTGGGACGCATGAGAACTACCACACCGATAGCGTCGTCTTCGACGTAGCGGAGGTCAACCTCCCCTTCAACGCCATCCCCGGCAGGCCGACGTTGTACCAGCTCATGGTCGTAGCTCATTACGGCTACCTGGTGCTGAAGATACGGACCCCGAGTGGTGTCCTCAGGGTCCGAGCAGACCGGACCGTCAAAGTCGTGGTGCTGGAGAAGCTCCAAGCTCTGGCAGCATCAAAGGTGGTGGACTCTGGGAGTGCTGGGGCAAGCAAGGAGACACCCAGCACACGACAACGTGGCTCGTCCTCCGCTCTCCGCATTCAGCCTCCGGGTGCGAAGGAGGTCCCGGTCAAGGTCCTCCAGATCGGCGAGGATGCTGCCCAGACCACCCGCATTGCGGGAAACTTGGGCAGCAAATAGGAACTTGTGCTCATCACCTTCCTCCGGGCTAACGTTGATGTGTTTGCTTGGCAACCATCGCAAATGCTTGAGATCCCTAGGGAGGTGATCAAGCATCATCTGAAGATCCACCCCGACGCCAAGCCGGTGATGCAGAAGCCTCAGAAGCAGTCTGTCGAGTGGCAGAACTATATCTGTGAAGAAATCAAGAAGCTGCTCGACGGCGGCTTCATTCGAGAAGTCCACCATCCAAGATGGCTAGCCAACCCTGTCGTGGTACCCAAGGCTGGCGGGAAGCTTCGGATGTGCATCGACTACACCAGCCTAAATAAGTGTGAGACCTATGTGTGCTGAATACATTGGCTATGACGATAAAAGTTTTGAATTCTGCCAAAACACTCTTTTTGTCAAGGTTTGACTCTAGGTCCGAGCTCCGACAAGATCTGACGTAAGGTCCGACTTGCTATGGCTAGGTCCGACATGTGTTTGGTTAGCTCCGGCGGTAGGTCCGACTAGCTTTGGTAAGTTCCAGTACTAGGTTTTGCTAGATTTGGTAAGCTCCGGCTCAAGGTCCAGTTAGCTTTGGCAAGGTCCGGAGCTAAATCGCAATGGTTATGTTTTTACCATATAAATGTTTTGAACTTGCTTTACATCTATGGAAAGACTAAGTTTTTGAAGTGTTATGACTGTTTACGGTGGTTAACATTTTGCTTTGGTTTGCAACATGCTTATGTGAGGTGTTCACGTAAGGTGTTGTGGTTTTCAGAACTAACGTGAGTCAAGTCGCAGACTTGTGCTCGAAAGTATTGGTTGTTTATTCATGTGTAGGTGTTACTTGAGTTCAAGATATGGCTGGTGACGGGATCCACTGAACTAGTCTTAGAGAGAAGATGAGGTTCAACAACCAAGTTCGGGAGAATTGTGGATGAGTTGATCGGGAGGTCACGCAACATGTTTGGATCAAGAACAATGCATATGAAGGTATCGTGGACGTCATCGGAAGGTGTTTACACGTGTGCAAGGAGTGCATGGATGTGGCAACATGGTTCCAAGTCGTGATGAAGAGATGTTGACGTAAAGAATTGATAGGAAAGGTCCAACCGGCTGGATTATGGACTCAGACTGCGGCTGAGTCGTTTATGGCTTAAATATGGAAAGATTTGAGTTGGTTATGATAGGATTTCGTGTGGGAAACGAAGTTGAGTTGTTTTAGGAATATGGGATACGTTCCTAAGGTGTTTGGAAGTTTTAAGATTGCATCTATCTGCGTATGGAAGAGTCTTGAGCAGTTATGGAAAGTTTTGATTCAGAAACTGAGTAGAATTAGAGTCCTAGTTTGAATTGGGTTGACCTCCGGGCTGGTTATATAAGCAAGGGAGACCAGAGCTCGTGGTAAGATGACTTGGGATGTTTCTCTTATGGTTTTGATCAATAAAATTCGTAATTTAGAGGAGCTTTTGTGCCTTGTTCGTCCGACATGTTTTTGTCAAGTCTTTCTCATCGAGTTTCTGGACAGCACGACAGTGCTTCGGTGTTTTGATCATAACTCGAGTTTTACATATCCAATTGACGTGATTCTCTTTGGGTTTTCTTCACAACTTGATTATATATCATCTGTGAAAATTTCACGGTCATTGTATTTGTAGTTTCTGATCTACACGAGTTTCTGGTTTTTACTCGAGTAGAACAGATTGACCGTCATTTGATCTTTCGATCATAACTTGAGTTTTTCTTGACGATTTCAGTGATTCTTGTTGTCATGTCTTCGTGACTTGATTCTCTATAATATATACCACTTTTGTAATGGTTGAACATTTAGATCAGTCGCATACATGGTTTCATTAACAGATCAATTTTCTGCCAGGGGGGTTTTGTTGCTTCCGCTAAAAAAGTTTAAATCTACCATTCACCCTCTCTCTGATAGCTTTTCACGTGCTCTTCGATCCTACAATTGGTATCAGAGCCATGGTGCTCTAATCTTTATGATTTGCACGTGTTTTGACTAATCATCATGGAGAAATACTTCGCAAAACCTTGTGTTTTCAGTGGCATTGGTTCTCAGGTTTGGAAGGCATGAATGGAAGCTTTCATCCAGGCGCAAGGCTTCGCAATATGGGAAAAGGTGTACAAGCCTTATGTTGTGCCGCCAAACGATCAAGTCACAGCTACGAACATGAGAGATGTCGACAACAACAACAAAGCATGGAACTTGATCGTACAAGGATTAACTCAAAGTGACGTCGACCGTGTTGCACATCTCTGATCTGCATACGATGTGTGGAAAGCACTTTGTGACTACCACGAAGGATCCAACACGATCAAGGAGGTAAGACAAGATATGTTCAAGAAAGAATACATGCGCTTCGAGATGCAACCCGGTGAGTCAATTGATGACCTCTTTGCTCGCTTCAATAAAATTCTCAGCAACTTGCGTAGTGTCAACATTAATTTTCCAGATGCTGAAAATGCTAGGCAATTACTAAGTGCATTAGACATGTCAATTTGGCAGATAAAGTTACATATATTTGTGAATCTACTGTCATGAGTACACTTACATTATATGTGCTATATTCTAAGTTAAAAACTCATGAAATTGACATAATATCACGTAAGAACCCCAACAAGTCTCTTGCATTTGTTTCACAATGTGACATGCCTAGCTCTAGTCAATCTTCATCTTGTGGTACACTTTCTTTGTTGTCCTCTCTAACCCTTGAACAGATTGAAGAGTTTCCAGAGGAAGAACTTGCACTCATCTCTACTCAGTTCTCAAAAGCATTGCAAAATGTGAGAACTAGAAGGAGAAGAAGTGCGGGACCTCAACGATGCTTCGAATGTGGTAAAATAGGATATTCTCGTACGGATTATCCTAACCTTTCAGATCCTACTTCCCATGATGAAAAGCAAACTAGGACGAAGCACTCCTCTGCAAACGATAAGAAAAAGAAGAAGGGTTTTATAGGACGCCAATTGGTAAATAGTTTTATCTCCACACTTCAAGAACTTGGCTCGAGGGATGTGGACATCGGAAGTGACGAAGATGAAGATGATTTGTCAAACTTATGCTTCATAGCGGGCAAGTCAAGTTCAAGTATGGAGGAGGCAGAACACAACAGCGACAATGAAGAGGTATGGTCTACTTGCGAAGAAATATGTGATGCTATTTCTCGTGCCACTGTTATAGTTAAGAAAAAGGACAAAAAGCTTAGGGACTGCTATTAAAATTGAGTCAATAGAATATGAAATTAATCGTTTGAAATCTTTGATTTCTAGTGATGATTCTTGTTCCTCATGTGATTTAATATATGAACAATTGTCCCCTAGGAAGTGCACATACCTCAACACTTTATAAACTTGAGTTAGAGATTGAAAAGAACAGAGAGCTTGCTGCACTTAATGATAAAAACTTGAAAGATGCTTGTTGTTCTACAATTGATTTGCATTGTTCTACTTGTGATGATCTTAATAAGAAACTACAAAATGCTATGAATGAAATTTCTATATTGAACAATGCTTTACGTTCTCATGAAATTAAGTATTGTTCCAATTGCAAACTAAAAGGAAAACCTTCATGTCAAAACTGCCTAGACTTGTCTAAGAAACTTGATGACATGAATAGGACATTAGAGCGGTTTTATAATGGGAATAAGAATCTGAACTTACTGTTGAATTCTTCTAAATCTTGCAATGATAAAACTGATTTAGGTTTTGATTCCCATGCTCATGCTAAAGCACATCCACCTAAAATTGTAAAGTCATTAGTGTGACACCCGGTTCCGAAAATAGAACCAAGTGAATGCATATGTGTGCCCAGGATGTTCATCACACATACACATGTAATCCACAAACTAAATTCAGAATATAACCATGAATAAATAGTGTTTAAGTACTTTATTACAATGACTCAATGTCTCACTCATGAAATTCCCCAAATGTGGGGAAAATTCCCTTTGTTGGGGAATTGGGAGATTGTGGGGAAAAATTTGGGGAAATTGGAAATGGCTCATTTCAGCTATCTTTTTCCCATTCCTCACCATTTCTATGTTCCATTCTCCATTTCTACATTCCCCTCTCCATTTCTATGTCCCATTCTCCATTTCTACATTGCCCCTGTCCATTTCTATACCCCATTCTCCATTTCTATATTCTCTTCTCCATTTCTGTGGTTTTTCCTCCTTTTCTATGGTTACTTCCTCCATTTCTATGGTTCTTTTCTCCATCTATATGGTTCTTTCTCCATTTCTATGGTTCCTTCCTCTATTTCTATGGTTATTTATCTATTTCTATAGTTCTTTCTCCATTTATATAGTTCTTTATCCATTTCTACTTTATTTATAATATTTCTCTACATGAAAAATGTATGCAATGCATGGAAATGAATTTGAGGGTGTTACAATTAGGAAGTGGTTTGATTAAAACAGTTCCTAAACAAAAAGAAGTGGTTTTTAAATATGCAGGAGTGTTATCTCATTCGGTTTCAGATAAACATGTTGTCTGCTCATCTAGACATGAACATAAAGTTAAATTTCATTGTACCTACTGTGGTAGAGATGGTCATGTCATAGATTTATGCAACAGAAAAAGGAAAGAATGATTGCTAGATCACATAACAACTGTGCAAAACCTGTTGCATGTGCTGAACCGAATGTTAGAAATATGCAACCTGCTGTAATGAGTCAAAAACATGCAAAGTTTGCTTCCGGACCTACTGTTTTTAGTGCTACTCATGTAACACCTCACAGGTCAGTAGTTGGGTACAAAAATCCTCAAACTTTTGCTCATAAACCTGCTGTTTTATCTCAGCCTTTGCGTGTTACTTCTGCTGGACGTCATGTGTACTGGATTCCTAAATGCCTTTTGACTAACCCCAGTATTGAGTCATCGACGTATTGTACTTCTATGTAGGTTACACACTTGAGGAAGGAGAACATTTGGATTGTGGATTCAGGATGCTAACGCCACATGACCTGTAACAAAGAATGGTTCTCGTCCCTCTCATTTGATGTCACATGTAGAAAATGTTACTTTTGCCGATAATTCTTCAACTCCTATAATTGCTAAGGGTTCGGCTAGAGTAAATAATCACTACACTTTAAAAGATGTGGCACTTGTTAAAATTTGAAATACAACTTGCTTTCTGTTTCACAATTGCTAGATGAAAATCTGGAAATTATTTTCACTAAAAATTGTTGCAAGGTTGTAGATTCAAATAGTGAACTCATTTTTAATATGTCTCGGTTTAGAAGAGTTTTTAAAGCTGATTTTGATATGGCATCCTCTAAGCATAGATGTCTAGTTGCTAATGATTCAAAAGACTTATATTTTTGGCATCGTAGACTTGGTCATGTAGGCTTTGATCATCTCACACGTGTTAGTGCTCTTGATCGCATACATGGGCTGCCTAAGCTTAAAGGGGACAAAGAAATTGTGTGATCTTCTTGTAGACATGCTAAGATGGTTGCAGGTTTACATGCTCCTCTCACAATGACTATGACAACTGAACCGGGTCAACTTTTGCACCTTGACACTGTAGGACCTTCACTTGTTCAATCCTTCGGAGCTAAATGGTATCTTCACGTGATTGTTGATGACTACTCTAGATACTCTTGGGTTTATTTTATGACATCTAAGAATGAAGCTCGAGCTCATCCATCGGTACTTGTTCTTCCGGTACTCTTAAGCACTTCTTGAGTTGGGATACGTGAAACACGTCGTGCACGTCGGAGAGGTGCGTTGGCATCTCTAGTTGATAGGCTACTTCTCCTCGCTTGTCCAGAATCTTGAATGGCCCGATGTAGCGAGGTGCTAATTTTCCTTTGATGTTGAACCGTCGTTGGCCTCGGATAGGCGATACCCTAAGATACACGAAGTCTCCCACTTCGATGGTCAATTTTCTTCGCCTATTGTCCGCATAACCTTTTTGTCGTGATTGAGCAGCCTTCAAGTTTTCTCGTATCGTTTGGACTTGCTTCTTGGCGTCTTGCAGCACTTCGGGTCCAAACACTTGGCTCTCTCCGGTCTCATTCCAGAACAGCGCCGTTCTACACCGTCTACCATACAATGCTTCGAAAGGTGACATCTTCAAGCTGGCTTGGTAGCTGTTGTTGTAGGAGAATTCAGCATACGGCATGCTCCTATCCCAACTACGCCCATGTTTCAAGGCGCAAGCTCTCAACATGTCTTCCAAAATTTGATTTGTCCTCTCAGTTTGCCCGTCGGTTTGCGGGTGATAAGCAGAGCTGAAATTCAGTCGTGTACCCATAGCTTCATGCAGCTTCTTCCAGAACATAGAGGTAAATTGAGTACCCCGATCTGACACTATCCTCTTCGGAACTCCATGGAGACACACGATTTGCTCCATATACAGCTCGGCTAGTTCTGCGACGCGGTACGTGGTTCTAACAGGAAGGAAATGGACTATTTTCGTCAATCGGTCCACAATAACCCAAATGGAGTCGTAACCAGACTGAGTACGTGGCAATCCGACAATGAAATACATGATGATATCTTCCCACTTCCACTCAGATACTTTCAATGGCTGCAACAGTCCAGCGGGTCTTTGATGTTCGGCCTTCACCCGTTGGCACGTGTCGCATAAGGCAACATATTCAGCTATGTCCCTTTTCATACCATCCCACCAATAGCAAGTTTTCAGGTCCTTGTACATCTTTGTACAGTTGGGATGTATGTAATAAGGTGAGTCATGTGCCTCCTTTAATATCGTGTCACGGATGTGCTTCACGTTAGGCACACAAGTCCTTTTTCCTAACCAAAGCGTGCCTTTCTCGTCTTCCTTGAAATCCTTTTCTATGCCTTGTCGGATTCTTTCTTTGATTTCCTTGATTTCCTCATCTGTTGCTTGGCCATCCCGTATCTCTTGTTCCAGCGAGGAGTTCAGTTCTATCACCTCCATCTCGTTCAAGAACCCGAGATGCCGTTTAAACTCCTTGCACAGCTCAGGTGGCAGCTGTCGAACCGTGAGTTGGTGACATGCTCCTTTTCGGATCAACGCATCAGCTCCTACATTGGCCTTTCCGGGGTGAAAGTTGATTCCAACATCATAATCCTTGATGAGTTCCAACCATCGACGTTGCCTCAAATTCAGATCCGTTTGCGTGAATATATACTTGAGGCTTTTGTGATCCATATAGATCTTACATCGGTGGCCAAGGATATAATGCCTCCAAATCTTCAAGGCATGTACCGCAGTTGCAAGTTCCAAGTCATGTGTGGGGTAATTCAGCTCATGTTTCTTTAGTTGTCTCGATGCATAGGCTACCACTTGTCCTCCTTGCATGAGCACACATCCAAGCCCTTGTCTTGATGCGTCACAATATATGTCGAAGCTCTTGCTCACGTCCGGCAATACGAAAACCGGCGCTGTGGTTAGTCTCTTTTTGAGCTCCTCAAAGCTTTCTTGACACGCTGGTGTCCACTGAAATGTTTTTCCCTTCATTAGCAATTCAGTCATAGGCTTCGCTATTTTGGAGAAATCCTTGATGAACCGGCAGTAGTATCCAGCCATCCCTAGGAAACTCCGAATATCTCTCACATTCTGCGGTTGGTTCTACTTCAGAACATCTCCCACTTTTCCGGGATCAACCGATACTCCTCCCTCAGAGATGATGTGGCCTAGGAACGATATCTCCTTTAGCCAAAATTGACACTTGCTGAACTTGGCATACAATTGATGCTCTCACAGTTTCTGCAACGTCAACCTCAAGTGTTCTTCGTGTTCTTCCTCGCTTTTCAAATACACCATGATATCGTCGATGAAAACCATGATGAACTTGTCCAAGTACTCCATGAAGACCTTATTCATGAGGTACATAAAGTATACGGGTGCATTCGTTAACCCAAAAGACATAACTGTATATTCATACGAACCATACCGTGTTCGAAATGCAGTCTTTGGTATGTCGGAGGGCTTAATATTCAGCTGGAAGTATCCCGACCGAAGATCAATCTTGGAGAATATTCGAGCACCTTTCATTTGGTCGAACAGGTCCTCTATACGGGGCAGCGGGTATTTATTCTTGATCGCCACCTCATTGAGAGACCTATAATCCACACAAATCCTTTGGGTCCCATCCTTCTTGTATACGAAGAGCGCGGGGGCTCCCCATGGTGACGAGCTTGGACATACAAAACCCTTTTCTAGCTGCTCCTGAATTTGCTTCTTAAGTTCCACTAGTTCATTAGCGGGCATCCTATACGTCCTTTTCGCTATAGGTGCAGTTCCAAGTATTAAATCAATGGCAAATTCAATGTCCCAATCAAGGGGCACACCTGGAAGTTCTTCCGGGAACACATCTGATTATTCTTGAACTACCGGAATGCTTTTCAATGTCGCTTCTTCGATGTGGTTCAGCACTGCCTTCTCGGTTGCAGGTTGGGCTGCCTCGAACTCAATGCGAGTATGGTGCTCACTTGTCAACTGCACGATCCTCTGAGCACATTGAATCACTCCGTTGTGCTTGCTTAACCAATCCATTCCAAGTATTATGTCAATCCCTTTGGAATCCAAGACAATAAGGTTGGCGAGAAAGTTTACCCCTCTTATTTTAAGGCTTACTCTCGGAATAGAATTTAGAATTGAAAGAAGTGATTTCTCAACTATATGCATCAAGGTGTATGAACTAAGCAACTTCTTTCATTAATATCAGCCTATATGAGGATGTGAACAAGTGCCGAAGCATATCACATCTCTCTACTATGTGTGGATGTGGACTTTCGTAGAAGCGTCCCACAACTCATACCCAAGCACACAAACATAAGCAATCATCACAAAATTTCAGCACACCACTCTTATTCAAGCTACTACGATCTAAGCGTTCCTATCACAGCTTTATCCAATGGAAACCTAAACTTAATCGTGAGAACCGGTGCTGTTCTCACTGTGTGACGGGGGTGGTCCATACATGGGCGCACGCCATGGTGAGTCGGCAGTCCATGTAGGGATAGATGACGCTGGTGCTCCATTTGTTCCCGCCTTGGCACGAGTCTCTTGTTTTTCCAGCAAATACAGCTTCTTGCGGAGGTAACGGATCTCTTCTTGTGCGCTTGCATAGCGGTTTCCTAACTCCACGAGCAACCTCTGAGACTTATCAGCTTGTGGGTTGGAAAGAGCTCCTCCATGGGGTCCAATGATCTCCCTTGTACCACTCTTCCGATACGGGTGCAGCTCAAAAGTAGTGTTCTCAAGCTGCTCACGGAAGGCGTAGCACAGTCCGGTGAGTGCATCCCATGCAGCATCATCAATAGCTTCTGCCCTTGTAGCTCTCCATGTGGGTGCGAAGTGCTGAGTGACGACCCTACCGTTAGATAGGATGGTTACTTCAGCCTTCCACTCTTCATGTCCGAGACGAGGGACTTTCTTGAGAAGATATTCCGGGTATAGGCTGCAGCAATCCAGAAATTCTTTGAGCTCCTTGGATATATGTCCTCCTTCCATTCCGTCGGACCGAAATTCTTGAACTGAATGGTTGGCCCATTCATCACCTTCATTATTGGTCTCAGCAAGGGGTGGCTCCTCCTCGGGTTCATCTCATCCCGTCATAGCTTCATGAGGCTCCACGGGGTGTAAGTCTGCGTGAAACTCCTCCTAAGGTGCATACCAATGCCGTTCTTGTGGATCATCCTCCATATCGTCTTCGAATGGTTTCACCTCTTCCGGGTCCTCTTCCTAATGCATAGAGCTATTGACTTCCTCTTTGTCATGAGGTTCCGTCTTCACCTCCTCCCAATATGGTCCATCGGACACCTCAATGGGGTTAAGTGCACTCCCACGTGGTGGAGGACGAGTACTTATGCATGCCGTGCTCCTGATCACCGGCATCTATAAGACATGAGAAACTTTAGAGAAGGAAGAAAATAGCTCCAAAACTTCAGAAGCAATGGAGCAAGAAAACAAATGTTGCTGTCCAAAAGAAGAGAAAAAGAGGGGCTGAAAATAGCACTTTGCGGTGGCTGAATTGACAAGTGCAGCAGCAAGCACTTTTTTCGAAAATAGCAGTTTATAGGGGTGTTCATATGTGTTTTAGAGTGTCCATTCTACCTAGGCTTGCGTCCTATGGTCAACGTGGCTCTGATACCAATCTGTGACACCCGGTTCCGACAATAGAACCAAGTGAATGCATATGTGTGCCTAGGATGTTCATCACACATGCACATGTAATCCACAAACTGAATTTAGAATATAACCACGAATAAATAGTGTTTAAGTACTTTATTACAATGACTTAATGTCTGACTCATAAATGTCTATCTATTCTTGCAGCGGAAGACTCTAAACGACAGCGGAATATCAATAAAGGCAGCAGGCTCCAACTTCAACTCCACCGGCATGTTGAGGGTAGTTTGCACGCCTAGTACTCCACATGGTCCTCGAAGTACTCTTCTCCTGTTGCTGATGTTTATGTGGTAATGCAAGGGTGAGTACATGTCGTACTCAGCAAGTGCGGGAAAAGTATGACATGTAGCGTACAACAAGGTATGGAGTAAAAAGGCTCATTGCAGCAAGCAAATTTTATTTCACAAACATGGTAAAACAACAACTAAGTCTACGTGAAATTTAATCCCAATATAACCAAGTAAAACAACAACATTCCTTCATCATAAATCACCTTTTCTCAAGTCTCAACCAGCCACTAATTTTCCTCAAGTTCATCTCATACTCATAAATATTCATAACCATATCATATTCACATAACCGAAACCAAACTCATTTTCATGACTCAAAACAGTCCCAAAACCAATCCCAATGACCATACCATAACCATACCGAATAACCATCCCAAGTTTTCCCTCTAATCATGTGAGTTGGCCAGGTGCTTGTGACCGGAAGCATGGCTATCATGATAGTTTTACACTCTACAGAGGTGGCACCACGTTAACCAAAAGTTTGTGATTTCGTCACCCGTCGGCGACTGCAGAACGTCCATTATACCACAACCGTCGGTGTATGGCCAAGAGATCACAAAATAGCCTTTACTAAGGGGCTACTAGATGTATGGACTCACTGAGGTTTCATCGGCAGGCTCGAATCACCATTCTCCCACCCACGGGCCCCCCTCTTGTGCCATACAGTTCCCAGGGCAGTCCCTCTCGACTCCCATTCCCCGCGCCATCCACGGTCCATAACAAGCTAGCAACACACCTAATTAGTCAGCTAAGCCACACCCATATTTGGCCTTGTGGTGGCACTGTTTCCCTAGCATGTGCTAGCATGAACCGATCCTTAGATCTACGGCAAGTAAACCACCATCTCATTCAGTGACATCCACGAACCAATCTTGCCTAGATCTCCCCGGTTCCATGCTCATTAACATCATCAAGTTCTCATCATCATTATTCATATGAGTGAAGTAGCTAACCACGTTTTAATTCAGCTTTCTGTATCCCACAAACCAAGCGAAGCAAAAAGTAAAAATGACCATACCCGACTCATCAACTTTCCCGGCGATAAGGATGGTTAACAAAACTAGTAAACTCCTATTAAAGGGTATCCCATCAAGTTACTCAAGCTTACACGTTTTCAAACAAAACAGTTTCAAAATATGGGATCAATATGGTCAAGGGGCGCTTGCCTTGCTCCCGTGGTTCTTGTTGTTCGAGCGTCTCGAAGTCTTGGTGCTGTAGTTACTCGTAGATGGCCTCTTGAGCTTGTTCTTCTACTCACGATCACGCACATACAAAATTTACAGCAATCAATCATCATGCACAAACTTTACTCAAGATGCAATGGGGTAGACGAATGCAAATCCTATGGTGCTGTCTTATTAAACCAGTTTGTACGTGTTCTTGCATGTTTTAATGGCTTTCATTTGGTTTTATGATGAACAAGGGTGCTGGGATGAAGTGTGGACATGGTGATGATCTTGACTCAAGATCTAGATCAATTCCACCGTCAAAAATCGATCAAAACTTGATCTGTCCACACGAAAAAGTTTCTGTTCGAAGGGGGCAAAGGAAACGGATGCGTAGAAACAGAGGTGATGTCGTAAGATGGGTAATGGGGACCTACCTCACTTCCTTTTGGTGGCAGGTCCTTCCTTCTAGCAATGGCAGCAGCGAGGAATTTTTCTATGGAAGATTAGGGCAGGACAGATCGTCGGGGTTCGACGGCGGGGCTCGATGGCGGGGCTCATCGGTGGGGCTCACCGGCGACCGAACTCCGGCGAGGTGGGGGGTGACAACTCGGCGAGTTGGGGGGGGGGGGAAGTCGCCGACTTGGGGGGGAGAGGAGGGGGCTTCGGCCAAAAGGGGAGGGATTTGAGTTCTATTTATAAGGGGGAGAGGGAGGAATCCTACTCCAAAAACATGCAAAGTTTGCTTCCGGACCTACTGTTTTTAGTGCTACTCATGTAACACCTCACAGGTCAGTAGTTGGGTACAAAAATCCTCAAACTTTTGCTCATAAACCTGCTGTTTTATCTCAGCCTTTGCGTGTTACTTCTGCTGGACATTGTGTGTACTGGATTCCTAAATGCCTTTTGACTAACCCCAGTATTGAGTCATCGACGTATTGTACTTCTATGTAGGTTACACACTTGAGGAAGGAGAACATTTGGATTGTGGATTCAGGATGCTAACGCCACATGACCTGTAACAAAGAATGGTTCTCGTCCCTCTCATTTGTGTCAGATGTAGAAAATGTTACTTTTGCCGATAATTCTTCAACTCCTATAATTGCTAAGGGTTCGTCTAGAGTAAATAATCACTACACTTTAAAAGATGTAGCACTTGTTAAAAATTTAAAATACAACTTGCTTTCTGTTTCACAATTGCTAGATGAAAATCTGGAAATTATTTTCACTAAAAATTGTTGCAAGGTTGTAGATTCAAATAGTGAGCTCATTTTTAATATGTCTCGGTTTGGAAGAGTTTTTAAAGCTGATTTTGATATGGCATCCTCTAAACATAGATTTCTAGTTGCTAATGATTCAAAAGACTTATATTTTTGGCATCGTAGACTTGGTCATGTAGGCTTTGATCATCTCACACGTGTTAGTGCTCTTGATCGCATACGTGGGCTGCCTAAGCTTAAAGGGGACAAATAAATTGTGTGATCTTCTTGTAGACATGCTAAGATGGTTGCAGGTTCACATGCTCCTCTCACAATGACCATGACAACTGAACCGGGTCAACTTTTGCACCTTGACACCGTAGGACCTTCACTTGTTCAATCCTTCGGAGCTAAATGGTATCTTCTTATGATTGTTGGTGACTACTCTAGATACTCTTGGGTTTATTTTATGACATCTAAGAATGAAACTTTTAGTCACTTTAGAACCTTATTTCTTATATTATCAAATGATCACCCAAGATCTTTAAAAGCAATTAGAAGTGATAACGGAACCAAATTTAAAAATCAATCGTTTGATCACTTTTGTGCTGAAAATGGAATAGATCATCAATTTTCTTCACCATATGTACCTCAACAAATGGTATTGTAGAGAGAAAGAACAGAACCTTAGTTGAGATCTAGGACTATGCTTGATGAATATCAAACTTCTAGAAAATTCTGGGCTGATACAATTGCAACTGCTTGTTATTTCTCAAATCATTTTTTCTTGCGTGCGGAGCTAGGTAAAACACCATATGAACTTTGGTTTGGACATAGGCCTAGTGTCACAAACTTTCGGGTCTTTGGATGCAAATGTTTTGTTAAGAAACATGGTAATCTTGATAAATTTGAACCTAGATCCGTTGATGGCACGTTTCTTGGTTATCCATCTCATACTAGAGGCTACCGTGTCCTTTTACATGACACTAACAAAATTGTGGAGACTTGTGAGGTTTCTTTTGATGAAGCTAGCCCAAGTACTAGCTCTAATATTGCAGGACCAGACCCATATCCGCAGGGGGAGAGTATTTTCATCAAAGAAGATGAAGAAGTGATGCTGCTGCCCAAAAATTCAGGAGCTAATGACATTGTTCCAGCTCCTGATTTTGATTCAAAATCAGCACCGACGACCACCATTGCTGGTCCAGATCGTCCTCAAGTCACAAGTTCTTCAATTTGTGATGAACATGAAGAATAAGGAGCTTGTGAATTTTCTACTCCCCTCCGGGTCCTCAAAAGTCATCATCCACAAAAAATGATTGGAAGCTTGCACGAACGAGTCACACGGTCCAGGTTTTGTGATCCAAACTCTCATGCTCATTCTGCATTTTTTGCTTCTTTTGAACCCAAAGATATATCACACGCACTCACTAATGAATCTTGGATTATTGCCACGCAAGAAGAGTTAGAAAATTTTGAAAGTAATAATGTATGGGAACTTGTACCTCCACCTCAAGGTCACACTCTAATCAGAACTAAATGGGTGTTTAAAAATAAACAAAGTGAGGATGGGGTTGTGGTTAGGAGTAAGGCTAGGTTGGTTGGTCCAGGTTTCACACAAGTTGGACTAGATTTTGATGAAACTTTTGCTCCTGTTGCTAGATTAGAAGCCATAAGAATTTTGTTAGCATTTGCTGAATCTAAAGGTTTCAAGTTATATCAATTGTATGTTAAAAGTGCTTTTCTTAGTGGCTACATAGATGAGTAGGTTTATGTCAAGCAACCAACGAGTTTTGAAAATCCAAATTTTCCTAATCATGTTTACAAACTTTCCAAAGCCTTGTATGATCTTAAACAAGCTCCTAGAGCATGGTATGATAGGTTAAAAACATTCTTACTTGAAAAGAGGTTTACCATGGGCAAGGTTGATAAAACTCTTTTTGTGCTTAAGCATGGCAATGACTCATTATTTGTTCAAGTGTATGTGGATGATATTATCTTTGGTTGTGCTTCTCATGATCTTGTGTCCAAGTTTTCAGCTATGATGATTTTAGAATTTGAGATGAGTATGATGGGAGAACTCACATACTTTTTGGGGCTGCAAATCAAGCAAACCAAGGAGGGTACTTTTGTGCATCAAACAAAGTATACAAGAGACCTTCTTAAGCGCTTGAACATGGACAAAAGCAAGTCTCTTTGGACACCAATGGTACAGCAACGACACTTGAACTTGATGAAGATGGTGAACCCGTGGATCAAAAAGAATATAGAAGTATGATTGGATCACTTTTGTACCTCACGGCATCAAGACCAGATATACAATTCAGCATATGTTTTTATGCACGATTTCAAGCTTTCCCACGTGCTTCACATCGTCAGGCCGTCGAAAGAATTCTCAGTTACTTACATGGAACTCAAGAATTTGGGATTTTTCTTCCTTCTTCCTCAACCGTTACTTTGAAAGCTTTTTCGGATGCTGATTTTGGGGGTTGTAGAATTGATAGGAAAAGTACTTCGGGTGCTTGTCATTTTCTTGGTAATTCACTTGTTTCTTGGTCCTCTAGAAAACAAAATTCAGTTGCACAATCCACAGCCGAATCTGAATATGTAGCTGCTTCTAGCGCTTGTTCACAAATTCTTTGGATTGTTCAAACACTTAAGGACTATGTGATTGATCTAGATAGTGTTCCACTATTTTGTGATAGCACTAGTGCCATTTGCATTGCTAAAAGCCCCGTGCAACATTCGAGAACAAAGCACATTGACATTAGGTATCACTTTCTCCGTAATAATGTTTAAAAAGGAAACATTGTGCTTCACCATGTAGATACCGAACAACAATTGGCTGACATTTTTACAAAACCTTTGGATTTCACTCGTTTTTGTTTCATTTGTAGTGAAATAGGGGTTATGCATCCTTATGGCTTAAATTGAGGGGGAGTTTTAAACTTGGGAAGTCTATGTGTGAATCTGAATTTAAAATAATATGAGCATAGTATTTCATACATATATGAATTTGTGATTCTTTTTATACGCTGAAAGCTCTTACTACATTACTCATGTTATACATGTTGTAGTTTTTACCATGACTAGTAATTGGAATAATTATTTACACTAAATCTGGTCATGATTGAAACTTTCTTGCTGTTTTAAACTTGTTGCATGCTCACAAGTGCTTTTAATAATGCAACAATAATCAATCAACTATTCACATGTTGAGCTTTTATGTTCAAATGAAAAATTGAGAAAAAGATCAAGAGAATATGCATGCATCACACATCTTCTTTTGAGATGGCTTATCATTGCACATAGATATGAACTTAGAAGAAGTTGTGTATGACTAAAACCATGTCCTTAAGCTTCTGATTGTCAAATGACATAGGCTTGGCTTGGTTGGTTAGAATAAGGCTGATGCGGCATATAATCTCTTACAAATGTCATATGATCTGAATTTGTGCTTTGAAAAATAATTAAAATAAAGCAACAAGTGTCATGCTTTCAGGTCTTGACATAGTTAAGTTTGTGAGATCATGACTTGCTTAAGTTGAAAATTGCACTTGATCTCTAGCATGGCTTACACTACTTTATGTATCTCATTGATGTGATAGTGTAAGTTACTTGATAGTATGGCTTGGATGAGTTTTGTTTTATATGTATATTTTTTAAATATGCGCATAACAATTAAAATTTCTCTTTTGAACCTTGCTGAATATATTGTCAAAGGGGGAGAAATTGATCATACATTGCACGATTGACAAGTGTTTTGGCACGATCCTTCTCAGGGGGAGAATTTTTGTTCTTCTTCTCATTTTTTTCTGATTTACAAAGGGGGAGAAATATGTATAGGGGGAGAATTTTTTGTTTTGAAATTTCTTTCTCATTTGATTGTTTTCAAAACTTTTCGTATGAATAAGCCAATGTTTGTATTTTAAGTGGTTGCCAATGCATTCATCAAGGGGGAGATTGTGAGACCTATGTGTGCTGAATACATTGGCTATGACGATAAAAATTTTGAATTCTGCCAAAACACTATTTTTGTCAAGGTCCTACTCTAGGTCCGAGCTCCGACAAGATCCGACGTAAGGTCCGACTTGCTATGGCTAGGTCCGGCATGTGTTTGGTTAGCTCCGGCGGTAGGTCCAACTAGCTTTGGTAAGTTCTGGTGCTAGGTTCTGCTAACTTTGGTAAGCTCCGGCTCAAGGTCCGGTTAGCTTTGGCAAGGTCCGGAGCTAAATCGCAATGGTTCTGTTTTTACCATGCAAATGTTTCGAACTTGCTTTACATCTATGGAAAGTTTGCTTTGTATTCTTTTACTAAGTTTTTGAAGTGTTATGGCTGTTTACGGTGGTTAACATTTTGCTATGGTTTGCAACATGCTTATGTGAGGTGTTCACATAAGGTGTTGTGGTTTTCGGAACTAACGTGAGTCATGTCGCAAACTTGTGCTCGAAAGTATTGGTTGTTTATTCATGTGCAGGTGTTGCTTGAGTTCAAGATATGGCTGGTGACAGGATCCATTGAACTAGTCTTAGGGAGAAGATGAGGTTCAACAACCAAGTTCAGGAGGAATTGTGGTTGAGTTGATCGGGAGGTCACGCAACATGTTTGGATCAAGAACAATGCATATGAAGGTATCGTGAACATCATTGGAAGGTGTTTGCATGTGTGCAAGGAGTGCATGAATGTGACAACATGGTTCCAAGGCGTGATGAAGAGATGTGGACGTAAAGAATTTGTAGGAAAGGTCCAACCGGCTGGATTATGGACTCAGGCTGCGGCGGCTGAGTCGGTTATGGCTCAAATATGGAAAGATTTGAGTTGGTTATGATAGGATTTCATGTGGACACGAAGTTGAGTTGTTTTAGGAATATGGGATACATTCCTAAGGTGTTTGGAAGTCTTAAGATTGCTTCTATCTGCGTATAGAAGAGTCTTGAGCAGTTATGGAAAGTTTTGATTCAGAAACTGAGTAGGATTAGAGTCCTAGTTTCAATTGGGTTGGCCTCCGGGCTGGTTATATAATCAAGGGAGGCCAGAGCTCTTGGTAAGATGACTTTGGGCTGTTCCTCTTATGTTTTGATCAATAAAATTCGTAATTTAGAGGAGCTTTTGTGTCTTGTTCGTCCGACTTGTTTTTGTCAAGTCTTCCTTGTCGAGTTTCTGGACAGCACGGCAGTGCTTCTGTGTTTTGATCATAACTCGAGTTTTACAGATCCAATTGACGTGATTCTTTTTGGGTTGTCTTCACAACTTGATTATATATCATCTGTGAAAATTTCACGGTCATTGGATTTATAGTTTCAGATCTACACGAGTTTCTTTACAGTGTTGCAGATCTGTTTTTTACTCGAGTAGAACAGATTGACCATCGTTTGATCTTTCGATCATAACTTGAGTTTTTCTTGACGGTTTTCCGTGATTCTTGTTGTCATGTCTTCGTGACTTGATTATCTATAATATATACTACTTTTTTCATGATTGAACACATTTAGATCAGTCGCATACACGGTTTCTTTAACAGATCGATTTTCTGCCGAGGGGGTTTTTGTTGCTTCCGCTAAAAAGTTTAAATCTACCATTCACCTCCATATGGTAGATTTTCACGTGCTCTCTGATCCTACAATAAGGCATGCCATAAGGAACCCTTTCCCCTCCCATCAATAGATCAAATTGTAGATTCTACTTCTGGCGGTGATCTACTGTGCTTCCTAGATGCTTATTCTGGTTTTCATCCAATACCCATGTCTAGAGAAGATGAAGAGCACACTGCTTCTATAACAGTAGACGGCCTTTATTATTATGTCTCTATGCCTTATTGACTTAAAAACGCCTTGTCTACCTTTGTGCGTGCCATGCATAAGACATTCGGGGATCTAATAAGGGACTTAGTGGAAGTGTACGTCGATGACATAGTAGTGAAGGTCAAGTCACATACATCTCTGTTAGACAACTTAGCCTTAGTCTTCGACAAGCTACGCACAACACACACCAAGCTAAACCCAGATAAGTGCATATTTGGAGTCTCTGCCAGGAAGCTCCTCGGTTTCTTGGTCTCGCACCCAGGGATCGAGGCTAACCCTGACAAGATCAAGGCTATAGAGATGATGTGTCCTCCCGCCCAAGTCAAGGACGTACAAAAGCTCACGGGATGCCTAGCCGCTCTCAGTCGGTTCATCTCCCGACTAGCAGAGCGCGCTCTCCCGTTCTTTAAGCTTCTGCAGAAGACCGGACCATTTGTCTGGACTGAAGAAGAGGACAAGGCGTTCCAAGAGCTGAAGCAGTACCTCACCTCGCTACCGATCATCGTAGCTCCGGAGTCGGGTGAGCACCTGCTGCTCTACATTGCCGCGAAGGAAGAAGTCGTTAGCATGGTCCTGGTCGCCGAGCACCAGAATCGGAGCGACTCCAAACACCAAGCGAAGAGCCTGCTGCTGGTTCCGAGTCTCAGGACCCGGACCCCAAAGGAGAGCTTGAGGTAGCTCCAGGCTAGGATGCCCTCGGGTCCCAGCTCCCGGAGGCCGGACCCCAAGACCAAGAAGTTGCAGGCCTCCTGCCAATAGAGGAAGATGTTCCGGACTCCTCCAAGAGGGTCCAGACCACTCAGCGATCGGTCTACTACATCAGTGAGGGCCTCCACGACACCAAGACGTGGTATTCGGAGGTCCACAAGCTGCTCTATGCGGTGCTGATCGTGTCAAGGAAGCTCCGCCACTACTTCCAAGCTCACAGGGTCTCGGTGGTCACGACCTACCCACTGAAGACGGTGTTCCACAGCCCCAATGCAATGGGCAACATAGCAAAGTGGGCAGCTGAGCTGGCGGATTTCGACCTCGATTTCCTGCCACGCCACACCGTCAAGAGTCAGGCACTGGCAGACTTCGTGGAAGAATAGACTCCGTCTCTAGGGCCAAGACGATGGCGACCCGGAGACCAGATCCCCGGTGTTCACCGAACCCCACTGGACACTCTACTTTGACGGCTCCTCGCACAAGCAAGGTGCTGAAGCGAGGGTCCTGCTCATCTTGCCAGCGGGAGAGCAGTTTAAGTACATGGTGCACCTCGACTTCAAGGCTACGAACAACATGGTGGAGTACGAAGCCCTCATATTTGGGATGAGTACTGCCCTGTCTTCAGGCGTGTGGCAGATGCTAGTCAAAGGAGACTCCCTACTCTTCATCAAACAAGTCAAGCGTGAGTACTCCTGCAATGATCCTCAGCTAGCTGCCTATCTTATCCACGTGCAGAAGATGGAGAAGGAATTTCATTCCTTGGAGTTGTGATATATCCCCCGCAACAACAACACGGTGGCAGGCGACCTTTCAACAAAAGCCTCTACATGGGCTCCGGTCCCTGAAGGCGTCTTTGAAAGGAAGCTACTGCGTCCAACAGCCTAGCCTGCCGAACCAAGCGAAGGGGGCGAGTCCATCACCTCGAAGTTGGCAGTCCTGGCGGCCCTACAACCATGGCGCCCGCTAAGGATCGTATGCGTCACCGGGGACTCCATGCAACCCGGCGCCCAAGATCCAGAAGCTCAAGTAGGTCCTGATGCATGGATCATGGAGGTCCGGACCTACTTGAAGGACAATATCCTTCTCAATGAACATGTATCCACTGAACGGATCATTCGTATGGCTAAGAGATACATACTGGTAGATGGGGATCTCTACCAGCGTGGCGCCAACAGCGTCCTATTGCGGTGCATAACCCGAGCGGAGGGCTGCGAGCTACTCGCAGAGATCCATGGAGGCGAGTGCGGAAAACCACGCTTCGTCTCGCATGCTGGTCGGTAAAGCATTCCGGCATGGCTTCTACTAGCCGTCACCTCTCTTGTATGCCATCGATCTGGTCAAGAGATGCAAGGCATGCCAGTTTCACGCCAAGCAGATCCACACACCGGCACAGATGCTGCAGATGATCCCGCCCTCACGGCCATTCGTAGTATGGGGGCTGGACATCCTGGGGCCATTCCCCAGAGCCGTCGGAGGGTACCGGTACCTCTACGTTGCCGTAGACAAGTTCACCAAGTGGCCGGAAGCAACCCATGTGGTCACCATCAACAAGCAGTCCACAATAAAATTCATCAAGTCAATCATCTGTAGCTTCAGGGTCCCGAACAGGATCATCACCGACATGGGACCCAGTTCATCAGTGCAGCATTCCAATAATACTGTGAGGACCTTGGTATCCAGGTCTGCTACGCGTCCCTTGCTCACCCAGAGAGCAACAACCAGGTCAAGAGAGCCAATGCTGAGATACTCAGGGACCTCAGGATGCGTACATACGCTGGCCTGGAAAAGCATGGTGCCAACTGGATTGATGAGCTTCCGTGCGCACTATGGCCTAGCCGGACATCACCCAGCCGAGCCACAGGGGAGACTCCCTTCTTCCTGGTCTACGGAGCTGAGGCCATCCTCCCTACGGAGATCACCTTGGGCTCCCCTCATGTCAAGACATATGATGAAGCCACACAGAAGCAGATTCGGCGTGAAGATCTCGAGCTCGTCGATGAGCACAGATGGAAGGCAGCAATCCGGAACGTACGATACCGACTGGCGCTCCGGCGCTACCACCAGCGGTTCGTGCGGATCAGAGAGCTGCGGGTGGGCGACCTAGTGTCCGGCGAATACTTTCCCGGGAGGGGTCCAACAAGCTTTCCCCCCACTGGGAAGGTCCCTTCCGGGTGACACAAGTATGCCGACCAGGATGCGTCCGCCTGGCGATGAAGGATGGCGACCCGATTCCAAACCCGTTGAATATTGAGCACCTCTGTAAGTTTTACCCGTAGCTTAGGGTAGGGCAGTCTTTTTCTGTAAAAGGGCCATAGTGCCTAGGACCAGCGCTCGGATCAACTAAACTCCAGGGGGTTCCGGCTACCCCTGTCATCCCGGAGTGGGTCATTGAACTCCTATACAGCCTGACTCCTCCTATGTAGCACCATGATAAAGAAAACTCTTGCCCTACCTTATGCACATCTACATTTTTGCAACTTTTCTTTCAAGATTGCGTATATTTTTGCATGCCCTCGACGTGTACATAGTTGTGTTTCTCTGCCTCGCTCTTGGTCAAAATTATGCTGTCAAGCTACAAGACGGAAATGCCTGAGGCTCCTGTCTTGTCTCCGTACCCCTTGGTTACCTTCCTGCTTGGGTCCGGTGGCACCAGAAGGATGCCCCCCTCGGAGTTCCCTGCTAGAGGGAGGTCTAGGGTGTGTAGCCTGCTTAGCCTGGTCCTGTACCCTAAGCATGCACATACTGCCTCCTCAGCGCAGCACCAAAGTGCTGGGGCCCGGATGGCAGACCACCCTGGGAAGAATGGTAACCATGGTCCGGACATTAATACACCGAATTGGCCAAGCCCGTAGCTTAGCAGAGGACCATAAGCCATAATGCGGTCAGCGAACAGGGAAAATACAACTACATGGCATGGTTACCCCTTTCTTCTAGTGTTTGTGCAGGCCACAGGGCTCCGGTCCATGCGGTTTGTTCTGGAACACCACATTTCCCAGGGGGCCACTCTCGGACCCCCAAAGATGGCGTCTCCCGAAGAGTCCGGAGCTGGTGTCTTGCGCCTTTTTGGCAGGCGTCCCCAAACACTTGAGCAAACCTGCCAGGGAGCCATCACGACTCGTCAAGGCAAGCAAGACGGCCGGACCCCTGCAACACGCAACAAGGAAGTGGGAACATATCTACAGCAAGCAACAAGGAAGCATCAACCACTTTGGCAAATGAGAGAGCCTTCGGTCCTTGCGACATCAAGGACCAGGGGACCTCGCGAAAGCTAAAGTGGTCCTTCCTACCGGACCCTGTGCCAAGTCACTGAAGGATGAAAGACCAACAAAAAGGTTTTCATTCATCAGCACAGGAGTACAAGACAAGCCACAAAAGACAAAAGAAAGATACAAAGGTCGGGACCTGCCTAGGACTCGCCCGCACCATGCATAAACCACTCGGCGACGAGGGCTCCTAAGTCTTCGACCTCAGACCGAGCTGCCGCCTCCCTTGCAGTGACAGGGCCTTGGACGACCGGCTCCAGGGAGACACTGGGGTCCCATCTTCGGAAGCAAGTCAACACATGTGTTGCCACCTCCTTAGCCAGGGCCTTTCCCTCTGCCTCTAGCTGGTCGATGACAACATCTTCCAACGCTGCCATCTTCAAGCCTGCAGAGTCAAGCACAGGGAGCACTTGGCTCATCTCCTGCGAAGGCTCGCCAGCGCGCACCAGGCTTTAACCGAAGGGCACTAGTGCTGATTCGGTGCCACCCAGGAAGTCCCAGACTTGCTGGACCTCTGCTGTGCGCGAAGCCCGGAGCTCCTGAAGCTCGCGCTGTGCCGCTGCCAGGGATGATGTGTTGCTCTCGGAGAGCCTTTTCTCCCTGGCAGCCAACGCCACCTCCCAGGCATCAAGCACACGGGCACGGCGCTGCAGTCCCTCCTCAAGGAACGAAACATCGAATTCTGCAGCCAGGAGGTCCTGGCGCTCCTTCATCTGCCTCTCCTGCTCCTTGTTCAGAGAGGCCTGCTGGCGATCCAAGTCGTCGACCCGAGACTTCAGCTCGACCTGCTCCCGCTGCAAGCACGACGAAGACTCCTCCTCCTTCTCTGCTAGCTCGCGCTCGCCCACTGAGATCTCACAGTGAGCCAGCGCTAGCCGTAGCTCCTCCAGGGTTGCGAGGCGATCGTTGGCCACCTGATGGGCCTCCTTGGCTTGTGCCCAGAGCTTCTTGGACTGCTCGTCCAGCTGATCAACCAGGTCCCACTGCCGGTTGGTAGGTTTCTACTCCTCCCGCGAGCAAGCCTCCTTCGTCTCCAACCTCCTTTGTGTCTTCCGGGTACGGAGGTTGAGCAACCTTTCCCAACCAACGAGGCGCTCCTCCTCCTGCTGGATGGCTTCCCACTCCTGGTCCAGCGCCAGCTGAACTCGGCGGAGGCTTGCCTGAGCCGAGGCCACGACCTCAGACAAAGGGACCCGCTCGACATGTTCCGGAGCCTCCTGGGCATCGTCCTACGGGATGTCGACGGCCATCGAAGTAGGCACCAAAATGCAGGGACCAAGGGAAGCTTCGGCTTGGTCCTCGAAAGGAGGCGGGTGAGCTTCCGGCTGGGAACTGCTACCCTCTGGGGTAGGGGCCGCGGTATCCAACGCGCCCTCATCGATGGCAGGAGCGAGCTCGTCACCATGTGCCGGCGGAGCCTTGTCAGCCACAGCTGGCCCGGAACCAGGCCCTGGAGCCTGGACCGAGGAAGAATCCTGGCTGGGGTCCTCCGCACCAGGGAACGCTGGGGAGACATCTGCAGAAGAGGCAGGTGGTGTGGACGTCATCGGCGCTGGAGGGTCCACGCCCTGAGCTGGAGCAGTCCCAGAAGCCGCCGATGGATCGTTGGACACCCTAGGCACCGGAGCGCTCCCAGGAGCACTTGCGGATGGAGCCCTACATAAAGAACAGGGGTCAGCAGACAACCTCAAAGCATAACCAAAAGAAGCAAGGGCTGGCCTCAGATGATCTACCTAGGGTCGGCGAGGCTCCATGAAGCGGCTCGGAAACGCTTTCCTAGGTCTCAGGAGCCACCAGATCCCCCGGCTGCAGTCGACCTCTTCGTCGACGGTGGAGGTGCTTTAGTTGCAGGACCTCCCTCTGCGGGCTTGGATGCAGGACTGGGCGTGCTGCCTCCAGTCACGCCCTCCGGTTCAACCTCGGGGGCGCTTGGGGCCGCCGCAGGCGCCACGGGGCCGGATGCCGAGATGAAGCCACCGTCTGCGTGCACCAGTCTCCGCTTCTTCCCGGGGGAGCTAGGCCAGGGGTCCGCCGGCGCATTCCCCTTTCCCTTGTCCAGGCTTGGGGCGGAGTAAGTTAGATCCACGGAGCCCGGCGCGGCAGTACTTGGAGCAGCAGGCGTCGGAGCGGAGGAAGAAGTCCTCTCGTCGCTCGCTCCAGTCACCCCAGGGATCGTTACTCCTTGTGAAGCATCACCAACCTGCCGGGGAGCGATGTCGATGTCGTCCAGCATTGGCATCGTCTTCAGGAGCTGCGATCTCAACTCCTGGTCCATGAAGATGGGCATGCATGACGCGGGTGGGTTGACGAGATCGTCGGAGATACCGCCGGTTCCAACATCGACGCACAGCTTCCCCAACATGGCGTCAAGGAGCTCTGTCTTCATGTTGGTCCCGGGACCATGCTCCAGGAGAGAAGAGTCATTCTCGCCGGTATACATCCAGATCGCACGGCAACGGTTTTGGAGGGAGCGATGCGCTGACCCATGCTCACTCTCGGTTTGGTCTTACTTCTTGTTTTTGTTGAAGTCGACCAACACCATCAGCGAAGACAACCCCCGGTCCGCCAGGAGCTTAATCCTCGCCAGCACGGGGGAGTAGGCACTCTCAAGGTGGGGCATCTTCTCCCAGTTGGTCTGCGTAGTCAAAGGAGGGAAGTCGGCAGATCCAGCCAGTCGTGGGCATCGGTCTTCACAATGACCCAATCATCCCTCCAGTTCTCCCACTTGTTGGGGGAGAGGGGAGAGATATATGTCGCCACGGATCTGGTGCGGTGCTGGAAGTAGTAGGCGCCCAGGAAGCTCGAGCTCCTCCCCGACGACCGCAGGATGAAGAACGCCCGAAATAGCCGCACCGACGGCCGCACCCCCACGAACATCTCGCAGAGGTGGACGAAGATCAACACCAGCACGAGGGAGTGCGGCGTCAGGTGCTGCAGCTGGAGCCCATAGAACTCCAGCAGGGTCAGAAATAAGGAAGAAGAGGGGAAGGCGAGCCCCGCCAGCATGTACTCGGTGAAGACGACGACTTCGCCGGGCTGAAGATCTACGAGCGGGAGGGATCCACAGTGAATCCTCCCATCGTATTGGGCGCCTGCCAGCCGATCAGGCGCCTCACGCGCCCCACATCGTCGATGCTTTAGAGACGAGACTCTTGGAGGTTCGTTGCCATTGGAGCAGGAAGAGAAGCAAGGAAGCAAGGCGTTCGGAGCAAAAGGAAGGAAGGAGAGGCGCAAAGAAGCAAATGAAGGAGCGGACTCCTGCCAGTTGTAGAGGACCTCTTTATTTGCCGCTGACTCTTTGAGAACTGCCGAGCGCGATGTGCCCGACAAAATCGCGCCTGCATCGGCTATACTGTCAGGGGCAGAGGCGCCAGGCCCACTCGGCAGACAATGTGGGCAAAAGACACCACTGTTACAATAGGCAAAAGCGGTTCCCCAATAAAGTCTGACAATAGGAAGAGCAGAGGTCGTGATGGGAACCGTCGCAAGTAATGTGACAGTTGCGTAAATGTCCCAAAAATGCAAAGTCAATAAAGTGAATGTTCATTCCCATTTGTTTTCGGAATGCATGAAAATGGGACTTACAAAAAATTTATACACGTAATGATGCACATGGGTGTCCAACCAAACGAGCTCTCACGTTCATTTGAAATATGTTAAGCCAAGGTTGAATTAACACCATGTGTAAAGTTCTCATGTGTAAGAGGGAGTCTAAAATTCAGATTTGAACTCATAACTTTGAATTCGAGGAAATTCATGGTGGCCACATCCTGATTTCAGAGTGCGCTAAAAAGGAGTCAAATATGATCATTTCCAATTGTGAGCTGAATTCAAATTTGAAAGTGAATTTCACACTGGATTTGGTTTATTCCAATTTCCGCTCATGTTTGAACTCCCGAAATATCAGAATGAGAGGATTTGCAGGAATGAAGATCTTTTGGAAACATTTGGAGGATAAGAAGAGGAGTAAAGGGGGTAGATCCCACATGTCATTGGGACGCTTTAACTTGCTCCCGAAGACTTCCTCTATTCAGTGTCGAACACCGTCCGAGCCTCCTCAGAGCGCCACCGAGGGCAGCCACCTCCAGCTTCTTGCATCGAGCTGGCGACCTGCTCGTGGCTTCAACACCTCACGGCGTGATCCTCTCGCTCACCAATCGAGCTGCAAGCGAAAGCCACCTCCTCGCTGTTTTTCATCACGCTGGCGACCAGCTTGTGGGATTGAGTAGCTTCCGGCGTATCTTTTGCTCACAAAAACAGCAACCCCGGGCGTTATTTTTCCCTTGCACAGGAACTGATCCGAGGCGCCGAATTTAAAGTTTTGAACCTAACGGATGGTTAACTCTTGGTAATAATTCAGTTTGTGGAATTTTCTGCAAATTTGAAATTTGAATTTGGGAGCCACTGCTTTTTAGGGGAGGCTACCAGTTGGACCCGCGTGTCAGTAATCAAATGTCAGGGTTGTGTCTGTGTGCGCGCGCCACCGAGGCAACCACCGAGCTGCGCTCGTGTCTTGCTTCTGAAGGAAGTCAACTTCGGTGGGGAGGGCGATAGCCACGGCAGTGCACAACTCAATTGCACCTTCTTCTCTGCTCACAGGACGTTCCTCCTCGCTTCGTTGCACACGCGCGCCCAGAAGCAAAAGGAATACACACCGTGCGCCCTCTGCTCCTCACCCCGATCTACTTTCAGCCACTGTGGCACCACGCTGAGCCGACCAGAGAGTGTGCCGGCCTCCACTGGACATCATCCGCACCTCCACAGCTCGTGTCCGTCGTCCTCCGGCCAGTGCCAAGCAAGTTTCTCCCTCTCGGTTGAGCACGATGTCGTCACCACAGTTCCACAGCGCCCGCCCGGTTCAGCGCCTCTCCCGCACGACAAACACCCCCCTAAGGTGTGCAATGGTGTGTATATCATGCTCCCGACCACTCCTTTCTCGTCCCCACTGCCGGCTCGCCGGAATTTGTGTTTTGGCACCGGTACACATGAAGAACCGAGCAAAACCAAACCGGGAAATTCGTCCAACACGGATGATCATTCATTCTTCGGTTCAATCCATAGCAACTACAACTCCTAGCTCCCTACCATGCGGAATACCGAAGCCAACCGTCCATCCCACGCCCCGGGTGACGAGAATTCGCCGCCGGCGGCAAAAACGGGTCGGTCCTCTGGTGAACCCCCTTTTCCCGCCGTTTGCTGCAAGGATTGGCATGCGTTCCATGTTCCACACGCTCTAGGGATGCTGTACGGCAGATTGTGCGGTTGAAATCGGCTTGGGACACGCCGGAATGCATCGATGCCGTGTCGCCGACCTATTTCCGGTTGTTTTCATGAGGTGAGACCTTGCCTGGCAGCTGCGCCACGTTCCGACGGTCGTGTAGGGCGAAACTGGAGCAAAAATGGGGGAGAAATGAGGGAGAACTGTGCGCGCCATGATCCGGATGTCTGTGCGCGCGAGTCTCTGTCCCGAGGTAGAAGAAGGATCTGACAGTGGACCCCACTGTCAGCCAGTATTAGGTTCCAGAAAATTTTCAAAATTTGAAAATTCATAAATTTGTGCAGGAAACTCCAAATTGAGTGATTCAAATTGGGTTAGATTCAGTGTACAAAGATCTATCCAAATTTGCCCTCCAATTTGTATGAAAGTCAGTAATAATTTCTGGATAATTCTTTTCAAATGTTCTGTAAAAGAATTATGGAGGGAGTTTGGGTAAGCTAAAAATCCCAAAATTTTGCCAGAATATTCCTTGGGATATTATTTAACTTCCAGTAAAGTTTCAGCTCATTTGGAGTTGATTTGAGTTGTATTTTTAAGAGTCCAAGCTGTTGTGTTCAAAAGTCTCCAGAAACTTTTCAGAAAAAGTTTCTACTTTGTAGAATTCATCCTAGGCAATCCTTAGCTCCAAAAATAGTGAAACAAATTTGGATGGAATCCTTAGGAAGAGTACTTTGCATAGGAACAAAGTGCTTTCTATGAAAATGCCCAGTATTTTCTGTGGAATTCATTTTTAGTAAATCCTTTAGGGATTAATTCCAGGAAGGATTCTCTATGAAAAATTCCCAATTTTGGGCAGCAAATCATTTTCCTAGTTCCTGATATCCAGTAAAAATATTAGGATTTTTAGAGCTGATTAAGATGGCTTAATCAGTAGGTTATCTCAGGGCTAAATAAATTAGCTAAAAATGATAGAATTAATTTCCAGAAAATCGGTGCCAACTTCAAATGACCATAACTTTTAGTAGGAGTGTCCGAAATTTGTGAAACAAATTTTTTTGGATTCCTCTCAGTCATTAATTTGCAGAAATGCAAAGAATGTGATCTGAAGATCTCTGAAATTTTCTCCAAAATTCATCAATTTTAAATTTTTGTGAATTAATTCCAGAGGATCCCTGTTATGTAACTTCCTCAAATTTGGCCAGAAGAACTTTCACAATATTAGTGATCTACTGTAAAAATTTGAGCTTCATTGGAGTTCATTTGCTAGGCTAAATTGTCTTCCCAAGTTCAGCCTTCATTTGGAAATTCAAATTCTAAACAGAAACTTTTCAGGATTTCATATCCACTTCAAAAATTCATATCTCCCTGTTGGTAGCTCCAAAAATGGTGAAACAATTTTTTTAGAATCATGGATACCTACCCTAATTAGATCTTCCACTGTTAGCCATGTTAAAACTTCAGATGTGGGATCAAAATTCAGAGAAGCCTTAAACTTGTGGGAATTTTGGAGACCACAAGGTTCAATGAAATTTCTCCAAATTTTGTTCAGATAATCCTTAGAGAGTCTAGTATCCACTGGAAAAATACCTGGTCAAATTAATGAACGTAAACAGCAGTAGTTAGTAATAGGAGTTCATCTCTTGTATAACACTAGTACTTATACACATATTTTGCTACATTTCATATAGCGACTGAAGTTGAGGACGCACCGGAGCCATTGGACGTCCTCCCACCCAATACTAACTTCTCCTTTGACTCGCAATCAGGCAAGCCCCAGTTTGCATTTAAGTACTTTTGCAAATTTTCATTTGTATCACTTATGTTTAGGGTGAATTGCTTGCATTAGAGTTAGGGTGGTTGAAACCCCACTTGCATAACCTATAAATCCTATGGAGGGTTGGGTAGTTTACAAACTCGACGAGTAGAGATGCCATGTTAATGTACTTAGGATCTCGGTAGAAGTCGAGTGGTTGGAAGCTACTCGCGAGATAAGACTTTATCACACGGGATGAAAAGAAGTAGAGAATAGCTTAAGAATGTGAAACTGAGACCCAGCAGGGGGGATAGGATGCAGTGAGCGGAGGTCTCACGTGCGTAGCCCTGTTGTTGTTGATTGAGGACCGAGCTGTGTGCGGCCCTGCTGGACAAGTTTGAACAGTACCGGATGCATACTGGCATATGGGAACCAGGAAACCGATGTAATTGGTTAACCTGGGTGCCGAGGCTTACCCAACCGTTTCATAGGAGTGGGTTGTGGGTAGCAAAGTGTCAATCTGCCGGTGGGCACAGACACGCTCCACGCAGGGACCTTCTGCCCGTTACGGATGGACCGGTTCGACATTTGGGTTGCCTTTGAAAAGTTGCTGCATACAACAGAGTAGGAAGGTGTGAACCACCACACTTCTGAAAGTGGGTGTATGTAACGTGTTATCCGGGTGTCTCCTGATTGCAGTCACCGTCCCTCGCAGTTATTTGAGTACCGCTTGTTCACCGCGTTGTGACGTAGTAAGAAGTGAAAGAAGCCAGATTAATATGCTGCATTGAAGTATTAATGTCTTGAAACCATGTATGCTGTAGATGTAGAGCTCATTAAGTTTATCTTCCACTTTGGGCATCACCACATCGGAGGAAAGCATTTCTTGTTTGATTGTGGACTTCTGATGTGAGGGCTGCCTAAGGCTCATTAAAATGCTGCTATAAAACTGAAAGTAAGGATTAACATGTAGGCGTGTCTTTATTGCAAAGTCTTTTTCCTATATTATACATCCCTGCATGTAGAGTTCCATGACTAGGGTTGTCGGTTAAGCCTTGCTGAGCCATCGTGCTCACGGTTGCAATATTTAAGCTGTGTGCAGGTGAGAATTATGAGGAAGGTTCCGAGGATGAGGCGATGCCCCCGTCGGGGTACACGGCCGAGCTGGAGCCCTACACGCCGCCGTGATCTCCGGTTCTATGTTGCTAGTGTCTAGCGTCCCCGGGTTGGACGCCTGCACTTTTGCTTAGTTAGGATGAGAAACTAGCTATGTATAATACTTCCGCTGTATAATTAATTTTTGTAAAAGACTTCCGCTGTTTTATGTAAAACAAAAGTTTGTATGTTGTTCATATTCTTTTCTTGTGTGCTGTTGGGTGCCGCATCACACGGCACCACCCTCTGCGATCCCGGAGTGGGTGAACCACATAGTGGTCCCCTACAAGTTGGGTGCAATGTGTGCTCCCGCGACCCTCCAACAATAAAGAGACACCTATCTGTGACAGCAGAGGAGTCTCTTCGACTGAAGCAAAATCAGAAGACCACCACGCGGGGTTTTATACGAAGGCCCCATCCGCAAGAGCCTCCGTCTCTGTCCAGATTTGCCTAGGGGCCACTGTCGGTACCCTTAAGACTGGGTACCCCCGCATGTAAGAGAGAAGAGAAGATGTACGCCACCACGTACGCAGAAGACATAGACCCAGCCTGAAGGCTGGGCCCAACCGCCAGCTAGGGAGCTCACATGAGAAGGCGCGTGCCCTAGGCCTCGGACCCGACCACCTGCTAAGGAGGGCTCCGAGGCTGCCACGTGTCTACAGGCTCTGAGCCTCACTACCGGCCGAGCATGGCTCCGGAGGTGCCACGTGTCCGATGGTGCTGGGCCCGACCTCTCACTAGGGAGGGCTCCGGCACTGCCACGTGTCAGGAACCTCCGAGCCACGTCTTCTGCCAGAGAGAGCTCCGAAGGTGCCACGTGTCTTACGGCTCCGGGCCCGGCCGAGGGTTCAGGTGCTGCCACGTGGGCAACAACTTCAGGTGTCCCTTCCCGTTAAGGAGAGCTCCGGAGGTGCCACGTGTCCTACAGCTCCGGGCCCGACTTCCAGCATGCGAGGGCTCCGGTGCTTCCACGTGTCCAATGACTCCAGACCCCTCGCTACTCAGCAAGGCAGCTCCGGTGATGAGCCGTGTCCCGGGGGCCAGCCACCTGGACACCGCACCGACAAGCAACGGGCAGATAGCCAAGGAGTCAAGAGGAAGGAGCGCTGTCAAACCGAGCATTCAAGGTTCGCGCCTTCCCCGGAAGCATGGCGCACGCCTCCGTCCTTCGTCTGTTCACCATTATGGTGAAAGACAGGGCGGCGAGGCATGACGGCATAATAGTGCCGCCCAGCGGCACAGAGCCACTCAGCAGGGTGAGAAGACACGGCGACAAGACGGGGACTTCATCATCACCGGCTACCCGGTCAGAGGCGACCGGCGTGTCAGGCGGCGTGCCTTAACTCCTCCGACAGCGACATTGCATATAGTTGTAAATACCCTAGCTCATGTATAGGGTACGGACAGCCGTGGGGCCACCTATCGGGCCCCGGGCCACATTGTAACTGCCTTGGCCTTGGGCTATAAAAGGACCAGGGTAGCCTTCGGGCAAGGGGTTTGCAACCTAGCCAACTCACTCTCTCACACGCAGGTTCGCAACCCTGCAATCCCACACACTCATACGTGCAAGCAATACAACAAGCACAATGTGGACATAGGGAATTACGCTAGGCAGTCCAAACCACATAAATCCTCGTGTTCATCCTCGCCATCGTGCTACGACGCTCGAAACCACTAAGCCCCTCGTAAAAAAGAACCTCCGCGGGCTGCTCTAGGGCAGACCGGAGGAAGTGTTGCAGGAAAACACTTCGACATCGATATTTTGTTTGATCAACTAGTGGGTGCTAAGGTATTCTCCAAGATGGATCTTTGGTCCAGGTATCACCAGATAAAAATCCAGGCAGAAGATACCTAAGACGGCGTTCTTGACAAGATATGGTATTTATGAATATCTTGTCATGTCCTTTGGGTTGACCAATGCTCCGGCTCATTTTATGTATCTCATGAACTGTTCATGCCGGAGTTAGACAAGTTCATCGTTGTCATCTTGGTCTATTCAAAGTCAGGAGAAGAACACGCTGAACATTTGCGTACTGTACTCCAACATTTGAGAGATCATAAGCTATATGCAAAGTTCAGTAAATGTGAGTTTTGGATCAGCAAAGTGTCGTTTCTTGGGCATATTATTTCAGCGGAAGGCATCGCTGTGGACCCAAGTAAAATCGAGCAAGTGCTGAATTGGAAACCTCCAACATCTGTTCATGAAGTGAGGAGTTTCCTAGGTTTAGCGGGTTATTACCGGAGATTCATCCCGAACTTCTCCAAAGTTGCTAAAACTATGACGGAGCTGTTGAAGAAAAGCATAAAGTATGATTGAAGCAATTCATATGAACAAGATTTTCAAACTTTAGTGAAGCATATCACCACAGCTCCGGTTTTAGCCCAGCCGGACACAACAAAACCATTTGATGTTTATTTTGATGCCTCCGGCATTGGCCTTGGTTGTGTGCTGATGCAAGAAGGATGCGTCGTCGCGTATGGATCCCGACAACTTAGGGGTCATGAGCAGAATTACCCGACGCACGACCTTGAACTAGCTGCAGTGGTCCTTGCATTGAAAATGTGGAGACATTATTTACTAGGCAATCTAGTACATCTCTACACTGACCATAAAAGCTTGAAGTACATCTTCACATAGAAAGAACTGAATATGAGGCAGCGAAGATGGCTCGAATTGATCAAGGATTATGAACTTGAGATTCATTACCATCCGCGAAAAACGAATGTGGTTGCCGACGCACTTAGTTGGAAAGCCCGCGTTCACCATTTAGCCATGGCTGCACATGAAGAAGGAGAACCAAGTCTGTGCTTAGTTCCCAACTGATCGCTGTTCAATCTTGCTCTTATTACTACAATCCGAGATGAGATTGTAGAGGCTAAAAAGAGAGACAGGGGTATGTCTCACATCCGGAGAAGAGTGGACAGCGGTGAATTGAAGATGTTCCGCAAGGATGAAGAGGGTACTCTATGATTTAACAACCGCATAGTGGTACCCCGGAATATGTATTGTGGAGGAAGATATTGGTGAAGCTCATTTATCCATGTACTCCATTCATCCAGGAAGCAATAAGATGAGGACTTAAAATCTAAATTCTGGAGGACTCGGATGAAAAGAGAGACTGTGAAATACGTATGCGAGTGTGATATGTGTCGGCGGGTTAAAGCCGACCATATGAGGAAAGCCAGACTACTTCAGCCGCTGAAGGTTCCAGCCTGGAAGTGCGAAGACATAAGTATGGACTTCATCGTCGGATTACCCATGACCAGCAACAAGCATGATTCTATTTGGGTAATCATCGATTGTTTGACCAAGACAGCCCATTTTATTCCAGTCCATACCAGATATGTGGCGAAGAAGTATTCGGAGCTGTTCATCTCGAGAATCGTATGTTTACACGGGGTTCCCCACACCATCATCTCTAATTGCGGTGCATTATTCGTCTCCAGATTTTTGGAGCAACTGCATGCTTCTTTGGGAACCAAGTTAATTCGGAGTTCAGTGTATCATCCGCAAACTGATGGTCAAATGGAGAGAGTAATCAGATTCTGGAGGATATGCTACGGGCATGTGTCATCAATCATGAGAAGAATTGGGATGACCATCTACTATTAGCAGAATTCTCATATAATAGGGGTTATTGATCCAGCATCAAGATGGCCCCGTATGAAGATCTTTATGGCCGAAGGTGCCGCACACCGCTGAATTGGTGTGAGTCCGGCAAGAGAGTGGTCTATGGGATTGATCTTGTGAATGAAGCCAAGGAACTTGTGCAAGTGATTCAAGCCAACTTAAAGGCTGCTCAATCTCGGCAGAAGAGCTATACAGATAAACGACGTCAACCTCTCCACTTCAACATCGGGGACCACGTGTATCTTCGTGTCTCTCCGATGAAAGGGGTTCATCGCATCGGAGTAAACGGAAAGCTCGCTCTGCGATTCATTGGGCCATTTGCCGTCATTGAGATATGCAGACCCGTGGCCTATCGCCTGGAGTTATCAGCGTCACTTTCAGGGATTCATGATGTTTTCCACGTTTCTCAGCTGCGAAAATGTCTCAAGTACCCAGCTGAAGTTCATATGGAGAACATCGAGAATCTTCAACCGGATCTCACTTATTCTGAGTATCCGATCCAGATTATCGATGAGAAGACTCGCGCCACAAGAAATCGGACATGATTTTACAAAGTCTTGTGGAGCAACCACACCGCTGATGAAGCCACGTGGGAAAGCGAGGATTTTTTCCGTTTAAATTTTCCTGACTTGTCTGTACCATATGTTCAGTAGTTTTTCTTCCTTCCTCTTTCTTTTTACAATCTCAGGACGAGATTCTTTAAGGGGGAGGTATGTAACAGCTCTAACTTTTGTAAAGTTGTATTTGACCTTATGAAACAAAGTTAAGGCAAAGGAAAGCTTGAATTTGTGTCACATGAAATGACGAACACAAAAAATGGACATGTGAGGGAGTTAAAATTTTCTTTAGCCCAAGTTTAACATATGTTAACATGAGGAAAGAATTTCACTCCCCAAATTTCACTCTTGTGCACATCCTCTATGTGTAGAGTGGAGGGAAATTTAAACATAAATTTGAATTCTTTTGAAAGGATTCATGTTCAGATTGTCTAAATGCATCCAAGTGAATTCACCAATGCATTTCTCATGTATCAAAGAGTAGCTGGTTCAAATTTGGATATTTTTGAAGCTCGTATACTATTTATTCCGGGGAATAATTGGGGGAGAGGTCAAATTCAAATTTGAATATGGAAACTGAACCAAACTTGCTCAATTTAAAAATCTGAGTTTAGATTTGAGTTTGCCATATTTTGTTTGGCCTACCCTCCAAATTTGGTGAGAATTGGATGATGTTTGTGTGGGAATCTCAAAGCACAGTGGGGGAAATCAAATGAAGGGGTGGACCCCATCTGTCAGCCACACCACTCGGCAAACCGACTCTGTTTTCTTCCCGGTGCACGCGCGCGCGACAGCTCCCAGTCAGAGCCCGCCCGATGCCTCGCCGACACCACCTCCTGCTCACCCCTGCTGATCACCTCAGTCCTATCTTCCATGCACGAGCACAAATCAATTTCGCCTCTTAGTGCTCGCTCGGCCGCTCTCTGTTTCCTCTCCTGTTAGAAAATCGGCGCTCTATTCTTCCCAATCGCCAGCCACCACCGAGCTTCGTTTGGCCGAGGTCCTCACACTGAAAGGCAGCGCTGAGACATGCTCTAGCTGTCCCCCTCGCGACACCCAAGTTTCCTTGCTTCGGTTGTGTGGAATTCGATGATCGCCGCTGAGACCGAGGTGAACCCGGCGGAACCGAACTCGGCTCACCGTGGACAGCACGGCACGGCCGTCATCGCATCCAACTTGCTGCACAAGAAAGGTGCATGAACCTCACTAGATCGTGTAGCTTCCATTCTTTTAGAAAATGATCAACCCTAGAGCAAGAATTTCCAAAAAGCCCGAACCTTAGTTCATCCTATTAAGCCTCGGTTTAAACCCAAATTCAGGTTACATGATCCACCCACGCTCGAGCCAGATTGCACATAGCTCATACACCTCCTAGCGCCCCCTCCTCAAAGAAGAACCGAGCAAAAACATCCATAATTGACCGAGTTATTACTGTTTTTCATGCCGCCATGGGAAACTGCCTCGGGTCACCGTGGAGCTTGGTGTTGCCGACCGTTTCACCGGTGTTGGCTGCCATTTCCAGCTTCCCCGTGCTTCCCTGGTGCTGTAGAGCTCAAAAACCGGTCATTTGAGGTAGGAATGAGTTTGGCCGACCTCGCCGGAACCCTAATCGGGACTGCCGCCATCGTGCACCCATTTCCAGTCATCTCCGGCGGTCGGCGACCCCTAAAATGGGTTCAGCGTCTCAAGTTAGGGGGGGCGGAGAGATTTGTCTAGGCTGGCATCTGGGAAGGCTGTTCCGGCGACCCTCGCCGGAGACCACCGCCGTCGGCCCTGTTTGGCGCGAGGTTGAAGAAGCACTGTGGCATGGGACCCACGGGCATAGATTTAAACTTTTCCAAGAATTTAATATTTTGGTTCAAACTTTAAACAGCCACAACTTTGTGTAGGAGTGTCCAAAAATTCCCACATAAATTGCATTGGATTATTCTAAGTGAGTACTATCCAGGGGTGTCCAATTATTTATGAAAATCCCTGGATTTGGCTCATTAATTCATTTAATAAAAAAGCTTAGGAATTTATTACAGGAGTTCTGTTTATTGGAAAATTCCCAATTTTGGGTAGAACCTTCCTCTAAATATACTTGAAACTCCAGTAAAAAATTCAGAGGCATTGGACCTCATTTGTGTGGCCAAATGTAGTGTCAATCCTTTATATCTCTGAAAATTGGGAAAAGAACAGAGGCAGTTTTTCAGCTTTTCCCCAATCCTTGTAAAATCCATATCTCCATGTAGGAAACTCCAAAAATGGTAAAACCAATTCTTATGGACTCAGGACATTTTGTACTTCACAAAAAGTTCACTTTTCAACATAGGAAAGCTCAAGAACTAGGAGGTAAAGGTAGATTAGTTAAAACCACATAAGGATTTGTTGTGATCACATTGAGCCATTTCATGAGCTCAAATTTTGCACACTACCTAAATACCTTCCCTTGAAGCTGTGGTTAAAATTTCAGCTTCATTGGACCTTTGAAACTTGAGCTAATATTCTTTAGGTCTAAGTGTTCATATGAGGACTTAATCACATGGTGATTAATTTTACCTCCCTTTCATCTATCATTCTTCTTCTCTAAGGTTGTAGATCAAACAACAGTAACTTTGCTGTTGTTTTCTCCTCTTAAGTGTGAGTTAACTTGTAAAACAGTTCTTAAAGCATTTTTAAGTAACTTTTGAATATATGTGCATTGCATCTCAATAGCTCGTAACATCGACGTTCGACGAGGATTCAACTTAGCAGCGAGGATCTCCATCTTGTGACAGTTTGGTGGATTCTCCGGAGGAAGACTAACTCCTAGCCTCTAACAAAACAGTTGAGCAAGGCAAGCCCCGGTTTGCATATCCGTTTTTAAATTTTTCTTTACCTTCACCTCATGTTTATTAGACTTGATATTGTGCATTATGTCTAGTATGCTTGAAACCCATTTGCATGGCTATTAAATCCCTGAGTAGAAGGTTTAGGGTAGGATTTGCCTCATCATAGATGCTAGGATAATGTATAGCTAGCCCGGTAGAAGTCGAGTAGTAAAAAGCTACTCGCAAGAAAGGTCGAGTAGCGGAGTTTACTCGCAAGAAGTTGATGATAAAAGCACCCTCATGAAAAATGAGATGGGGACAGAGAGTTCCTGTAGGATGGAGCGCTCAAGGTTGTCTCGACCTGCGATGGGTGTGACAATGCTTGAGACCACATTGGGCCTGGGCGGGGAGGGTAAGGCAAATGTGGAGGTTGGTTATTAGCCCCATCCGTGTCGGTTAAGGACCGCGCGTATGCGCCCCTGCTGGACAAGATTGAGTTGTACCGGATATATAGTGGGGTATGGGACCCATGAAACCGATGTAACTCAATGGACCGTGATATAGAAACTCATCCTTCGCGTGGGAATGGTGTTGAGAAGGCGGGAGGTGTAAATCCTTTAGCGGGCAACTTCGACGTGTCCGCGTAGAGGACCATCCTGCTCGGCGCGAAACGTTTTTCTATGTCGGGGTGTCATGTGAAAGGTGGCTGCATACAATGTAAGAAAAAGTGATTCTTTTGAGGCAGGTATATGTGTCGTGTATTCCGAGCTATTATTGATTCGAATCACCGTCGCTCGCGGAAGAGGATTGAGCATACTTGCCCACTGTGTCGTGACGTAGTAAGAAGAGGAACTAAGTCTCTTAACATGTTGTTTATGGCTTAATCATTATATTGAAACCTTGACTAAAGTAGAGATAGTGCAAACTAAATTTCTAAAACACCTTAGGATAGCAACAGCGGAAGCAACAGCGGAATAAGTGTTTCTTGTTTGATTGTGGACTTCCGGTGTTGTAAGGCGAGAGGACTATTAAAAACTTGCTCCTATAAGAATCTGAATATAAGGATCAAGGTTTAGACAAGCTTCATTTTGCAAAGGTCATATTCCTATCTTCTTGCTACTCTTGCATGTAGAGTTACATGTTTAGGATTGACGGTTAAGACTTACTGAGCCTTAGTGCTCACGGTTGCTTCATAGTTGTTTTTGCAGGTAGCAGGATGCCTGCTATGAAGAATATTATTCGGTGAGACGTCGGACCTCACAGTTCATTCAACTCACCAGAAACCTAGTCGTTGCCTTACTTTGGTGAAGCTAGTAGGAAGCGTTCACGGGCTGAACGACTTCTCTTCGGCGTAGTTAGGGTCGAGAGTGAGTAAGTGTTCAGTTTTAATTTCCGTTGCTTGTGTACAACTTATGTACAATATATTGTAAAAGATCTTATGTTGAGAAATAAAGTATTTCATATGTTTTACCGTCTTTTCGTGCATGCTGTTGGGTGCCGCATCGCACGGCACCACCCAGTTTTAATTTCCGTTGCTTGTGTACAACTTATGTACAATATATTGTAAAAGATCTTATGTTGAGAAATAAAGTATTTCATATGTTTTACCGTCTTTTCGTGCATGCTGTTGGGTGCCGCATCGCACGTCACCACCCAGTGCGATTCCTGGAGCACAGACCCCAAAAGGGGACGCGACACGAACTCTTCCAAGAAAGCGTGCAAGGCAACAACTGCCGTAGGAGGACGACATCCCTTTCGTCTTGCTGTGCGCTGGGTAGGGCAAAATACTGTAGCGTGCAGGCGGTTCCAGTATGCAAGCCAGCACACCAGTGCAGACTGATTCCGTGAGCGTAACACCGGCCAGTGCGTTCCGCACGTGTTCTAGTACCGTAGTGCGACTGATCTTAGACTGGTCACACCGGTTCGCACCATATGGTACCGGATGCCATACTTCAAGCTTCGCTCTAGAAACATAGCTGCACCGGTGTGCGCCATACACTACAGGAATGCGGCACACTTACGACAGCCACAAACCATCGTAAATAACAGAAAACCGTTGTTGGTTATTTACAACGGTTTTATGTTATTTACAACGGTTTCTGGCCGTTTTAAGTTTTTGGTCGTAAATAACTAACTTACGACGGCTGGGAACAACCGTCGTAAGTAAATGGCCGTAGCCCATTGTCGCGCCATGTGGTGAGCTAGGCGCCTTACTTACGACGGCCAGGGTACCGGCCGTCGTAAGTTAGTTAGGTTAGCTTACAACGGCCTTGCATTGGCCATCGTAAGTTAATTAGGTTAACTTACGATGGCCTTGTATAGTTGGCCGTCGTAAATAAGGTTTTCAATTTTTTTAAGAAACAAAATTACGATAACCTAACACGATGGTCAGCTCACAGAACATTTTATATAAACATCCAAAATATTAAACAAAAAAGAGATCTGCTTGCTAAACACAACCCCTTCCACTCACGGATCCAGTCGCTCCTCCACTCGCTCCGGAGCCGAAGAATCCGTCTCCGCGACCTCCTCCCAGTGCCGGTAGCTGTGGCGGTGGAGTTTGAGCCTCCGTTGCCGATCTCTGCAATTCGAATAAATAGATAAAGTTAGTTTGAGCTTGTACGGCTCTCTCCCCACTACTCTCACTCCCTCTCTCTCCCTCCCCCGCACTCTCACTTTCTTCCTTGCCCTCTTCCTCCCCCTATCTCTACCACTCCGTATCTCTCTCCATCCCTCTTTCCCTCATCACTCTCACTCTCTCTCTCCCTCCCCATCTCTACCACAATCTCTTACTCTCACTCCCTCCCTCTCCCCCCTCTCACTCTCACTTTCTCCCTCGCCCTCCCCCTCTCTCTACGACTACCTCTCTCTCACACCCCCTATCTCTACCACTCTGTCTCTCTCTCCCTCCCTCTTTCCCTTTTCACTCTCACTATTTTTCCCTCCCCCTCTCTACCACTATCTCTTACTCTCACTCTCTCCCTCTCCCCCCTCACTCTCACTCTCACTCTCTCCCCTCAACTTGTAACACCCTCAATTTCACTACCACGCATTGCATACATTTTTCATATAAAAAGCATTTAAAAAGAAGAAGAAATAAAGAGAGGAATATAGAAGCAAATAAAATAATAAAAGGGAATAGAAATGGAAAATAATGAAAATAAATAGGAAAGGAGAAGAAATAAAAATAAAAAAGAAAAATAAATAAAATAGCCAAATTGGGCCACCCCAATTTTTCCCCAAATTTCCCCCTTCCCCAATTTTTCCAAATGTGAGGCCCGGTGATCGCAGTGGGTGGTGTCGTGCGATGAGGCACCCAACAGCATGCACGAAAAGAGGCTCAAGAACATAACGGAACCATTTTGTTACTCAACATAAGATCTTTTACAACACAAGTACACATGCAGCGGAATGTAAAACTAGCTGGACAATCTACTCACTCTCGACCCTAACTACGCCGAAGAGAAGTCGTTCAGCCCGTGAACGCTTCCTACTAGCTTCACCAAAGAAAGGCAGCGGCTAGGTTTCCAATGAGTATAACGAACTGTGAGGTTCGTCGTCTCACCGAACAACCCTCTTCATAGCAGGCATCCTGCTACCTGCAAAACAACTCGGAAGCAACCGTGAGCACTAAGGCTCAGCAAGACTTAACCGTCAATCCTAAACATGTAACTACACATGCCAGGGTAGTAAGACAATAGGAACATGTATTTGCAAAAATGAAGCTTGACTAAACTTGATCCTTATATTTATATTCTTATAGCCTTCATTTTAGTGGTCCTCATGCCTCACAACACCGGAAGTCCACAATCAAACAAGAAACGCTTATCCCGATGTTGCTAGCCTAAGGTGGAAATGAACTTTAGTTGGCACTATCTCTAATTCAGTCAAGGTTTCAATACAAAGATTAATCCATAAACAGCAAGTTAAGAGACTTAGTTCCTCTTCTTACTACGTCACGGCACAGTGGGCAAGTATGCTCTATCCTCTTCTGCGAGCGACGGTGATTTGAATCAATGACAACCCGGAATACACGACACATACATCCGCCTCGAAAGACTCTCTCAAGAGCTCTTTCTTACGTTGTATGCAGCAAACTTTCACACGACACCCCGACATAGAAAATCGTTTCGCGTCGAGCAGGATGGTCCTCTACGCGGACACGTCGAAGTTGCCCGCTAAAGGATTTACACCTCTCGCCTTCTCAACACCATTCCCACGTGAAGGATGAGTTTCTACATCACGGTCCATCGAGTTACATTGGTTTCATGGGTCCCATACCCCACTATATATCCGGTACAGCTCAATCTTGTCCAGCAGGGCCGCATACATACGGTCCTTAACCGACACGGACGGGGCTACAACCAACCTCCACATTTGCCTTATCATCTCGGTCCAGGCCAAATGTGGTCTCAAGCATTGTCACACCCATCGCAGGTCGAGACCAACCTTGAGCGCTCCATCCTACAGGAACATCTCCGTCCCCATCTCATTTTCATGAGAGTGCTCTTATCATTAACCTCTCACGAGTAACTCCATTACTCGAACTTTCTCGCGAGTAGCTTTTTACTACTCGACTTCTACCGAGCTAGCTACAACATTAGCCTATCATCTACAACGAGGCAAAGCCTACACTAAATCTTCTACTCAGAGATGTAATAGACATGCAAGTGGGTTTCAATCATCCTAGACATAATGCACAATATCAGGTCTAATAATCATGAGGTGAAGTAAAGCAAAATTTAAAATGGTAACGATATGCAAATCGGGGCTTGCCTTGTTCAACGGTTTTGTTAGAAGCTAGGAGTTAGTCTTCTTCCGGAGAATCCGGCAAACTCGTCATGAGATGGAGATCCTCGCTGCAGAGTCGAGTCCTCGTCGAACGTCGACGTCACGTGCTATTAAGATGATTTATGCACATGTATTCAAAAGCAATTTAGAAAATGATTCAAAACTGTTGTACCAGTTAACTCACACCTGAAAGGGACAAACAACAGCAAGGTTTCTGTTGTTGGATCAACAACCTTAGAGATGATGAAAGCTAGGGTGAAAAGAGATACTAGTAATCACCATGTGATTAAGTGTAACACCCCAAAATTTTGATTCAAAACCTTAAATCATGTTAAGAGGGGAATTTAAAATTTTTTGGACGTGTTGCATGTTTTGCAAAAATTCAAATTCAAACTGGAATTCAAATTAAACTCAAATCAGAAAAGAAATAGAAAAAGAAAAAGAGAAAACAGAAAAAAAACCGGCCAGTGGGCCGAAACCCACCAGCCGGCCCACCCAGCCCCCCGCGCCAGCCCGCAGCCGCGCGCGCTATTTCCTCACACTGATAGGCGGGACCCACCCGATCGTCGTCTACCTCGCGACAACGCCGGACTCCCTCGCACCCGAATCAAAACCGATCGGGATTTCGGCGTATCCCCGCTGAATTCTGTTCGTAGGCGACGCGGACATGATCTAAACCACCCCGCCGCCCTCCCCGTCTATAAAAACTCCGGCCTCGTTCTGTTTTTCCCACGCGATCGCCGATTTTTACTCCGGTGAGAACCGAGACTTCTCCGGCGATTTCTGGCCGATCTAAGCTCGGAAATTCCGATCTAACTCGCTGGTCTTGATCCACCGCCTCCGGGGAACCTTGCAGGTGCAGAAAACTCGGTGACTTGCGGTGTAAACACAGCGCCGACGAGCTCCTCCGTGGTTTCGCCTCGGACCTCGTTGCCGATCACCTTCCAGGACCTCCGAGCTCAAGAAAACCCCCGAGGTGAGATCCTCGACCTCTCCTCTACCGATCTATGCCATAAAATCACAGTTCTAGGAAGAATTCCCGAAGATCCGAAAGTTTCCGGCGAGATCGCCGCTTCCCGCCGCCGTGCGCCGCCGGCAGCGCCGCCCGCGCTCGATCAGAGCGACGTGGCCGCTTGTGCGCCGTTTATTTTAAATCGCACGGTAGGGTTTAAATCCCCGCGTACCGGTTCGATGTTATAATCTCAGCCGTCGGTTTAAAATCGGACGGTCCACGTCAGCCCCGCGTTATAAAGACTGGAAATCTTACGTGCTACCCCCTGGGGTTCTCGGGAAATAAGAGTTAGCTCCGGAAACTTCTGATCTGGCCCCTGGAACTCCAGAAAATCATGTAAATTCATTTAAAAATCAGTTTTAGCCCCTGGACTTAATAAAAATTAGGAAAAACACCTCTGATAAGTGTAGCTAGACCCCTAGAAATTCTGAAAATAATATTATAGACCCTGTAGTGGGGTGAGTTTATCTTTTTAGCCCTGTTTAGTATTTAAATTAGGAAATTGAATATGTGGCTAGTGTTTAAAAAATAAAAAGTGGGACAAACATATTGTCATAATTAAATTAAAAACTTTCTCAGTATTTAGAAAACTTTGGAGTGAGATAAAAACATATTTTGGGCTGAATTGAATCTGTTTAATTTATTATTCACATTTATTAGTTATAGGGACACATTTTTAAGTAAAGAATAGTTCTGAAAATAGGGAAAATAAATGTAAAATAGTTTACATCAGAGGAAAAGGTCAAAAATATATTATTAAATATGTTAGATCAGAACCTATTCTGTTTAGATGATGTGTATTACTATTTTCATAATAAAGTACCCATTTATGCATAGGAAAAATAAATCTGAAAATATAGCAACTAGTAAATGATAAATGGAGTTTCTAAAATCCAAAAAATTCAGTTTAGGGTTGGTAGAAATTCTGAAGGCACATATGGAGAAGGAAAATACATTTCATGCATACTTGGTAGCTAAAAGGTGTAGTAATTGAATATAAGGAATCTATTTAAACTGGAAACTCATATATATAGTATGTAAGTATAAATGTGAACACAAAAGTAAGAATCATATACACATGATTAAAAGTGCATGCAAGCCACAAATCTACACACATAGAGTAACCACAACACATATAATTGTGAATGACTTTCATAAATATGATTGTGTGGTTTGTATGAAGTGGAAGTGTGAACTATGTCTTATGGATTGTTGTTTTTCTTTTGCAATGTGTGGTGGTATGATGTAGAACCTGCTCAAGAGCAAGTTATTCCTTTCCAAGATCAGGACTACCCATTTCAAGAACAGCAGGAAGGAGGCAAGTGTCCTTGACCACTTTGATCCTATGCTAGGATGTGTAGCTAGAATTATTTGCATTGTCAATTGAAATATGAAACCCATGCTAGGAAGTTTCCCTAGAATTGCATTACCTTGTTTCCTTGTAGCTTGGGTTGGGATTTATTTTATCATGTCATTTATTATTATGCATATGCTTAGCCATGCTTAGAATGGGATAATTGGGACATGAGATCATCAGTTTATTTTACCATACTCTTGAATGAGATATTGTGAGTTATGTAGAGGTAGGGATCAAGGCAAGTTGGATGTTTTGGTTGTGTGCTGGGTGCACGAGACTTGAGTTTGTGTTTAGTACTTGCCTGGATCCTAAGGACCGGTTCATGGAGCATGTAACCTGGCTTTACCGTGCCAACCACATGCTGAGATGGGGCAGCTTGGCCAATTAATTTGGTGTATCCCCGGCGTGGTATGGGTGTGTTGGATGGTGCGGGGAATAGGTGTCAGCTGGACTACCATATGAACCGCAAGGCTCAAGAGGGGGCCACTACAGCGGGGTTGGAGCCTCTTGTATGCTGTTAGGGGTGAAACCTCAGTGGGCCCACGCTCGTCGGGAATCCCTTTGTAAAGGCTACGTAGTGATCTCCTGGCTACAGACCTGGGAAGTGTGAATGTGGATCGTAGCCACTGGCATAATGGAGGTTCTTTTAGTCCACCCGGCAACGGGGGATGAAATCACTACATGTGGGTACAGTGGTACAAACTCTGCAGAGTCAAAACTGTCATGACAGTCGTGCTCACGGTCAAGAGTGGCTTGGACTTATTCATGATTAGAGGAGTGATGGTTTTGGAAGTTGTGGATGTTAAGCGGGGAGCTTAACATTGGAAATGATGTTATGGTTATTGGATTATGATGATGGGATGGGAGCTTGGGACCATTTCACCTGTGTAGTAATGTAGGTGCTTAATAAGCTAAGGTGATAGGTATTAATTGCGTAGTGCTTTAACCATGAGTTCACCCTCTCCTTGTTCTAGCCATGCATGATATAATTTTCCCACACTTGCTGAGTACCATTGGTACTCAACCTTGCATATTTTGTTGGTTTATATTGCTGCTCAGGTCAAGATAATGAGGTGGTGTATAATGAACAAGACTTTGGACCCGAAGAAGGTTTCTAGGTTCATGGAGACCCCCGGGCAATGCCTGTGACGGAGCCCTCAAGAATAATATTCCGCTGCTAGTTTATTTACTTGTGATGAACTTATTGTTGTCCATCGAGACATTTGCTATGTAAGACTTATTTATATTCGACACCTGGCTTGTAATAAATGATGCTTCACTATTTGTCATCACATGTATGAGAAAATGATCCTGGCATACATGTGATATTCACTTGGTTGTTCTTCGGAAGAACCGGGTGTGACAAAGGTGGTATCAGAGCCAAGGTTGCCTGTAGGAACGTGGACCTAGGTAGAAATGGACGTATTTAAGGGTCCTATTTTCTTAAAAACTATTTTACAAAGGTGTGGATTGAAAAGTGTTATTTTAATGAGTCACTTTCTTCATCTTACCCCAATTTTCATTCAAAATAGGATTTTTATTTGAGAGTTTATCTAACCTAATTTTAAATTCTTTTTGTTTTAGATGGTTCGCATGATTCGCACCGCTCGCAAGTCTATAGGAGGGAGAGTTCCCGTAGTTGCCCTTGCCGAGAGAGAGGAGAGCCGTCCGGTGACGTACCTTTCCTACGGATTGGCAGTAGGAGGCTTATTGCGCCGTCTTCGGCGTATGCTCGAAGCCGCCGGCAATACGGGCAAGCTAATCATCCACTATAACTCCACCAGGACCATCCGTGAGAAGAGGGAAGAATGGAGTTCGGAGATGAGGATTATACACGAAAATCAGCTGCTTAAGATCCACCACTCTCCTGCTTGTAGAGCGACACAGGTCGATGCGGAAAAAGATGTCACCTGGGAGGCCATCACGTGCCAGAGTCACATCTATCGTCGCCACCTGGACAAAACTGAGTACATGTATGTCCTCCAGCGTGAGAGTGGTACCACGGAGTACAAGTACCCGCCGGTGCAGCAAGGGACTTCCCATGAGCACATGGACTTGTGCTTGGAAGATGCTTCTATGCTCAGCACTCGACTGCAGGAGTGTCAACAAGAGCTTCAGGATGTCCGGGACACCCTGAAGGAAACGGAAGCGTTGCTGCGAGCCTGCTTGAGGGCGAGAGAAAGAGGAGATGGGAATGAATTGTGTGTCACCGTGAATGATACATGGACTCCTGACTCCCCAGATCGTCGAGCGATCAGGCGTCGTCGCACTTCTCCACCAGCAGTCTCCCCACCCAAAGCAGAGTCAGAAGGTAGCCGAAATGATGAGGAAGATCCCGAGGAGCCAGCTCAAGAAAATGAGTAGCGTAGAGCCTTTCCCTTAAATTAGAAGGATGTCAAGTAGTCGAGTCGTTACGTAGTTAATGGTGTGTTAATGCTTGGTGTGTGACGTGAATTGTGGAAGCCATGAGCCATTGTCCACAGCCTCGTCTTTAGATTGTTTTGCTTTGGTGTGTGAACCCACATGAAATAATAGTGCATTTATTTGGTGTGAGATATGAACCCTTGTAAAAGTATAACAAAGCCTCAACACTTCAAAGTACAAACAAATGAAAGTAGTAAGATGATACTAAATGCTTTCAAATTAACATTGGTTGATTCTGCCAGATGGCCGGAAGAGGAAAAGGACGTGCTGCCAACCCCGCCAACAACAACGATGAGGCATGCAACCCTCATCTTTCTGGAGGCCAGGACCGGGGTGGTCGCCGTGAAGGAGTTGATCCCCTCCACCAAATGTTGGAGAATCAGAATCAGCTCATCCAGAACTTGACTCAAGTGGTGGCCAACTTGCATCAAGTTCCACCCCCACAAGCTGCACCACGCCAACCAAGGTTGAGTGAGTTTCTAGGAACTCAACCTCCAAAGTTTGCAAGTGCTGCTGAACCTCTGGAGGCAGATGATTGGCTGAAGACCATTGAAAGCAAGATGAGGATCATACAGTGCCAAGGGTATGAGAGGGTGCTGTTTGCCTCTCATCAATTGCATGGACCTGCTGCTGATTGGTGGACCGCCTACGTGGCTGCCCATCATGACCCTGAGAACATCACCTGGGAAGAGTTCAAGCGTAGTTTCCGCAACCATTACATCCCAAGAGGTGAACTCAAAAACAAGAGGAAGGAGTTTTTGGGACTGCAGCAGGGAAACATGACAGTGAGGGAATACCTCACTAAATTTACTCAACTATCCTGTTATGCCCCACGGGACATAGAGACTGATGAGCAGAAAGAAGATTGTTTCGTGGAAGGACTTACCGCGGAGATGCAGTGTGCAATGTCCTCAAATGAGTATGAAAGCTTCCAAAAGATGGTGGACAGAGCGTTTGTGGTAGAAAGGAAGCTAAAGGCCTTGGAAAATGAGAATAAGAGGAAGGTCGGGTGGTCACATCAAGCCTCAGGGAGCAACACCCGCCCACGTCTGATGCAGCCACCTGCAGGGCAGACGAACCGTGCTGCGGTACCCAACTCAGCACCAAGAGGGTACAACCCGAACTACAGGCCACCGGCAGCACCAGCACAGCCACAACGTCAGTTTGTACAGCCGCCTCGCCCCGCATATCCACCTCGACCAGCAGTACAGGGACCCCCAAACCAACCCCAAGACAACAAAGGCCAGGCACCTAAGGTTGGAGTGCAATGTTTTAGCTGCGGTGAAGTGGGGAACTACGCCCACAAATGCCCAAAGAAGAAGCCCGCGCAGCCACAACAGCAGAATGTAACGAGAGGACGGGTGAACCACGTCACTATGGAGGAAGCACAAGATGCACCCGACGTGGTAGTTGGTAAGTTTCCTGCCAATTTACACCTTGCAACCCTGCTGTTTGATTCTGGTGCTACCCACTCGTTTATTGCTCAAAGGTTTGTTAAGAAGTATGACCTAGCAACAACACAAATGAACCATATGCTAGCCGTAAACTCTCCAGGTGGAGAAATAAGGACAAGACAAGTGTGTCCCAAGGTGAATCTAGACATTAATGGGGTAGTGTTTACTACTAACCTCATAGTGATAGATTCCCAAGGGATCGATATTATTTTGGGCATGGATTGGTTGACCAAACATAAGGGAATCATTCATTGTTCGACCAGAACGGTGGAACTAACTCACCCTAGTGGCACAAGAGTAAAGTTCATAACAATACACGAGCCTAGGAGGGACATTAAATTAAATCAAGTTGAGGTGAAAGTTGAGGAAATCAGGACTATCAGGGAATATATAGACGTTTTTCCGGAAGAATTGCCAGGAATGCCTCCCGATCATGAAGTGGAATTCGCAATTGAGCTAGTGCCTAGAACAGCCCTGATATACAAGAGACCTTATCGGATGGACTCCAAGCAGCTGGAAGAACTCAAGGATCATTTGAGAGAATTGTCGGAGAAGGGGTATATTCGTCCTAGTTCCTCACCATGGGGAGCTCCGGTGATATTTGTGCCCAAGAAGGACGGAACCCAAAGGTTATGCGTGGATTACCGTGCTTTGAATGAGGTAACCATCAAGAACAAGTACCCATTACCCCGCACTGAAGACTTGTTTGATCAGTTGAGGGGAGCTTGTGTGTTCTCGAAAATTGATCTCAGGTCGGGATACCACCAACTCAAGATAAGGCAATCTGATATTCCCAAGACAACTTTCGTATCTCGGTACGGACTGTATGAATACACCGTCATGCCTTTCGGGCTAACTAATGCCCCGGCATACTTCATGTATCTCATGAACAAGGTATTCATGGAATATCTGGACAAATTTGTGGTGGTTTTCATAGATGACATTCTCGTCTTCTCCAAAGATGAAGAAGAATATGAGAAACATCTAAGGTTGGTGTTGCAAAGGCTGAGAGAACACCAACTATATGCCAAGTTGAGCAAGTGTGAGTTTTGGCTGAAGAGAGTTCCCTTCTTAGGACATATAATCTCGGAAGGAGGAATCTCCGTAGATCCCGCCAAAATCGAGGATATCCAGAAGTGGAAGACCCCTGAAAATGTCAGGGAAGTTCGAAGCTTCTTGGGATTGGCTGGATACTATCGACGGTTTATTGAGGGATTCTCCATGATCTCGAGACCCCTCACCAAACTGTTGGAGAAGGGAATCACATTCACCTGGACGCCACAGTGCGAGACGAGTTTTCAGGAGCTAAAGAAGAGATTGACAACAGCCCCAGTGTTGGTTATGCCAGATATGCAGAAGAATTTCATAGTGTACTGCGATGCCTCTGGAAACAGGTTGGGATGTGTTCTTAGGCAAGAAGGGCATGTCGTGGCTTATGCATCCCGGCAGCTTCGGAAGCACGAGAAAAACTATCCTACACATGACCTAGAACTAGCCGCAGTGGTACACGCGTTGAAAATTTAGCGACACTATTTGATGGGGAAGAGGACAGAGATATATACGGATCATAAGAGTTTGAAGTACATCTTCAGACAGCCAGATCTCAACCTCAGACAAAGGAGATGGTTAGAGATAATAAATGATTTTGATGTGGGCATCAACTATCATCCCGGGAAAGCAAACGTCGTGGCCGATGCTTTGAGTCGGAAAGTGCGGGTCAATAAGTTGAGCATGAAGGACATGCCTGCAGAATTGAAGGACGAGGTTATAAGGCTCAATCTATGCCTTGTGAATAGTGGTGAAGCCATCGCCATGGAAGTGGACTCCACACTAGAGCGAGACATCCGCGAGGGTCAAAAGAATGACGAGAAGATACGAGAGATCAGACAACTCATCAAGGAAAATAAAGCTCTGGGTTTTAGAGAGGATGAACAAGGAACGGTGTGGCACGGGAAAAGAATCTGTGTGCCAGAAGTAAAGGAGATCTGTGAATTAATTTTGAAGGAGGCTCACGATTCCGACTATTCCATTCATCCTGGGAGTACGAAGATGTACCAGGACCTCAAGGGCAGGTATTGGTGGTATGGCATGAAGCGAGATGTCGCGGAACATGTTGCCCTATGTGACACATGTCAGTTGGTGAAAGCAGAACATCAACGACCCGCGGGATTATTGCAACCACTCAAAGTGCCTGAATGGAAATGGGAAGAAATCAGCATGGATTTCATCGTGGGATTGCCTAGGACCCAATCAGGATATGATTCGATATGGGTCATCATTGATAGGCTAACCAAGGTAGCTCATTTCATCCCCGTGAAAGAAAGCTACAGTGGATCCAAATTGGCAGAGTTGTACATGTCAAGGATCGTGTGTTACCATGGAGTGCCAAAGAAGATAGTGTCGGATCGAGGGACACAGTTCACCTCAAGGTTCTGGCAGAAGTTGCACGAAACCATGGGAACCCATCTGAATTTCAGCTCTGCCTATCATCCCCAAACTGATGGGCAGACGGAAAGAACCAATCAGATTCTTGAAGATATGCTGAGGGCATGTGCACTCAAAAACAATCGGAGTTGGGACAAGAACTTACCGTATGCGGAGTTTTCCTATAACAACAGCTATCAAGCTAGTATGAAGATGTCACCGTTTGAAGCTTTGTACGGGAGGAAGTGCAGAACTCCCCTATTTTGGAACCAAACAGGGGAAAGTAAAGTGTTTGGTCCAGAAGTACTACAAGAAGCCGAGGTGAAGGTGAGGGAAATTCGCAATAACTTGAGGATAGCACAGACACGCCAAAAGAGCTATGTCGATGTACGAAGAAGAGAGCTCGTTTTCAACGTGGGAGACTATGTCTATCTCAAAGTGTCCCCTATCAGAGGACTTCGTCGGTTCAAGGTGAAAGGGAAGTTGTCACCTCGATACATCGGACCCTTTCAAGTTCTGGAAAGGAAAGGCGAAGTGGCGTATCAACTGGAATTACCAGCTCGTCTATCGGATGTGCACGATGTGTTCCATGTGTCACAACTTAAGAAATGTCTGAGAACGTCTGAAGAGGTGTTACCCATAAATGAAGTGGACGTAGCTGAGGATTTGTCATATGCCGAGCAACCATACAAGATTTTGGAGACGATGGAACGACTCATCAGAAATAAAAGAATCCGGATGTGCAAGGTGCAGTGGAAGCATCACTCAGAAGAGGAAGCCACCTGGGAGCGGGAAGATGAGCTCAAGGCACAATTTCCGGAATTGTTTTCTTAGAAACACCAATCTCGAGGACGAGATTTGTTTTAAGGGGGGTAGAGCTGTAACACCCCAAAATTTTGATTCAAAACCTTAAATCATGTTAAGAGGGGAATTTAAAAATTTTTGGACGTGTTGCATGTTTTGCAAAAATTCAAATTCAAACTGGAATTCAAATTAAACTCAAATCAGAAAAGAAATAGAAAAAGAAAAAGAGAAAACAGAAAAAAACCGGCCAGTGGGCCGAAACCCACCAGCCGGCCCACCCAGCCCCCCGTGCCAGCCCGCAGCCGCGCGCGCTATTTCCTCACACTGACAGGCGGGACCCACCCGATCGTTGTCTACCTCGCGACAACGTCGGACTCCCTCGCACCCGAATCAAAACCGATCGGGATTTCGGCGTATCCCTGCTGAATTCTGTTCGTAGGCGACGCGGACTTGATCTAAACCACCCCGCCGCCCTCCCCCATCTATAAAAACCCCGGCCTCGTTCTGTTTTTCCCACGCGATCGCCGATTTTTACTCCGGTGAGAACCGAGACTTCTCCGGCGATTTCTGGCCGATCTAAGCTCGGAAATTCCGATCTAACTTGTTGGTCTTGATCCACCGCCTCCGGGGAACCTTGCAGGTGCAGAAAACTCGGTGACTTGCAGTGTAAACACAGCGCCGACGAGCTTCGCCGTGGTTTCGCCTCGGACCTCGTCGCCGATCACCTTCCAGGACCTCCGAGCTCAAGAAAACCTCCGAGGTGAGATCCCCGACCCCTCCTCTACCGATCTATGCCATAAAATCACAGTTCTAGGAAGAATTCCCGAAGATCTGAAAGTTTCCGGCGAGATCACCGCTTCCCGCCGCCGTGCGCCGCCGGCAGCGCCGCCCGCGCTCGATCAGAGCGACGTGGCCGCTTGTGCGCCGTTTATTTTAAATCGCACGGTAGGGTTTAAATCCCAGCGTACCGGTTCGATGTTATAATCTCAGCCGTCGGTTTAAAATCGGGCGGTCCACGTCAGCCCCGCGTTATAAAGACTGGAAATCTTACGTGCTACCCCCTGGGGTTCTCGGGAAATAAGAGCTAGCCCCGGAAACTTCTGATCTAGCCCCTGGAACTCTAGAAAATCATGTAAATTCATTTAAAAATCAGTTTTAGCCCCTGGACTTAATAAAAATTAGGAAAAACACCTCTGATAAGTGTAGCTAGACCCCTAGAAATTCTGAAAATAATATTATAGACCCTGTAGTGGGGTGAGTTTATCTTTTTAGCCATGTTTAGTATTTAAATTAGGAAATTGAATATGTGGCTAGTGTTTCAAAATTAAAAAGTGGGACAAACATATTGTCATAATTAAATTAAAAACTTTCTCAGTATTTAGAAAACTTTGGAGTGAGATAAAAACATATTTTGGGCTGAATTGAATCTGTTTAATTTATTATTCACATTTATTAGTTATAGGGACACATTTTTAAGTAAAGAATAGTTCTGAAAATAGGGAAAATAAATGTAAAATAGTTTACATCAGAGGAAAAGGTCAAAAATATATTATTAAATATGTTAGATCAGAACCTATTCTGTTTAGATGATGTGTATTACTATTTTCATAATAAAGTACCCATTTATGCATAGGAAAAATAAATCTGAAAATATAGCAACTAGTAAATGATAAATGGAGTTTCTAAAATCCAAAGAATTCAGTTTATGGTTGGTAGAAATTCTGAAGGCACATATGGAGAAGGAAAATACATTTCATGCATACTTGGTAGCTAAAAGGTGTAGTAATTGAATATAAGGAATCTATTTAAACTGGAAACTCATATATATAGTATGTAAGTATAAATGTGAACACAAAAGTAAGAATCATATACACATGATTAAAAGTGCATGCAAGCCACAAATCTACACACATAGAGTAACCACAACACATATAATTGTGAATGACTTTCATAAATATGAATGTGTGGTTTGTATGAAGTGGAAGTGTGAACTATGTTTTATGGATTGTTGTTTTTCTTTTGCTATGTGTGGTGGTATGATGTAGAACCTGCTCAAGAGCAAGTTGTTCCTTTCCAAGATCAGGACTACCCATTTCAAGAACAGCAGGAAGGAGGCAAGTGTCCTTTACCACTTTGATCCTATGCTAGGATGTGTAGCTAGAATTATTTGCATTGTCAATTGAAATATGAAACCCATGCTAGGAAGTTTCCCTAGAATTGCATTACCTTGTTTCCTTGTAGCTTGGGTTGGTATTTATTTTATCATGTCATTTATTATTATGCATATGCTTAGCCATGCTTAGAATGGGATAATTGGGACATGAGATCATCAGTTTATTTTACCATACTCTTGAATGAGATATTGTGAGTTATGTAAAGGTAGGGATCAAGGCAAGTTGGATGTTTTGGTTGTGTGCTGGGTGCACGAGACTTGGGTTTGTGTTTAGTACTTGCCTGGATCCTAAGGACCGGTTCATGGAGCATGTAACCTGGCTTTACCGTGCCAACCACATGCTGAGATGGGGCAGCTTGGCCAATTAATTAGGTGTATCCCCGGCGTGGCATGGGTGTGTTGGATGGTGTGGGGAATAGGTGTCAGCTGGACTACCATATGAACCGCAAGGCTCAAGAGGGGGCCACTGCAGCGGGGTTGGAGCCTCTTGTATGCTGTTAGTGGTGAAACCTCAGTGGGCCCACGCTCGTTGGGAATCCCTTTGTAAAGGCTACGTAGTGATCTCCTGGCTACACACCTGGGAAGTGTGAATGTGGATCGTAGCCACTGGCATAATGGAGGTTCTTTTAGTCCACCCGGTAACGGGGGATGAAATCACTACATGTGGGTACAGTGGTACAAACTCTGCAGAGTCAAAACTGTCATGACAGCCGTGCTCACGGTCAAGAGCGGCTTGGACTTATTCATGATTAGAGGAGTGATGGTTTTGGAAGTTGTGGATGTTAAGCGGGGAGCTTAACATTGGAAATGATGTTATGGTTATTGGATTATGATGATGGGATGGGAGCTTGGGACCATTTCACCTGTGTAGTAATGTAGGTGCTTAATAAGCTAAGGTGATAGGTATTAATTACGTAGTGCTTTAACCATGAGTTCACCCTCTCCTTGTTCTAGCCATGCAATGATATAATTTTCCCACACTTGCTGAGTACCATTGGTACTCAACCTTGCATATTTTGTTGGTTTATATTGCTGCTCAGGTCAAGATAATGAGGTGGTGTATAATGAACAAGACTTTGGATCTGAAGAAGGTTTCTAGGTTCATGGAGACTGTGGGGACCCCGCCGTCCCGATCACTCACGAGGACGGGATACCTCGCCTGGGAATCGCATTGGGTGGTGCCGTGCGATGCGGCACCCATTAGCACACATAATAAAGCATCATATTACATAAATCAAGCGGAAATTTACAAAGATTTGAGTTTACAAATACTTCTCAAAATAAACTACAGCGGAAGACTATTACAACTCACGACTCATATCTATGCTAAGCAACAGAGAAGGTGTCCAGCCCGCGGAACCTCCTCACTAGCAACACTATCACAGCAGCAGCGGCAGGGGTTGCCCTGAGTTCACCACTCGGAGAGTTCCGGGTCTCCTTAGGCACCCGTACATCTCAGCGTACAGTTATTTCCTGCAAAACAACTTGTGCAGTATCTGTGAGCACGAAGCTCAGCAAGACTGACCCGTCACCCTAGTCATGAAACTCTATATGGTGGAAATAGAGGGCTGATGACAGCATTTTTCATAAACGATGAACTTGAGCTAAAGGAGAGTCCTTGCTTCCAGTTTTAATCAACTTTTATAGACCTCGCGCAACTTACATCGAGACCCCACAATCAAACAAGAAACGCTTCATCTCGATGTCACTTGCCCGGGGTGAAAGTAACTTTAGTGAAACACCCTAGACTCATACAGACCTTGCGCCATCAACGTCGAGACTCCACAATCAAACAAGAAACGCTTTGCCTCGACGCTTCTAGCCCAAGGTGGAAATTAAATTTAGTGAAGTGTTGATCGTTCCTCATATCCATTATGAGGATTACCCACGAAGCATATTAACCATTTCCCCGGTTTATTACTACGTCACGACTCAGTGTACAAGTATGCTCACTACCGCGAGCGACGGTGATTGCAATCAAAAACACCCGGCTGACACGACACGTACGCCCGTACTCGACGTTGCACACAGCAACCGTCACTGACGCCGTACGTGGCCACCTTTCACACGACACCCAAATGTCGAACCGGTCCCACCGACTGGGATTAAGTCTCTCTACGGCAAACCCTCGTAGAGCTGACTTCTCTATCCTTTCAGCATCGGCATCAGACGGTGAGGTATGCCTCGACACCCAGGTTAACATGTTACATCGGTTTCCTGGGTCCCATATAGCCAGTATGCATCCGGTACACAACTCAAACTTGTCCAGCGGGGCCGCACACGAGAACGGGCCTTAATCGACTCAGACATAGACTAGGCTCACAGGACTACGTCCTTGACCTTCCATCCACTGCCCGGTCTCCATTCCCAATTATGAGGATCAATTCCCAACTCTTCCGATTGATCCCCCTTAATCCCATTTCACGAGTAGGAATCTGCCTACTCGAGTTATGCCTCTTTTAATCCACTTTTATTGAGAACAGCAGTTATAATTAGTTGATAACCTATCCTACATTAAACACCAGGGTCTTCTGGGTCATACATTTGGGGTTTCATACCATCTAGACGTAATGCAATAAATATAATACTAGACGTATGAAGTGAATACAAATAACAACTTGTAAATTTGATGCAAACCGGGGCTTGCCTTTGTTTTGCAGGTGACTTATATATATATGCAGTTAGTGAAGATCACTTGGTGTTTGATCAACCTCTTTCCTCTTTTCTTGATTTCTACTCCGATGACTTCAACTCCTTCACGGAGATACTACACGTGATGAATATGCATATTGTTTAATTGTCAAGACTTGCTACAAGTCCTAATAACAAGTTTTCAAGAACTGGAACTCTGTTTAAGAATTTAAAATGACACTGGTGCTAGTGGTTTAGGTTTGGATCTAAGCATATGATTAAAGTCTAAGTGGTTTTTCCCCCTCTTTTATATTGATCACCTAAAGAGGTTAAAAGCATAGGGGTGATCCAGGGCTCCACTGGAGCTGAGAATTCTCATGTGAGTTTCTTGTCACAAGAAAGTCCTCTGGACCAAAAATTAGCACTTTTCATTGAGTGGTTTGTCCAGAATAATTTTCTAAGCAATTAAGCAAAGAAGAATTAATTCTGAGATCTCACCCATGTTCATGCAAAAATTATTGAACCATAATTTCAATTATAGCTCATAGAGTTTACATGAATTTTCCTAGAATTTTTGGAGCTAAGGAATAGCTAGAACTGAATTTCCAAGTTTTGGAAATTCCCTGAAATTGTTTTCTGTATTCATTTGAATACAGAAACTTAAAATCAGAATTAACCTAACTAAATCAACTCTAAATGCGTTGAGAATTTTACAGGTGTTCACTAATACCCTAAAGACTATTCTGGCAAAATTTGAGGATTTTTGGATCAACCAAACTCCCTCTAAAATTCTTTTGCTAGAAAGCTTTAAAGAATTTTACAGAATTAAATAAAGGGTTCCATACAAATTGGGTTCTACACTTGGATAGTACTCTATCATAGGAATCCAACAAAATTTGTTTTACAATTTTTGGATCCTCCTACCCAAAGTTGTGGCTATTCAAAGTTTGAACTGAAAACTGAAATTCCCCAAAATGTTCAAATACTGGCTGTGGGTCCGGGGACAGGTGTCATGCGTCGGGGCAAGCCACACGGGGCTACTGAGTATTTCCCGCGCCTCCACACGCGATCCCCGCGCCACAGCCGATCAAAGACTAAAGCATCCGTCGCTGACCTGCGGGACCCACCGGGTCATCTCCTACCTCCGGCCGAACAGAACTCGCGGCGGCGCCCTCCGACGAGCCTCACCGGAACAACCTTACCGGCCACCTCCCGGCCCCTTGCTCGCCGCCCCTCCATATTCTGACCTGCTGAACACGTTGGGAGGCTCGCCGGCGGCCATAGATCGCCGGAAAACCTTGCGCACCGGGGTCAGCAACGATTAGGGTTCCGGCGAGCCGGTGCAAGGCGAATTGTCCACCAAACGATCGATTCTTTGTCTCTAGAGCACCAGGGAAACGTGTAGCTGCTAGAATTAGCCCCCAAAACCATCAGCGAGCATTCTAACCCCGTCGGCACCGTGCAGCCGACTTGGCCCGGAAATTTTTCCGTGGCAAAAACGTGAAATTCTCACCCTACCCTTAATTCCTCAACCTAGGATCGAGGGAGGAGGTACTCTAGCTATAGGGGAAACTTCTGTGCGAAGTGTGACGCAAAACCATCAAGAATCAACACCGAATTGCACAATTTCTTACCTCGGGGTCGTTTTGGCCGCCCGAGAGTAATTCCCGAAATTATCCTCCGAGGAGCAACGGCTTGGACTGAGCTTCGGGGAGGAGTAGCTAGGATCACCGGCGCACCGCTGAGTGAGCTCGCTTGGGCTTGACTTGCCGCGGTTCCGGCTGTCCACGGCGACCGGCCCCTTGTTCTTCACCGTTCAACATGGAAGCAACGACACTCTACTGGTGTTCGGTAGACACGAGTATGAGGCTGTGGTGGGACACTGCGAGCAATCTAGAGCACGCTTGGACAACGCTTTTTGCTGTGGAGCTCATGACCCAACGGCAACCGGCGGTGGTGTGCGATCGGGGGAACCGAGCGGGCGCCGCTGCTTGCGGGAGGGCGAAAGAACAGAACGATGCACGCTACGGTGAAGAGAAGAATTCGTGTTGTGCCACACGCGTGAGAGATAAGGGCGAGGTGGGTCTCGGAACAGCAGGAGGTGGCGGCGGTGACCGTGGCCCGAGCTGCTCGGTGTCGCCCGGGGAGAATTTCCTCGATGGAGTGAAAGACAGAGGAGACTTAGGGTGCAAGTCTAATACCACTATGACTTGTGGGTCCCACTGCCCCCTTCTTATCCCATCTCATTTTCCTCACAATTATCTCCACAGTTTGACAAATAATCCATCCAAATGTTTAAACATTGGAAACTGAGCTCATTTGACAAGTTTGGACAAATTCCATGCAAATTCAAATGTTCATTTGAATTCTTTGCACATTTGACTCCCTTTGGAAAAATGGGCAGCAAGACTTTTCAAAAATTAATGAAACTTTGCCTCCCCACTAATTTGGACCTAAGGAATCCAAATATGCCACTTGATCCTTGTGTTAGCTGCTGCAAACAATAGTTTGGACACAACAGTTTTGAATTTCTCATTGTGTCCTTCCCTCACTTGAAGTTTGAATTTTCCTTTAGTCCATTTCTGATTTTTAAACCTTTCCCTTGCACTTGAGCTCTTCATTTCTGGGGTTTTAATCTACATGAGGTCCATCCATGCAGCAACCCTATGTTTGTTTAGAAGAATTCTCACCAATGTTATCATATGTGGGAAAAAGTTTCAACTAAGCCCCTTCTTCATACACATGACTCCAACATTTGTGCAAACTCATGTTTCTTTGTATTCACATTTTTGGGACCTTTACAATCCTCCCCCCTTAAAAGAATCTCGTCCCGAGATTACAAAAGAAATATGAGACGGAAGGTAATTACAACAACTACGACAGAAGTTTCGGATAGTTCTTGTGGAGGTAATCTTCACTTTCCCACGTCGCTTCTTCCGGTGTGTGATTACTCCACAGGACTTTGTAAAATTTCAAAGCCCGATTTCGAGTGATCCGGCTCTTCTCGTCGATAATCTTGATGGGCTTCTCAGTGTAGGTGAGGTCCGGTTGCAATACTTCCATGTCTTCCGAAAGGATGTCCGTCGGTTTCTTCAAACACTTTCTCAAGTGTGAGACATGGAAGATGTCGTGGATGCCCGATAAGGATGGCGGCAGCTCCAAACGGTAGGCTACCGGCCCACACCGTTCTGTAATAAGGAACGGACCCACGAAGCGAGGAGCTAGCTTTCCCTTGACCCCGAATCGATGAATTCCCTTCATCGGGGATACTTGGAGATAGACGTGATCTCCGACTTCAAAACTCAATGGTCGGCGTCGCTGGTCCGCATAGCTCTTCTGGCGAGATTGAGCGGCCCTGAGGTTCTCTTGAATCAGCTGGACTCGCTCTTCGGCATCTTTTACAAGATCAATGCCGAAAATCACCCTCTCGCCAGATTCACACCAATTGAGTGGTGTGCGGCACTTATTGCCATAAAGTGCTTCATATGGTGCCATTTTAATACTGGATTGGTAACCATTGTTGTAAGAGAACTCTGCTAATGGCAAATGGTTATCCCAGTTCTTTCCGTGATCTATGGCACATGCCCTCAGCATATCTTCCAAAATTTGGTTCACCCTCTCCGTTTGACCGTCCGTCTGAGGGTGGTATGCTGAGCTTCTGATTAACTTTGTTCCCAGAGATTCATGTAGTTGCTCCCAGAAACGAGCAACAAATATTGAACCTCGGTCTGATATGATGGTCTTGGGGACTCCATGCAAGCACACAATTCTGGAGAGATACAACTCTGCATATTGTTTAGTATGGAATCCCGTATTCACTGGGATGAAGTGGGCTGATTTGGTTAAGCGATCGACAATCACCCAAATGGAGTCATGCTTTCTGGACGTGAGAGGCAGTCCGACAATAAAGTCCATGCTGATGTCCTCCCACTTCCATGCCGGAATACTTAACGGTTGGAGCATTCCTGCTTTCTTAATATGATCAGCTTTGACTCGCCGACATGTATCACACTCGGATACATATTTGGCAATTTCTCGCTTCATCCGAGTCCACCAAAATTTTGTTTTAAGATCTTGATGCATCTTATTACTTCCTGGATGTATCGAGTACTTAGACATATGAGCTTCGTCCAAGATCTTCATCCTTAACTTCAGATTCCGGGGTACCACGATACGGTTGTTAAACCATAACACACCTTGTTCATCCTCCCGGAAACACTTCATTTTATCCTCATTGATTCTTGCCCGGATTTTCCGCATTCCTTTATCCCTCTTCTGGGCTTGTACAATCTCTTCTCTAATGGTAGGAACTAGAGCAAGATTATACATCGCTCCATACGGAATCACCCGCAAGCTTGGTTCTTCATTCTCATTCGGAACAACTGACACGTTATTCACGTGGGATTTACGACTGAGTGCATCAGCCACCACGTTAGCTTTGCCCGGATGGTAATGGATCTCGAGCTCATAGTCTTTAATTAATTCCAGCCATCTCCTCTGCCTCATATTAATATCCTTCTGAGTGAATATATATTTGAGGCTCTTGTGGTCGGTGTAGAGGTGCACTAAATTTCCCAGTAAATAGTGCCTCCACATCTTCAACGCAAGCACCCCCGCAGCAAGCTCTAGGTCATGAGTGGGGTAGTGCTGCTCATGGTTGCGGAGTTGACGAGACCCATACGCGATCACGCGTCTATCTTGCATTAAGACGCAGCCAAGTCCAATGCCTGAGGCATCGCAATAAACATCAAATGGCTTTGTTGTATCCGGTTGGGCTAACACCGGTGCCGTTGTGAGATGTTTCTTTAGAGTTTGAAATGCCTCTTCACAGGCCTCTGTCCACACATACTTGCTGCTCTTCTTTAATAACTCCGTCATTGGTTTAGCCACCTTCGAGAAGCTGGGGATAAATCTCCGGTAATAACCCGCTAGTCCTAAGAAACTGCGGATTTGATGAACCGATGTCGGAGACTCCCACTTCAAGACTTGCTCAATTTTTGTTGGATCCACGGCCACACCCTATGCTGAAATAATGTGGCCTAAAAATGGTACTTTGCTGATCCAAAATTCACACTTGCTGAATTTGGCATACAGCTTATGTTCTCGTAGGCGTTGGAGCACAATATGGAGATGTTTGGTGTGCTCCTCCTCCGATTTGGAGTAAACGAGAATGTCGTCGATGAAAACCACGACGAACTGATCCAACTCTGGCATGAATACAGAATTCATGAGATACATGAAATGTGCGGGTGCATTTGTTAGCCCGAAAGACATGACTAGATACTCATAGAGCCCGTATCTAGTCGAGAAGGCCGTCTTCGGTATATCCTCCGCTCTGATCTTTATTTGATGATAACCAGACCGTAAGTCCATCTTGGAGAATACCTTGGCACCCACTAACTGATCAAATAATATATCGATCCGCGGCAACGGATATTTATTTTTGATCGTCACTGCATTCAGCGGCCGATAATCCACACATAATCGAAGTGACTCATCCTTTTTCTTCACAAAGAGGGCTGAACAGCCCCATGGCGATGAGCTTGGTCGGATGAACCCTTTGTCCATTAAGTCCTTTAGCTGTTCTTTTAGTTCAGCTAATTCCTTCGGAGACATTTTGTACGGCCTCCGAGATATTGGTGTGGTTCCCGGTGCTAACTCGATCTTGAATACCACATCCCTCTCGGGCGGCATCCCTGGAAGATCGTCGGGAAACACATTTGGGTACTCACGGACCACTGGAATATCCTCCAGTTTCGTGGTCACACTGTGGTATACCACTGGATTTTTAGAATCCACGGCTTCAAGTATGAGCGTTTGGATACCGTAGATTGGAGAGTCCAAACTAACAATCCGTGGACCAATATCAAGAACAGCCCCGTGATAGTTCATCCACGCCATTCCTAGAATCACATCGATCTTCTGCCCCTCTAACACAATGAGGGTGGTGGGGTATAAGTTTCCACCTAAGCACAAGGGTGCTTTGATCACTACTTCATTAGCAGCTATATTTCCACCCGGTGAGCGGATAAGGTAGTGATCCTTCGGTGTAGAGGTGGAGAGCTCAGCTTTGCACACAAACATCCTGCTGATGAAATTGTGTGTAGCTCCAGAGTCAAACAGAATTAATACGGGCAGTCCATTGAGGGTGAACATTCCCGCTAGTACAGGTGCCCCATCTGGCACATCCTCTAGAACTGTATGATAAATGCACCCGGGTTTTGGTGCTGTTCCTTGAAGCTGAGCACGGGGTTGATTCATACCCCGCTTTGGTGTAGTTTCTTTGTGGCGTATCCTTTCTGGACACTTTCTGCTGATGTGACCCAAGTACCCGCACGTGAAGCACGGTTTCTCAGCCGGTTCCTGGTTGCTCTGTGCATGGACATTGGTGGTATTCTGCTGCGGCAAGAACACTTGAGGAGCAGAATAACGTGGCTGCCTATACCGTTGTTGCAGCTGTCCGAAATCGGAGTATTGGGATGATCGACTGGAATATTGCTGGAGTCGTCGAGCCGGCTGCATCAGCTGACAGTTCAAGGTACTGTCTACCATCCGGTATTTCCGAGGAGCACTACTGCTACTCTCCGGTGGTACATGGTTCTTTCTTTTCTCAGCCTGAACTTCCCGCTGAGCATCTTCGACCATGATGGCAGCACTCATCAATTCGTTGAAGTCCTTTCGATCAGCTAAAACGAGTCTCTCCTTTAGCTTGGGATTGAGGCTGCGGAAGAACCACTCACACTTTTGTGCTTCGGTGTTCACATGTTGAGGCGCATACTGCGCCAGCTTGTTGAACACTCGCGAATGCTCGTATGCACCCCTCCCTCCTTGTTTTAAGGCCAGAAACTCCTCGAGTTTCCGCTGAATTATTCCGGAAGGAACATGATACGCGAGAAATGCCTTCCGGAATTCTGCCCATGAAACGTCATGTCCATCGGGTAAGGAGGCGAGTTGATTTGCCCACCATGCACTGGCGGACCCGTGAAGTTGTTGTGCTGCATATAAAACCTTCTGCTGTTCGGTGCATTGTAGCAACCCGAACTTAGATTCAATGGTACGGATCCAGCTATCCGCCACCAGAGGATCCTCAGATTCAATGAAAACCGGTGGTTGAGTCGCCAAGAACTCAACATAGGAATTCAGTTGCGGTTGGCGCAAGTCTTCGTCTTGACATCCCCCTTGACGGGATGTATTCATCACTAGGGTGCGGAGCAAGTCGGTTCGCTCATCGCTTGCACCCGTCATGGCGGCCAGAATGTCCGCCATTGTGACCGTGGGTGAAGGTCCTGGTGGAGGCTGCTGTTGCGGAGCTCGCTGCTCCCGCTGTGGAGAGTTATCACCACGACCACCACTGGAACCACCCACCTCACTCATGGAACGAGTTCGCACCATTCTGCAATTGCAAGAGTTCATTATCCGTTCAACACTATCACTTGATTTATTCCATAAACAAAGTAGTGCAACACTGATAGTGAAACCTCAACATGCAAGCAAAATGGTTTAAGCGCAAACTGATGTATCCAACAGCAAGGATTTACAAGCCGACTAATTGGTCTTCAAACAGATCAGATTCTGATCCAGTTAAAAGCACTTTCGTAACTCAAGTTGAATATCAAAGTTAAAGTTAACTTTAATATCTTTCCAACGAGTATCTAAAGGCCTCCTAGGGATGTTTCTACAGGAAGTTATGGCTTAAAAACAGAAAGGTTCAGAGAGGCTTTGTTACTGTCCTGGTTCTGAACAGTTTGCCTTCAACTGAACTTTTCACCAACTTAATCTGTGATTTTGCTCTGGAGGTCTACAAGAAAGTCGTAGAGCACTTGAAAATCTCTCCAGAACTGTATCATACACCTTAATTGGTTAAAGCTACTCAGAGTTATGCTTTGTAAAAATCCAGCAAGAATTTCTGCTAGAAACAGAGCACTCTGTTTTTGAAATCTTTGAAACCTAGACACTCTCTCATTTGAATCTTAGTTCAAATTAAGAGTTCAATAACTAATATTTGTTTCAAACTTCCATTTTTAGTAGAAAGTTAGCTCATGACTCATTTCTTCATAGGGAAGAGGTTATTAGGTGTAGTACGGTGTCGATGCACCGTAAGAACAATGTCGGTACTACGTTGTCTCTCCAAAAGAAAATCCTAAACCGGATTATACCGGTATATACGTATAATCAGTGGCACTAAACGGTCTCTCGCACACGTGTACTACCCGGGATACTACGTGGTTGGTACCTGCAGAAGAACACTCAATAGTGGTGCACTCAAAGTTTTTCTCATTTCAGGCAGTTCTATAATTGAAAATAAATACAAACGCCCGTATCATTATCATACGGCCGTCCTTGAGTTAAGTCACGTCTCAAGGTACGCGATCGTGTTTCAACACCACACGACGGGGAACCCGAGTATGTCATGAACGGGTCGTCACGGTTGGGAATGTTATCAACCCAACGGATACCACCTACTGCCCTGCAGGGCACGCCGATGGCAAGCGCTGCGTATGTCCTCCTGGGCTACGTCCAGACGAACACACTCTCGCGTTACTGACCACGCGATGGGGTCTCCACTTACTTGCCTAATGCACGCTAGGGATCAGCGTTCCATATGAACTCAGGAACATGAAGAGTTCAAGAGTTTCATATTAACGTCTCACACCAAGCTGTGAGACCTATCCCTGAACCACTTTCCTCGTCAGGGGAGCTAACCGAAATTGAACCGCTTTCGGTGGCGTTCCTTACCATTCTTACCAGAACGTAGGTGCGTCGTTACATAATTAAAATTCAGAATTATAACAAGTATGTTAGTACTGCCACCTTAAGTAAATATACTACTATAGTCCTTATGTGGGCCTACTATCGTTTCCTCACCGTACCCTAAGTTTTTGTCGTAATACAATCCTTATTCCGTGTGCTATTACCAATGCGGCTCTGATACCACGCTGTGGGGACCCCGCCGTCCCGATCACTCACGGGGACGGGATACCTCGCCCGGGAATCGCATTGGGTGGTGCCGTGCGATGCGGCACCCATTAGAACACATAATAAAGCATCATATTACATAAATCAAGTGGAAATTTACAAAGATTTGAGTTTACAAATACTTCTCAAAATAAACTACAGCGGAAGACTATTACAACTCACGACTCATATCTATGCTAAGCAACAGAGAAGGTGTCCAGCCCGCGGAACCTCCTCACTAGCAACACTATCACAGCAGCAGCGGCAGGGGTTGCCCTGAGTTCACCACTCGGAGAGTTCCGGGTCTCCTTAGGCACCCGTACATCTCAGCGTACAGTTATTTCCTGCAAAACAACTTGTGCAGTATCTGTGAGCACGAAGCTCAGCAAGACTGACCCGTCACCCTAGTCATGAAACTCTATATGGTGGAAATAGAGGGCTGATGACAGCATTTTTCATAAACGATGAACTTGAGCTAAAGGAGAGTCCTTGCTTCCAGTTTTAATCAACTTTTATAGACCTCGCGCAACTTACATCGAGACCCCACAATCAAACAAGAAACGCTTCATCTCGATGTCACTTGCCCGGGGTGAAAGTAACTTTAGTGAAACACCCTAGACTCATACAGACCTTGCGCCATCAACGTCGAGACTCCACAATCAAACAAGAAACGCTTTGCCTCGACGCTTCTAGCCCAAGGTGGAAATTAAATTTAGTGAAGTGTTGATCGTTCCTCATCTCCATTATGAGGATTACCCACGAAGCATATTAACCATTTCCCCGGTTTATTACTACGTCACGACTCAGTGTACAAGTATGCTCACTACCGCGAGCGACGGTGATTGCAATCAAAAACACCCGGCTGACACGACACGTACGCCCGTACTCGACGTTGCACACAGCAACCGTCACTGACGCCGTACGTGGCCACCTTTCACACGACACCCAAATGTCGAACCGGTCCCACCGACTGGGATTAAGTCTCTCTACGGCAAACCCTCGTAGAGCTGACTTCTCTATCCTTTCAGCATCGGCATCAGACGGTGAGGTATGCCTCGACACCCAGGTTAACATGTTACATCGGTTTCCTGGGTCCCATATAGCCAGTATGCATCCGGTACACAACTCAAACTTGTCCAGCGGGGCCGCACACGAGAACGGGCCTTAATCGACTCAGACATAGACTAGGCTCACAGGACTACGTCCTTGACCTTCCATCCACTGCCCGGTCTCCATTCCCAATTATGAGGATCAATTCCCAACTCTTCCGATTGATCCCCCTTAATCCCATTTCACGAGTAGGAATCTGCCTACTCGAGTTATGCCTCTTTTAATCCACTTTTATTGAGAACAGCAGTTATAATTAGTTGATAACCTATCCTACATTAAACACCAGGGTCTTCTGGGTCATGCATTTGGGGTTTCATACCATCTAGACGTAATGCAATAAATATAATACTAGACGTATGAAGTGAATACAAATAACAACTTGTAAATTTGATGCAAACCGGGGCTTGCCTTTGTTTTGCAGGTGACTTATATATATATGCAGTTAGTGAAGATCACTTGGTGTTTGATCAACCTCTTTCCTCTTTTCTTGATTTCTACTCCGATGACTTCAACTCCTTCACGGAGATACTACACGTGATGAATATGCATATTGTTTAATTGTCAAGACTTGCTACAAGTCCTAATAACAAGTTTTCAAGAACTGGAACTCTGTTTAAGAATTTAAAATGACACTGGTGCTAGTGGTTTAGGTTTGGATCTAAGCATATGATTAAAGTCTAAGTGGTTTTTCCCCCTCTTTTATATTGATCACCTAAAGAGGTTAAAAGCACAGGGGTGATCCAGGGCTCCACTGGAGCTGAGAATTCTCATGTGAGTTTCTTGTCACAAGAAAGTCCTCTGGACCAAAAATTAGCACTTTTCATTGAGTGGTTTGTCCAGAATAATTTTCTAAGCAATTAAGCAAAGAAGAATTAATTCTGAGATCTCACCCATGTTCATGCAAAAATTATTGAACCATAATTTCAATTATAGCTCATAGAGTTTACATGAATTTTCCTAGAATTTTTGGAGCTAAGGAATAGCTAGAACTGAATTTCCAAGTTTTGGAAATTCCCTGAAATTGTTTTCTGTATTCATTTGAATACAGAAACTTAAAATCAGAATTAACCTAACTAAATCAACTCTAAATGCGTTGATAATTTTACAGGTGTTCACTAATACCCTAAAGACTATTCTGGCAAAATTTGAGGATTTTTGGATCAACCAAACTCCCTCTAAAATTCTTTTGCTAGAAAGCTTTAAAGAATTTTACAGAATTAAATAAAGGGTTTCATACAAATTGGGTTCTACACTTGGATAGTACTCTATCATAGGAATCCAACAAAATTTGTTTTACAATTTTTGGATCCTCCTACCCAAAGTTGTGGCTATTCAAAGTTTGAACTGAAAACTGAAATTCCCCAAAATGTTCAAATACTGGCTGTGGGTCCGGGGACAGGTGTCATGCGTCGGGGCAAGCCACACGGGGCTACTGAGTATTTCCCGCGCCTCCACACGCGATCCCCACGCCACAGCCGATCAAAGACTAAAGCATCCGTCGCTGACCTGCGGGACCCACCGGGTCATCTCCTACCTCCGGCCGAACAGAACTCGCGGCGGCGCCCTCCGACGAGCCTCACCGGAACAACCTTACCGGCCACCTCCCGGCCCCTTGCTCGCCGCCCCTCCATATTCTGACCTGCTGAACACGTTGGGAGGCTCGCCGGCGGCCATAGATCGCCGGAAAACCTTGCGCACCGGGGTCAGCAACGATTAGGGTTCCGGCGAGCCGGTGCAAGGCGAATTGTCCACCAAACGATCGATTCTTTGTCTCTAGAGCACCAGGGAAACGTGTAGCTGCTAGAATTAGCCCCCAAAACCATCAGCGAGCATTCTAACCCCGTCGGCACCGTGCAGCCGACTTGGCCCGGAAATTTTTCCGTGGCAAAAACGTGAAATTCTCACCCTACCCTTAATTCCTCAACCTAGGATCGAGGGAGGAGGTACTCTAGCTATAGGGGAAACTTCTGTGCGAAGTGTGACGCAAAACCATCAAGAATCAACACCGAATTGCACAATTTCTTACCTCGGGGTCGTTTTGGCCGCCCGAGAGTAATTCCCGAAATTATCCTCCGAGGAGCAACGGCTTGGACTGAGCTTCGGGGAGGAGTAGCTAGGATCACCGGCGCACCGCTGAGTGAGCTCGCTTGGGCTTGACTTGCCGCGGTTCCGGCTGTCCACGGCGACCGGGCTCGTGTTCTTCACCGTTCAACACGGAAGCAACGACACTCTACTGGTGTTCGGTAGACACGAGTATGAGGCTGTGGTGGGACACTGCGAGCAATCTAGAGCACGCTTGGACAACGCTTTTTGCTGTGGAGCTCATGACCCAACGGCAACCGGCGGTGGTGTGCGATCGGGGGAACCGAGCGGGCGCCGCTGCTTGCGGGAGGGCGAAAGAACAGAACGATGCACGCTACGGTGAAGAGAAGAATTCGTGTTGTGCCACACGCGTGAGAGATAAGGGCGAGGTGGGTCTCGGAACAGCAGGAGGTGGCGGCGGTGACCGTGGCCCGAGCTGCTCGGTGTCGCCCGGGGAGAATTTCCTCGATGGAGTGAAAGACAGAGGAGACTTAGGGTGCAAGTCTAATACCACTATGACTTGTGGGTCCCACTGCCCCCTTCTTATCCCATCTCATTTTCCTCACAATTATCTCCACAGTTTGACAAATAATCCATCCAAATGTTTAAACATTGGAAACTGAGCTCATTTGACAAGTTTGGACAAATTCCATGCAAATTCAAATGTTCATTTGAATTCTTTGCACATTTGACTCCCTTTGGAAAAATGGGCAGCAAGACTTTTCAAAAATTAATGAAACTTTGCCTCCCCACTAATTTGGACCTAAGGAATCCAAATATGCCACTTGATCCTTGTGTTAGCTGCTGCAAACAATAGTTTGGACACAACAGTTTTGAATTTCTCATTGTGTCCTTCCCTCACTTGAAGTTTGAATTTTCCTTTAGTCCATTTCTGATTTTTAAACCTTTCCCTTGCACTTGAGCTCTTCATTTCTGGGGTTTTAATCTACATGAGGTCCATCCATGCAGCAACCCTATGTTTGTTTAGAAGAATTCTCACCAATGTTATCATATGTGGGAAAAAGTTTCAACTAAGCCCCTTCTTCATACACATGACTCCAACATTTGTGCAAACTCATGTTTCTTTGTATTCACATTTTTGGGACCTTTACAGAGACCCCCGGGCAACGCCTGTGACCGAGCCCTCAAGAATAATATTCCGCTGCTAGTTTATTTACTTGTGATGAACTTATTGTTATCCATCGAGACATTTGCTATGTAAGACTTATCTATATTCGACACCTGTCTTGTAATAAATGATGCTTCACTATTTGTCATCACATGTATGAGAAAATGATCCTGGCATACATGTGATATTCACTTGGTTGTTCTTCGGAAGAACTGGGTGTGACATTAAGTCCATTATATGAACACTTAAACCTAAAAGATGGTAGCTCAAGTTCCAGAGTTCCAATGAAGCTGAGAATTTAACCACAGTCTCTATGGAATGTATTTAGGTAGTGTGCAAAAATTGAGCTCATGAAATGGATTCATGTGAGCACAACAAATCCTTATGTGGTTTTCACTAATCTGCCTTTACTCCCTAGATATTAAGCTTTCCTATGCTGCAAAGTAGACTTTTTGTGAAGTAAAGAAATGTACTGAGTCCATAGGAATTTGTTTTACCATTTTTAAAGTTTCCTAAATGGAGATATGGATTTTACAAAGAATGGGGAAAAGCTGAAATTGTTTCTGTTCATTTTTCCCATTTTTCAGAGACATAAGGATTGAACACATCATTTGACCAAGCAAATTAGGTCCAATGCCTCTGAAATTGTTACTGGAGTTCAACTAATTTTGGGAGAATGTCCTGGCCAAATTTGGGGATTTTCCAATAAATAGAATTCCTGTAAAAATTCATACAAAATTTTTCTTAAATGAATTAATGAGCCAAATACAGGGATTTCCATAAATATTGGGATGCACCCCTGGATTTTACTCTTTGAGAGGAATCCAACAAAATTTGTTTCACAATTTTTGGACACTCCTACACAAAGTTATGGCTCTCCAAAGTTTGAATTGAAGTGGGAAAATCTGAAAAATGTTTAAATGCCTACAGTGGGTCCCACTCGTCATCCCTAACCTTCAGCCTCGCGCCAAACAGAGCAGTGGCGGCTCCCTCCGGCGAGGTCGCCGGAAAGGCACTTCCCATCCACCTCCGAATCCCCTGCTGGCCGCCCCCCTCATTTTCCACCATGCTGAACATGTTGGTGAGGTCGCCAGCGGCTGAAACTCGCCGGAAAACAGGGCGCACCGTCAATAGCAAACCCTAGGGCTCCGGCGAGGTCATGCACAGTGAATTATCCACCAAATGGTTGGTTCTTGGGCTCTAAAGCACCAGGGGATTGTGTAGAAGACCGACATGAGGTCTAAACAAGCCGGGGAGCGCTCCAAACCTATCGGCACCGTGCGCCCGATATGGTCCAGCGGTATACCCTCGAAAAGAACTCGAATTCCTTGCTCTACACTCAATTTCTTGGTCTAAAATCGATGGAGGAGGTGTGATAGGCAGTTAAGAATCTGTGTGTGAAGTTTGAAACTTAACAAACACGATTTGAGGACGAATTTTGCAATTCCTTACCTCAAGGTCAGTTTCTGCCGCCCGGGAGAAAATCCTGAAATTCTCCCTCTGTGATCAATGGCTAGGGCTGAGCTTCGGAGGTGAGCAACTGGGCTTGTAGGTGCACCGATGGGGTGGGTTGCTTGGGCGTGATCACTCCTTATTTGGGCTGCCCACGGTGACCAAGTCCGGTTTTTCGGTGTTCCACACGGGAGCTGCAGCAACTTGCTGTTTTCCGGTGCAAACAAGCTCGGGACAGGGGAGGAAAAGAGCTGGCCGGCTAGAGCACTGGTGGGCGCAGCTTTTTGCTGTGGAGAACGCGAGCAACCTTGCTCCGGTGGTGGCTGTGTGACGGGGAGAAGAACAGAGCGGCTGCGGTGTTGTTCTCGGGAGCAAAATGCACGGGAGCGCAGCCGACCGAGGAGGAAGCGAAGAAGCTTTGTTGCACTCGCTGTGGGGAAGATCAGACCGAGCTCACGTGTGGAAGCAGGAGCTGGCGTGGTGGGAAGGCAGTGGGCGCCAGCCGTCGGGAGGTGGCGCGCGTGCGCTGTCCGCGTGAAACAGAGAAGACTTCGGGTTGAAGTCTACTGACATGAGGGCCGCAATTCTCCCCTCTTATCTCCTAATTCCATTTAAAATAGCAAACAAGCTCCAAATTTGATCAAACTTGGAGGATAGGTCAAAAGAATTATGAGAAACTCAAATCTGAAATCAGATTTTGAAATTGAGTTTGTTTGGTTCAAAATTCAGATTTAAGTTTGAATTTGAATGTTCCCTCATTTAATCCTCGGAATAAATAGTATATGAAACCTAAAATTCTCCAAATTTGAAACTTAGGCTCTTGAATACATGAGAGATGCATCTATGATCTCACATATAGGCCTTTGGACAATCTGAATAGGAATCCTTTCAAAAGATTCAAAATGGTGTTTAAATTTCCTCCACTCTCCTCATAGAGAAGGTGCACATGAGTTAGAGTTTTTGGGAGTGTAATTATTTCCCCTAGGTTAACATGTGTTGAGCATGGGCTAGAGAAAATTTTTAACTCCCTCACATGTCCATTTATGTGTTCATCATTTCATGTGACACAATTATAGTCTTTTATCACCTTAACTTTGTTTCATGAGTTGACATCAAACTTTACAAAAGTTAGGGTTGTTACATTCCTCCCACCCCCCTTAAAAGAATCTTGTCCCGAGATTACAAAAAAAAGAAGAAGGGAGGATGACTACTGGACATATGGTACAAACAAGTCGGGAAAATTTAAACGGAGAAAATCCTCGCTTTCCCACGTGGCTTCATCAGCGGTGTGGTCGCTCCACAAGACATTGTAAAATCGCAATGTCCGATTTCTTGTGGCGTGAGTCTTCTCGTCGATAATCTGTATCGGATACTCAGAATAAGTGAGATCCGGCTGAAGATCATCAATGTTCTCCATATGAACTGCGGTTGGGTACTTAAGACATTTCCGCAGCTGAGAGACGTGGAAAACATTGTGAATACCTGAAAGTGACGTCGGTAACTCCAGACGATAGGCCACGGGTCCGCATATCTCAGTGGCAGCAAACGGCCCGATGAATCGCGGAGCGAGCTTTCCCTTCACTCCGAAACGATGAACTCCTTTCATCGGAGAGACACGAAGATAAACGTGGTCCCCAATGTCGAAGTGAAGAGGTCGACGTCTTTTGTCTGCATAGTTTTTCTGCTGAGATTGAGCAGCCTTTAAATTTGCTTGAATCACTTGCACTCGTTCCTCGGCTTCATTCACCAGATCAATCCCGTAGACCACTCTCTCGCCGGACTCACACCAATTCAGCGGTGTGTGTCACTTCCGGCCGTAAAGAGCTTCATAAGAGCCATCTTGATGCTGGATTGATAACCGTTATTATATGAGAATTCTGCTAACGGTAGATGGTCATCCCAATTCTTCCCATGATTGATGACACATGCCCGTAGCATATCCTCCAGAATCTGATTTATCCTCTCCGTTTGACCATCAGTTTGCGGATGATACGCTGAACTCCGAATTAACTTGGTTCCCAAGGAAGCATGCAGTTGCTCCCAAAACACACGATTCTCGAGATGAACAGCTACACATACTTCTTTGCCACATATTTGGTATGGACTGGAATAAAATGTGCTGTCTTGGTCAAACGATCGACGATTACCCAAATAGAATCATGCTTGTTGCTGGTCATGGGTAAACTGATGATGAAGTCCATACTTATGTCTTCCCACTTCCATGCTGGAACCTTCAGCGGTTGAAGTGGTCCGGCTTTCCTCATATGGTCGGCTTTAACCCGCCGACACGTATCACACTCAGATACGTACTTCGCAATCTCTCTTTTCATCCGTGTCCACCAGAACTTAGATTTTAAATCCTGGTACATCTTGTTGCTTCCTGTATGAATGGAGTACTTGGACAAATAAGCTTCATCCAATATCTTCCTCCGCAATTTCATATTCCGGGGTACAACTATACGGTTGTTAAACCATAGAGTACCCTCTTCATCCTTGCGGAACATCTTCAACTCACCGCTGTCCACCCGTCTTCAGATATGAGACGTACCCTTGTCTCTCTTCTGAGCCTCTACAATCTCATATCGGATTGTAGGAATAAGAGCGAGGTTGAATAGTGATCCATAGGGAACTAAGTGTAGGCTTGGTTCTCCTTCTTCATGGGCAGCCATGGCTAAATGGTGAACATGGGCTTTCCGACTAAGTGCGTCGACAACCACATTCGCTTTGCCCGGATGGTAATGAGTCTCAAGTTCATAGTCCTTGATCAATTCTAGCCATCTTCGCTGCCTCATATTCAGTTTTTTCTGTGTGAAGATGTACTTCAAGCTTTTGTGGTCAGTGTAGAGATGTACTAGATTGCCTAGTAGATAATGTCTCCACATTTTCAATGCTAGGACCACTGTAGCAAGTTTAAGGTCGTGCGTCGGGTAATTCTTCTCATGACTCCTTAGTAGTCGGGATCCATACACGACCACACGTCCTTATTGCATCAACACACAACCCAAACCAATGTCGGATGCATCACAGTAAACATCAAACGGCTTCGTTGTGTCCGGCTGGGCCAAAACTGGAGCTGTAGTGAGATGCTTCACTAAAGTTTGAAAAGCTTGTTCACATGAATTACTCCAATCATATTTGGTGCTTTTCTTCAACAGCTCCATCATAGGTTTAGCGACTTTGGAGATGTTGGGAATGAATCTCCGGTAATAACCCGCTAAACCTAGGAAACTCCTCACTTGATGAACAGATGTTGGAGATTTCCAATTTAGCACTTGCTCGATTTTACTTGGGTCCACAGCGATGCCTTCCGCTGAAATAATATGCCCAAGAAACGGCACATTGCTGATCCAAAACTCACATTTACTGAACTTTGCATAAAGCTTGTGATCTCTCAAACGTTGGAGTACAATACGCAAATGTTCAGCATGTTCTTCTTCTGACTTTGAATAGACCAAAATGTCGTCGATGAAAACCACGATGAACTTGTCTAACTCCGGCATGAACACCGAGTTCATGAGATACATAAAGTGAGCCAGAGCATTGGTCAATCCAAAGGACATGACAAGACATTCATAAAGACCATATCTTGTCAAGAACGCCGTCTTAGGTACGTCTTCTGCCCGGATTTTTATCTGGTGATACCCGGACCGAAGATCCATCTTGGAGAATACCTTAGCACCTACTAGTTGATCAAACAAAATATCAATGCGTGGTAGTGGATAATTATTCTTGATAGTGACAGCATTCAGTGGACGATAATCTACGCATAGTCTCAAAGTCTCGTCCTTCTTCTTCACGAAGAGTGCGGAACAGCCCCAAGGTGATGAACTTGGGCGTATAAAACCTTTGTCCATGAGGTCATTAAGCTGCTCTTTCAATTCTGCTAGCTCCTTTGGTGCCATTTTGTATGGTCGCCGAGAAATAGGTGTTGTTCCCGGTGCGAGTTCAATCTTGAACTCTACATCACGTTCGGGCGGCATGCCCGGCAAGTCTTCGGGAAACACATTTGGATATTCACATACCACTGGAATATCCTCAAGTTTAGGAGCTCCAATTTGATGCACCGCTACAACTCGTTGTGATGGATCCACAAGATTCAATGTGTTGCAACCGTGTATTGGGGAATTCAGTTGGACAGTCCGAGAGCTGATGTCAAAGATAGCTCCATAATGTGTCAACCATGACATCCCCAAGATAAAATCAATCCTTTGGCCTTTGAGTATGATAAGGCTCGCAGGATAGATGTTTCCACCCAAACATAAAGGTGCCCGTGAGACCATCTCATCTGTTGATATCTTGCCTCCAGGTGAGCTGATATGAAACGGATGCTTAAATGTGCTAAGTGGAAGATTATTCTTCAGCACATAGTCTCTGCTAATAAAATTGTGGGTGTCTCCGGAATCAAACAACAACAAAGTGGGCTGTTCATGTAACGTGAACATGCCCGCTAAAACTGGTTCGCTTTTTGCAATATCCTCAATAGCAGTGTAATTAACCCTGCCAGCTTTCGAAGGATTCTTCTTTGAAGTTTCACGGTGCTGATATGAGCAATGAGGAGATGACACATAAGTGTGGCTCTGCTCAGCTCCATGACGGTTTCGTGCTGCAGAAATCCTCAGCTCTCTACTAACACGAGGTGGAGATAATTCATGCGTAGCTGGTTGCGGTAGGGTTGCACGAATAATTTATGTCCGCTGCTATTGAGGTGGAGGCTCATAAGTGATCAACTCCAGCCATAGTTGTGAGAGTTGCACCACAGGCTGAATTTTTTGCCTAACTGGCGAGTAATACCACACTCGATAGTTCGGACGAACCTTGATATCGCTGTCTGGCGGTATACTTCTTTTCAGCTCCGCTTCACAACGAAGATGTATGTCTTCTTTAATGATAGTGGCATTTACCAACTCATTGTAAATACCGTTATTGAACAAGGCCACTTGTTCCTTAAGTTCGACATTCAAACCTCAGAAGAAATACTCGCACTTTAACGCTTCCGAGTCTACCATATGAATGGCGTATTGCATCAAGTCTTCAAACTCTTTGAAGTACTCATACGCACTCCTTTCTCCTTGCTTTAATTCCAGAAAGTCTTGATACTTTTTTCGCAGAATTCCCAAACAAATGTGATGTGCCCGGAAAACATTCCGGAATTCATCCCACGTTACTCGATGACCTTCAGGATGAGTAGCGATGTACTCCATCCACCAAGTTCCAGCAGCCCCGTGGAGTTGTTGAGCGGCAAATAAAGTCTTTTGGTACTCATCGCACTCAAGCATCTCAAACTTGGCTTCAATACATTGGAGCCAATGAGCCGACTCCAACGGTTCTTTCGCTCCTGAGAAAACTGGTGGTTGTCTTGCTAGAAAATCCAGATAGGTGCTTGGCGGGGGATTTTGCTGTAGTTTCTCCTGTCGTATGCTTTGTCGCACCAACAGATCCAGAGACTCAGCCATCTTTGTCAAGATTTCCGCCAATCCGGTTGATGATGTCGGCACTACTTGTCATGGCGAATTACTTTCGCCGTGACTCGACTCACCAACCTCACTCCTGGAATAAGCACGATCCATGCTGCAAGAGTGAGCAATTTACGGTTAAAATTCAAAGTTTAAACTCAACTTGAATTCAAAAACATAACCGAAAAAGCATCACATAGATATTGCAGCACTACACAATCTAACTAGGGTTTCGATAATTCTGAACTCTATCAAACGTGAGCAAGTTTATCCAAACACTTAATTCCATTAGTAGGAAAAACTGAAAAATAACTCAAGAACATGTTATAGAGCTTAGAGAAGTATAAAACATCCCTGTCCACAACAAGTCCTAAGTTACATAGGCAATAAGCACTACTCTGTTCAGAATGACCAATAGGTCTTAATCTCAGAATTTGAATATGAAAATGGCAATTTCATGTCTCAAGTTGAATATCAAAGTTATAGTTAACTTCAATGTCTTTCCAACAAGTATTCATTTGCCTTCATATCGGTTCTGGACCAAAATTGTGATATTTCAAATTTAACAGAAATCTGGAACAATTTTGACAGCACCTCCTTTGAAAGTGTCTGTTTTGTCCGCAAGATTTCATACAATTAAACTCCAAATCTGGAGAAATTTTGAACTACAAAGTCATAGCACATATCACAAGTTTCCAACGGTTACATGACCCTAAGAAATTTTTCTACAGAAAGTTATGGTCGAAATACAGAAATTTCCAAAGAGCAATTTGTGTCTGCCCTGTTTTTGGACAGTTCACACTCATCCGAGAATTTCATCCATTTCGAGGGTGATTCTGATCTGGAGTTCTACAGAAAAGTTGTAGAAGACTTCAAAAAAATTCCATAAATATATCACACACCTCCATTGGTTCAACTAAATAAAAGTTATGCCCTGTTCAAGTTCAGCAAATATTCTGCCGAAAACAGGGGAGGTTATTCCTAAGTCTTGGTGAATAAATCTATACTCCCAATTGACTCCTAGTTCAATATAGGAGTTATTTACCCCCTAATAGAATCCTAGACTCCAAATCTCCTCTTTTTCTTTTCAAACATTTTTTTATGCAGTTCAAAACATATCACGGCACTACGTTTTCTCACCAAATTAAAATCCTAACCGGCTTTCTACCGGCATATACGTCTAAAGTAGTGGCACTAAAACGATCGCTCACAAACGTTTTCTACACTGCATGTACTACTCGTGGTTAAGATACATGTAGAGAACCACTCAATAGTGATACACTCAAGGGTTTTGTCATTTCAGGCAGGTCCATATCATAGTAAAAACATACGCCCCGTATCATTGCCATACGGGCCGTCCTTGAGTCAAGCCATGTCTCAAGGTACATGATCGGGTTATTCACCACCTGACGGGGGCTCCACACCTTTGCAATAAAGCACACCGGTGGAACAGCGCTTTCGTATGCCTCATGGGACATGAAGAGTCCTAGAGAACACACTTAGTGTTACAAACCACACGATGGGGTCTCCTCCTCTTGCCCCTGGGTTTGCGCACTGGAGGCTAGTGCCATTCATATGTCTCTAAGACATGAAGAGTCTTAGAAAACATATTCACTTTCCGTCCATTGTTGAACGGGACATCCCACTACTTTCCTCGTATGGGTGAGCTAACCGAAATTGATCCACTTTCGGTGGCGTTCCTTACCATTCTTACCTCCACGTAGGTGCATCGTTACAGAATTGGAAATACTGAATAATAACACACTGTTAGCTTGCCACCTTAAGTAACTATGCTATTTATAATCCTTATGTGGGCATACTATACGTTCCTCACTCGTACACTTCTAAGTTTTCAAAAACATGCTCTTTTCATGCGTACTATTCCAAATGCGGCTCTGATACCACGCCTGTGAGGCTCGGTGATCGCAGTGGGTGCTGTCGTGCGATGCGGCACCCAAAACCATGCACGAAAAGAGACTCAAGAACATAACGGAACCATTTTGTTACTCAACATAAGATCTTTTACAACACAAGTACACAAACAGCAGAATGTAAAACTAGCTGGACAATCTACTCACTCTCGACCCTAACTACGCCGAAGAGAAGTCGTTCAGCCCGTGAACGCTTCCTACTAGCTTCACCAAAGAAAGCCAGCGGCTAGGTTTCCAATGAGTATAACGAACTGTGATGTTCGTCGTCTCACTGAACAACCCTCTTCATAGCAGGCATCCTGCTACCTGCAAAACAACTCAGAAGCAACCGTGAGCACTAAGGCTCAGCAAGACTTAACCGTTAATCCTAAACATGTAACTCAACATGCAAGGGTAGTAAGACAATAGGAACATGTATTTGCAAAAATGAAGCTTGACTAAACTTGATCCTTATATTCAGATTCTTATAGCCTTCATTTTAGTGGTCCTCACGCCTCACAACACCGGAAGTCCACAATCAAACAAGAAATGCGTATCCCGATGTTGCTAGCCTAAGGTGGAAATGAACTTTAGTTGGCACTATCTCTAATTCAGTCAAGGTTTCAATACAAAGATTAATCCATAAATAGCAAGTTAAGAGACTTAGTTCCTCTTCTTACTACGTCATGGCGCAGTGGGCAAGTATGCTCAATCCTCTTCCGCGAGCAACAGTGATTCGAATCAATAACAACCCAGAATACACGACACATACACCCACCTCGAAAGACTCTCTCAAGAGCTCTTTCTTACGTTGTATGCAGCAACCTTTCACACGACACCCCGACATAGAAAAACGTTTCACGCCGAGCAGGATGGTCCTCTACGCGGACACGTCAAAGTTGCCCGCTAAAGGATTTACACCTCCTGCCTTCTCAACGCCATTCCCACACGAAGGATGAGTTTCTACATCACAGTCCATCGAGTTACATCAGTTTCATGGGTCCCATACCCCACTATATATCCGGTACAGCTCAATCTTGTCCAGAAGGGCCGCATACATGTGGTCCTTAACCGACACGGATGAGGCTACAACCAACCTCCATATTTTCCTTACCATCCCGGTTCAGGCCAAATGTGGTCTCAAGCATTGTCACACCCATCGCAGGTTGAGACCAAACTTGAGCGCTCCATCCTACAGGAACATCCCCGCCCCCATCTCATTTTCATGAGGGTGCTCTTATCATTAACCTCTCGCTAGTAACTCCATTACTCGAACTTTCTCGCGAGTAGCTTTTTACTACTCGACTTCTATCGAGCTAGCTACAATATTAGCCTAGCATCTACAACGAGGCAAAGCCTACACTAAACCTTCTACTCTGGGACGTAATAGCCATGCAAGTGGGTTTCAATCATCCTAGACATAATGCACAATATCAAGTCTAATAATCATGAGGTGAAGTAAAGCAAAATTTAAAATGGTAACGATATGCAAACCGGGGCTTGCCTTGCTCAACGGTTTTGTTAGAAGCTAGTAGTTAGTCTTATTCCGGAGAATCCGGCAAACTCGTCATGAGATGGAGATCCTCGCTGCAGAGTCGAGTCCTCGTCGAACGTCAACGTCACGTGCTATTAAGATGATTTATGCACATGTATTCAAAAGCAATTTAGAAAATGATTCAAAACTGTTGTACCAGTTAACTCACACCTAAAAGGGACAAACAACAGCAAGGTTTCTGTTGTTGGATCTACAACCTTAGAGATGATGAAAGCTAGGGTGAAAAGAGATACTAGTAATCACTATGTGATTAAGTCCATTATATGAACACTTAAACCTAAAAGATGGTAGCTCAAGTTTCAGAGGTCCAATGAAGCTGAGAATTTAACCACAGTCTCTATGGAAGGTATTTAGGCAGTGTGCAAAAATTGAGCTCATGAAATGGCTTCATGTTAGCACAACGAATCCTTATGTGGTTTTCACTAATCTGCCTTTACCCCCTAGATATTAAGCTTTCCTATGCTGCAAAGTAGACTTTTTGTGAAGTACAAAATGTACTGAGTCCATAGGAATTGGTGTTACCATTTTTGGAGTTTCCTACATGGAGATATGAATTTTACAAAGAATGGGGAAAAGCTGAAATTGTCTCTGTTCATTTTTCCCATTTTTCAGAGACATAAGGAATGAACACATCATTTGACCAAGCAAATTAGGTCCAATGCCTCTGAAATTTTACTGTAGTTCAAGGAATTTTGGTATAATGTCCTGGCCAAATTTGGGAATTTTCCAATAAACAGAACTCCTGTAAAAATACATACAAGATTTTCCTTAAATGAATTAATGAGCCAAATAAAAGGATTTTCATAACTATTGGGATGCACCCCTGGATATTACTCTTTGAGAGGAATCCAACAAAATTTGTTTCACAATTTTTGGACACTCCTACACAAAGTTATGGCTCTCCAAAGTTTGAACTGAAGTGGGAAAATCTGGAAATGTTTAAATGCCGACAGTGGGTCCCACTCGTCATCCCTAACCTTCAGCCTCGCGCCAAACAGGGCAGTTGCGGCTCCCTCTGGCGAGGTAGCCGGAAATACACTTCCCATCCACCTCCGGACCCCCTGCTGGCCGCCCCCCTCCCCATTTTCCACCATGCTGAACATGTTGGTGAGGCCGCCGGCGGCTGAAACTCGCCGGAAAACAGGGCGCACCGGCAACAGCAAACCCTAGGGCTCCGGCGAGGTCGTGCACGGTGAATTCTCCACCAAATGGTCGGTTCATGGGCTCTAAAACACCAGTGGATCGTGTAGAAGACCGACATGAGGTCTAAACAAGCCGGGGAGCGCTCCAAACCTATCGGCACCGTGCGCCTGATATGGTCCAGCGGTATACCCTCGAAAAAAACTCGGATTCCTTGCTCTACACTCAATTTCTTGGTCTAAAATCGATGAAGGAGGTGTGATAGGCAGTTAAGAATCTGTGTGTGAAGTTTTAAACACAACAAACACGATTTGAGGATGAATTTTGCAATTCCTTACCTCAAGGTCAGTTTCTGCCGCCCGGGAGAAAATCCTGAAATTCTCCCTCTGTGATCAATGGCTAGGGCTGAGCTTCGGAGGTGAGCAACTAGGCTTGTAGATGCACCGATGGGGTGGGTTGCTTGGGCGTGATCACTCCTGGTTTGGGCTGCCCACGGTGACCAAGTCCGGTTTTTCGGTGTTCCACACGGGAGCTGCAGCAACTTGCTGTATTCCGGTGCAAACAAGCTCGGGACTGGGGAGGAAAAGGGTTGGCCGGCTAGAGCACTGGTGGGTGCAGATTTTTGCTGTGGAGAGCTCGAGCAACCGGGCTCCGGTGGTGGTTGTGTGACGGGGAGAAGAACAGAGCGGCTGCTGTGTTGTTCTCGGGAGCAAAACGCACGGGAGCACAGCTGACTGAGGAGGAAGCGATGAAGCTTTGTTGCACTCGCTGTGGGGAAGATCAGACCGAGCTCACGTGTGGAAGCAGGAGCTGGCGTGGTGGGAAGGCGGTGGGCGCCAGCCGTCGGGAGGTGGCGCGCGTGCGCTGTCTGCGTGAAACAGAGAAGGCTTCGGGTTGAAGTCTACTGACATGTGGGCCCCAATTCTCCCCTCTTATCTCCTAATTCTGTTTAAACAGCAAACAAGCTCCAAATTCGATCAAACTTGGAGGATAGGTCAAAAGAATTATGAGAAACTAAAATCTGAAATCAGATTTTGAAATTGAGTTTGTTTGGTTCAAAATTCAAATTTAAGTTTGAATTTGAACGTGCCCTCATTTAATCCTCTGAATAAATAGTATATGAAGCCTAAAATTCTCCAAATTTGAAACCTAGGCTCTTGAATACATGAGAGATGCATCTATGTTCTCACATATAGGCCTTTGGACAATCTGAATAGGAATCCTTTCAAAATATTCAAAATGGTGTTTAAATTTCCTCCCCTCTCCTCATAGAGAAGGTGCACATGAGTTAGAGTTTTTGGGAGTGTAATTATTTCCCCTAGGTTAACATGTGTTGAGCATGGGTTAGAGAAAAATTTTAACTCCCTCACATGTTCATTTATGTGTTCATCATTTCATGTGACACAATTATAGTCTTTTATCACCTTAACTTTGTTTCATGAGTTGACATTAAACTTTACAAAAGTTAGGGCTGTTACACCAAATTTTCCCAATTTTCCTGATTTTCCCCCAAATTCCGCAAAATCCTCCTAGGGGGAATTACCGCACATTTGGGGGGATTTTTCCCCCAAATTGGCCGCACCAAATTAGGGGGGAGAACCCTAATTGGGCCCCACCCCTTGGCCGCAGCCCATTAGGGGGGAACTCTAGTCCTCCACCTCTAGGACTCTTTTGTTCCCCCACCTCTAGGACTCTTTTGTTCCCCCACCTCTAGGACTCTTTTGTTCCTCCACCTCTAGGACTCTTTTGTTCCCCCACCTCTAGGACTCTTTTGGGCTTTTATTTTCTAATTAAACCCTAGCCATTGGATGAAAATAAATAATAATATCCTAGCCACTCTAGCTCTTTTCCCCCTTACAAATATAACGCCCCCTAGCCGCCTACCCCTTTTTCATTTTGGCCGCCGCCCACCCCTTTTTCATTTCGGTCGCCGCCCACTCTGCTGCCAAGACGCCCCCCTTGCTGCCAAGTTGCCGACCCCTCCCCCCTTGCAGGAACTTGGCCGCCATCAAGTCCCCTCACGTCTCGCCATCGCCAAAAAAGAAGCCACGACGTTCTGCCCTACCCGCAGCCCCATAATTCTCCACGGAAAATCCTCCGCTCCTGCCATTGCTAGGAGGGAGGCCCTGCCGCAAGGAAGAAGTGAGGTAGGTCTTCGTTACCCCTCTTACAACGTCACCACTGTTTCTACGCACCCATTTTCTTCGCCCCCTTTGAGCAGAAACTTCTACATGTGGACAGACCATATTTTGGTCAATTTTTGATCTACACCTTGTGTCAAGATCATCACCACGTCCACACTTGATACCAGCAACCTTGATCACCATAAAACCCCATGGAAGCCCATTAAAATATGCAAGAACACGTACAAGCTGGTTTTATAAAACTGCACCATAGGAATTGCATTCATTCACCTCATTACATCTTGAGTAAAATTTGTGCATGACAATTGATTGCTGTAAATTTTGTATGTGCGTGGTCGTGAGTAGAAGGACAAGCTCAAGAGACCGTCTATGAGGAGCTACAGCACCAAGACGTCGAGACACTTGAGCAACACGAACCACGGGAGCAAGGCAAGTGCCCCTTGACCATATTGATCCTATGTTTTTGGAACTGTTTTGCTTTTGAAAACTCGTATGCTTGTGTCAACTTGATGGGACACCCTTTTTATAGGAGTTTACTAGTTTTGTTAACCATCCTTGTCGCCGGGAAAGTTGAAGAGTCGGGTATGGTCGTTTTTCCTTTTTGCTTCACTTAATTTACGGGATACGGGAAGCTGAAATAAAACTTGAGCTATTGCACTCATGATACTAAAGATGATGAGAACTTGATGATGTTGATGAGCATGGAATCGGGAAGATCTAGGCAAGATTGGTTTATGGATGTTGCTGAATGAGATGGTGGTTTTCTTGCCATAGATCTAAGGACCGATTCATGCGAGCACATGCCAGAAAAACAGTGCCACCACAAGGCCAAATATGGGTGCGGATTAGCTAACTAATTAGGTGTGTTGCTAGCTTGTTGTGGACCATTGGATGGTGCAGGGAATGGGAGTCGAGAGGGACTACCCTGGGAAATGCATGGCACAAGAGGGGGCCCGTGGGTGGGAGAATGAGATTTGAGTCTGCCGGTGAAATCTTAGTGGGTCCGTACATCCTAGTAGCCCTTTTGTAAAGGCTATTTTGTGATCTCTTGGCCATACACCGACGGTTCTGTACTGGTATAATGGAGGTTCTTTTTAGTCATCGATGGGTGACGAAATCACAAACTTATAGGTAAAGTGGTGTCACCTCTGCAGAGTGTAAAACAGTCATGATAGTCGTGCTTCCTGTTACAAGCACCTGGCCAACTTTCACGATTAGAGGCAAAACTTGGGATGGTTATTTGGTGATGATTTTTGGGACTGTTTTGGATCATGACAATGAGTTTGATTTCAGTTATATGAAAATTAGATGGTTATGAATCATTATGAGTATGAATGAATTTAAGAAAGATTATTGGCTGGTTGAGACTTGATAAATGGTCAATTATGATAAAAGAATGTTGCTGAATTACTTAGTTATATTGGGGTTTAAACTCACTTAGAAATAGTTGTTGTTTTTACCATGTTTGTGAAATAAAATTTGCTTGCTGCAATGAACCTTTTTATTTCCTACCTTGTTATTAGCTACATGTCATACTTTTCCTGCACTTGCTAAGTACGACATGTACTCACCCTTCTATTCTCACATATATATCAGCTACAGGAGAAGAATATTTCGAGAAACAAGTGGAGTACTAGGCATGCGCACTACCGTCAATATGCCTGTGGAGTTGAAGTTGGAGTCTGTTGTCTTAGTTATTTTCCGCTGTCGTTTAGAGTCTTCCGCTGCTAAATAAGTTGGATATTTATGAGTGAGACATTGGGTCAATGTAATAAAGTACTTAAACATTATATGTGTGTGGTTATATTCTCAATTTCAGTTTATGGAATACATGTGTATGTGTGATGAATATCCTGGGCACACATATGCATTCACTTGGTTCAATTTCGGAACCGAGTGTCACACAACTACACTAAGTTTTTCTTAGATTAGAAAATAGTAAATAAGAAACATATTACCTTGACATCTGAATGTGCATATGGTGGGGGCACTTGTGGCGGGGCCAAATCTGACGGCTGCCACGTCAGGAACGGGATCTGTTGCCCACTCTGTCGAGCTAAGGCATGTAATCGTAAAATATTAAAACAAATAAAATAATGCAATGTTAGGAATTTAAATTAATTTATATTCAAATACTTAGCTCCATCGCCGCCTTCATCTGAGCCATGTAGGCGGCCTGCTGCTCCTGTGCGCCCCAGGCTAGATCCCTCTCCCTCTGGAGCTCCTCCCTCTATCTCCGGATCTCTTCTCTCTCCAAAAGGAGCTCCTCTATCTGGCTCTATGAGGGACGATGACTTGTATGCCCGATGGAGGAACCCTCGGTCGATGGAGTGATGATTGAAGGTCACGCTACCTTCGAGTCGACATCTCCATCGAAAATATCAAACCTACAAAGAAATACAAGAATAATAATTAGAATAAGCAAGTTTTTATGGAAATAAAGAAAATGACCAACTTACCGTCCATGTGCCTTCCCGTCTCCGCTAGGCTAAATGGCTTGAGGGTCGATTGGCGCATTTTCCCAATCGTACCCTTCGCCATGTATCCTCGCGGCCTCTCGCGCATACTTTTCCTAAAAGGAGTAAAATTACGTAATAGTAACAACAAATAAGCAACAATTGAATTGATAAGTTTTGATAACTTGCCACTCGATGGTTCGTGATCTGACTGCACTCCCTAGGCTGGGATGGGTCCTTATGACCCCGCTTCTAGATGGCAGTGTCGGTCGGTACCTGACCGATCTCACGCTCCTGTAGATATGTGTTAGTATGCTAATTATATTATAAAGACATACAAAGAAGAGTTATTATTCTTACCATGCGTTTAGCTAAACGCACATGACCATCGGGGCCATAGGAGTGCTTTGAGTCTGAACCTCTGCATCCACGAGCCCTCCTGGACTTAGTGATGAAAGCATCGCTAGCCCACATCTGGCAGAGAGCTCGGTACGCTTTGGGCCGACCCTCTAGCCAAGAAATATTGACCTGCACATATTTATTATGTCATTGAAATACCTTTTACATAACTAAGTATTGAAATAATTAAACACAAACAACTTACCTCCACGTACTGCTCCTTTGTCAAGTAAGTGTCTGGGGCCCTGCTAAATGGCCTCGACTGGTAATCCTAGTGCCGCTTGAGGTACTCGTTCACGGCTTGAATATGAGCATACGATAACGTTTGCGTTACAAGCTTCCATGTGTTCCTGTTGAACATGGCTCTAGCATGGTCTAACATGCTCAGGCTCGTGTCCTCTAAACGGTACCTCAGCTATAAGAAAACAAATATTGAAGAGATATAAATTAACGATTGAATCAAGTTGAAGAATAATAATTTACAAAATTTTATTAAAAAGAATTACCGTAAAATCTGCCCACACATCCCCCTAAAGGTTGTTGTGCGCCTCGTGGGAGACACGAGCGTAGTCGTCCCACGACGTCGTAGGGACCCCGTCGATCACACCGGGATAGTGCAGACGCACTAAGGACCCGATGCAACCGGACACCTGTCTGTGGTGCCCCTGACCCGTAAACGAGCAGTCGTACCAGGAGCTGCAAGGATTTAGTGAACTTATTAATATACCCACAAACAAAGGAATCTAAAAGTTAAATATTATTTGATAGTTTGCTTACGTGTCTCTGACCGGGCGAATAGTGACCCGCTCTGTAGGAACTGGAGAAGGAGACACAAAGTGTGTCCTCCTCGTCCGCCGCCTCTGCTTCGGGACCACGTTCGATGACCCGGAAGGCTTCTCACCATTTGAGCTCGAAGGCTCCATGCTAGGCGCCTCTGTGGCAGCCATAGGCAACCCCGAAGGTTGTGGCGACACCCTATCCTCTGACTCTGACTTAGATGACTCCGAGTCAGACTGCAAAATAGAAGGATTGATAAGAATAGTTAATTTCTAAGTGACATATAAGATAACGTAATTTCCAATGAAAATGTACCTCCGTGCGATGTAAGGCCACGGGTACGCCCGCTAGGTCCGGGACATGTCTCAACAGCTGAGAGCATCTGCTCTCACCTGAGGAACTACCCCAAAAAAGATGTATCGTGCCCCTCTGAGGAAGCCCCTAGCCCCCTTCCCTTTTCCTTTCTCTGACGACATCCTGTTGTAAGGAGTAATTGATAAATATGCTAGGAAAATATACAAAGTTATAATAATTTAGTAAAAAAAGTTACTTGAAGTCAGTTTCAGAATTCATCGACATTACAAACTCTACTCCTCAAACCAGATCATCGATCTTGTTTCGTAATTTGTTTCCGTTTTCATTTGTGCATATTAGAAGTATCTTCATCATTAGCGTCGCCAACCAAGTGATCGAGTTCGACGCCAGGCTCGACGGAAAACAAGTCTGACAACTCTTGTTCTTGATAAACCTTGTCAACGTCATTGATATCATGGTAGTCATCATCTCTTGGAGTATATAACCACTCACGAGGATTCACCTTATGTACCACGCACCAAGCATTAAGCTTTTGACATGGATAAGATAAATAATACACTTGCTCCACTTGGTGTGCAAGGACAAATGTATCGTAGCCTCGTAGTCATTCATTGTGTTTGACTTCCACCATGCCAAATTTGTTTTGTCGTGTTTCATGTTTGTTGTCACACCAATCACAATCAAAGAATGACTTGAAGTTCCTTATTTCCACCAAAACTAAATTCAAGGATTTTGTTAATGATCCCATAATAATTAGTTTCGCAGCCTTGAGAGTCGATTGCCCTCGTCAGAACTCCAGTATTGCATGTTGCTACGAGCGGACGAAGAGCATCAAATTCAGTTGTACAAAATCGAAACCCGTTGACGTCATATTATCACCATCGTCGTTAACAATTTCGACAAATCTCGATTTACCATATTTTAAGCACTTGTTCTCTTTCGCATGCTTTTTCCAAAAAAGCAAACAATTGTCTGTACACACATCAATCTTCTCATATTTCATACCGAGACCAGACAACAATTTCTTTGACTAATACATATCTTTTAGCACTTTGTGGGGTTGTGGAAGGATATCGCTGATCAATTAGATTAGGTCATTGTAACAGTTATTGGAAAAGAAGTATTTGGACTTAATTGCCATAAATCTGGTGATGAACATAAGGAGGGTCACTTCTGTGTGTTCATGAAGCGGCTCTTCTGAAGCTTTAAGAAACTTGAAGAACGCTTCTACCACTGTTGTTGGAGGATCCTCCGTAGCCTCAGGTTCAATAGCTTGTAGCATCTCATCCATCCAATCAACCCCTGTGTTGTCATCATCCTCTTGCACTTCTTGTATGGCTTTAGAAGTTGTCTCGCCGTGAAAACTCCACACCACATAATGTGACATGTAACCGTTTGTACATAAGTGTATCGAAAGAGTCATTTTATCAAGCCACTTTGTGTTTCGGCATTTCGTACATGGTCATCGCACCTTATCGATCATCGACAACAGAAACGCTCGATCGATAAAAGCATCTGTCTTCGCGAACCATTCATCTGAGTGACCACCTTTCTTGTTTCAACCAGTGTACATCCAACTACGGTCTTCACCCATGTTGGAGGCTACAGATTAAAGCGGGAGAAAACATCGTTAATTTATACTTTGGGACAGATAGGTCCTAAACTCACCCAAGAGTGACCGAGATGAACGTGCTTCTGACGAGACGCCAGGTCTGAATCCATACAACATTTCGGCAGCATAACCCTGCTGTTCTCCGACTGCACGCTCGATAATGGTGCAGTAGAGAACATCATGGTTACGCTGTTGAAATATCGTCCGGATTCAGACCCGCGTCTCGTCGTAGGCAATGCCCCCTCGGTCACTCTCAGGCTGTATAAAAAGGGACAATTCCGACGGTCCGGTTCGAAATGGGTGATGCATATTCTAAAGGTTTATGTTACTCATTCATTTTTGAGTCATTTATGAGAGAGAGGGAGAGAGAGGAAAGAACGAAAGATAGAGAGAGAGGGGGTAATGAATAGTGGTGACCGTCAACTCGCGGGTCTACATCCATGCGAACTAATCCTTCGGCATGTTCAGGGTCTAAAGAACAATGGGAGAAAACGAAGACAAAGCCTGCTGGCCTTTCGTTGTGGGGTCCTTGTACCCGTCTGCGACAGGTCACGACGGTTGAGCGGTCAAGCGTTGGAGGGAGGTCAGTCGGGCGCCGCGCCCGGACCGACAGCTCTCGTTGAGCGTCTCCCCGAGTCCTTGGGTGCTCGAAGCTCCGTGTATATCTCATGTACACCGTCATTTTCCAACGAGTGCTTCGCGTCCGCATCGGCTATATAGATGTCCTACTATTAATTATCGTATTATATGCTCTCACGACGGTGTATATAGATAAATGTCGTGAAGCGAATAATTATCACTAAATTTACGAACAATTTTCACGCAAGTAATTAATAGACAAAACATAATTAATAAAAAATTACTCAAAGAGGGCACGAACAAAGTCCGGCGGCGGCAGTGGGGTGGGCTACCGGGGGCCAAAAGGGGGACCCGCTGGGGGCCAGGGGACAGCGGGGGCCGGGGACGACGCGGCGGCTTGGAGTCTAGCGAGGGCGGGGCGCGACGGCGGACGTGGGCAGTAGCGACGGCGGGAGTGGATTTAGCCGTTGTAAATAACGTTGTTTATGACAGCTAGCCCTAAAGCCTTCGTAAATGGTGCTTTTTCCTGTAGTGCTTACGTGCGTATAGGATGCAGCAAAGAAGAAACACACACCAGTACTGACTGCTACAGATCAGTGCCTTTTCCAAATGCCTAATTGACAACTGTATTACTTATAGAACCACTCAATCTAATCCATCACAAGAGATACTTTATATGGTATGTACTAAGTACTAGTTGGCCTTTAAACTGGAAAAAAACACACGTGGTAACACTGTAAATTATTGGGCCTGAATATCCTTGTTGTTAAAAATTGGGCATTTCAATAGCGCACCCTAATCATCTTTTAATACATAGTACAAAACCTCCCAGTCACGACATTAGTTAATCAAACAAACAAGACTATTAATAGGTTAGATTGAGTATTACAGATCACGTAAAATTAAACATAAAAGCCCAATTATGCAACAGCTCTCTAGGATCATAGACTCGCCCCACATACCACCACTCATCTTTTCTGCGCACTTTGTCCTCACTCGTGTGCACCCGGAAAAACTTCCGGATCGGTCACCCATCCCCAAATTCCTCCGGGCCAAGCACGCTTAACCCCGGAGTCCTTTGCAGGTGGGCTTCCGGAAAAGAAGGTATACCTTGATGGTATGAGTACTATATCAATCCTATTAAGCTGGAAGTCTGGATATCACAGAATCCACCCCCCCTTAGAAAACCGACGTCCTCATCGGTCAACACCAAGACAGGAACGCCCCCTCTTAGCCACGTCCGTACGTTCAGTACTGGCATACGCATATCGTACGTCCGGTTAGCAGCATACGTACCATACCGTGTCCCACACAGAGGACCCACGCGTCATGCGTACGTACCCACGTCCCTGACCCGTACGCTACCGTATCCTTCTCACTGACCCGTACACACCCGTGAAACTGCGAGGGTCGGCTCTGATACCATTTGTAACAGCTCTCTAGGATCATAGACTCGCCCCACATACCACCACTCATCTTTTCTGCGCACTTTGTCCTCACTCGTGTGCACCCGGGAAATCTTCCCGATCGGTCACCCATCCCCAAATTCCTCCGGGCCAAGCACGATTAACACCGGAGTCCTTTGCAGGTAGGCTTCCGGAAAAGAAGGTATACCTTGATGGTATGAGTACTCTATCAATCCTATTAAGCTGGGAGTCTGGATATCACAAATTACTTGTCCGGAGGCGACGCGACGCACAGGGAGGCGCAAAGGAGGTCGGGGCGACGCGGGGTGGCGCCGGGAGCTTTGAGGAGGCGTGGAGGAGGCGCGGGGGAGCTCGGGGGCAGCCCGGGCAGGTGGCTCCGGCAGTGGGCCGGCGTGCAGCGGCCGGGGGCTGGGGGTAGGGGGCGCCGGCGAGGGGGGCCCAGGCCGGCGGGGGCCGGCGGCGGCGGCGTCCGGGGGCGGCGACGGCCGGGGGTGGCAGCGAGCAGCAGCGGCGGCTCGGGCGGCGGGGGCGAGATTGCTCGGGATGGCACGGGTGTGAATGCCCGCGCCGACCCGGGCCCGCGGGTTATATAATACTTATTTACGACGGCCGGTGGTCTGGCTGTTGTAAATAAGCTTAATTACGACGGCCAAGCCATGGCTGTCGTAAATAACCTATTACTTACGACGGCCTAGGTTAAGCCGTTGTAAACAACGTTTTATTTATGATGGCCAGATTTGGCCGTTGTAATTAATTTAATTTACGATGTCCAAACTTAGGACCGTCGTGAATTAAAATGGTCGTCGTAAATTGCCGTGTTTCATGTAGTGATATGCTGCTGGAAACGGGCGATCGGCACAGTGCACAGCCCGCTCACCCGCACGAAATCGGTGCGGGACAAGCGCGACCGTTGCCTCCAGCGCGTGTGAGGAAGGAGGCGGCCGGTGGCTCGGGAGCAGCGACGGAGGCTGGTAACTCGGGTGAAGGCCGAGCGCGGGAGCGTCGGGGGCCTAGCGGAATCGGTAGAAGACGGCGGCCGGAGTAAAGGCCGAGGACAGGGAAGGCGGTGAGGTCGAGGGCGGAGGCCTTCGACGAAGACGGCCATCGAGATGCCGCGTAGATGAGCAAAACGACCCGCAGTTGCTTCTCGCCGTTGATATCCCTTTTCTGGCCGAGCCTCATGAAGCCTCCAACTAAGGTGCTACCTTCCCCTCTTCCGATTGGTGCAGAAAAGGTTGTAGATTAGGGGCTCTAGCGTCGGGTTGGCTAGGGATGAAGACGGTCGAAAAAACATCCAGATTGGTTTTGTTTTCATATTTTTTTATCGGTACGAAAACGAAAACAAAAAAAACATGGTTGAAAAAGTCGGAACGAAAGTATCAAAAACGATAGAAAACAAGAATTCAATTCGGGGTAACGATAAAAATAAACTATTTAGACTTAATATAACTGTATGTAGTTATACATGATATTTTCATACGTAGTCATACATCATACATAATCATACATTGTACTTACCATACATCATATATAATATCCATAGTACATCATACTTAGCCAACAAAATATAGAATGGATAGTGTCCATAATATCATCATCCAACAAAATACGTTTAATAAAAGTAGCATCCACTTTCTATATTTTTTCAGCTACATAGATAATCAAAACAAATACGTTTAAATAAGTATTCTATTTATGAGCAACAAACAAGTATATGAGCAGCAAACATTTAACCTGCCAATATGGGCTTTTGAGACTTGCTTGTGGGCTGCTTTAGGCTGCATACCGAATTGATAAAAAACGGGATGAAAATGGGATATCCCGAATTGAAAATAGAACCGCAAAAACGATCGGGAAAACTACTCAACCGTTTTCGATACCGATCCCGATTATCTCCGACCCTTTTTCATATCGAATCCGAATAATTCTCGAAAAATTCGAAAACAAACAGGTGTAAATCGGTATACGGTACGAGATTTCCCCATCCCGTTTTCATCCCTAGGGTTGACTACGGCCGGCGAGCTATCTGTAGCGTCCATGGCCTTGCCGCCTTGCACCGGTAGTGACCACGCTCTCATTGATGTGGCTGATTCCTATCCCTTAGATAGGCAACCCTCGATCGAGATTAAAACACAACGTGCCCGCTCTATTTAAATATGTGATCTTCATTTTGATTCTGATGACCCATGAGGCTTCAGTCCACCATGGGCCGTGGACCAAGACCCCGAAACCATAGACCAAGTCCATGGCTTAATTGAATTATTTTAAATAGTAAAAGCTTGAAAATTGGCTTTGTCACGGTTAGCCTCTTGAGCTTTTAGTAAAATTATGAATGTCCTGTAGTTTATAAAGTAGACCCTACCAATTAAAATAAATATATTTTAGGCCAGGTAATATTACAATAGGATCCCTAAGTTTTATAATAATTATAAATTAGCTTAGTTATTAAGTAAAAATAAAAAACTGATAATGCATAAAAGCCTATGAATTGGTCTATAATTATAGAAAGATTTTGTATCCGTGTGAATTTTTATAAGTGCCTATGTTTACTGCCAAAATTACATGTAGGACCCTAGAAATTGCCTTCCTGCTACGGGACGAGATGGGTTGTTCAAGCGCCTCGAAGTCTTGCGGTTGAATGTCCTTGAACGTAGGCTCGAGCGTGGGTCTGTGGGTCAGCTGACCGAGGGGTGGAGGTTCGTCTATGTCCACCATGGACCAAGGGCGTACCCCTTTGCCTAAATCTAATCCACGCCATAGATTGGACATTAGACGGGTTGAAACGGATACACTCGGATGGAGACGGTGGCGCAGGCGCGTGGCCAAGGCATCGGTGGAGCTTGGTCTTTTCCTTTCCACGGCTATCGAATCTTTGAGAAACCCCAAGAGGAGAGGAAGAGGAAACTCACGGAAGGGTTGCACAAGGTAGACGTGGTCTGGAAGTGGCACAAGAGTGATGGAACCGGCAACAACGCTAGGGTTTGCAAGGTTTATAGCTGCTTGGGGTGCAGAAAAAGGACAAGCGGGCAACTCCTTTTATAGGGGACGGACCAAGGAAAATCCGAGGCGTTGCGATACGACGACGATGTCAGTGGTAGCACGGGTCTATTAGGATTTCGGCGCAACCCGGTTCGGGCTCAAGGGGTCTGCACAATGCCAGGCCGGCGTGAAAAAGAAAAGAAAAAAGAGAAGGCATGCCAGTGGGATGGATAGAAGGAAAGGAAAGGGGAAGTAGGTCAGACCAAGGGAACAACAGTTTCTTATTTGATGCAAATAAATTATTCTCTCACAAACTCATGCACGAACATGAATTCATATGCAAAATGATTCAAATTTGAGGATCTTTATTTTATAAGCTAATTTTATATTTAATATTTAAACTCTAAATTCATATTTAAATTTAAATTTGCTTGAATTTGAAAAACAAGGTGTTACACAAGTTATGCAAGAAAACAAGATGAGACATATCAAATGACATTTTCACGAAATTCAGTAACTGAAATCCAGATCACTGAACTTGATATTGATTGCATTGGAATACCATGACAAGAGTCCATGACAGTCTAAAATACATGGGCAATGAAAACAGTGAATTGAACGAAGATAACATATGGTTCCAGAGCTCTTTGAGCGAGAACAAATGAGATCATCAGGAGACGAAAGGCAGACCCACACACGGACAAGTAATATTATTATCATGTTGCCAAACTGTGATAATGGTTTATGATGGCCTACAAGAAAACCATGATCAAAAATCAGGTGACAAATAACATAATCAGACTGCAAAATAACTCATGCTCCCCTATAGAGCACTGCTATACACGGCTGAACCTTCCAATCCGGCCGTACAACCAGTACTGTTCAACAATCAGCATCCAGCATCGAGCAGCAATTTGAACTGATTGTACGGCTGGTCCAATAAGAAGGCCACGTGCACAGCAGTTCAGCTTTCCTAGGCATAAGTTTCAAAATTGATCCATTCCAATAATATGCTCACATGTACATAATCAGTTTTAAATACTGACCCTATCAATTTCAAAAGTTTGACCCTCTAATATAATCAGTCGTCATAATTTTGGAAGAAACGAAATACCATTTCAGATGAGAAACATGTGAACACAAGAGGAATATCATCATTGTAGGAAACATGGCAGGCCAGAGAGCCTAGTCAGGTGTAACTGACAGTGATAGTACGAAGGTGTTAAAAATTCTCAATGTGAGGGTACAGAATTATGTGAATTATTGGATGGCAGTATATAAACGTGGGATTATTAGGACACATTAAACAAACTTTCCTTTCATATGGACTAAATGTTGTGAGAGCTACTTCATTAAACTATAACTTTGTCTATTTAATAACTGATCCAGATGTCATGCATGCTTCTCTGTGAAAGGAGCATCTATTTAGTTGTTATTCTGGCAAATTACACACACCATAAGGAAAATGAAGTTTTAGACTATATTTTCTAATTTAGCATATGCGGAGTAAAGGAATACGGTACTAGCATAAATGCTGATCATTCTCTCTACATTTCAAGTCCAGTAGTTAGATATGCAATCATACATGCATCATAACTGATAACTGATGAATTAATGAAAAAAAAAGAATAGCTCATAAATCTTCTTTTTGGTTTTTGAGCAGTGCCCTGATTGACAAAGGTTAACTCAACCTATTATCCTTTGAAAATCGTTATACTGTTATAGAACATTCAATCATATTTATTTATTTATCAAGGACTTGCATAGTACTAAAAAAATCATCAAAAGTATTAGAGGGGCTAATGTTGCTGTATTAGATGATAATCAGAACGAGGGTACAGGGATGATTATATTGAGGGATTAGGTGAGGGGAAAAGACTAAACTACCCCTAACCCTAATTCCTTACTAATGACTAATATACCCCTGTGCCTCACACACAATTACAGAGTCTAACACCCCCCGCGGTCACAACATCTAGCAACTGCAGATGTTGAGACTGGACCGAAACTCGAAGAACGACGACGATGGGAGGCCCTTCGTGAAGATGTCGGCGAACTGCGTCGTTGTCGGGACATGGTGTACCCGAACCTCGCCACGTGCAACCCGCTCACAAACAAAGTAGAGGTCGATCTCCACATGTTTTATGCGCTGATGCTGGACCGGGTTGGTGGAGAGGTACACGGCGCTGACGTTGTCGCAGTAGATCAGGGTGCTCCTGGCGACGGGAGTGTGTAGCTCCTGAAGCAGCTGTTGAAGCCAGGAGGCCTCAGCCACGCTGTTAGCCATTGGCGCGATACTCCGCCTCAGCACTCGAGCGCGACACCACGGGCTGTCGCTTTGAGGACTAGGAGATGAGGTTACCGCCTAGGAAGACGGCGTACCCAGAAGTAGAGCGTCGTGTGTCCGGACAGCCTGCCCAGTCAACGTCGGTGTACACGACCAACTCGGAGGTCGTGTCACGTCGAAGGAGGAGGCCGTAGTCGAGGGTACCTCGTAGGTACCGAAGAATCTGCTTCACAGCGGTGAGGTGCGGCTCCCTCGGGTCATGCATGTGGAGGCACACCTGCTAAACCGCATACGAGATATCCGACCTGGTGAAGGTGAGGTACTGAAGAGCACCTGCAAGACTCCTGTAAGCAGTGGGGTCAGAGGCGGGTGTCCCGTCGGTAGCGGAGAGCTTTGCCTGAGTATCCACTGGAGTGGAGCATGGCTTGCACTCAGCCATGCCCGCTCGCTGGAGGATATCCAGGCAGTACTATCGCTGGTGAAGGAACAAGCCGCCTGGTCGGTCCTCAACCGCAATACCTAGGAAGTGGTGGAGGCGGCTCAGGTCCTTCATAGCGAACTCCTGCTGTCGAGCAGAAATGGTGCGCCGAAGCAAAGTCGGACTGGACGCTGTCAGTACAATGTCATCGACGTACAGTAGAAGGTAAGCAGTGTCACTGCCACGTCGATAGACAAACAGCGAAGTATCTGACTTAGCTTCGACGAACCCCTGTGAGACCGAGAAGGAGGCGAACCGGCTATACCAGGCTCGTGGCGCCTGCTTCAGTCCGTACAAGGATTTGTTTAGCTTACAGACCATGTCTAGGTGAGCTGAACCAACAAATCCTGCCGGCTGACTGCAGTACACCGTCTCGGTCAGTGTACCGTGGAGGAAGGCATTCTTGACGTCCACTGGTGGACAGGCCAAGAACGCGAGAGAGCCAGCGACAGAACGGTACGAACCGTCGCCGGCTTCACCACCGGGCTAAAGGTCTCGTCGTAGTCGACTCCAGGACGCTGAGTGAAACCTCGAAGTACCCACCGAGCCTTGTACCTCTCCAAGGTACCGTCCGCCTTCTTCTTATATGTGAACACCCACTTGCCCGTGACAACATTGCCACGACCGAGGCAGGGAACCAGGTCCCAGGTCTGGTTGGCAAGTAGGGCCTCATACTCTTCCTCCATAGCGCGGCGCCAGTGAGGGTCGGTGAGGGTGCTACGCACGGAAGTAGGTATGGGTGAGATCGAAGAAAGAGTAAATCGGTGGAGATGCCGTCGACGAGAAAGCGGCCCCGTCAAAACGCTCAACTGGCCGAAGACTCCTGTACGCACGTCGAGTCACCATCGAATGGACGTGACGAGGATCCCTGTGGAGAAGAGGAGGGTTGTACACCGGTCGCTCGGGTACAACCACCTCCTCTCGTCGTGGGTCGAGAGTGGGTCTCGAGGCCGCGCGTGGCACAGCTGGAACAGCCCCCCCCCCCCCCCCCCCCCGCGCTCGTCGCCGGTAGACAAGTGCGGGGTCAGCAAAGCGAGAAGTCGTCATCGGTGTCGCGCATGGCGCAGCTGATGGCGTCGTGCTCGCTGCAGGTGACGTCGGTGAAGCTGAGGCAGCGCGTGCCGCAGCAGGTGCTGTCGGAGGCGTCGATGCCGCACGTGGTGCAGCTGGTGACGTCGGGGGCACCTGAGGTACAGCAGGCGATGTCGGGGAAGCCGAGGCCGCGCGTGGCACAGCGGGTGACACCGGAGGCGTCGATGCCGCACGTGGTGCAGAAGGTGGCGCCGGGGCACCTGAGGCGTAGCATGTGTCGAACCTGCAGAAGAAAGAGGCCAAGGCAGCTGGGAGGCAGCCTCGGGGTCAGTGGGAAAAAGAGAGTCCAGCTCTGTGGTGGAACCGGAAGAGGTGGTGGAGAAAGCAAAGGAGGACTCGTCGAAGACGACGTGCCGAGAGATCAAAAGACGGTGAGTAGTGAGATCTAAGCACCGGTACCCCTTATGATCAAGGGAATACACGAGAAAAACACACCGTGTCGAGCGGGGCGCAAACTTATGTGGGGCATTGGCGGAAAGGTTAGGGTAGCAAGCGCACCCGAAAACTCGAAGGTGATCGTAAAGAGGATCGGTGCCATATAGAGCAAAGTAGGGGGTGGAGGCATGAATCGCCTTGGTGGGAAGACGATTAATCAGAAGTGTGTCAGTATGGAGAGCCTCCACCCAATATTGGACTGGAATAGATTCCTGGAACATCAGGGAGCGCATGACATCATTGGCGGTGCGAATCATGCGCTCTGCCTTGCCGTTTTGAGGAGAGGTATACGGACCAGACATGCGTAGCTGTACCCCATGTGCGGAGAGAAAATTACGAAACGCAGAGTTATCAAATTTGCGTCCGTTATCGCATTGGACAGCTCGGATGGTGCGCCCAAACTGAGTAGAAATCCAAACGAAGAAGTGAGAAAGAGTAACGAAAGTCTTAGACTTCAATCGTAATGGAAAAGTCCAGGAAAAGTGAGAAAAATCATCAATGATCACCAAGTAATAATTAAAGCCCGATACACTGGTAATGGGAGGTGTGCACAAATCACAATGTATAAGATCAAACGCGTGCTCAACATGAGTCACAGAGGTAGGAAAAGGAAGCGAAACATGACGACCAAGCTGACAAGCATGACATAGGAAGTCATGTGTGCCCCTAAAACACGAGATAACAGAGCTACTGGACAACTTCGACATAGCATCTGCACCAGCGTGGCCAAGCCGGCGATGCCAAATGGTGGATGAAGCTGCCGTAGTCAAAGCGAAAGGCGGTGATGCAGCGGAAGTAGGAAGCCGAAGTGTGTATAGGGGCCCCGAGCTATCACATCAAAAAAGAGGTCGCCAGGTAGAAAGATCCTTCAGATCAAACTCAATGGAAATATTGTTGTCAGTGGTACAACGACGAACAGAAAGCAAGTTTTGAATGATGTCCGGAGCGACAAGAATGTTTTTAAGCTGGAAAGAACCCGGGAGACCGGAATCACCTACTGAGGTGACCGGAAGAACAGACCCATTCCTAACAACGATAGATGAAGGAAAAGAGTGATTGGTAGGGTGGGTGGAAGAGAGTATACCAGCATTAGATGTGGTATGGTATGACGCTCCGGAGTCGACTACCCAGTCAGCACGTGGTGAAGTAAGGTGCATGGTGCTGAAGGAAGAAGCCAACGACTGTCGATCCCACGTCGAGGGTGGCTCTTGGAGAGGAGTTGACGGCTCCGAGTACCCAACAGGATAGTCGGTGCCTCCGTAGGTCGAGGTTGACTGTCCACCAGAAGAGTATCCAAGCCCACCATAGGCCTGAGTCGGCGGCCCACCAACACTGTAGGCTAGTCCACTGTAGCCCGGGGTGGCCACGAACGCTGGCTGGGGACGTGGTGGCTGAGAACCCGGAGATGGCCCAGGCCACATGTAGATCTGGCCGGTCCACGGGTAGTAGTACCACCAGTAGTCGGAGCAGTGGTTGTAGGAGTGCCGCCTGCACTGCTACCTCCACCACGGTCGCCGTTCTTGCCTCGACGGCGACGGTTTCCACCTCCAGTACTGGCAGGAGTGCCTAGAGTGGAAGATGGTCATGACGGCTGGTAAGGGTGGACGAGGGGACTGCCCAGGGCCATAAAAGGCTGTGGCAGATCCAGAGCCAGTAGAGCCTCCTGCAGTGATCTCCTCAAGTTCAAGATCAGACCACACCTTCTCGTAGGTAGGTAGTGGCTCCATCGGAGTAGCCACATCCGTAGATGACAATAGCGCTCATTCAGGCCCTGAAGGACCTGAAGAACAAGGGCGCTATCGGTGACCGGCTCACCAAGGTCACGTAGGGCATCCGCCATGCCCTTCATCTCCCGGCAGTAGGTGGAGACAGAACGGTCACCCTGGACAGTGTTCCGGAACCGAGTGCTAATGTGGAGGGCTCGAGTCACGCGGTTCCCTAGAAACCGCTGCTCAAGGACCAGCCAGGCCCGTCGAGCAGTGCCGCCACCGCGCTGCCTGACGATGTCCTGTAGATCCTCCGTCAAGGAGCCAACGATCCAGGATAGGACCAGGCTGTCCATGCTGATCCAGGACACCAGTACTGAAGAATCGTCCTGGAGGACGTGGTCGTCGAGGCAGTAACGCCTCAGCGTGAGGAGCACCAAATCACGCCACCGGGCATATGAGGTGGACTCGGAGCTGAGAACAATCGGCACGAGCGTCTGGATGTTCTGAATCTCGGCGGCCTGCGCAAGAAGTGCGGCCACAAGTGAAGCCGAGTACGTACTAGCGTCCAAGGGAGGCTCGTGCGCAGCACTCATCGGTCGGTGAGCACTCTCCTCGAGCTGGTGGGATAGAGCTGCCACGGAGGCACGCTCCTGCTCTAGGGCGAGAGTGAGTGCCCACTTGCGCTCGCGAGAGGCAGCCAGTGCTACGGCGATGTTGGAGGCGTCCGCCATGTCGATGTCGTAGGAAGAAGAAGTTGCATTATCAGAAGCGGCACCGGCGACTGGAAACGGAATCGGCAGGACAGTAGTCGTGGTGCTCCCGTCGATAGAGTCGCGTGGACCGGAGGTACCTGCCATGAAGACGACAGCGGTGGTGGGTTTGCCGGTGGTACCTACAAGAGGTCCGCCGGCGGCCGGACCGGTCCTCGGAGTCATAGGAGGGGCGACAGATCCGGGAACGGAGGTAGGCGCGCCATCCCCTCTGGCGGCGGCGGCGGCTGCAGACCAGGAGGCAGCGGGCTTGGGAGCTCCAGAGGCGGCGGCGGCGGCTGCTAGCCAGGGGGCGACGGGCCAGGGGGAGGTGGCGGCCACGCCAGCCCTCCCAAAGGCGGCGACGGCGCCCCCGAGCGCCTGCCAGTCGAGCCCGAATCCGGGCGGCCTGGGCGCGGATCCGCCGGCAGCCCACGGCGCTGTGACCCAGGGCGCGGCTGTGTGGGCGGGAGGCGCGCCAGTGGCGGCGGCGGCGGCCCCAGCGGGCGGCGCAGCTGCGTGGGCGGGCGGCGCATCGGCGGCGGCGGCCCTGACGGGTGGCGTGCCGGCAAGGGCGGCGGCGGCTCCGGCGGACGGCGCACCGGCGGCTAGGACGGCGGCGGCGCAGGCCCAGGCTAGCGGCGGCGGCTGGGCCATTAGGGTTAGGGTTAATCCCTAATCCTAATTAATTCCTAGCTAATACCATATTAGAGGGGCTAATGTTGCTGTATTAGATGATAATCAGAATGAGGGTACAGGGATGATTATATAGAGGGATTAGGTGAGGGGAAAAGACTAAACTACCCCTAACCCTAATCCCTTACTAATGACTAATATACCCCTATGCCTCACACACAATTACAGAGTCTAACAAAAAGTTTAGGCTCATGATAAACTAGCCCTTATATTTTGGATTTCCTCGTGGAGTTGTGAAACATATGAAAATGAATAAAAAATTGGAAGGAAAGAAAATGAACTTTTGTGGTATTCAAAACTGTGAATGGTGACTTTCTGCTCAATCATTGGAGAAACAATGATCTTTCAAACAGCCACTTGTTAATTTATGTTTACAAGAATAAACATAGCAGAGATGTAGTGCAAATTTTAGCTAAACACCTAAACCTGAAAAACCATGGAAATTATTTTTGAATTTGAAGGGGGGTCCTGGCGCAGCGGTAAAGCTGTTGCCATGTGACCATGAGGTCATGGGTTCTAGTACTGAAAACAGCCTCTTGCAAAAATGTAGGGAAAGGTTGCGTACAAAAGACCCAAGTGGGTAGGACCCTTCCCTGGACCCTACGCAAGCGGGAGCTACATGCACCGGGCTGCCCTTTCCTTTCTTTTTTGAATCACAAAAGCCTAGAAAGGTATGGATATTTTCAGCTGCCTGTCTTTAGAATCCCCTGCCTTGAATTTCCCTAATTCTCACTAAATGAATGCTTATGTTATGTGTTAATTGTTCTGACAAAAAAAGCTCATGGGACAGGCGCCCCCCTCTTGAATTATGTTCTGGCTCTACCGCTGATTATGTGACATTGAAACTGGATTTCCGTTGCCTTATGAATTCCCCATCATGCTTCCATTTCTTCTGTTGTACCAGCACAATGCCAAATTTCTGATTTTCCCAACAACTTTCAGATCTATGCTGCATAAAATGACTAGTGTGCATTCCATTTTTGGGCATCATGAAAATAATACAATTGACCAGCCTAAGAACTAGCTGGTATCAAAGCAGTACAAAAATTGTTCAAACAACTTAAAACAGGAAAGCAGTATTGAACTTGGCAGTAGATTAATTGTCTTTTTCTCCGCACTAAGTCGTTCCCGTTATATCAGGTCAGAGACTACACTATGGACGTGGTGTATTGAGATGCCCCCCAGCGTACGATTCTAGCATTTCGTCGAACATATTAAGCGAGACAGAAATACTGGACAAATCATACCCTATGTGCAGCAATAAGCGGGACTCGAGAAGCTTACCAGAGTCTACCGCCACGGTGCAGATGTCCCCTCAGCGGCGGCGGCAATCGGGGTCGGGACCGGCGAGTGGTGGGAGACGACAAGGGGTGGCCTGGGGGCGCGACACTCCTCCTCGGCCTTCCTCCGCGCATTGTACATCTCCTCGGTCTCGACGACGACGAGGCGCTTGACCTGCGTGAGCATGCCGAGGAGTGACGGCGTGGTGCGGTGCTCGACGGTGCGGTGGCAGCGGCGGAGGCGCATGGCCTCCAGCGTGCGGCGGTGGAGGCGGCGCGTGCCCGGCAGCCCGCGCACCAGCGTGATGTAGAGCCGCGGGCTCCAGGCCACGGGCACCCGCGACTTGAAGGCGTTGAACGCGCTCCCGCTCATCTCTGTCCGCCTCTGGCACTCTGCTCGTTCGCTACCGTTGGTTGGTCGTGTGGAGACTGCACCGGCGGCCCGGAGTCTAAACCCTAGGCGGCGTTTGCGTGAGGCCTACAATTTGACGAATTTTTTATTAATATACGATTTTTTATTAATCTAAAGTAAATAACCTACGTTTCGAAAAAATTCAAACTTGACCACCCTGGTCGCCCTTGCGACAGGTCCGTATTGCGCTGACATTAAACTTGTTGCCTGTTGAATGGGCGACACGAGGTGACATGACACTGCCCGTTCAACAGACAATAGGCTTGCGTGGCAGTCCTCAGAGCTGCATTGAACAAAAAGTCCCCGCTCTGATGCAGGAGATAGGCCCAGTCGCCCTCTGAAAGGGCGACAGCCCTAGGCCTGTGGGCCCTGTTGCCTATCTGCTGACCAACCAGTGAACCCAATCTCACAACAGATGGGCGATAGGTCCACTATTTACAGGTGGGGCTCAATTGGCTAATATTTTTTGCAGTTTTTTTAAATCATGTGAACCTCAATTTTAATTTGTATAATATCTTTAATTCATGATATACTTTGTAATAATGAAATCATAATGTAGTTATGTATATTTAGAAGTGACACATTTTTATTAATTTTTATTTTGTAAATTTAAATAATATGCAGTGTTTGAGTTATGTGTGTGTTAATATGTTTTATTTTATTTTTCCAAAAATCATTTTTTCCAATAATTATTAGCTTTTTGTATTCGTATAACTTCAAAAAAAATTGGTCACTAGAAATAATGTAGTGGACGTATTGAAAAATTTATATGTAGAAGATGATGCATACTGATAGTACTAAAGTTTGTTTAAGTTCAACACATATGTAAGTGTATGAAATAGAATTACACGAACCCCCTAAATAAAGTGTGTTTTGCTTGCCTTTATAATTCTACGTATAAGAAACACCATCTATGAGGCATAATTTAAAATATAAGGCGAGAAAATGGCGTCTGTACGATGTGTGTGATGAGTAACCTAACCGTGCACCGAGCTAGTCCTAACACATCTTAGAGAAACATTAAAATTGAGCCAAGCACGATGCACCCATGTTTTACTGAGTGCTGTAGGGATATTTCCCCCTCCATTGTGTGGCAAGCCTTCTCTCACAGATGCTCCCTCTCTGTCTCTCGTTCCTTCCTTGTGATGTGTTCCTCCTCCATCTGACGCCTACACTCTTCTTCCTCCCTCCACATGCGCTCTTTCTAAGCCTTGCGACGATGCTCTTTGGCTTCTCCCTCATGCGCTCCTCGCCTGTGTGTTTCATAGTCAATTCATTAAGGTGCTGCCACAGAGCATTGAGCTTCCTCTACTGATTTTGATTGCACAACCTCTTCAACAAGTTCATAAGTTGTTTATTTTCAATGTGGTTGTAAAAATTTGCCCTCAAATGTCTCATTCACCACCTGGATTGTATTGTCTGGCCAACATGATCCCACAACACGTTCCATGCAACCATACTTGAGATACAATATAGCCTTAAACAGGCCTTGCACTACTACCATCTTCACTCGATGGAAAAATCAATACCAACTATCAGTGTTCTTGCTACGGCAGCCCCGGATGAAGGGAGAATAGGGGTACCAAATATAAAGTCTCTCTCTCTCTCTCTCTCGCATAGTCGGTTCAAAGGCCACCGACAACACTTGATTGTTGTCATCCACTCCAATGGCTATCAGAATCTGGCCTTTATACTTTCCAGATAGGAAGGTACCATTCATGCAAATGACAGGCATGCAATTTCTAAATACATTTATACATTGACTCAACGCAAAGAGAACACGGTGAAGAATTGGTTTTCTAGGTATATTAGGATTTTCTACATTCATTATGTCATAATAAGTCCTAACATTCCTCTGTCCTATGGTATGAAGCAACTTCAAAAGATTGTCATAAGATGCTTCATATGAACCGAACCTCTACTCTATCACTTTTTGTTTCACCGTTCAAGCCTTCGAGTGTAAGAGCCCAAGTTTTGCAATTGCTGAAAGTGTTCGTCACACCCACACCTCACCTTATTTGTGATAATCACATGAACAGATTTGAAGAGCAAGTAACCACCGTAAATAGATATATTAGGAGATGAACTCACAAAATGCAAAAGTAGTATTTCCCACATGCATCACATAGAGGCTGAGCATATGATTAACTCCTAAACTTCGTTAGGAATGCTCATGCCAAATTTCACCAAATTCAAAATATTTTGAGGTACTTTTGGGTACAATCATTAAAAGGCTAGTTTGAACTTAAATTCGAATTCAAACTCCTTTCATCACATGAATTCAAAAGTGGGATTCATATTCACACTCAGCAGATTTTAATGAGCTCACACACCAATTTTTACTCTATTTGGAGTTGATCTTGACTTGAGCTATTTTGAGCAAATTCAATTCAAATTTGAATTTCAACTTCACATGTGCTGCAAATTCATCCAAACCATTTCACACTTTGAATTATTCAAATTCAAATAGGCATTGGGTGATTTGATCAAATCACAAAGGGTACTAGAGACCCCAAGATTAAGAGCAGTAGGAATTCAAGTTTTTGGGACGAAATGGGAGAAGTAGGGTCCACTGTCTGCCACATAGTGAACTAAACCGACTGAACCCCGTTCCTCGGATTCTCGGGCCGACGCTGTGATCGCCACCGAGCCTAACCCTAGTGCCACCTCCTGCTCCAAGCAGATGTCGTGTTGGAGACCAGCCTCGACGTCCTCATCACCCCACGAAGTGATTCTTTGTTGCACAAACCGAGTGTTTGCTCCTCTGTTCGCACGTTCAACCGAAGCACTCGCCGCACGATCGCTTCTCTGCTCCATTGGCGATCAACCCACTCTGGTGTCTTTGACGACCGGCTGAGCAACTCAGAAGCTGCGCGGACCCTCACTTGACGTTCTCGAACCGTTGACAGCACGTGATCGGCTTCCTCGGCCCAGCACCGAGCCTTTTCTTCTTCCTCGGTTCAACTCGAGCCGCCGCCACGAGAACACATCATCTGGTCACCACAACCCTTCTTTCCTCGAGCTGTGAACATCAAAAAGGTTCCTTAAGATCTCCTCTTCCTTCACCAAAAACTCCGGCCGCATGCCATGGGCTGCTCTCACTGGAATTTCATGTTTTTGCGCCGGTGAACAAAAGAGACCGCCGGCCAATTTTCCAAAATTCATGTCACACATCGCACCACTCATCATCAAACTTAGCAAACTACTTTTAGATGTCCGTGTGAGTTCATAGGATCAGAAACCTCAGAGAATCATCGAGTATAGCCGTTGTTCTCTGAGTTTTGCAATTTTTCCTAATTTTTAACCTAGGTCGCACGATGACATGCTATTTAAATCCATTTCCGAGCTCATTTGAGTCCACACCGATCTTCCCTAGGGTGCAATGATATTGTGCAACCCTTTGCTTGAGCTTTTGGGGTGCTAGGGAGTCTGCCCGACATGCCCGAAGTTCTTTTGAAGTTGTCGCACGTCGTCGGTCATGTTCCGGTCGTTCTCAGGTCAAGCTAAGGGCAGCAACGTGTTCCCCGTGTGGGAGTAGGAAAAGGCGGCAAAAAGTGTGAAGCTTGGCGCACTGCAAAGCCCCTCCGGCGAGCATTCCGGCGAGGGGGGCGGCGGCCGAGCGTGGGAGCGCGAGGTTGAAGACAACCTGCGGGCCCCACGTGTCAGTCGTTGTTTTCCGGGCGCCAGATCATCTCTGGCTCGGGATCAGTTTGTGACAACGCCGACTAACTCTGTGACCTCGTGTGCCGATGCTCCAGAGTGTGACACGTCGCCTAGGGGCCCCACAGTGAGACATTTAAACTTTTCTCGGATTTTCCAATTTCTAGATTTTTCCCAAACTTCAAGCACACATAACTTTGCTAAGAGTATCCAAATCAAGTGAACCAAATTTTGTCGGATTCGGCTCTCTGAGTACTTTTCAGCAAACTAAGTTTCACTCCATATAAACCTTTATTTCTGTAGAATTAATTCTCCAAATTTAAACTGGTTAGAATTTTAACTGGAGACCCTTTTAGTGGAAAATTCTGAAATTTGGCCAAGAATTTCCTTGTAATATCCCTCAGCCACCATAAAAATTTCTGATCCAACTGAGCTCATTTGATCCACCTAATGGAATGATTAATTAAACTAGTCCAGAGAAAAAGAAAAATATCCAGAAACATTTTTCAGATTATCTTTTGCTAGGATACTCCAAATTAGATGAAACCAATTCCATTAGAACCCTCTAAAAATCTAGTTTTCAGAAAGTCATGGCTTGCTCTATGAAAATACTTCAAAAACTATAAAAGCTCTAATCAGGGCCAAATACACATTTATTTGTGCAGGGTTCAAATAAGCTTTGCTTCAAATGAACTTTGGTCAAGTCCCTGTTTAGGTAATCTCCAAACCACAGTAAAAATTAAGAGTTAATAGGACTGTCTAGCTATACTTATAGTCTTCACATTATCACAATAACTCAAATGCATTTAAATTGACACACATTGTATGTTTATTTCGTATAGTCGCTAAACTCGAAGAGGATCCGGAGACTTTAGACTTCATTACTCCGGAGGAACAGTTAGCTCACGACCAACAGCAAGACAAGCTCCGGTTTGCATTAGCCATTTCATAAAGTCTTATATTTTGATCACTTACTTATGTATTTCCTACAATTGTGCATTAGTCTTGTTTGAAAACCCAAATGCATAGCCAAGAGAACCAGGGTTTTTGGGCTTATGTTTTGAACCTCGAGTAGCCACTGCAACGCTAAATTGGTGTAGGATCCGGTATAAGTCAAATAGTTAGAACTACTCGCGAGAATAGGCTAGAGGCACACTACTCGGTTAGAGATAGACAATTAATCACATGGCAAGAAAATAAGACCGAGCGGAGAGTAATGGCAGCAGGACTTTGGGGACTGGGTGCCATAGCTCTGCTTGTGTCGATTGATGATCGAGCCGTGTGCGGGTCTGTTGAACAAGTTAGAACAGTACCGAAGACCTACCGGATATATAGGAACCGGGAAACCGATGTAATTCGGGTAGCGATCTATTGAGGCATTGCTTGTCGTCCAGAAGGTAGGTTGAGAGCAGTGGGGTGTAAATCGGCTGGCGGACACTGCGGATGCTCCGCGTAGAGACCTCCTGCTCGGGACGATAGGACCAGTTCAACACTTGGCTAACGGATGAAAGGTGGTTGCATACGACATCCGTGGTGGTTGCTGTAGGCAACATCGAGTATGGGCGTACGTGACGGGTTATTCAGGTAACCCTGTAGGTGTAAATCAATTATAATCATGGTCCCTCGCTGTCAGTGAGTACCACTTGTTCACTGTACCTTGACTTAAAAAGAACAGGCTAGTGTCATGTTAAAAGATTGCTGGTTGAAAGCTTTACATTGTTTGTTAATGAAATGTTTTAGTTTAGAGCTAATCAAAGTTCTTCTCAACCTTAGGCAAAGCACATAAGAAAAATGTGTTTCTTGTTTGATTGTGGCTTTCTTATGTGTCTTAGCACGAGGTTTTCCACTAACTTGAGGCTAAAACTTGAAAGTAAGATTTAACTAATGTAACACCCCAAAACCTGTTAAGAGGGGAATTTCAAATTTTTTGGACGTATTGCATGTGGTGCAGAAATTCAAATTTAAATTTTAATTCAAATTCAACTCAAAACAGAAAAAAATGAAAAAGAAAAAGAAAAAAACAAAACCCCCAGCCAGTGGGCCGAAACCCACTAGCCGGCCCACCCGCCCCCGCACCAGCCCGTAGCCACGCGCTCCCCTCTCTCTCTCACTGACACGCGGGACCCGCATGTCATCCCTGACCTCCCGCTCGCGCCAACTACCCGGACTCCTCCGTGTGCGGCCGATCGCAACTAACCCGGAAAACCACGCTTTCCCAGCCGAATTCTGGTCCCGGACGACTCCGACTCGATCACAACCGACACGCCGCCCTCCCCCGTCTATATAAACGCCGGCATCGTCCCGTTTTTCCCTCACGATCGGCTGTTTTTCCTCCCTGTGAGAACCGAAGCTCCGATCACTGTTTTCTCTCGATCTCTGCTCAGATTTTCCGATCTAACGTGACGATCGTGTTCCACCGCCTCCGGGGAGTTACGCAGATGCAGAAAACTCGGCGATTCCATCTCGGACCTCGTCGCCGACCGTCTTCCAGGACCTACGAGCTCAAGAAAAACCCCGAGGTGAGATCCCCGACCTCCCCTCTACCGATCTATGCCATGAAATCCCAGTTTTAGGAGGAATAGGTGAAGATCTGAAGTTTTCCGGCGAGATCGCCGCCTCCCGCCGCCGCGCGCCGCCGGGCAGCACCGCCCGCGCACGGTCAGAGCGACGTAGCCGCTTATGCTCCGTCTATTCTGAATCGCACGGTAGAATTAAAACCCGCGCGTACCGGTTCGATGATCTAATCTGAGCCGTCCACTTTAAATCGAAAGGTCCACATCAGCCCCGCATTATAAAGGCCCGGATTCTTACGCGCTACCCACTGGGGATCTCGGAAAATACGAGCTAGCCCCGGAAACTTCTGATCTAGCCCCTGGAACTTCAGAAATTCATGTAAATTCATTTAAAAATCAGTTTTAGCCCCTGGATTTAATAAAAATTAGGAAAACCCCTATGTTATGTGTAGTTAGACCCCTGGAAATTTATGAAATAATATAATAGACCCTATAGTGGGGTGAGTTTACCTTTTTAACCCTATATGATATTAAATTTAGGAATTTGAATATGTGATTAGGATTTAAAATTTAAAAGGTGAGGCAAACACATTATAAATTCAAATTTAAACTCTCCTAGCACTTGGAAAACTTTAGAATGAGTTAAAAATAGATTTTTAGCTGAAATGAATCTGTCTAGTTGATTGTTCATATTTATTAGTTATAGAAACATATTTTAGGCTAGGAAATAATTCTAAAAATTGGAAAGATGAATTTAAATTAGTTCACATCAGAGGAGAAGTTCCAAAATATATTATTTAATATTTTAGATCAGAACCTATTCTATTTAGATGATATGACCTACTATTTAATATTAAAACTCACTTTTAGGCATAGAAAATAAATTTGGAAAATATAGGAAAATAGGAATGCATAACTAGAAAATGATAAATGAAGTCTTCAAATCCAAAGACTTCAGTTTAGGATTTGGTAGAAGATCTGAAAACCTATTTTGGAGTAAGAAATTACCTTCCATGCAAACTTGGTAGCTAAAGAGTGTATTAAAGAATTTGTTTAAATTGGAAATTCATATATAGTGTGCAAACAGAAATCTGAATATAAAAGTTAGAAATAATATACATAAGTTTAAAAGTGCATGTAGGCTAAAAATCAACACATCTAGGATAACCACAACACTTAGTAATGTGAATGACTTTCATAGGTATGTATGTGTGGTTTGTATGAAGTGAAAGTGTGAACTATGTCTTATGGATTGTTGTTTTCTTTTGCTATGTGTATTGGCATGAGTAGAACCTGCCCCAGAGCAAGTTCTCCCCTTCCAAGACCAAGACTTTCCATTCCCAGAGCAGCAGGAAGAAGGCAAGCGTCCTTGACCACTTTGTTCCTATACTAGGATGTGTAGATAGAATTATTTGCATTGTCAATTGAAATATGAAACCCATGCTAGGAAGTTTCCTTAGAATTGCATTACATTGTTTTCCTTGTAACATGGGTTGGGATTTGCTTTATTATGTCATACATTCATATTACTTGTGCTTAGCCATGCTTAGAATGAGATAATTGGGATATGAGATCATCAGTTTATTATCATACTCTTGAATGAGATGTTATGAGTTATGTAGAGGTAGGGATCGAGGCAAGTTGGATGATTTGGTTGGTGCTGGGTGCACGAAACTCGGGTTTGTGTTTAGTACTTGCCTGGATCCTAAGGACCGGTTCATGGAGCATGTAACCTGGCTTTACCGTGCCAACCACATGCTGAGATGGGGCAGCTTGGCCAATTAATTAGGTGTATCCCCGGCGTAGTATGGGTGTGTTGGATGGTGCGGGGAATAGGTGTCAGCTGGACTACCATATGAACCGCAAGGCTCAAGAGGGGGCCACTGCAGCGGGGTTGGAGCCTCTTGTATGCTGTTAGGGGTGAAACCTCGGTGGGCCCACGCTCGTCGGGAATCCCTTTGTAAAGGCTTCGTAGTGATCTCCTGGCTACACACCTGGGACGTGTGAATGTGGTTCATAACCACTGGCATAATGGAGGTTCTTTTAGTCCACCCGACAACGGGGGATGAAATCACTACATGTGGGTACAGTGGTGCAAACTCTGCAGAGTCAAAACTGTCATGACAGCCGTGCTCACAGTCAAGAGCGGCTTGGACTTATTCATGATTAGAGGATGATGACTTTGGAAGTTGTGGATGTTAAGCGGGGAGTTTAACATTGGAAATGATGTTATGGTTATTTGATTATGATGATGGGATGGGAGATTGGGACCATTTCACCTGTGTAGTAATGTAGGTGCTTAATAAGCTAAGGTGGTAGGTAATAATTGCGTAGTGCTTTAACCATGAGTTCAACCTCTCCTTGCTCTAGCCATGTATGACATAACTTTCCCACACTTGCTGAGTACCCACGGTACTCAAACTTGCATATTCGTTGTTTTAAATTGCTGCTCAGGTCAAGGGGATGATGTGGTGTTCAATGACCAAGACTTCGGACGTGAAGAAGGATTCTAGGTTCATGGAGTCCCCCGGGCAACGCCTGTGACGAAGCCCACAAGAATAATATTCCGCTGCTATTTTATTTACATGTTATGAACCTATTATCGTCCATCGAGACAGATGTTATGTAAGACTTATTTATATTCGACACCTGGCTTGTAATAAATGATGCTTCACTATTTGTCATCACATGTATGAGAAAATGATCCTGGCATACATGTGATATTCACTCGGTTGTTCTTCGGAGAAACCGGGTGTGACAGAAGTGGTATCAGAGCCAAGGTTGCCTGTAGGAACGTGGACCTAGTTAGAAATGGACGTATTTAAGGACCCTATTTTCTTAAAAACTATTTTACAAGGTGTGGGTTGAAAAGTGTTATTTAATGGGGTCACTTTATTCATCTTACCCAACTTTTATTCAAAAAAGCATTTTTGTTTAAAATCTTATCTAACTTAATTTTAAATGCTTTATGTTTTAGATGGTTCGCATGATCCGCACCGCTCGCAAGTCCACCGGAGGGAGAGTTCCCGTAGTTGCCCTTGCCCTGAGAGAAGAGGACCGTCCGGTGACGTACCTCTCCTACGGATTGGCAGTAGGAGGCTTGTTGCGCCGTCTTCGACGTATGCTCCAAGCCGCCGGCAATACGAGCAAGCTAATCATACACTATAGCTCCACCCGAACCATCAGTGAGAAGCGGGAAGAATGGAGTTCGGAAATGAGGATTATTCATGAAAATCAGTTGCTTAAGATCCACCGCTCTCCAGCTTGTCGAGCGACACAGGTCGATGCAGAGAAGGATGTCACCTGGGAGGCCATCACCTGCCAGAGTCACATCTACCGTCGCCACCGGGACAGGACTGAGTACATGTATGTTCTCCAACGTGAGAGTGGTACGACGGAGTACAAGTACCCGCCAGTGCAGCAGGGGACTTCCCATGAGCACATAGACCTGTGCTTGGAGGATGCTGCTATGCTCAGCACTCGACTACAGGAGTGTCAGCAGGAGCTTCAGGATGTTCGTGACACCCTGAAGGAGACTGAGGCGTTGCTTCGAGCCAGCTTGAGGGCGACAGAAATAGGAGATGGGAATGAACTGTGTGTCACCATGAATGACACATGGACTCCTGACTCTCCAGATCACCGGGCGAGCAGGCGTCGCCGCACTTCTCCACCAGCAGCTTCCCCACCCAAAGCGGAGTCAGAGGGCAGCCGCAATAACGAGGAAGATCCTGAGGAGCCAGCTCAGTGATACAAGTAGTGTAGAGTCCTTTCCCTTAGTTTAGCAGATGTCGAGTAGTCGAGTCGTTACCTTAGTTAATGGTGTGATTATGTTTGGTGTGTGACGTGAGTTGTGGAAGCCATGGGCAATTGTCCACAACCTCATCTTCAGGATTGTTTTGCTTTGATGTGTGAACCCCATGAAATTTTAAGTTTAAACAAGCAAATTGGGAAGTTAATACGTAATGCCTTAAATTGACATTTGGTTGATCATGATAGATGGCCGGAAGAGAAAAGGGTCGTGGTGCCAACCCCGCCAACAACAACGATGAAGCCGGCAACCCTCACCTTTCCGGAGGGCAAGACAGGGGTGGTCGTCGGGAAGGAGTTGATCCCATCCACCAAATGCTTGAAAATCAAAATCAGCTCATCCAGAGCCAGACTCAAGTGGTGGCCAACTTGCACCAAGCTCCACCTCCACAAGCTGCACCACGCCAACCAAGGTTGAGTGAGTTTCTAGGGACTCAACCTCCAAAGTTTGCAAGTGCTGCTGAACCTCTGGAGGCAGATGATTGGCTAAAGACCATTGAGAGCAAGATGAGGATCATACAATGCCAAGGGTATGAGAGGGTGCTGTTTGCGTCTCACCAATTGCATGGACCTGCTGCTGATTGGTGGACCGCTTACGTGGCAGCCCATCATGACCCTGAGAACATCACTTGGGAAGAGTTCAAGCGTAGCTTCCGCAACCATTACATACCAAGGGGTGAACTTAAAAACAAGAGAAAGGAGTTCTTGGGGTTGCAGCAAGGAAACATGACGGTGAGGGAATACCTCACTAAATTCACCCAACTATCCCGTTATGCACCACGGGACATAGAGACCGATGAGCAGAAACAGGACTGCTTTGTGGAAGGACTTACAGCGGAAATGCAGTGTGCAATGTCCTCCAATGAGTATGAAAGTTTCCAAAAGATGGTGGACAGGGCATTTGTTGTAGAAAGGAAGCTTAAGGCCTTGAAAAATGAAAACAGGAGGAAGGCGGGATGGTCACACCAAGCCTCGGGTAGCAACACCCGCCCACGTCTGATGCAGCAACCCGCAGGGCAAACGAGCCGTGCTGCGGTACCCTACTCTGCACCGAGAGGGTACAACCCAAACTTCAGGCCTCCGTCAGCACCAACACAGCCACAACGTCAGTTTGTACAGCAGCCCCGCCCCGAATATCAACCTCGACCAACAGTACAAGGACCCCCGAATCAACCCCAAGACAACAAAGGCCAGGCACCTAAGGTCGGGGTGCAATACTTTAACTGTGGTGAAGTGGGGCACTATGCCCATAAGTGCCCAAAGAAGAAGCCCGTGCAGCCGCAACAGCAGAATGTGATGCGAGGACGGGTGAACCACGTGACCATGGAGGAAGTGCAAGAGGCACCCGACGTGGTAGTTGGTAAGTTTCCTGCCAATTTACACATTGCAACCCTGTTGTTCGGTTCTGGTACTACCCACTCGTTCATTGCCCAAGGGTTTGTTAAGAAGCATGATCTAGCAACAACACAAATGAACCATATGCTAGCCGTAAACTCTCCAGGTGGAGAAATAAGGACAAGACAAGTGTGTCCCAAGGTGAATCTAGACACTAATGGGGTAGTATTTACTGCCAACCTCATAGTGATAGATTCACAAGGGATAGATATTATTTTGGGTATGGATTGGTTGACCAAACATAAAGGAATCATCCATTGTTCGACCAGAACGGTGGAACTAACTCACCCTAGTGGCACAAGAGTAAAGTTCATAACAATCCAAGAGCCTAGGAGGGACATTAAATTAAATCAAGTTGAGGTGGAAGTGGAGGAGATCAGGATCATCAGGGAATATCCAGATGTTTTTCCGGAGGAGTTGCCAGGTATGCCCCCCGATCGAGAAGTGAAATTCGCGATTGAGCTAGTGCCTGGAACAGCTCCGATATACAAGAGACCTTACCGGATGGACTCCAAGCAGCTGGAAGAACTCAAGGATCATTTAAGAGAATTGACAGGGAAGGGGTACATTCATCCTAGTTCCTCACGATGGGGAGCTCCAGTGATATTTGTGCCCAAGAAGGATGGGACCCAAAGGCTATGCGTGGACTACCGTGCGTTGAATGAGGTAACCATCAAGAACAAGTACCCATTACCCCGCATTGAAGACTTATTTGATCAGTTGAGGGGACCTTGTGTGTTCTCGAAAATTGACCTCAGGTCGGGATCCACCAACTTAAGATAAGGCAAACCGATATTCCCAACACAGCTTTCGTATCTCGGTACGGACTGTATGAATACACTGTCATGCCTTTCGGGCTAACTAATGCCCTGGCATACTTCATGTATCTCATGAACAAGGTATTCATGGAATATCTGGACAAATTTGTGGTGGTTTTCATAGATGACATTCTCGTCTTCTCCAAAGATGAAGAAGAACATGAGAAACATCTAAGGTTGGTGTTGCAGAAGCTGAGAGAACACCAACTATATGCCAAGTTGAGCAAGTGTGAGTTTTGGCTGAAGAGAGTTCCCTTTTTAGGACATATAATCTCGGAGGGAGGAATCTCCGTAGATCCCGCCAAGATCGAGGATGTACAAAAGTGGAAGACCCCTGAGAATGTCGGGGACGTTCGAAGCTTCTTAGGATTGGCTGGATACTATCGACGGTTTATCGAGGGTTTCTCCAAGATTTTGAGACCCCTCACCAAACTGTTGGAGAAAAAAATCACATTCACATGGACGCCGCAGTGCGAGACGAGTTTTCAAGAGCTAAAGAAAAGATTGACAACAGCCCCAGTGCTAGTTATGCCAGATATGCAGAAGAACTTTTCGGTGTACTGCGATGCCTCTGGAAATGGGTTGGGATGTGTTCTCATGCAAGAGGGGCATGTCGTGGCTTATGCGTCCCGGCAGCTCCGGAAACACGAGAAGAACTATCCTACACATGACCTGGAACTAGCCGCAGTGGTACACGCGTTGAAGATTTGACGGCACTATTTGATGGGGAAGAGGACAGAGATATATACGGACCATAAGAGCTTAAAGTACATTTTCACACAGCCATATCTCAACCTCAGACAAAGGAGATGGTTATAGCTGATCAACGACTTTGATGTAGGCATCAACTATCATCCTGGGAAAGCGAACGTCGTGGCAGATGCTTTAAGCCGGAAGGTGCAGGTCAATAGGTTGAGCTTGAAGGACATGCCTACAGAATTGAAGGAAGAGGTTATAAGACTCAACCTATGCCTGGTGAATAGTGGTGAAGCCATCGCCATGGAAGTGGACTCCACATTAGAGCAAGACATACGCGATGGTCAAAAGAATGATGAGAAGATACAAGAAATCCGACAACTCATCAAGGATAATAGAGCCCCTGGTTTCAGAGAGGATGAACAAGGTACGGTGTGGCACGGGAAAAGAATCTGTGTGCCTGAAGTGAAGGAGATCCATGAATTGATTTTGAAGGAGGCTCATGATTCCGACTATTCCATTCATCCTGGAAGTACGAAAATGTATCATGACCTCAAGAGCAAGTATTGGTGGTATGGCATGAAGCGAGATGTCGCGGAACATGTTGCCCTATGTGACACATGTCAGTTGGTGAAAGCAGCACATCAACGACCCGCGGGATTATTGCAACCACTCAAAGTGCCTGAATTAAAATGGGAAGAAATCGGTATGGATTTCATAGTGGGACTACCTAGGACCCAATCAGGATATGATTCGATATGGGTCATCATCGACAGGCTAACCAAGGTAGCTCATTTCATCCCCGTGAAAGAAAGCTACAGCGGATCCAAATTGGCAAAATTATGCATGTCAAGGGTCGTGTGTTTCCATGGAGTGCCAAAGAAGATAGTGTCAGATCGAGGGACACAATTCACCTCAAGATTCTGGCAGAAGTTGCATGAAACCATGGGAACTCATCTGAATTTTAGTTCTGCCTATCATCCCCAGACTGACGGACAGACGGAAAGAACTAATCAGATCCTTGAGGATATGCTGAGAGCGTGTGCACTCAAAAACAATCGGAGTTGGGATAAGAACTTACCGTATGCGGAGTTCTCCTATAACAACAGCTATCAGGCTAGTATGAAGATGTCACCATTTGAACCTTTGTAAGGGAGAAAGTGCAGAACTCCACTATTTTGGAACCAAACCGGGGAAAGTAAAGTTTTTGGACCCGAGGACTACAAGAAGCCGAGGCGAAAGTGAGAGAAATTCGCAACAACCTGAGGATAGCACAGACCCGACAAAAGAGTTATGCCGATGTGCGGAGAAGAGAGCTTATTTTCAAGGTGGGAGACTATGTTTATCTCAAGGTGTCCCCTATCCGAGGACTTCGTCGGTTCAAGGTGAAAGGGAAGTTATCACCTCGATACATCGGACCCTTTCAAGTTCTGGAGAGGACAGGCGAAGTGGCATATCAACTAGAACTACCGGCTCGTCCCGTTTTCCCCTCACGATTGGCTGTTTTTCCTCCCGGTGAGAACCCAAGCTCCGATCACCGTTTTCTCTCGATCTCTGCTCAGATTTTCCGATCTAACGTGACGATCGTGCTCCACCGCCTCCGGGGAGTCACGCAGGTGCAGAAAACTCGGTGGTTTGCGCTCTAGGCACAGCTCCGACGAGCACCGCAGCGATTCTATCTCGGACCTCGTCGCCGACCGTCTTCCAGGACCTCCGAGCTCAAGAAAAACCCCGAGGTGAGATCCCCGACCTCCCCTCTACCGATCTATGCCATGAAATCCCAGTTTTAGGAGGAATAGGTGAAGATCCGAAGTTTTCCGGCGAGATCGCCGCCTCCCGCCGCCGCGCGCCGCCGGGCAGCGCCGCCCGCGCACGGTCAGAGCGACGTGGCCGCTTATGCGCCGTCTATTTTAAATTGCACGGTAGAATCAAAACCCGTGCATACCGGTTCGATGATCTAATCTGAGCCGTCCACTTTAAATCGGACGGTCCACATCAGCCCCGCATTATAAAGGCCGGGATTCTTACACGCTACCCCGTGGGGATCTCGGAAAATACGAGCTAGCCCCAGAAACTTCTGAACTAGCCCCTGGAACTTCAGAAATTCATGTAAATTCATTTAAAAATCAGTTTTAGCCCCTGGACTTAATAAAAAATAGGAAAACCCCTCTGTTATGTGTAGTTAGACCCTGGAAATTTATGAAATAATATAATAGACCCTGTAGTGGGGTGAGTTTACCTTTTTAACCCTATATGATATTAAATTTAGGAATTTGAATATGTGATTAGGATTTAAAATTTAAAAGGTGAGGCAAACACATTGTAAATTCAAATTTAAACTCTCCTAGCACTTGGAAAACTTTAGAATGAGTTAAAAATAGATTTTTAGCTGAAATGAATCTGTCTAGTTGATTATTCATATTTATTAGTTATAGAAACATATTTTAGGCTAGGAAATAATTCTGAAAATTGGAAAAATGAATTTAAATTAGTTCACATCAGAGGAGAAGTTCCAAAATATATTATTTAATATTTTAGATCAGTAACCTATTCTGTTTAGATGATATGCCCTACTATTTAATATTAAAACTCACTTTTAGGCATAGAAAATAAATCTGGAAAATATAGGAAAATAGGAATGCATAACTAGAAAATGATAAATGAAGTCTTCAAATCCAAAGACTTCAGTTTAGGATTTGGTAGAAGATTTGAAAACCCATTTGGAGTAAGAAATTACCTTCCATGCAAACTTGGTAGCTAAAGAGTGTATTAAAGAATTTGTTTAAATTGGAAATTCATATATAGTGTGCAAACATAAATCTGAATACAAAAGTTAGAAATAATATACATATGTTTAAAAGTGCATGTAGGCCAAAAATCAACACATCTAGGATAACCAAAACACTTAGTAATGTGAATGACTTTCATAGGTATGTATGTGTGGTTTGTATGAAGTGAAAGTGTGAACTATGTCTTATGGATTGTTGTTTTCTTTTTCTATGTGTATTGGCATGAGTAGAACCTGCCCCAGAGCAAGTTCTCCCCTTCCAAGACCAAGACTTTCCATTCCCAGAGCAGCAGGAAGAAGGCAAGGGTCCTTGACCACTTTGTTCCTATACTAGGATGTGTAGATAGAATTATTTGCATTGTCAATTGAAATATGAAACCCATGCTAGGAAGTTTCCTTAGAATTGCATTACCTTGTTTTCCTTGTAACTTGGGTTGGGATTTGCTTTATTATGTCATACATTCATATTACTTGTGCTTATCCATGCTTAGAATGGGATAATTGGGATATGAGATCATCAGTTTATTTACCATACTCTTGAATGAGATGTTATGAGTTATGTAGAGGTAGGGATCGAGGCAATTTGGATGATTTGGTTGGTGCTGGGTGCACGAGACTCGGGTTTGTGTTTAGTTCTTGCCTGGATCCTAAGGACCGATTCATGGAGCATGTAACCTGGCTTTACCGTGCCAACCACATGCTGAGATGGGGCAGCTTGGCCAATTAATTAGGTGTATCCCCGGCGTAATATGGGTGTGTTGGATGGTGCGGGGAATAGGTGTCAGCTGGACTACCATATGAACCGCAAGGCTCAAGAGGGGGCCACTGCAGCGGGGTTGGAGCCTCTTGTATGCTGTTAGGGGTGAAACCTCAGTGGGCCCATGCTTGTCGGGAATCCCTTTGTAAAGGCTTCGTAGTGATCTCCTGGCTACACACCTGGGAAGTGTGAATGTGGTTCGTAACCACTGGCACAATGGAGGTTCTTTTAGTCCACCCGACAACGGGGGATGAAATCACTACATGTGGGTACAGTGGTGCAAACTCTGCAGAGTCAAAACTGTCATGACAGCCGTGCTCACGGTCAAGAGCGGCTTGGACTTATTCATGACTAGAGGATGATGACTTTGGAAGTTGTGGATGTTAAGCGGGGAGTTTAACATTGGAAATGATGTTATGGTTATTTGATTATGATGATGGGATGGGAGATTGGGACCATTTCACCTGTGTAGTAATGTAGGTGCTTAATAAGCTAAGGTGGTAGGTAATAATTGCGTAGTGCTTTAACCATGAGTTCAACCTCTCCTTGCTCTAGCCATGCATGACATAACTTTCCCACACTTGCTAAGTACCCACGGTACTCAAACTTGCATATTCGTTGGTTTAAATTGCTGCTCAAGTCAAGGGGATGATGTGGTGTTCAATGACCAAGACTTCGGACCCGAAGAAGGATTCTAGGTTCATGGAGTCCCCCGGGCAACGCCTGTGACGGAGCCCACAAGAATAATATTCCGCTGCTATTTTATTTACATGTTATGAACCTATTATCGTCCATCGAGACAGATGCTATGTAAGACTTATTTATATTCAACACCTGGCTTGTAATAAATGATGCTTCACTATTTGTCATCACATGTATGAGAAAATGATCCTGGCATACATGTGATATTCACTCGGTTGTTCTTCGGAGAAACCGGGTGTGACAACTAATTAGGCGTGTCTTTTGCAACATACTTTCCTATTATACACTGCAAACCTAGCATGTAGAGTTTCATGTGTAGGTGAGACGGGTCAGCCTTGCTGAGCCATCATGGTCACTGCTTGTGTTTGAAGCGTTTGCTGGGTGCTATGAGGAGGAGGCTCTCGAGGAGGAGACGAACCCCCAAGAGGAAACCACCGTCGAGTGGGAGTCATGCACGCCGCCGTGTTAGTGTGCATGTGTGCTAGTGAAGACACGTTCATAGCCTGAACGTGAACTTATTTTGCTTAGTCTACGTCCGTGAGTGTAGACTTAAGTTATTTTGATGTAATTATGTTTAGAAACAAGTTTATGTAATAAAATTTCACTTCTGCTTTATGCCTTGTGTTATCCGGTGCTGTCTATCGCAGCACCCCTGAGCGAGATCCTGGCTTGTCAGGACCATCGGGTCTTCACATCGAGTAGCGTATAGTATATTTAAAATCCTTTTCTATGGTGTTGATTATTGATTATGACTCAAATTAAATATTATCCATAATTTGAGCATACGTGTAATTTGCAACAAACTGTGACCTAAGAGTCGTGTTGCACTTCTCTAATTGTTCCAATCACATGTATGATCTTTAACTATGGAACATTTCCACATCTTGCTCCACTTCTACTCTTAAACATGCACCTGAAAAGGGCAGCTTGTGGATACACATTTACCATCATAAATTCTCCTACTTTACTTATAAACCAAAATATCCTCTTCAGTGAAAGGGGCTAAAACTTCAGAGCATCTTTATTGTTGTAAATAGCTCACTCTCTTATATCGTTGTCTTGGTACTCACACAACATGGAGTGTTCTATAATAGATAGATTAGAAAAAATTTCAACACCCCTAATTGTCCTCTCATGCAGCCTTGATATGCCTCCTCAAATAGAACCAAACCCAGAGAGATCAACAATCCCATATGCACTGCACAATCTCTCATTCCCCATAAAAAATTTTGAAATACTAATTTCTCGGATATATCTAACCAAATAAATCAATGCACTACACGAACACATATTGTTAATTGAAATATTATCTAAACAAAATTATGGTGTAATTATATTTACTACACATCAAAAAATGTACTAGTACTAGTAACTAATTTAAGACAATTATTAGCTATATGTACTATGATAATTACCCAAATATGTTACAATCTTAAGTAAATCTACTGGACGTCTTACCTAAATCAACTAGTAAAAATAAGCTAATTGGCTATAGATTTTAACTAACCACCGTACAAAATTTAAAATCCCGTTCTACTTATTACTAGATTACTAACTAGTATTACATTCTCATACTAATGTTATTGATAATTAACGATAACTGCCAATACAAAATAAACTAACCATACTACTTAATGTACTTCAAGTAATAAATAAAATTATTTAATAACATCGTACTATCATTAACCTACAAATCATTTTACATAAAATTATAACACATGTAAAACTAGAACTTTTAAGAAAAAATACCTTGTTTTTTCTTCTTCTCTTTCCCTTCTCCTCCTCTTCCTCTTTCTTCTCTCCTCTCCATCTGTTCTTCCTCTTTTTCCTCTCTCTTTCTCCTCTTCTTCCTCTTTCTCTTCTTCTTTCTCACCCTATCATTGGAGCCCATCGCGCAAGCTTTTAATGTCCGACTGGCCGTTCATACTGTTAGAGGTTGTCACCCGTTGGACGGGTGACTGGGCTCCCAAGCAACGGTTGTCACCCAACCAGCGGGTGATTGGGCCCATGGTCTAGCGCCATGGTCCAACAGCGGGCCCGCTGGCGTGGGTTGTCGCCCCTCAGGTGGGCGACACCGACTGCCGCATGGGCACAACCACGTGGACCTTTTCTTCCACGTGGCTGTGCGGCCCGCTTGTGTCCACATTAGCGCCACATGGACCTGTCACCCGTTGAATGAATGATAGGGTGGTCATTTTTTAAAATGGTCAGTTATTTAAAATAAAATAATAAAAATTGTATATTAATAAAAAATCATGATTCGAGAGAGGTGTTCTACTTGCCTCCGGGAAAAAGGCTTGGGTCTTGATGGATCATAGGCCGACATTGCAGGCCTATTTCTGTATTGTTGCCAGTTGCGCCTACAATGCATGTGCGCATGGATCCAACAGTCAGAATAGGAGGTGATAAGGTTGCAAATTCAGAAATATCACAAGTTAAATATTTAGTGGCGCCACATGTGGTGTGGGAAAATAAATCCAATATTAATATTTTTAATTATTCTGGAAATTGCAAAAAAAAATGCATGCACTGGTTCTTCACCAAGCAGGGAAGAAGAAACTTTTGGGATATATATATATATATATATATGTATATGCAAGTATTTTTATATGCCATTTTTTGTCCATGAAGATAGTATTCAAATTTAAAGCAGAAACGTATAGCAAAATTTTATCAGTTTTTGTAGGACAACATTAAAATGGACTTGTTCAAGCTTTCTAATGTATTCCACAATGGAAACTTAGTGGTCCATAGTCTTGACTTTGGAGTCATAAAACTTTTATCTAAGAAATCTAAGACAATTAGGATTCAACAATATAGAAATTTATCTTCCCAATATGAGATTTATGATTTTTACTAACATACACACAAAAAGAATATCCTTGATAGCTCATAAAGTAATAAGTCTCTCATAAACTGCTTTTCTTCTCAGAAGATACATTATTGAAGGTGATGTAACCTTGCATAGATTATTGCATGAGATGCATGGAAGGAAGGAAAGCGGGCACATTTTAAAACTAGATTTAAAAAAATCTCCTTTACAGTAAAATGACCTTTTCTACAACAAGTGTTAAGAATGAGAGATTTCTCATTTATATAGTGCTATTGGATAAATCATGTAATGACTAAAGTAGCTTGGAGTTAAATTAAACAATGATGTAGGGCATTTCATTCAAACTATGAAAGGATTTAGACACGGAGACTCACTCTTCCCTATTTTGTTTAATTTAGCAGTTGACATGTTAGCGATTCTAAGTGTAAGATCTAAAAATAATGGACAAATTGCAGGTGTTGTTCCCCATTTGGTAGATGATTGTTCATTCATTCTACAATATGTGTAGATGACACAATCATTTTGAGGGAACATGATTTTGAGTAGGCAAAGAGTATGAAGTTGTTGTTGTGTGTATTTGAACAACTTTATGACCGTAAACACTGATTTTTATAAAAGTGAGATATTTTGCTCTAGGGGTGCAAAATACTATGAAGGGGAACACTTAGAGATTTTTGGCATAAAAATGGGTTCATATCATTAGATACCTGTGCATTCCAATGCATCAACAAAAACTAAGCAATTTAGATTGAAAATAAGTAGAAGAAAGATTTCAAAAGAAACTTAGCTGCTAGAAAAGTAAAATGGTTTGAGTTGGAGGTCGACTTGTGCTAATTAATTCTGTCCTTAGTAATTTGGCTATTTCCATGCTCTCATTCTTTGATGTTCCTAGAGAGGTACTAAAGAATATAGACTAGACCTAGATTTTTTCTGGCAAAGTGATGTATACTAAATGAATGGCTTTTCAAACTTATAACTGAATATGAGCGTGGTAGAAAGCTCCTTAGAAATAAATATTGGTGGTTCAAAACAATCACAAAAGCTGAATGTGTCGGGAGATTCTCAATTTTGTTCTGGCCTTATGAATGTTAAACAAGAATTTTGAGAATGGGTAATTTCAACATTGGTGATGGCACCCAAATTTTTTTTTGGGGAATGTATGGTTGGGTGATGCTTCCTTTAAACACCAATACCTATTATTATAATATAGTCAAGAAGAAAAGTACTATAATCAATGTGATTCTACGATCCGTTCCTCTAAAAGTCTCTTTTAAAAGATCTTTGGTTGGGATATCCTTTTTGCATGGCATCACCTAGTGCCTAGAGTTATTAACACAGAGTTATTCAATACAGGAGATACTTTCAAGTGGTTTATATAGCAACATGGGTCATTTACAATATGCTCTATGTATAGGGCATTAGATGATACCAATCTTGCACATCTTAGACATGTTATTTGGAAGCTCAGGTTGCCCTCCTAGATAAATATCATTATGTGATACATGATCAAAGGTATAGATGACCTATGGGCCAGCCTAGCACGGCGTGTCCTACACATGGCCAAGCTTGGGCTACCTCTGTTAGGTCAGGCACAAGACAACTAGCTAGTCATGCCGCATCGAGCCAACCATGGGTTCAACAGCAAGCTTGTTTAGCCCGATGACACGAAAACCCATACAACCCATTGCAAGCTTCATGATAATTATAGTTCCAAACTTAAAGGTATGAATATTTTGATGATTGAATGAGAATCATCTGTGTGACCAATGAGATCCTTCCACGAAACTATCCTTCACGATTAATGACAAGATCTTGATGATTGGCTATCTCAATGACTCTATGCTTTATCCAAAGGGGGAGAGAGTAGATTGATGGATGCCTAGGTCAGGCAATATATCAAGGCTAAGGATGAGATTGTGTCAAGTGTGTGTGATCAATTGGTGTAGGTATTAGGGTTTGAGTCCATAGGAATTTTTTAACCTTGACTATTAAAAGGGGTTCAGTCATTTTTCTTGGGCCATACTAATTGTAGAATACTTTGGATGCTCTGTGGGTCCCTAAATGACTAGAGTGGCAAAAAAAGTTGATGGCGCGCCAAGACAAGAAAGTTGGAAGTGGATCCAAGTAAGAGATCTCAAAAACAAACTTTAAAGTGGTCATCATACAATATGTTGGTATTCACCATATGGGTGAGGTAGATAGATTTCACATAGAGAGGATTTCGGTTCCATACAAGGAGATGGCATCACCATATTATTGGGAGTAAAAGATGGTCGTGTTACTCCCAAGGATGAATCCAGCTCGGGAACAACAAGTTTTCATCACGGCCGAGAGACAAGCAAGTAAAGACATGAGCAATCAAGGCTAGGACAAGATTTGGAGGCTCTCAAGTGGGTTCAAACTGTGTGAAGTCATCATGTCAGAGTCTAGAAGAGTCAGCACAACTTTGTGAAAAATCCCCAATAATGCTAGTAAGTGATTCAACAAATTCCCACTTATGAAAATAAGGGGGAATTAAAACTTTGAATTATAACGGTGTGAGTTTTCAAAGGGCTGACTCAAAGGTGCAAAAATTTCTAAACATGGGGAGCTAAACTTACAATTTGGTCCTCCATATTTCAAATAATAAACTAGCCAAATTTCAGCTCATTTGGAGGGGGTTTACTATTTGTTTGGAATTAAGAGAGGAAGCACTCAAATCTGAATTTAATTTCAATTCCAAATTCAAACTTCACCAACATGGCAAATTGGGTTTGTCGGAGTGTGAGCTGCGACACTCCTCCGGGCCTGCTCTGAAGCAGCCCGCGAGGTTCTCTTTTTCCGGAGGGCCCTTGGAGCCCTACGCGACCTGGGCCCAAGAGAGCTGATGGACACCGAGATTTACGTGGTTCGGGCCGCTGGAGCGTAATACCCTACGTCCACGAGAGTGCTTGTTCTATTGCTTGAGTGTGTGTGCTTGTGCGTTGTGTAATTTGGGATGCGAAATCGGGAACCCCCTGCAGGGTGGTCACCCCGGTCCTTTTATATCACAAGGCTGGGTGATTATAATGGGGCCTGGGGCCTGACATGTGGCCCCAGAGCTAAGTGAAACCGATACACAATCTAGGGCTTTGTCCTCTGAATAGAGTGGCCGACGGGAGAGTTAAGTCCCACAGTCCGGCGCGCTGAGCGCCCCCTGACCGCTTGTCAGGTGATGATGAAGACGCCACATCTTCTCACTCTGCTTGGGCGGATTCGTGCCGGTTGGCGGCACTGTACTTATGTCACGCCTTGCCATCCTATATTATCACCGTAATGGCGAACGGGCAAGGGACGGAGGCGTGTGAAGTGTACCATGCTTCTGGGGAAGGCGCGAGCCTTGAATGTGAAGCCTGACAGCGTACTTTCTTCTTGACCTCATAGACCCACGACGCATCGTGGGGCACGTGGCGGCTCTGGGGTGATGAGGACATCTCTCCTTTGCATACAATACAAGGACCGATCACTAGCACGTGCGCGTCGATTGGATCTCCAGGTACGTTCTAGCCTTGTCAATTGTTTTTCAGAACTTACACTTGTTTCCATGCATGTTTTATTGATTAGGAACAATGGAGAGGACCACCAAGGGCTTGGATAAGTCCAAGGAGTCAAGGAGGAGGAGATAGGACGTCCACACCAAGGAGGAGTCCAAGCCCAACTTAACTTCGACTCCACCTCGGATTCCAGGAGCTGCCTTCACCAAAATTGACGCTCCGGACACATACGGAGTCGGATTTGGACGTTCTATATATGGTTGGAGCCAGAATTACATAAAGCTTCCAATGAGACTGGTCCCACTTAGAAATAGCTTTTGAGTTTATGTGAATCGGCAAAACAAGTTGACGTCCAGAACCTGTCATGGTGCTGCATCACCATCCTTTGGGCCGCTGGCCCGTGTATCGTGTGGAAGCCCATTAGGGTTGCGTCCAGGGGTCTTGCATGCCCCTAACTCCTTTTTATTCAGCAGCCGCCGCCACATTAGGGTGGGGGGTTTTGCTTAGTTTCAAACTATCATTGAACAGTGTCACCGTTCATTGGTTTGTGAGACCCCACTTCGTGATCAATTCAGTTTTGATTGCAATTTCTCTGTTCTTGCTTGTGTTCTTGATTGCACTTGCATGGATAAGCCTTCGTGGCGAGGTCATTCGTGTGACACGGGTGATAACCAATGGAGAAGTGGTGTAGTGATTGTAGGGTTCCGTTCGTTCGGAGCCTTGGATCATCAACGTCGAGATCTCCACCCAATCAAGTTTACCATACCTCTCGGAAGATCGAAACTCATTTTACTATCAACTGGTATCAGATATCAGGTTGACCATGAGGTATACTTGTGTGCCTTTAGATTCATTTTCTTTCAGTCTTATAGTCCAGAAAAAGCCACAAAATTTTTTACTTTCCCTGACCTATAGCCCTCGCTCAGCCTTTTGCACAATTTAATTCAGAATCCGTAGTTCTGAGTTCGTGTCCTAGGTTGAGTTTGTGTGACACCCGGTTCCGTAAACCAGAACCAAGTTAATGCATATGTGTGCCCAGGATGTTCATCACACATACACATGTAATCCACAAACTTAATTCAGAATATAACCACGAATAAATAGGGTTTAAGTACTTTATTACATCGACTAATTGTCTCACTCATGATTGTCTATCTTATTCTTGCAGTGGAAGTCTCTAAGCGACATCGGAGATAACTAAATGGCAGCAGCTCCATCTTCAACTCCACAGGCATGTCGACGGTAGTTCGCGCACCTAGTACTCCACATGGTCCTCGAAGTACTCTTCTCCTGTTGCTGATGTTTATGTGATAATGTAAGGGTGAGTACATGTCATACTCAACAAGTGCAGGAAAAGTATGACATGTAGCTTACAACAAAGTAGGAATAAAAAGGCTCATTGCAGCAAGAAAATTTTATTTTACAACATGATAAAAACAACAACTATTTCTAAGTGATATTTATCCCAATATAACCAAGTAAAACAGCATCATTTTCTCCATCATAATTCACCATTTATCAAGTCTCAACCAGCCATTAACCTTTCTCAAGTTCATCTCATACTCATGAACATTTATAACCATCTCATATTCATATAACCGAAGCCAAACTTATTTTCATGATTCAAAACAGTCCCGAAAACCAATCCCAATGACCATACCATAACCATACCGAACATCCATGGCTCGAATCACCATTCTCCCACGTACGGGTCCCCTCTTGTGCCATGCAGTTCCCAGGGCAGTCCTCTCTCAACTCCCATTCCCCGCGCCATCCACGGTCCATAACAAGCTAGCAACACACCTAATTACTCAGCTAAGCCGCACCCACATTTGGCCTTGTGGTGGCACTGTTTTCTTGGCATGTGCTGGCACGAACCGGTCCTTAGATCTACGGCAAGTAAATCACCATCTCATTCAACATCTACGAACCAAGCTTGCCTAGATCTCCCCCAATTCCATGCTTATTAACATCATCAAGTTCTCATCATCATTATTCATATGAGTGCAGTAGCTAACCATGTTTTAGTTCAGCTTCCCGTATCCCGTGGACTAAGCGAAGCAAAAAGGGAAAACGACCATACCCGACTCATCAACTTTCCCGGCGACAAGGATGGTTAAAAAAAACTAGTAAACTCCTACAAAAGGGTGTCCCATCAAGTTGACTCAAGCATACGAGTTTTTGCAAACAAAACAGTTTCAAAACATGGGATCAATAAGGTCAAGGGGCTCTTGCCTTGCTCCTGTGGCTCTTGTTGCTCAAGCGTCTCAAAGTCTTAGCGCTGTAGATCCTCGTAGATGGCCTCATGAGCTTGTCCTTCTACTCACAACCACGCACATACAAAATTTACAGCAATCAAATGTCATGCACAACTCTACTCAAGATGCAATGGTGAGATGATTGCAAATCCTATGGTGCTGTTTTATTAAACCAATTTGTACGTGTTCTTGCATGTTTTAATGGCTTTAATGGGGTTTTATGATGAGCAAGGGTGTAGGGATCAAGTGTGGACGTGGTGATGATCTTGACTCAATATCTAGATCAATTCCACCGTCAAAAACTGATCAAAACATGATCTGTCCACACGTAAAAGTATCTGCTCGAAGGGAGCGAAGAAACAGATGCATAGAAACAGCGACGACGTCGTAAGATGGGTAACAAAGACCTACCTCACTTCCCTTTGGTGGCAGGGCCTTCCTCTTAGCAATGGCAGCAGCGGGGGCTCACCGGCGACTGAACTCCGGCGAGGGAGGGGGGGTGTCCAACTCGGCGAGTTGGGGGCTAGGACCTCCAAGTCGCCGACTTGGGAAAAAAGAAAGGGGTTGCAGCCAAGGAGGGGGTTTTGGGTTCTACTTATAAGGGGAAAAAGAGGAGTCCTACTCCAATTGGAGCTCAAATAAGAGTCCAACTCAATTTTGGATTTCAACAAACTTATCTTTTCAGTTAGGTGTGGCAGCCTTGGGGATATTGTGTCGGTACCCTCAGTACCGGCTACTCCCGCGCACAGGAGAAAAATCCGCCTAAGGACCTCACATCTCCGCAGTGGTGACCTCCGGAGGTGCCATGTGTCCGGCAGGGGCCGGGCCTCCCCTCTCCTTAGAGGCGAGATCCTGGCCTGCCACGCGTCCAGTAGAGTCAGGCCTCGCCCCATCCGCTGGGGCGAGCTCCGAGGACGCCACGCGTCCAGCGGGTTCAGACCTCCCTTCTCCTCAGAGGTGAGCTCCGAGGGCGCCAAGTGTACATCGGAGCCGGGCCTCCCTTCTCCCCAGAGGCGAGCTCCGAGGGCAACACGTGTCCAGCGGTGCCGGACCTCACCCCCTCCACGGAGGTGAGCTCCGAGAGCGACACGTGTCCAGCGGGGCCAGAACTCACCCCCTCCGCGGAGGTGAGCTCCGCGGGCGACACGTGCCCAGCGGTGCCGGACCTCACGAAGGCGCCACGTGTCCCGCGGTGCCGAACCTTACCCCCTCCACGGAGGTGAGCTCCGCGGGCACCACGTGTCCCGCGGTGCCGGACCTCACCCCCTCTGTAGGGGTGAGCTCCGCGGGCGCCACGTGTCCCGTGGTGCCGGGGAAAGCGTCGACGGCGCACTTCAGCAGATTGGAATTGGCCTATTTCAGCTATATTTTCCCCATTCCCCACCACTTTTATGATTCTGTCTCCATTTCTACTTCTTTTACAATGTTTCTCTATATGAAAAATGTATGCATGCATGGAAATAGATTTGAGGGTGTTAAAAACCTACCCCCCTTATACTGAATCTCGCCCTCGAGATTCGATAGAGTAGAGAATAGGTGAGGGAATTCTGCCTTGAGGTCTTCCTCACGCTCCCATGTAGTTTCAGCTTTCGTGTGATGGCTCCACTGTACCTTGCACCAACGGATCACTTTGTTCCTCGTGACCCTTTCCTTCACGTCCAAAATTTTGATGGGGTACTCCGCGTAGGTCAGATCCTCTTGAAGCTCAAGCTCATCCATCGGTACATGTTCTTCCGGTACTCTTAAGCACTTCTTGAGTTGGGATACGTGAAACACGTCGTGTACGTCGGAGAGGTGTGTTGGCAGCTCTAGTTGATAGGCTACTTCTCCTCGCTTGCCCAAAATCTTAAATGGCCCGATGTAGCGAGGTGCTAATTTGCCCTTGACGTTGAACCGTCGTTGGCCTCGGATAGGTGATACCTTAAAGTACACGAAGTCTCCTACTTCAAAGGTCAATCTTCTTCGCCTATTGTCCGCATAACCTTTATGTCGTGACTGAGCAGCCTTCAAATTTTCTCGTATTGTTTGGACTTGCTTTTCGGCGTCTTGCAGCACGTTGGGTCCAAACACTTGGCTCTCTCCGGTCTCATTCCAGAACAGCGGCGTTCTACCTCGTCTACCATACAATGCTTCGAAAGGTGACATCTTCAAGCTGGCTTGATAGCTGTTGTTGTATGAGAATTCAGCGTATGGCAAGCTCCTATCCCAACTACGCCCATGTTTTAAGGCGCAAGCTCTCAACATGTCTTCCAAAATTTGGTTTGTCCTCTCGGTTTGCCCGTCAGTTTGCGGGTGATAAGTGGAGCTGAAATTCAACCATGTACCCATGGCTTCATGCAGCTTCTTCCAAAACCTAGAGGTAAATTGAGAACCTCGATCTGAAACTATCCTCTTCGGAACTCCATGGCGACACACGATTTGCTCCATATACAGCTCGGCTAGTTCTGTGATGCGGTAAGTGGTTCTAACAGGAAGGAAATGGGCTGTTTTTGTCAGTCGGTCCACAATGACCCAAATGGAGTCGTAACCCAACCGAGTACGTGGCAATCCGATAATGAAATCCATGTTGATGTCTCCCCTCTTCCACTCGGGCACTTTTAATGGCTGCAACAGTCCAGCGGGTCTTTGATGTTCAGCCTTCACCCGTTGGCATATGTCGCATACGGCAACATATTCAGCTATGTCCCTGTTCATACCATCCCACCAATAGCAAGTTTTCAGGTCCTTGTACATTTTTGTACAGCCGGGATGTATGGAATAAGGTGAGTCATGTGCCTCCTTTAATATCGTGTCGCGGATGTGCTTCACGTTAGGAACACAAATCCTTTTACCTAACCAAAGTGTGCCCTTCTCGTCTTCCTTGAAATCCTTTTCCATGCCTTGTCGGATTCTTTCCTTGATTTCCTCATCCGTTGCTTGGCCATCTCGTATCTCTTGTTCTAGCGAAGAGTTGAGTTCTATCACTCCCATCTCGTTCAAGAACCCGATATGTAACCGTTCGAACTCCTTGCGCAGCTCGGGCGGTAGCTCCCGAACCGTGAGTTGGTGACATGCTCCCTTTCGGCTCAACACATGAGCTACTTCAATGGCCTTTCCGGGTTGATAATTGATTCAAATATCATAATCCTTGATGAGTTCCAACCATCGACGTTGCCTCAAATTCAGATCCGTTTACGTGAATATATACTTGAGGCTTTTGTGATCCGTATAGATCTCACATCGGTGGCCAAGGATATAATGCCTCCAAATCTTCAAGGCATGTACCACGGCTGCAAGTTCCAAGTTATGTGTGGGGTAATTCAGCTTGTGTTTCTTTAGTTGTCTCGGCGCATAGGCTACCACTTGTCCATCTTGCATGAGCACACATCCAAGCCCTTGTCTTGATGCGTCACAATATATATCGAAACTCTTGCTCACGTCCGGCAATACCAAAACCGGCGTTGTGGTTAGCCTTTTCTTGAGCTCCTCATAGCTTTCTTGGCACACTGGTGTCCACTGAAATGCTTTTCCGTTCATTAGCAATTCAGTAATAGGCTTCACTATTTTGGAGAAATCCTTGATGAACCGTCGGTAGTATCCAGCCATCCCAAGGAAACTCCTAATATCTCTCACATTCTGCGGTTGGTTCCACTTCAGAACATCTCCCACTTTTCCGGGATCAACCGATACTCCTCTCTCGGAGATGATGTGGCCTAGGAACGATATCTCCTTTAGCTAAAATTGACACTTGCTTAACTTGGCATACAATTGATGCTCTCGTAGTTTCTATAATGTCAATCTCAAATGTTCTTCATGTTCTTCCTCGCTTTTTGAATACACCATGATATCGTCGATGAAAACCACGACGAACTTGTCCAAGTACTCCATGAAGACCTTATTCATGAGGTACATAAAATATGCGGGTGCATTCGTTAACCCAAAAGACATAATGGTATATTCATACGAACCATACCGTGTTCGAAATGCAGTCTTGGGTATGTCAGAGGGCTTAATCTTCAGCTGGAAGTATCCCGACCGAAGATCAATCTTGGAGAAAATTCGAGCACCTTTCATTTGGTCGAATAGGTCCTCTATACGGGGCAGTGGGTATTTCTTCTTGATCGTCACCTCATTGAGAGACCTATAATCCACACACATCCTTTGGGTCCCATCCTTCTTGTCTACAAACAGCACGAGGGCTCCCCACGGTGACGAGCTTGGGCGTATAAAACCCTTTTCTATCTGCTCCTGAATTTGCTTCTTAAGTTCCACTAGTTCATTAACGGGCATCCTATATGGCCTCTTCGCTATAGGTGCAGTTCTAGGTACTAAATAAATGGCAAATTCAATGTCCCGGTCAGGTGGCATACCAGGAAGTTCTTTCGGAAACACATCTGAAAATTCTTGAACCACCGGAATGCTTTCCAATGTTACTTCTTCGACGTGGTTCAACGCTGCCTTCTCGGTTGCCGGTTGGGCTGAATCGAACTTAATACGAGTACAGTGCTCATTTGTCAACTGCACGCTCCTCTCAGCACATTGAATTATTCCATTGTGATTGATTAGCCAATCCATTCCAAGTATTATATCAATCCCTTGGGAATCCAAGACAATAAGGTTGGCCAGAAAGTCTACCCCCCTTATTCTAAGGTTTACTTTTGGACATACTATATTAGTCCTCATCTCTCCGCCGGGAGAATTAACCAACATAGTGTATTTCATGTGTGATATGGGCAGATTATACTTGGCAACATACTTGGATGATATGAATGAATTCGATGCTCCAGAATCAAATAAAACAGTGGCTGGGTTGGAGTTGGCAAGGAACATACTGATCACGACGTCCTCAGCTTGTTGTGCTTCCTCAGCGGAGACATGATTCACGTTGCCACGAGCGTAGTTCTGCTGCCCACGGTTACCTTGCGTAGCTCCTCCACTCGGTCGTGGGTTCTGTCTTGGCGCGTTGGTCGGCTGTCCAAGGCCTTTCTTCGGGCATTGACTTGCAAAGTATCCCGCCTCTCCGCATGAAAAGCATGCTTTGTTGCCCAAAACAGCAGAAACGTTGGGGCGAGGTGGTTTTGAGCATAGGCGCCCATGTTGGGACGGGGCGCAGTAGGCAAAGGCATACGAGGCGCTTGCATAACAGGACATTGCTGCGGTGGTTGATTAGGGCGAGGTGGATTTGCAGGGCGGAAAGTAGAAACGGACAAGCCATACTGTGGTGCATCTGGGGGCATAAAACAGGGACGTATATTACTCCCTTGTGGCTGGTATGGCATCTTCCTCTTGCCCTCTTGCTCCATCTCACGAATGTTTCCCTTAACCACTATATCTTTGTCAATGAGCTTCTGGAAGTTTGCATAATCATTGTTGAGCAGCTGAACTTGGATTTCATTGTTCAATCCTCTCATGAACAAGTATTGCTTCCTTTGATCCGAGTTGACATCTTCGGGAGCATACCTTGACAGCTTCATGAACTTGTTGAGGTACTCACTCACGCTCTTCTTTCCTTGGCGGAGACCTTTGAACTCTTGCCTTTTAAGCATTATGACTCCAGCGGGGACGTAATGAGAGCGTAAACTCTCATTGAACTCAGCCCAAGTGATAGTCTCCTGGTTGTCATGAGCATTGCAGAGAGCGTCCCACCAGTCAGCGGCTGCTCCCATAAGTTGGTGCGATGCGAAGAGAACTTTCTCCCGATCATTGCACTGAAAAATAGCAAGCTTCTTTTCCATGGATTTCAACCAATCATCAGCCTCCATGGGATCATTAGCTTGTGCAAAAGTAGCGGTCGAGTCCTCATGAACTCTCCCAATCTGTTGTGAGCCGGCGGTGGTGGTGGTGGTGGTGGTGGGGGTGCAGGATCGGGGTTAGGATTGTTGTTGTTGTTGGCTTGGAGCTGTCCCAAAGTTTGTATCATAGTTTGCATGAGCTGGTTCTGCATAGCCATCAACCGTTCAAGGTTGTTTGCATCCGCCCCAGGGTTAGCACTTTCAGGTTCTTCAACGTTGCCATCCTCTTGCGGTTCATGGTTACCACGAACGTTCCTCCTTTGATGGCTGGCGTTTTCCCTCACCATCTATGAGAGAGAGTTGAGTAGAATAGAAAAGAAAAGTTTAGATTGACCCCCCAACTATATGCATCAAGGGTGTATGAACTAAATATCTTCTTGTATAAATTTCAGCCTATATGAGGATGTGAACACATGCCGAAGCATCTCACATCTCTCTACTATGTGTGGATGTGGACTTCCGCAGAAGTGTCCCACAACTCACACTAGCATACAAACACAAGCAATCATCACAAAAGTTCAACACACCACTCCTATTCACGCTATTACGATTTAAACGTTCCTATTACAGCTTATTTAATGGGAATCCTAAACTTAATCATGTGAACTGGTGCTGTTCCCACCGTGTGACGGGGTGGTCCATACATGGGCGCATGCCATGGTGAGTCGGCAGTCCACGTAGGGTTAGATGGCGCTGGTGCTCCTGATCACCGGCATCTTTAAATAAGACATGGGAAACTTTAGAGAAGGAAGAAAATAGCTCCAAAGCTTCAGAAGCTATGGAGCAAGAAAGCAAGGTGTTGCTGTCCAAAAGAAGAGAAAAGGAGGGGCTGAAAATAGTACTTTGCGGTGGCTGAATTGACAAGTGCAGCACCAAGCATTTTTTTTTGAAAATAGCAGTTTAGAGGGGTGTTCCTATGTGTTTTAGAGTGTCCATTCTACCTAGTCTTGCGTCCTACGGTCAACGTGGCTCTGATACCAATCTGTGACACCCGGTTCCGGAAACCAGAACCAAGTTAATGCATATGTGTGCCCAGGATGTTCATCACACATACGCATGTAATCCACAAACTGAATTCAGAATATAACCATGAAATAGGTGAAAGCATCTAGGCCCCCGTGAGATATGGTTTCGGTGATTAATGACAACCGTTCGTTATTACTAATGAGTTTGTGGATGCGAGGTTTCACATATATCACATCAACCGTTAATGAACTATCTATTCACACCATCTACTGCTCATTGGATACAAATGGAGACCCCTCAACGATCTATTCTAAGGGGTCATTCGATATGAAGAACTCATACAAACAAATCTATTCTATCAAAATTGGCAACACAAGAAGCTTACACTTTACCGTAATATCATTTCAAACAAGTGTCAAAGAGGTCACTCAAGAAGATTCCAAAAGATCAACTCAAAATAACTCGAAGCAAACAAGTTGCATTCACCGGATCATCCGATGTCTTGCAAAATGACTACATCGGTCGAGTTTGAGTTGGCAGAAGAAGAAGACCTCAGAGCCCAGTACACACCGGATCATCCGATGTGAAGGAAGTGGCACATCGGTTGATTTCACCCGAAGGATGATATCTGAGTTATTCTGAAGAAGTACACACCGGATCATCCGATGATGAAGTAAGTGTACATCGGTCAAATTCAACAGAGACAATATTTCTGACCCAATTCTGAAGATCAACTCACCGGATCATCCGATGATAAATTGAAGTAACATCGGTCGATTAAAAGATCCAACGGTTATATCCAACGGTCACATCTGACACGTGACATCAGCTAATTTGGAATTCGACCGATGCTCATATAAAGGGGTGCATCGGAGGATCCGATGTTCACTGAAAAAGTCTGCCCACTTTTCCAACGGCTATCTCGTGTGGGCTGGCTATAAATACCCCTCCAACCGGCCATTTCGACAAGTCTTGATCACCAGAGCCTCTCTACACATTCTCAAGCATTCAAGACCAAGAGCTACCACTTCCACACTTCAAAACCTCTTGTACTCCAACTATAGGTTATATAGCTAGAGAGAAGCTTGTGTGCGTCCATTCTTGGTGATTGGAATCTCTAGGCTAGTGAGAGAGAGTGTCTTGGTGACTTCTCTCACCTTGTAAACGTTGGAGGAAGAAGAGATCACTCCGGAGCTTACCAAGGTGTTTGTGGAAGCCCGGAGGATCACCGTTGTACAAGGCTTGAGCTCCACCTTGCCGGAGAAGGCGAACGGAGAAAGATAGTGGATTCCCTCGTCTTGGTGACTTGGGAGTGGCTATACCCTTTGGTGGGTGCCACAACGTGGACGTAGGAAGATTTTTGTGATCTTACCGAACCACGGGAAAAATCGCCGTGTCTCCGAGTCTCCGCGGGAGTTTGCATTTCTCTCCTCACCCCTTACTATTACGCTTTTACTATTCCGCACTTAACTCTCTTGCTTGCGTAGTTAGTTTGCATAGGGAATTGGGCTTCAACCATTAAAGTTTTAAATTGCTCTAAAATTTTAAAAAGCCCAATTCACCCCCCTCTTGGGCGTTTCGATCCTTACAATTGGTATCAGAGCAAGGCTGCTCATTGGATCATTCTAGCTTCACCGCTAGAGAGCGAAAATGGCCAAGAATGGGGGTTCGGTTCCTACCTTCGAGGGCAAGAATTTTGCTTATTGGAAAGCACGCATGCGCGCTTACCTTGAGGCAATTGCTCCCGAAGTGTGGGAAGCGACCCATGCGGGGTTTGGAAATCTTGACTATGTTGGTGACCAACTAAAATGGGATGCTAAGGCTAGAAATGCCATATATGAATGCATTAGTCAAGATGTCTTTGCTAGGATTGCTAGTAAAGAAAAAGCATGTGAAATTTGGGCATGTCTAATTGAAATACATGAGGGCTCATCTCGGGTTAAAGAACTCAAATATCACATGCTTAAATCAAAATATGATGAATTTAAGATGTTTCCTCATGAGAACGTTAACCAAATGTTTTCTCGTTTAAATGTGCTCATTGAGGAAATTAACGCACTTGACATTGCTTCTCTTGGCAAGGGACTTATCAATCGCAAGATCCTCATGCTTCTACCCAAGCCCAAGTACAACATTATCAATTCAATGCTCCAAAAGGAGTCACTAGACAACATGGAAGTTTCGGAGCTCATTGGAGAAATCCATGCTCATGAGATGAGCGTACTTGGAATGATGGAGGAGTCATCATCAAAAACTATTGCTCTCAAGGCTTCAACCAAGAAGACAACTTCCAAGAAGAAGAAAGTGGTTGAGCCCAGCTCAAGTGAAGAAGAGCAAGAAACAAGCGAAGATGATGATGAACTTGCTTTGATGATGAGGAAATTCTCACGCCTCAACTCCAAGATTGCAAAGAAGGGATACTCTTTTGATCCTAAAAAGAAAGCCTTCTTGCCAAGAAAAGATGAAAACAAGACGTGCTACAATTGTGGTAATCTAGGCCACATATCATATGATTGTCCAAGACCGGACAAAAGGAAGGAAAATGGGAAGCATTACAAGCTAGAAGAAAGTGATGATGAAGAGGAGGTTAAGCCCAAGCGTTCTTTTGGAAAGAAGAAATTTGACAAAGGCAAGAAAACCAAGCTCTTTCCAAAGAAGAGAAGAGGGCCTCAAAAGGTCTTCATGTGTGAAGCCAATGAGTGGATCACGGATGAAGAGTCAAGCGACGAAGATAGTGAAGATGAAGAAAACTTGGCGGGCCTCGCCGTCGTCAACAAGGATGACTCACCTCTTCGTCCACCTCCTATGTGCCTAATGGCGAAAGGTAACTCAAAGGTATGTGAAGATTCTAGCGATGATGATGATGAGCTTTCACCCGATGAATTAGCATCTATGATTAATGAATATCATGCCATTATAAAAAGGGAAAAAGGCTAAGGTTAAGGCCCTTGAGCTAGCTCGAGCTAAGCTTGAAAGTGCCAACCTCGATTTGCATGACAAGTATGCAACCATACTTAAAGAGCATGACACACTCAAATCAAATGTTAAGCAAATCGAGAAGGAGAATGCTCAAATCAAGCTTAAGTATCATGAGCTTGACTTAGCTAACTTAGCACTCTTGGCAAAGCACAATGAGTTGGTTCAAGAACATGAAGTGCTTAACCTTGCTTATGAAGCGATCAAACTTAAAGTGAAAAACACAAAGAAAGAAACCCTTGATGGCAAAATATCACCTAATTCACATGCCACTAATATTTTGGATGAGTCTTTGCCTTTGAAAGCAAGCCCTAGGGAGAAGGAGCTAATGGACGAAATTGAAAGTCTTCGCACTAGTGTGGCAAGACTTTCTAAGGGGGAGGACAAGCACAAGGAAATCCTCTACCAACAAGCTAAAGGCTTCCACAAGAGGGGACTTGGATCCTTCCCGGTACCCAACAAAGGAAAGGTGCCCTCACCGGAGCTTAGGACAAGCTTCATCAAGGAAGTTGGTTCCTATTGCCAACATTGTGAGGTCACCAGACATCACACGAGGGAGTGTCCTCTTCCCAACCGTCCTTCTCCCAAATTGCCTCCCAACTACAAATCTACGTTCAATGATTATCACTATCTATTGAGCAAAGTAGGTGGAAAAGTGAAGGCAAGGTTCATCGGCAAAGACATCAAGGGCATGAAGGGGAAGCTCCCCAAGCAACTTTGGGTTCCAAAAACAATTGTATCACACATACAAGGATCTAAGTTGGCTTGGGTTCCTAAACTCAAAAACTAACTTCATGTGTGTAGGTGAACTACAAAGCCGGAGGAAAGCATTGGGTACTCGATAGTGGGTGCACTCAACATATGACCGGCAATGATGGTATGTTCACCTCCATAGAAAACCCCGATAATCATGAACAAGTCACCTTTGGTGATAACTCAAAGGGGAAGGTAATTGGTTTGGGTAAAATTGCTATTTCTCATGATTTGTCTATCTCTAATGTGCTTTACGTTAAGTCTCTTAGTTTCAATTTACTTTCTATTGCACAATTATGTGATCTTGGACTAACGTGCACATTTGACAAGAATGGTGTTGTGGTGACTAGTGAATTAAGCAAAGAACTAATATTCAAAGGTTTTCGGCATGGACATCTTTACTTGGTGGACTTCTCCAACAAGGATGCTAGCTTGACCACTTGTCTTTTCACCAAGGCAAGTTTGGGATGGCTATGGCATCGGCGCATTGCTCACATTGGGATGAGCAAGCTCAAGAAGTCATTCAAACTTGGGATGGTTACCGGCGTGAAGGATGTCACATTCGAAAAGAACAAGCTTTGTAGCGCATGTCAAGCCGGGAAGCAAGTTGCCTCACACCATCCGATGAAGACAATGGTGTCAACCTCCAAGCCACTTGAACTACTTCACATGGACCTCTTCGGACCGTCCACATACCAAAGCCTTGGCGGTAACCTCTATTGTCTTGTCATTGTTGATGACTACTCTCGCTATGCTTGGACATTGTTTCTAGGTGACAAGGGTGAAACTCCGGAAATCTTCAAGACCTTCGCTAAACGAGCGCAAAGGGAATTTCAACTTCCTATCATCAAGGTCCGGAGTGACAACGGCACCGAGTTCAAGAACTACAACATTGGGGAGTGGTGTGATCGTGAAGGCGTGAAGCACGAGTTTTCGGCCACATACACCCCTCAACAAAATGGTGTCGTTGAAAGGAAGAACAAGACTCTCATCACCCTTGCAAGAGCAATGCTTGATGACTATGGCACGTCGGAGAAGTTTTGGGCCGAAGCAATCAACACGGCGTGCCATGCCGCAAATAGGGTCTACCTTCATCGACTACTTCAAAAGACCCCATATGAGCTCCTCATTGGGAGAAAGCCCAACATCTCCTACTTCCGAGTCTTCGGGTGCAAGTGCTACATCTACCGCAAGAAAAGGCTCGGTAAGTTTGAAAGAAGGTGTGATGTTGGTATCTTTCTAGGTTATGCGTCAAACTCAAAAGCATATCGAGTATTCAACCAAACCTCCGGGTTAGTTGAAGAAAGTTGTGATGTTGAGTTTGATGAGACTAATGGCTCCCAAGAGGAGAGTTTTGGTCATGATGATATAGATGATGAGCCTCTACGAGAAGCTATGAAGAACATGACCATAGGAGACATCAAGCCCGAAGTTGGGGAGAGCCATGATCAAGGGGGAGCCTCAAGTTCCAACATCAACACCTCCATGGCGCCTCAAATTGATGAAGAAGAAGAGAAAAATGATCCATTGCCAATGCAAGATTCACATGCCACACAACACCAAGAAGAAGAAGAAGTCCAAGGTCAAGTCCAACCACAAGACGAGCAAGATGCCTCACCACCACCAAGTGCCTCACAACCTCTTATGAGGCATGGGCGCATCTCCAAGGCACATCCGATGGATCAAATCATCGGAAGTCCATCACGGGGAGTAAGTACTCGTTCTCGCCATGTTGCTTCATTTTGTGAGCACTACTCTTTTGTTTCGTGTGTAGAACCCACAAATATTGAGGAAGCACTCCAAGATCCCAATTGGGTGATGGCTATGCAAGAAGAACTCAACAACTTCACCCGAAATGAAGTTTGGGTATTGGAGGAGCGACCTAAGAACAAGAACGTCATCGGAACAAAGTGGGTGTACCGCAACAAGCAAGACGAGAATGGCGTGGTGGTCCGCAACAAGGCAAGGCTTGTGGCCAAGGGTTTTTCACAAGTTGAAGGACTAGATTTTGGAGAGACATTTGCCCCGGTCGCACGGTTAGAAGCTATTCGCATACTCCTTGCTTTTGCTTCACATCACAATATTATGCTTTATCAAATGGATGTGAAAAGTGCATTCCTCAATGGTTATATTAACGAACTTGTTTTCGTTGAGCAACCTCCCGGGTTTGAAGATCCATGGAATCCTAACCATGTGTATAGGTTACACAAGGCGCTCTACGGGCTCAAGCAAGCACCTAGGGCATGGTATGAACGTCTAAGGGATTTCCTAGTCATGCAAGGATTCAAGATCGGGAGGGTGGACACCACACTTTTCACCAAGGACATCAACGGGGATTTATTTCATTGTCAAATTTACGTTGATGACATTATTTTTGGCTCAACTAACAAATCTCTTAGCCTTGAGTTTGGCACCATGATGTCTAGGGAGTTCGAGATGTCAATGATTGGAGAACTCAATTTCTTCCTAGGATTTCAAATCAAGCAACTTCAAGAGGGGACTTTCATCTACCAAGAAAAGTACACCAAAGACCTCTTGAAGAAGTTTGAAATGGAAGATTGCAGCTCAAGAAGTACTCCAATGGCAACAAATTGTCATCTCGACGCGGACATGGACGGTAAACCTATTGATCAATCTCATTACCGTTCCATGATTGGTTCATTATTATATCTTACCGCATATAGGCCCGATATCATGTTTAGTGTGTGCTTGTGTGCTCGCTTTCAAGCGGCACCTAAAGAATCGCATCGTAAGGCGGTCTTTAGGATACTTAGGTATCTCAAGCATACCCCAAGTGTAGGTTTGTGGTACCCCAAGAACGCTAGTTTTCATCTCTTGGGTTATTCGGATTCGGACTTTGCCGGATGCCGTGTGGATCGCAAGAGTACCTCCGGTGGGTGCCACTTACTTGGGCGTTCCCTAGTATCTTGGTCGAGCAAAAAGCAAAACTCCGTGGCTTTGTCCACCGCGGAGGCAGAATATATAGCGGCCGGTGCATGTTGTGCCCAAATTCTATATATGAAGCAAACCCTTTTGGACTTTGGAATTAAATTTGATTGTGTGCCTCTCCTTTGTGACAATGAAAGTGCGGTTAAGATAGCTAGAAACCCCGTTCAACACTCCCGCACTAAGCACATTGATATTCGCCATCACTTCTTGCGGGACCATGAGGCTAAAGGAGACATCTCTTTGCAAGGTGTTAGGTCCGAAGAACAATTGGCGGATATCTTCACTAAACCACTTGATGAGAAAACTTTTTCTAGACTAAGAAGTGAATTAAATGTGCTAGATGCATCTAACGTCATGTAAGTTGCCATGTTCATGTAAGGTTGCATATCAAATAGGTCTTGTCTAACTCCCAAAGGATAGGGGCAAGGTAGAAATAGCTTTTCCTGAGGAAGCCTTTGGCAGGTTTAAACTTGGCAAGATAGATTTACATTACGCCTTGCATGATTCCTGCCATATAGACTTGCACTCATTCAATATCTTGCATTATTTTGTTTAGCATTGCATACGGTAGATTGTCACAAAGGGGAACCCACATCATGAGAAGGAGACTTGTCCAAAATGCAATATCTCAACTCATATGATGTGGATAGAGCAAAATTCTAAAGGTACATGCTTTAAAGAGATAGAAGTTTTCTATACTCTAGCTCACAAAGCATGGGCCTTACATTTTCATGGTTTCACTCCTAACCTTGTGTGTTCTCTTTGCTTAAGGGCTTAGCCAATATGTGGCACTATATTTAAAGCCTTATATTAGAGGTTAGGAGTTGCCCAAAAAGTCCGAGGACCCGTCCTTATCTTTGTGTGTTTAAGTCCAAGGACACATATGGGCAGTCTTAGGTTTTCTGTAGTCATCGGATTATCCGATGCCAGGGCCAGCAGATCATCGGATCAATTGGTGCTTCAGTTCAAGTCAGATGTCACAAATCAACCGATGAGTTCATTTCAGAAGACATCGGAGCATCCGGTGTTCAGTTTTCCTGGTGCCCTGCAGAAATCGACCGATGATCGCCACCTCAACGTCGGTCCATCCGGTGTTCAAAGAGAGTTTTTGGAACAACTCTCTGTTAAACTCGACCGATGCATCCTCCGATGATCATCGGTCCATCCGGTGTTTTATGCGCGGGTAGGGTTTGCCCGAACAGTTTAAAAAGCGGACTCGGCCGGATTTCGTTTTTTCTTTTCTCTTCTTCCCGACCTCCGCCGCCGTCCGTCGCCCTCGTCGGCTCTCCCATGCGCCTCCGCCTCCCAGTCACCGCCGCCGCCTCCCAGCCGCCGCCGCCGGCTCCAGGCGCCGCCGCCGCCGCCTCTCCCGCGCACGCCGCCTCCCGCGCGCTCCGCCTCCCAGCCGCCGCCGCCCTTCCCAGGCGCCGCCGTCGCCTCCTCCCAGGCGCCGCCGCCGCCCTTCCCAGGCGCCGCCGCCGCCTCCTCCCAGGAGCCGCCACCACCATCTTTCGGCCACCTAGGCGCCATCCGTGCCCGCGCCGCCGCCTCTCCCGAGCGTGCCGTCGCTGTTCCACCGCACCGCCGCGCCTCCCTCGCCGTCTCCCCTCCACCACTCACCGCCGGTTCACATCACCCTCTCCGCTAGGATCTCGTCGTGCTTTGCCGCTCGTCGATAAGGTTTGCTCCGTGCCGCGCAACGCCCTTTGTTGTTTTCGTCGTTCATCTTCACCGTCGCTAACCCTAGCTCTCAATTGCATCAAGATGGGTCGCGATCGCAAAGGAAAGGGCAAGGTTATTGAGGAGCCCGCCGCGAAGAAGCGCAAGATGTCCAAGGACGCTTGTCGTGCGGAGTTGGCTGCTCGCGCCGCCGAGGAGCGTGAGCGCGGCCATCGCGGTTCCTTACGGATCCGCGAGTCCCGGCAGAGGCAGGAGCAGCCTCCGATCCAGCCGGTGCCTCCCAAGGGTTCCGACGAGGAGGAGACCGAGGTGCCGCCTCTCATCCGCCGGCGCACCCCGAGGACTCGGGGAGGTGGATAGAATCCTACGGCGAGTCGGCGCCCCTCTGCAGCTGACCGCGCCGAGGACAGAGAGGCCGAAAGGGCCATCCACCTGATGGACACAGCAGTCCGAGTTGCCGAAGAGGTCAGACTCACTGACTACAGGAAGATGAAGGCGAGGCAACTAAAGAAGCTCAGATGGTCAACATTGATCGAGGAGTGGTTCCCACGGCCCAGGGACGCTCGAGTGGACTCCTGCTTCTGGACCCTGACACAGGCGTCCCTGTACGAGACTTACAGGCGTCGGGGTCACAAGCTATTCCAGCATAACAGCATTGACTGGGATCAGCTTGCAGTGGCAGCAGGACACGGGATCAGGCCCCTGTTTGAGAGATACAGAGGACTGGCGGACTTGCTCTCACTCCCGAGGAGTGCTTACGTCGAGGAGTGGGTTAGGGTGTTCTACGCGACACTCTATGTCTCTGAGGGTCGTCGCTCGATTCACTTCATGTTCATGGGGCGAATCCACGACGTATCTCGAGACCTGTTGGGCAGACTGCTTGGTGTGGAGCTCTCCACTACGTGCCTGCACCAGATAGTCTACGGAGACGCAGATCCGCCGAGGAGGCCACTGACTGGAGGAGTGGCACCGCCCTTCGAGGAGATCAGAGGTCTGTTTACACAGCCGTTCACACCTGACCAGCCGAGGGTGCCAGCGCTTCTCACCCCAGCAGCTCGGACAGTTCACCACGTCCTCAGGCGTACCCTGCTACCGAGGTCCGGCTACTTGGAGGGTTTCACGAGCCTTCAGCAGACTATCCTGTTCTATGTGATGAACGGGATGGAGTTCGACATAGTAGACATTCTGATCTGCGAGATGGAGGACGTGATCACCGACGGAGTTGGGATGCTACGACAGCTGGTCTTTGGTCACTGGATCTGTCACCTTCTTCACCAGCTGGTTCCAGAGGACACTCCAGGAGTCTCTCAGCTGACGGAGATGCACGTGACCCGGTTCAGCCACTACCGAGTCCCCACTCCGGGAGACCGCCGCCTTGGCCGTCCCGTCGAGCGTGAGGTTCGAGCCAGACTGTCAGAGGAGGACTGGGCAGAGCTGACTCAGGAGGACGCAGAGCTGGCACAGGCAGAGGCTCAAGGAGGAGATCTACAGCACGTATGGTCGGATAGCGACACTAGTGACAGTGTCGAGGAGTACTTCCCTCCTGCTCCTCCCTCACCGAGGCAGCACGACGCAGAGGCAGGAGGCTCAGCTGCTCCACCACCTACACCTCCTCCAGTGTCAGAGGCTCAGGTGACTCAGCCGTCAGAGCTCACCACCTTACTTCAGTGGATGGCTCAGCAGCAGGAGCTGCAAGCAGCTCGACAGGAGCAGCTTCAGAGGCAGCAGCAGGAGATGCAGCTGGAGATCGCCCGTCAGAGGCGAGAGGACACCGACAGGTTCACCAACCTTGCCGATCAGATGACGCGACGCACTCTGGACCAGCAGCAGCAGACTCAGCAGATGCTGTTGGGCATCCTGGGGTTGGTCACCAACCTCTACCAGCAGACTGGAGTGGCTCTTCCACCTCAGCACTTGGGACTCAGTCAGGCTCCAGGTGCACCCCCACTGGCACCAGCTCCAGTACTGCCACCGACGTCGCTCCAGTCCTCACCTCTTCCGGCAGTACCTCCACCGGCGCCAGCAGTCTCAGCGGATCCCCCAGCAGCTCCAGCTCCAGCTCCAGCCCCCACAGCAGCTCCAGCTCCAGCTCTAGCCCCCACAGCAGCTCCAGCTCCCCCCGCTCCAGCTCCAGCGCCAGCGACCTCTACCTCCAGCAGCTCCGGCGACAGCACCGTCGACGCCGACCGCTTCACCATCGCCAGGAGCGCGCCAGAGTCGTAGGCACTCGACTTCCCTTTTTGGTGTCTTGATGCCAAAGGGGGAGAAGAGTTAGAGTCAGGGGGAGGGTTAGCTTAGTTCTAGGGGGAGTACTTGGTTCTAGGGGGAGTGTCTATCCCTTTTGCTACTTTATTGGAGATTGTTACTTTATTTGAGATTGCCTGTTATTATTATTTGCTATTACTGTACTCCGGGTGCTACTCTATGCTCTTACGTTTCATTGATTATTATTTGAGCCTTCGAGCCACTTGTGTTGCAAATTTGTACCTGTTATATTTCTTTTTGAGCATTGCATTTTAATTCCATTAATTCTATGCTCTACTCGTTGTGTTGTCATCAATCACCAAAAAGGGGGAGATTGAAAGCATCTAGGCCCCCGTGAGATATGGTTTCGGTGATTAATGACAACCGTTCGTTATTACTAATGAGTTTGTGGATGCGAGGTTTCACATATATCACATCAACCGTTAATGAACTATCTATTCACACCATCTACTGCTCATTGGATACAAATGGAGACCCCTCAACGATCTATTCTAAGGGGTCATTCGATATGAAGAACTCATACAAACAAATCTATTCTATCAAAATTGGCAACACAAGAAGCTTACACTTTACCGTAATATCATTTCAAACAAGTGTCAAATAGGTCACTCAAGAAGATTCCAAAAGATCAACTCAAAATAACTCGAAGCAAACAAGTTGCATTCACCGGATCATCCGATGTCTTGCAAAATGACTACATCGGTCGAGTTTGAGTTGGCAGAAGAAGAAGACCTCAGAGCCCAGTACACACCGGATCATCCGATGTGAAGGAAGTGGCACATCGGTTGATTTCACCCGAAGGATGATATCTGAGTTATTCTGAAGAAGTACACACCGGATCATCCGATGATGAAGTAAGTGTACATCGGTCAAATTCAACAGAGACAATATTTCTGACCCAATTCTGAAGATCAACTCACCGGATCATCCGATGATAAATTGAAGTAACATCGGTCGATTAAAAGATCCAACGGTTATATCCAACGGTCACATCTGACACGTGACATCAGCTAATTTGGAATTCGACCGATGCTCATATAAAGGGGTGCATCGGAGGATCCGATGTTCACTGAAAAAGTCTGCCCACTTTTCCAACGGCTATCTCGTGTGGGCTGGCTATAAATACCCCTCCAACCGGCCATTTCGACAAGTCTTGATCACCAGAGCCTCTCTACACATTCTCAAGCATTCAAGACCAAGAGCTACCACTTCCACACTTCAAAACCTCTTGTACTCCAACTATAGGTTATATAGCTAGAGAGAAGCTTGTGTGCGTCCATTCTTGGTGATTGGAATCTCTAGGCTAGTGAGAGAGAGTGTCTTGGTGACTTCTCTCACCTTGTAAACGTTGGAGGAAGAAGAGATCACTCCGGAGCTTACCAAGGTGTTTGCGGAAGCCCGGAGGATCACCGTTGTACAAGGCTTGAGCTCCACCTTGCCGGAGAAGGCGAACGGAGAAAGATAGTGGATTCCCTCGTCTTGGTGACTTGGGAGTGGCTATACCCTTTGGTGGGTGCCACAACGTGGACGTAGGAAGATTTTTGTGATCTTACCGAACCACGGGAAAAATCGCCGTGTCTCCGAGTCTCCGCGGGAGTTTGCATTTCTCTCCTCACCCCTTACTATTACGCTTTTACTATTCCGCACTTAACTCTCTTGCTTGCGTAGTTAGTTTGCATAGGGAATTGGGCTTCAACCGTTAAAGTTTTAAATTGCTCTAAAATTTTAAAAAGCCCAATTCACCCCCCCTCTTGGGCGTTTCGATCCTTACAATAGGGTTTAAGTACTTTATTACATCGACTAATTGTCTCACTCATGATTGTGTATCTTATTCTTGCAGCGGAAGTCTCTAAGCGACAGCGGAAATAACTAAATGGCAGCGGCTCCATCTTCAACTCCACAGGCATATTGACGGTAGTTCGCACGCCTAGTACTCCACATGGTCCTCGAAGTACTCTTTTCCTGTTGCTAATGTTTATGTGATAATGCAAGGGTGAGTACATGTCGTACTCAGCAAGTGCTGGAAAAGTATGACATGTAGCTTACAACAAAGTAGGAATAAAAAGACTCATTGCAGCAAGCAAATTTTATTTTACAACATGATAAAAACAACAACTATTTCTAAGTGATATTTATCCCAATATAACCAAGTAAAACAACATCATTTTCTCCATCATAATTCACCATTTATCAATTCCCAACCAGCCATTAACCTTTCTCAAGTTCATCTCATACTCATGAACATTCATAACCATCTCATATTCATATAACCGAAGCCAAACTTATTTTCATGACTCAAAATAGTCCCGAAAACCAATCCCAATGACCATACCACAACCATATCGAACATCCATCTCATGTTTTCCCTTCTAATCATGTGAGTTGGCCAGGTGCTTGTAACTGGAAGCACGGCTATCATGATAGTTTTATACTCTGCAGAGGTGGCACCACTTTACCCACAAGTTTGTGATTTCGTCACCCGTCGGCGACTGCAAAACCTCCATTATACCAGTACACAACCGTCGGTGTATGGCCAAGAGATCACAAAATAGCCTTTACAAAGGGGCTACTAGATGTATGGACTCACTAAGGTTTCACCGGCAGGCTCAAATCACCATTCTCCCACGTACGGGCCCCCTCTTGTGCCATGCAGTTCCCAGGGCAGTCCTCTCTCGACTCCCATTCCCCGCGCCATCCACGGTCCATAACAAGCTAGCAACACACCTAATTAGTCAGCTAAGCCGCACCCATATTTGGCCTTGTGGTGGCACTGTTTTCTTGGCATGTGCTGGCATGAACCGGTCCTTAGATCTACGGCAAGTAAATCACCATCACATTCAACATCTATGAACCAAGCTTGCCTAGATCTCCCCCGATTCCATGCTTATTAACATCATAAAGTTCTCATCATCATTATTTATATGAGTGCAGTAGCTAACCATGTTTTAATTCAGCTTCCCGTATCCCATGGACTAAGCGAAGCAAAAAGGGAAAACGACCATACCCGACTCATCAACTTTCCCGGCAACAAGGATGGTTAACAAAACTAGTAAACTCCTATAAAAGGGTGTCCTATCAAGTTGACTCAAGCATACGAGTTTTCGCAAACAAAACTGTTTCAAAACATGGGATCAATATGGTCAAGGGGCACTTGCCTTGCTCCTGTGGCTCTTGTTGCTCAAGCGTCTCGAAGTCTAGACGCTGTAGATCCTCGTAGATGGCCTCTTGAGCTTGTCCTTCTACTCATGACCACGCACATACAAAATTTACAGCAATCAAACATCATGCACAACTCTACTCAAGATGCAATGGTGTAGATGATTGCAAATCCTATGGTGCTGTTTTATTGAACCAGTTTGTACGTGTTCTTGCATGTTTTAAAGGCTTTCATGCGGTTTTATGATGAGCAAGGGTGTAGGGATCAAGTGTGGACGTGGTGATGATCTTGACTCAAGATCTAGATCAATTCCACCGTCAAAAACTGATCAAAACACGATCTGTCCACACGTAAAAGTTTCTGCTCAAAGGGAGCGAAGAAACGGATGCATAGAAACAGCGACGACGTCGTAAGATGGGTAACGAAGACCTACCTCACTTCCCTTTGGTGGCAGGGCCTTCCTCCTAGAAATGTAAGCAGCGGGGGCTCACCAGCGACTGAACTCCGGTGAGGGGGGGGGGGTGTCCAACTCGGCGAGTTGGGGGCTAGGACCTCCAAGTCACCGACTTGGGGAAAAAGAAAGGGGTTGCGGCCAAGGAGGGGGTTTTGGGTTCTATTTATAAGGGGAAAAAGAGGAGTCCTACTCCAATTGGAGCTCAAATAAGAGTTCAACTTAATTTTAGATTTCAGTAAACTTATTTTTTCAGTTAGGTGCGGCAGCCTTGGGGATATTGTGTCGGTACCCTCAGTACCGGGTACTCCCGCGCACAGGAGAAAAATCCGCCTAAGGACCTCGCATCTCCGCAGTGGTGAGCTACGGAGGTGCCACGTGTCCGGCGGGGGCCGGGCCTCCCCTCTACTTAGAGGCGAGCTCCAGGCCTGCCACACGTCCAGTAGAGCCGGGCCTCGCCCCCTCCGCAGGGGCGAGCTCCGAGGATGCCACGCGTACAGCGGGGTCGGACCTCCCTTCTCCTCAGAGGCGAGCCCCGAGCCTACCACGTGTCAGGCGGGCCGGGCCTCCCTTCTCCTCAGAGGCGAGCTCCGAGGGTGCCAAGTGTCCAGCGGAGCCAGGCCTCCCTTCTCCCCAGAGGCGAGCTCCGAGGGCGACACGTGTCCAGCGGTGCCGGACCTCACCCCCTCCGCGGAGGTGAGCTCCAAGAGCGACACGTGTCCAGCGGGGCCGGACCTCACCCCCTCCGTGGAGGTGAGCTCCGCGGGCAACACGTGTCCAGCGGCGCCGGACCTCATCCCTTCCGCAGGGGTGAGCTCCGAAGACGCCACGTGTCCCACGGTGCCAGACCTTACCCCCTCCGCGGAGGTGAGCTCCGTGGGCGCCACGTGTCCCGCGGTGCCGGACCTCACCCCATCCGCAGGGGTGAGCTCCGCGGGCGTCACGTATCCCGTGGTGCCGAGGAAAGCGTCGACAGCGCACTTCGGCAGATTGGAATTGGCCTATTTCAGCTATCGTTTTCCATTCCCCACCATTTTTATGATTCTTTCTCCATTTCTACTTCTTTTATAATGTTTCTCTATATGAAAAATGTATGCATGCATGGAAATGAATTTGAGGGTGTTACAGTTTGGTTGCTGGTTTAGATTTGTTTGGTTCAATTTTGTTTCTTGTATCCGCTGCCACCTACAAAATAAAACCAATCTACAAAAAATTCCATCCACCAATTCGATTCGTATCCGTTTCAGTTTCCACCACCACCAAAACCTAATTCGGGGTATCCTCCTTAAAACGGGCATAACTTTTCGCTCGGAAATCCGAATTAGGTGCATTTTTTCCTGGAAAGCTATCAAAAAAATCCACATACGATTCATCGGCTACGCCGGTCATGGTGATTTCAAAAAAATTACGAAAAATCAGGAATGCCCTCGTTTTGAACTCCGATGTTCAAGCACCCATTATTTCAAATGCTCCTGTACCAATCACATCTTTCATCGGTTTGAGGTAATACTTGGTGCTGTTTCTATTCTTGTGCCCCTGGTTGCGAAGAAAATATCAAAAAATCAAAAAAAGAATTTGATTTCTACTAGTGCTAAAAGACAAAAATAGGAGGCTCAAGGGGTTTCTGCTTGTGCTGTTTTCTGTGTGAATGCTGAACACTTGCTGATATTGTCCTGTTGTTCATCATCATTCATCCTTATTTTCATCATCATTCATCCTTGTTTTTACAACTTTCTGATATTGTTCCTTGCTTGTTGCCACAACTGTTCTAATACAATTTTAGGCCAGCAACTAGTTCAAATTCTTTGGACACTTATTCAGCATTGCTATCCGTTACTAACTTGTGTGCCACATACATATACTGCATTTGAGCCTTCCCAAGCTCCACCTCCTCTCGAGCAGAACATGTAACCTCTGCAATCACACCCACTCTCTGCTTGCTTTCACACCAGTCACCGTTGGCCACCTGCAGTGCTGGTAAGAAACTTGTAAGAGCGAAGTAAGACGCATCTTACTGCTTCATTTCCACTCCCACTTCCACTTCAGAGAGCGTAGGAATAGGGTCCTTCATGATCCTTTTGTCTTTGTTTTCTGTTTTTTACTAACAATGATAGGAAATAAGTCTATGGATAAGACCTCTGGTTCTACACCTCTGGATGATAATGATTGCATGTCCCGTCTGGAACTAAGGGACATGATGCGGGTGATGACTGAAGCATTCAACAACTACCAGACCACTACAACAGCCAATTTTCAGAGCCTTCATACAAGTGTTGCTAGTCTGACCACACGGTTGGATGAGGTAGAGGCTCGTATTCCCCAACAAAATCCAGCCCCTATCATCCTTGATGCTGACGCACATGCTACAACGACACAGAGGATGACTTCAATAACGACGAGGTTGATGCACAGCAGCGCCATCGCCTTCGGCGAAATCGTCAAGGTATGGGAGCTAGACCTCGCCCTCATGCTCCTGAACAAGATAATGATCCTTACGCTAAGATTAAGTTTTCTATTCCACCATTTTATGGATCTTATGATGCTGAGACTTACTTGGATTGGGAGATGACGGTAGAACAAAAATTTAGCTCTCATCTTGTTCCCGAGCAACATAGAGTTAGATAAGCCACTAGTGAGTTTAAAGATTTTGCTATCATTTGGTGGAATGAACTTGTCAATACATGTAATGCCCCACAGACATGGACTGCGTTAAAAGAAGAGATGCACACTAGGTTTGTTCCTCCTTCATATAGACGTGATCTGCTTAAGAAATTGCAACGCTTTGATCAGGATGACATGACTGTCCAAGAGTACTACCAAGAGTTGCAGAAAGGTATGCTTCGTTGTTGGGTAGTTGAGGATCAGGAAGACCAAATTGTTAGGTTTTATGGGGGCTTGCAGCGTGAGATCCAGGACATAGTTGATTACAAGGAATATCGTTCTATTCAACGTTTATTTCAACTAGCTATTTTAGCAGAAAAAGAAGTGCAGGGTCGCCAACAGCAGCGGCGGAACAACACCTTCACTTCATGACAGCTTCTGGTGCCATCCAAAGCATCGCCCTCCTCGAGCGTACGTGTGTCTACACCACCATCCACCGGTGTTGTATGCAGCACCGCACCTTATACATCACGGGGACAGGATAACAGCAAGTCCTAGATGCATCCAGGTGTTGCAGCAAAGACTGCTACATCCAACACTTCCACCAGTCGTACCTCCAACATCAAGTTCCACCGCTGCCAGGGACTTGGCCATATGCAACGAGATTGCCCCAGAAAACGGGCGATCATTGCCACTACTGATGATGGGTATGTTAGTGCTTCTGATATTGAAGATGAAAATATTATTGCAGCTAACATTTCAGGTTCTGATGACGGTGCTGAGGAGGTTCTTGGTACATCTGCGACCAACCACTATAGGACTTTGATTGTGCAGCGAGCTTTGAGTGCCACGGTTGGAAAGGACGACAACCGCCAACGTCACAACCTTTTCAACATGTTTCTCGTCGTCAAGGACTGCCGTGTGCATACCATCATTGATGGTGGTAGCTGCAACAATTTGGTGAATGTTGAGGTGGTAAAAAAGCTTGGCTTGACCAAACGGGAGCATCCCCGCCCTTATCACTCAATGGTTTAACAACAATGGTAAGGTAAAGGTAACACAAACAGTAAGGATACATTTTTCCATTGGTTCTTATCATGATTTTGCTGATTTTGATGTGGTACCTATGGATACTAGTTCTCTTTTGTTGGGACGTCCTTGGGAATTTGATACTGACGCTATTCACCATGGTCGATCTAATAAGTATACTCTCATGCATAAGGGCAAGAAAATTGTGTTGATCCCTATGACTCCCACTGAAATTGTGCAATTTGAGCATGAGAAAAAGAACAATGCTAAGCAAAAGGGTGTTTTCAATTCTGAAATTCAGCAACCTATTAAGTTGAAAAATTCTGTTTTGCATGCAACTAAATCTGATCTTGATGACTTATATGCCTCTAATGGAATTTGCTATGCTTTAGTGTGCAAACATGCTTTATATTCCATTGAGGATGCATCCATTGCTTTGCCACCTACTGTTGCTAACCTTTTGCAGGAGTATATGGATGTTTTTCCATCAGAGATACCCCTTGGATTACCACCTGTGCGACACATTGAGCACAAGATTGATTTGATTCTAGGGGCGAGCTTGCCAAACCGTGCCGCCTACAGGACCAACCCCGATGAGATTAAGGAAATTTAGCGACAAGTCCAAGATCTTCTGGACCGCAGGTACATTCGTGAGAGCCTTAGTCCTTGTTCTGTTCCTGTTCTTTTGGTTCCTAAGAAAGATGGCACTTGGCACATGTGTGTTGATTGTAGAGCCATCAATAACATTACCATTCGTTATCGCTATCCCATTCCTAGATTGGATGACGTGCTTGGTGAGTTGAGTGGTTCTGTTATTTTCTCCCAGATTGATTTACGTAGTGGGTATCATCAGATTCGTATGGCTTTAGGTGATGAATGGAAAACTGCATTTAAAACTAAATTTGGACTTTATGAATGGTTAGTCATGCCATTTGGTTTAACTAATGCACCCAACACTTTTATGAGATTGATGAACGAGGTTTTACGTGCTTTCATTGGTAAATTTGTGGTGGTTTACTTTGATGATATCCTTATTTACAACAAGTCATATGACGAGCATCTTGAACATTTACGTGCTGTTTTTAATGTCTTGCGTGATGCATGTTTATTTGGTAACCTTGAGAAGTGCACCTTTTGCACCGATTGTGTGTCTTTTCTTGGTTATGTTGTTACTTTGCAGGGCATTGAGGTGGACGAGACAAAGATTGTTGCCATCACAAGCTGGCCACTTCCGACTACGATCACGCAGGTTCGTAGTTTTCTTGGTCTCGCAGGTTTCTACCGGCGTTTCGTGCGGAATTTCAGCACCATTGCAGCATCTCTACACGAGTTGACAAAGCATGGAGTGCCGTTTCAATAGGGACCAGCACAACAACATGCTTTTGATGCTCTCAAGTCGAAGCTCACACAAGCACCATTGCTGCAACTTCCTGATTTTGAGAAGACCTTCGAGCTTGAATGTGATGTGAGTGGCATTGGCATTGGAGGAGTGTTCATTCAAGAAGGTAAATCTGTTGCTTTCTTTAGTGAAAAGTTGCATGGTCCTTCGCTGAATTATTCTACATATGACAAAGAACTTTATGCTTTAGTGCGTGTCTTGCAAACTTGGCAACATTACCTATGGTCTCAAGAATTTGTCATACATTCAGATCATGAGTCTTTGAAGTATCTTAAAGGACAAGCTAATCTAAACAAACGTCATGCTAAATGGATTGAGTTCATAGAGTCGTTTCCTTACATCATTAAACATAAGAAAGGGAAAGACAATGTGATTGCTGATGCTTTATCTAGACGTTATACCATGCTGTCCCAACTTTCTCATAAAATCTTTGGTTTGGAAACCATAAAGAGATTATATGCTACTGATTTGGACTTCAAAGATGCTTTTGACAATTATAGAGAGGGCAGAACGTGGCAAAAATTTCTGCTGCGTGAAGGCCTTCTCTACCGTGCTAACAAGCTGTGTGTTCCAGCTAGCCCCATTCGTCTTTTGTAGTTGCAGGAAGCGCATGGAGGTGGTTTGATGGGACATTTTGGTGTTAAAAAGACAGAGGATGTGCTGGCTGCTCACTTCTTTTGGCCATGAATGAGGCGTGTTGTGGAGTGCTACGTTTCACGTTGCACGACATGCAACAAAGCTAAGTCTCGACTTCACCCACATGGTCTTTATATGCCTCTTCCTGTTCCTAGTGAACCTTGGGAGGATATTTCAATGGATTTTGTTTTAGGATTGCCTAGAACAAAGAGGGGGGGATAGTGTCTTTGTGGTTGTTGATCGTTTTTCTAAAATGGCACATTTTATACCCTGCCACAAGACCGATAATGCTTCACATGTTGCTGATTTGTTCTTTAATGAGGTTATGCGTTTACATGGTGTTCCCAATACTATTATTTCTGATAGGGATGCTAAGTTTTTGAGCCACTTTTGGAGAACTTTATGGTATACATTAGGAACAAAGTTACTGTTTTCTACTACTTGTCATCCACAAACTGATGGGCAAACAGAGGTAGTTAATCATACCTTATCTACTATGTTGCGGGCTGTTTTGAAAGATAATTTGAGGTTGTGGGAGGAGTGTTTGCCACATATTGAGTTTGCTTATAACATGTCTATTCACTCCACAACATGGTTAAGTCCATTTATGGTAGTATATGGTTTCAATCCTCGTGCTCCAATTGATTTGCTACCTTTACCACATTCTGAAATTGTGAACTTAGATGCTACACAACGTTCTGAATTTATTCTAAAGTTACATGAAGCTACTAAGTTGCAAACTGAAAAAAATAAATGAAAAGTATCACATTGCTGCTTGTAAAGGTAGGAAGGAGGTAAAATTGGAACCCGGTGATTTGGTGTGGATTCATTTGAGAAAAGATAGGTTCCTGGATTTGAGAAAGTCCAAGCTCATGCCACGTGCTTCTTGACCTTTTAAGGTTATTGAAAAGATAAATGACAATGCATATAAACTTGAGTTGCGTCCCGAGTTTGGGGTTAGTCCCACATTTAACATTTCAGATTTGAAACCATACTTGCGTGAGGAAGATGAGCTTGAGTCAAGAACGACTCCAATTCAACAGGGGGAGAATTATGAGGACATCTCTCCTTTGCATACAATACAAGGACCGATCACTAGAGCACGTGCGCGTCGGTTGGATCTCCAGGTACGTTCTAGCCTTGTCAATTGTTTTTCAGAACTTACGCTTGTTTTCATGCATGTTTTATTGACTAGGAACAATGGAGAGGACCAGCAAGGGCTTGGAGAAGTCCAAGGAGTCAAGGAGGAGGAGATAGGATGTCCACACCAAGGAGGAGTCCAAGCCCAACTCGACTTCGACTCCACCTCGGATTCCAGGAGCTGCCTTCACCAAAATTGACGCTCCGGACACATATAGAGTCGGATTTGGACGTTCTATATATGGTTGGAACTAGAATTACATAAAGCTTCCAATGGAACTGGTCGCACTTCAAAATTCCTTCTGAGATGACGGGAATCTGCAAAACAAGTGGACGTCCAGAATCTGTCATGGTGCTGCATCACCGTCCTTTGGGCCGCTGGCCCGTGTATTGTGTGGAAGCCCATTAGGGTTGCATCCAGGGGTCTTGCACGCCCCTAACTCCTTTTTATTCAGCAGACACCGCCACATTAGGGTGGGGGGTTTTACTTAGTTTCAATCTGTCATTGAACAGTGTCACCGTTCATCGGTTTGTGAGACCCCACTTCGTGATCAATTCAGTTTTGATTGCAATTTATATGTTCTTGCTTGTGTTCTTGATTGCACTTGCAGGGATAAGCCTTCGTGGCGAGGTCATTCGTGTGACACAGGTGATAACCAACGGAGCAGTGGTGTAGTGATTGTGGGGTTCCATTCATTCCGAGCCTTGGATCATCAACGTCGAGATCTCCACCCAATCAAGTTTACCAACCTCTCGAAAGATCGGGACTCATTTTACTATCATGGAGCTCTTATCTACGGGCTTGGTCTCAGAGGACACGTGGCAGCTCTGGACCTCACCTCAGCGGGGAGGCTCGGGTCGGAGCCCAGGGCACGTGTCTGTACTGGAGCTGTCCTCAGCGGGGAGGCGGCTCGGAGCCAGGGGCGTGTCAGTCCCGGACCTCACCTGAGCAGGGAGGCTCGAGCTGGAGCCCAGGGAACGTGTCTGCATCGGAGCTGTCCTCAGCGGAGAAGCGGCTCGGAGCTGGGGACACGTGTCAGCCCCGGACCTCACCTCAGCGGGGAGGCTTGGGCCAGAGCCCAGGGCACGTGTCAGCTCCGGTGCTCATGTGCACGTGTCAGACCCAGGACTGACCATGGGGCCTAGGCCACATGGCTTACGCTGGGGCCAGCCTCAGTGGGGAGGCGGGCCCAGGCTATTTTTTACCCACTATACAGGGGTACCCGGTTTGCAGGGTACCGATAGGGTTCACAAATGTGTTTCCACATTTGAAATAGTATCCATGCCAAAATTCAGATTATTTGGGTTTAGTTTGCTAGGGTTTTGAATCAATGAAAAGGGAGGAATTCAAACTCAAACATTCCAATGCAATTCAAACTTTACACCCAAAACTGAATGCAGTTGAATTTAAAATTCAAATCATGACTTTGAGAGGAAGTAAAGCTGTTAATTTGAGGGAAATATCATCTGGAATTAGGTGGTGTGGGGTCCATCAGTCAGCCACACTAAAATCCAAAACGACTCTGCTCTCTTCGGCCGATCTCCGAGCGAACGCCAGCGCTGAGCTGAACCTCTCCCCAATGAAGCGACCGCACCACCTCCTGTTCAGCCGATCAGTGCATCGGGGGATATGATCACAGTGCTGCTGCCCACGTGAACCAGCTCCCTCTTCGCCGTTCACTTTCTACTCACCTCGCGCCTTCTTCTCTGTTTTCCACCGCTCGAGCGCCTCTCGGCTCATCGTCGCCCCCGTGATACAGGCTGCAACTCGGGTGAACTTCTACAGCAAATACACGCGCCATCCACTCCTCAATCTTCCAGTGAAAGCCTTCTTCCATTTCGTTCAGTATCAAGGGAGTATTTCCCGGTTTACCAATCCCACGTTCATTGCACCAAGAGGGAACTCGATTTGAAATTCTTGATGATCGGTCCACAACAGCTCTTGTCCATCGAAACATAGGTCCTAGACCTTCCTACGACCCTATAGGATCAACCAGCATCGAGAACCATCAACCACAGTCGCTGTTCTTCGAGTTTTTCCGGTTGCCGTCGTTTTTAGCCCTAGGTCGACGGTGAGGTCATAGCTCCGGCCGTTTCCATGGCAAACTGGGTTCATTTTCTTGTTTAGCATGTCACCACGGAGCTGTAGGAAGAAACCGTGCTCCAAATAAGGCTTTGTAGGACTAGGGCGACATTGCCGGAGTTGGAGCCGCCACTGTCGCCATCGCCAACTAGTTTCCTGCCATCCTCGGCCCTAGCCGACCCCCTCAGCGTATTCCCCGTGCGAACTTAGGCCCAGGCGGCGAGTTCGAGCAAGCTCCGAGCAGTGGAGCGACGGGTGGCGAGCCTCGCCGGAGTGCTCTGCCGCGGGGAGCGCTGGCGTCGGGAGGTAGACGAAGGGTGGCGGGTCCCACCTGTCAGCCTCTGTGTTCTATGCGGGGATCGGATTGCGGCCGGGATCGGATGTGGCTGCACGGGTAGAACCTTGTGGGCTTCGCCGTGGCTGCGATGTCACTGGCCCAATTCAAACAGTGGGGCCCACAGCCAGGGTTTAAACTTTTCCCGAATTTCAGAATTGTGATGAACTTCAAACCTTCATAAATTTCAGTAGGAATGTCCAAAATTTGTGAAACAAATTTTGTTGGATTCCTCTCAACCATTACTTTGCAGAAAAATGCAAAGCAATTGGTCTGAAGACCCCTGGAATGTTCTCCAAAATTCCTCAAATTAAGTCTTTGGGAATTAATTCCAGGAGATCCCTGTTATGAAATTTGCTCGAATTTGGTCAGAAGATCCTTCATAACTCTAGTGATCTCATATAAATATTTGAGCATCATTGGACTCCAATATTAGGCCAAATCGTCTTCCAATTTTCAGCCTTCATTTGAAAATTCCAAACTAAACAGAAACTTTTTCAGAAATGTCCACCGACTTCAAAAATCCATTTCTCCCTGTAGACTGCTCGAAAAATTATGAAACAAATTTTGCTGGAACCAGGGTGAGCTTCTATAATTAGATCTTCCACTGTTAGCTATGGCAAAGCTACAGAATTAAGATCAAAATTCAGAGGATCCATGTACTTGTGGGAATTTTGGAGACCCCAAGCTTCCATGAAACTTCCCCCCAATTTTACCCAGATCATCCTCATAGAGTCTAGTATCCACTGGGAAAATCCCAAAGCCAATTAAGAACCCTTACTAGCAGTAACTATTAATAGAAGCTTGCTTCTTATAAATCATTATCACTTATACGCATATTTTATTGCATTTCATATAGTAATCGAAGTCGTAGACACTCCGGAGGCCTTGGAGATCCTCCCACCAGAAGCTAACTTTTCGTTTGACTCGCAACCTGGCAAGCCCCAGTTTGCATTTAGTTACTTTTGCAAAAAATTGATTCGTATAACTTATGTCTAGGATTAAATGTTTGCATTAGAGCTAACGTGATTGAAACCCCACTTGCATGACCCCAAATCCTATGGAGTGTTGGGTAGTCTAAAGCTCGATGAGTAGAAAACACTGTGCTAATGTTCTTAGGATCTCGGTAGATGTTGAGTAGTTGGAATCTACTCGTGAGATAGAATTTTATCACACAAGATAGAAGGAATGAAAGAATGGCTTGAGGATGTGAAATTGAGACCCATCTGGGGGATAGGATGCAGTGAGCGGAGGTCTTATGTGCGTAGCCCTGTTGGTGTTGGTTGCGGACCGAGCCGTGTGCGGCCCTACTGGACAAGTTTGAACGGTACCGGATGCATACTGGCTATATGGAAACCAGGAAACCGATGTAATTGGTTAACATGTGTGCCGAGGTTTACCCGACCGTTTTATAGGAGTGGGTTGAGGGTAGCAAGGTGTAAATCTGCCGGCAGGCACAGACACGCTCCGCGCGGGGACCTCCTACCTGTTACGGATGGTCCGGTTCGGCATTTGGGTTGCCTTTGAAAGGTTGCTACATACAACAGAGTAGGAAGGTGTGAGACACCACGCTTTTGAAATGGGTGTATGTGACATGTTATCCGGGTGTCTACTGATTGCAATAACCGTCCCCGTGGTTATTTGAGTACCGCTTGTTCACTGCGTTGTGACATAGTAAATACTGAAAGAGGCCAGAAGAATATGATGTATTGAATTATCATTGTATTGCAACAATGTATGCTGTAGATGCAGAGCTCACTAAAGTTATATTCCACTTTGGGCATAACCACATCGGAAGGATGCGTTTCTTGTTTGATTGTGGACTTCCGATGTGAGGGCTGCTCAAGGCATATTAAATTGCTGCTGTAAAACTGAAAGTAAGGATTTACATGTAGGTGAGTTCTTTATTGCAATGTCACCTCCTATGTTAGTATCCCTGCATGTAGAGTTTCATATTTAGGAGTGTTGGATAAGCCTTGCTGAGCCATCATGCTCACGGTTGCTATTTTAAGATGTTGCAGGTACACGTCCGAGTTGGAGCCCTGCACGCTGCCGTGATCTCCGGTTGTATGTAGCTAGTGTGTAGCGTCCCAGGGCTAGACGGTTACACTTTTGCATATCTAGGCTGAGAGTTTAGCTGTGAATAAAACTTCCGCTGTAAATAAGTTTGTAAAAGACTTCTGCTGTTTTATGTAAATAAAAGTTTGTATGTTATCGTAATGTTTTCTTGTGTGTTGTTGGGTGCCGCATCGCACGACAGCACCCTCTACGATCCCAGAGTGGGAGGGCCACAGGCTCCCCCCGCCCCCCCTCCCCCCGTAGTCGTGGTATCAGAGCCGTATTGGGAGTAGCACACTTGAGAAGAGCCTATTCTTGAAAAGTTAGAAGTAGTCGAGTGAGGATTAGTACATAAGGTCTATTATAGTAGTAGATACTTAAGGTGGAAAAGCTAACCTACTTGTTATTATTCTGTAACGACACTCCGATGTCAGGTAAGAGGTAAGGTACGCCACCGTAGGTGGATCAATTGGGTAAGCTCGCCATACGAGCAGTGGTATGGGATGGTTTACCGTGGCTTGGCATGGTAGTCAATATGAGTCTCTGAACCTTCACATGGTTCTGAGACATATGAAAACGCTGATCCCCAATGTGCTTTAGGCAAAAGCAAGGATACCCATCGTGTGGTAAGAAACACGATAGTATGCAACTATTGAACGTTTAATCTTCAAAGGGCCATAAGCAGCGCTTGCCATCGGCGTGCCTCAACGGTCATAAGGTAGTAGGTGGTATCTGTTGGGTTGATAAAATTCCCAACCGTGACGACCCGTTCGCGCTCTACTCGGGTTCCACGTCGTGTGGTGTAAAAACGCAATCATGTACATTGAGACGTGACCTGACTCAAGGACGATCCGTATGGAAATGATACAGACCGTATTTTTTTTCTACGATATGGACCTGCCTGGAATGTTCAACCTTTGTGTGCCCCATTATTGAGTGGTTTTTCCGCAGGTATATTGACCATGTTAGAGCATGACGTTTAGAACACGCTTGTGACTGACGTTTCTAGTTCCACCATTTAACACATATATGACGGAATACCGGCTTAGGGTTTTATTTGGTGAGGGCGTAGTACCGGCATTGCATTCCAGTTTCCTTGGGCACGTTGACGACCATATCCTTGCCGGAGGTGCTGTCAATTTTTTTCCAGAAAAACTGTTAACTTATAAAAATCATAACTCCTAAATCAGAAATGCTATGGAGGCAAATAAATACATTCTGGATTCCCTTCAGAGTTTACTACAACTTTGTTGTTGAACTCCAGTCCGTATTTTGCCTCCCAAGTGGTCAAAACATTTAAATTTCCCAGACTAGTCAGCTGGACCAGAATCGGGACAGTGAACCTGTGTTTGAACTTCCAATTGCAAATCACTTGGTTTTCCGTCTGGATGTCCAGCAACTGTTCTTAAAACAGTGGGTTGGATTCGAGTCTATGATGCATTCGACACCTCACATCGAGAAATAACATGTTTGGGTCTTGTACAATAGCGAGGATATACGCATGCTAACGCACTTTACATCCGTGGCGACCCACGATGGTCGAAATGAACTTTCAATCCATGAAGTTCATTGCTTTGGAACTCGATTGTGATGACACGATCCAGGGATGTATATGTTGTATAAAGTGTATACTTTATCCATATGTGTGAATGTTATGCATATCATTTGTTTCATTCTCGCACTATTACTGTATAGACTGGATGATGTAAACAAACATGTGCTGATCGTTTGAATGGTCTGAATGCAGAATGGTGCGTACACGCTCGACGCACGAGGAGGGAGGCCCTAGACAGAGTCGTGGTGATGAGTCTCCACCCCCGGAGCAAACCACGACGCAGCAACAACCACCTCCTCCACCACCAGAACTTCCAAGATCTCTCACGGAGGTTCTCGCCGCAGCGCTCGGCTCGCGCGACGAGCAAACCGAGTTGCCGCGAATGTTGGTGCAGCAGAATGCGTGCCATTAAGGAGGACGCCAAGATAATGGGCAACGCCGGCCCCAATAAAGTTTGTATTCAGACTTCTGGACCCATCCACCCGTCTTTTACGGAGTCCGAGGAGCCTCCGGAGGCGGAAAGCTTTATCCACACCCTCGAGGCAAAGTTTGGTCTACTTAAGTGCACCAAACATCAGAAGGCGCTGTATGCAGCGCAGCAGCTCCAAGGAGCCACCGGTACATGGTGGGCGAACTACATTGCCTCACTACTGGCTGGCCATGCCGTCACATGGGCGGAGTTCCGGGAGGTGTTCCGCGCCTACCATATACCTCTCGGGATTATGCAGAAGAAGCTTTAGGAGTTCCTGGAGCTCAAACAAGGCGAGAAGAGTGCTCATGAGTACTCCAGGGCATTTAACCAGCTGGCGCAGTACGCGCCAGAGTATGTTGGGACGGAGGACCAGAAGCGGAACACATTCTTCTTGGGTCTAAACCCCAAAATGAAGGTCCACCTTGCCCAAAGCAACCGCGACACATTCAATGATCTCGTCAATGCCGCGATCATACAAGAAGATGCTCAATGCGAGCTCATTTTTTACAAGAGGAAATGTAGCGCGGCTTCGAGCAGCAGTGGTGGGGCTCCACAGAAATACCATGTGGTCTATCGCTCACCATCCGGTCAGAGATGGTAGCCACCGGCGCGACCGCCCTAGTTTCACGGTCATCAATTCAATGCGCCCGGTTTCTGACAGCCGTATTCACCACAGCAACAGCAGCAGCAAAGGATGGTCCCGCGTGCGTCTCCATTTCCACCACGTGCACCGGGATTCCATCCACAGTTTGGAGGGAACCCGACACAATACACGTGTTTCACGTGTGGCCGTGTCTGGCATTTTGCAAAGGACTCCCGAGCAGCGACAAGGCAGGGGTCCAGCACCGTACCAGGGTGCAAATCAGCCCCACAACCAGCCCAAGAAACCAGCACCAAAACCTGACAACGTCCACCACCTAGCTATCAAAGACGTGCTGGAAGGCGATGTGACACCCGGTTCCGAAAAATGAACCAAGTGAATGCATATGTGTGCCAAGGATGTTCATCACACATACACAGCTTTATCAAAAACTAAATTCAGAATATAACCACGTACGAATAGTGTTTAAGTACCTTATTACAATAACTAAATGACTCAATCATGAATGTCTAACTTATTCAGCAGCTGAAGACTCTAAACGATAGCGGAAAATCACTAAGGACGATGGGGCTCCACTCCGACTTCACAGGCATGTTGATGGTAGTGCGCACGCCTAGTACTCCACCTGTTTCTCGAAGTACTCTTCTCCTGTTGCTGAAGTATATGTGGGAATGCAAGAGTGAGCACATGTCGTACTCAGCAAGTGCGGGAAAGTATGACATGTAGCTTACAACAAGGTAGGAAACAAATGGTTTCATTGCATCAAGCAATTTTTTTTCACAAACATGATAAAAATAACAACTATCTCAAGGTGAGTTAAATCCCAACATGACCAAGTAATTCATCATCATTCCTTCATCATAATTCATCATTTATCAAGCCTTAACCAGCCAATACTCTTTCTCAAGTTCATCTCATACTCATAAATTCTCATGACCATCTCATTTCCATAAAACCGAAACCAAACTTATTGTCATGACCCAAAACAGTCCCAAAAACCATACCCAAATATCCATCCCAAGATTTGCCCCTAATCATGGAAGTTGGCCAGGTGCTTGTAACCAGAAGCACGGCTATCATAATAGTTTTACACTCCGCAGAGGTGGCACCACTTTACCTACAAGTTCGTGATTTCATCACCCGTTGGCGACTAGAGAGAACCTCCATTCTACCACTACACAACCTTCAGTGTATGGTCAAGATATCACGAAATAGCCTTTACAAAAGGGCTACTAGCATGTAAGGACCCACTGAGGTTTCACCGGCAGGCTCGAATCTCCATTCTCCCACCCACAGGCTCGAACCAGATTTTGATGGACATGGATGAAAAGAGAGATTGCAAAGTACGTATCCAAATGTGATACGTGCCGACGAGTGAAAGCCGACCATATGCGTAAAGCCGGACAGCTGCATCCATTGAATATTCCGGCGTGGAAGTGGGAGGATATCAGTATGGATTTCATAGTGGGATTACCTCTCACATCCCACAAGCATGATTCAATTTGGGTGATAGTCGATCGACTAACCAAATCGTCTCATTTTATCCCGGTACATACAAAGAACTTTGCCAAGCAATATGCGGAGTTGTATATTGCAAGGGTCTTGTGCTTGCACGGTGTTACCCACAGATTGTTTCAGATCGCGGTGCGCTGTTCGTTGCTCGGTTTTGGGAGCAGCTGCACGTGTCATTGGGGAATAAACTGATCCAAAGCTCCACATATCACTCGCAAACGGATGGTCAAACTGAGCGGGTGAATCAAGTGCTTGAAGACATGCTACACGCTTGTGCCATCCATCACGGTAAAAACTGGGACGATCATTTGCCGTTGGCGGAGTTTTCATATAACAATGGCTATCAAGCTAGCATCAAGATGGTGTCTTATGAATCTCTCTACGACTGAAAATGTCGCACACCACTCAACTTGTGTGAGTCCGGCGAGTGAGTCACATACGGCATTGAGCTTGTGAATGAGGCCGAGGAACGAGTACGAGTAATACAAGACAATCTTAAGGCTGCTCAATCTCGACAGAAGAGCTATGCGGATAAAAGACGATGTCCTCTCCACTTCGACATCGGAGACCATGTTTATGTCCGGGTGTCTCTGATGAAAGGGGTTCGTTGTTCAAAGTGAAGGGAAAGCTTGCCCCACGATTCGTTGGTCCGTTCGCCGTCAATGTAAAAATGCGGACCCGTGGCCTAGCGCTTAGAGTTACCGGCATCACACTCGGGAATTCACAATGTATTTCACATTTCTTAGCTGAGGAAATGCCTCAATCCCTCCACTGAAATCTGCACGGAAGACATCGAAGTTATCCAACCGGACCTCACATATTCGGAGTATCCGATCCGGATTATTGATGAAAAGATTCGTGTCACAAGAACCAGACTTTATGGTTTTATAGTCTTATGGAGTAACCATACCGCTGAGGAGGCGACATGGGAAAGCGAGGATTATCTACTAGCAAACTATCTGGACTTGCTATCGTCGTATAACCGGTAAATTTTCCCCACATCACTTTTCTTTTGGAATCTCAGGACGAGATTCTTTTGTGGGGAGCACCCCGTGGTTCACCCACTCTGAGATCGCAGAGGGTGGTGCCGTGCGATGCGGCACCCAACAGCACGCAAGAAAAGATTACGAACAACATACAAACTTTATCTTTCATAAGAACAGTGGATGTCTTTTTACAAAACTTAATTATACAGAGGAAGTATTATACAAAGTTAAACTCTCATACTAACTAAGCAAAAAGTGTATCTGTCCAGCCCGGGGACGCTACACACTAGCAGCACTCCAATGAAGGTCACGACGGCGTGCAGGGCTCAGACTCCGCCGTGTACCCCGACGGGGGCACCGCCTCGTCCTCGGACCCCTCCTCATAGCTCTCACCTGCACACAGCTCAAATATTGCAACCGTGAGCATGATGGCTCAGCATGGCTTAACCGACAAACCTAGTCATGGAACTGTACATGCAGGGATGTATAAAATAGGATCAAGTCGTTGCAAGACAGACATGCCTATAGGTTAATCCTTACTTTAAGTTTTATAGCAGCAGTTTAATGAGCCTTAGGCAACCCTCATATCGGAAGCCCACAATCAAACAAGAAATTCTTTCCTCTGATGTGGTGATGCCTAAAGTGGAAGATAAACTTAATTAGCTCTACAACTACAGCATACAGGGTTTCAAGACATTAATATGTCACACCCGGTTTTTCCGAAGAACAACCAAGTGAATATCACATGTATGCCAGGATCATTTTCTCATACATGTGATGACAAATAGTGAAGCATCATTTATTACAAGCCAGGTGTCGAATATAAGTAGGTCTTACATAGTAAATGTCTCGATGGACAATAATAAGTTCATCACAAGTAAATAAACTAGCAGCGGAATATTATTCTTTAGGGCTCCATCACAGGCGTTGCCCGGGGGTCTTCATGAACCTAAAATCCTTCCTCGGGTCCAAAGTCTTGGTCATTATACACCACCTCATTATCTTGACCTGAGCAGCAATATAAACCAACAAATATGCAAGGTTGAGTACCAATGGTACTCAGCAAGTGTGGGAAAATTATATCATGCATGGCTAGAACAAGGAGAGGTTGAACTCATGGTTAAAGCACTACGCAATTAATACCTATCACCTTAGCTTATTAAGCACCTACATTACTACACAGGTGAAATGGTCCAAATCTCCCATCCCATCATCATAACCAAATAACCATAACATTATTTCCAATGTTAAGCTCCCCGCTTAACTTCCAAAACCATCAATCTTCTAATCATGAATAAGTCCAGGCCGCTCTTAACCGTGAGCACGGCTGTCAAGACAGTTTTGACTCTGCAGAGTTTGTACCACTGTACCCACAAGTAGTGATTTCATCCCCCGTTGCCGGGTGGACTAAAAGAACCTCCATTATGCCAGTGGCTACGATCCACATTCACACTTCCCAGGTGTGCAGCCAGGAGATCACTACGAAGCCTTTACAAAGGGATTCCCGACGAGCGTGGGCCCACTGAGGTTTCACCCCTAACAGCATACAAGAGGCTCCAACCCCGCTGCAGTGGCCCCCTCTTGAGCCTTGCGGTTCATATGGTAGTCCAGCTGACACCTACTCCCCGCACCATCCAACACACCCATACTACGCCGGGGATACACCTAATTAATTGGCCAAGCTGCCCCATCTCAGCATGTGGTTGGCACTGTAAAGCCGGGTTACATGCTCCATGAACCGGTCCTTAGGATCCAGGCAAGTACTAAACACAAACCCAAGTCTCGTGCACCCAGCACACAACCAAAACATCCAACTTGCCTTGATCCCTACCTCTACATAACTCACAATGTCTCATTCAAGAGTATGGTAATATAAACTGATGATTCTCATTTCCCAAATATCCCATTCTAAGCAGGGCTAAGCATATGCATGTGTATAAATGACATGACAAAATAAATCCCAACCCAAGCTTCAAGGAAACAAGGTAATGCAATTCTAGGGAAACTTCCTAGCATGGGTTTCATATTTCATTTGACAATGCAAATAATTCTATCTACTCATCCTAGCATAGGATCAAAGTGGTCAAGGACACTTGCCTCCTTCTTGCTGCTCTTGAAATTGGTAGTCCTGATCTTGGAAAGGATTAACTTGCTCTTGAGCAGGTTCTACTTCATACCATCACACATAGCAAAAGAAAAACAACAATCATAAGACATAGTTCACACTTCTACTTCATACAAACCACACATTCATATTTATGAAAGTCATTCACCATTATATGTGTTGTGGTTACTCTATGTGTGTTGATTTGTGGCTTGCATGCACTTTTAATCATGTGTATATGATTCCTACTTTTGTGTCCACATTTATACTTGCATACAATGTGCATTCACAATTTCTATCAACCCTAAACTGAATTCTTTGTATTTTAGAAACTCCATTTATCATTTACTAGTTTCTATATTTTCAGATTTATATTCCTATGCATAATTGTGTATTTTATTATTAAATTAGTAATTCACATTACCTAAACAGATTAGGTTCTGGTCCTAAATAATTTAATATCATATTTTGACCTTGGCTTCTGATGTATACTATTTCATAATTATTTTCCCTATTTTTCTTTAACTATTCTTTACTTAAAAATGTGTCCCTATACTATTAAATGTGAATAATAGATGAAACAGATTTATTTCAGCCCAAAAATATATTTTTATCTCACTCCAAAGTTTTCTAAGTACTGAGAAAGTTTTTAATTAATTTTGACAATTATGTTTGTCCCCCTTTTAATTTTTAAACACTAGTTACATATTCAATTTTCTAAATTAAATACTAAACAAGGCTAAAATAATGAATTCACCCCATTACAGGGTCTATAATATTATTTTCATAATTTCCAGGGGTCTATCTACACTTATCAGAGGTGTTTTTCCTAATTTCTATTAAGTCCAGGGGTTAAAACTGATTTTTAAATGGATTTACATGATTTTCTGGAGTTCCAGGGGCTAGATCTGAAGTTTCCGGGGCTAGCTCTCAATTCTAGAGAACCCCAGGGGGTAGCACGTAAGAACTCCAGTCTTTAAAACGCGGGGTCGACATGGACCGTCCAATTTTAAACCGACGGCTGAGATTATAACATCGAACCGGTACGCGGGGTTTTAAAGTCTACCGTGCGATTTAAAATAAACGACGCACATGCGGCCACGTCGCTCTGATCGAACGCGGGCGGCGCTGCCGGCGGCGCACGGCGGCAGCGGCGATCTCGCCGGAAAGTTTCGGATCCTCGAGAATTCTGCCTAGAACTGTGATCTTATGGCCTAGATCGGTAGAGGGGAGGTCAGGGATCTCACTTCGGGGGTTTTCTCGAGCTCGGGGGTCCTGGAAAGTGATCGGCGGCGAGGTCCGAGGCAAAACCACGGCGAAGCTCGTCGGCGCTGTGTTTGCACCGTAACTCTCCGAGTTTTCTGCACCTGCAAAGTTCCCCGGAGGCGGTGGATCAAGACCAGCGAGTTACATCAGAGTTTCCGAGCTTAGATCGGCCAGAATTCGCCGGCGAAGTCTCGGTGCTCACCGGAGTGAAAATCGGCGATCGCGTGAGAAAAACTGATCGGATCGGGGGTTTTTATAGCCGGGGGAGGGCGGTGGGTCTGTTGTGATCGAGTTGGAGTCCTCTGGGTCCAGAATTCGGCTGCGGGACGCGATTTCCAGATCGGTTGCGATCGCGCGCGCGGGAGAGAGTCCGGGGTCGCGGGGTTAGGGATGACATGTGGGTCCCACCCGTCAGCGAGGGGCAGCGCGGCGCGCGCGGGGGCGGGCTGGCGCGGGGGTTTGCTGGGCCGACTGGCGGTTTCGGCCCACTGGCCAGTTTTTTTCCCGATTCCTTTTTTTCTTTTTTCCATTTCTTTTCTGTTTTGGGTATAATTTGAATTCCAGTTTGAATTTGAATTTTTGCAAAACATGCAACACGTCCAAAAATTTCTAAATTCCCCTCTGAACATGGTTTAGGGTTTTAAATCAAAATTTGGGTTTTGACTAAAAATTTGGGGTGTTACAGCTCTACCCCCCTTAAAAGAAATCTCGTCCTCGAGATTGGTGTTTCTAAGAAAACAATTCCGGAAATTGTGCCTTGAGCTCATCTTCCCGTTCCCAGGTAGCTTCCTCTTCTGAGTGATGCTTCCACTGCACCTTGCACATCCGGATTCTCTTGTTTCTGGTGAGGCGTTCCATCGTTTCCAAAATCTTGTATGGTTGCTCGGCATAAGACAAATCTTCAGCTACATCCACTTCATTCATGGGTAACACCTCCTCAGGCGTCCTCAGACATTTCTTGAGTTGTGACACATGGAATACATCGTGCACATCTGATAGATGAACTGGTAACTCTAGTTGGTACGCCACTTCGCCTTTTCTTTCCAAAACTTGAAAGGGTCCGATGTATCGAGGTGACAACTTCCCTTTCACCTTGAACCGACGAAGTCCTCTGATAGGGGACACCTTGAGATAAACATAGTCTCCCACGTTGAAAATGAGTTCTCTTCTTCGTACATCAGCATAACTCTTCTGGCGTGTTTGTGCTATCCTCAAGTTGTTGCGAATCTCCCTCACCTTCGCCTCGGCTTCTTGTAGCACTTCTGGACCAAACACTTTGCTTTCTCCTGTTTGGTTCCAAAATAGGGGAGTTCTGCACTTCCTTCCATACAAAGCTTCAAACGGTGACATCTTCATACTAGCTTGATAACTGTTGTTATAGGAAAACTCCGCATACGGTAAGTTCTTGTCCCAACTCCTATTGTTTTTGAGTGCACATGCCCTTAACATATCTTCAAGGATCTGATTGGTTCTCTCCGTCTGCCCGTCAGTTTGGGGATGATAGGCAGAGCTGAAGTTCAGATGGGTTCCCATGGTTTCATGCAACTTCTGCCAAAACCTCGAGGTGAACTGTGTCCCTCGGTCCGACACTATCTTCTTTGGCACTCCATGGTAACACACAATCCTTGACATGTACAATTCTGCCAATTTGGATCCGCTGTAGCTTTCTTTCACAGGAATGAAATGAGCTACCTTGGTTAGCCGATCAATAATGACCCATATTGAATCATACCCGGATTGGGTCCTAGGCAATCCCACGACAAAATCCATGCTGATTTCTTCCCACTTCCATTCAGGCACTTTGAGTGGTTGCAATAATCCCGCTGGTCGTTGATGTTCTGCTTTCACCAACTGACATGTGTCACATAGGGCAACATGTTCCGCGACATCTCGCTTCATGCCATACCACCAATACCTGCCTTTGAGGTCCTGGTACATCTTCGTACTCCCAGGATGAATGGAATAGTCAGAATCATGAGCCTCCTTTAAAATCAATTCACGGATTTCCTTTACTTCTGGCACACAGATCCTTTTCCCGTGCCACACTGTTCCCTGTTCATCCTCTCTAAAACCAGGAGCTTTATTTTCCTTGATGAGCTGTCTGATCTCTTGTATCTTCTCATCATTCTTTTGGCCCTCGCGTATGTCTTGCTCGAGTGTGGAGTCCACTTCCATGGCTATGGCTTCACCACTATTTACTAGACATAGATTGAGCCTTATAACCTCGTCCTTCAATTCTGCAGGCATGTCCTTCAAACTCAACTTATTGACCTGCACTTTCCGACTCAAAGCATCGGCCACGACGTTTGCTTTTCCGGGATGATAGTTGATGCCTATATCAAAGTCATTGATTAGCTCTAACCATCTCCTTTGTCGGAGGTTGAGATCTGGTTGTGTGAATATGTACTTCAAACTCTTATGATCCGTATATATCTCTGTCCTCTTCCCCATCAAATAGTGCCGCCAAATTTTCAACGCGTGTACCACTGCAGCTAGTTCTAGGTCATGTGTAGGATAGTTCTTCTCGTGCTTCCGAAGCTGCCGGGATGCATATGCCACGACATGTCCTTCTTGCATGAGAACACATCCCAACCCATTTCCAGAGGCATCGCAGTACACTGTGAAATTCTTCTGCATATCTGGCATAACCAACACTGGGGCTGTTGTCAATCTCTTCTTTAGCTCCTGAAAGCTCGTATCGCACTGTGTCGTCCAAGTGAATGTGATTCCCTTTTCCAACAGTTTGGTGAGAGGTCTCGAGATCTTGGAGAATCTCTCAATAAACCGTCGATAGTATCCAGCCAATCCCAAAAAGCTTCGAACTTCCCCGACATTTTCAGGGGTTTTCCACTTCTGGATATCTTCGATTTTGGCGGGATCTACGGAGATTCCTCCCTCCGAGATTATATGTCCTAAAAAGGGAACTCTCTTCAGCCAAAACTCACACTTGCTCAATTTGGCATATAGTTGGTGTTCTCTCAGCCTCTGTAACACCAACCTTAGATGTTTCTCATGTTCTTCTTCATTTTTGGAGAAGACGAGAATATCATCTATGAAAACCACCACAAATTTGTCCAGATATTCCATGAATACCTTGTTCATGAGGTACATGAAATATGCCGGGGCATTGGTTAGCCCGAAAGGCATGACAGTGTATTCATACAGTCCGTACCGAGATACGAAAGCTGTCTTGGGAATATCAGATTGCCTTATCTTGAGCTGGTGGTATCCCGACCTGAGATCAATTTTTGAGAACACACAAGCTCCCCTCAACTGATCAAACAAGTCTTCAATGCGGGGTAATGGGTACTTGTTTTTGATGGTTACCTCATTCAAGGCACGGTAATCCACGCATAACCTTTGGGTTCCATCTTTCTTAGGCACAAATATCACCGGAGCTCCCCATGGTGAGGAACTAGGGCGAATATACCCCTTCTCCGTCAATTCTCTCAAATGATCCTTGAGCTCTTCTAGCTGCTTGGAGTCCATTCGATAAGGTCTCTTGTATATCGGGGCTGTTCCCGGTACTAGCTCAATTGCGAACTCCACGTCACGGTCGGGAGGCATACCTGGCAATTCCTCCGAAAAAACATCTGGATATTCCCTGATAGTCCTGATTTCCTCAACTTTCACCTCCACTTGATTTAATTTAATGTCCCTCCTAGGCTCGTGCATCGTTATGAACTTTACTCTTGTGCCATTGGGGTGAGTTAGTTCCACCGTTCTGGTCGAACAATGGATGATTCCTTTATGTTTGGTCAACCAATCCATACCCAAAATAATATCTATCCCTTGTGAATCTATCACTATGAGGTTAGCCGTAAATACTACCCCATTAATGTCTAGACTCACTTTGGGACACACTTGTCTTGTCCTTATTTCTCCACCTGGAGAGTTTACCGCTAGCATATGGTTCATTTGTGTGGTTGCTAGGTCATGCTTCTTAACAAACCCTTGAGCAATGAACGAGTGGGTAGCACCAGAATCAAACAGCAGAGTTGCAAGGTGTAAATTGGCAGGAAACTTACCAACTACCACGTCGGGCGCCTCTTGTGCTTCCTCCATAGTGACGTGGTTCACCCGTCCTCTCACTACATTCTGCTGTTGTGGCGGCGCAGGCTTCTTCTTCGGGCATTTATGGGCATAGTGCCCCACTTCACCACAGCTAAAACATTGCACCCCAACCTTAGGTGCTTGGCCTTTGTTGTCTTGGGGTTGGTTCGGGGGTCCTTGCACTGCTGGTCGAGGTGGATATGCGGGGCGAGGCTGCTGCACAAACTGACGTTGCGGCTGTGCTGGTGCTGCGGGTGGCCTGTAGTTTGGGTTGTACCCTCTTGGTGCTGAATAGGGTACCGCAGCACGGCTTGTCTGCCCCGTAGGTTGCTGCATCATACGTGGGCGGGTGTTGCTCCCTGAGGCCTGATGTGACCACCCCGCCTTCCTCTTATTCTCATTTTCCAGGGCCTTTAGCTTCCTTTCCACCACAAACGCCCTGTCCACCATCTTTTGAAAACTTTCATACTCATTGGAGGACATGGCACACTGCATCTCTGCGGTAAGTCCTTCCACGAAACAATCTTGTTTCTGCTCATCAGTCTCTATATCTCGTGGAGCATAACGGGATAATTGAGTAAATTTAGTGAGGTATTCCCTCACCGTCATGTTTCCCTGCTGCAGTCCCAGAAACTCCTTTCTCTTGTTTTTGAGTTCACCTCTTGGGATGTAATGGTTGCGGAAGCTACGCTTGAACTCTTCCCAAGTGATGTTCTCAGGGTCATGATGGGCGGCCACGTAGGCGGTCCACCAATCAGCAGCAGGTCCATTCAATTGATGAGAGGCAAACAGCACCCTCTCATACCCTTGGCACTGTATGATCCTCATCTTACTTTCAATAGTCTTCAGCCAATCATCTGCCTCCAGAGGTTCAGCAGCACTTGCAAACTTCGGAGGTTGAGTCCCTAGAAACTCACTCAACCTTGGTTGGCGTGGTGCAGCTTGTGGAGGTGGAACTTGATGCAAGTTGGCCACCACTTGAGTCAAGTTCTGGATAAGCTGATTTTGATTCTCCAGCATTTGGTGGAGAGGATCAACTTCTTCTCGGCGACCACCCCTGTCCTGGCCTCCAGAAAGATGAGGGTTGCATGCCTCATCGTTGTTGTTGGCGGGGTTGGCAGCACGTCCTTTTCCTCTTCCGGCCATCTGGCAGAATCAACTAATGTCAATTTGAAATCATTTAGCATCATCTTACTACTTTCATTTGTTTGTACTTTGAAGTGTTGAGGCTTCGTTAAAATTTTACGAGGGTTTATTTCTCACACAAAAACAAATGCAATATTATTTCATGTGGGTTCACACACCAAAGCAAAACAATCCGAAGACGAGGCTGTGGACAATTGCTCATGGCTTCCACAACTCACGTCACACACCAAGCATTATCACACCATTAACTACGTAACGTCTCGACTACTCGACCTCTTGCTAGCTAAGTGAAAGACTCTACACTACTCGTCCTCTTGAGCTGGCTCCTCGGGATCTTCCTCCTCATTTCGGCTACCTTCTGACTCTGCTTTGGGTGGAGATGCTGCTGGTGGAGAAGTGCGACGACGCCTGATTGCTCGGCGATCCGGGGAGTCAGGAGTCCATGTATCATTCACGGTGACACACAGTTCATTCCCATCTCCTCTTTCTCTCGCCTTTAAGCAAGCTCGCAGCAACGCCTCCGTTTCCTTCAGGGTGTCTCGGACATCCTGAAGCTCTTGTTGACACTCCTGCAGTCGAGTGCTGAGCATAGCAGCATCCTCCAAGCACAAGTCCATGTGCTCATGGGAAGTCCCTTGCTGCACCGGTGGGTACTTGTACTCCGTGGTACCACTCTCACGTTGGAGGACATACATGTACTAAGTTTTGTCCAAGTGGCGACGATAGATGTGACTCTGGCAGGTGATGGCCTCCCAGGTGACATCTTTCTCCGCGTCAACTTGTGTTGCTCGGCAAGCTGGAGAGTGGTAAATCTTAAGCAGCTGATTCTCTTGTATAATCCTCATCTCCGAACTCCATTCTTCCCTCTTCTCACGGATGGTCCTGGTGGAGTTATAGTGGATGATTAGCTTGCCCGTATTGCCGGCGGCTTCGAGCATACGCCGAAGACGGCGCAACAAATCTCCTACTGCCAATCCATAGGAAAGGTACGTCACTGGACGACTCTCCTCTCTTTCGGCAAGGGCAACTACGGGAACTCTCCCTTTTGTGGACTTACGAGCGGTGCGAATCATGCGAACCATCTAAAACAAAAGAATTTAAAATTAGGTTAGATAAATTCTCAAACAAAAATCCTATTTTGATGAAAGTTGGGGTAAGATGAAGAAAATAACTCCTTTAATAACACTTTTCCACCCACACCTTGGAAAATAGTTTTTAAGAAAATAGGGCCCTTAACTACGTCCATTTCTACCTAGGTCCACGTTCCTACGGGCAACCTTGGCTCTGATACCACCTCTGTCACACCCGGTTTTTCTGAAGAACAACCAAGTGAATATCACATGTATGCCAGGATCATTTTCTCATACATGTGATGACAAATAGTGAAGCATCATTTATTACAAGCCAGGTGTCGAATATATGTAGGTCTTACATAGTAAATGTCTCGATGGACAATAATAAGTTCATCACAAGTAAATAAACTAGCAGCGGAATATTATTCTTTAGGGCTCCATCACAGGCGTTGCCCGGGGGTCTTCATGAACCTAAAATCCTTCCTCGGGTCCAAAGTCTTGGTCATTATACACCACCTCATTATCTTGACCTGAGCAGCAATATAAACCAACAAATATGCAAGGTTGAGTACCAATGGTACTCAGCAAGTGTGGGAAAATTATATCATGCATGGCTAGAACAAGGAGAGGTTGAACTCATGGTTAAAGCACTACGCAATTAATACCTATCACCTTAGCTTATTAAGCACCTACATTACTACACAGGTGAAATGGTCCAAATCTCCCATCCCATCATCATAACCAAATAACCATAACATTATTTCCAATGTTAAGCTCCCCGCTTAACTTCCAAAACCATCAATCTTCTAATCATGAATAAGTCCAGGCCGCTCTTAACCGTGAGCACGGCTGTCAAGACAGTTTTGACTCTGCAGAGTTTGTACCACTGTACCCACAAGTAGTGATTTCATCACCCGTTGCCGGGTGGACTAAAAGAACCTCCATTATGCCAGTGGCTACGATCCACATTCACACTTCCCAGGTGTGCAGCCAGGAGATCACTACGAAGCCTTTACAAAGGGATTCCCGACGAGCGTGGGCCCACTGAGGTTTTACCCCTAACAGCATACAAGAGGCTCCAACCCCGCTGCAGTGGCCCCCTCTTGAGCCTTGCGGTTCATATGGTAGTCCAGCTGACACCTACTCCCCGCACCATCCAACACACCCATACTACGCCGGGGATACACCTAATTAATTGGCCAAGCTGCCCCATCTCAGCATGTGGTTGGCACTGTAAAGCCGGGTTACATGCTCCATGAACCGGTCCTTAGGATCCAGGCAAGTACTAAACACAAACCCAAGTCTCGTGCACCCAGCACACAACCAAAACATCCAACTTGCCTTGATCCCTACCTCTACATAACTCACAATGTCTCATTCAAGAGTATGGTAATATAAACTGATGATTCTCATTTCCCAAATATCCCATTCTAAGCAGGGCTAAGCATATGCATGTGTATAAATGACATGACAAAATAAATCCCAACCCAAGCTTCAAGGAAACAAGGTAATGCAATTCTAGGGAAACTTCCTAGCATGGGTTTCATATTTCATTTGACAATGCAAATAATTCTATCTACTCATCCTAGCATAGGATCAAAGTGGTCAAGGACACTTGCCTCCTTCTTGCTGCTCTTGAAATTGGTAGTCCTGATCTTGGAAAGGATTAACTTGCTCTTGAGCAGGTTCTACTTCATACCATCACACATAGCAAAAGAAAAACAACAATCATAAGACATAGTTCACACTTCTACTTCATACAAACCACACATTCATATTTATGAAAGTCATTCACCATTATATGTGTTGTGGTTACTCTATGTGTGTTGATTTGTGGCTTGCATGCACTTTTAATCATGTGTATATGATTCCTACTTTTGTGTCCACATTTATACTTGCATACAATGTGCCTTCACAATTTCTATCAACCCTAAACTGAATTCTTTGTATTTTAGAAACTCCATTTATCATTTACTAGTTTCTATATTTTCAGATTTATATTCCTATGCATAATTGTGTATTTTATTATTAAATTAGTAATTCACATTACCTAAACAGATTAGGTTCTGGTCCTAAATAATTTAATATCATATTTTACCTTGGCTTCTGATGTATACTATTTCATAATTATTTTCCCTATTTTTCTTTAACTATTCTTTACTTAAAAATGTGTCCCTATACTATTAAATGTGAATAATAGATGAAACAGATTTATTTCAGCCCAAAAATATATTTTTATCTCACTCCAAAGTTTTCTAAGTACTGAGAAAGTTTTTAATTAATTTTGACAATTATGTTTGTCCCCCTTTTAATTTTTAAACACTAGTTACATATTCAATTTTCTAAATTAAATACTAAACAAGGCTAAAATAATGAATTCACCCCATTACAGGGTCTATAATATTATTTTCATAATTTCCAGGGGTCTATCTACACTTATCAGAGGTGTTTTTCCTAATTTCTATTAAGTCCAGGGGTTAAAACTGATTTTTAAATGGATTTACATGATTTTCTGGAGTTCCAGGGACTAGATCTGAAGTTTCCGGGGCTAGCTCTCAATTCCAGAGAACCCCAGGGGGTAGCACGTAAGAACTCCAGTCTTTAAAACGCGGGGTCGACGTGGACCGTCCGATTTTAAACCGACGGCTGAGATTATATCATCGAACCGGTACGCGGGGTTTTAAAGTCTACCGTGCGATTTAAAATAAACGGCGCACATGCGGCCACGTCGCTCTGATCGAACGCGGGCGGCGCTGCCGGCGGCGCACGGCGGCGGGAAGCGGCGATCTCGCCGGAAAGTTTCGGATCCTCGAGAATTCTGCCTAGAACTGTGATCTTATGGCCTAGATCGGTAGAGGGGAGGTCAGGGATCTCACCTCGGGGGTTTTCTCGAGCTCGGGGGTCCTGGAAAGTGATCGGCGGCGAGGTCCGAGGCAAAACCACGGCGAAGCTCGTCGGCGCTGTGTTTGCACCGTAACTCTCCGAGTTTTCTGCACCTGCAAAGTTCTCCGGAGGCGGTGGATCAAGACCAGCGAGTTAGATCAGAGTTTCCGAGCTTAGATCGGCCAGAATTCGCCGGCGAAGTCTCGGTGCTCACCGGAGTGAAAATCGGCGATCGCGTGAGAAAAACTGATCGGATCGGGGGTTTTTATAGCCGGGGGAGGGCGGTGGGTCTGTTGTGATCGAGTTGGAGTCCTCTGGGTCCAGAATTCGGCTGCGGGACGCGATTTCCAGATCGGTTGCGATCGCGCGCGCGGGAGAGAGTCCGGGGTCGCGGGGTTAGGGATGACATGTGGGTCCCACCCGTCAGCGAGGGGCAGCGCGGCGCGCGCGGGGGCGGGCTGGCGCGGGGGTTTGCTGGGCCGGCTGGCGGTTTCGGCCCACTGGCCAGTTTTTTTCCCGATTCCTTTTTTTCTTTTTCCATTTCTTTTCTGTTTTGGGTATAATTTGAATTCCAGTTTGAATTTGAATTTTTGCAAAACATGCAACACGTCCAAAAATTTCTAAAATCCCCTCTGAACATGGTTTAGGGTTTTAAATCAAAATTTGGGTTTTGACTAAAAATTTGGGGTATTACATAATAGTTCAATGCAGCATATTCATTTGGCTTATTTCACTTCTTACTACGTCACAGCGCAGTGAACAAGCAGTACTCAAATAACCGCGAGGGACGGTGATTGCAATCAGGAAACACCCGGATAACACGTCACATACACCCACATTCAAAAGTGTGGTTCTCCACACCTTCCTACTCTGTTGTATGCAACAACCTTTCAAAGGCAACCCAAATTCCGAACCGGTCCATCTGTAACGGGCACGAGGTCCCCGCGTGGAGCGTGTCTGTGCCCACTGGCAGATTTACACCTTGCTACCCTCAACCAACTCCTATAAAACGGTTGGGTAAGCCTCAGCACCCAGGTTAACCAATTACATCGGTTTCCTGTTCCCATATGTCAGTATGCATCCGGTACTGTTTGATACTTGTCCAGCAGAGCCGCACACGGCTCGGTCCTCAATCGACACCAACAGGGCTACGCACGTGAGACCTCCGCTCACTGCATCCTATCCCCCCTGCTGGGTCTCAGTTTCACAACTTAAGCCATTCTCTACCTCTTCTCATCCCGTGTGATAAAGTCTTATCTCGCGAGTAGATTCCAACCACTCGACTTCTACCGTGATCCTAAGAGCATTAGCATAGCATTCTCTACTTGTCAGGTTTGTAAACTACCCAACCCTCCATAGGATTTAAAGGTTATGCAAGTGGGGTTTCAATCACCCTAACTCTAATTCAAGCATTACACCCTAGACATAAGTGATACAAATGAAAACTTTGTAAAAGTACTTAAATGCAAATCGGCGCTTGCCTGGTTGTGAGTCAAAGGAGAAGTTAGCGTCGGGTGGGAGGACGTCCAACGGCTCCGGCGTATCCTCAACTTCGGTCACTATATGAAATGTAACAAAATATATGCATAAGTGCTTAAGGAATTATAATAAGTAAACTTCTATTCATAGCTACTGCTATTTAGGATCCTTAATTGGCTTTGGGATTTTTGCAGTGGATACTAGACTCTCTAAGGATGATCTGGGCACAATTTGGAGAAATTTCATTGCACGTTGTGGTCTCCAAAATTCCCACAAGTACAAGGATCCTCTGAATTTTGAGCCCAAATTTGGAGTTTTAACATATCTAACAGTGGAAGATCTAATTAGGGTAAGTCCCCATGGTTCTAACAAAGTTTGTTTCACCATTTTTGGAGCTACCAACAGAGAGATATGAATTTTTGAAGTTGGACAGAAATGCTGAAAATGTCTCTGTTTATTTTCCCCATTTTTCAGAGACATAAAGCATTGACACCACATTTGGCCAAGCAAATGAGGTCCAATGCCACTGAAATTTTTACTGGAGTTCAAGGAATTTTGGAAGAATGTCCTTCCCCAAAAGGATTTAGTAAAAACAATTCTACAGAAATTCCTGGGCATTTTCATGGCAAGAATTTTGTTCCTCTGTGAAGTACTCCTTATGAGGATTCCAACAACATGGGTCTCACCCTTTTTGGAATTCTCTACACAAAGTTATGGATTTTTCAAATTTCAATAACTTTCTGTTTGAAGTTTTAACAGAGAACTCAAAGGGGGACCCACGGGTCAGATGTTTCTTCAACCTCCTGGCAGAGAACGCGCGTGCACACCGGCGCAGATCGTGGTGCGGCTCATTCTCCCTCAATTCTCCACCGTTTTTGCTCTAGTTTCGCCCTACACGACCGTCGGAACGTGGCACAGCTGCCGGGCAAGGTCTCACCTCATGAAAATAGCCGGGAGCAGGTTGGCATCGGCGGCGGCGCTCGGTGGCGCGGCATCGACACGTTCCGGCATGTCCCAAGATCCTCCCGACGATATAAATTGCCCTAAAGCATCCCTAGTGATCGGGGAACATGGAACGCATGCCAAACCTTGCAGCAAATGGCGGGAAAAGAGGGTTCACCGGAGGACCGGCCCGTTTTTGCCGGCGGCGGCGAATTCTCGTCGCCCGGGGCATGGGATGGACTGTTTGCTTCGGTCTTAAGTGTGGGAGGGCGCTAGAGGATGTAGTTGCTATGGATTGAACCGAAGAACAAATGATCATGTGTGTTGGACGAATTTCCCAGTTTGGTTTTGATTGGTTCTTCACGTGTACCGGCGCCAAAACACAAATTCCGGCGAGCCGGCAGTGGGAACGAGCAAGGGGACTACGGGAGCATGATATACACACCTTGGCACACCTTAGGGAGGCGTTGGTCGTGCGGGAGAGGCGTTGGACTGGCTGAAAGACGAGGAGCAACGGCGCTCTGTTTTCTCCTGGTGAAGAACAGCTCGGGCACTGCGAGGGGAGGCCGGGGACGAGCTGAGGAGTGGTGGAACACGTAGAGGAGTCACCGGGCGCAGCTCCTAGGGGTATCAACCGGTGCTAGGGTGGGCTGGAGGGTGCTGAACGACGATCACAGAGCGGCAGGGCGCTGTTCTTGCTGAGCGCTCGTGCAAAGGCTGAGGTTGCTTCGGGGAAACGTGGAGGAGAAATGCATGGTGCTGCTGCTTTGGTCACCCTCGCGCACGAGCTGACCTCGGGAGCAAGCAAGGCAAGCAGCTCGGTGGAAGCAGTGCAGCTCGGTGGCGCGTGGTGATCACCCGAGGGCAGCAAAACAGTCGGTTGTATTGGATGTGTGGCTGACAAATGGGTCCCAACACCTCATTTCTTAATCAAATTTTCCACAGATCTTTTTACCACATCTACTCAAACTTGAATGCTTTACTTCACCTCAAAGTCATGGTTTGAAATGTTGAATTCAAATGATTTGAATTCTGGTGTGGAGTTTGAATTGAGTTTGGTTATTTGAATTTGAAATGGAATTTGAATTATTCATTTGCATTGTTCAAAGACATAGCAAACCAGCTCCAATATCTCTGAATTTTGTCATGGCTGCTAATTCAAATGTGGAGAACACATTTTTTGGAACCAAATTTGCATATTGAGGATATTGGGATTTGAAACTGAAATTTAAATTCAGATTAGAGGGCTTCCTCTTTTAATTCCAAACAAATATTAAAACCCCTCCAAATGAGCCAAAATTTGGAAGGTTGAATATTTGCAATATGAAGACCCAAGTTATGAATTTATATCTCCATGTTGGAAGTTTTTGGGAGGTTTGAATCATCACTTTGAACTCACACCGTTATAATTCAAAGTTTTACTTCCCCTCATTTTTCCTAAGTGTACATGTGTTGAAATTCTTGCTACCATTTCTTGGGAATTTTACATCCCCCCTTAAAAAGAATCTCGTCCCGAGATTCCAAAAGAAAAGCAAAGTGGGGAAATTTTACCGGGTATACGATGATAGCAAGTCTGGATAATTTGTTCGTAGATAGTCCTCGCTTTCCCATGTCGCCTCATCAGCAGTATGGTTACTCCACAAGACCTTGTAAAACAATAAGGTTTGGTTTCTTGTGGCGCGAGTCTTTTCATCGATAATCCAGATCGGATACTCCGTGTACGTGAGGTCCGGTTGAAGAACTTCTATGTCTTCAGTGCGGATTTCAGCCGAGGGTTTGAGGCACTTCCTCAGCTGAGAGATGTGGAAGAAGTTGTGAATTCCTGCGATCGATGCCGGAAACTCTATGCAATAGGCCACGGGTCCGCATTTTTCAATGATGGCGAACGGACCAATGAATCATGGCGCAAGTTTGCCCTTCACTCAGAAACGATGAACTCCCTTCATCGGAAACACACGGACATAAACATGGTCCCCGATGTCGAAGTGGAGAGGACAGCGTATTTTATCTGCATAGCTCTTCTGACGAGATTGAGCAGCTTTGAGGTTGACTTGTATTAATCTCACTCGTTCTTCAGCCACATTCACAAGTTCAATGCCGTAGATAACTCGCGCGCCGGACTCGCACCAGTTGAGAGGTGTGCGGCATTTCCGGACGTAGAGAGCTTCATACGGCACCATCTTGATGCTAGCTTGATAGCCATTGTTATAAGAAAACTCCGCCAACGGTAAATGATCGTCCCAGTTTTTACCGTGGTGAATGGCACAAGCGCGTAGCATGTCTTCAAGCACTTGATTCACCCGTTCGGTTTGACCATCCATCTGCGGGTGATATGCGGAGCTTCGGATCAGTTTGGTCCCCAATGACGCGTGCAGCTGTTCCCAAAACTGAGCGACGGACAACGCACCGCAATCTGAAATAATGGAGCGGGGAACACCGTGCAAGCACAAGATCCTTGCAATATACAACTCCGCATATTGCTTGGCCATGTACTTTGTATGTACGGGGATAAAATGAGCCGACTTGGTTAGTCGATCGACTATTACCCAAATCGAGTCATGATTGTGAGACGTGAGAGGTAAACCAACTATGAAGTCCATGCTGATATCCTCCCTCTTTCACGCTGGAATTTTCAATGGTTGCAGCTGTCCGTCCTTACCCATATGGTCGGCTTTCACCCGCCGACACGTATCGCATTCAGATACGTACTTTGCAATTTCTCTTTTCATCCGTGTCCATCAAAACCTGGTTTTCAGATCCTGGTATATCTTGTTGCTGCCCGGATGAATAGAATACTTGGACAAATGAGCTTCGTCCAAGATTTTCTTACGAAGCTTCATGTCACGGGGTACCACTATACGGTCTTTAAACCATAGAGTGTCGTGTTCATCTCTTCGGAATCATTTCATTTCACCATTCTTCATCCTTCTCTGAATGTGCAACATTCCCACGTCTTTCTTCTGAGCTTCCATAATCTCCATCTCCTCTCGTATGGTAGGGACGAGAGCAAGATTATATAATGCCCCATATGGAACCAAGTACAAACTCGGTTCTCCTCTTTAAGTGGGGTGATGGATAGATGGTTGACGTGAGATTTGCGGCTTAAGCCATCAGCAACCATGTTTGCCTTTCCGGGATGGTAGTGAATCTCGATCTCATAATCTTTGATCAGTTCTAGCCATCTCCGTTGCCGCATATTCAACTCCTTTTGAGTGAATATATATTTCAAACTCTTGTGGTTGGTGTAGAGATGCACTAAGTTCCCAAGTAAATAGTGTCTCCACATTTTCAAGGCCAACACCACAGCAGCAAGCTCAAGATCATGAGTCGGATAGCGCTGCTCGTGGTTACGAAGTTGACGTGAGCCATAGGCAACCACTCTGCCTCCTTGCATCAATACACAGCCAAGCCCGATGCCGGGCGCATCACAATATACGTAAAAGGGCTTGGTTGTATCCGGTTGAGCTAACACCAGGGCTGTGGTAAGATGCTTCACCAATGCCTGGAAAGCTCCTTCACATGCTGAGTTCCAAACATATTTGATCCCCTTCTTCAACAATTAGGTCACTGGCTTAGCAAGCTTGGAGAATCTCAGTATGAATCTCCGATAATATCCCGCTAAACCGAGGAAACTTTTGACTTCATGGACAGATGTGGGGGACTTCCATTTCAGCAATTGCTCGATTTTGCTTGGATCAACTGCAATTCCTTCCGCAGAAATAATATGACCAAGAAATGGCACTTGGCTGATCCAAAACTCGCACTTGCTGAACTTGGCATAAAGCTTATGGTCTCACAATCGTTGGAGCACGATATGCAGGTGTTCGGCGTGTTCTTCTTCAGACTTGGGGTAAACCAAGATGTCATCGATAAACACCACCAAAAACTTGTCCAACTCCGGCATGAACACTGAGTTCATGAGATACATGAAATGTGCCGGGGCATTGGTGAGACCAAAGGACATGAAGAGATATTCATACAATCCGTATCTCGTCGAGAAGGTCGTCTTTGGAATATCCTCCGCTCGGACCTTGATTTGGTGATATCCGGAGCGAAGATCCATCTTTGAAAATACACTTGCACCCACAAGTTGATCGAAGAGAATATCTATGCGGGGCAGTGGATATTTATTCTTGATGGTGACGGTGTTGAGAGGTCGGTAGTCCACACACAACCTCATGGTTTCATCCTTTTACTTCACAAACAGCGCCGAGCATCCCCATGGCGAGGAACCCGGTCGAATGAAACCCTTCTTCATTAAATCATTGAGCTGCTCCTTCAATTCAGCTAGCTCATTCGGATCCATCTTATACGGTCTCCGTGATCAGTGTCGTCCCGGGTACAAGTTCGATCTTGAACTCCACATCCCTTTGGGGTGGCATGCCCGGAAGATCATCCGGAAAGACATCCGGGTATTCACGGACCACACGAATATCCTCAAGTTTTATGGCTTCCGTGTTATTTGTGGATGGAGCTTCTTGAATCGAACGGTCAAGAATAAGAACATGTGGTTCATGAAGTGGAGAGTTTAGAGGAACCACACATGGAATGACGTCAAGAACAGCACCATGGCGATGTATCTATGACATTCCTAAAATGACATCAAGTTTTTGACTCTCTAATAAATTATAGAAGTCGGGTATAGATTCCCACCCAATTGTAATGGTTCTCTATAGACCATCCTATCAGCTGTTATTTTCCCACCCGGTGAGCATATCAAGTATGAACTATTTGTGGGAATGATAGGCAATTGATATTTAATAACATAAGATTGACTTATGAAATTATGTGTGGCACCGGAGTAAAAAAGTATGACTACGGGATGATCTAAATAAGAAAACATACCCGCAAGGACGGGTTCGCCTTCCGGCACGTCTTTGATGGCTAAGTGGTGGACGTTGCCGGGTTTTTGTGCTGGTTTCTTGGGCTGATTACGGGGATGATTTGCACCCTGATATGGTGCTGCACCCCTGCCATGTCGCTGCTCGGGGCAGTCCCTCGCTATTGTACTGGACCCAAACATGTCCTAGCTCGAAGTGATATGTCAAATGCATAAATTTTTCGACTCTGACTCGCTGTTTTACAACAGCCGCTGGATGTCGGAAGGTGAAACTAATTGTTTTGGTTGAAAAAAAAACTTCAACATGGTGTTCACTGTCCAGCTTCTGGTCCAGCTGACCAGTCTGGATAATTTTCAACTGTTTTGGCCACCTTGGAGGCAAAATCTGGACTAGAGTTCCACAACAAAGTTGTAGTAGACTCAAAAAGGAATCCAGATTGTATTTATTTGCCTCCATAGCCTTCCTATATTATGAGTTATAGTTTTTACAAATTGAAAGAATTTTCTCAGGAATTTTGACAGCACCTCCTTTTCAAGTGGCTGTTTTATTCACAAAATTCCAACTATTTCTGCCCTCCAACTAGAAAAACACTGAACTACAAAGTTGTAGCAAATTTCCTATACTTTCCAACAATGTCTTACTTGACCCTTATAAATTTTTCTACAGAAAGTTGTGGTTGTAATACAAAAAATTCCAGAGAGCTTTTTTCGTCTGTCCTGTTTCTGGACAGTTCGTACTCCTCTGAGATTTTAATCCATTTGGAGGGAGATTTTGTTCTGGAGTTCTACAGAAAAATTGTATAAGACTTCACAACCCTTCCAGAATGGTATCTCATACCTCCATTGGTTTAACCAATCCTATGTTATAGCCTGTTTAAGTTCAGCAAAGTTTCTGCCGAAAACAGGGGAGATTGTTCCTAAGTCTTTGAGATTGAATCTATACTCCCAATTGACTCTTAGTTCAATATGGGAGTTCAATAACCCCTAAATTTAATCCTAAACCTCATTTTAACTCATTTCTTTGAAAATATACTTTTATGCAACTAATACTCATCTTGGTACTACGTTTCCTCACCAAAGAAAAATCCTAAGCCGGTATTCCGGCATATACGTGTCAAATGGTGGAACTAAGAACGTCACTCACGAATGGTTTCTAAATGTCATGCACTAACATGGTTAATGTACCTACAAAAGACCACACAATAATGGTGCACACAAGGGTTTTTAACATTTCAGGCAGTTCCATATCATAATAAAAATATACGGTTCGTATCATTGCCATACGGATCGTCCTTGAGTCAAGTCACGTCTCAAGGTACATGGTTGTGTTTTCACACCACACGATGGGGAACCCGAGTAGAGCGTGAACGGGTCATCACGGTTGGGAATTTTATCAACCCAACGGATACCACCTACTGCCTCATGACCGTTGAGGCATTCCGATGGCGAGCGCTGTGTATGGCCCTTTGAACATTGAACGTTCAAGAGTTGCATACTATCGTGTTGCTTACCATACGATGGGGTATTCTCACTTTTGCCTAAAGCACGTTGGAGATCAGCGTTTTCATATGCTCTCAGAACCATGGAGAGGTTCAGAGACTCATATTAACTACCGTGCCAAGCCACGGTAAACCCTATCATACTATTGCTCGTATAGAGAGCTTACCGCAATTGATCCGCCTGCGGTGGCGTACCTTACCTCTTACCTGACGTCGGAGCGTCGTTACAGAATGTATAACAAGTATGTTAGCATTTCCACCTTAATATCTACTACTATCATATACCTTATATGGGCATATTGACTAATTCTCACTCGACTACTTCTAAGTTTTCAAAACAGGCTCTTTTCGAGCGTGCTATTCCCCATGCGGCTCTGATACCATGACTGTGGGGACCACCCAGTGGTTCACCCACTCCGGGATCGCAGAGGGTGGTGCCGCGCGATGCGGCACCCAACAACACACAATAAAAGATTATGAACAACATACAAACTTTATTTTTCATAAGAACAACGGAAGTCTTTTTACAAAACTTAATTATACAGCGGAAGTATTATACATAGTTAAACTCACATACTAACTAAGCAAAAAGTGTAGCTGTCCAGCCCGGGGACGCTACACTAGCAGCACTCAAAGGAAGGTCACGGCGTCGTGCAGGGCTCCAACTCAGCCGTGTACCCCGAAGGGGGCACTGCCTCGTCCTCGGAACCCTCCTCATAGCTCTCACCTACACACAACTCAAATATTGCAACCGTGAGCACGATGGCTCAGCAAGGCTTAATCGAAAACCCTAGTCATGGAACTGTACATGCAGGGATGTATAAAATAGGATCAAGTCGTTGCAAGAAAGACACGCCTATAGGTTAATCCTTACTTTAAGTTTTATAGCAGCAGTTTAATGAGCCTTTGGCAGCCCTCACATCGGAAGTCCACAATCAAACAAGAAACGCTTTCCTCCGATGTGGTGATGCCCAATATGTAAGATAAACTTAATTAGCTCTACAACTACAGCATACAGGGTTTCAAGACATTAATAGTTCAATGCAGCATATTCATTTGGCTTATTTCACTTCTTACTACGTCACAGCGCAGTGAACAAGCAGTACTCAAATAACCGCAAGGGACGGTGATTGCAATTAGGAAACACCAGAATAACACGTCACATACACCCACATTCAGAAGTGTGGTGCTTTACACCTTCTTACTCTTTTGTATGCAACAACCTTTCAAAGGCAACCCAAATGCCGAACCGGTCCATCCGTAACGGGCAGGGGGTCCCCGCATGGAGCTTGTCTGTGCCCACCGGTAGATTTACACCTTGCTACCCTCAACCCACTCCTATAAAATGGTTGGGTAAGCCTCGGCACCCAGGTTAACCAATTATATCGGTTTCCTGGTTCCCATATGCCAGTATGCATCCGGTACTGTTCGATACTTGTCCAGCAGGGCCGCACACGGCTCGGTCCTCAATCGACACCAACAGGGCTACGCACGTGAGACCTCCACTCACTGCATCCTATCCCCCCTGCTGGGTCTCAGTTTCACAACTTAGCCATTCTCTACCTCTTCTCATCCCGTGTGATAAAGTCTTATCTTGTGAGTAGATTCCAACCACTCGACTTCTACAGAGATCCTAAGAGCATTAGCATAGCATTCTCTACTCGTCAGGTTTGTAAACTACCCAACCCTCCATAGAATTTAAAGGTTATGCAAGTGGGGTTTCAATCACCCTAACTCTAATGCAATCATTACACCCTAGATATAAGTGATACAAATGAAAACTTTGTAAAAGTACTTCAATGCAAACCGGGGCTTGCCTGGTTGCGAGTCAAAGGAGAAGTTAGCGTCGGGTGGGAGGACGTCCAACGGCTCCAGCGTATCCTCAACTTCGGTCACTATATGAAATGTAACAAAATATATGCATAAGTGCTTAAGGAATTATAAGAAGTAAACTTATATTCATAGCTATTGCTATTCAGGATCCTTAATTGTAAGGGCCTCAGTTTTTAGACACATATTTAAAGTGTTCATCACCACACACACACCTCATTTGAAGCAAGTGGATGAACACATTTGAAGAGCAAGTAACCACCATCAACATGTTCATTAGAGAACAGACTCACATGTTTCAAAAGTGGTATTTCCCACATGTGATACATAGGGGCTGGGCATATGAAAACTCCTACACATTGCTAGGAATGTCCATGCCAAGTTTCACCCAAATGCAAAACCTTTTTGAGGTCATTTTGGGTATAGCTAGAAAGAGGGCAGTTTGAACTCAAATCCAAATTCAAACTATTTCATCCCATAAATTCAAAAGTGGGAGGCATATTCTTACTCAGCACATTTCTGTGAGCTTACACACCAATTTTCACTCCATTTGGAGTTGATCTTGACATGAGCTAAGTGGGGCAAATTCAAACTTTATTTGAATTTCAAACTGAACATGTGCTGAAATTTATCCAAACCAAACCCAATTTGAATTCTAATCAATTCAAATGGCTCAAGGGTAGATAATTCAAACCACCATGGGCTTTGTGGGAACTACTGTTTACAACAGTGAATTGGAGTTAAGTTTAGGGGTTAAAATTGAGAGTGGGACCCACATGTCATAGGGCAAAGATGGGTGACTTGCACACAAAGTCACAGCCTCGGTGGGAAATTCCACCGAGCAGCTGCCGGGTGTGCCACCGAGAAGGAACCGGCGCCACCAGCTGCTTCCTACTTCACACGCTGGCGCCCGGGGCGGCCTTCTCGTGCCCCCACACGACCCTCACCGCCTCAGCCGAACGAAGACCCGGCTGCCTTCTTATCCCCGCGGGCGACATCGAGCAGCGGCATTGTTTTTCCCCAAGCTCTCGGTCGATCGGGAAAAACGGAGCAAACAATCGTGCCCTCGCCTCCCAAAGCTACTAAGCAGCACCCTGAGCTCAAGCACCACTCTCCAGACGCCTAAACCACCGGGTTTCGGCCTCTGTTCCCGTGATCAACGACGACCGCCGCGACTTAGTTCAAGAACGGCGATCGGTCTCACGTGGGCAGCACACCACAGCCACTTCCACGGCCGAGCAAGGGCGGCAAAAGGAGCGCACGGACTCCACGCTACTTCCACCTGAAGCTCAAGCCACGCCGTGAGCTCTCGCCGGTGAATTCCGAGATTTTGCTCCGGCGGCCTCAACCCGAGCTTCCGGTACGGTTCCTTAAAATTCTTCTTCTCTACTCCTCCTTATGTTGTCAAACTTTGCACGTGTATGCTGGATTAGCCGGCGATCAATTATCCTTTAGCATCCATCACATGAAAACGCCTCGGAGCGGCGGAATTCAAGCTCTACTAAGGGTGTTCGCCGCGGACCCGTTCGGTCGCACGGTGAAACCATATTTGCGGACACCCCGAGCTACTCTGAGGTTGTGCGGAGCTTCCTTGAGCTGCACTGGTGGTGTAGAGCCCATCGGTGCAAGTATTGGCGGGCCAGAGATCTCAGGCGACGGCGCCGAACCACAGCAGTAGCCGCCGCACGTCGCCGAGCTGGTTCATTGCAGCAAGCAAGTTTTATTTCACAAACATGATCAAAACAGCAACTATCTCTAGGTGAGTTAGATCCCAACATAACCAAGTAATTCATCATAATTTCTTTATCATTATTCAACATATATCAAGCCTCAACCAGCCAATACTCTTTTTCAAGTTCATCTCATACTCATAGATACTCATGACCATCTAATTTTCATAGCACCGAAACCAAACTCATTGCCATGACTCAAAACAGTCCCAAAACCATACCCGAAAAACCATCCAATTTTTGCCTCTAATCATGGAAGTTTGCCATGTGCTTGTAACCGGAAGCACGGCTATCATGATAGTTTTACACTCTGCAGAGGTAACACCACTTTAACCATAAGTTCGTGATTTTGTCACCCGTCAGCGACTAGAGAAACCTCCATTATGCCACTACACATCCATTGGTGTATGGCCAAGAGATCACAAAATAGCCTTTACAAAGGGGCTACTAGAATGTACGGATCCACTAAGGTTTCGCCGGCAGGCTCGAATCTTCATTCTCCCACCCACGGGCTCCCTGTTGTGCCATGCAGTTCCCAGGATAGTCCTCCTCGACTCCCATTCCCCGCACCATCCAATGGTCCATAACAAACTAGCAACGCACCTAATTAGTCAGCTAAGCCGCACCCATATTTGGCCTCGTGGTGGCACTGTTTTCCTGGCATATTCTCGCATGAACCGGTCCTTAGATCTACGGCAAGAAAATCACCATCTCATTTAGCAAAATCCACGAACCAAGCTTGCCTAGATCTCCCTGATTCCATGCTCATTAACATCATGATGTTCTCATCATATTTATCATATGAGTGCAGTAGCTAACCATGTTTTATTTCAGTTTTCCTGTATCCCGTAAATTAAACAAAGCAAAAAGGAAAAACAATCATACCCGACTCAACAATTTTCCCAGCGACAAGGGTGGCTAACAAAACTAGTAAACTCCTATAAGAGGGTTTCCCATCAAGTTGACACGAGCATGCAATTTTTATAAACAAAACAGTTTCAAAACTTAGTTTCAATATGGTCAAGAGGCACTTGCCTTGCTCCCGCGGTTCGTGTTGCTCAAGCGTCTCGAAGTCTTGGTGCTGTAATTCCTCGTAGACAGCCTCTTAAGCGTGTCCTTCTACTCACGATCACGCACATACAAAGATCACAGCAGTCAATTATCATGCACTAACTTTACCCAAGATGCAATGAGGTGCATGAATGCAATTCCTATGGTACAGTTAATAAAAATCAGTTTGCACGTGTTCTTGCAAGTTTTAGTAAGCTTCCACGGGGTTTTATGATGAACAAGGCCGCTGGGTTCAAGTGTGGACGTGGTTTCGATCTTGACTCAATTTGTAGATCAATTCAACCGTCAAAACTTGATCAAAACATGGTCTGCCCACATCCAGAAATTTCTGCTCGCAGAGGGTGGAGAAAACAGGTCCATAGCAACAACGGCGACGTGGTAAGAGGGGTAACGGAGACCTACCTCTCTTCTTCCTCCACTCCTCCTTGCGGCAGGACTCTCTTCCTTTCAATGGCAGCATCTGGGGTCTTTCCTTGGAGAATTGTAAAGCTGTGGCTAGGGCAGAATGTCGGGGGCTTCTTCTCCGGCGACGGCGAGGCGTGGCAGAGCGTCGACGGCGGCCAAACCTCAGCAGGGGCGGCAACCAAGGCTTGGCAGCAGAGAGTGGGGGCGGCAACCAAGGATTATGGGGCTGGGGGTGGTGGCTAGGGGGAGGGTTTTATTTATAAGAGGGAGAAAATACCTAGGGGGGCAAGGATTTTAGCAACTCGTTTATCCAAGGGCTGAGATTTAATTTGGGAAGAGGTGGGAGCTAGGGGATGTGATTTAATTGTTTATTTTCCACCAAGGGCTGAGATTATTTGGGGGGAAAAGAAAATCCAAAAAAATAGAAGGGGGTGGCTAGGGTTCCCCCTTTAGGTGGTGCGGCCAAGGGGGAGGGGGCCGGCTAGGGCTTTCCCCCTTATGGGGTGCGGCCAAAATTCCCCCAAAATTCAGGGAAAATTCCCTAGGGGGAATTTTAGGGGAAATTTAGGGGGAAATTGGGGGGGATTGGGGAAAAAATTGGGGCGGCCAGATTTGGCTATTTTATTTATTTTTTATTTTTCTTTTATATATATTTTCATTATTTCCAATTTTATGTCTTTTTATTATTTTATTTTTTTCTATATTCCTCTCTTTATTTTATTCTACTTTTTAAATGCTTCTCTACAAGAAAAATGTTGCATGGTAGTAAATTTGAGGGTGTTACAACAACGCTACAGGATCCCGGTGACACATCGTCGGAAGATCTCATCCTCTATGAGGATGAACGTATTGGCTCTTCGTGCGATTCGCCGAGCCTCGGCCTCCTCGACGGGGAGTCTTCCGTTTGTCGGGTACTCGACATATGGGGCCTGCCATCCTGGTTCGGCAATGTTTGCCTGGAGGTCGGGCTCGGTTAGGCAACTTGGTCACGTTTCTTCAACGTGGGCGGATGGTTGGATGAGGTCGATAATGAACACACCTGGGGGTGGGGCCTCGCGGCTGGAGGCGAATTTGGCCAACACGTCGGCCGCGCTATTGTCCCGTCTCGGGATGTGGGAGAGCTTGAGCCCTTTGAACCTGTCCTCTAACTTCCACGCCTCCCGACAGTAGGCCTCCATGCACGCATCATGACAGCTCGACTCCTTCATCATCTGGTTGATCACAAGCTCGGAGTCGCCACGTACGTAGAGGCGTCACACTCCAAGCTCGGACACGATGTGAAGTCTGTTGAGGAGTGCTTCGTACTCTGCAACATTGTTGGTTGCCTTGAAATGCAGTCGCCACGTGTACTGGAGCCGATCCCCTTCTAGAGAAACGAAGAAGACACCGTTTCCTGCGCCGTTAAGGGTCAACGATCCGTCAAAATACATTGTCTAGTACTTACAACAGGTCGGGCTCGGGGACACTTGGGCCTTCGTCCATTCAGCGACGAAGTCGGCTAGGGCCTGGGACTTCATCGCTGTTCGGGCGACGTAGGTTATGTCGTATCCCATGAGATCCAGTGCCCATTTTTCTATCCTTCCGGACAAGTCCCAGCTGTTGGTGATCGCCCCAAGCCTGTGCGTAGTTACCACCCGCACCTGGTAGCTTTGGAATAGTGCAGGAGCTTCCGCTTTGTTATAAGGATGGCATACAGAAGCTTTTGCACGTGGGGATAGCGTGTCTCAAAGTCGGACAGCGCGTTGCTCACGAAGTAGACCGGCCTTTGGACCCGGTGGTCGTGCTCGGGCTCTTCCCACTCTACAACAAGGGCGGTGCTGACTACTTGATTGGTGGCTGCGATGTAGAGGAGCGGCTCGTCCGGCTATGGTGGGGCCAGTATTGAGGGGGGGGAGGGGGTTGGTGAGGAAGACCATAAGATTTTCAAGGGCCTTTTGAGCTTCCTCCGTCCATCCGAATGGCTGGGACTTCTTTAGGAGTCAATAGAAGGGCAGCCCCCGTTCCCCCAGCCGAGCGACAAAACGGCCCAGGGCTGCTAGGCATCCCATCAACCTTTGGCCTTTGACGTTGCTGATGGTACCCATGTTGGCAGTCGCCATGATCTTCTCGGGGTTGGCTTTGATGCCACGCTCCGAGATAATGTATCTGACCAGCTTCCCTCAGGGGACGCCGGACACGCACTTCTCCCGGTTGAGCTTAATGTTGTTTTTGTGGAGATTAGCGAAGGTCTCCTCGAGGTTGAGGATGAGGCTGGACGCCTTCTTTGATTTTACGATGACGTCGTCAACTTAGACCTCAAGGTTTCGACCGATCTGCTGCTGGAAACATTTCTGCAAGCACCGCTGGTATGTTGCTCCCGCATTTTCAACCCAAAGGGCATCCTCACATAGAAATAGGAGCCGAAGGGAGTGATGAACGTTGTTTCCCACCGTTCTCCTCCGCAGAGGGCGATCTGGTGATATCCTGAGTAGGCATCAAGGAAGCACAGGGATTCGCTCCCTGCGGTGACGTCGATGACCTGATCGATGCGAGGCAACGGGAAGGGTTACGCCTTGTTCAAGATCGTGTAGTCAACACACATCCTCCATTCTACGCTCTTCTTCTTGACAAGCATAGGGTTGGCTAGCCACTCGGGGTGCTGTACTTCTTTGATGAAGCCGGCTGACAGGAGTTTGCTGATCTCCATCCCAATGGCTTGTCACTTCTGTTCGTCGAAGTGACGCAACCTTTGCTTGACGGGCTGAGAGCCTGACTTGATGTTTAGGGTGTGCTCGGTGATCTCTCGAAGGATTCCTGGCATATCCGAAGGCAGCCAGGTGAAGACGTCTTAGTTGGAGCGCAGGAATTCGACGAGCACGGCCTCTCGTTCCTAGCCTAGGGCGGTACTCACCCGAATCATCTTTGATGGGTCTTCAGTGTCGATCCAGACCGCCTTTGTGTCTTCCGCGGGTCGGAAGGTTCCAGATGTGGCGATGTGGTCGAGCGTGCCTATCGTCATATTTTTCCAGAGCTTGCTGAGCTCCTCCGCTGCTGACGCCATCTCGCGCATGCCCTGTTCACACAGGAGAGCTTGACGTACGTTTGATCGCACGGCGATGACTCCCTTGGGGCCGGGCATCTTTACCTTGAGGTAGGTAGCTCGGGATGGCCATGAACTTCACGTAGCATGGTCGTTCTAGTATGGTTTAAAAAATGCTATCACACTCAGGGGTCTCCATGCAGAAATTTGTCTCGTCCCTGAAGGTGATGGGGAGATCGACTTCTCCGAGCTTTATCACCTGTCCGCTAGGAATGATGCCTTAGAAGGGCGCTCGGGCCGGCCGAAGATGGGAGCATGGTATCCCCATATCGTGAAAGGTCTTGGCATACAAAATGTTGAGACCGCTCCTGCCGTCTATTATTACCTTGGTAAGACGCTTGGTGCCGACTATTGGGTCCTTGATTAGGGGTAAGCGCCCAGCCTGCGGGAGATGGACAGGCTCATGACCTGAAGACTGCAGGTTCGAATCCTGTCCCCGCCTAATCACGTCAGATACTTGTACGAGTCCAGATCACCTGGGTCAAAGAATCTATGTTCAAGTCGCCTGCCTAACAAATAGACGACTGCGTACTGTAGTGAGTCTGTAAGTGCCGTTGGTCCGATCCTACCATGGCGTGGAAAGTGTTGCTGTGTCAAATCGAGATTATGTGGGTGTTCAGTCTACCGCTACGAGAGTACTTATGAAACCCGTCACAGAACTAAGGGTTTGATTTGCGACCTCCTGAACAGTTCGCATTGCTCTCTTCAGTTCAAGGCTTCCAGCAAAGACAGTGGAATGCCTTGGTAAAGCTGTTCATTCTCAACGGGAAAGGATTTCTCTATTGCAACGGGGCTAGTTTCAACAAGGTGAGCAAAGCTAGATACTTAGGCTTGTCCAGTTGTTCCACCAACCCCTGCTCCCGACCCAGGTACATTCTTCTTGGCAGCAATAAATCATATTGATGAAAAATCACCAAGGAGGCGGGGTGATCGGCCTGGTCGAACGTGGTCTTCGTCCCAGACCAGCAAAGGGGTGATGTGGTGGTTTCTATGGTGATGTCGACCTCCCGGGCGCCGCGGGAAGACGATGGAGTAGGCTTGGCCGTCTCCTCGCGGGGAGGCGGGCACCTATCGGCGATGTTCTTTCCGGAGCTGCGGATAGGCATGCCTTTTGGGGGCAAAGCAATCTGTCACCCGCCGGGAAACTGAGGGACACTCACATCATGGGCGAGTGGGTCTTGGCTCCTTGGTCACATGATTCGACTCTGGGGCGAGTAGGAGCATAATCTAGGAGGTCGTCATCGCCGGTGATGAAGTCAAGGTCGCTAAAGGATATCTTCATACCGGGCGCGAGGGTTGATTGGAATGGAGTCATCGAGGAGATGAAGAAAAGAACGTGCAGCAGTCCCCCTACCTGGCATGCCAACTATCGGCGTTCAAATTTCTGACTAGTAATCGAATGTACCACGCGTTCTATCTCGAGGTGGCCTAGCTAAGAACACAAAGGAAATATCCTTCTTCTGACAATAAGATCTACGTCCAGCTTGGGGTGTCTCTCTGTTCTTACTCAAGAATGGGGGTGGTTCTTACAAGTCCGAGAGCCTGCCCCTAAGGGGTCGACAGGTTCCTCTCTTTGTCCTCTCTCTCGCCTTCTCTTGTTTTACAGGTGAGGATAAAGTCATGGCTACAGGGACAGCTTGTCCTGTCGTATGCTTGGCAGGGCACTCGATGGATTCGCCGTATCCGCAGTCTGCAACTGCGCCTGCTCCTGTCTTGTCGTTTGGACAGACCATACAGGGCGCACGTGCACCTCACGTATCACTCTGCTTGGGTTCCGTCGGAGGTGATGAGAATTCAATGCCGTAGCCTAGGATGGAAGTCGAGTGCCTCCCCACTCGGCCTGGGTGGTGCCTCCTCCGAATTGAAGGTTACTTGCTTCCCGCCTACCCGAGGTAGAGCTCAGGCCTTTGTTTTGGAATCTTCCCTTCGTCTTCCCCCAAGGGCGAGGCCCGCGCCTCACCCCAAGGGTCGGGTCCGGGCTATCCGTCCTACCCGCTCTGCCTTCTCCTGAGCTCGAGCTTGGGTCCGCTCCTTCATCGCTGGCCGAGGAGAGGCTTCCCGTTTCCCCTATGGAGTTAGATTCCAGAGCCCCATCAGACATGCTCAAAGCCGATGTAGAACACACTATAGATCAAAACCTTCATCGGCAGATCCAATCTACCGTGCAATGAGTGCAAGATGAGGTGGGGGGCAAGCGTGTAGAGATCAACATGAGTAGTGCAGCAGGGAATGTAGCCAGCACTTCGTCACTTTGCATGCCACCAACGTACACACAAGCTAGGCAACCAATCATGAAGGTGCAGCAACCATACCAAACGGTTGAATATGGACCTGCCATCCCACCCACGGGGAGTGGTGTACCGCTCGGGCCAGTACCTGATGCGTACTTCCCTCCACCACCTCTACAACCTGCACCTTGCAACCTACTTGAACCTCCCATGCCACAGAACAACACACCACACGTTGAACTTAGACATCAAGTGGCTAGAACACTTAGAGAGCTCGGGATAGCAACCAGAACAGGCATTAGAATCTACCGGAAGCATTACCCCGACCACTATGAAAATGTCCCGTATCCTAGGGGCTTTAGGGTGCCGGATTTCTCTAATTTCAGTGGGGAGGATTCAAAAACTACTCAAGAACACGTAGGCCAATTCCTGATCCAGTGCAATGATATAAGAATCACAGATGTACAACGGATCAGATTGTTCCCCTTGTCCCTAACCGTCATGGCCTTTAGCTGGTTTACCTCCCTAGCTCCCGATTCTATCTAAACTTGGTCGTGCTTGGAACAAAAGTTCCACGAGTACTTCTTCAGTGGTGAGATCCAACTAAGATTGTTCCACCTAAAAGTAATAAGGCAATAACACAATGAACTCGTGACCAAATACATCAAAAGGTTTAGGGAGACTAGGAACAAATGCTTTAGCCTAACCATAGGGGAAAGGATTTGACCGATCTAGTGTTTGCAAGGCTCCTACCGTACCTTGGGGAGAAGATGGATGATGTCGAGTTTGGAGACGTCAACCAGGTCCTGCAGTGAGCTGTGGCACAAGAGAACCGAGCCAGAGAAACTAAGGTACAAGGCCGGTTCAAGGAAATCAACCACAGAGACCGAGTGAAGCAACATGCTAACCAGCTCGGGGAAGACTCAGCCAGTGACGATGAGATGGAGGTGTGTGTGGCGGAGTGGTTGAAAACCACAAGAACAAGCCCCTGGCTTGCACATTCTTGAAGCCTAGGCTCGGGAAGAAGGAGGAGATGAAGTTCAACTTCGATGTAATGAAGTGTGACAAGCTCTTCGATGTGCTCTTGCAAAACCGGGTGATCAAGCTCAAGAACGGCCATGTTATCCCATCACACGAGCAGCTAGCCAACAAACACTATTGTAAGTGGCAGAACTATTACTCTCATTCAACTAACGAGTGCAACTTCTTTCAATGACAGGTAGAATCGGCTCTCAATGATAGCCGGTTGACACTCGGTGACAGCCACCAGATGAAGCTTGACACCGAACCCTTCCCTATCAACATGGTGAACCTCGAAGGGAAGAAGATCCTTGTGAGGACTGATCAGGCATCGACAACTAGAGGAAAGAATGTGATAGTGTATGATGATCTAAGAAAGAAGATGATCAAACCCCGGAACCCTGAGGTCGGCATATGGAAGCTCAATGAACCAAGAAAGATCACTCAATTCAAGCCAACCTCAGAGTATTTGATCACCAAATACCTCAGGAGGAAGCCACGAAAGAGTGTCTTCTATAGGTTGAGATATCACAATGGCAACAGGCTTGTGATCACCTCCAACCGAAGCCTTGGAATCACTCTCAGCAGAACCGGGTTTGGGAGTCATCAGTACACCGAGAAGCTAATGATTTCCCAAGGAAAACTGCCTTCCCAAGGGACTCGGGGGCACAGGTTGGGAACCATCGGAACCGGGAGAAACCAATGGTTTTCCAAGGAAAAACACCCTCCTGAGAGGCTCGGGGAGACCGGGCATGGGAGAAGCAGATAAGTAAGCGAGGAAGCCGTGCCAACACATAGAAATCGAGGCAAAAACCACTAGGGAGCACTCATTCTTCCACCCCACCTCATAGACATGCCGGGTAGACCCAAGCTGAGAAAAACATGAGAACAGGGCACCAAGTACTGATGATTGGGTCAGTACCTTGTGTGATCCAAGGTGATTTGCCCCCTAGCAACCCGAGAAGTGAAGGCCAATTCACAACACAAGGCTTGGGTAAATGGCACAAGGTTGGCAGTTCCAACACCAAGAAGAATGCTGGTCCAAGCAAAACCGAGAGAACCAAGGCTGATCTAGGGCCTCCTATCAAACGTTCTCTGTTGATGTCTCCTGAGGGAAGAGTCATCATCATACCAGGAATCACGCCAACACCCAACCATGAGGGACAAAGGCTGGTTGAACATGCATGGCCACATGAACTTGAGGCATCAACCGGCCAGCCCAAAACAGCTTCAACAAGGCTTAACAGATGGGATGTAAAGACAGAGGTGGTAAAACCAAGTATGATCAAGGCAACTGCTCCAGGAGCGAAGCCAGATCTCAATGGTGTCCCATAGGGCTCAACAAGAATTAGAAGAGACGTGTGAAATGGCTGAGGGCTCTGGAACTTGCTGAGAAGAAGAAGGAGGAGTAAAGGGATCATTGGTTCAACCAAGCACGATCAATGATCACTAAGAAGACCTGGAAGGAGAAGAGGATTGCCCGGGAGGAAGCTGAGAACGATGAGGAAGAAGAAGACATCACGGGCAAGGATGAAAACCAGGTCTAAGTGAACATGGTGTTCCACTTACCGGCTGATTTTTACATCCTGGAGGTTGAGGTGGCCGAGCTTGATCTAGGAGCCAAGAATCTCGGGACGAGATTCTTTTCAGGTGGGGAGGCTTGTCACACCCTAATTTTATAAATTATTCAGTAGCTCAATCTTAGAATAAAGGAGTGCCAATAACAAATTTTGCAATCAGGAATTGGATTGACTTCAAATTCCGATTCATAAGTAAAATATTGGTCCGATTAATCATTGTGAAGAAACCCAAATGATCCCCTAAAGTGTAACCAAACAAAAATGTTTCTATATTCTGCATGATTAAAGATAAATTTTGGTGATTTTCCCAAGATTTTACAGAGAAGTTTACAGCAGGTAAAAGTTCAGCAAAGTTTCAAAGCCACCTATGTTGCCAGATTTGTAGTTTCAATTCTATGGAGAATTAGAAAAAGTTGCAATAACAAAAGTTATTTTTTATAACCTGTCCTAGGCCCACACCAAGTTTCGTATTTTTCTGAGCAGTAAAACTTAATTTATTAGAGAAATATTGAAGCAGCATTGATAATTTTTTGAGAAACAAAAAGAAACTTGACCGACCTATCAGCATGGCTGGCGTGAGTGCCTGCCTGTTCAGCTGCCCCTCCTTAAGACCTTCCCTAAGAGCAGTGAGGAGCACCCTTCCTCATTTCTTCTTGCCTCACCTGAACTCTCTCCTCCTCCCTCCTCTGTTCTGCATCCAAGAAGGTCCTGCAGCTCACCATTGCTGCCTTAATCCAAGATTATCTTGCAAATCTAAGTTGGGGGTAAGCTTTCTCTACCGAAGGTGATCCTCTCCTGCATTTTCCCACTGGTTTCTCCCTTCCCATGGCTGTTCTTGCAAACTAGGGGTTGAAGATGTTGCTGTTCTTGTGATTTGTCCCTCTGGAAATTTATTTCTATGATCAGATTTAACGTGCATGATGTAAAATACATAGAAAACTGAATACTGCTCTAAAAATATGAATAGATTTTGTTAGAACACTAATCACAAGATCTATACATGTAAACAACAAGCATGTCATGTTTGAGTTCAATCTGCCACGAAAATTACTTTTGCTCATATGTTCTTCATGCTTTTCACTCACTATTTCAAATCCAGTGGCATTGAGCTCTTGTATGTAGATTCTAGTCACTGGATGTGACATTTATAACGTTTTTGCAGCTCAGGTCATGTAAAAAAATTGCAAGATGTGTATTTTCTAGTGATTGACATGGTTTAAACCATAATAAATGAAATAAGAGTTCCAAAATGGTAAAACTTGTTCTGAGAGCCTCCTTATGCTTCAGATGAATCATTGGGGGTGCTGCATGTTGTTAATACTCCATTTAAATGTGATAGCGACCCGAATCCTTTTTACAATGGCTGTAACCTGTTATTTTCTCATGTCATTTGTATGAGTGATAAAATTATTAAACCTTCTCTAAAACTCTGGTTTAGGTTTATTAAAGGTATCTGCAAAATTTCAACTTTATTCATGCAGTATAAACACCAAATCCACATTAATTTTGGTTATGTTGATAAAAGTTGCAAAAAATATAATCGATTAATTAGATCTCAATTCAAAGTGGGACCATAGCTAAACATCATCTTTTAACATCCATTATCCATTAGAAATGACCTCTGGTCCAGTAAGGGCTTGGAAAATTTCAAGCTCCACATAATGGTATGGATGCACCCGATTTGCCCGAATCCAGACACACAGGTAATGTTTTAGTAATAACCTGAGCTAGCAATCTCCAAATCTAGTAATTTATTTTGCATTATCTTCATGAATTTATGGTCTATCATACTGCAAAGTTTCATACAATCTGCATTATGCATCGCATCATGGCACTCATTCTCATGTTGAAGAGTGACGTGGGTGAAGCTTGGGAGAACGACTGTGTGGACACTAATCCTACAGAGTATACTTCAGATATTGAAGGCAAGCATCTATGCATCTTAATCCTGTTATTTTTATACAAGTGGTGAATGGATCTAGTATTGTTGTTTATGCATTATCGGGCACTAGGTGTAAGGTGTCGTCAGTCTTGATCAAATCCACTCCTTGTTGAGTCTATTGGGACAGATCTGGGTTGGTTTTAATTTGCGAAGTGTCGTTCTTAGCCATGCTTAGATTGTAACAAGTCAAATTGGTGGCAAGGTGAAAGTTGCCTAGAGCCAGGTGAATAGGCTAATTTAAATTTAACACAATAATTAACTGACTTGTTCTGTCAGGTTCGGACAAGTCCGAAAATACTTCGAACAAGTCCGAGATTTTTGGATAAGTCTGATGAAATCAGACTTGTCCGAAGTCAGACACAGCGGTAATAAAACTAACTAGTTCTAGATCAAGTGTATGAGTGATATGGTCTAGAAGTAGCTCTTAAACAAGACTAGCAACCTATCAAGCAAGTTTGATGATCTAAATACTAAAGTAGTTCAATACTAGGGTTTGATCAATCACAAGCAAGAGCAGTGATATGAAAATTTAAGAACAAGCAAATGAGCACAAGTGAACACGAGGATTTGTTTACCGAAGTTCGATTCCACACAGAAATCTACGTCTCCATTGAGGTGTCCACAAAGGACCGGGTCTATTTCAACCCCAACCCTCACCAAGTGATCACAAAGATCAAACTTGGTTGTTCCACTATCAACTCAAGTGTGATTACAAACTTCATGGGTCTCACCACAAATTGGGAGTCATCGGGCGACACCTAGCCACCTAGGAACATTGCTCCAAGAGTAATAAACACAAACCATGCAACAAGTAGGTGTGCAACTCAGCAAGTTCAACCCTAAGTTCTTCTCCTCTTCAATCTCCTCACAAAGACTCAAATCCCCACAAGATTCAAGAATGAATGCTAGAGGGTGTAAGAGAGGTCTACGAATGCTCAAGAACACCCATGAAAGCTCTGGGGTTGATATCATACGAAATGAGGATGAGATCCCTCCTTTTATAGGGTTCCCCAAAACATGACCGTTGCCAACCACTAAAGTTTGGACATGTCCGAACTCCACTTCGGACATGTCCGAAATTGGGGACCATTAACAGTAAAATGACATCCTCAACTGACACTAATTCAGACTGTCCTGTTGATTCCACTTCGGACATGTCCAACATATTTCGGACCGAGCTGACATATCCGAACCAATATTCGGATATCCTCAGACTTCGACATGTCCGAACTCCACTTCAGACATGTCCAACCCTAAATAGAAGGTACATCTACGAATATTTCGGACATATCTGGACCTATACAGAGGGTAGATGTCCGACTTCTTCGGACATGTCCGACCCTAAACAGAAGGTGCATTTCTGACTTTTTCTGGCATGTCCGACCTTCGGGACTTAGGAAATCCCAGAAACCCTAGACTTTGGACATGTCCGAGTCTACACAGAAGGTACTTCTCTGAAACTTTCGGACATGTCCGAGTCCATACAGAGAGCACTTTTCTGAATCTCTCTGACATGTCTGAGGTTTTTGACCTAACGACTCTTTTCTACACTAAGGGTTGTTTTATGGGATTGAGCTTGCTTTTCTTTTGCTGCGTGCTCTGTCCCTCTTAATAGTGTGGCGTTCCTACACTCAAAAATAAAAACCTAACTCTATTGTGTAGCTTCACGCCGTCTTCTCCATTTCCCGTTTTGAAAATCTCTTAATCTCTTCTTGCCATCCAACCTATCCGACACATGCTCATTTGAATTCATTAGCATTTTAATTGTTCGTCATCAATCCTCCAAAACCCACACGGGGACCTAGATGCACTTTCACAAGGTGACCACCATTTGTGAGCTTAGGACTTAGTACTTGGATATGGAATAAATTCTGAAATATGACGAAAACTTGTGGATTGGGAGGGGGACTAGGATGTAGCCCCGCTTGGTCAGTTAAGGACCGTGCTTTGTTCTCGTTGTCCTAAGCACTTTCCGTCTAACCACATGCCAGAAATAATGGTATGGCAAAGCTGATTATCTCATTTCGTAACGATGTTTGGGCCATGACTTCATTACTTGTTTGACACACACGAGTGACTAAGGGTCTGCGGGACCATAGTACTCGTTGTGGTGAAGATTGTTCAAAGTCATGGGAACGGGTGTGAGAAAGGTTGACATGAGTACCCTCTTATGTGGCTTTAGCGGGTCGTATGAGTTGTATGGTTGTCAAGTCATGTGGGTACATTGGGACTCCTCTGCAGGGTGTATAATCAGTTTGAATTGCCGCGATCTCGGTCATGATCAAGCTTAGTGTTCATTGAGCCTCATCGTAGTGATTGAAACTTCACGGTCAATAGAAATGAGTGTGTATGGCTGCTGTCTTTGAGCAGAAATGTGTGATGTTTTACACATGTTTTCAAATATTTTACTTGCCTCAGTATATTGGGATATCGATTTGAGTCGCCCATGAGTCTTTTCCTTGATGCGTATATGCTTATCACATAACCATTACTGCTTTTCATAAATTAAGTCTTTGACTATGCATTATACCCTTGCCACTGCCATATTCATATTCCTTGGAGTCGGGCTATATATACCATATGTGTAAGTCTTGTGAGTACCTTCATACTCATGTTTGTTTTGTTGAAGTTTTGCAGGTGAAACCCCTATGGTGTTCGGTTACGTCTTCCCTGCCAAATCCAGCGATGGGGAGGAGTAATGTGCTGTTTTGACTTGACCTGGCCAGTGGTGTTGTGGGCAGGAACCGTTGGAATTTTATTGTTTCAAAATGACGACTTCTGCTGCGTAGGATTGTATATTTTGTTGTCTCAAACCCGAACCTAACCATTATTGGACAATGTTACTCTTAGAAGCTTGGGAGGATTAACTGTAATATTGCTCACTAGACATGTAAAATTTCAGAAACTTGTCACTACTTCCATGCACATTATATTAAGTAATATTTGTGAACTTGTGATTTATTTGTGTGCTTTTGATGTGTGCGATGTTGTGAACCGATATGCTATAATCCTGGGATAATTAAGAGCATATTGGGGGACTACCGGAGTTGGATGTTGTGTTGGTCGCATTTGTATCTCGCGTGCCGTTGATGGACAGTGAGCTAATGCATCTAACATGGATTCAACTTGGACGGTTCCTAACAGTGGTCTTTGAGAAGCCAAAACAACTCGGCCAGCACATGAAACCTTTCGACATTTGAGGACACATCGATGAAATACCAGTTGGATGCATGTTGGTCGATGGAGGAGATGGAGTGAACGTCATGCCCGTGAACATGTTTGAAAGGCTTGGCTACTGGGAGGATGACCTTATCAAGACCAACAAGACGTTAAGAAAGTCTGATAGAGACCCAACAGAAGCTTGAGGGGTGTTGTCCGTGGAACTCACTGTGGGAAGCAAGACAATACCCACGGCCTTCTTCATCGTCAATGTGAGAAGCAGGCTCCTTGGACGAGATTGGATTCATGCCAACAGGTGTGTGCCATCTACACTCCATCATCAATGTCTTGTCCAATGGGTTGACAATGAAGTAGAGGTGATTGAAACAGGTAACTCAGCTTGTGTGGCGATGGCCGAGCTATCCGACCTCGAAACGATGACATTAGCTGCCTCACAGATTGAGACCTCATCGACTATGACTTTGTAAGTGTTGGAAGGGACAATTTTGTACCCATGTGTGTAAAGCCAACTGATATCACTCGGCTTAGCAATGCAACTTGAGGATGCTAAATAAACAAAGCCATTTGGCTTGCCTTTAGGAGAAAACCAAGCAATATCATTTAAACAAGAACGACATGGGAGAGTGACGGGGTTCTGGGCCTAGAATCCCGGGGTAGTGGCGAGGGAGTGTCCCACGAGGGATGACGGAGCAGGCCCGAGCCTGAACTCGGGAGGAAGCGCAACGAGGAGCCCGGGATCAACCCCCTGGGCAAGACGCAAGACTCATCCCCCAGGTGACCAAGAAAGAAAGTCCCAGCCCCAGTGCGAGAACCCGAGCCTGACCTTGGGTAGGAGAAAACCAGGTGCCCTTCAATGCGAGGCAGGCGCCGCCTCAGCCGAGTGGAAGGGTAATCAAGTACCCTCCGGCCCCCAGCATTGAATTAGGGATGGCAATTGTACCCGCGGGTTCGGGTACCCGGCGGATATTGCACCCGACGAGTACAGGTACAAATTTTTACCCCCGGGTACAACCCGTACCCAACCCGTCATTTTTCGGGTACGGGTACGGGTTTTGTTTTTTACCCGCGGGTACCCGTCAGGTTACCAAATTCTTAAATTTGGGTTAAAACAGGGAGTCCAGCGGTCCAGCCCATGAAGGAACCCTAATAACCCGCACATTACGTACCCCCGAGCCCGACTCCCAGATTCACCCCACCCAGCGCCGCAGCCCTCTCGAGTCCCAACTCGGCGAGATGGCGACTCCCCATTCTTCTCCCGCACAGGCATGGCCGCACCCTAGTGCCACCCCCTCTGAGTCTGGCAGTCCGACGCTGACCGCCCTCCCGCCGCCCCCTCCCGCCGCCGTAGCACCGCACTGAGCCACAGCACCACCCCGGCTGCAGCACCACCCCACCTCACAAAAACCTAGCCGGCCGCCACCAGCTGTGCGCCTTAGCTGTTCAAATTTTACATGTCGATTGATTTTACTCTCATACCCGGCGGGTACCTGAAACCCGCTGGGTTCGGGTGGGAAATTTTACCCGTGCATATTTCCTGTCGGGTCGGGTTTTCTCACTACCCAACCCAAACCCGAACCCGACCCGTTGCTATCCCTACATTGAATGCCCATCACCTCCGACGGCACCGAAGAGGAGTGGAGCAGGGGCGCGCATGCGCCTCAGTATGGACCACTCCCTAGCGATGTGACGGGAGCAGGAGCGGCAGCAGGCCATGAGTATGGCGGCACCATCGACTGCCCTGCCAAACGAATGACAAGACAAGCCATCCTGTGCCCACAAATCGCCTCCCCTCGGCAACACGGAGGGGGACGAGAAAGAGAGAGGGCGAAGGGTGAAGGAGAGAGAGAGAGAGAGAATAAATAGAGAGACCTGCCGGTTCAAGATGGCAGGGTCTCGCACTTGTAAGAACAACCCCCATTCTTCAGTAAGAATAAGTGAGACACCCCAGCTGGACGTAGGACATCCTTGCCGGAACCAGGATAATCCTTCTTGTGTTCTTAGCTAGGCAACCTCGAGGTAGAACGCACGGTACATTTGATTACTAGTCAGAAATTTGAAACACCGACAGTTGGCACGTCAGGTAGGGGGGCTACCGCGTGTTCCGTTTCCACCATCTCAATAGCTTCCCCATGACCAACTCTTGCACCCGGCACGAAGATATCCTTCGGCGACCTCGACTTTGTCACCGGCAATGACTCTTCTGGAGTATGTCCCTGCATGGCCCCCGAGTCGGATCGCACGACCAAGGAGCCGCGGCCCATTCACGCACAATACGAGTGTGCCTCGGGTCCCTAGCGAACGGCGTATTGCCTCGCCCCCGAAAGGCATGCCTATCCGCAGCTCTGGGGGAACATTGCCAATGAACGCTCACCCCCTCGCAAGGAGACGGCCGTGCCCGCCTCGTCGCCTCCCTGCGATGCCCGGAACGCCGTTATCGCCACGACAATCATTGCATCGTGTGAGGACCGGGGTCCCGACATATCAGGATCTCACTGAGGGTGTTGTTTTGTGCAACACCGAATAGCACATGTATAAAGAAAAACAGATTTAAACAGTGGAAACATCTTTATTATTATTACATAATGGTTTTCTGCAAGTTAATTTACAACAAGATATGGTAGCGTATAATAGTCTACACTCTCGAGCGTAGGCTAAGAAAAAGTCTCATGTGAAGCCCTTGAACATGATCCACTAGCAGCACGTAAAACTGTTCATCACTGCAGCGTGCACGACTCCCACTCGGCGGTAGAGCCCCATGGGGGACCCGCCTAATCATCGGGACCCTCCTCGACAACGTACGAACCTGCAGAAAAAACTTAATATACAAGCAGTGAGCACGATGGCTCAACAAGACTTAAGCGACGCTGCTAAATCATGCAACTCTATATGATGGAATTAACCGACAATGGGATGGCAGATTTGCAGAAAGACTCGCATAATTACTGGAATCTTAATTTCAGATTTTAGCAGCAACTACATTCTACAGAAAGTAAATTTAGTTAGCACCGTTCTATAGCAAGTACTTAACAGCACAAGTAATTAATCGAACAACAAGTTTATACAGTGAAACCAGTAATCTTTATCTACGTCATGATACAGTGAACAAGCAGCACTCAATAAACGCAAGGGACGGTGATTTAAATCGATTTACACCTGCAGGGTTAACCCGAGAAACACGTCACGTACGCCCGCACTCGATGCTGCGACGGCACTCATCACGGGCGTCGTACGTGACAACCTTTCACCCGTTAGCCAAATGTTGAGCCTATCACACCGTTACGGGCAGGAGATCCCTACGCGGAGCAACTACGTGCCCTCTTGTGGATTTACACCTTGCTTCCCTCAACCCACTCCTATAAGACGGCATGCAATGCCTCAACACCCAGCTACCCGAGTTACATCGGTTTAGCGGTTCCCATAATCCCGGTTTGTCTTCGGTACAGTTCAAACTTGTTCAACAGGGACACACACGACTCGGTCCTCAATCGACACAAGCAGAGCTATGGCTCACAGGACCCCAAAGTCCTGCTCCTACTCTCTGCTTGGTCTCAAGTTTATACCAGATTCGGATGTTTTATCTATAAACCTGAGTGGTGTCCCCCTTAAATCCCTAACCATTGCGAGTAGTTCTGGCTATTCGACTTGTACAGAAACCTATGCATTTTAGAGCATGGAAGTGGCTACTCTAGAATTCTAAACTGGACACAAAGCCCCCCTAGGATTTATAAGCTATGAAACTGGAGTTTGCAAGAAGAGACCTAATGCACAATTCATATACAATTTATATCCGATGTGAAAGTAAAAACTTTATAAAGGCGTTGTTAATGCAAACTGGGGCTTGCCTTGCTACGAGTGGACAAACAAGTCAGTTTCCAGAGGAATGGTCTCAAGGATCTCCAGAGCTACTTCAACTTCGGTGGCTACACGCAATTGATTCAAGAATGCATATGTCAATTTAAATGCAAATTGGTTTATTGAAGATGTGAAGACTGTAACAGATGATAGACAACAGTATTGACTTTGAAATTTTTACAGTGAATTGGTTAAGACAAAAACAGTGGATTGACCAAATTTCATTTGAATCAAATGTAAATTGATCTGCGTAGAATTGAATGTATGAAAAGTCATTTTTAGAGTCTCTGAATATTTCAGTGGATTTTCATGAAGCAAAATTAGAATTTATAAATACTAGGGTTTATTCTGAGTCTAGTGGAAGTGGTTTCATGTTTTTTCTAAGCATTCTAGAGAGATATATGGATTTTTGAAGATTGGAGCAAAAGCTGGAAATGTTTCTGTACATTTCTCAATTTCCTTATTGTAGTTCACCTAATTCCACAATTAAGTAGACTTAATGAACTCTGATTGATCTGAAATATTGCATGTGAGCCAATGATATTGAAAGGAAGTACCTGACCAAATTTGAGAATTTTCTATAAAGTAGATCTCCAGTAATTACTTATAACAGTTTAAATTTTAAGGATTTAATTATGGAGAAATATGGACTTTCAAATAATGAAGTTGGTACTTCTGGATAGTACATGGACAGATGAATACAACAAAATTTATTTGACTAAATTTGGATGATTATTTTAGAAGTTATAAATTTCTAAAAATCCCTCTGTTTTTTGAAATATTTTCTACTGGAAAACCTTTCCCACCTAATCCTCACTGACAGCCGGGCCCACATTTTTAATTTAAACTAAACCCGCACGCGCTGCATTGACGTTGAGGCTGATAGTTGCGTCCGCGTCTTCTTCCTCCTCGGGCTGGTGCCGCCCCGCGCCACCGGAGCTCCAGCGACCTCAACGTTTCCGGCGACCTAGCTCGCAGGCGACGCTGAGGCTCGCCGCCCCCACATAATTCTCGGCCCTGAACTCGATTGACAAGGTGGCGATGATGGAGGATGGCTGTAGCTCACCGGCGATGAGAGCAGTGTCGCCGCGCAACTTCGGCGAGCCGTTCCCGATGACTCGGCCATCCAACTCGCGCGGCAAGAGCGTCACCACAACCAGTGAACTCTAAAGAATCCCGGTACAGCCTTGGTTTGGATGGGAACACTCGGGAATACCGACCTCACCGGCGACCCCCCCCCCCCCCTCCACCGAGCTGCGGGAAGAAAGAAACACCGATTTCTCGTGGCTAAGGAGAAAAGTTATGCTCGGATTGAGAAACGATTTTCACAGTGAGTTATGGGAGAGGATGGCGCACAACTTTGCTTTTGGCGTCGAGGACGGAGAGGGGCTGGAACAGGCTGTCCACGGTGGAGGATCTCGGTTCGGGGTTCTCTATTGTTGCGGAAAGAAGAAGAGAAATGGCTGCCGTTCTGCTGCTGCTGACCTTTTATAGCGACGAGAAGAAGCAGGGCCACGCACTCAGCTGGATTCCACGAATTCTTGACCAAGCAAGAGGTGGCTAGCAGCTGCCTCAGTGGTTCTTGGAGAGAAGCGGCGGCTGTGCTCCCAACCGAGCAATTGGCTTCCTTGCAGTCACTTACAGGTGAGTCCCACCCCCTCTAATCCTCATACAATTACTGCTCCAACTTTCCGTGCACCCTAATGCCCCTCTGGTTTGATTGAACCACGAAATTGGCATCTGTGAATTTGAATGAATCAAATTGTAAACTTGTTTTGCTGAATTTGAATGGAATTTGAATCTGAATTCAAATCCAGTTTGAATGGATACAAAAATAGCTACTGTCAAGATCAACTCCAAATTGGATTTGGTTGAGTAGCTTAGAAAATTATACTGAGTTTGAATCTGAAGAAATATTTTTTCATATGATGGAAGTGGTTTGAATTTGAAACTTGAATTCAAACTGTCCTTTAATAATTGTATCCAAAAGTATTTCTAATATGCTTGGATTTGGATGAAATTTGGCAGGAGCATTCCTAAAGATAGTTGAAACTTGATATAGAGCTCAGACTGTAAACGGTTTCATATTCGGATCACAAAATTTTGAATTGTGTTGCTTCTTCCTTTATGTGTCATATTGATGGTTGTTACATGCTCTTCAATTATGTTCATTTGATTTCCATAAATGGAACTGTGGTATTGAGAGATGATGGAACCTCAGCAAGCAAAAGTTGGGTCCTTTACACGTCACCTCTCCGCTGGTCCGAGACCAAGATCACGCTTCGACTGGGCTGACCATCCTGCCCACGTCTCGCAAGCTGAGCGCTGGCTGCTAATCATGTGTGACGGACCGAACCCGTACATTCCAGGATTGCAGAGGGTGGTGTCGTACGATGCGACACCTGACAGCACACACAATAAGAAACAAACGTATTACCTAAAAACTTGCTGAATTTGTACAAAAGCGGTACAAACCATTCAGTTTCCATCTAATTTACTACTGCAGCGGAAGATAACTATACAACTCACGCTACGGTGTAACTACAGAAGTCGGTTGTACAACCCTATGGACAACCCACACTAGCAGTACACACTAACTTCACGGGGGCATGCACGGCTCCCACTCGGCCGTAGTTTCCGAAGGAGGGTGAACCTCTCCGGCAAACCTGTATTCCATAGGAGTGGGCTACTCCTCACCTATAAACACTTACAAATAACAACTGTTAGCACGATGGCTCAGCAAGAGTTAACCGACTTCCTAAGCATAAAATTGTATACACATATTTTCGTGGGTTTTACTGGCACACGAAAATAATTAGGTCTTATTTTCATGGGTTTCCTGTCACCCACGAAAATAAGATCTAATTATTTTTGTGGGTTATTTGCTATCCCATGAAAATAAAGGGTTCTATTTTCGTGGGTTTTCTTCTGGCCCACGAAAATAATGGCCCTTATTTTTATGGGTTTTATCCTGGCCCACGAAAATAAGTTAGCTTATTTTCATGGGTTTCTTTCTAGCCCATGAAAATAATGGGATTTATTTTCATGGGTTTCTTTCTGGCCCATTAAAATATAGTGGTTTATTTTCATGGATTTTTACTGTGCCCCATGAAAATAAGTATTTTCGTGAGCCAAAAATGGCCAACGAAAATAAATATATTTTCATGGGTGGCCCGAGAAAATAAATGAATTTCGTCGGGTTATTTTTGTGGGCCAGGAACCCACGAAAATAAGTTATAAACCCATGAAAATAATTATTTTCATGGGTTCACACCTTATTTTCTTAGGTTTTTGGCCCACGAAAATAAATCGTATTGTTGTAGTGACATGACCGTCATACCGATATTAGGCTAGTATCTTGCAGCAAACGACATGCCTAATAGTTCATCTTTGGTTCAGATTTTAGCACCAAGTTAAATGTTTATGAACCTGAAATTTAGTGAGCAATATTTGGTGGCACACATGTTACAATACAATTTAAGCATAACAACAATTATATCATCACATTCATCTCCAATATTTACTACGTTATGACACAGTAAACAAGTGGTACTCATGACAGCGAGAGATGGCGAATCGACTCGATATACACATGTGGGGATATCCAAATAGCACGCCACGTGCGCCCATACTCGGAGCTGCGATAGCACGCTCAACCAATGCCATACGGGATTCAATGATACTTTCAGCACAGGGGCCAGAAATAATTAGATCATCAACATATACTCCAATTAAGAGAATAACTTTATCTTCTCCTTGTCTGTATAAAGCATGTTCAGAGTCACATTTCCTGAAACCTAGTGACTGTAACTCTGTATAGTCTGATATTCCATGCCCTAGGAGTCTGTTTAAGTCCATATAGTGCCTTCTTCAGTTTTAAAACCTTCCAGAGATTTTCTTCATCTATGAAGCCAGGTGGTTGACTGACATAAACAGTTTTCTGTAGATCACCATTTAAAAATGCCGACTTGACATCCATACGGTGAACTTCGCAGCTTTCATTAGAAGAGATAGCCAATAACACTCACTGTTTCAAGCCTGGCCACAGGTGCAAAAACTTCACCAAAATCCACTCCCTGGACTTGGGCGTATCCTGTTACCACCAACCTTGCTTTGTGCTTCACTACATTCCCAGCAGGATCCTTTTTGACCTTGAAAATCCACTTGAGTCCAATAGCCTTGCAGCCAGACGGCAATTCTTCCAAATCCAAGTTTTGTTGTCATGGATAGCCTTCAGTTCTTCTAACATGGCTTTTCTCCAGTGGATGTCTTGAATGGCTTGATCAACATTTGTTGGTTCTTCTGCTGTCAAGAAACACAAACCAGAGTACTGAAAATCAGAAATGGGTTCACTGTTATCCAGTACATCTGTAACCGTCCTAAACCTTTGTGGTATTCCGTGAAAATCCACCTCTTGGCCTGTAAGTGGAGTGACCCAATGAATATCTGCAGGTGGTGATGCTGCAGGCTCATATGCAGGTGTTCTGGGTGACCCAAACTCTGAATGTACATTATCAGTGTCTGCAACAGGAGTTTCTATAGATGCAGTCCAATGCACATTAAAAACTGAACCTTCATTTTCTGCATCAGGATGTGTTCCACCAATTGGAATATGTCTTGTACATTAGATTAATCAAATGAATACATCGGTGCCTGTTTATATAGGCACAATACATGACGGATAGACTTGATCGGGTATAACAAACGAGCAACAACCGAGCAACAAACTTATCTAATCATAACAGAGATAAGATGTCACAACTAATGATCAAGTCTATCTTAACTAACACTTCCCCTCAATCTCAACTGTACCAGATTGAGATTGTATCTAAATTTCTCCATTGCCTTTAGTGGTAGTGCTTTTGTGAATCCATCCGCAAGCTGATCTTCGGATGAAACAAAACAAATATCAAGTAACTTATTCGCCACTCTTTCTCTAACGAAGTGATAATCAATCTCAATATGCTTTGTCCATGTATGGAATATTGGATTTGCTGAGAGATATGTTGCTCCAAGATTATCACACCACAACGTGCTGCTTTAGGCTGAGAGATCTTTAGTTCTTGAAGAAGAGACTGGAGCCATATTACTTCTGCAGTAGTATTAGCCAAAGCTTGGTATTCAGACTCAGTACTCGACCTAGACACAGTAGGCTGCTTCCTTGCACTCCAGGAAATAAGATTAGGACCAAAAAACACAGAAAATCTACCTGTGGATATTCTATCATCAACATTCCCTGCCCAGTCTGCATCTGAAAAAGCACTTACTAGATTTGAATTAGACTTCCAAATCTTAATTCCAAGATTAGCCGTTCCCTTAATATACCGAAGTAACCTTTTTACTGCTGTCGAGTGTGCAGTTGTTGGTGCATGTAAAAATTGACAAACTTTGTTTACTGTAAAACAAATGTCTGGCCTGGTCATTGATAGATACTGCAATGCACCAACTATGCTACGATATTTGGTAGCACCATCATCACTCAATGTTTCCCCATCAGCCAAAGATAATTTATCTGAACTCATCATAGGCGTACTCACTTCTTTACAAGTGCTCATATTAACTCTCTTGAGGATATCATTAGCATACTTAGTCTGAGATAGAATAATACCATCAGAAGCATAATTTATCTCAATTCCCAGAAAATAATAAAGATGTCCAAGATCCTTTAGAGCAAATTCTTCTTTCAACTTCTTTAAGAGAATTGCAATTGTGGATTTCGAAGAACCCGTCACAATGATATCATCCACATATATGAGCATAAATATAGTGACATTTTCTGGATGATATATATATAAAAAAGTATCGGATTTTGAGGGTAAGAAACCAAGAGTCTGTAATTTTGAATTTAACCGAGAATACCATGCCCGTGGCGCTTGCTTCAGACTATAGATAGCTTTTTGAAGTTTGCATACATGTTGAGGCTTATCTGGATCAACAAACCTAGGAGGTTGCTTCATATATACTTCCTCTTCCAGAACTCCATGAAGAAATGCGTTCTGAACATCCAACTGATGTAGTTTCCACACTCTAGAAACTGCAAGAGATAATACAAGGCGAACCGTAGATATCTTGACAACGGGGCTGAACATATCTTCATAGTCGATGCCATAACGTTGCTTGAATCCTTTGGCTACTAACCTAGCCTTGAATCTATCAACCGTACCATCGGCTCTTCTTTTTACCTTATAGACCCAGCAACAATCGATCACATTCTTCCCAATCTTCGCTGGCACGAGGCTCCAAGTATTGTTGCAGCGAAGAGCATCAATTTCTGTTTGCATTGCATGTTTCCACTCTGAGTTTTCCACAGCCTCTTGCCAAGACTCAGGTTCCCCGGAAGCACAAAAATTGCTATAGCGAATATAACCAGGAAAAAGAACTTTCGGTTTGATAATACCTTGTTGGAGTCTTGTCACTAGTCTGAAATTTTGAGGAGGATTCGGAACAGCCACTGAATTATCTCAGATGCCGAATTATCAGATGAGGCATGTGATATTGACGCCACACTGTTGTCCTCAGGAACTGAAGGTACAGGCGCCACAGAGGAATGTCTCGGCACGGATCCCGTGATGATTTGGCTGCAGGTGTCCAGCAGCAGATAAATTTTGTACTCCCGTATCTGCATGGGAGTTCACTCCAGGGGAATTTGCTACATCCACATGATCCTGCACATCATCAATCTCAGGAAAAACGTTAGAAGCACCAGGTTGAGTACTTAACAATTGATCATTAGGCAACAAATTTCCATTTCTCCCATGCGGATTTAACAACGCTGGTGGAAGGAGAAGAATTTCCTTTGCAAGCCTTGCTCCAGCATTTTCGTGCAAGCTTGAAAAAGGAAATTGGGATTCATCAAATACAACATCTCTTGAAATATACACACGCCCAGTAGAAACGTCTAAGCATTTGTATCCTTTGTGGATATTACTATAGCCAAGAAAGACACACTGCTTAGATCAAAACTCCAATTTTCGTGTGTTGTAGGGACGTAAATTCGGCCAACATGCACATCCAAAGGTTCGAAGAAAATGATAATTTGAAGGTTTGTAAAACAATAATTCCAAAGGAGTTTTATGATTGATGACCCTACTAGGCAGGCGATTAATCAAATAAGTAGCTGCCGAAAAAGCCTCGTCCCAAAACTTCAAAGGCATCGGTGCTTGTGCAAGTAGTGTAAGTCCTACCTCCACAATATGCCTATGCTTTCTTTCGGCGGTCCCATTTTTTTGATGGGCATGTGGACATGAGACGTGATGAGTGATTCCAAGGCGTTGAAAAAAAGAACTTAGTTTGTGATATTCTCCAACCCAATCGGATTGGAAGGTAATGATTTTATTTTCAAAGAGCCTTTCAACACGCCTTTGAAAATTCATGAACACTTGAAATAGCTCAGATTTTTGTTTAAGAAGGTATGTCCACGTGAACTTGCTATAGTCATCGATGAAGCTCACATAATACCTGTTTCTATTAATGGAATCTGGAGCCGGACCCTAGACATCCGAGAACACAAGCTCCAATGGAGATTTTGACACACTAAAGGACTTTGGATAGGGTAATTGATGGCTTTTACCCTTTTGACACGCATCACAAATAGACTCGTGACTTTGGTCCTTTAGACATGGAAGATCAAATTTATTAATGACTTCTTGAACGACAGCTAAGGAGGGATGCCCTAACCGGTTGTGCCACTTAGAGATAGTGGGTTTAACCGTGTTGAACGCCTGCTTTATTGATGAATCCAGACCAGAGACCAATGGATAGAGTTCTCCTATTGCTCTACCTCGATGAAGTACCTTCTTCGACATCTGGTCCTTAACAAGAAAGTAATGGGGTGAAGTTCAAGAAAGATATTGTTATCACATGCAAGTCGATGAGCTGAAAGAAGTTTATTTTTTGGCTTGGGGTATGTGAAGGATGTTTTTCAGATCTAGATGGGAGTTAGGAAACTTGAGTACCGAATGACCAACATGTTTAATACTCATACCTGTGCCACTAGCCGTATGCACCTGATCATGATCATGAGAGCGATATTTGACATGTAACTTCTCAAGTTCCCCCGTAATATGATCGGTGGCACCTGAATCTAGGTACCAATTAGTGTATACCCCATACAAATTTATATGAAGAGCAGCACTGACCGACTTCTCTTCTACCATATAATCCTTGTTGAATCTTTTGTAGCAACGGATTACCTCGTGCCCAAATTTCTTGCATAATTGACATTGTGGTCGATCTTCTTCAGCACCTCTTCCTCGACCACGGCTGCGACCTCTACCACGGCCGCCTCTACCACGACCACCCCTTGTTGCAGAATTGACCGATGAAGAAAATTGTGCGTCTCCACTATTATGCGGATTAAGCCTCATCTCGAAGCTTAGAAGATGTGCATATAAATCACTTAGCGGCACCTCTTCAGTACAAGTTGTCATGGCAGTGACAACAGGATTCCAATCGGAATCTAAACCTGCAATAATGTATGATGCTAGATCATCACCATCGAGGGGTTTACCAGCAGTTGCCATAGCATCTCCAAGTGACTTCATCTTTGCAAAATACTCAGCAATAGATGAGTCTTTCTTCTGCGTTGACGCTAGCTGCAACCTGATCTGCATTACACGAGCACGTGATTGTGAAGAATACATGCTTTGTAATGCATTCCAAACCTCAGCCGCCGTGGTGTACGACGTTACTTGAGATAATACTTCTCTGGACAGCGATATCAACAAGTACCCCAATACTTGTTGATCCTGAGACAGCCAAATCTCATAGCTTGGATTGGCAATGACAGAAACTTTTCCTGTCCCTTTGTCATCCTTCTTCTCAACTTCAATAAACTCCTGTGGAACCTTGATTGTACCATCTAGATACCCGGCCAGACGTTGCGCGCGGAGTGGTGGCAGGACATGTGCTTTAGTCCTCACGGGCAAGTTTCTCCGCGGCAGAACTCGGCGCCAGTAGAGTCGTGATGACATTAGTCATCGAACTCCCAGATTCTGACGCCATTGTTGGATGGAGAAGAGGAGAGGCTCTGGTGCCAAATTGAAATATGTCTTGTATATTAGATTAATCAAATGAATACATTGGTGCCTGTTTATATAGGCAGAATACATGACGGATAGACTTGATCGGGTATAAAAAACGAGCAACAAACTTATCTAATCATAACAGAGATAAGATGTCACAACTAATGATCAAGTCTATTAACTAACACCACCCAGTTCCAGGGAGTTTTCTCATCGAACTTCACATCCCTTGAAACAATTATCTTGCTGTTTTCCGGATCATAAAATCTGTAGGCCTTTGAGTTTGCCTCATACCCCAGCAACACACATTTTTCAGCTCTATCAGACAATTTATTTATCCCTGGTTCATTCAGCTTCACATATGGAGTGCAACCAAAAGTCCTAAGATGTTTTACAGAAGGTTTTCGACCAGTCCAAACCTGATATGGAGTTTTCCCACCAAGCTTCTTGAAGGAGATCTGTTTAGAACATATACTGGACACTTCACTGCTTCACCCCAGAAACGTGCAGGAACCTTCATAGCTTTTAACATGCACTGATCCATCTCAATTTCAGTTTGGTTCCTTCTTTCAACGACCCCATTCTGCTGAGGAGTATAAGGTGCAGTAGCAAAATGTCTGATCCCAAACTCACCACCAAGATAAGCAGAGAACTCAGAGGAGTTGAATTCACCCCCTCCCACCCTGTCCGTTCTCAAGGCCTTCAGTTTCATTCTGCTTTAAGTCTCAGCTTGGGCTTTAATCAGTTTGAAATACTTCAAGGCTTCATTTTTAATGGTCAATAACTCCAACCACATGAACCTGCTGAGATCATCTACAACAAGTAGAAAATACATCCTTCCACCTGGTGTGGGGGATCAATGTGACCACACAAATCCCCATGAAACAGGTCCATAATGTTCTCTGCACGATATTCAGAGGAATGAGAAAAAGCTCTCCTGTGAAATTTCCCAAGAGCACATCCATCACATACTTGATCACATTGTCTGATAAGAGGAATCCCTTCAACCATTTTCATTCTTCCAAGATCTCTTAAGGCTCTAAAATTCAAGTGACCAAATCTGGAATGCCATATCCAACTCCTTTCATGCACCTTGGCCATCAGACATATAGGATGTGTGACTTTCAGTTTGGCAACATACAGTCTATTTCCAGACCGAGGTGCTTTCACCAACAACGAGCCATCAGAGCCAAGAATATAGAGATGATTATCTTCCAACATAACTTTGCATCCAGATTCGGTCATCTGACCAAAACTCAGAATATTAGTCTTCAGTTTTGGGATAAAATACACCTCTGTCAGAACTTTGTGTATCTGATGCTGCCCTTGAAAAACAATGGATCCCATACCACAGATATCAGCTGAAGATTCATCACCAAATTTTACCTTTCCTTTCACAGATTCATCCAGAGAGGACAATAAAGATTGAACTCCTGTCATATGGTTGCTAGCCCCCGAATCTAAATACCAGGTACTGTCAGAATTTCCTTCTGATAATCTACTGACTTTCTTCCCTTCTTCAGCAGTTGTCAAACAAGTTTCTGAAAATAAAAGAGCAGGTTGCTCTAGCTCAGCTTTCACCATGTGGGCTTCTTCCTTCCTCTCACGCCTGGGTTTTCTGCATTATTTTGCCAGTGGCCCCACAACCCACAGCTGTGGCACTTTCCTTTTCTACGAGGAGCACCTTCAGAGGGGGACTTTGCAGAAGAATCACGGCTCTCAAACCGTGTTCCTCCCTTGTTCCTTGAGACTGACCGGTTTCCACCCTTGTTGGCATTGGAGGAAGAATCTCCTACCAGTCGGTATTTTACCTTGCCAACCACTCTTCTTCAGACAACAATAGGCGTCCTCCTTTGTCAGTGACATCTCCATTGGCACTGAGACGATCTTCAGCTGCACGTAATCTCCCAACCAGCTCTTCAACAGACAATTTGTTAAGATCCAACAAGGTCTCGATCGAAAGAGCTATTTGCATGTATCGTACAGAAATAACTTGAAGAAATTTCTTTACAATTCTAACTTCATCGATTAATTCTCCTAGTGCGCAGTGGTAGAGTCTCTCCACTTGTGTCCTGGAGGTCCTGGGTTCGAATCAGCCTCCTTGCAAAATAAGCAAGAGCAAGGCTGCCTAGAAATTCCCTTCCCCAGACCCCACAACGTGTGGGAGCTTTCAGCACTGGGTATGCCCTTTTAGTGTGTGAAGACTGCTAGCAATACATGAGATTCTCATGGTGAATTCGTCAATGGCTTCACCCTCTTTGAATTGTATGTTCTCAAAATCCTTCTGGAGCTGCTGCGCATTGGCTTCACGTACACGATCGTCCTCCACTCGCATATTCTTCACCGCCTCCCATGCAAGTTTAGCACTCGGCTTTGCAGCCAGTTCTATGTGCATTTCGCACGGAACACCCCTCAAGATGGCAGCCAAGGCGAGTCTGTCTTCACGGCGCTCAACCTTGTCGCGCACAACAGCATGCCATAAATCTTGAGCCATGAGGTTCACTTGCATGACAAGTGACCACTGACTGTAATTGTTCCTTGTCAACATTATGTAGACGAGCGATGCACTGGCCTCCTTTACAACACGCTCGACGACGATGGAACTCGAGCTGCCATCGCCGGCGGTGATCTTCGCAGGTGGCGTTGTGTCTCCCTCCATTCTCTGTCACTCAACGATGGCTTTGATACCACGTGTTGAAACTGCAACTCGCGACACAGGAAATTTCGGGATCAAAGCTCCGAGCTCCTGCCGTCTGGCGAGGTTGCCGTAGGATCGCACAAGGAAGAAAAGAAACAGAGTTTGCTCGGGAGAACAAGAGGTATGCAAGTGCTGTTTTTCTATTGATCAATGCATGGTTTTATAGGCGACAAAACACCCACACGACTCACACGACGTCCCCTACGTGATCTGCACGTCGTCCACTGAAGATCCTGAATTCACGCAATGTGACTTGGCATCCATGCGGCGGGATGCATCCATGCTCCACTAACTGAACCCTGAAGACTCTGGAAACGTTTACTGCAGACTCAACAATCTGGATGCAGATGCAACGACTAAAATGAACAGCTAACTTGACTCAACAAGATTATTCCAACAGTTATGCAAGTGGGGTATCAAAATATTATGCACATATGAACCCCATACTCTAGTGATACAAATCAAAAACTTGCTAAAGTTTATTAAATGAAACCAGGGCTTGTCTTGTTGCTGGAAGTCAGTGGGGTCAGTGTCCGGAGGAATCACTTCCAGAGCCTCCGGTGCTTCCTCGAGCTCGACAACTAATCAAAATGCAAACAATGCACATGATTAAGTATTAATCATATAAGAATAGTTATAAATATTTAAGTGACTTCTGTGTAAATTGAACTCTAATAGACTTGGCATTTTTACAGAGAATCCCACATGACACTCAGGTATTGCTAGCAAAAATCCAGAGAAAGTTAATTGTGTGCTCTAAAGAATTCCCTAAGTCACTTCCCTTCTATGAATTAATAAGCCAAACCTGAAAGTTTGTCATAATGTAAACTTAAATTTTCAGAAACTTCAGAGTTTCCCGAGTCCTTGAGAATTGGTTTCACTAAATTTGAAGCTTCCTACAGGAAGATATGGTATTCTTAAGTTTGGATAAGGGCTGAAATTGGATTCTAATGTTTTTCCTAATTTTCTTGAAACAGAATCAACTGGAACACCATTAGACCTAGTAAATTAAGTCTAATGCTGCTCAAATTTTTACTGAAGATAAGTAGATTTATCAAAGACATTTTGGCCACAATTGGGTAATTTCCATAGAAGGGATCTTCTGGAATTAAATCTCAAAGACTTAATTTTGAAGAAAATTCCAGGGATTTTCATACCAATTTCTTTACATCACTGCAAAGTAATGGTTCGGAGGAATCCAACAAAATTTGTTTAACAAATTTTTGACAACCCTATCGAAAGTAATGGCTTCTCAAAGTTTGGCCGAAATCTGGAAATTCAAACCAAAATTCAGAAAGTTTAAACTCAGCTAGTGGGCCCCAGGGTACTGTCAACACGGCAGCGAAGCCGCCCGTTGGCACACACGCTTTCCTGCGTAGCCACACGGAATCCCGAGCCATAGCAGATCCGGCCCGAGTTTTTCTCTCACTGACACGTGGGACCCACGGGTCTTCTTCTACCTCGCGTTCCCGCAGAACCCGCGGTGGCGCCTCGCAGGAGAGCTCGCCGCTGGCCGTTCCTGTGCGAGACCTTCGGCCAAACTCGCCGCATGTGCTCAACTTCGCGCAGGGAATATGCTGGTGCACACCCCGAAGCTTTGCGGTGGCCGGAACAGTGCGCGCGACGCCGTAAGCGGGCGGCAGCTCATCGGTGATCCCTACACCTTTTTCAACGTGGTTTTGCCTGGGAGCACTGTGGTGATGTGCTGAACATGATCTTGAACCCTGATGATCGTTAAAACTGCCGCAACTATTACCTCACCGGTGAGGTACCCTGTTTTCAACCGCCGGCACGAAGAACTCGGATAACTAGGGTCCTAGTGGATGAAACTCGATGCTTCTTGATCGAGGAGATGCGCTAGATGACCTAGAATGTGTTCGGTGCACAGCTCGAGCATCGGTTGCACGTGCAAGAAGAATTTCACCAATGATCGAGCTCTACCTTTCAAGCACACCGTAGAGGAAAACGAACAATACTCGCTCGACACAGCATGAAATGGAGCGAGGCTTTCAGCTACAGCTTCAGCGTACACGGGCACAACTTTTATTCTTCAGCAGCGGCACGTGAAAACGGCTGGAACGCCCGGTCACTGGTGATCAGTTGAGGGCGGCAAAGAACTGGCGCACGGAACTGAGAAATGGAGAAGGTGTGTGCTGAGATCAGCTGGGAAGCAATGAGAACGGCGAGACCCAGGCATGCGCTGGACTTTGAGGTTGAAAATTTCCACTGTGAGGTGGTGATCGGGAGGTCATGCGGCCTGTACGTGGCCGTTCGGTGATCGGCTGGGAGAAGCGAGGGAGTGAGGTGGAATTTGCTGTAGAATTCAGTCTCTTACATGTGGGTCCCACTGCCACCTAATTATTTCCAAATTGTTGCTGATCTTTTCATCCTCCACTCATAATTAAAATCTAGACTTATTCCCAAAGTCATAGATTCAATTTGAATTGACACGAATTCAGTATGGCATGGTTGAATTCGAATTCCATTTGGAAATTTGAATTTGAATTTGGATTTGAATCACTCCTCTTCAATTGATCCAAATACATAGCAACCAAAGTCCAACATGTATGAATTTTGGCAGAGGTGATAATTCAAATGTGGTGAACACATTGGTGAAATCCAATATGCAATTTGACAAACTTTGAGGAAAAGTTCAAATTTGAATTTGCTCGTGACATGTGTATGGCTAGCTGCAAATGAGTTTGGAAAATTTGAATCTCCCCCAAATTTTTGTACTAAACCAAATGTGTAAAAGTGAGCTTTTACATCCCTCCCCCATTAAAAGAATCTCGTCCCAAGATTACAAAAGAAGATAAGATAGGAATTACCTGATATGAGAAGATATGAAATTCGGGTAGTTGGAGTGAAGGAAATCTTCGCTTTCCCACGTCGCTTCCTCAACGGTGTGGCTGCTCCACAATACCTTGTAGAACCACAGCATTCTGTTACGCGTGGTTCAACTCTTCTCATCAATAATTCCAACTGGATATTCAGCATAGGTCAAATTTGATTGCAACTCGTCAATATTTTCCATGTGGACAGCAGTAGTGTACTTCAGACATTTTCAAAGCTGTGAGATATGGAAAATGTCATGAACACCAGCGAGAGACGTCGGTAGTTCCAGTCGATATGCCACTAGTCCACATTTGTCGGTGACTGCATAGGGTCCGATAAATCGGGGAGCGAGTTTCGCCTTCACGCCGAATCGGTGCACGCCCTTCATTGGAGATACACGGAGATAAACGTGTTCTTCGACATTGAAATGCATCGGTCGACGCCTCTTATCAGCATAACTTTTCTGTCGGGATTGGGCTGACTTCAAGTTTGCTTGAATCACCCGAACTCGCTCTTTGGCGTCGTTAACGAGATCAATCCCGAACGTGACCCTTTTCATCAGATTTGCACCAATTCAAAGGGGTGCGACATTTTTGGCCATAGAGAGCATCATATGGTGCCATATTGATACTCGCTTGATAGCCGTTGTTATACAAGAATTCCGTCAACGGTAAATGATCATCCCAATTGTTACCGTGGTGGATGGCACACACTCTCAACATGTCTTCCAACACTTGATTCTGTAACACCCTCAAATTCATTTCCATGCATTGCATACATTTTTCATATAGAGAAACAATATAAAAGAAGTAGAAATGGAGGAAGGAACCATAGAAATAGAGAAAACATCATAAAAATGGTGAGGGATGGGAAAAAGATAGCTGAAATGAGCCAATTCCAATTCGTCGAAGTGCTCTGTCGACACTCCCCCCGGCTCTCCTGGACACGTGGCGCCCTCGGAGCTCACCCCTGCGGAGGGGCTGAGGTCCGGCACTGCTGGACACGTGGTGCCCTCTGAGATCACCCCGGCGGAGAGGGTGAGGTCCGGCACTGCTGGCCACGTGGCAGGCCCGGGGCTCGCCTCTGAGGAGAGGGAGGCCCGGCCCTGCTGAATACGTGGCACCCTCGGAGCTCACCCCTGCATAAGGGGTGAGGTCCGACAATGCTGGCCACGTGGCAGGCCCGGAGCTCGCCTCTGAGGAGAAGGGAGGCCCAGCCCTGCTGGTCACGTGGCGCCCTCGGAGCTCGCCTTTAAGGAGAAGGGAGGCCCGGCCCCGCTGGACACGTGGCACCCTCGGAGCTCGCCTCTGAGGAGAAGGGAGGCCCGGCCCTGCTGGACACGTGGCGCCTTCGGAGCTCACCACTGCGGACGGGGCGAGGCCCGGCTTTGCTGGCCGCGTGGCAGGCCCGGAGCTCGCCTCTGAGGAGAGGGGAGGCCCGGCCCCGCTGGGCACGTGGCGCCCTCGGAGCTCACCCCTGCGGAGGGGGTGAGGTCCGGCTCTGCTGGCCGCGTGGCAGGCCCGGGGCTCGCCTCTGAGGAGAGGGGAGGCCCGGCCCCGCTGGACATGTGGCGCCTTCGGAGCTCACCCTGCGAAGGGGGCAAGGTCCTTAGGCGGTTTTTCTCCTGTGCGCGGGTGTACCCAGTACTAAGGGTACCAACAAAATTTCCCCAAATTCTCCCCACATTTGGGGGAATTTCGCCCCACATTGATGCCACACCAAATCAATTGGGGAAAAGTTTGTTAGGATTTTGCTCCAATTAGAGTAGGATTCTTTCTCCCCCCCTTTTAAATAGAACCCAAACCCCCTCCCCCTTGGCCGCAACCCCTTTCCCTTTTCCCCCTCCCAAGTCGGCGACTTGGAGGCCCTAACCCCCAACTCGCCGAGTTGGACCCCCCCCCCCTCGCCGGAGTTTAGTCGCTGGTGAGCCCTACCGATGAGCCCGCCAACGATCTGTCCTGCCCTAAATTCCCCGCTGCTGCCATTGCTAGGAGGAAGGACCTGCCACCAAAGGGAAGTGAGATAGGTCTTCGTTACCCATCTTACGACGTTGTCGCTGTTTCTACGCATCCGTTTTCTTCGCTCCCTTCGAACAGAAACTTTTCGTGTGGACAGATCACGTTTTGATCGGTTTTTGACGGTGAAATTGATCTAGATCTTGAGTCAAGATCATCACCACGTCCACACTTGATCCCTACACCCTTGTTCATCATAAAACCCCATGAAAGCCATTAAAACATGCAAGAACACGTACAAACTGGTTTAATAAAACAACACCATAGGATTTGCATTCATCTACACCATTGCATCTTGAGTAAAGTTTATGCATGATGGTTGATTGCTGTAAATTTTGTATGTGCGTGGTCGTGAGTAGAAGGACAAGCTCAGGAGGCCATCTACGAAGAACTACAACACCAAGACTTCGAGATGCTTGAGCAACAAGAGCCACGGGAGCAAGGCAAGTGCCCCTTGACCATATTGATCCCATGTTTTGAAACTGTTTTTGTTTGCAAAAACTCGTATGCTTGAGTCAACTTGATGGGACACCCTTTTATAGGAGTTTACTAGTTTTGTTAACCATCCTTGTCGCCGGGAAAGTTGATGAGTCGGGTATGGTCGTTTTTCCTTTTTGCTTCGCTTAATCCACGGGATACGGGAAGCTGAATTAAAACATTGTTAGCTACCGCACTCATATGAATAATGATGATGAGAACTTGATGATGTTAATGAGCATGGAATCGGAGGAGATCTAGACAAGCTGGGTTCGTGGATGTTGCTGAATGATATGGTGGTTTACTTGCCGTAGATCTAGGTACCGGTTCATGCCAGCACATGCCAGGAAAATAGTGCCACTACAAGGCCAAATATAGGTGCGGCTTAGCTGACTAATTAGGTGTGTTGCTAGCTTGTTATGAACCGTGTATGGCTCAGGGAATGGGAGTCAAGGAGGACTTCCCTGGGAACTGCATGGCACAAGAGAGGGCCCGTGGGTGGGAGAATGGTGATTCGAGCCTGCCGGTGAAACCTCAGTGAGTCCATACATCTAGTAGCCTCTTTGTAAAGGCTATTTTGTGATCTCTTGGCCATACACCGACGGTTGTGTACTGGTATAATGGAGGTTTTGCAGTCACCGACGGGTGACGAAATCACAAACTTGTGGGTAAAGTGGTGCCACCTCAGGATATTCGGTATGGTTATGGTATGGTTATTGGGATGGTTTTGGGACTGTTTCGAGTCATGAAAAAGAGTTTGGCTTCGGTTACATGAATATGAGATGGTTATGAATATTTATGAGCATGAGATGAATTTGAGAAAGATTAATGGCTGGTTGAGACTTGATAAATGGTGAATTATGATGAAGGAATGTTGCTGATATAACATGGTTATGATGGGATTAAACTCACCTAGAAATAGTTGCTGTTTTTATCATGTTTGTGAAATAAAATTTGCTTGCTGCAATGAGCCTTTTTATTCCATACCTTGTTGTAAGCTACATGTCATACTTTTCCCGCACTTGCTGAGTATGACATGTACTCACCCTTGCATTATCACATAAACATCAGCAACAGGAGAAGAGTACTTCGAGGACCATGTGGAGTACTAGGCGTGCGAACTACCGTCAACATGCCTGTGGAGTTGAAGATGGAGCCTGCTGCTGTTTAGTTGTTTTCGCTGTCGTTTAGAGACTTACGCTGCAAGAATAAGATAGACAATCATGAGTGAGACAATTAGTCGATGTAATAAAATACTTAAATACTATTTATTCATGGTTATATTCTGAATTCGGTTTGTGGATTACATGTGTATGTGTGATAAACATCCTGGGCACACATATGCATTAACTTGGTTCTGTTTTTGGAACCGGGTGTCACAGATTCACCCTCTCAGTTTGTCCATCTGTCTGGGGGTGATATGCGGAGCTTCTAATCAGCTTGGTACCCAAGGAAGCGTGCATATGTTCCCAGAAACGAGCCATGAACAGTGCACCTCAATATTATTGTCTTGGGTACTCCGTATAAGCACAAGATTCTTGCAATATACAACTCCCCATACTTGTTGGCATGGTAATTAGTATGCACAGGAATGAAGTAAGCTGACTTGGTTAACCGGTGAACGATTATCCAAATGGAATCAAGCTTATGAAAGGTCATAGGCCATCTGACAATGAAGTCCATGCTCACATCTTCCCATTTCGATGCTGGAATTTTCAGGGGTTGTAGCGGCCCTGATTTTCTCATATGATCTGCCTTGACTTGCCTACACGTATCATAGTTGGATATGTACTTTGCAATTTCCCGCTTCATACGTGTCCACCAAAATTTACTCTTCAAATCTTGGTACATTTTGTTGCTTCCCAGATGAATGGAAAATTTTGACAAGTGAGCTTCATCTAAGATTTTCTTTCTAAACTCCATATCCCTGGGTACTACTATACGGTCCTTAAACCATAGCGTCCCCTTTCATCCTTCCGGAAACATTTGATATCACCACTGTCAACTCATTTCTAGAGATGTGCCATGCCTTTATCTAGCTTTTTGAGCTGCAATAATATCCTCCCTGATGGTAGAAATGAGAGCAAGGTTGTATAATGATCCATATGGAACCAAGTACAAACTCGGTTCTTCCTCTTCTATCGGTGTAATAGTGAGGTTATGGACATGTGATTTCAACCTCAGCACGTCGGCAACCACATTTGCCTTGCCGGAGTGGTAACGAATCTCAATCTCATAATCTTTAATCAGTTCTAACCATCTCCTTTTCCTCATATTCATCTCCTTTTGAGTGAAGATATTCTTCAAACTCTTGTGGTCGGTGTAGAGATGCACTAAGTTTACAAGTAGATAGTGTCTCCATATTTTCAAGGACAATACTGCGAGGGCCTCACGGCCTCGTCGAGCCAGGATCACGTTGAGGGGTGCTGCGTTGCACAGCACCGGATAACACACATAAAATGGTACAAAGCGAAAGTAAAGTTTTATTACATAAACGAGTTTGTGAACATTTTTACAACAAAATATGTTCAGTCTATACTCACGGGCGTAGACTACGCATCGGGTTCACGTTCAGCCCATGAACGTGTCCCCGCTACCACACACGCACACTAACACGGCGGCGTGCATGACTCCCACTCGACGGGGTTTCCCTCTTGGGGTTCCGTCTCCTCCTCGGGAGTCCCTTCCTCATAACACCCTGCAAAAGCTTCAAACACAAGCAGTGAGCACGATGGCTCAGCAAGTCTAACTCGTCTCTCCTATACATGAAACTTCTACATGAGGGATTACAGGGTACATGAGACAAATAAGTTGCAAAGGACTCGCCTAATTATTTGAACCTTACTTTCAAGTTTTAGCAGCAAATTGTCGAGAACCTCATGCTAAGGCACATGAGAGAGCCGCAATCAAACAAGAAACACATTTCTCTCATGTACTTTGCCCAAAGTCGAAAAGAACTTTAATTAGCTCTAAACTACAGCAAGTCATTAATAATCAACGTATAGCTTTCAATCAGAAACTTTTACATGACTCTAACCTGTTCTTTCTAAGTCACAGTACAGTAAACAAGTGGTACTCACTGACCACGAGGGATGGCGATTATAATTGATTTACACCTGCAGGGTTACCTGAATAACCCATCACGTATGCCCGTACTCGATGTTGCCTACAGCAACCATCACGGACGTCGTACGCGACCACATTTTACCCGTCAACCAAATGTTTAGCCGGTCCAATCGTCCCGAGCAAGAGGTCTCTGCGCGCGCATCTGCAGTGCCGCTAGCCGATTTACACCTCAAGCTTTCAATCTACCCTCTGAACGGCCAGCTATGCCTCAACACCCAGCTACCCGAGTTACATCGGTTTCCCGATTCCCATATATCGGTAGGTCTTTGGTACTGTTCTAGCTTGTTCAACAGGCTCGCACATGGCTCGGTCCTCAATCGACACAAGCGGAGCTATGGCCCCAACGTCCTGCTGCCCTTACCCTCCGCTCGGTCTCATTTTTCTTGCCATGTGTTTCATTTGCTACCTTTACCCGAGTAGTGTGCCTCTAGCCTATTCTCGCGAGCAGTTCCAACTACTCGACTTGTACCGAATCCTACACTAACTTAGCATTGCAGTAGCTAATCGAGGTTTACAAACCTAAGCCCAACACAGGGTTTTATTGGCTATGCATTTTGGGTTTTCAAACAAGACTCTAATGCATAATTTAAGTGAGTGCTCAAAGTAAGTTCTCAAAACGGTAAAATTTATAAACAGGCTAATGCAAACTGGAGCTTGCCTTGCTGCTGTTGGTTGTAGGCTAGCTGTTCCTCTAGAGTGATGAAGTCTAAGACTTCGGGCTCCTCCTCAACCTTAGCGACTACATGAGATAAATACATATATGTATCAATTTGAATGCATTTGAATTGAAGTTGAATTTGTGAAGACTATACGTCTTACTAGACAGGACTAATGACTCTGAAATTTTTACTGTGGTTTGGATACAACCTAAACAGAGACTTTACCAAGTTTCATTTGCAGCAAAACTCATTTGACCTCTCCACAAATAATTGTGTACTTGGCCTTAATTGGAGCTCCTTGGGTGTTCTAGAGATTTTCATGGAGCAAGCCATGACTTTCTGAAAACTAGATTGTTAGAGGGTTCTAATGGAGTTGGTTTCACTTAATTTGAAGGTTCATAGTTAAAGATATGAGCTAAACAATTTCAGGGAAATTCTGAAAATATTTCTGGACATTTTCCATTTTCTCTGGAGCAGTTTTATTAATCACACCATTAGGTGGTTCAAATGAGCTCAAATGGATCTGAAATTTTTATGGCAGCTCAAGGATATTATGGTGAACATCCTGGCCAAATCTCAGAAGTTTTCTCCAAAGGTTCTCCCGTTAAAATTCTAAACAGTTTAAACTTTGAAGAATTAATTCTGGAGCAAAAAGGATTTTCATAAAGTGAAACTTGATTTGTTGGAAAGTACTCAGAGAGCTGAATCCAACACAATTTGGTTCACTTGATTTGGAGTTTTCTAGCCAAAGTTATGTGGGGTTGAAGTTGAACTAAATCTTAAAATCGGAGAAATGTTTAAAACACTGCACGTGGGTCCCATGCACAGTCCCTTCTTCAACCTCCCACCAGCGCCCGCGCGCGCGGCGTACAGCGGCTGTGGCGCGATCCGTTCTCCGGCTACGGTGGACCATTTCCGGTGATATTTCGCGCTACACGCTCCTCAGACCAAGCCCTAGTGGCCGGACAAGGTTGTGCATCATGCCATCGCCGGAAAACCGGTCGGCATCGATGGCAGCGATCAGTGGTGCGGCGCCGACGATGACCAGCGCGTCTCATGCCTTTCTCGATGCCTGAAGCGGCCATAAAGCACCACTGGAGCTCGAGGAAGCTGTTGGTGCGCTCAAACCGTGCGGAAAACGACCGGAGCTATGAGCTCAACGGCGACCCGAGCCATTTTGGCCGGCGGCGGCGAGTTTGCATTGCTCAGCCTGTTGGGTGAACGTTTCTTCGTGGTTTTTGGTCAGGATGGTCGTGAGGGACCCTAGATGCTCTAGCTCGACCAGCTTTGGGCATGATCAACCATGCGAGATGAATTTTGAGTTCTTGTGGTTTCGGTTAAATCCGGCGATCCTCGGAAAACCTAAAATTCAGGCTAGCCGACGCTAAGAGAGAGCTCGGAAGTGAGGGGGAAGCTACTAGAACTCGATGCTAACCTCAGAGACCAGTTTGTTGCACCGGAGAAGCTTGGAGCTGCTCGAGCAACGGTATCAAGTCGGAGGCGCTTCGGAGTGAACAGAGCAGTGAAAGATCGGCTCGGAAAAGCTCGAGGGAAGCTGATCATGAGCAGCTGAGGGTTGGAGCACGTCGAGCAAAGGTCGGTGGTGCCGTTTGTGGCCTCAGCTCACGGTGGGAGGGATGATTTTTGCCGGTCGACGGCGGGGTTGTGATTTCAGGGGTGCAGCACGTTTTCTGTGCGGGAGAGCGTCGGTACACCAATGATATCCGTCTGTGGAGGCTTTGGCGTGAAGATAAGAAGATAGAGGAGTGACTCGGTGGCCAGAGGCGGCAATCAGCTGGTGGCAAGCTGCCCTCTCCATGGCGTCCGCTCGATTGTGCGCGAGAAACCGAGTGAACAGAGCTGGACTCGGTTCACTTCGGCTATCACACTGACAGTGGGTCCCACCTCCATTTTAACCTCTGAAATTAACTTTCTCCCACTGCTCTAAACAGTAGTTCCACTAATACCCTCTGAAATTTGAATTACCTACCAAATGCCCATTTGAAAAATAGAATTCAATTTGTGAAGTGTTTGAATATATTTACATCACATATGCAGTTTGAAATTCAAATTGAATTTGCTAAAATTGACTCATGTCAAGATCAACTCCAAATGGAGTGAAAATTGGTGTGTGAGCTCAGAAAAATGTACTGAGTGTGAATATGAACCCCACTTTTGAATTCATGAGATGAAAGGAGTTTGAATTTGAATTTGAGTTCAAACTAGCCTCTTTCCAATTATACCCAAAAATACCTCAAAAAGGTTTTGGATTTGTGTGAAATTTGGCATGAGCATTCCTAGCAAAGTGTAGGAGTTTTTCTTATGCTCAGCCCCTATATGATGCATGTGGGAAATACCACTTTTGCATTTTGTGAGTTCATCCTCTAATGACCATATTGATTATGGTTACTTGCTCTTTAAATGTGTTCATAAGTTGTCCTCAAATGAGGTGTGTGTGGTGTGATGAACACTTTGGATGTGTGCAAAAACTTAGACCCTTACACATGCCACAGCAGCGAGCTCAAGATCATGAGTCGGATAGTGCTGCTTGTGGTTTCGAAGTTGACGCGAGCCATACGCGACCACCCGTCCTTCTTGCATCAACATGCAGCTAAGCCCAATATCGGACGCATCACAATACACGTCGAAAGGCTTGGTCGTATCCATTTAAGCTAAGACCGGGGATGTTGTGAGATGCTTCACCAATGCTAGGAACACTCCTTCACATGCTGAGCTCCAAACATATTTGGTCCCCTTTTTCAACAATTCAGTCATCGGTTTAGCAAGCTTTGAAAAGCTTGGGATGAAACTCCGATAATATCCCTCTAAACCGAGGAAACTTCTGACTTCATGGACAGATATGGGGGACTTCCATTTCAGCACCTGCTCAATTTTGCTTGGATCAACCGTGATGCCTTCCGCTGAGATAATATGTCCCAAAAAATGGCACTTGGCTGATACAAAACTCGCATTTGCTGAACTTGGCATAGAGCTTATGGTCCCGCAATCTTTAAAGCACGATATGCAAATTTTCGGCATGTTCTTCCTCTGACTTGTAATACACCAAGATGTCACCGATGAACACCACAATGAACTTATCCAACTCCGGCATGAACACTGAGTTCATAAGATACATAAAGTGTGCCGGAGCGTTGGTGAGACCAAAAGACATGATGAGATATTCATATAGCCCTTATCTCGTTGAGAATGCCGTCTTTGGAATATCCTCCGCCCGGATCTTTATTTGATGATATCCGGAGCGAAGATCCATCTTCCAAATACACTTGCACCCACAAGTTGATTAAACAAAATATCAATGCGGGGTAGTGGATCTTTTTTCTTGATAGTAACGGCGTTGAGTGGTTGGTAATCAACACACAACCTCAAGGTTTCATCTTTCTTCTTCACAAACAGCGCCAAACATCCCCCTAGTGAGGAACTCGATCGAATGAAACCTTTACTCAACAAGTCATTGAGCTGTTCCTTCAATTCAGCCAGCCCATTTGAATCCATCTTGTTCGGTCTCCGTGATATTGGTGTTGTCCCGGGTGCAAGTTCGATCTTGAACACAACATCCCATTCAGGTGGCATGTCCGGTAGATCATTCGGGATGTCATCCAACCTGAGAGTTTCAGCATGATAAGCTGCTGAAACTCCCAGGACAGGACTGTCCAAAATAATTGAATGCAGACGGTGGAGTGGAGAATTTACGTGAACCGTCTGAGATAGAGTTTCTAGGACAGTGCCATGGTAACTTAGCCATGACATTCCCAAGATTGCATCAATCTTATGTCCCTCAAGAATAATTATGATAGTGGGATATATTTTCCCACCCAAGCACAGTGGTGCTTTTGTAATCATCATATTTGCTGAAATCTTCCCACCCGGTGAGCAACTCATATACGAGCAATCGGTCGGGAAGACTTGTAGTTGATGCTTGACCACATATGATGTGCTTATAAAATTGTGGGTTGTACCAGAATCAAATGATAATTGGGCGATCGTTGAGAGTGAACGTACCCGCCGGTACGGCCTCTCCCTCCGGTACGTTCTCGGTGTCGATGTAGTGAATGTTCCCGGGTTTCTGACTTCCCATCTTGGCCTGTGGTCGGCCCCAAGAACTTCCCTGAGATTGGGCTTGCCCGCTGATCTTCTGTTTCTGTGGGAAGTCCCTCTAAAAATGGCCAACTTGACCACAATGAAACACGTGTAGCTAGGCGGTCCTCCGCTGACCGGTGGACGGAATCCCGGTGCGCGTTGCTGCTGTGGAAACGCACAGGGTACCATCTGCTGCTGCGATCTCGGTGGTGGCATCGGTGGTCGTAATGGTGACGTGTTAAATGCCTGACAACCGAATTGCCGCTGCCATGCTGGTGGTTGCCACCGTTGACCGGATGGTGTCCGATACACCATTCAGTACTTCTGGGGAGCTCCACTCCCACTGCTCTTCTGAGCGCTCCGTTTCCTCTGATCAGAAATGAGCTCTCGCTGAGCATCGTCCTGGAGAATCGTGGCATTGACGATGTCGTTGAAGATGCCATGATTAAACTGCACGAGGTGAGCCTTCATCTCAGGATTCAAACCCCGATAGATGTGCTCGCGCTTCTTATCAGCCGTGGAGATGTAGTCCGACGCATATTGCGCCAGACGGTTGAAGGTACGGGAGTATTCATGAGCGCTCCTCCCGCCTTGGTTCAACTCTAAGAATTCTTGTAATTTCCTCTTCATATCTCGGGAGGTATGTGATAGGCGCGGAACGCCTCTCGGAGTTCCCTCCATTCTACTGCGTAGCCAAATAGGTAGCGAGGCAAGGTAGTTTTCCCAGCATGCGCCGGTGGCACCGTGCAGTTGCTGCGCCGCGAACAGAGTCTTCTGCTGCTTGGTGCATTGGAGCAGCCAAAATTCGGACTTAATCGTCCGCAGCCAGTTGTCGGCCTCCAGGGGTTCATCCGCTTCTGAAAACACCGGAGGGTGCGTACTCATGAAATCCGAGTACTTGCTGGTGTGAGGCTGGCGATGCCCCACGTCTTGACGTGTCCTCGCCTGGGACGTATTCTGGACTATCGTGCAAAGCAGGTCAGTCTGCTCCTCACGAGAGCCAACCAACGCAGCAATCACATCCGCCAACGTAAGCGGATGTGGAGGCGGTGGTTGCTGCTGCGGAGTTTTGTCGTAGGTGAGTTGCTGGGAGTCATCACCTCCCTGTTGACTCGAATCCCCGACCTTGTTCATGGCTCGGGTAGGAACCATGCAGCCATGACGACAAGCAAATCAGCTACACAGCACAAACTCTATTCAGTCCAGTAAGAAGCAGTAAAACATAATGACAGTAAAAATGCGATACATCTCGTACATGGATAATATAATAACTTTATACAAGCTACACCATTACCAGACCATGTACACAATATGAAAACCAAATTGAGGGACCTCCTCTTTGGAAGTTCATCTCTAATATATATGGTCACTACGAGACGTTAAAATTGCTTCGTCGTCACGTATACCACCCTTTTATCTCTAATACAACACAAACATGGTCACTAGTAAAAAGAACTTGAGTAGATAAAATACTCAAATTCTTCACTAGTTGAAGATAATAATTCACAAATATGTCATACACCAGTGGAGGTAGTAAAACACTCATAGATACAACAATTTCTCAAATGAGGTCAACTGCTCACTTCTCTACTTAGAACTGACCAGTTTCTACTTATTCCAGATTTTGATCTAGTAATTTGCATTTTCATAACTCAAGTTGAATACGAAATTTCAATTCAACTTCAATACCTTTCCAACGAGTATTTATTTGCTCCCAGATCAGCTCTGGACAAAAAGTTATGATAACTCAAAGTTGACAGAATTCCTGGGAGAAATTCAACAGCACCTCCTTTGGGAATTTGCTGTTTTCCAACTGAAAATCCCAACGGATTCTGTACTGCAACTGTAAAAACATTGAATTAGAAAGATTTAACACATATAATAACCTTTCCAAAAATGTATCACATAACTATTATAGATTTTTCTACCGAGAGTTATGATTGAAAAACAGAACAGTCCAGAGAGGTTTGGAGTCTGTCCTGGTTCTGGACAGTTTGCACTCATCTGGAATTTCAACCAGTTTGATATATGATTCTGTTCTGGAAGCCTACATCAAATTGTAGAGCACTTCAACACCTTTCCAGAACTATATCACACACCTCCATTGGCTAAATAACTTGTGAGTTATGCTCTGTCAAAGTCTAGTATGGTTTCTGCCAAAAAACAAAGCACTCTATTTTTCAAGTCACATGGGATGAACTACTCCAATTTTGAATCTTACTCTGAAACCAGAGTACTAGGAGCTAATATAACTATCCTTAAGTCATTTTTAGTTCCTTTCACACGTTTAATGCTACAATAATTCTTATATGTCAGTATACGTTCCTCACGAAATAGAAAATCCTAACCGGACTATATCGGCATATACGACTCAAACCGTGGCACTAAAAACGGCCTCTCGCAAACGTGTGCTACACGAGATACGCAAACGTGGTTAGTAAATACAGAAGAACACTCAATAATGACGCACTCAAGGGGTTTTGTCATTTCAGGCAGGTCCATATTTGAAATTAAATACATACGTCCCGCATCATTACCATATGGGTCGTCCTTGAGTGAAGCCACGTCTCAAGGTACATGGTCGGGTTATCCACCACCCAACGGAGGGCTCCACACCTTTGCAATTAAGGACACCGGTGGACCAGCATTTTTTGTATGCCCCATAGGACATGAAGAGTCCTAGAGAACATACTTCGTGTTACAAACCACACGATGGGGTCTCCTCCCCTTGCCCCTGAGTTTGCGCACTGGAGGCTAGTGTAGTTCATATGTCTCTGTTACATGAAGAGTCTTAGAAAACATATTCACATTCTGATCATTGCTGAACGGAACATCTCATGCTACGTTCCTCGCATGAGGGAGCTAACCGAAATTGAACCGCTTTCGGTGGCGTACCTTACCTTTTATCTGAGCATAGGTGTGTCGTTAGGTAATCAAAATACAGAAATATAACAACTAAGTTAGCAATGACACTTTAAGAAACTATACTATCAATAGTCCTTATATGTAAACACTATCGACTCCTCACCGTAATCCTAAGTCTTTCTCGTAATACGATCCTTATTTAGTGTGCTATCCCCAAAGCAGCTCTGATGCCACGCTGTGACGGACCTGTGAGACCTATGTGTGCTGAATGCATTGGCTTTGACGATAAAAGTTTTGAATACTACCAAAACACCTTTTTAACAAGGTCCGACTCTAGGTCCGAGCTCCTGCAAGGTCTGACGATAGGTCCGATGTAAGGTCCGACTTGCTTTGTTTAGGTCTGACTTATTTTGGATAGGTCCGACTTGTTTTTGCCTGCTCCGGTGCTAGGTCTGACTAGCTTTGGTAAGTTCCGTGCTAGGTCTGACTAAGCTTTAGTAAGCTCCGGCACTAGATCCGACTAGCTTTGGTAAGCTCTGGTTCAAGGTCCGGTTAGCTTTGGTAAGGTTCGGAGCTTGATTGCAATGGTTCTGCTTTTAACTTGCAATGTTTCGAACTTGCTTTACTCTTATGAAAAGTTTGCTTAGTATTATTTTACTAAGTTTTTGGTGTGTTTTGATGGTTATGGATGATATCATTTTGCTATGGTTTACAACATGCTTATGTGAGGTGCTCACGTTAGATGTTGTAGTTTCGGAACTAACGAGAGTCAAGTCGAGGACTTGTGCTCGGAAGTATTGGTTGTTTATTCATGTGCAGGTGTTGCTTGAGTTCAAGACATGGCTGGTGACGGGATCCATTGAACTAGTCTTAGGAAGAAGATGAGGTTCAACAACAAAGTTCGGGAGGAATTGTGGTTGAGTTGATCGGGAGGTTGCGCAGTATGTTTGAATCAAGAACAATGCATATGAAGGTATCTTGGACGTCGTTGGAAGATGTTTGCACGTGTGCAAGGAGTGCATGGACGTGGCTGCATGGTTCCAAGGCGTGATGAAGAGATGTAGACGTAAAGAATTGGTCGAAAAGGTCCAACCGACTAGGTTATGGACTCAGGTTGCGGCTGAGTCGTGTTTGACTCAAATATGGAAAGTTTTGAGTTGGTTATGATAGGATTTCGTGTGGGTCACGAATTTGAGTTGCTTTGGGAATGTTTGGGACGTTCCTAAGGTGTTTGGAAGTCTTAACATTGCTTCTATCTGTGTATAGAAGAGTCTTGAGCAGTATTAGAAAGTTACAGTTTGAATCCAAGTAGGAGTAGGAGTCCTAGTTTGAATTGGATTGGCCATAGAGCTGGTTATATAAGCAAGGGAGGCCAAGGCTCGTGGAGAGCATGACTTTGGGGCTGTTCCTCTTGTGTTTTGATAAATAAAATTCGTATTCTAAAGGAACTTTTGTGCCTTGTTTGTCCGGCTTGTTTCAGACAAGTTTTTCTCGTTACTCGCTTTGAGATGCGCTTTGAGATATGTTCAAGAAAGAATACATGTGCTTTGAGATGCAACCCGGTGAGTCCATTGATGACCTCTTTGCTCGCTTTAATAAAATTCTCAGCAACTTGCGTAGCGTCAATGTTAATTTTTCAGATGCTGAAAATGCTAGGCAATTACTAAGTGCATTAGACATGTCAATTTGGGAGATGAATGTAACATCCATACGTGAATCCACTGTCATGAGTACTCTTACATTAGATGTGCTTTATTCTAAGCTAAAAACTCATGAAATTTACATTATATCACGTAAGAACCCAAATAAGACTATTGCATTTGTCTCACAACGTGATATGCCTAGCTCTGGCCAATCATCTAGCAATACACTTGCTTTGCTGTCTTCACTAACCCTGGAACAGATTGAGTAATTTCCAGAGGAGGAGCTAGTACTTATTTCTACTAGGTTCTCAAAAGCATTGCAAAATGTGAGAACTAGAAGGAGAGGAAGCTCCGGACCTCAACGATGCTTTGAATGTGGTAAGACAGGACACTTTCGTACAGATTGCCCTAACCGTTCAGGTCCTTCTAACCGTGATGAAAAGCAGAATAAAATCAAGTCCTCTTTTGGCAACACCAACAAGAAAAAGAAGGGTTTTACAGGACGCAAACTGATAAACAGTTTTATCACCGCACTTCAAGAACTTGGCTCGAGTGATGTAAACATTGAAAGTGATGAAGATGAAGGTGATCTGGCAAACTTGTGCTTCATGGCGGGCAAATCAAAATCAAGTATGGAGGATGCAGAACACAACAGTGACAACGAAGAGGTATGTCCTACTTGCGAAGAAATGTGTGATGCTATTTCTCGTGCCACTATTATTGTAAATCTTAGGGACAATGCTGTTAAAATTGAGTCACTAGAATTTGAAAATAATCGTTTAAAATCCTTGATTCCTAGTGATGATTCTTGTTCCTCATGTGATTTAATATATGAACAATTGTCCTCTCTAAGAAGTGCACACACCTCCACACTTGATAAACTTGAACTTGAAATCGAAAAGAACAAAAAGCTTGCTGCATTTAATGATAAAAACTTGAAAGATGCTTGTTGTTCTACAATTGATTTGCATTGTTCTGCTTGCGATGATCTTGATAAGAAACTACATGATGCTGTGAAAGAAATTTCTATATTGAACAATGCTTTACGTTCTCGTGAAGTTAAATATTGTCCCAATTGCAAATTAAAAGGAAAAACTTCATGATAAAATTGCCTTGATCTATCAAATAAACTTGATAACATGCATAGGACATTAGATCGGTTTTGTAATGGGAATAAGAACCTAAACTTGCTGCTGAATTCTTCCAAGTCTTGCAACGATAAAACTGGTTTAGGTTTTGATTCACATGCTCATGCTAAGGAACATCCACCTAAAATTGTAAAATCATTAGAAAGTGGTTTGATTCAAACAGTTCTTAAACAAAATGAAGTGGTTTTTAAATCTGCAAGAGTGTTGTCACATAGGGGTTCAAATAAGCATACTGCATGCTCATCTAGACATGAACACAAAGTTAAATTTCATTGTACCTATTGTGGTAGAGATGGTCATGTCATAGATTTTTGTTATAGACTAGCTAAACAATATAAAAAGGAAAGAATGCGAGCTAGATCTTATAACTCTCATGCAAAATTTGCTGCACATACGAAACCGAATGTCAGGAACATGCAACCTGCTATTATGAGTCAGAAATATTCAAAATTTACCTCCGGAGCTTCAGTTTTTGCCTCTGGAGCTTCAGTTTTTGCCTCCAGACCTTCTGTTTTTGCCTCCGGAGCCACTGATTTTCATGCTACACAAGTAATACCTCATAGGTCAGAAGTTAAGAACAAAAAATCTCAAACTTTGACTCATAAACCTGCTGTTTTATCTCATCTTTCGCATGTTATTCCTGCTGGACGTCGTGTGACTCAGTACTGGATTCCTAAATGCCTTTTAACTAACCCCAGTATTGAGTAATCGACGTATTGTGCTTCTATGTAGGTTACACGCTTGAGGAAGGAGAACATTTGGATTGTGGATTCAGGTTGCTCACGCCACATGACCGGTAACAAAGAATGATTCTCCTCTCTCTCTTTTGTGTCACGTGTAGAGAATGTTACTTTTGCCGATAATTCTTCAACTCCTATAATTGCTAAGGGTTCGGTTAGAATAAATGATCACAACACTTTGAAGGATGTGGCACTTGTCAAAAATTTGAAATACAACTTGCTTTCTGTTTCACAATTGCTAGATGAAAATCTGGAAATTATTTTCAATAAAAACTGCTGCAAAGTTGTAGGTTCAAATAGTGAGCTTATTTTTAACATGTCTCGGTTTGGAAGAGTTTTTAAAGCTGATTTTGATATGTCTTCCTTTAAGCATAGATGTCTAGTTGCAAATGATTCCAAAGATTTATATTTTTGGCATCGTAGACTTGGTCACGTAGGCTTTGATCATCTCACGCGTGTTAGTGCTCTTGATCGCATACGTGGGCTGCCTAAGCTTAAAGGGGACAAAGAAATTATGTGCTCTTCTTGTAGACATGCTAAGATGGTTGCAGGTTCACATGCTCCTCTCACAATGACCATGACAACTGAACCGGGTCAACTTTTACACCTTAAAACCGTAGGACCTTCACGTGTTCAATCCTTCGGAGGTAAATGGTATGTTCTTGTGATTGTTGATGACTATTCTAGATACTCTTGGGTTTACTTTATGGCATCTAAGAATGAAAATTTTAGTCACATTAGAACTTTATTTCTTAGGTTATCAATTGATCACCCAGGATTTTTAGGAGCAATTAGAAGTGATAATGGAACCGAATTTAAAAATCAATCGTTTGATCACTTTTGTGCTGAAAATGCAATAGATCATCAGTTTTCTTCACCATATGTACCTCAACAAAACGGTGTTGTAGAGAGAAAGAACAGAACCTTAGTTGAGATGGCTAGTACTATGCTTGATGAATATCAAACTCCTAGGAAATTTTGGGCTGATGCAATTGCAACCGCTTGTTATGTCTCAAATCGTGTTTTCTTGCGTGCTAAGCTAGGTAAAACACCATATGAGCTCAGGTTTGGACATAGGCCTAGTGTCACACACTTTAGGTTCTTTGGTTGCAAATGCTTTGTTAAGAAACATGGTAATCTTGATAAATTTGAAGCTAGATCTGTTGATGGCATGTTTCTTGGTTATCCATCTTATACTAGAGGCTACCGTGTGCTTTTACTTGATACTAACAAAATTGTGGAGACTTGTGAGGTTTCTTTTGATGAAGCTAGCCCAGGTACTAGTTCAAATATTGCAGGTCCGGATCCATATCCGCAGGGGGAGGGTATTTTCGTTAAAGAAGAGGAAGAAGTGGTGCTGCTGCCCGAAAATTCAGCAGCTAATGACATTGTTCCAGCTCCTGATCTTGATTCACAGCCAGCACCAACGACCACCATTGCTGGTCCAGATCCTCCTCACGTCACAAGCTCATCTATTTGTGATGAACATGAAGAAGAAGAAGAAGCTTGTGAAGTGTCCACTCCCCTCCGGATTCTCAAAAGTCATCCTCCACAACAAATTATTGGAAGCTTGCATGAACGAGTTATAAGATCTAGGTTTTTCGACCCCAATTCTCATGCTTATTCTGCTTTTATTGCTTCTTTTGAACCCAAAGATATATCACACGCACTCACTAATGAATCTTGGATTATTGCCATGCAAGAAGAGTTAGAAAATTTTGAAAGAAATAATGTTTGGAAACTTGTACCTCAAGGTAACACTTTAATTGGAACTAAATAGGTGTTTAAAAATAAACAAAGTGAGGATGGGGTTGTGTTTAGGAATAAGGCTAGGTTGGTTGCTCAAGGTTTCACACAAGTTAAAGGTCTAGATTTTGATGAAACTTTTGCTCCTGTTGCTAGATTACAAGCCATAAGAATTTTGTTAGCTTTTGCTGCATCTAAAGGTTATAAGCTATATCAAATGGATGTTAAAAGTGCTTTTCTTAATGGCTACATAGATGAGGAGGTTTATGTCAAACAACCACCTGGTTTTTTGAAAATCCAAATTTTCCTAATCATGTTTACAAACTGTCCAAAGCCCCTAGAGCATGGTATGATAGGTTAAAAACATTCTTACTTGAAAAGGGGTTTACCATGGGCAAGGTTGATAAAACTCTTTTTGTGCTTAAGCATGGCAATGACTCATTATTCGTTCAAGTGTATGTGGATGATATTATCTTTGGTTGTGCTTCTCATGATCTTTTGTCCAATTTTTCGGCTATGATGAGTTCAGAATTTGAGATCAGTATGATGGGAGAACTCACGTACTTTTTGGGGCTGCAAATCAAGCAAACCAAGGAGGGTACCTTTGTGCATCAAACAAAGTATACAAAAGATCTCCTAAGGCGCTTCAACATGGACAAAAGCAAGCCTCTTCGGACACCAATGGGAACAGCAACAACACTTGAACTTGATGAAGATTGTGATCCCAGAGATCAAAAAGAATATAGAAGCATGATCGAATCACTTTTGTATCTCACGGCATCAAGACCGGACATACAATTCAACGTATGTCTTTGTGCACAGTTTCAAGCCTCCCCACGTGCTTCACATTGTCAAGCCATCAAAAGGATTCTCAGGTACTTACATGGAACTCAAGAATTTGGCATTTTTCTTCCTTCTTCCTTAACCGTTACTTTGAAAGCTTTTTCCGATGCCGATTTTGGGGGTTGTAGGATTGATAGGAAAAGTACTTCTGGTGCTTGTCATTTTCTTGGTAATTCACTTGTTGTCTGGTCCTCTAGAAAACAAAGTTCAGTTGCACAATCCACAGCCGAATATGAATATGTAGCTGCTGCTAGTGCTTGCTCACAAATTCTTTGGATTTTTCAAACACTTAAGGACTATGGAGTTGATCTAGATAGTGTTCCACTGTTTTGTGATAACACTAGTGCCATTTGCATTGCTAAAAACCCCGTGCAACATTCGAGAACTAAGCACATTGACATTAGGTATCACTTTCTCCATGATAATGTCGAAAAAGGGAACATTGTGCTTCACCATGAAGATACCGAACAACAATTGGCTGACATTTTTACAAAACCTTTGGATTTCACTCGTTTTTGTTACATTCGTAGTGAAATAGTGGTTATGCATCCTCATGGCTTAAATTGAGGGAGAATTTTGAAACTTGGGAAGTCTATCTGTGAATCTGAAATTAAAATAATATGAGTATAGTATTTCATGCATATATGACTTTGTGATTCCTTTTTCATGCTGAAAGTTCTTACTACATTACTCATGTTATACGTTTTGTAGTTTTTACCATGTCTAGTAATTGGAATAATTACTTACACTAAATCTGGTCATGGTCGAACTTTCTTGCTGTTTTGAACTTGTTGCATGCTCACAAGTGCTTTTAATCATAAAGAATTAATCAAGTAATCAACTCACATGTTGAGTTTTTATGTTCAAATAAAAAAATGAGAAAAGATCAAGAGAATATGCATGCATCACACTTCTTCTTTTGAGATGGCTTATCATTGCACTTAGATATGAACTTGAAAGGAGTTGTGTATGACTAAAACCATGTCCTTAAGCTTCTGACTGTCAAATGACATAGGATTGGCTTGGTTGGTTAGAATAAGTCTGATGCTGCATATAATCTCTTGCAAATGTCATAAGATCAAAATTTGTGCTTTAAATGATAAATAAAATGCAGCAACAAGTGTCATGCTTCCAGGTCTTGAAATAGTTAAGTTTGTGAGATCATGACTTGCTTAAATTGAAAATTACACTTGATCTCTAGCATGGCTTACACTACTTTATGTATCTCATTGATGTGATAGTGTAAGTTACTTGATAGTATGATTTGGATGAGCTTTGTTTTATATGTATATGTTATAATGTGCTCATAACAAATTAAAATTTCCCTTTTGTACCTTGCTGAATACATTGTCAAAGGGGGAGAAATTGATCACACATTGCACACATTCACAAGTGTTTTGGCACGATTCTTCTCAGGGGGAGAATTTTTTGGTATTTTTGTTTTTCTTCTTATTTTATTTCTGATTTACAAAGGGGGAGAAATTGTTTTTAAAACTTTTCATGTGAATAAGCCAATGTTCGGATTTTAAGTGGTGTTGCCAATGCATTCAGGGGAGATTGTGAGACCTATGTGTGCTGAATACATTGGCTTTGACGATAAAAGTTTTGAATACTACCAAAACACCTTTTTAACAAGGTCCGACTCTAGGTCCGAGCTCCTGCAAGGTCCGACGATAGGTCCGACGTAAGGTCCGACTTGCTTTGTCTAAGTCTGACTTATTTTGGCTAGGTCCGACTTGTTTTTGCTAGCTCCGGTTCTAGGTCCGACTAGCTTTGGTAAGTTCCGTGCTAGGTCCGACTAAGCTTTAGTAAGCTCCGGCGCTAGGTCCGACTAGCTTTGGTAAGCTCCGGTTCAAGGTCTGGTTAGCTTTTGTAAGGTTCGGAGCTTGATTGCAATGGTTCTACTTTTAACTTGCAATGTTTTGAACTTGCTTTACTCTTATGGAAAGTTTGCTTAATATTATTTTACTAAGTTTTTAGTGTGTTTTGGTGGTTATGGCTGATATCATTTTGCTATGGTTTACAACATGCTTATGTGAGGGGCTCACGTAAGATGTTGTAGTTTCGGAACTAACGAGAGTCAAGTGAGGACTTGTGCTCGGAAGTATTGGTTGTTTATTCATGTACAGGTGTTGATTGAGTTCAAGACATGGCTGGTGACGGGATCCATTGAACTAGTCTTAGGGAGAAGATGAGGTTCAACAACCAAGTTCGGGAGGAATTGTGGTTGAGTTGATCGGGAGGTTGCGCAGTATGTTTGAATCAAGACCAATGCATATGAAGGTATCTTGGACGTTGTTGGAAGATGTTTGCACGTGTGCAAGGAGTGCATGGACGTGGATGCATGGTTCCAAGGCGTGATGAAGAGATGTGGACGTAAAGAATTGGTCGGAAAGGTCCAACCGACTAGGTTATGGACTCAGGCTGCGGCTAAGTCGTGTTTGACTTAAATATGGAAAGTTTTGAGTTGGTTATGATAGGATTTTGTGTGGGTAACGAATTTGAGTTGTTTTAGGAATGTTTGGGACGTTCCTAAGGTGTTTGGAAGTCTTAAGATTGCTTCTATCAGCGTATAGAAGAGTCTTGAGCAGTATTGAAAGTTACAGTTTGAATCCAAGTAGGAGTAGGAGTTCTAGTTTCAATTGGATTGGCCATAGAGCTGGTTATATAAGCAAGGGAAGCCAAGGCTCGTGGAGAGCACGACTTTGGGGATGTTCCTCTTGTGTTTTGATAAATAAAATTCGTATTCTAAAAGAACTTTTGTGCCTTGTTCGTCCGACTTGTTTCAGACAAGTTTTTCTCGTCGAGTTTCTGTTCAGCACTACCTTGCTTCGGTGGTTTTATCATAACTCGAGTTTTACAGATCCAATTGATGTGATTCTTTTTGGGTTGTCTTCACAACTTGATTATCTATTATCTATGAAAATTTCATGGTCATTTAATTTGTTGTTTCTGATCTACACGAGTTTGTTTGCAGTATTCCAGAACTGTTTTTCTCGCGTAGGACAGATTGACCTTTGTTCGATCTTTCGATCGTAACATGAGTTTCTCTCAATGAATTTTCATGATTCTTGTTGTGATGTATTCGTGACTTGATTCTGTACAATCTATACTAGTTTGGTCACAGTTGAACACGTTTAGATTAGTCGCACACACGGTTTCTTTAACAGATCAGTTTTCTGCTGAGGGGTGTTTTGTTGCTTCCGCTGAAAAGTTTTTATCTACCATTCACCCCCCCTCTGGTAGCTTTATACGTGTACTCCGATCCTACAGGACCTAATCCATATATTCTAGGATCACAGAGGGTGGTGTCGTACGATGCGACACCTGATAGAACACACAATAAGTAACATACATATTACCTAAAATCTTGCTGAATTTGTATAAAAGTGGTATAAACCATTCAGTTTCCATCTAGTTTACATAATAATTACTGCAGCGGAAGATAATTATACAACTCACGCCTACCGTCTAACTAGCAGAAGTCAGTTATCCAGCCCTGTGGACAACCTACACTAGCAGAACACACTAACTTCATGGTGGTATGCACGGCTCCCACTCAGCCGTAGTTCCCGAAGGAGGGTAAACCTCTCCGGCAAATCCGTACTCCTTAGGAGTGGGGTACTCCTCACCTGCAAACACTTATAAACAGCAACCGTGAGCACGATGTCTCAGCAAGACTTAACCGGCTTGCTAAGCATGAAACTCTACATGCCCGTCATACCAATATTACGCAAGTATCTTGCAGCAAAGGACACGTCTTGTAGTTCATCCTTAGTTCAGATTTTAGCACGAAGTTAAATGTTCATGAATCTGAAATTTAGTGAGCAATATTTGGTGGCACACATGTTGCAATATAATTTAAGCATAACAGCAATTATATCGTCACATTCATCTCCAATATTTACTACGTCACGACACAGTGAACAAGCGGTACTCATGACTGCGTGGGACGGCAAATTGACTCAATATACACCTGCAGGGACACCCGAATAGCACACCACATACGCCCATACTTGGAGCTGCAACGGCACGCTCAACAGATGTCGTAGGGACAACCTTTCACCCGACAGCCCAAACGTCGAACCGGTCGCACTGAAACGGGCAGGAGGTTCCCTACACGAAGCAACTCTATGCCGTTAGCGGATTTCCACCTTGCTGCTCTCAACCTACACCTATAAATCTGTGCGTTATGCCTCGACACCCGTAAGTATAGGATACATCAGTTTATCGGACCCCATATATCCGATATGCCTTCGGTACATTCAAACTTGTTCAGCGGGGCCGCACACGGATTGGTCCTCAACCGACACAAGCAGGGCTACGCACGCAAGACACCATCTTTCTGCATCCTACACCCCTGCCCAGTTTCAATTTTCAGATTAGGTAAACCTCACATCTCGAACCAATCCCGTATGTAGCCAATCCTAACCTCGTGAGTAGATTCCAACTACTCAACTTGTACCAAAGCCTATAAACATTAAACTTTGCATATATTATTCGAGGACTTAACCACTACCATCACTCTGCCTGGGATGATCTGGTTATGAAAGTGGGGTATTGTAAGGGCCTAAGTTTTTGGAACATATCCAAAGTGCTCATCACACCACACACACCTCATTTGAGGAAACTTTATGAACACCTTTGAAGAGCAAGTGAACACCATCAACATGGTCATTAGAGGATAAACTCACAAAATGCAAAAGTGGCATTTCCCACATGCATCTTATAGGGGTTGAGCATATGAAAAACTCATAAACCTTGCTAGGAATGCTCATGCCAAATTTCACCCAAATTCAAAACCTTTTTGAGGTATTTTTGGGTATAACAAGAAAGAGGCTAGTTTGAACATAAATTCAAATTCAAACTCCTTTGAGCCCATGAATTCAAATGGGATCCATATTCACACTCAGCACATTTTTGTGAGCTCACACACCAATTTTCACTCCATTTGGAGTTGATATTGACATGAGCTAAGTTTAGCAAATTCAAACTCAATTTGAATTTCAAACTGCATATGTGCTGAAAATATATTCAAACATTCCACAATTTGAATTCTATCCAATTCAAATGGCCAGTTGGTAGATAATTCAAATGTCAAAGGGTATTTGGGTCTCTACTATTTAGAGCAGTGGGAAAAATTGAATTTCAGAGGTTAAAAGGGGAGTGGGTCCCACATTTCAGCCTCACTAGCAAAGTCAACCGACTGAAGACAGGGCACTCGGTTTCTCGGGCTTCATCCGAGCACGCCACCGAGCTGATCGCCGGGCCAACTCCTGCTCGGTCTGAGTTGTGTCAGCCGATGTCGCCCCCTCCCTCTTATCCCCTCAGCCGAGCCGGCTGGAGGCAGAACCGATCAGTTCGTTGCTCCCTCGCGCAAGAAATTGACCAGAGCCACCGCTACTCCTCCGATCTTCAGCCACCCGCCAAGCTCGCGTGTGAGCCTCGGCTGAGAAGCGAAACGGCACCACAAGACTCTCCACAACCCCCTCAAACCATCATCAAGTGAGCTCATGCTCCCTACACCGAGAAACACTCGTTTCCGCAGCGACCGATACAAAACCGAGATAAGGTGCTCTCGTGGGCAGCCTCACCCCGGGCTTGTCACAGCCAAGCAAAGCTACTTCTGGACGAGCAAGGACCTCCTACAGCTCACCTCCGAAGCTTGAGCTGAGAGGTTGAGCGTCGACGGCGAATTTTGCAGTTTGCTTCCAGCCGGTGCAAAGTCACCTTTGTGTAAGAAACTTTAAAATTCCCGTTTGGTTCTTAGACTCAACGAAACTTCACACACAGGGACTAGACTCAGTGGCACATAAGTTAGCTTCATGAAACCTAGCACGAAAACCTCTGTGCACGGCGTATTTCCATGTTTTCCAACGGCGGCTTTATCGGGGAGCATCGTACGCACGGGGAGACCCACCTTGGAGCTATTCCCGAGCCTGTCCACCGCCATGCCAAGCTTCCTGAGCCACGACTGGTGCTGTAGAGCCACTCCACCAAGCTTTTCGTAGGCTAGCACGTCGGAGCGACGTCGCCGAACTCTTCCCGAGCCGCCGCACCGTCACGGGCTCGGTTAGAGCCAACGTCGAGATGGGGAAACCCTCCCAATGTGTTCAGCGCACAAAATTAGGGGCTGGCCGCGAGTCAGAGCATGGGATCTGACCGGACGGTCGAGTTCGGTGGTTCTCCGGCGACCTCGGCGGCGCTACCGCGCGAGAGGCGCGAGGTAGAAGACAACTGGGGCCGGGCCCGTTGTCAGTGGGAGGAAACCGGGGGATTGGATATTATGTGGATGCGGATCCACTGTGGCAGCACGTGAATTGAACCTGTAGCCCCGTGTGTTGTCGGTTCAGCACACGACACGTGTCCCTTGGACCCACAGGCAGATTTAAACATTTCCCCGATTTTCAGATTTAGTTCAAACTTCAAACCCACATAACTTTGGCTAGAAAACTCCAAATTGAGTGAACCAAATTTTGTTAGATTCAGCTCTCTGAGTACTTTCGAACAAATCAAGTTTTACTTTATGAAAATCCTTATTTCGCTAGCATTAATTCTTCAAAATTTAAACTGTTTAGAATTTTAACTGGAGAACCCTTTGGAGGAAAATTCTGAAATTTTGCTGGGATGTTCACCAAAATACTCCGGAGCTACCATAAAAATTTCAGATCCATTTGAGCTCATTTGATCCACCTAATGGTGTGATTAATAAAACTGTTCCAGAGAAAATAAAAAATGTCTAGAAACATTTTCAGAATTTCTATGTAATTGTTTAGCTCATATCTTTAGTTAGGGACCTTCAAATTAAGTGAAACCAATTCCATTTGAACCCTCTGAAAATCTAATTTTCAGAAAGTCATGGCTTACTCCATGAAAATCCCTAGAACATCCTAGGAGCTCCAATGAAGGCGAAGTACATAATTATTTGTGGAGAGCTCAAATGAGCTTTGCTGCAAATGAAACTTGGCCAAGTCTCTGTTTAGGTTGTATCCAAACCACAGTGAAAATTTCAGAGCCATTGGGTCTGTCTAGCAAGACTTATAGTTTTCACAAGTTTAACTTCAATCCAAATGCATTTAAATTGACACATGTATGTATTATCTCATGTAGTCGCTAAGGTTGAGGAGGAGCCCGAAGTCTTAGACTTCATCACTCCTGAGGAGCAGCTAGCCTACGACCAAGAGCAGCAAGGCAAGCTCCGGTTTGCATTAACCGTTTTTACAAATTTTACTGTTTTGAGAACTTACTTTGAGCACCCACTTAATTTTTGCATTAGAGTCTTGTTTGAAAACCCAAATGCATAGCCAACAAAACCCTGGGTTGGGATTAGGTTTGTAAACCCCGATTAGCTACTGCAATACTAAGATATTGTAGGATTCAGTACACGTCGAGTAGTTGGAACTACTCGGGTAAAGGTAGCAAATGAAACACATGGCAAGAAAGATGAGACCGAGCGGGGAGTAAGGGCAGCAGGACGTTGGGGCCTGGGTGCCATAGCTCCGCTTGTGTCGATTGAGGATCGAGCCGTGTGCGGGTCTGTTGAACAATCTAGAACAGTACCGAAGACCTACCGGATATATGGGAACCGGGAAACTGATGTAACTCAGGTAGCTGGGTGTTGAGGCATAGCTGATCGTTCAGAGGGTAGGTTGAGAGCTTGAGTTGTAAATCGGCTGGCGGCACTGCGGATGCGCACGCAAAGACCTCTTGCTCGGGACGATTGGACCGGTTCAACACTTGGCTGACAGGTAAATTTTGGTTGCGTACGCGTCCGTGATGGTTGCTGTAGGCAACATCGAGTACGGGTGTACGTGACGGGTTATTCGGGTAATCTTGCAGGTGTAAATCAATTATAATCGCTGTCCCTCGCGGTCAGTGAGTACCGCTTGTTCACTATACCATGACGTAGAAAGAACAGGCTAAATACATGTTAAAAGTTTGCTGATTTGAAAGCTATACATTGAATGTTAATGACTTGCTGTAGATTAGAACTAATTAAAGTGCTTTTCGACCTTGGGCAAAGTACATGAAAGAAATGTGTTCCTTGTTTGATTGCGGCTCTCTCATGTGCCTTAGCATAATGTTCTCCACAACTTGCTGCTAAAACATGAAAGTAAGGTTCAAATAATTAGGCGAGTCCTTTGCAACTTATTTACATCATGTACCCCAAAACCCCTTATGTAGAAGTTTTATGTATAGGAGAGACGGGTCAGACTTGCTGAGCCATTGTGCTCACTGCTTGTGTTTGAAGCTTTTGCAGGGGTTTATGAGGAAGGGACTCCCGAGGAGGAGACGGAACCCCAAGAGGGAAACCCCGTCGGGTGGGAGTCGTGCACGCCGCCGTGTTAGTGTGCGTGTGTGCTAGCGGGAACACGTTCACGGGCTGAACATGAACTCGATGCATAGTCTACGCCCGTGAGTGTAGACTGGACATATTTTGTTGTAAAAATGTTCATAAACTCGTTTATGTAATAAAACTTTGCTTCCGCTTTGTATCTTTGATGTGTGTTAATAGGTGCTGTGCAACGCAGCACCCCTCAGCGTGATCCTGGCTCGATGAGGCCGTGGGGCCGCGTCAGCGTGGTATCAAAGCTCGCTTGAGGTTTAACGCACTAAAAAGGTCATCTTTTTCAAAAAATCGGTTAGGAACGAGTTAGTAGCCCATATAAGGATGTTATTAGTGTATAGAAAGTGGCATACTAACCTATCTGTTTATGTCGGAAAATCGTGCATCTTGGGACGTCATATGTCTTGAGCGGTGCACGTAAGCGATGTCCACCAGTGCACACAAGCTGAAGGGTGGAGCCTCACGGGTGGGAGGTAACCCAGCCCGCTTTAATATCCTCTACGACTCTTCATGTCGTTTGATTTATTCGAGCAACGCCTTTCCCCGGCGTGCTTCGGGCAAGTTCGGGAGACCCCGTCACGTGGTCAGTAATGTGAACACGTAGCTCAAGGCGTGTTTGGCTTGAGAACACCCGTGCGAGTGATGACGGACAGGTGTATGAACTGTATGGATACCGGGCTCGGTGTGCAGCCGAGGCTGACAATTGTGTGAGTTATTTGCAGGTAGTCTAACCACAAATCGCTAGACGAGTAGCATCCGTGTGCGAGAGACGTTTAGTGCCACTGGACTAACGAAGCCGGCTAAGTCCGGTGTAGGTTTTTCTTTGTGAGGAACGTAGTACCGACATGAACGGGTGACGCTTCGACGTCACACCCCACTAAATGAGAAACTGCATTGTAAAACCTGAAAGTTTTAATCCAGAGCACTAAAACTTTAATGTAACTCCTTCCCTTAATCAGGATATTCAAAGTTAGCAAATTTTCAACTTATAGGATGCTAAGGACAGAGTCCCCTGTTTTCAGCTGAAATGAGGCTGAAGTTAATCAGAGGTTAGAGGTTGAGTTATTTCGTGGTTAGGGGCATATGATACATTTATGGAAAGCTTTGTAAGAGCTTTATAACTTTTCTGTTGACGTACAGAGGTGTTTCATCCCTTAACCAGTCGAAAAATGCAGTAGAGTTGAAACTGTCCAGAAAATAGGGCAGAGCAAATACTCTCTGTAACTTTCTGTAAATTGAGCATAACTTCCTGCAAAAAAATCTAAAAATAGAGAATAAGGTAGTTCTGAAAATTTAATGAGATGGGTTACAACTTTGTAACAGAAAGTTTGGTCAAATTTGGGGTATAATTAACTGGAATTCTTGGATCAAATCAGTACCTCAAGCAGGAAGGTGCTGTCCAATTTTCTCCAGAAATTCTGTCCACTTTGACATTTCATAACTTTTGAACCAGGACAGATCTTAGGCCAAGTAAATACTTTATGGAAATCTATTGAAGTTAGCTTTAACTTTAATGTTGAGCTCCAGAATTGGTTTTGCCTTTAGCATGGTCTAAATCAGGTTTCAATTGAAACTGCTCCGGGGTGTCAGTTTGGGCAGCAGACCAGCAATCAAATAGTTCTAAGTTTGAGTTGTGTTTCCAAGTTTCTATGAGTTCAATGACATGGTTTATGTTATAACTCAATGAATTACTTTTGAAATAAATATTCGACCTTTTTCAAATATGTTTCTACAGATGAAAGCAGATAGACAATTGGAGAACGGGTGGGTGGTATCCCACTGTTCTCACCGCAGCGGTTATCCGGAAGCATTGAGGCAAATGCTTCAATATTTCGGGTACATCAAGATGCCGCAGTACTTCGCCAAGGAAGAAGGTGAGGAGGGGAACAGGACGTGGATGATCCATGTCAAAGTTCCTACAGGACCCACGCCACCTAGTGGGCGCCGTTCACCGTTACGGTGAGAGGTAGACAGCCGGAGGGAATGTGGCAAGTGGCAGCTCGCGACACCATGTCGCGTTTCTGCCAACTACACGTGAGAGATATGGAGGGAACTCCGTATGCGCTCGTTCCGGTGGAGGGACGAGCTAATAATGTGTGGGGGGAAAGGTACAGGGAGGCAACAGATCCGGGTTACCCAAGGTACAACCCCGTGGAGGCGAACCTCAGCCTCCAGTTGAGGGCAGAAAAGGCCGTGATGGACAGCCAAACTGTTCATACGGATTGTCTAGCCGTGAAGCTCAAGGAGAGCACCAGCCATGGAGATCATTTCGAGAGTGCTCACAGCGCACTCCACAATGTTCTCCTTCCGACGATAAAGCGACTGAACGAACAACATAATCAGTTGCATCGTCTGAAGAAGGCAAAAAAGAAAAGTTGCGTCGACATCACGGCTTTACAACAACAAGTGCAGGCTCTGACCCAGCAGAATGAGGTCCTCACTCAAGAGCGTGATGATGCGATTGAGGAAGGGCAAGACTGGGAAGAGGACTACAACCAGGCCATGGATGAGTGCACGCATTGCAGGACCTCGTACCTCCGGTAATGGGCCTACCGATGGTAGGTGCCGTACCCGTGGTTTTGGGTATCCCGGTAATGGGAGAACCTGAACCAGAAGAGGAGGTCATGGACCCGGAGCCACCAGAAGAGGTAGCGGAGGAGGACGACCCACAAGAGGTCGAGTTCTACTCCGAGTAGTGGGTTACCGTTGCCAAGTAGGGCAGCGAGGGTGGTATAAGAAAAACTTTTGTAATCGGTGACATGTCATGTAGACAATAGTATATGTATAGGTAGTGACAACATGAGCACGACTTCTCGGAGAACCGAGAATAATGTATCTTGTATAAAGTTTATGGTTTATAATATATGTGAATGTTGTGCAAGCTATTCATGTGTCACTTCAATACCTACTGTTTCATAAGGAATTTTAAGTATGACATGTGCTGATCGCTGCTGTTTTGAATTTCAGAATGACTCGCACTCGTGCCAACCCAGACGTTGGGGGTTCCAGTCAGGGGAGAGAGACCTCCCAATAGTCTCCCGAGGATTCCTCGGGACAGCAACAGAAGCAACAGCAACAACAACAACCGCCACCACCAACGGTTACTTTGGCCGACATCGTTGCGGCAATGGCGGGTTCTCGTCAGCAGCACAAGGAGTTGCTGCAGACACTTATTGCCAATACGTCTCGGCCGGACAGGCGTCAAGATCGCGAGGAGCGCCAACAAAGCTCCTACTCCGACTTTCTGGCTACTCATCCCCCGGTATTCTCAAGGGCGGATAAACCCATCGATGCGGACAACTGGCTCCGCACGATGGAGATGAAGTTCGGGCTGCTCCAAGTGAGTGAGCAGCGCAAGACTCAGTTCGCGGTCCAACAGCTTCAAGGATCCGCGAGCGCTTGGTGGGTGAACTACTGTGCCTCGCAACCCACCGAGCGAGTTATGTCCTGGGCGGAATTCCGGATGGCCTTCAGGGCCTATCACATACCGCCGGGTATTCTGAAGAGGAAGATGCAAGAGTTCCTTCGCCTGGAGCAAGGAAGCAGGAACGCGCTGGAATATTCCAGGGCGTTCAATGATCTTGCACTCTACGCTTCTTATCATGCCGATACCGACGAGAAGTGGCGGGATCATTTTTACTAGGGGCTTAACCCGCTTCTGAAGGACAAGCTGGCGATGTTCAATTGTGGCAGCCTAAATGATATTATTGATGCTGCGATTGTTCAGGAGGACTCCGGCAAGGAGTTAGCAGCGGCAGAGAGGAAGCGAAGCGCGCCACAAATCAGTGGAGAAGGAGGTGGTCCTTCTCAAGAAAACTGTATGGTGAATCGTTCACCATCGGGTCCATGCTGGCAGCCACCACAGAGGCCGATGCTATTCCGCAGTCGGCCATATTCTCCACCGGCATTCAGGCCGGCACTACTAGCACCACCTCCGCAGCAACAACAGCAGCAGCAGGCGATGCCGCGTGCATATGCACCTCAGCAGCGCATGCCAGGCTTTCATCCCCCAAGCACCGGCCAGTCAGCAGCCACATGCTACAAATGTGGTCGCCCAGGACACTTTGCCAACAACTGCCCTGAGAGGCAAGGCGGCGGAGTTGCACCACAGTTTCCAGGGAGGAATCAGCCCCGGAACCCCACTAATGCGCGGCGGGCAAATCCTAAGCCCGGCGCCGTCCACCAACTCGCCATAGAGGACATGCCAGAAGGAGAGCCAATCCTTGCGGGTATGTTCCAACTCCACCAACATCCCGCCATAGTATTATTTGATTCAGGCGCCACGCATAGCTTCATTAGGCAAGCTTTTATTGCTAAATACATCTTGGAAATACTACCTACCGACAGTCCATACTTGATTTGTTCACCGGGTGGTAGAATTTCAGCAAGCATGATGGTTCCAAAAGCACCATTATGCTTAGCGGGTAGAGTATACCACACGTCTCTCATAGTTTTAGAGGGACAGAAGGTCGATGTCATCTTAGGGATGTCGTGGTTAACCCGCCACGGCACTGTTTTAGACACCGTCTTCTGAGTCGTGCATTTGAACTCAGAAGTGCACGAGCCGCACTGTTTATTTCTGGACAGTCCAGAAATAAAACTTCCAAGTATATATCAATCCACAACCATCAGATTGGAAGACATTCCAGTAGTCCGTGAGTTCTCTGACGTGTTCCTGGATGACTTACCGGGGATGCCGCCCGACCGAGAGGTGGAGTTCAAGATTGAACTTGCACCGGGAACTATGCCAATATCCCGAAGGCCATATAAGATGGCACTCAAGGAATTGGCGGAATTAAAGACGCAATTAACGGACCTGCTGGAGAAGGGTTTTATTAGGCCGAGCTCCTCGCCATGGGGCTGTTCGGCATTATTCGTAAAGAAGAAAGACGAGACGTTGTGGCTTTGCATGGACTATCGTCCATGAAACGCCGTAACCATCAAGAACAAGTACCTATTGCCACGGATCGACATGTTGTTTGATCAGTTGGTCGAAGCAAAGATCTTTTTCAAGATGGACTTAAGATCCGGGTACCACCAGATTAAGATACGGGCTGAGGATATTCCGAAGACGGCTCTCTCGACGAGGTACGTACTATATGAGTACCTGGTCATGTCCTTCGGCCTCACCAATGCTCTAGCTCACTTCATGTACTTGATGAACACGGTATTCATGCCGGAGCTGGACAAGTTTGTCGTGGTCTTCATCGACGACATATTTGTATATTCCAAGTCGGAGGAAGAACACACGAAGCATCTGCGTATAGTCTTACAACGGCTGCGGGATCACAAACTATACGTGAAATTCAGCAAGTGCGAATTCTGGATACCACAAGTGCCTTTTCTCGGGCATATTATCTCAGCGGAGGGCATCGCTGTAGACCTTAGTAAGATCACACAAGTGCTGAATTGGAAGTCCCCGAGGACTGTTCATGAGGTACGGAGTTTCCTCGGACTCGCGGGATATTATCATAGGTTCATTCCGAACTTCTCAAAGATTGCCAAGCCTATGACAGAGCTTCTGAAGTGTAGGATCAAAGAGCACGTGAAAAGCTACCAGAGGGGGGGTGAATGGTAGATTAAAACTTTTCGCAGCGGAAACAACAAAAACCCCTCAGCAAAAAATCAATCGGTTAAAGAAACCGTGTGTGCAAGTGTTTTCAAACGTGTTCAACCGTGACAAATCAAGTAGAGAGGTAGAGAATCAAGTCACGGATCTAATGCAACAAGAATCACTTGAAAACACGAAGTAAAACTTGAGATACGATCAAAACATTAAACGAAGATCAATCTGTTCTACCCGATATAAAACAGATCTGCAACGCTGCAAAGAAACTCGTTTATCTCAAAAAATACAGATCCGAACCTCGTGAAAATTTCACAGATGATAGATAATTGAGTTGTGAAGACAACCCAAAAAGAGTCACGTCAATCGGATCTTTAAAACTCGAGTTATGAATGAAACACCGAAGCAACATCGGTCTGTCCAGAAACTCGGCGAGAAAGACTTGACGAAAAACAAATCGGACGAACAAGGCACAAAAGCTCCTCGAAACTATGAACTTTATTCAATAGAAACACAAGAGGAACAGCCCAAAGTTCTCTCCCTACGAGAGCTCTGGCCTCCCTTGCTTTTATAGCCAGCCCTCAGGCTAATCAATCCAGTCTAGGACTCCTACTGCTAATTGGACTCGTATCCTAACTTACCATAACTGCTCAGGACTCTCCTATTCGCAGATAGAAGCAATCGTGAGACTTCCAAACAACTTAGGAACGTCCTAAACATTCCTAAAACAACTCAACTTCGTGCCTAGCACGAAATCCTATCATAACCAACTCAAATCTTCCATATTTGAGCCATATCCGACTCAGCCTCAGCCTGAGTACGCAATCCAGTCGGTTGGACCTTTCCGACCAATTCTTTACGTCCACTTCTCTTCATCACGCCTTGGAACAATGTTGCCACGTCCATGCACTCCTTGCACACGTGCAAACACCTTCCAACGACGTACACGCAACCTTCATATGCACTGCCCTTGATCTAAACATGCTGCACGACCTCCCGATCAACTCAACCACAGCTCCTCCCGAACTTGGTGTTGGAACCTCATCTCCTCGCTGAGACTAGTCCAATGATCCCGTCACCAGCCATGTCTTGAACTCAAGCAACACCTGCACATGAATAAACAACCAATTCTTCCGAGCACAAGTCCTCGACTTGACTCACGTTAGTTCGAAAACCACAACACCTTACATGAGCACGTCACATAAGCATGTTTCAAACCATATCAAATGATAACAGCCATGGCCACCAAAACACACCAAAAACTTAGCAAATTAATACTAAGCAAACCTTCCCATAAAGCAAGTTTGAAACATTGCGAGTTAAAAGCAAAAACAAGACGCTGCAGTTCTACGAGTTGAACTTCACGGGAGCTCACTAAAAACATGCTCCGGACCTTGCCAACACTTGGCAGACCTAACAAAGAACTTGTCGGACGTTGCCACAGAAGAATGTTTTGGCAATATTCAAAACTTTGAATGTTAATGCTAACTTTTATCCTAATTGCCAATGTATTCAGCACACATAGGTCTCACAATCTCCCCCTTGATGAATGCATTGGCAACACCAATTAAAATACGAACATTGGCTTATGAAAAGTTTTGAAAAGCTTTGAAAACTCATTTTTCCCCCTTTATTAATTTCTCCCTATTTTTTAAAATCAGAGAAGGAAGAAAGTGTATAACATATGCAAAGTGTAAAAAAAATCTCTCCTTATACATATTTCTCCCCCTTTGACAATGTATTCAACAAGGTTCAAAAGAGAAATTTTTAAATGTTATGAGCATATTATAACATATACATACAAAACAAAGCTCATCCATGTCATACTATCAGGTTACTTACACTATCACATCATGAGATACATAAAGTAGTGTAAGCCATGCTAGAGATCAAATGTATTTTTCAGTTTAAACAAGTCATGATCTCCCTTACTCAACTATTTCAAAACCTGAAAACATGACACTTGTTGCTGCATTTTTATTATTCATAATCATTTAAGGCACAAAGATGATCATATGATATTTGCAAGAGATTATATGCCGCATCAGCCTTATTCTAACCAACCAAGCCAAGCCTATGTCATTTGACAATCAGAAGCTTAAGGACATGGTTTTAGTCATACACAATTCCTTCCAAGTTCATATCTTAGTGTAATGATAAGCAATCTCAAAAGAAGAAGTGCGATGCATGCATATTCTCTTTATCTTTTCTCAATTTTTTATTTGAAAACTCAACATGTGAGCTGATCACTTGATTAATTTTTTATGATTAAAAACACTTGTGAGCACGCAACAAGTTCAAAACAGCAAGAAAGTTCGATCATGACCAGATTTAGTGTAAGTAATTATTCCAATTACTAGTCATGGCAAAAACTACAAAATGTATAACATGAGTAATGTAGTAAGAACTTTCAGCCTGTAAAAGGAATCACAAAGTCATATATGTATGAAATACTATGCTCATATTATTTTAGTTTCAGATTCACACATAGACTTTCAAAGTTTCAAAAACTCCCCCTCAATTTAAGCCATGAGGATGCATAACCCCTATTTCACTACGAATGAAACAAAAACAAGTGAAATCCAAAGGTTTTGTAAAAATATCAGCCAATTGTTGTTCGGTATCGACATGGTGAAGCACAATGTTTCCTTTTCAACATTATCACGAAGAAAGTGATACCTAATATCAATGTGCTTAGTTCTAGAGTGTATCACGGGGTTTTTAGCAATACAAATTGCACTAGTGTTATCACAAAACAGTGGAACACTATCTAAATCAACCCCATAGTCCTTAAGTGTTTGAACAATCCAAAGAATTTGTGAGCAAGCGCTAGCCGCAGCTACATATTCAGATTCGGCCGTGGATTGTGCAACTGAACTTTGTTTTCTAGAGGACCAAGCAACAAGTGAATTACCAAGAAAATGACAAGCACCCGAAGTACTTTTCCTATCAATCCTATAACCCCTAAAATCAGCATCCGAAAAAGCTTTCAAAGAAACGGTTGAGGAAGAAGGAAGAAAAATGCCAAATTCTTGAGTTCCATGTAGGTACCTGAGAATCCTTTTGATGGCTTGGCGATGTGAAGCACGTGGAGAAGCTTGAAAATGTGCACAAAGACATACGCTGAATTGTATGTCCGGTCTTGACGCTGTGAGATACAAAAGTGATCCAATCATACTTCTGTATTCTTTTTTATCGACCGGGTCACCATCTTCGTCAAGTTCAAGTGTTGTTGCTGTTCCCATTGGTGTCCAAATAGGCTTGCATTTGTCCATGTTGAAGCGCTTAAGAAGGTCCTTTGTATACTTAGTTTGATGCACAAAAGTTCCTTCTTTTGTTTGCTTGATTTGCAGCCCCAAAAAGTATGTGAGTTCTCCCATCATACTCATCTCAAATTCTGGACTCATCATAGCTGAAAACTTGGACAAGAGATCATGAGAAGCACAACCAAAGATAATATCATCCACATACACTTGAACGAATAATGAGTCATTGCCATGCTTAAGTACAAAAAGAGTTTTATCAACCTTGCCCATGGTAAACCCCTTTTCAAGTAAGAATGTTTTTAACCTATCATACCATGCTCTAGGGGCTTGTTTTAGACCGTACAAGGCTTTGGACAGTTTGTAAACATGATTAGGAAAATTTGGATTTTCAAAACCCGGTGGCTGCTTAACATAAACCTCCTCCTCTATGTAGCCATTAAGAAAAGCACTTTTAACATCCATTTGATATAACTTGAAACCTTTAGATGCAGCAAATGCTAATAAAATTCTTATAGCTTCTAATCTAGCAACAGGAGCAAATGTTTCATCAAAATCTAGACCTTCAATTTGAGCGAAACCTTGAGCAACCAACCTAGCTTTATTCCTAACCACAACCCCATCCTCACTTTGCTTATTTTTAAATACCCATTTAGTTCCAATTAATGTGTGACCTTGAGGTGGAGGTACAAGTTTCCAAACATTATTTCTTTCAAAATTTTCTAACTCTTCTTGCATGGCATTAATCCAAGATTCATTAGTGAGTGCGTGTGATATATCCTTGGGTTCAAAAGAAGCAACAAAAGCAGAATGAGCATGAGAGTTTGGATCGCAAAACCTGGACCGAGTGACTCGTTCATGCAAGCTTCCAATGATTTGTTGTGGAGGATGACTTTTGAGTACTCGGAGGGGAGTAGACACTTCACAAGCACCTTCTTATTCATGTTCAAACCTTTGATTAGGAGAGCTTGCTGATTGAGGAAGGTCTGAACCTGCAGTAGTGACTGTTGGTGCTGGTTGTGGTGCAAAATCAGCAGCTTGATCGTTATTTACTTCCGAGTTTTCGGGCAGCAGCACCACTTCTTCATCTTCTTCAATAAAAATACTCTCCCCCTGCAGATATGGATCCGGACCTGCAATATCGGAGCTAGTACTTGGGCTAGCTTCATCAAAAGAAACCTCACAAGTCTCCACAATTTTGTTAGTGTCAAGTAAAAGCACACGGTAGCCTCTAGTATGAGATGGATAACCAAGAAACATGCCATCAACAGATCTAGCTTCAAATTTATCAAGATTACCATGTTTCTTAACAAAGCATTTGCAACCAAAACCCTAAAGTGTGTAACACTAGGCCTATGTCTAAACCGGAACTCATATGGGGTTTTTCCAAGCTTAGCACGCAAGAAAACATGATTTGAGACATAACAAGCGGTTGCAATTGCATCAACCCAAAATTTCCTAGGAGTTTGATATTCATCAAGCATAGTCCTAGCCATCTCAACTAAGGTCCTGTTCTTTCTTTCTACGACACCATTTTGTTGTGGTACATAGGGTGAAGAGTATTGACGATCTATTCCATTTTCAGCACAAAAGTGATCAAAGGATTGGTTTTCAGTTCCGTTATCACTTCTAATTGCTTTTAATGATCCTGGGTGATCAATAGATAATCTAAGAAATAAAGTTCTAAAATGACTAAGAGCTTCATTCTTAGATGCCATAAAATAAACCCAAGAATATCTGGAATAATCATCAACAATCACAAGCACATACCATTTACCTCCGAAGGATTGAACACGTGCCGGACCTACTATGTCAAGATGTAAAAGTTGTCCCGGTTCAGCTGTCATGGTCATTGTGAGAGGAGCATGTGAACCTGCAACAAACTTAGCATGTCTACAAGAAGAGCACACAATATCATTGTCCTTTTTAAGCTTCGGCAGCCCACGTATGTGATCGAGAGCACTAACACGAGTGAGATGATAAAAGCCTATGTGACCAAGTCTACGATGCCAAAAATATAGATCCTTTGTATCATTAGCAACTAGACACCGATGCTTAGAAGTTGATAAATCAAAATCAGGTTTAAAAACTCTTCCAAAACTAGACATGTTAAACAAAAGCTCACCTTTTGAATCTACAACCTTGCAGCAATTTTTAGCAAAGCTAACCTCTAGATTTTCATCTAGCAATTGTGAAACCGAAAGCAAGTTGTATTTCAAATTTTTAACAAGTGCCACATATTTCAAAGTGTAGAGATTGTTTACTCTAACCGAACCTTTAGCAATTATGGGAGTAGAAGAGTTATCGGCAAAAGTAACATTTTCTACACGTGAAACAAAAGAGAGAGAGGAGAACCATTCTTTGTTACCGGTCATGTGGCGTGAGCAACCTGAATCCACAATCCAAATGTTCTCCTTCCTCAAACGTGAAACCTACACAACAGCACAATACGTCGATGACTCAATACTGGGGTTAGTTAAAAGACTTTTAGGAATCCAGCACTGAGTCACACGACGTCCAGCAGGAATAACACGCGAAAGCTGAGAAGGTACAGCAGGTTTATGAGCCAAACATCAAAAATTTTTGTTCCCAACTACTGACTTAGAAGATGTGTTATATGTAGCACAAAAAACAGTAGGTCTGGGAGCAAGTTTTTGACTCATTACAGCAGGTTGCAAGCTCCGAACATTCGGTCTAGCAGATTTTGCTTGGTTGTAATGTGATCTAGCAAGTATTCTTTGTTTCTTATCGTGTTTAGCTAGTCTATAACAAAAATCCATGACATGACCATCTCTACCACAGTAGGTACAATGAAAAATAACTTTATTATCATGTATAGATGAGCAAGCAGCACGTTTATTAGAACCCGAATGAGACAGTACTCCTGCAGATTTGAAAATCACCTCTTTTTGTCTAGGAGCTGTTTGAATCAAACCGCTTCCTAATGAATTTACAACTTTAGGTGGGTGTGCCTTAGCATGAGCATGAGAATTAAAACCTAAACCAGTTTTATCATTACAAGACTTGGAAGAATTCAGCAGCAAGTTTAGGTTCTTATTTGCATTAGAAAACCGATCTAGTGTCCTATGCATGTCATCAAGTTTATTGGACAGATCAAAGCAGTTTTCACATGAAGTTTTTCCTTTTAGTTTGCAATTTGAACAATATTTAACTTCATGCACACATAAAGCATTGTTCAAAATAGAAATCTCATTCATAGCATCATTTTAGTTTCTTATTCAGATCATCACATGAAGAACAATGCAAATCAATTGTAGAACAACAAGCATCTTTCAAATTTTTATCATTAAGTGCAGCAAGCTCTTTGTTCTTTTCAATTTCAAGTTCAAGTTTATCAAGTGTAGATGCATGTGCACTTCTTAAAGAGGATAATTGTTCATAAATTAAATCACATGAGGAACAAGAATCATCACTAGAAATTAAAGTTTTTAAACGATTAATTTCAGATTCTAGTGATTCGATTTTAACAACATTGTTCCTAAGTTTTTTTATCCTTTTTCTTTAATATAACAGTGGCACGAGAAATAGCATCACACATTTCTTCGCAAGTGGGACATACCTCTTCATCGTCGCTGTTGTGTTCTGCCTCCTCGGAGCTTGAACTTGACTTGCTCGCCATGCAGCACATATTTGCCATAGCTTCTTCATCTTCATCACTACAGGTGTCCACATCACTTGAGCCGAAATCTTGAAGTGCAGAGATCATACTATGCACTATGTTGCGCATTGATAAATCTTTCTTCTTCTTATTCTTTGCAAACGATTTCTTCGGCCTTGTTTACTTTTCTTCACGTGAAGTCAGACCTGAAAGGTTAGGGCACTCCGTATGAAAATGTCCTGTCTTACCACATTCAAAACATCGTTGAGGTCCGAAGCTTCCTCTCCTTCTAGTTCTCATATTTTGCAATGCTTTTGAGAACCGAGTAGAGATGAGTGCAAGCTCCTCCTCTGGAAACTCTTCAATCTGTTCAAGGGTTAGAGAGGACAGCAAAGAGAGTGCACCACTAGATGATGATTGACTAGAACTAGACATGTCACGTTGCGAAACAAATGCAATAGACTTGTTGGGGTTTTTACGTGAGATGATGTCAATTTCATGAGTTTTCAATTTAGAATAAAGCACGTCTAAAGTAAGAGAACTCATGACAGTAGATTCACGAATAGATGTAAATTTCATCTCCCAAGTTGACATATCTAATGCTCCTAACAATTGTCTAGCATTTTCAGCATCTGAAAAGTTAACATTGACACTACGCAAGTTGCTGAGAATTTTATTAAAGCGAGCAAAAAGGTCGTCAATTGACTCATCGGGTTGCATCTCAAAACGCATGTATTCTTTCTTGAACATATCTTGCCTTACCTCCTTGATCGTATTGGATCCTTCATGGTAGTCACAAAGAGCTTTCCAAACATCATATGCAGATCGGAGGTGTGCAACACGGTCGAAGTCGCTTTGAGTCAATCCTTGGATGATCAAGTTGCGAGCCTTGTTGTTGTTGTCAACATCTCTCATGTTCGCAGTCGTAACTTGATCGTTGGGTGGTACATCGAAGTTCCGGTAGACCTTTTCCCATATGGCGAAGCCTTGCGCCTGTATGTAGGCCTCCATCCGTGCCTTCCAAACCTGAAAATCGATGCCATTGAACACACAAGGTTTTGCGGAGTACTTCTCCATGATGGTTAGTCAAAACATGTGCAAATCACAAATATTAGAGCACCTTGGCTCTGATACCAATTGTAGGATCGAAGAGCACGTGAAAAGCTACCAGAGGGGGGTGAATGGTAGATTAAAACTTTTCGCAGCGGAAACAACAAAAACCCCTCAGCAAAAAATCAATCGGTTAAAGAAACCGTGTGTGCAAGTGTTTTCAAACGTGTTCAACAGTGACAAATCAAGTAGAGTGGTAGATAATCAAGTCACGGATCTAATGCAACAAGAATCACTTGAAAACACGAAGTAAAACTTGAGATACGATCAAAACATTAAACGAAGATCAATCTGTTCTACCCGATATAAAACAGATCTGCAACGCTGCAAAGAAACTCGTGTATATCAAAAACTACAGATCCGAAGCTCGTGAAAATTTCACAGATGATAGATAATTGAGTTGTGAAGACAACCCAAAAAGAATCACGTCAATCGGATCTTTAAAACTCGAGTTATGAACGAAACACCGAAGCAACGTCGGTCTGTCCAGAAACTCGGCGAGAAAGACTTGACGAAAAACAAATCGGACGAACAAGGCACAAAAGCTCCTCGAAACTATGAACTTTATTCAATAGAAACACAAGAGGAACAGCCCAAAGTTCTCTCCCTACGAGAGCTCTGGCCTCCCTTACTTTTATAGCCAGCCCTCAGGCTAATCAATCCAGTCTAGGACTCCTACTGCTAATTGGACTCGTATCCTAACTTACCATAACTGCTCAGGACTCTCCTATTCGCAGATAGAAGCAATCGTGAGACTTCCAAACACCTTAGGAACGTCCTAAACATTCTTAAAACAACTCAACTTCGTGCCTAGCACGAAATCCTATCATAACCAACTCAAATCTTCCATATTTGAGCCATATCCGACTCAGCCTCAGCCTGAGTACGCAATCCAGCCGGTTGGACTTTTCCGACCAATTCTTTACGTCCACTTCTCTTCATCACGCCTTGGAACAATGTTGCCACGTCCATGCACTCCTTGAACACGTGCAAACACCTTCCAACGACATACACACAACCTTCATATGCACTGCCCTTGATCCAAACATGTTGCGTGACCTCCCGATCAACTCAACCACAGCTCCTCCCGAACTTGGTTGTTGGAACCTCATCTCCTCCCTGAGACTAGTCCAAGGATCCCGTCACCAGCCATGTCTTGAACTCAAGCAACACCTGCACATGAATAAACAACCAATTCTTCCGAGCACAAGTCCTCGACTTGACTCACGTTAGTTCGAAAACCACAACACCTTACATGAGCACGTCACATAAGCATGTTGCAAACCATATCAAATGATAACAGCCATAACCACCAAAACACACCAAAAACTTAGCAAATTAATACTAAGCAAACCTTCCCATAAAGCAAGTTTGAAACATTGCGAGTTAAAAGAAAAAACAAGATGCTGCAGTTCTACGAGTTGAACATCACGGATGCTCCCTAAAAACAAGCTCCGGACCTCACAGAAGCTCTCCGGACCTTGCCAACACTTAACGGACCTAACAAAGAACTTGTCGGACGTTGCCACAGAAGAATGTTTTGGCAATATTCAAAACTTTGAATGTTAATGCTAACTTTTATCCTAATTGCCAATGTATTCAGCACACATAGGTCTCACATGAAGAAGGCTACCAAATATGTTTGGAGTCCAGCATGTGAAGCAGCGTTCAAGGCATTAGTGACGCACCTAACATCAGCACCGGTTTTGACGCAGATAGACACAACAAAACCGTTCGATGTGTACTGCGATGCATCCAGTATTGGGCTCGGATGTGTGCTGATGCAAGACCGAAGGGTGGTCGCGTATGGATCACGGCAGCTCAGAAACCATGAGCAGAATTATCCAACTCATGACTTGGAGCTCGCTGCCGTGGTACTCACACTTAAAATGTGGAGGCACTACCTACTCGGTAACCTCGTGCATCTATATACCGACCACAAAAGCCTCAAGTACATATCCACTCAGAAAGAGCTGAACATGAGGCAACGAAGATGGTTAGAGTTGATAAAGGATTATGAAATAGAGATCCATTATCACCCCGACAAAGCAAACGTAGTGGCAGATGCGCTGAGTCGCAAGTCACACGTCAACAATCTGACCATCACACCGTTGGAAGAGAGCGAGCCACCACTGCATGTGATTCCATATGGAGCTCTCTACAACTTAGCTTTGATCACCCACCATCCGTGAAGAGATAGCGGAAGCTCAGAAACATGACAAGGGCATGTTGCATTTGGGGAGATGTGTAGACAGTGGGGAGCTGAATTATTTCCGGAAAGACGGAGACGGCGTCCTATGGTTCAAGGACTGGATTGTCGTACCCCATAACCTGGAGCTACAGAAGAAAATCTTTGATGAGGCTCACTTGTCAAAGTTTTCTATTCACCCCGGCAGCAACAAAATGTATCAAGAACTCAGAAACAAGTTTCGGTGGACACGAATGAAGCGGGAGATCGCAAAATACGTGTCCGAGTGTGATACATGTCGAAGGGTGAAGGAAGACCACATGAGAAAACCGGGACTACTACAACCACTGGGCGTTCCTGCCTGGAAGTGGGAAGATGTGAGCATGGACTTCATCGTCGGTTTACCCACCACTTTTCAAAAACATGATTCTGTGTGGGTGATTGTCGACCGGCTCACCAAAGTTGCCCATTTCATCCCGGTTAACACCAACTACAACGCCAAGAAGTATGCTGAATTGTACATCTCACGGATCCTATGCTTGTATGGCGTACCCCACACCATCATATCGGATCGGTGCACTTTATTTGTGTCCCGTTTTTGAGAGAAGCTACACACTGCGTCGGGAACGAAGCTGATCCGTAGTTCAGCGTACCACCCGCAGACGGATGGGCAAACCGAGCGGGTAAATCAGACTCTAGAGGACATGCTACGAGCTTGTGCTATCAACCACGGTAAGAATTGGGATGATCACTTACTGTTGGCCGAGTTCTCGTACAACAATGGGTACCAAGCCAGCATCAATATGGCGCCTTACGAGGCGCTATACGGAAGAAAATGACGTACACCACTGAATCCGTGTGAGTCTGGCAAAAGGGTCACCATCGGGATTGATCTTGTCAACAACGTGGAGGAAAAAGTTCAGCTGATTCAAGCGAACCTAAAAGCCGCCCAATCCCGACAAAAACAATATGCGGACCGGAAAAGACGCCCATTACAATTCGAAGTCGGAGATCACGTATATCTACGGGTATCTCCAATAAAGGGTGTGAACAGATTCGGGGTGAGAGGAAAGTTGGCACCCTGATTCATCGGTCCATTCCAGATTATGGAAAGATGTGGATCGGTAGCATACCGGCTGGAATTACCAGAAGCACTCTCCGGTGTGCACGACGTCTTTCAATTTTCTCAGCTGAGGAAGTGTCTTAAGCTATGAACTACCATTCAGCTGGGGGATATTGAAGAACTGAAACCGGATCTCACGTATCGGGAGGAACCGGTTCAAATCATTGATGAAAAGGCCCGAACCACACGCAACCGTTCATTGTGGTTCTACAAAGTTCTATGGAGTAATCACTCCGTAGATGAAGCGACATGGGAGAGCGAAGGATTTCCTCGCGCTAACTACCCTGACTTTTTCACGTCGCATATACGGTAATTTTCCACCGTCCTCTCTCTCATTTTCACCTTATAATCTCTGGACGAGATTCTTTTACGGGGGGGGAGGGGGGAATGTAACGGCCTAAGTTTTTGGCACATATGCAAAGTGTTCATCACACCACATACACCATATTTGAGGAAACTTTATGAACACCTTTGAAGAACAAGTAAACACCATCAACATGGTCATCAGATGATAAACTCACAAAATGCAAAAGTGGCATTTCGCACATGCATCTTATAGGGGTTGAGCATATGAAAAACTCATACACCTTGCTAGGAATGCTCATGCCAAATTTCACCCAAATCCAAAACCTTTTTGAGGTATTTTTGGGTATAACTAGAAAGAGGCTAGTTTGAACTTAAATTCAAATTCAAACTCCTTTGAGCCCATGAATTCAAAAATGGGATCCAAATTCACACTCAGCACATTTTTGTGAGTTCACACACCATGTGTCACTCCATTTGGAGTTGATCTTGACATGAGCTAATTTTAGCAAATTCAAACTCAATTTGAATTTCAAACTACATATGTGCTGAAAATATATTCAAACACTCCACAATTTGAATTCTATCCAATTCAAATGGCCAGTTGGTAGATAATTCAAATTTCAAGGGGTATTTGGGTCTCTACTGTTTAGAGCAGTGGGGAAAATTGAATTTCAGAGGTTAAAAGGGGAGTGGGTCCCACATGTCAGCCTCCCTAGCAAATTCAACCGACTGAAGACAGGGCACTCAGTTTCTCGGGCTTCATCCGAGCGCGCCACCGAGCTGATCGCCGGGCCAGCTCCTGCTCGGTCTGAGCTGTGTCAACCGACGCCCCCTCCCTCTTATCCTCGCAGCCGAGCCAGCCAGAGGCAGAACCGATCAGTCCGTTGCTCCCTCGCGCAAGAAATTGACCAGAGCCGCCGCTACTCCTCCGATCTTCGGCCACCCACCAAGCTCTCGTGTGAGCCTTGGCTGAGCAGCAAGTGAGCTCGTGCTCCCTACACCGAGAAACACTCATTTCCACGATGGCCGATACAAAACCAAGAGGAGGTGCTCTCGTGGGCAGCCAAACCCCGGGCTTGTCACGGCCAAGCAAAGCTACTTCTGGACCTGCAAGGACCTCCTACAGCTTACCTCCGAAGCTTGAGCTGAGAGGTTGAGCGCCGACGGCGAATTTCACAGTTTCCTTCCAGCCGGTGCAAAGTCACCTTTGGGTAAGAAACTTTAAAATTCTTGTTTGATTCTCACTTAGATTCCATGAAACTTCACACACAGGGGCTAGACTCAGTGGCGCATTAGTTAGCTTCACGAAACCTAGCACGAAAACCCCTGTGCACGGCGTATTTCCAAGTTTTCCGACGGCTGCTTTATCGGGGAGCATCGGACACACGGTGAGACCCACCTTGGAGCTATTACCGGGCCTGTCCACCACCATGCCGAGCTTCCTGAGCCACCACTGGTGCTGTAGAGCCACTCCACCAAGCTTTTGGCAGGCTAGCACGTCGGAGCGACGTCGCCGAACTCTTCCCGAGCCGCTGGACCATCGCGGGCTCGGTTAGAGCCAACATCGAGATGGGGAAACCCTCCCAACGTGTTCAGCGCACAAAATTAGGGGCTGGCGGCGAGTCAGAGCACGGAATCTGTCCGGACAGCCCAGTTCGTTGGTGCTCCGGCGACCTCGGCGGCGCTACCGCGCGAGAGGCGCGAGGTAGAAGACGACCGGGGCCGGTCCCACTGTCAGTGGGAGGAAACCGGGGGATTGGATCGTCTGTGTGCGCGGATCCTCTGTGGCAGCGTAAGAATTGAACCTGTAGCCCCGTGTGTCATCGGTTCAGCACACGACACGTGTCCCTTGGACCCACAGGCAGATTTAAATATTTCCTCGATTTTCAGATTTAGTTCAAACTTCAAACCCACATAACTTTGGCTAGGAAACTCAAATTGAGTGAACCTAATTTTTTTGGATTCATCTCTCTGAGTACTTTCCAGAAAATCAATTTTCACTTTATGAAAATCCGTATTTCTCCAGAATTAATTCTTCAAAATTTAAACTGTTTAGAATTTCAACTGGGGAACCCTTCAGAGGAAACTTCTCAAATTTTGCTGGGATGTTCACCAAATTATACCTGAGCTACCATAAAAATTTCAGATCCATTTGAGCTCATTTGGTCCACCTAATGGTGTGATTAATAAAACTGTTCCAGAGAAAATAAAAAATTTCCAGAAACATTTTCAGAATTTATATGAAATTGTTTCGCTCATATCTTTAGCTAGGAACCTTCAAATTAATTGAAACCAATTACATTAGAACCCTCTGAAAATCTAGTTTTCATAAAGTCATGGCTTACTCCATGAAAATCCCTAGAACATCCTAGGAGCTCCAATGAAGGCCAAGTACATAATTATTTGTGGAGAGCTCAAATGAGCTTTGCTGCAAATGAAATTTGGCCAAGTCTCTGTTTAGGTTGTATCAAAACCACAGTGAAAATTTCAGAGTGATTGGGTCTGTATAGCAAGACTTATAGTTTTCACAAATTTAACTTCAATCCTAATGCATTTAAATTGACACATGTATGTATTATCTCATGTAGTCGCTAAGGTTGAGGAGGACCCCGAAGTCTTAGACTTCATCACTCCTAAGGAGCAGCTATCCTACGACCAAGAGCAGCAAGGCAAGCTCCGGTTTGTATTAACCATTTTTACAAATTTTACTGTTTTGAGATCTTACTTTGAGCACCCACTTAATTTTTGCATTAGAGTCTTGTTTGAAAACCCAAATGCATAGCCAAGAAAACCTTGGGTTGGGATAAGGTTTGTAAACCCTGATTAGCTACTGCAATACTAAGATAGTATAGGATTCAGTACATGTCGAGTAGTTGGAACTACTCGCGAGAATAGGCTAGAGGCACACTACTCGGGTAAAGGTAGCAAATGAAACACATGGCAAGAAAAATGAGACCGAGCGGGGAGTAAGGGCAGCAGGACGTTGGGACCTTGGTGCCATAGCTCCGCTTGTGTAGATTGAGGACCGAGCCGTGTGCGGACCTGTTGAACAAGCTAGAACAGTACCGAAGACCTACCGGATATATGGGAACCGGGAAATCGATGTAACTCGGATAGCTGGGTGTTGAGGCATAGCTGGTCGTTCAGAGGGTAGGTTGAGGGCTTGAGGTGTAAATCGGCTGGCGGCACTGCAGATGCACGCGCAGAGACCTCTTGCTCGTGACGATTGGACCGGTTCAACACTTGGCTGACGGGTAAAAGGTGGTTGTGTACGACGTCCGTGATGGTTGCTGTAGGCAACATCGAGTACGGGCGTACGTGACGGGTTATTCGGATAACCCTGCAGGTGTAAATCGATTATAATCGCCGTCCCTTGCGGTCAGTGAGTACCACTTGTTCACTGTACCGTGACGTAGAAAGAACAGGCTAGATACATGTTAAAAGTTTGCTGATCTGAAAGCTATACATTGAATGTTAATGACTTACTGTAGATTAGAGCTAATTAAAGTTCTTTTCGACCCTGGGCAAAGTACATGAGAAATGTGTTTCTTGTTTGATTGCGGCTTTCTCATGTGCCTTAGCGTAAGGTTCTCCACAACTTGCTGCTAAAACTTGAAAGTAAGGTTCAAATAATTAGGCGAGTCCTTTGCAACTTATTTACATCATGTACCCCGAAACCCCTCATGTAGAAGTTTCATGTATAGGAGAGACGGGTCAGACTTGCTGAGCCATCGTGCTCACTGCTTGTGTTTGAAGCTTTTGCAGGGGTTTATAAGGAAGGGACTCCTAAGGAGGAGACGGAACCCCAAGAGGGAAACCCCGTCGAGTGGGAGTCGTGCACGCCGTCGTGTTAGTGTGCATGTGTGCTAGCGGGGACAAGTTCATGGGCTGAACATGAACTCGATGCGTAGTCTACACCCGTGAGTGTAGACTGAACATATTTTGTTGTAAAAATGTTCATAAACCCGTTTATGTAATAAAACTTTGCTTTCGCTTTGTATCTTTGATGTGCGTTAACCGGTGCTGTGCGACGCAGCACCCCTCAGCGTGATCCTGGCTCACGAGGCCGTGGGGCCGCGTCAGGTGTGGCGGACCGGAATCCGCTCATCCAGGATCGCAGAGGGTGGTGCCGCGCGATGCGACACCCGACAGCACACGTCATAAGAACGCAATATATTACATGGGAAAAACAGCTGAAACTGTACAAACAGGTACAAACTTCAGTTACAACTATTGTTCTATTACACAGCGGAAGACTACACTATACAACTCACGCCCGCCTATTTAGCAAAAGTCGGTTGCCCAGCCCTAGGGCAACCCACACTAGCTGCACGTCTCAGCTCAGCGCGGCGTGTACGGCTCCCACTCAGCCGTGGTCCCCGACGGAGGGTAACCCTCGCCGGTGGACTCGTACTCCGAGTCCGTGGGTGGCTCCTCACCTGAAAAACACTTAAGCAGCAACCGTGAGCACAAAGGCTCAGCAAGGCTTAACCGACTCACCTAAGCATGAAACTCTACATGAGGTGTACAATGGACATAGGATAGTAACATTTCAGCAAAACGACACGCCTACAAGTTCATCCTTAGTTCATCTTTTAGCAACAAGTTAACAGTTCATGAAATCTGAAATTTAGTAAGCAGTATTTGGTGGCACACATGTAGCAATACAATTATATCAATCAGCATCATTGAATCAACATATTTCATCCATTAGTCTACGTTACGACGCAGTGAACAAGCGGTACTCGTCACCGCGAGGGACGGCGAATCGACTCGATATACACCTGCAGGGAAAACCCAAAGAGCACGTCACGTACGCCCACCCGTGGAGCTGCACAGCACGCTCACTCGATGTCGTACGGGACAACCTTTCACCCAACAGCCCAAACGTCGAACCGGTCGCACCGAAACGAGCAGGAGGTTCTCCACACGGAGCATCTCTCTATGCCCGTTGGCAGATTTCCACCTTGCTGCCCTCAACCTACACCTATAAATCGGTGTGCTATGCCTCGACGCCCGGAGGTTTAGGCTACATCGGTTTATCGGGGCCCATATATCCGATATGCCTTCGGTACGTTCAATACTTGTTCAGCAGGGCCGCACACGGATCGGTCCTCAATCGACACGGACAGGGCTGCGCACACAAGACTCTCTCTTGCTGCGCCCTAGCCCCTGCCTAGTCTCATTTTCATTACTAAAGTGATCTCACATCACTCAACCGAACCCGTGTGTCCCCAGCCTATCTCGCGAGTAGATTCCAACTACTCGACTTGTACCGAAGTCCTATGACTCATTAAGCATAGCCTGTCTACTCGAGGTCCTTGACACTACCCTCACTCTTTTAGGAAACTTTGGTTATGCAAGTGGGGTTTCATTCATCCGATACCTAATGCACATACATACTTCATATGACACATGTATACAAAGTAAAACTTTTAAAAAGGGTTAATGCAAACCGGGGCTTGCCTTGTTGCTGCTGGTCAGGAGTTAGTTCTTCGTCCGGAAGGAGGAAGTCCAGCACTTCCGGAGTCTCTTCTTCAACGGCTACACGTTAATGAAATACTACATGTTAATTTATATGTAAAAGTGAGTTTAGAGTAAGACTTATACTATTGGTTCTAATAACCAGCCTCTAATATCTGGAACTTTGTTTAAGAATTTAAATATGAACTGGTGTTGGTGGTTTGGCTTGGACTTAATCACATGGTTAAATGCTAAGTGGTTTTCCCCCCTTTTCCACATTAATCCCTTAAGTGGTTAAACAGGACAGGGGTGATCTAGAGCTCCAATGGAGCTGAGAATTTTTGTGTGAGTTCCTTGTCACAAGAAAACTCTCTGGACCAAATCTTTGCACTTTTCATGGAGTGGTTTGCTCAGAATAATTCCCTTGGCAAATCAGCAAGG